>CM023485.1:6724891-8127161 GCA_013339685.2 Hyalomma asiaticum | reverse complement strand
CGTCAAGGATCTGTCGAATGTGACCCCCAGAAACTTGTGGCTTGGTACGTATGGGATGTGAGATCCTGCCACCTTTAACTTATAGCGCGACATATCCCGTTTAGTGAACGCTATGGCAGCGCACTTTTCAGGTGACATGATTAGTCCGCGGTTTCGTAAAAACGTCTGAATGGAGATAATTGCCTTCTGTAATCTTGCACGCAGAACACGTCGATTTCGACCACAGCACCATATGCAGATGTCGTCTGCGTACAAGGAAATCTCGACCGTTGCCGGAATACACTTCTCCAGGCCGATGAGAGCGATGTTAAATAAGGTCGGGCTCAATACTCCGCCTTGCGGAACTCCTCGAACAACTGTGTGAAGAGTTGTGTCACCATCTTTTGTAGACATGTACACCGAGCGGTCAGATAGATAGTCCATTATCCAGTGGTACATGCGGCCACTGACTCCTACAGACCTTAGAGCCTGTAAGATCGGCTCGTGTAGGACATTGTCAAATGCGCCCTTTATGTCCAGGAAAACGGCAACAGTGATATTGTGCGCAAGCTTGTTCATTTTAACGCAGTTGGCAAGGCTTATGACATTGTCTATGCTGCCTCGACCCTTTCTGAAACCCGACATCTGTGGGGGATAAGCGTCAGCGCTCACCAGCAACCAGTCCAGTCGCATCAGCACCATCTTTTCCATGAGCTTTCCCACACAGCTAAGAAGAGCTATAGGGCGATAAGAGCTGATATCGGTAGGAGGCTTTCCAGGTTTTAGGACAGGAATGATTCTGGCCTGTTTCCAGTTTGGTTCAAGTCGGCCCTTCCTCCAGCTGGTATTGAAGATGTCAAGGAGTTGCGTCTTCGCCTTTTCACCCAGATGGGACAGGTCGGCATAGCTGATAGAGTCGGGTCCAGGGGATGAAGCTTTGTTTACCGACGCCAGAGCACCAATTAATTCCACGAATGTGAAAGGTTCGTCTGTCACAGCTGTACAGTCTGTTGTGGCATCGATAACGGCTTGTGCTGACTGTAATATAGTTGCAGACGTAACAGCAGTTACCTTTGCGCAGAAAGCTTCCGCCATGTCCAGCTCGCTGACTTTACGGAACAGTGCGACAGAATTGAAAGGCTGTTTTTGAGCTGGCGGGATTCTCAGGCTGCGCGCTATGTTCCATATCCTTGACAGAGGTTTTCTGGGATCAAGTTTGGAGCAGAAGGCGCGCCACTGTCTCCTGTCCAGCTTGTCGAGGTGACGTTGAATGTGGCGTTGCATTCGCCTAGCTTCGCGAATGTCTTCTCTAGACAATGTCTTACGGGCGCGCCTCTCAGATCTGCGGCGCATTGCACGAAGCCTCTCGTACTCTATGTCAATCGTCGTACGCTTTCCAGGCAGCTTTAGATATTTCGTACTACTGCGTTTTGTTTGGCTTAGCGCGCCTATGAATTCCTCATACGTCATATCTGATGTATCCGAGTGTTCCAGTGTGGCCCTGTATATCTCCCAGTCAGTACAGCGAAGCGCCCGGGCTTTTGAATACTGCATGGGGCCCAGAGCGATGTAAGTTGGTATATGATCGCTTCCATGACTTTCTACGTCTGGAAACCATGTAGCCATAGACGCAAAGCTAGAGGAGACCAGAGTGATGTAGAGCGCACTGGATCGATTTCCTTTGAAGAAAGTCGGCTGACCATTGTTGAGAACGACGAGATCATTTTTATGAGCGAGATCAAGTAGACATCGGCCGCGTTGTGTCGATCTCGTACCTCCCCAGGCTGGATGATGCGCATTGAAGTCCCCCGTCAGAACATGGGGTTCAGGCGTTGTATCAAGTATAGCTTGCAATTCTTTCACATCAAATTTTACTCCAGGTGGTATGTATGCCGCAATCACCGTGAATGTGAGACTGTTCCACTTCACTGTTGCTGCAGCGTATTCATTCGAAGCGTCAGGTGGTACAGCATGGATGTTAAATATCAGATCATTGCGAATGGCCAAGAGAACCCTGCTGGTGTCCCCTCCAGTTGACGAATACGTGATGGTGTATCCGGAAAGGCGAATTCCAGTGCGCACACGGGACTCCGAAATGGCAATCACTGGAAAGCGGTGCTTACTGACAAACTGCCTGAAATCAGACAGACGACAGCGAAGGCTGCAGGCATTCCATTGAAATATGGTGGCCTTGTTCCGGACGTTTGTTAAGGTCGTAGATTGGGCTGTCAGCGCCATCTTTCTATCACAGGTGAAAGAAAGTCAAGCAGCGTCAAGATGACCTTTGCAATGGGAGAGGACATTGGGGCAAGAAAGTTGCGAGCAGCGTCGACAAGAGCAGACAGCAGTGAATATGTGATTGAGCTGTCTTGTCGGGTGCTACGCTCTCGTTGTCCGCGCCATGAAACTGACGGTCCCCTTCTCTCTGATGAACCAGCGGCGGTCGTGCTCTCCTGGAGTCTCACGCCCGAGCCTTGGGTTGACTCCTTAGCTGCAGTGACGCACGGAGAGAGGGGCAGATTACGAGTAGGCAGAGATGGGAATTCCTCCGTGTCTTCAATTCGCGGAGGATTTTCGGGAGCTGTTTTGCAAGCATCTTTATAAGACACTGTCGTCCCGTCGTTGCTACCCCTGCTGGCAGCTTTTCGTTTCTCGTATATGGCGGCCTTTGCGGATATGTATCCTACGTTATGATTCATCTTGTAGTTGTGTATTTCCTTCTCTTTGCGGAGTACACGACATCGAGATGATGTAGATTCATGCTGTTTCTTGCAGTTAGGGCACTGCAGCTGCTCGGTTGCACAGGAGGATCGGTCGTGATTGCCACCGCAGCGTGGGCACCGCACTGGCAGCCGACAGGCACCAGCTACGTGTCCAAAGCGCTGGCACTTGGAGCACTGCCTTGGGCACTCGATGTACTTGAACACTCGGTAACGTGTGTAGCCCAGGACGATATACTCAGGAGCTGTTTCAGTTGCAAATACGATACGGACATTTTCCGACGTTCCCAGTCGCCGTACTGATTTCACAGGAGCCCTTTGAAGGAGTGCCGAGAAAATGTCCTGCTGATCAAGGCCCACAGGAACACCCTTGGGCAAGATTTTGAGAGACCGTATTTTTATTCAGGAAGGCGCGCATTAAGTAGAAGAATGCTCTACGATGCGGGAAAACGCATTTTGAGCGACTTCTGATCGAGTCAAAATTTCACAAAAAACCCAATACTATAGTCTTATCTTTTTGGCCAAACGTATTTAGAGCGACTTCCGAACGAGTCAAAATTTCACAAAAAACCCAAGACTATAGTCTTACCTTTTTTGGCATTTTGGGCAAGATTTTGAGAGACCGTATTTTCATTCAGGAAGGCGCGCAATAAGTAGAGGAATGCTCTACCAGTAGCGCACCCAGGATCTCTACCAGGGGGGGGGGGGTTCAATTTTTAATGAAGGGCCGGGCATGCCATTACACAGTTGTTGCGTGTGTAAAAAAAAGTAAATAAAATAAAATGCCAAATAATAGTAACATCAATGATGATTATTTTTATTATTTTTTTCGCCATTTTGCAGAGACATTAGCGCCACATTATTCTAGGACATAGGAGCAGTTACGGAGTGGGATGGGATTAGGTCGGCCTCAGGGGGGGGGTTTACGATACCCGAAACCCCCCCCCCCCCCCCCCATCGGTGCGCCACTGCGGTGTACGGTGTTGCCGTCTTCTTCTTGCTCCTGAAGCACTTCGCGCGTACGTGCACAAGTGTGGAATAACTGCATCGGAGTAAGAAGGACGAGTTAACTTCTGCTGTCGCCAGCAAAGCACATACGCGCAACAGGCATTACAGATGTATCGAGATAGATTTCATGCATGGCAGGTGACTTCGTACACACGATCTAGTCAGACCGCGTGCCTCGCGAACTGCCGTTGTAACGTTTAACCAGACCACCAGTGAACATGCGAAAAGAAAACGACTGTGAGAGTACTTACTTCGTTGTGTCGGCACGTGTTTCTATGGTCGAGCATTGAACGTAGCTTTCTGCGACGAACTTGTGGCTCCGCAGTTCGTTGCGGTTTCCGGCGCTTTTCGACGTTCGATAGGCCTCTACTTTGCCTATATCAAGGCATTTTGGTATAATGGTCAGGCTCTTGGTCCACGACATGATGCCGCTGCGCCCCAACTCTCAGAAAAAAACATAAGCCGCCAACCAATTTCGACCGCGCACTAGAACGGGACACCTCAAAAAAGCACTGCCTCCCGTACGCACCGAACAACGCCGCACTCTCCGACCAACTGATGGCGGACAGCGTATAGAGTGATGAGTAGCAGAGCCGAAGTGCCTCTTGAATCAGTGTCGCCAGAGTGAATTAGGAAAGGGGTCTATTGTGAGGAGGAGGAAAAATTTTATTTCTTGCGAGGTTTATCGCTAAGTGGGTGGGGTCCTCAGTCCAGGGCTCCACTGGCCTTTGCGGCTCGCTGGGATTGGTCGAGCAGAGCCAACTGGCTCTCCCGATCCCTGCTAGCAAGCTAGGCCTCCCACTGCCGTCTTCGAGGTGTTGCCCCCAGAAGGGGAGAATTGATTTCGCATTAGTTAAAACGGGTCGTTGTTGAAATACTCTCGGCCAAAATGCCAGCAGTAGACGAAACTATACCGTCCTGGGATGTGTCCGGCATGTTCTATGTGTCACGAAGGCACGTCGTTCCAACTACAAACTGTCAAAAATTATGTGTTTATCAGCGTTTCATCGTTAACTACAAGCTAAGTTTCTCATTTTCTTTCCGACGCCTTTGTCTCTACCTACATAGTTTAATATTTATGGAAATAACGAGCGTTTAGCGATTGAACCTTCTGAGCTCTTCAGACTATACCTCTGTATGACTGTCACTTTCAGAAATATGTCGGAACTCCACGATTCGAGAAACTATATGGGCGTTTTCTGCCAACGTCACATATGCGCCTATAGGCTGTAGCATTGTACATTACTCTTTTCCTCTTTAGGAGACATATCTTGTGTTGATCAGGCTGCTTCCTGGTAACTTTGTTTTAACCTGGAATAGCCTACCGGGCTCAGCCCAGGTTAATCTCTCTGCTTTTCCTATTCCTTTCTCCTCCTCCTTCTGACTTCTCGCAGAGAATTTCCACACCTGGATGTAAACGCCGCCCAAGTTAGTGCAGGCCACCCATATTTTCTGTTTCCGTTGCCGACAATACAAAGCGTGCAATGCGGTTAAATCTAAAGGACAAAACATGCCACGGGAGAAAGCAGTCGAAAATCGGCCATTTAAATTTTATGATGCTCTATGCTCACGAAACGTCTCGTTCCACTCTCAAAGGCGAAGCTTAAGCGTTCTCCCTCTGTTCTTTTGCCAGGGTACCGAACACATACTTTACTGATCATGTATCTTTTCGGTCTATGGCTCTCAATCGTTCGATTTATCCCTGGCGTCTCCGAATATGACATGTCATCTGCGAACGGCAGGCTGCCGAGATAACTGGCGTTGGTACTGGTTTTAATGCTTTCTCAGCCTAGTTACTTCAGAAGGCTCAAGCGCGCTACGCTTTGCATAGATAATTGTGATTACCAAAAACACGTTTTCAGTAATCAATACCTGTCAACACCAACATGGTGCTGATGGGTATTTTTCCCGCTTTTCTTGTGGAATACAAACGTAAGTAAAACAAGTGAACGAGTATTATACTTCCTGTATTCAGTGAGTCTCCATGACTTTTCCTATTAATAGGAAAAGTCATGTAGAAATTTCTGTTCAATCAAGCACACCTTTGCAATCTATGAACAACAGACAGATAAAACCACGATGTGGTTATGAGAGGCACCTATAGTCAGTAATTTCGACAGCCTGGGGTTCTTTAACGTGCACTGGCATCGCACGTGCAGTACACGGGACTCAACATTTCGCCTCTATAGGCAGCAGCAGCGGCTGGGATTCGGTGCCGTGACCTTCGGATCAGACCATACAGATAGGTTCCCTAACGTCATGGTGAGCCATTGTGGAATACCTGTTCCTTTGGGTTGACTAAAGTGAAATGTCTTGATTCTATCGAAATTAGCTATGTGAATATTCTGCATTGAAAGCGAGCTAATGAGCCTGGTGTTACTGAAATTGTAAGCGCAGCTTTCATCATGAATTAGTAATTATAGTAATTGAACTTTTCAAGCTGTGTCGTATTCGACATTGCGGCATAAGGAACAGAGCAAGCGAGGCTTTTGAATAATAGCCCTTCGACATTACGTCATATCACGGGTCAGGCCGGCTGTTATTCCACCGTCTCCAACAGTTCTCCCAAGCACGTGTCTTACAGAGAACTTCTATATCGGCACGTGTCTTCTCTACCTTTAGGCCACTATACTGCTAATCGTGTCAGTAGCGATAACATACTGGAACACACGCAATTTATTTCTGTTGTCGCAATGGCCATACATATTCTGCATCATAGTCCCGCCACGGTGGTCTAGTGGCTAAGGTACTCGGCTGCTGATCCGAGGGTCGCGGGATCGAATCCCGGCCGCGGCGGCTGCATTTCGATGGAGGCGAAATGTTGACGCCCGTGTGCGTTGACGCCCGTCAGTGCACGTTAAAGAACCCCAGGTGGTCGAAATTTCCGGAGCCCTCCACTACGGCGTCTCTCATAATCAGAACTGGTTTTGGGACGTAAAACCCCACAAAACAACATATTCTGCATCATAATGTAACTAGTTATTTAACGTGTGATGCCCTGTTCTGAGTAATCAAGCTGCACGACCTTGCGAGAAGCTGTTCTGTCAAACCCTCACCTCTTGTACAGGCCCTGAACAAAAAAAAAAAAAAAAAAAAGAAACACCAATGGCAGCGAGAGGAGAGGGCCCTGGAGGCCAGCCGGATCCCCGTCCTTTTAGCAGCGAAGCTGTGCTTATTATACGGTGTCGGCGTCGTTCGTGCTGTGCAGCGTCACGCTAGTCATGTGGGCCGATCCCGAAGGCAGTACGCAACCGTGCGAGGAGCACGTACAAATAATCGGGTCCTCTGTGGAGGGGTGTGAGTGCATATGTACAGCTAAAGTTGCGGGTTCGATCCCTGGAGCCGCGGCTGCACAACCATAGCGCGTAATACGTAGCAATAAATAAATAAATAAATGGAAAAGAAAAGCTGAGTGGCTACATTCAGGCGCATGTTATACCAGAACTCAGCATTAATCTGAAGTGCTCCTTTAAAGGGACCGACAACCAATTTTTATGGTACCTGCTTTTATTAGTGCAACTGAAAACTTTTCCGGTCAGAGTGCCTAATCACTCAATGGTAACGCTGAAGACGCTGCGAAACATATAAAATCCGATTTTTTTATGTGCGGCGACTCTGGAGTCTTACAGGCAACACAGTTGCAAATAGTGGGAGGTGAGCGTGATAGCTATTATAAGCCGGTAATGGAAAAAAGGAAACTAGTGAAGCCCTAAATAGTAAGAAATCAATGTTGTGTTAATCAAGTCTCTACGAAGTCTCTACCCGTTTTTTTTTGTGTGTGTGTTTGTGTGTGTGTGATTTTCAAACGCAACTTAAAAATACAAATTCTACTAAAACACCATAATTCATGGTATATTAATTCCGCCAGAATCTAGTCGCAGGTTCTGGTCACTTAATTGTAGGTCCCTTTAAGGACAGACATGCTAAGACAAGGAAAGGAAGAAGGAAAGACAAAAACAAAGGCGAGAAAGAAAACCTGCAGATCCCACGCACTGTGGGAATTGGCGTCATGCGAAGCAGTCAGCCGGGAAGTAGCCATGCAGTGCAATGCTCTGATCACAGTTTGCACGTTAGGACCTGTCACTCATGTTGGTCATGCATTTTTGTCTCGCTATACCGATTTTAGTGCATATGAATTTAACGAAACGGCCACAAGAGCACCAAGACTGTGGCATGTAAACCATACCGCTCATGCCAAGCATGTCACGATTCTAATGTTTTGACCTGTCATTTACGTTCGTCATGCAGTAGTGTTGTGCCATAGCAGTTTTGGTATACATCCCATTAACGAAACGCGTGGCATATAAATCATGTCGCTCATGACATGCATGTCACGATTTTCATGTTCTTATAACGTGCTCTTAGAACACGGTCGTCATACATTGTTTCCTCGCCATACCAATTTTGGTATAATCAAGTTAACGAAACGGCCGTAAGAGCACGGAGACCGTGGCGCGCAAATCATGCCGCTCTTCACATGCATGTCATGATTTTTGTGTTATGACGTATCATTTATGTTCGTCATGCAGTTGTGTTGTGCCATACCAATCCAATTTTAGCATACATCCCGTTAACGAAAAGGTCGGGAGAGCACAAAGTCGTAGGCGGCTAGATAGATAGATAGATAGATAGATAGATAGATAGATAGATAGATAGATAGATAGATAGATAGATAGATAGATAGATAGATAGATAGATAGATAGATAGATAGATAGATAGATAGTCACCGAAGTTCGCTAAGAAATGCTTCACATTTAATAGAAAGGACAACGGACGGCCCGTTTCTGGCGAGCGTCTCGGTCACAGTGGCCTCGGTGTAGCTAACACAGCTTCGCGGTTCGGCTATGCACAGGGAGCGGAAGGAGAGGCGATTTTTTACTTCTGGAAGAATGGAAACTCGTAGCGTATAGGAATGAGATTAGCGGTCCAGGTGTCTCAAAGCGCTGGCTTGCGCGACTAAAGTTCTTAAAACACCTTAACTATTTTTAAAATATTTATCGATATTGTTTGGCTGCTGAGCTTATGGGAACTGAGTTTGATAACTTCCCGCTAATGCAAAAAGGCGACATTGTATAGCAGTGACATGCATGCGAAAGTTGGGTTGATATGCCAAGGCGTTAAGAGATTGACGTCTCAGGAATTTCAGGTACCCGTTTGTAAAGTAAGCACTGCTCTGTAATTAAACGATGCTAATGAATTGGAACTGGACCCGTAAACGACACTTTTATTATACCTCACGAACACAACATACATAATAAATATAGATATAACTGCAGCGCTTCATTGACAATGAAAACACAATGCACTCCGTAAACATTGGTACCATATTAGTCTGTAGGCACAAAGCACGCGACTAGGAATTTTCGGGCGCAAGAATGTGTGTGTGAACCATTTCCCTGCAATTATCACTTTAAACTACATGCTCATACAGTTTTGCATGCAATGCGGTGAACGCTGGTTAAGCAACACAGATATTTTCCAGGTTCCTCTGAATAGCGAAATATTTGCATGAACCACTTATCTGATATTGAGAACGCGCCACGTATATATCGCAATACCTTTACCGAATCATTCGAAAACAGGTTTCAGGTCGTGTGTTAACTAAAACATGAACTGTTATAGAAACAACCAATGAGTAGAGGTAACTTAAAACCTTTCAATTTGTTTTATCTGAAGCTTAACAAAAATGAGACTTCGAAAAAAAAAAAGCACGACATAATATGAGCAGCTTGTGCAGCCATTTTCTCACTATAGATTCGGTGTAATAGAGTTTTTACACTGCAGTTCACTGCGAAGCCGAGAGCCACAGGTAAGCAGCGCTTTAAATGGGTGCCCTTGAATCGAAGAAACGCAAATCTTCAACATGTAGATAACATTTTTACGATAATCCCTCTAAGATCGGTGTTACCAAATACGTGTGAGCTGTCAGAACTCCGCACTTTTTGGTATTTATTACGTGTCTGTATAGATAGCTGAAACTATATGCAGCCTTCAGTCGACTAATTTTTTGTCCCCCCGATCACAGTTTGACAAAGTGCTTGAATTCACAACCTACGAAACGTAAGGACACCATATACAACGGTGCCGTGATCTCCAGCTGTGCTAAGCTACAGACTCGAGGAAGCCTCAGTGCGTAGATCCAATCTCCTTGCGCAGCTTCTCTACCTCGACGGCCCTTTCGTCAAGCTTCCAGTTTTTGTCCGCTGTGTAGAGCTGCAAGAGAAGTAATTCGAGAACATAAAGAAACTAAACATAATAATATGGACAAATGACACTGCAGTAAGCAAAATTTAGCAGAGATTGGAGCTTTTACCAGCGTATCAGCCCCCAAAGCTCCCATGCCCCTGCCATTTACTCCGTCATAGCGGATTATTTGAATACGGCACATGTCATCATTTTACCACCGCTTCTAAGTGACGGAGTATAAAGACGTCATGACCTCATTTCACCCACCACAGAGTTTCAAGACCACGCGGTCAGAAACTACTCACGGGAATTTTAACAATTATTTTTGGTGACGACGCGCGTACGTCGGTATAAGTGCGTGTGCGCACGTGCGTCTCTTTACTGCGTCCGTGTGAAGCTCCAAGCGCATTTATTTATTCGGCGAATCACCGGTGTGTGTGTGTGTGTGTGTGTGTGTGTGTGTGTGCGTGCGTGCGTGCGTGCGTGCGTGCGTGCGTGCGTGTCAAGCCTCAGTTCATTCGTGGCGCAACGAATCATCAGTGTACAGTGTGGTTGCAACGGCCGATTATTCTTTTGCAACAGCAACAACTTGATGAGGGCTAGTTGGTGCATATCCAGAGCAAAGAAGTAACAGCGCAAAGGAACACAGACGACGAAGAAACGAAGACCACAGGACAAGCGCTGACTGCCAACTGAATGTTTATTGCGTGAAGACCAGCCTATTTATACATTCTCAGAAGAACATGCGCACATCAAAACACTCACAATCACAAATACAATCGTTCTTTTCTGAAGTCTATCTCCTTCTGTGATAGTACAAGTGAGGGCGAACTAACACAATTATCTCCTTCTTGGTTGATATAGAACGCCTCTAAAATTTCTCTTTCTTTCTTACATTTGTCTTTACCAATAAATTTAGTTTTTTTAAACATGGGAACGCATGTGCACTTCTTACAATGGTCAACTAAATGGCTACCATATCAATTTCTTACATTATTTGCGTGTCGACGTGCGCGATCATTAAAGCATTGTCCTGTTTGACCAATATACACTTTCCCACAGCTCATGGGAATTCGATAGACTACCTTACTCATGCAATCAGTGTAACGGGTTGTGTGATTAGTGGTGCACGCGGAGGTCCTGTTTTTCGAATTCATGAGCGCACTTATCGATGACAGCTTGCAAGGAGCATTGAAAATCAAGTTAACATTGTGCCTATTTGAAACTTTTTTAAGATTGTGAGACAACTTGTGCTAGTATGGAACTACGTGCACGGGCCTCTTGTCTTTCCCCTTACCTTTGTTGCCCTGCTCTACTTTTGTTCTCTGCAAAATCGTTTCGCACACGGATGTAATGACAGATTGGGGAAACCCTGCGTCTCGTAACCGGGCTAGCTGATTCATCAGACTACGTTCACATTCGTGCTCACATGACTTATTTAATGCTGCCTTAATACAAGTGGTAGCTATGCCCCTCTTAATCAATTTGGTCTGCGCGCTGTCGTACGGCAGCAAGGTTTTCTTTGACCTAGACTGATAGGCCCAGCATACCTGCTTACTTGATGAAAAACATAAGTTGATGTCAAGAAACTGAATTCGGTTATTGATCGGCAATTCATGCGTGAACTTGAGTCCTCCAGATGACTTTATGAATATGTTTAGTATTTTGTCGACTTGGTCTAGGAAATGGTTGCGATCGCTGTTCTTCATAACAATTAAGTAATCGTCTACGTACCTGAACACTGTGTGACTCTGTCAGGGCTCTCTGCGCCGATGATTCGCACTGGATATCAAAATACTTTTCCAGCCAGAAGCCGAATACCACACAACGAACAGACGACCACACCAATGTACGAATGGGAATTATTTCGTTAAGGCAAGGCTGGGACAACGCCGTCCAACGAGCGTGGACGCGGTTTTAGGCTTCAGGCATTATCGAGATCTTATGCGTACAAACCCGGATTATCGGAAAACAAACATCAAAGCCATCGACGGTAGAAGAAAGAGCCAAAAGGATACCAAATTTACGCAGGTAGAAGGATGGTAATTTGGGCGAGTTGGAACTGGTTAAACATTCGACGGTCGGCGCGAAAAACGAGGACAATACGCAAGGAACGACGCAATTAACCACAGCGCTGTCTCACAACTAACTTTTATTAGGCAACACCCACATAACTGACCAAACCACGTGATCCCTTGACGAAGTTGTTGTAACGTCCCAAAACCAGCTCTGATTATGAGAGACGCCGTAATGGAGGTCTCCGGAAATTTCGACCACCTGGGGTTCTTTAACGTGCACTGACATCGCACAGCACACGGGCCTCAACATTTCGCCTCCATCGAAATGCAGCTGCCGCGGCCGGGATTCGATCCCGCGGCCTTCGGATCTGCAGCCGAGTGCCATAACCACTAGACCACCGTGGCGGGGCCCTTGACGAAGACGCAAAGGTGTGCAACAACACACTGAATCGTTTCATTACATAGCATACATTTTATTGGTTCTCACCAGATTTTGTATTATTGTTACACACTTTTCAGTCATCGTCATGGTATCATGTGGGCTTGGTGAGTGCTTATAGTATGCGTGTGTTGCCTAATAAAAGTTAGTTTGAGACAGCGCTGTGGTTTGTGTCCTTCCTTGCGTATTGTCGTTTTTCCGCGCTGACCGTCAAAATGTTTTACATCGGTAGACCCAATACTAATAAAATTATTGAAATAATTACCCCAGACCACGCCTATATAGATGGATTAAGCAAAAAGCTCCTCGATGGATCCAAACATATATTCCCATAGCTATCGGCAAAAGCTCAGCGATGGATGTAAACATATACTCCCGTAGGTAGATGCAAGAGTTCCCTTTTGGATGTAAACATGAGGCGGCTCACACCTCGGCGCGAGGACTTACACACCGGGCCACACGCCGAGCCAGACGTCTCCACTAGGATAGAGACGAGACCGCATGGCTAGCTACAAAGAAACTAGAGCCCATTACAGATTGAAAAAGGCCCGGTATCCTCCCGCGCACCATACACTTAAGGAGCAGCAAGCGGTGGCCTGGCACCTCCTTCAAGCAATACGTTCCCGAACTCGGTGGCCACTACTACCCGGGTCAGTATTCGGACCGATGTACACTGTGTAGCGAAAGGGCGAACCTAGGTCATATTCTGTGGCTTCCCAAAGGCGGTCCGAAAAGGTCGCACAGTAAGAGCAGTGGGAGACCGTGCTGCTCAGCACGGACCCAGAGGACCAGCTCTGGACAATCTGACGGGCCGAGGGCGCCGCCAGGACTCATATAGCCGATGCCTAGGCGTGGGACTCGCGCTACCAACGCCGCCGGATTATCATGATAACGTTTTTGCTCCTCTGCCCTTCAGCCCATCCAAAAGCTGCGTACATTAGGGGTGTAAATTTTTAACATCGCTTGACCGGAGTATGTTGAACTGTCATAAAGGAAATTCGCTAGAGGAAAAGTCATGTACTCCCATCTCGGCTTATATAGGGTGGAGTAACGGAGACCCACTATGCCCTTGTAACGGCATTCCACTACTTAGAATTTGAATTCCATCCTATCTTATTTAATGAGCAAACAGACAATGAAGCCTAGGAAAGCATAGGGAAAGTTACTTGTGGTGTTGTAAGTGTGAAGAAAGTAGAAAGGAATTAAAGTGGACGAAAAGACAGACCTTGCCTTCGGTGGGAACCGAACCCACGACCTCTTCGGATGTCGCGTCCGACGCTCTACCAACTGAGCTACGAAGGCGGTCCTCAGGGCTCTCTGCGTCAGGACGGACGGACGGACTGACTGACTGACTGACTGACTGACTGACTGACTGACTGACTGACTGACTGACTGACTGCGGTCGTCAGGGCTCTCTGCGTCAGGACGGACTGACTGACTGACTGACTGACTGCGGTCGTCAGGGCTCTCTGCGTCAGGACGGACGGACTGACTGACTGACTGACTGACTGACTGACTGCGGTCGTCAGGGCTCTCTGCGTCAGGACGGACGGACGGACGGACGGACGGACTGACTGACTGACTGACTGACTGACTGACTGACTGACTGACTGACTGCGGTCGTCAGGGCTCTCTGCGTCAGGACGGACGGACGGACTGACTGACTGACTGACTGACTGACTGACTGACTGACTGACTGACTGACTGACTGACTGAGTCAGTCAGTCAGTTAGTTAGTTAGTTAGTCCATGACCCCTTCCCTTTCGTTATCCTATCTCATTTGAATTCCATCCGTATCTACCATGACGGAATGTTAATCTAGGGCCATTGCGGCGTTTCTCATGACCCAAGCGCTGGTTTAACTAACTAACTAACCAACCAACTAACCAACCAGCCAACTAGCTAACCAAGGAACTAACTAACCAACCATTAACTAAATATATTAATGACTAGATAAATAAACGTAAAGGCGTGGACACAGTTGGGTCACTGCACTACAAGCTTCCGTGCTTTGACGAGGAATGCCAGAACATTCCATTCACCATAATGCGGTGCCTTGCCCGTTTATAGGCATGCAGCTTTCACTGGCAGTCTCCCATTTATTGTTAACCCGACGACCGCGTCGGTACACAAGGCGCTGAGCAAAACATAAAGCATTAATTGTCACAGGTGCTAACAAGACGAAAATGGAATCATTAAGATACAGTATATGCGCGCTTCCCGGCGCTGAAATGTGTTGGCAAAGTGCATGCGTGTATACCTTTTGTGTCTTATCAGCGCTGTACCGCATCCATGACGGGATCTCGTCCTTTCGACTGCACCTGAAATGGCGGAGAATAAAAAGGCGTATATCGATAAGGTAGTGTGCTACACATGCAAGGAAAAATGCCTCCTGTAACACACTGTAAAAAGAAAGAAAAAGGAACAATACCCTGTGCTTTTTTATTTAGGCGCGTATTAGTTAATGAACTCCGCGATAGTCAAAGTTGTTACGAAGTCTCCAACTATACAGCATGCGGTATGTGGACTGTAAGAGGTCCAGAATATCCGGACACGTAAGACGATTGAGCTTTTTTTTTTTTTTCGCGAAAGACAGAAGCTCTAAAAGGTGCAATTATATTGTGAGGCGCAGTCTTGCGAGCATCGTCGGGTGGTAGTGTCCCCGTAGGGAGCCTCAGTGCCCTCCTCCCCAGACGTCCACGTAGGAGCGGGGAAGGACGGTATCGGGGCACCCTCGCGTTCCGGTGCGCTCGAGGGAAGTCCGATAATATTCCGCTGGCTCACATATGAGTGCTATCGAGCTTCCGTCAGCACTCCTCAAAAGACGGCAACCGTTCGTTCGTTTAGGTGGTTTCGTAAATACGTCGTTGTACTTCATCTCGATGTCGGAGCAGAGGCAGCCCTTGGTTTTGTTAGCAACACATCTCGCAATAGCCCTTTGGTGTCCAGAAAAAAAAAAAAGAAAAATATGTAAGAAGAAGCATCAAGCGTCCTTCACCAACCGCATCACAGGAGTCGTATATGGCGTACTTTTTTCCTATTCACTTGTGCCGATTTATTGAAAGAGAGAGAGGCATTTCATCGCCCGTTGCATGCTAACAGTTATATGGGGGCAATTTATTTGCGTACAGGACAAGTCTGCGAAAGATGGACGGTATACGCCTGCTGCATTACTGCATGAAAATGCGCTCTGAACATCTGGGTACCTTCCTGTGACCCACGTGCAACATGAAACAGTTGGTTTGTTCATTGTTGCCCCGGTGTTCTCACACTGCCCTGCCAAAAAAAAAAAAAAAGACCTGAAATAATTGGTGAATTTTGTACCGTATACCTCCGTTTAAATTAACGTGATTCTGCATAACTTATACGTTTAGCAACAACATCGGTATCATGCGACCATAAAACGCAAGCATTCATCGAAAGGTTCTTTACGTTTGCTCTCAGCGTTCGCCACTATAATCACGGGAACACCGCGCATTTCCGGCATCAAGGTTACGTGTCAAACTCACTGGACATCCGGTTTGGTCATCGTGTACATGCTGAAGCCGATGCAACCGATGGTGGCCACCGACATGATCGCGACAAGAGGGATCACCTGCACGAACAAAATAAAGGACACACGATCAGCGGACGTTGGTTTCCATAAGCGTCTTTATTATTGGGCGCACTAGAGCAAGTAAACACACAGTATGCCGAAGAGAAGTATCACATTAACGTTACGTTCTCCACTTCCGTTCTTCTCGTTGTGCTTTCACTCAGTGGAAAATGAAAAACGCGCGATCGTGCGACACACTTCTTAACAGTGCTTTGCATAGCCCAGCCGTCCCCAGCGTACCAAAATTTATTTGCCCTAAGATATCACAGTGATCACGTTTTAAGGAGACCACGAAGCGTGTTCGTTATCTCCTTTCTCAACCCACTGCTAGCTCTCGCGGAATCTGGAAACGCCCGGTACAGTAAGAAGAAAAAAGAAAGGAAAAGGTAAACGCCGGCTGTTTACTGCATGGTACGGGCAAGCTGCGCCTCAGCTTTACAAGTCTCCGAACAATCAGTAGAGCTGGCTGGAAAAGCAGGTTTGGCTGGACACGCTGGATCATTGCGACCACAGAGTTCTCACCTAAATGGACTCCTCCTCACCTTTCTTTCCTTTCTGCCCTCATCCTCTCTTCTCCTCCTCCATGATGTTTGATGTTGAAGGCGAGTGAAAAAAAAGCGTGCACAAGCACGTAGCAGTTGTCGTATTGACGAGGACAGGCGAATTTTTCAAAACGTTGGCTGCCACGTCATTCCCTGTTCAATGACCTTTTTTTTTTTCATCACTTCAAGCCGATATATCTTCCCCTGATGCTTTCTTCGTGTTCATTTCCGTCAGGTGCTACATTGAGAGATGTAGCTCCCACCACATCAGCTACCTATGCAAAACGCTACACTGCGGCACATGCGTTGTGTCTCATGTCGTCATATGCAGTACAAGGTAGTGGTGTGCGAACAACCAAAATTTCGAATATTGCGTTCGAATAGTTTTAGTACTCGATGCGATTCGAAAGGAACATTTCCTATTTGAAATGTTCGAACAACGACAACTACTACTGCTACTACGACGACTACGACGGCGACAACAAAAACCTTGTAAGCGTTGAGCTTTGGGCTGGAAAGAAAGAACGAGTAGCGCCGAATTTTTGACAAGACACAGAGGAAGACCAGACGACAAATGAGACTTTCGTTGTCTGGTCTTCCATTGCGCCTTGTAAAAAAAAACAAAAAAAAACAGCGCTGTTCTTTCCTTTCTTGCGAGAAAAAAAAGGTAATAATAATAAGAGAGAAAGAAACAAAAAAGCACAAAAGGACAGAAAGTTGAGCGAGTTGGTAAGGGTCCATAGTCAAAAGAAGAGGCGTGCAAGACACGGACACAAGGGGAGAAGCGAACAACACGAACGCCGACTAACAACTGATGCAGAGCACAGAGGCGAAAAAGAAAGAAGACACACAGCTTATCTGCGCATGCTCGGTATGGGAGCGCCACCTGTCAAACGGTTACACGTGCCGGTCTGCGCGATAAACAACTGCTAAGGCATTCTATCTCCTCTCTGTTTAAGCTAATCGACGGCTGACTCACGCACGCACTTCCACTATTACTTATATGCCAGGCCTCGACCAATAAACGCGTCTCTTCATTCTTATGTCTGTACAAGAAGGCACCTTCCCCTCGGCCCCCTCAAGTACACTTGATGGGGGGGGGGGGGGGGGGGTGGAGGGGGAGATGCCACAAGCGGCCACGGCGAAATTTGCTTTGCCGCACTGTAGTTTCACCGCATGACATTAAAGTCTTGCCGCAAAGCAGCTTTGTTGCAGTACATTGTAGCCTTGCGGTAAGCATACTAAGAGGGAAGGGGCCACAAGCCGCCCACAGCACACCAGAGAAATCAGAAATTTATACCCCCCCGCACCCCCCCCCCCCCCCATTATTTCAGCTAACCAACAACACTTTACCTACTCTGCCTCCTCCTCTTATGAAAAATAATCGACAGTCTGGATAAACAGCTGAGAGGAATCAGGCCAATACACATCGATACTATGTGTCTAGCGGACGTCTGGAGGAACTGTGGCATGGACACAGGTGTCGCTCCTCCCCGAACACATAGAGCAGTTATCCTTGCTTTATGACAATACTGAGCAACTGCAGGTGCAGGTGCAGTACTGCCGAACAAAAATGTTGTTCAATGTCTAATTTTCCTATGCATTATTTGCTGTACAACCAACTTGATTTTTCAAAGCCTCTGGTTGATGAAAACTTTTGCGAAACTCAAGAGTAATATTCGTATCCGAAGAACTCGAAATACATTACATTTTATTCGCTCTTGGTTTGCGTTATTCTAATTCGCTTCTTTAGCACAACACCTAAACTAGGAAATGGACAGCACAGGACATTCTTGTTCATTGTGCCATTATTGGCGCATCAGCTCATCCTTGAAAACACTTCAGTACATCACAGAGCCCGCAGTACAACTACGTGTGGGCAAGGCGTTGTCTGAAAATTGAAGGCAGGGTGTGACCTTTGCTTCGTACCTCCTTGTGTTTTTTGAAGGCCCGGAGTCCGAAGAGCGCCATTTTTTCGGGGTCCTTAATTTTCTGCATGGTTGCGGCTGTCCTGTGACGCAAGAGACAAAAACAAAGTTCTGTGAGGCCTGCAGACAGTCGTTTGTAGGCTACCGTGCTCTGTGTTAAAGCTTGGTTAAGAAAATCTTAAAGCAAACATATCTAGAGTCGTAATCGTTGTTATCGCAACAACGGATGAGCGCGAAGAGTCAGGAAGAGGGCTAGCAGGTGCATTGTGAAACGGATAAAAATCTGTGAGAACAGAAAATATCAGGCACAGCAACACAACGGGACTGGCTGGAACTTTTGCCTAGATTGTTTATGTTTCAATGACTTATATGTGCACTCCGGCTGCCCGGCAGACGTGACACATGCGCACATGGTTTGCCGGTTTGCACCACAGTTCTCCGTTACTGTGTGGTTTCTATCGATGACAGCCGTGCGCTTAAACTATGTGGTCTGCCCGCGCGTGTACGTAAGTCAAATCTAAATCCTTCAATTATAGGCTACAGGCAGCCCCATCGTATACAGTACACGTGGTATTTCGTCTTTTCCGCAGATCAAGGTGCTTCGCCTAGCTCGTGCGTTGCTTTGGATTGTTAGGCTTCTTGATCTAATACAAATTACACTACCTTTGCGAAGGCTGGTAAACACTTTTTAGGTCAGACAACAGTGAAAATCCCGCTTACATTTTGAAGCAGGATGCAAGCTTAACGTAATCGTACAACATCAGAATGTCATAACATGAGACCACAAATAAACCAATGGGAAATAGCTGTTAACAAAACATGAAATACCTCGCAAACCTTGTGACCGACCACGAAATCTGGAGCTTCCTCGGCTTTGCAGCTGGCGCGTTTCTGAAAGGAAAGTGGTGTTCGTCAAAGATGGAACACACGTCGAAGTGCAAGGAGTGAGCGTGGTTGAGGAGGAACTGGGCACGGAAATAGACTCTTGCTCCTGTATAAACGCCGCTGCAGAAGGCAGCTGGCTTTCGCAAGCGTTATAACCCACAGAACTTGAAGAGACGAACGCACGTGGTTTGAAGGGCTCCGCCGCACCTCTGCCGACAGCGCTGTCAACACTTCGGGGTTGACGCGCTCCAAGTTCAATGCCGACAGCGCCTCGACCTTTCTGACCTGGTGCTCGACTTCACAGGGCCACGCCCTTTCGAGAGACCTGGCTGTCAGCACGTAGCATCCCGACAGGAAGCATCCATCACGCTCGACATAATGCATGGCGTCAGCTTGTTTCCTGTCCTCCTTCTCATGCGGGCTTTGAGACAAGAACATCTATTCCAGCGCGGCTTAGACCGCAACGCCCTTTCAATTAACACTTAAAGACACGCCATAGAAGTTTAGGGGCCAATATATTCCGTTGGCAAGCTCGAGCACGCGAGTTCACGCGGGTCGCATGTTAACGGGGACGAAATGCAAAAGCAACTGCGCACCTATAGATTTAGCTGCACGTTAAAGCCCAGGTGTTAAAAAATCGACCCGCAGTCGCGCCTGAAAATCATATCGTGGTTTAGGCCCCAAAAAAACCTCAGAATTTACACATTTATTAAGGCTTACACGTGCTCGCTCCCTTTCAGATAGACTCTAATCGAGTAGGTAGGAATGACATGTTCCGAAACAGAAGTTTTAAAAGCGTGGAATATTTGGCGTTGACAGTTTCTTATGACAGCGACAGGCCGTTCAAACGGCTTTTTTCTGCGGTTTCTTTCTTCCATTTTCCTCCCTCTCCTTTCCCCAACCGCACAAATGTCACATGACCAAAAACAAATAAGTTCTGTACGTTGGAATTCTCGATGCGCTTTATGCATCTCGACAATCTTTGTTATTTTCATCAGTAACAGTGTGCCACTTGAATATGTATAACTTCGAGAGAGACGTCTTGACGTTTACTTGTAGTTTAAAGTGCTATCAGCGTCAACGCAATTGAATGTTGTGCACCTAATGAACGTCTATAGCTATGCTGACGAAATTATTTCACCATATAGGCAATACACTTTTCCATTGCCTTCGCTGTGTACCACACGCTCGTGTAGCGTGGATTAAAGAGTGCGTGCCGGTCTCAATAATCACACACACACACACACACACACACACACACACACACACACACACACACACACGCGCGCGCGCGACAGACCGACAGCAGTGCGTTGAAGTCAGGCAGGATTTGTGTAAACGCCCCCGGAGACAATTGCGAGATAGAGCTGCCGCGCCAGGCAATAGCAAAATTCTGCATTCGTGATATCGACACTAAATGCAGGCAGGACGCAACGCTTGCGTGGGAATTTCTGCCACAGTCCGCGGCATGGGATCGGCTGCCGTGGCAGGCGCATCCATCAATGTATAGATAAGCGCGTAACATCGTTTGCAGCAGAAGTGACACGCAAAGCGCTCGAACGTTTGTTGATATGACACTATGCTCCAGTATCAGCAGTGGACTCATCCTGCTCTTTATCGTTGAGCAGTCATGCAATTCGGCTATACTACAGTGTATCATCTCTTTGCCTAGCATGGCGGGTTCCAGAAATAAAAGCTTAGTTTGGGCCAGATGCTGGTTCATACTTCAACTTTTAGAGACAAGAGCGAAAAACGAGGACAAAGGCAGAACAAGTAAACAGGATGAGCGAACTATATATATTAGAAAGCTTGCGTTTCAATCTGTTCGCTTCAATGCGCTTCGGTGCCAGGACGCTCCCCAAACTTTCCCGAGTACTGCATGTCCCTCCCCTTTGAGCCTTTTTTTTCTCCTATGCTTTGCACGCCGCGTCTAATTATTATTGAGGAATGTTCTCGTACGCCTCAGATTGGTTCTCATACATACGCTTCTTTAAGAACAAGTGTTATCTTCGAATAAAGTCCTCGGAGTCCTGTATGCACTCGTGCTTTTGTGTAGCTGTTACAGTGAAGAAAACAACCCTTTGGATTTAATCAAACAGAAATGACGAAAGTACTGTCTGAGTGCAGTCTATCTATCATTTTTGATTATTCTTTTACAGGGGACGTTAGGCCCCTCCCCCCTTTCCTCTCGAAAAATACTCCTGGCTGCTCCACTTTGGCTGCCCTATGTACTTTCGATTTCACCTGTCAACATTGGACGCGTTAGTTTTCCCGAAGGTATCGCGATATTGCTAAGCAAATATTTGCTTTGGTATTTTGAATCTATGACTTGTCGAACTGGGGCAAATAAATTCCTTTCTTTCTGCTGTGTACAACACGCATTTCATTCTAAAAGGGACCACACATGCGAACCATCTTGTCTGCACAGCGAAAGTTTCCTAAAACCATTCTTTCGCATTGTCCTTCGAGAGTCGAAGGATTTCGAGAGGGCGATCCACCTTGACATAACATAGGGTCAAAAGAAAGTTACGTACCGATAAATAGATCCAGTTACCGAGGCCCAATGCTAAACTCACGTGCACCGCCAGGCACGCTTACCTCAAGAAGGCCCGTTTTCACAACACACTGACGGAGTTTAGTTGAACCGCCGGTTCGCTATTGGCCAATGATAAGCCGTGAATTATGTATCCTCTTCTTGCCAGTATCCACGAGGTAACGCGAATCAGATGGGCTTGCAAGAAAGGGCAGCCCTGAGTTATCATAGCGCGCATTCCAAGTCGCTCTGGTATCGATCCAAGTTCAATCACACAATGCTTTTCACCGACGCGTATGGTAAAGGGGAAAACACAAAAATTGCGGCAGCGGCTGCCATCAGTCAGCGTCCAAGCTAGGGTGGCTCACAGCACGGATAAGGTGCGAGCGATAGAAAAACAGCGCAGACCGGAGCGGCGTGAATACAGACCTTATGAAACACACGCCGAGGAACCGGCCTTCGTCCTTTTCGAGGCACGTTTCTCGAGCATGCGCACGAACACGATTGTTTCTTCCTCTCTTTTATCTTCGGTGGCCCTTGCATACAGCGACTGCTATACAGCGTACTGCTGGTAAAACGTATTTATTGTGTAGGAAGTATATGATGAACGCTTAGGTTTGTCTAGACGTGAGAAGACGCTTGGTTTCGCGCGACTACACTGCAAGTTCTCATTGCACCTCGAATTCATTTCGTTGTATACACCTGTAGGGTTTTTTACGGGAGTTAGAATGAACGAACACGATAAAGATAAATTCTGCAGTGAGGTATACTTGGTCAGACATGGTGGAGTTAGCACTCAAAACAACGAAAGTATAATGGGATCGAACGAGAGCACGAGTGGCAGACAAGGAGCTGAAGTTGATTAATGGGTATGGTTGACCTATCGGCGACTTCGATTGAGGCGACGTGTACGACAAACGTATAGCGAACGTCTTAAGTCTAGCCACGCGCTGTAATTGATCTCTTGAATATCAGTGCACTCTGCAGAGACAGGCAAATAAGCGCATTATGTGCGTGCATGTAAAACGTATGCGCTTCCTTCTTCATCCGCCTCTCCACCACGATGGAACGAGCAGAGATATAAGGGTAAATAGAAAGGCCGATTTTTAATAACCAGGATGACGCCGGCACAGCCCCAATCGTGGACCGAGAGAGGCTACCCCACTACGTCGTCTCCTTCGTCTTCCTAGCGATCGTCGTCTTCATTCCTTTCGTAGCACCGTGACAATATTCGTAACAGCTCGCAAAGCTTGAATAGTCATGAAACATGCGCTACCTTTTCAACAAGCCCTCCATGAGCTTTCTGACGACTGCAAAGCCCTGGCATTTTTTGAGTCGCCGGCGTCGTCTTTTTCGCTGACAGAGCAGAGTTAACGTCATCACCACCCAGTCACGTGCGCCAGCGTTTTCAGGGCGAATCAAATGAACACTGATGTGCAAATTCCTCACGGGCCATTGTTGCCTATTTGTTTACACGTCGCATAATGTTTTGGCTTCGAGTCAGTTGAAATAACCAAAATAACCACTTTTTTGACAAACGTGCAAAATCGTTTTTTGCTTGACATAAATGTTCCGCATATCCGCACAAAAAGAAAGAAAGAAAGAAAGAAAGAAAGAAATTGGAGAAGGAGAGGCTGCTCTGTTCTTGCCTCTTACGCGATCATCTCTCCAGCTCCGAAAGTTGAATCGCGTATCATCTTGGATGAGAAATAAAGGATTCACATTCCAGACTGCTAGCGTGTCCCAAGTATATAAAAATGTACCACTGCAAACAATTTCCGAACATCCTCAAGCAGTCTACTCCACACTCTTCAAGCTTGTCATACTGTAATGATAACATCACGAAGCTGCAAGTTATGGTAAGATAACAATGACTGGGCGAGCTGATGAGAAACCTTGCTTTTTTTTTTCGTTGTTATTTTTGTTGATGATGACGACGACGACGATGATGATGATGATGATGTGAATAACTGTGGCATGCAGCAACCGTAGCGCACTGGTCATGGATTATGTACAAAAAAATAAAGCTCAATCGAAGCAGAATGTTTCTTTTTCTTTAGATGTGAATACGTGGGAGGCCGACTACCCAGGACCGGCTATCGCAACATCATGATGATGTTGTTGTTTCCCTCAATTCTGGCACATACTCACCCTGGGGGATTGGCCAAGATGTCAGAAGAACATCATGAAACTGACACGGAAAAACACAGGAAGAAGAAAAAAGAACGAAACATTAAGAAAATAAAAAAAGGAACAACGAAAAATACACTAACGTACGATTGGAAATTGAAAATTGCTGATGAAAGATTACCATGCGGAAAGAAGCAGAAAAAATTTATGCAAGGTGCATAATTATTTATATTTGCTTTAAGTCGCCAAAAAACACAAACCACGAGAGAGTACATGGGACAACGCGCCACTAACAACTCGCACCAGCTAGCACATAAATCTTCTGCCTTGATAGTAAAAGTTCGTCATTGTCATGTCTGGTTATGTACTTATGTTTCTTAACCATTTTATTTAGTGACATGCAACAGCTAAATTACTGCAAAGCATGCGTATGATGAAGCATAGTGATTGAACAAATAAGGGAGAGGTGGTTATCCGTGAACAAGAAATATGACACTATATTCTGGAGCCCCTAGCGAAAGCGCGTCTTAGCGCCGATAAAATAAAAATGGTCCTGGTAGCTATACACAAACGTAACTTTTGTGAATGCAGTTATTGAATTTAATTACTCATATTTATGAAGCAGCGAGGCACGAACTCGAGTGACGGGAATCTTCTGGAAAATAGCTGTGATGGAAAGTATACTGCTGAACAATTTTCGCGAATAGACTCACGATGCATGAGCAACAAATTTTGATACACTCAGCATTTACTTCGACAGCGGTTCCAGTCGTTCGGTTTACTCGTAAATCGACGTACCTGCAGGGAGGGTCGCTGGAGTTGCCTGAGTTATTCGATGCGGCGGATGCCAGGAATGGCGGGCTCAAAAGTACTTCTACGATATTTCCGACTCGTACAGAGGCGAGAAAACACGACCGCACGCCGATTGGCTGGAAGTGCGAGTTGCCGAGTGAACGGGAAACGGCTTCCGCGGGCTTCACTTACCTTTGCAGAGGGAGCGAAAGAGGAAGTGTTTGGCAGAGCTTTGTGCAATCCGCTGTCAATGACATCGCGCTCCACTGCAATGCGTATAGTTAAAGCACTGCCCACTCGAAAAAAAATAAAATAAAGCAAGAAAACAAGCCAAGGATACAAAGCAAAGCTGATCTTGTTATCGTTGTGTAGGTGCATGGGATTGTTCGCAAGCGTGTTCGAATTGGCAATTTCGCTACTGAATGGCATTTTGCTAGCGATAACATCCTATAGAGCGAGTCCACCTGTCCCGCCCGCTTCGGTATCGTGAGACTGACACGCTGACGGAGAACCATATTATGCTCCGCTTCGGCGTAAACAGGTGCCACTTAGACAAAAGTATAAGTGCAGTAAATATAAGACAAAAGTACGCATAAGTGCTGCCGAACAGTGCTTCTTGAAAAACGAGCGGCAAAGTGAGAATCTGTTTTGCTTCTAGACAAGAAGTACCGGTGTTCGCCTAGATACGCCACCCTCAATTCAACAAATACTCTTACCAATTATAGTTTGCAAAAACAATTAACTTTATGTGAAGCGTCTTGAAACACTCTTTCAAAGCACATGTGCTGCTTACCATAGTGTAAAATACGGGGCGGAGGTTATCAACATTTACTCACATTGTTTTGTGTATCCGCATACGATACAGCCCCTCGTGGGAGTATATGTTGCTGGAGTTTGGTGTTTCAAGAGAAAGGAAACACAACTGGGTAGACGTATGCAATAAACGATCTGAAGAAGTGACGACGCTTTCATAAGCGAACAAAGTAAGTAAAGGATTGTCTATGAGGAGAAATCCAAGAAAAAGATATACTACGAGACTAATAGGCACCACTGTAACGCCTGAACATGACGGTTACTCCATCCTTCCGAAAAGAAGTCAAGGCAGCGTCCATCATCCAATGGAACGCCAGAAGTCTAAACCCACGCCTTTCGGACTTTCGTCAGTTTGTATACACTCATATGTTTCCACTCATCGTCATTTGTGAGCCTAACTTAACGAAACCAGCCAGACTTTCGGGGTATGAATCGGTCATGTCCTCAACCAATGGTGCTAGCAGCAAAGTCATCGTTTTTATTCGTCGTGAACTCACCTACTTTCTGCATGCTTGTACTGAGGGCTTACGCTTCGGGCTAGAAAAAACAATGCAGACCACAATGGAAAACGCCAAGCGCACGATCACGGTTTCGTCCAGGCGAAACGATTTTGACATAGAATTGGAAAGACTTAGAGCACTTCGCCGGCGTGCAGAACGTCGATATCGGCGTACAAAGTCCATTCACGACCTCAGAACAGCCAGACGATTGCAAAAGAAGATCAAGCGTCGCATGGACAGATTAGCGTCTGAACGTTGGACGACGTTTTGCCAGACTTTAGACCCCCGCAAGCCACTTTCTCACATCTGGAAAACGGTGCAAGGTCTTCGTTGCCTTCCTGAACAGCGTTTTCCTTTCAAGGCGCTGGCGCTCTTCCAAGGACGGCAGGACATCGCAGTCGGAGAGGACTTCTGTGCGAGGATCGCAGAGCAAGTGGTCTGTCCAGGCTACCCAACACGAATTTACGTCCCCCACCCTCGTGACAGTCGCATGGACCTGCCTTTCACAATGGAGGAGCTCGAAGCGGCTCTCGCTCTCTGCAGGCGCTCTTCTTCTCCGGGGCCAGATGGTATATCCTACCGAGCCTTATGCAATCTCGGAGAAGCCGCAAGGGGAGAATTGTTGAGCCTCTACAACACGTCTTGGCAAGAGGGCAATGTTCCTGATGAATGGAAGACAAGCCGTTTGGTTCCCCTACTGAAGCAGGGTAAATCTCCACTTGATCTTGCCTCGTACCGCCCAATAGCGCTGGCTAGCTGTGTAGGAAAGCTAATGGAACGAATGATCCTTGGCCGCCTGGAGTGGTACCTTGAACACTACAAGATTTATCCGAGCTCCATGGCTGGTTTCCGACGTGACCGCTCTTCCATCGATAATGTAGTGGACCTCGTTTCGTACGTTCAGCACGAAAAGTCCCGTAAGCGATTGTCCGCTGCATTGTTTTTGGATGTGAAAGGCGCTTACGACAACGTATTACATGAGGCCATACTCGATTCTCTTGAGACAGTTGGCCTTGGTGGTCGATTATTTCTGTGGGTTGAAAGTTACCTGGCTGCAAGGTCATTCTTTGTGTTGACCGACGATGGCCCGACTACGCGACGCTTTACTAGCAGGGGCGTTCCTCAAGGCGGAGTTCTCAGTCCGACGCTATTCAACCTCGCGCTTATTGGGCTCGCTGAATACCTGCCAACTACTATCAAAATTTCGATATACGCAGACGACATCTGTGTCTGGACTTCGGCAGTCACACGTCCTCAAATACGTGCGCGGCTTCAAAGAGCAGCAACGTTAACATCCAGCTACTTGTGCAAACAAGGTCTGAACATATCACCAGAAAAATGCGCACTTGTGGCATTCACTCGCAAACTAATGACGCCTTACGTCATATCAATCAATGGGCGGACTATTCCCTATCTCAGAACCCACCGGTTTCTGGGGATCATCATTGACAGAGATCTCTGCTGGAGCCCCCATGTGTCGCACATGAAAAAACGCCTCACCGCAATTTCCCAAATCTTCAAATTCTTGGCTGGAAAAACTTGGGGCATGTCGACAGGAGCCATGGTGGAACTATACAGAGCACTTTTCCTCGGTTTCTTGAGATATAGCCTGCCCGTACTTTCCAACACTTGTAAGACAAATCTTCGCACTCTTCAGGCCACACAAGCTCAGGCACTGAGAACTTGCCTTGGTTTGCCGAGGAGTACATTATCAGAGGCAACTATAGCGATTGCTCGGGACCAACCAATACAAACGCACGTTGCGGTGGAAGTATTGAGAGCCCACATCAGGCATTTCGCCCGTGCCTGCTGTCATCACCTCGCAACATTACCGTCAGACAAGCGGAACGCGTCATTCGGCAAAATGGTCTCCAGGTACTCTGCCAAACTTCCGGTAGGCTTCACCGCCGCCGCCAAACCATTGATTCCCCCTTGGTGTCTCATTCAACCTACAGTACACCTTGGTGTGCCAGGAATCAGAAAAAAAGCTGAGCTGTCATCAGTTGCTCTGCAACAATTATCCCTACTTCTTCTACACGAGAGGTATGCCGACAAAGTGCATATTTATACGGATGGGTCTTCGAACCTCCAGTGTTCGTCCGGAGCGGTGGTTGTACCAGCGAAAGCTTCCACCATCAGTTTTAAGACCGACCACCCGACGACATCGACAGCTGCGGAACTTGCTGCTCTGCGTGCTGCCCTTTGTGTAGTAAATGAGGAACCACCCCGACAATGGTCAATCTTTAGCGACTCAAAGGCGGCCTTACAGTCCTTGCTGGCAGCCCTGCGGCGCGGACCATACGAGCAACTGGTGTTGGAGATCAGATCTCTTCTCCATGCATCACATGAGAAGGGACACCACGTGACGTTTCAGTGGCTCCCCAGTCACTGCGGTGTCATTGGAAATGAATATGCTGACAAGGCCGCCAAGTCCGCACTTGAAGGCACAAAAGTTGAGCCCATACCTCTCTCAAGGTCCGACGCTGCCAGGCAACTTCAAGCGATTGCACAGGAGATTACGCTGTCGGTGTGGAGTGCCTCAAGCAGCCAAACAACTCAGAATAGTCGACAACACCACCTTCCGTCTTTGCGACATTTTCGATTGCCACCAAAACTCCGCCGAGCAGAGGCCACCCTGCTTTATCGTTTGTGGTTAAGAGTGGCTTTTACGAACTCTTATTCTTTTCTGATCGGAATGGCCGACAGCCCTCTTTGTGACACCTGTCGACGTGAAGAGACGCTTCAACACATCATATGCGACTGTCCTCGCTATGACATACAGAGGCAAACATTGGCGTCCACTCTTGCTCCCCTTGGCCTGCGACGGATGTCGGTTGATGCCATTCTGCAGTGTCGGCCACACAAGACATTGCAACTGAAGTTGACAAAGGCGCTGCTGCACTTTTTAAAGACGACGGACTTGCACAAACGACTTTAACAGCGATGTGTGATGTCACGTACCATGCAGGTGCCACTGACTCTGACAATGTGCTATATGTGCACCCTCTCTCTCTCTCTTCCTCTTTCCTTTCACCTTTCAATCTCCCCCGTCCCCTTCCCCTCGTGCAGGGTAGCATACCGGTTGTCCTACACTGGTTAACCTCCCTGCCTTTCCCTCTCTATTTTTTCCTTCCTTCCTGAACATGACGAAAAATACTTTGGAATGGGTAGTCCCAGTAAGAAAATTGCAGTGGTCGACAGAGTCGAGAAAGGAACGGTGCCTGTAATACTCACGCAGTGATATACCTAGCGCCATTTTAATGTGATGTTGCACCGCATAATAATAATAATAATAATAATAATAATAATAATAATAATAATAATAATAATAATAATAATAATAATGAGAAGAAGTAGGACCTACCGAGAAGAATGTTGTTGTAAACAAGGGTGCAATAAGCGCGATATAGGAACGTCACGGTCCACTTATGTGGGAAGTAAGCACTGTTTATATTTGCTAAGGGGGCGGGCGACGCCTAAGATAGACGCTGGGGCAAGCGGGTTGAGGCGTTTACGCAGCAGGGGTATTACACTCGCTGTAGGACAGAAAAGGCGCGCAAATGCTGGCGAACACTCTTAGTCGCCCATCACGAAAACTGAAGCTGTTTGGCTGAGATAGAGCACACATACTATACGCCACGAGAGAGCAAGCAGTGTGCGATAATATTCACCTCATGAGTAAGGTATCCGGCCTTGCATATACAGGCTTCGTCAGATCTGAGCTCCTCTCTCTCAAACTCCGTCTAAACAGCAGCCGTTGAGGTGCTAAGGCGAGGCAGGCTATTATTACATACGAGACGACATTTTCTCTCGAATACCGAACAAATTTCCGCTTGTCTACATTTCCAAGGTTAAACAAAGTCGCGTGTTGGCTCGCTGGTTTTTCCATTGTTTGCACATAGCCATGGAACGATCTGCGTTTGAAGTATCCGGACCGGCCTGCCGCTTTGATGTCACGCGTTCTGCGTGCATTTACAATGAGCTGTAAGTGGTACAGGCAAGCACGTCACTCTATTGGGCCCTCATCGTTTCTCATTTTGCTCCGAGCGAGGTCGCATCGATCGGGTCTCGAATTATCGTCGCTGTGCGTGCCGTGCCAGCGGACCCTTCGGTCGCCTTGCTGTGTATTTGATTTCCTTCTGTTTACTGAAAGAGGATAACACAGCGAAGCTGAATGTCCGGGACGCGGTCGTGACCGGTGTGCGACATCTTTTGCTGCCGCGGTGACCTTTCTTCGCAACCCTGTTGTCATACTCGCTACAGATTATTTACTTCGTCACTAGTTTAGTTTTCCCCGCGGCATGTCAACGAATTAGTATGGTTAACTCAGAAATAAGTTCTTTTTAACAGTGCCGAAGAAAAATTTTTGACCGTAGGTGTATACACAGAGTTTTCGGAGGATGCCGTTCCGCTCCGTGAAGTCCGTCGGAACAGCGAAGCCGTTCTTTTATTGCCAATCGTGACAAAACTAGCAAGGGTGTAAAGTGGCAAGTTGCTAGTAGATCGAGGCCAAAAGCGGGTTATTTATTTATTTATTTATTAATTTATTTATTTATTTATTTATTTATTTATTTATTTATTTATTTATTTACTTATCTATTGCGACCCGTAAAACTGTTCCGCTGTTAATACACGAGTCATAAAATATTAGCCCTTAAATTCGAGCATTATGAATTTCGTGGTGTTGCGATAAACCTCTTTGAATCGTACTTAAGCGAAGAAAGCAATATGCTGCAAAGAAAACTGTCCCGCCTCGTTACTAACGCCTGAAGTTCAGCAGAGAAACCTTTTGGGGCCACTACTACTTGATATTAATGAGAAACGTATATGACATAAGTAGGCTGCCCCGCCACGGTTGTCTAGCGGCTGCGGTACTCGGCTGCCGATCCGAAGGTCACGGGATTGAAGCCGGCTGCGGCGGCTGCACTTCGGTGGAGGCGAAGTATTGAGGTCCGTGTGTTGTGCAATGTCAGCGCACGCTTAGTTTAGTAACTCCAGGTTGTCGAAATTTCCGGAGCCCTCCACTACGGCGTCTCTCATAATCATCGTCGTTTTGCGACGTAATACCAAAGATATTGTCATTATTACATAAATAAGCTAAAGTGAGCGTGCTGAGGGCATTATGTCTGCAGATGATAGTGCACTTGTTTCTTGCCATTCTAACGTTCAATCACTTGCCTGACGATTACTGCATGACAAACATTATAACAACATACTCATAAAATGCTTAGACATTAATACCACCAAAACTAAAGCTCATTTGTTCGCAGTGGTGCAAAAGCTAGTACACTGTAACCACATGTGCTTGAACACACATGTCGGTTGTGTGGCGAACTACTCTGCACATTTTGGCAAATACTTCCACCTAAGGACACATTGTTAGCTTACAATTCATCCTTTCCCCTCATACGAATTACTGTATTACATATAAACTAGCAAATGAAAATATTGGAAACTGCTTGCCAATTTACTCCGAACGCTTAAACAAGCTAAGCATTTATGCGCTTTTACTAGGAAATCGCGGAAGATGCTTCATATCCGGAACATTACTTACTGCATGCGTGTACGTTTCACCGTTGCACACATTTCATATGTTGCACTGGTTAAATTATTATGTAGTATCTTTTGTAAATTACAAATACACAGGAGACGTTATCATTTTGCGAATACAGGATATTCCTCTCATTAAAAAAATGAGGAAATGAAAGAAAGTGCAGACCGAAGCCGTATATGTCAGACTGCATGTGAAACGAACTACGATGAAGTGGATAAACGAATGCTACAGAGAACCAGTGTGCACTGTACAAATGCTACACAGCAAATGGCGACGTCATTCTTATTTTCATCCTGCATGGAGCATGCAGTATCACGCGTTGCTCTCGTGAACCGCAGAAGTCACAACTTGGTTGAATTCTGGGGTTTTACATCCCAGAACTACTATAGGATTACGAGAGGAGGGATTCGGAAGTTTCGACCACCTGGGGTTCTTTCACGTGCACTGACAACGCACAGCACACGGGCCTCAACGTTTCACCTCCATCGAAATGAAGCCGCTGTGGCGAGGATACGATCCCGCGACGTTCGGATAAGCAGCTGAGTGTTATAGCCACCGTGGTAGGGCAGAAGTCACTACTTCTACCACCCTTGTGACACAGCGGCACTTAAACGGATACATGCATCTCCGGTCTCTACTTCCCTTGTGTGATAGGAAAAAAAGGAAAGGTTGTACATACCGAATGATTAAATCGCGTACAATGAAGTACAATATACAGGACGGCGGCAACTGTGATGGAAATATTGGCAGGGGTATTAGTTCTACTATATGCTTACCAGGCGGGCGCTTACTCGCCTTATTTGGTGGTCAGCATACGGATTTCATGAATCCGTATGCTCAAGCCTTTATTGTTCTGTATTATTTCTAGTTTGCACCATTACATGTATTATGCCATCCTTGTATTTCATTTTTTTATGTGTACTGCCCCTCCTGCTTGGGCCAATTGGCCTGCAATAATTGAAATAAATAAATGAAATAAGTTCCTTTGCTGTAACATGCATGTGGAGCACATGTAAGTTTCGTCTACAGACGTTCCAGACACGCCAGCCTGCAGAATTACGGAATAATTAAAGTACGACCGTTAGCGAGCATATTGGAGGATACGACGAGCTGTCGACATAATCAGAGGACCCAGCCTTGCGACCTTCGCTTTCTCTGTCTATTTGTTTGCTGAAAAGTAAGGTTGAGCGGCGTGGCCAGCTGGCCTTGCTGGTTAAACACGTACTGGAGTTACGGTAAATCTACGAAGGCGCAGAAAGGCGCACAAAGCCGAGAGAGAGAGAATGCTTTAATAATGATTTCGGAGATCTTAGCCTGGTTTAGGGCCTGACTTGCTATTCAAGGTGTTTAGCGATGAGCATGGTATGTACAATGTTTACATGTTAACAATGCGTATGTGCTGTCACCTACATACATACATACATACATACATACATACATACATACATACATACATACATACATACGTACGTACGTACGTACATACATACATACATACATACATACATACATACATACATACATACATACATACATACATACATACATACATACATACATACATACATACATACATACATACATACATACATACATACATACATACATACATACATACATCGTTTCATTGAGGCATGTTGCCTGCAGAAACCCTACAGCAGCGCTTCCACTATGCGAACAGACAAATGCGTTAGTTTGTGTGTCCGTATTTACACGCCTTACCTTCTGCTATGTTGTTGTGATATGGTGTTACGTTATGTTGTTCTACTACGAACTATGAAAGCAAGCGCCAGACGAATAACAAAGGACCAAGCATAAGAACTCGGTGTTTACCGAACGCGGTAACCTTAAGGCGTTGTCCGAGGTGCGGCGAGGCTGTGTGTGCGGATCTGCAGAAACAACTTGAAGACACTGAAGATGGGCCATTCGTGTCTACGGGTTTAACTGGTTGACGGACGAATAAAAAGATACAAGCTCAATCGGTAGGTAAGGTAATTCACAATGCTAAAAAGTGCGTAATAGGTGGCATTTTAGAGTTGCGTGTTGTGACGCTTCAGTTTTGTAGTCACTAAAATTGTTAATCGTTCTTGTTACTGCTGTTAATTGTTGCTCACTAACTTCACATTCGATGATGTATTCGATACAGAGCCGTGCACAATCAACATAAGCCTTAATGTAATAAGTGTGCGGAAGCGAGCCTGGAAATCAAACACTCGTTTGATGAGCAGGCAATTTTGGTCTGGCGCGTGCGAAACAGTCGGCTGCTTACGAGGCCGCTTTTGTCACCGTTTTCATTTCGCTGCATCGCCGCCTTCCTTTTGCCAAGCCGTCACCATAGCAGCGCGGAAGCAATGTTTCCGTCCGGGTCGCTAATCGAAAACATCAGCATTTGTCAGCGAGTGCAACAATCTGCTTGCAATGTCCCAGCTATAGCCTCTGCTATTTACGAGCACTGCGTGGCCGTCTGGAATTGGGTCAGGGCGGAAGGCGCTGAATCGATGCGAGCTGGTTCAACAAAGAGGGACACGCTTTTTCCGGCTCACTGCTTGAAGACCACTTGCTTAGAGGCAACGAACCGCTTAATCTGACAATGCAAAGAAGATATACATTTTTGGGAAAATGTCTCATTAGCAGGCATTCTTGGATGGTCGCACTGAACTATCGCAACGGCAATGACTTCTCGCAGTAGTGTATATTCCAGCGCACTTACACTCGCGGTTGATAAGAGCTGCAAAAGAACAGGCAAAGAATACCAAAGGATCGACGGGAAGCGTTTACTTCCAATCGGTGTCTACTGCAGACACATAAGTATATTATACCTCGAGCCCCTGACAAACAACTACCCCTCCAGTGCAAGTTATCTAGACTAACGCAAATATCCAAGAAACGCTGCGCACCACGTATACAGACGAATATAACTGATTTTGTCATCGGTGAGCGCTCTGGAAGTTTACTGATAGAGTTGCCTATTGTGGCGTGAATCATATCCAAGGACTTTCAATATGTGAGATTGCTGGAACATACCCTGAAAGTGCAAGAAGGGAGGGTAGGTTTTCATGGTATAGATTGCTGTCACTGCGGATGCGTCCCGGTTATTTGGTAAGACAGTAATATTAACCAGACATGAACATTATGCCATATATATGTCAGGCGCGAGTGTGAAGTGCAACGTAAATGTGTAGCATTGTTTTCATTCAATGTCAATCGAAGATCCATTTTTGTATGAAATCTTAAAGACAACGTCTTGCTCGGCTTCTTCAGCACACCTTGTGTAACAAGGTCAGCTGATGACTACGATACGACTAATTACGAATGTATATTCATATAGTTCCATGCGTTGGCCTTTTATATCATATCTAACGCTTATTTTGCTTCACATCAAGCGACTTCGCATAGACTAATTACTCGTCTAAGTTATCATCATCAACATCAGCCCATCTTATATCTACTGCAAGACGAAGGCCTCTCCCATACTTTCCATCCTTTCCTGTCCTGTGCGAGCTGATTCCATTTGATGCCTGCGAATTCCTTAATTTCGTCACTCCATCTTACTCTCTGTCGTCTACAGATGCGCTTATCTCTTGGTATTATTCTGCCATTCTAACTGTCCATCGGTTGTCTAGCCTTCCCATCACGTGGCCTGCCCACTTCCATTTTTTCTTAACTTCGACTATTATGTCAGCTAAACTGCGGGAAAGAAATCATACTTGTAACTCTAAATAACCCACCGGTGTATAATGTGGAAGTGGCAATAAATATTTACATGAATGTCCAGCAAACACCAGCAACTTTTACAACCGCGCAGCAGAAAGATAGCAACGTAGAGGGTTTTACTACTACCTGAAAATTTCGCACGCACGGGCAACAGGATCAAGCATCACATTTCTTTGCGCCAGTCTCGCAAGAGGTTAACCTCGTTATGTAAAAGCAACAGCGTTCGGTAACTTCGAGCGAAACAAAGTAAGGACAGAACGCGAGAATCCCTATTTGTCCTAGTCTCCTCCCGCAAAGGGAGGCGAGGAAAGCTGGCCGCTCGAATTACGCCCCTCCCCCTCCCCCACTTCTACCCTGGCTTATTTTTTTGTACGGGAAAACCGGCACAACGAGCGCGGCGGCGCCGCGGGTGGCCGTGCCGTCTGAAGTCGAAGGATTCAATATCCGCCAGGCCATGCAGGAGAAGACAGCGACGCATCAACGGAGTTATGTTAATGCGTACATATTTAGGTGTAAACACTTAAATAATGGGTTGTCAACGATAGTCGCGCAGCAAGATTACCTACGCATTTTCGTGATAAATGCGCAGAAGAATGCCGCAGTGTATAAACAGGGAAGCGAGTGATACTTAATTGACACGCCGAATTTAGCCCAAGTGGTACTTTCCTACTTCTGCGGCGGCCAAACAGAAAGGCGTTATGAAAGACGGTTATGAACACGTTAAAACTATGCCAAGGCGAAATTTATATGCACATATACACAGCCAAAGCCACGTGCACGGTTAGGAACGTAACACTCACTGGAGTCAAACAGTCGTTGAATGTGCTTGGCAATATTACGTCGTCAAACACACTGGGAAACATCAATTCGCTGTGCTCGCTGTCGTGGTGACTCGTCTTCTCTCCTACCATTGAAATTCCAACCGTGACACAGAATTAAAAGTAATTAGAAAATTCAATCATGCACCCTGCAATCTTCTTGATGGCGCCACTAAACATGTCAGCCTCGCAGCCACTACGAGTTTCATGCATTAAAGCTTCACCGTTCGCCACCACTCCGAGTCCCCACAGTTCAGTGCATTGTCTTTTCTTCTCAGCTCATTCTACGAATCGGTTCTTAAAATGGGCTGGCAGGGTAGCTGCCAGGGCCGCAGTGTCCCCCACTGGAATATAAGGCAGCGATGAAAGGAAAGACGGAAGCAACGGCGTGGAAATGATTCTTGCCTCGGCCGTTACCGTGGTAACGGCGAATGCACGCGTAGTGGGGTGACGCAAGGACACCGGTTGCTGCTCAGGCACTGCCTCCATGTGGCGAAGCCAGCCCCGTGCGTGCGCCCGTCGCGCGCCCTTGACGCTGGCCGACGCTTCGGACTCGGGTCGAGCGCCGGTGTGTACGTGAATAGCATCACGTAGGCACGCCCACGTTGCCGGAAAATACACACACGCGTAAGTTTGTCTAGGTGGCGTTGGTACGCCCCGCACATATAGTAGCGTGGAAAGGGACGGGGGGAAGCAGAGAGAGCGTTGTTGCATCAGAGAAAGTAAGCTCGCGCAGCGACGAAAGATAAGTAGCTCGCGTCGCTGTTCCGCGTTGCAACACTGGTCGTAAATGCACCCGACAGCGACGCGAAGCGAACAAATTTTCCCCGCGACACGGCCCACGCCAGCAGATAGCGTCCGAGCAAGCTCGCTGCGCGGTTGGAGTTCCTTCCTTGCATTGTTCGATCCGTATCAATACCGAGGCCCGCTTAACCACCGTGTCGCGTCTATACCGACAATGTTCTCTATACTGACTACCCGACTGGTGCAGGGTGTGGCTCGCGCTCTTTGCAGGGGTTGGAGATATGTTGTTAAAGTTGAGGAATTTGCGTTGTGACTAAATTCTATCTATATAGTAGTAGATAAACGGTCTCGCACTTCAATTTTTTAGGCGTGATGCCCAACGGAGAGCAGCTAATTACCTTGGTGCATTTACTTCATTCTAGAAGTTTTAAGTGTAAATGTTTATTATTCTTATCTTCGTCTACTAAAGGACATAGGCCCCAATTGGAATAAACGTTAAAGCAGAGACGACTAAAGTCCCATTTCACGAAAAAGACAGCTCGCACGAAAACTATACTCGTATACAGCCAGAGTAAATAAACCCAATCTTTCGCACAGACCGTGCTTTGCACCATTCGGTAAATCGCGTTGTCATTGACCGGCGACACAATGTTACCCTAACTATGAAGCCTATACGTTCTACACGATGCATACTCGCTGGGAGTTATATGCGAAGGCAACCTATAAGTTGGTGGGCCTGTTTGCTTTCGTACACTTTCTCTCTCTCTCTCACGCACTCACTCACTCAACCAGGGACACAAAAAATACATATATCAAGTTGCAATACGAGTATAGTGTGGTCAGTGCACTATTGCTTCAGGAAAGATTGGGCCGATGACCTGCTATAGACAATAAGCTCATATCGAAGGTTTCCTTTTCAATAAGGTGCCGTTTAATTAATGACTAAAGAGGCAGCAAGAGATTTATCACGTATCCCTGTTCCTTCTTATTGGAATAGAACTTCAGGGAATGATGGAGGAAATTCACTGTCAAACGATTTTTGCAATTTCTACTGTAGGAATTGTTCTTCGTGGAAATGAAAAGACGTGAGAAACAGTCTTCTCTCTATGGAACCTACACAAGATGGGACCAACCAAAAGCAGCGCCACCCTGAAGAGTTATCGCCCTCTGAAACAAACGCGGCATTTCGTAAAAGTGAAAACAATTAAGTTACATTCTCCAGCGTCGTACCAACTTATAACTCTGCGCTTTCGTGCTTGCATTATAGCGCTCCCATCTGCTAGAACGACGAAGTGAAGAGAAAAGCAAAAGGAGTGTACACCGGAAAGAGTAATGCGACATCGACGTGCGTTTCCGCTGGGACATCATAGAAGACAGCGATGTCAAAAAAGGCATTTGTTTTCGATTTAACGTTTTAGAATAACAGGCCTTCTTATGATACAGCGCAAAAAAAGCTCGCTGTCCACGTAAAAATCCCCGAAGATAAACGTGGTGTACGACTGGTTCAGAGGAGGTACACCAGTGAACATACGAATGAGTTGGCATGTAGGGACGAAGCCCGGGTACTTAACACATAGTGAAGCTACATAAACGCACGTATAGCCACAATATAATATGTATTTCATCGAAACAACAATAAAGCAGCAGTACGCACTGAACGGTCTGCTCCGAATATAAAGCATCGACATACAATAAGAAACCTCAACCAGTTACAAATTAAAGGTGTGGTCATGAAATATACGCAAGAAAAACTGTGAACGTATATCTCTGCTCGCTGTAAATGGACAAACTACACATGCACATCGCGGACACGTGCAGCACGATCGATCGCATGCACGGTGTTCCTATCTTCAAAATTTAGAGCTCGCGTCATCGGTAGCCTTGGTGCATTCGCTTGCCACGTTATTTCGCCCCACCCGGTTACGTACGTTTCAAACACGTTCAGCTGGTGTTCTTTTTTTTTTTTTTAAGAGAGGAACCGAACCAATGCGTGATACTTGGAGGTAATCAGAGGTACACGTTTTAGTTCCGATTATAAGGCTTTCTCCCAGGCTGCTTGAACAAATTTATATTGGTGTAAGTTTACACTGGTGCCGCGCTGGCACTCGTATCCACGTGTGAATGCAGTAGTCTGTTGCTGATCCAGTTCTTATTCCTAAAAATTTTTGCCCATATTAAGTAATTACCCGGAATAACAAAACGTGTTGGCTCGCTCCCTTTTCCAAATGACTGCTTGTCACGAATAGCGCTTTTATTTCTTTCATTTGTCCGAACGACATGGTATACGATACGGCTGCTTACCTTGTCGTAGTTCAACGTTGGGCACCGCGCTTCTTTCTGTGCCTTTTTCTTAAAAAGAGTTGCTCCGTATGAGGCGACTTTAAGGGGAGCGGAGAGTGGCCTCAAAGAGTGGTATGATGGGAGCAAACGATGAGAGGACCGCCCGGCTTGCTAACCGATGGCGTGTCGTGAAGTGGGCGTCTGTCAACGGATTCTCCTATGGGACAGCCCAGGGCGTCGCACCGTCAGCGGGGCACATCGATCTGGTCCGCGCTGCAACTCAGGTCCGAACGCCGGAGCTCGAGCTGCCGGAAGAGCAGGCGCCATCTGTTGATGCATGGGTGCACAGTGGACGCAGGGCAAGAACCATTGCACTAAACGCCGGGTCACGGTGCCTATCGCCAACAGCATTCTTTAATTTATAGTTCTCGATCACTTTCTTTTAAACGCCTTCTTCTTTCTTTTTTTTTGTTTAAATTGGTCATGGTCCATTTTTAGGACCGTGGCTCTGGACAGGTTACATCATACGTAAAGGCAATTGGAAGAATTTCCCAGATGTTGAACTTATCTGATTATGTAGCAGCAAAAATGCGTATTGAGCCCGGCCTGAAAGTTAGCGGATGCAGCGGATTTTTTCGTTATCTTGCAGAATGTGGTGAAAAAGAAAACATCGTCAGTTTGGGACAATTCGAACAATAATAATTAGAAGTGCTGTGGTGGAATGCTTCCTCGCACGCTAGTATGATTAGATTGTAAATAGGAGATATCAGGCACCCTCCGTAATCTAGTCTCATGTATGCGCACGCGCTCATGCCTTCATTGTTCTCGAGTGTAAGTTTCAATAAACTAGTTGAGGTGCAGCTCTCGTGCTGTCTAGTCCTTCTGCATCCTTGCTGAAAAAAGTTAGCGAAAATAAATAAATAAATAAATAAATAAATAAATAAATAAATAAATAAATAAATAAATAAATAAATAAATAAATAAATATTTTCTGCAATTGATTTTGCAATTGATTGAGGTTATGAGACACCCTATTGGGCCTCGTTGCGGCAGACTTGGTGCCTTCGGTAGCATGCGAGGGCTTATTGGGCAGCAGCCATCTCATCTAAGTTCACGTTCTACGTGACGCCTCCTGGCAAGAAAGTGTGTTCTACACACGCCGCCTTGGCCACGAGTGGCGCTGCCTAACACTCCCAGGATAGTACGTACATAAATACACAATAAAGTGGACGGGGGGACGACCGCCTTTGTAGCTCAGTTGGTAGAGCATCGGACGCGACATCCGAAGGTCGTGGGTTCGGGTCCCACCGAAGGCAGGTTTGTCTTTTCGTCCACTTTAATTCCTTTCTACTTTCTCCACAATTACAATACCACAAGTAATTTCCCCTATGCTTTCCTAGGCTTCATTGTCTGTTTGCTCATTAAGTTGTTTCTAACAAATAAAGAACGAGCCGTTGACCCCTTTCCCTATGCATGTAGGGTATCACTACAGGTTTCGCGTCGCTACGTTAGCCCCGGAGACAAGAAAGTAGCGACGCCAAACATGTGGTGATATCCTACATGCATAGGGTGTCTCATAACGTGAAAAGGGTTGGCAACAAGTACGGTGTCCCGATTGTCTTCGCTACCCCACAAAAATTGGCAAAACTGTGCCCTAGGGTCTGCGGGGGCGTCAAGGTTCCTCACGGCTGTGGAAAGAAGCACACGGAGCCGCTTGGACGATGTTCCACCGGCGCGGTTTACGAAATACCGCTGTCGTGTGGAAAAGCTTACGTGGGTCAGACGGGCCGCTGTGTTAACCAGCGTGCCAAGGAACATGAGCGCTCATTACATACAGGATGAGTCAGCGAGATGCCTAAAACTGCCCGCCCATTGCAGCACTTGCCCGGATTGTGAGCCACAACTTAACGGAATAAATATTTTAAGTCGCAGTAAAGACCAATTGGCCCGAGAAATATCAGAAGCGCACTTTATCAAGCAAAATGGCGACACATGCATCAGTACCACATCAATTTGCTTGAGTGAGTGCGAGATTGGATTCTTAAATAAGAGCTGATATATGTATTCCTAGCACCTTAATCTCTGTTTGTCATCGGCGTCGCGCATGCGCTCATTGTCTACATTTGCTATAAAGTGTCACTTGGAGTAGTGCCCGTCCTGTGAGTGTAACTGTACTGTCTACGTCTAAAAAGTAGCGCTCAACATTTGAAGCAACATGTTTGACCGACTAGCCCCGCAACGTGTTTTGTTCAGGAAGGAATACAGCGAGGTCTCGAGAACAGCTTTACCTAGTCGTGCTGGGTTCCAGACGGAGCCACTGGATTCTCCGTCCTCTTGTTGTGTTGTCAGCAGTAGCGCAGGCGCACTGGCAGAAAGTGCAGAAACAGTACAAAGTATAGACCTGTTAACTACATAGGCGCGTCAGAGGAAAACAACCGCCTTGCGCGTGGAGTGGCTGGCTATAGTATAACGAAGCGAGGATTCGCGCAAACGAAGGGCGCGAACTCAGTGAAATTCATCTCACTTGCCTTCCTATATATAAAGTGTTGACCTTGCATCGTTAGCTTCGGTTGAACTGTTGTCACACAATATAGCCTGCGTTACGCAACCAGCTGCGGACAATGCGAATACTCTTCGTAGCGTTGACAGTGACAAGCCCAGTGAACGACTCGCGCAATCATGCATGGCATGTGCAACGAAGTACGTTGCCTTGCGCGCAAAAACTGTGCGTACACTTGGTGCCGGTAGCTTTTTATCGGGTAACCACAGTCGGCATGTGTTTCCCCCTCTTCTATATACGAACGAACAGCGATATTGTTCATTAATGCGCCGGCATTCAAACTAACGTCATTTACTGCACGACGTTGCGTATCGTAAGCCGAATACCAATGTAACACTATGGTGCTCACGGTGTCGAACCAATACAGTACATTCATTCATTCATTCATTCATTCATTCATTCATTCATTCATTCATTCATTCATTCATTGTGGAGAGCTCTCGAATAATTTTGACTCTTAATATCTTTCGCTCGCGATAACGGGCGCTTTAGGTTGCGCTTTTCCTCCTCTTACAGCGCAGAATGCAGTTTAGTATGAAACAGTCGTTTCAGGTTCACGCCGTGCTGATTTTCCATGTCGCACTGTGTGCAGCGACACACGCGACACTTTAGGTAGGTTAATAGACGCCATCAGGGTACCTGACTATAGGGTGTCTTTACGCGCAACGTCACACTCTCCATTAGAATTGTGTCGCAAACATTCGTCGCTATACAGAACCAGTATATGTGGTGGTAGATTCGAACCCGCGATTTCTAGCTCGACCAGCAAAATTCAAGGAAAAGTGATCTCACCTGGAGCGTGGTAACACCGCAGCATCGTTTGACAATTAGTTCGAATCTTTCCTACACCTCAACGTAACCTACGTTAACAGCGGCGCGACACAACCCGACCTTTTACGTAATGCGCAACTGCTTGCTTCCAGTGTTTCCAAATTAAGTAGGCATTGGAAGTCGTACATCGCCGAGACATTGTTCTTTCCCCATTTCTTAGTTCATATTGTGCACTAAAATGTGTATTAGCCGCCAGGAAACCCCCTGATGATGGTGCGCCGGTCAAAAGACCATTGTGACTCCGTGCAGCTGACAACCAGTGTGCTCGTTTATGAATGCCATAATTCGTCTAGAAGGGTCACACCAGCCAGCAAGGGGGTAAGCTGATGACGAAATCTGTGTTTCATTTTAAGGCCGTAGGCCGTCATCGGAACCACAAGTCTACTAACACCATCGAATGCTTGTCAAAGAATAGATCAAATGGTAACTATCGATTCAGACTCTCCAATATTGAAGGGTAGGAGCGACCTTGTAATTATCATCGGCATGTGCTGGAACATAAGAATTCCAGTAAGTCACTCGCTTATACTCGTCGCACCAGTTCTGTTGACATCTGCAAACTTGAATACATGCTGTTTTTTGTATAGCGGTAACTCTTTATATCAAGTGGTAGCGTATTTTTATTATCTTTTTCGTAGGCTTTTCTCGTGCTCAAAACAGCATCAGAAATGGAGAGCGCTGGAGCTCCGGCTGATGGTTCGTTGGGCCCGACGTGCGTGCGCGAAAGAACGTCGATGCGTCGCGTGACGAAAGTGAGTTTGTTCACTTTTTTTGTACGTTTGCAAGTACTCTCCGCAGACCACATAAACGAACGTCAGTACGTTTTCCCTTCGTATGCGTCAATGTCATTTTCATTCTATGTCTGCAAAAAATACTTTGCATGCAGATACGGAACGCAGAGCGTCCGTTGCTAGCCCGTACTGCCGGCGCACCTATTGAAATAATTTTCAACACTAGTGCCGAGTCCCGGCTAGATACCCCAGGCCATCGTTACATAGGAACGTTTTCACGCATCAGATGACGCTGCCACTTTAGTTAAACTATCGAATAATAATAATACCTTCAAAAACTGGAGCACACCGAGGTTATCCATCACTATACTTTCAGTAAACTGTTCTACGTGCGGCGTACATCCAACGATCACTCGCGTCTTCGTGAACTTCACACGCATTCCACGTCTCATGACCGCCGCTATGCCTGGCGCATGTGCCTCAACCCAAGAACCTACAATCCGCTGACCTCAGCGAAAAACTTGCCACAATGTGCACGCTAGGATGCGGCTTCACTGTTCGTTTTCTCTCTTCTTCTCCTTTGTATCCCCTACTCCCCCTTCCCCCAGTGCAGGGTAGCAAACCGGACGTGCATCTGGCTAACTTCCCGGCCTTTTCCCTTCACTGTTTCTCCCCCTCTCTCTCACTCTGTATTTCACCCTAAATATGGCTCAACAACAGCAGGCAGATCTGCAGGAGCTGTGACCTTCCCTGCCAAAGCAGTAGATGTACTGTTCAAGACGTCTCATGGCACAACATCGACTGCCGTGGAGCTTGAGGCACTACGCACCGCACTTTGCGTGATCGATGGGGAGCCACCACAGAAATGGGCCATCTTTACAGATTCCAAGTCAGCCCTTCAGTGCCCTTTATCGGTCTTACGTAGCGGGCCGCAAGACCAATTAGTGCTTCAAACACGACAGCTCTATCACCAATTAACCGACAAAGGCCATGACATCACGTTTCAGTGGCTACCAGGCCACTCTGGAATAATCGGGAACGAGCACGCAGATCATGCTGCGAAACGTGCCCACGAAATTGGAGTGCTGCAAGCCATCCCACTGTCAAGAACGGATGCTGCAAGAAAACTACGCTCGCTTGCGCGTGATATGACGATAGCGCAGTGGAACACTCCTGGCCTTCTACATACCCGTCTACACCGCCTCGACCCATCACTGCAACTTCGAGTTCCGCATGGGCTTACCCGCTGTGAAACGACCGTACTTTGCCGACTGTGGCTAGGCACGTCATTCACGAGAAGTTTCGGCTATCGCATTGGACTGGAACACAGTGCTGCCTGTGTTCACTGCGGCAGCGAGGAAACGATTGCACACGTCCTCTGCGATTGCCCTGGGTACTGCTCCCAGCGACAGACTCTCGCCGCAGACTTATCACGCCTTGATGGTCAACCGCTGTCCGAGCAAACCATATTGGAATGCCGGAACGATAGTGTCTCGCAGCGGAAAGCCACGAAGTCTGTGCTCAAGTTTTTGCGCGCAACGGGCCTCATGAACCGTCTCTGACACATGCCGTGCTTGTGTGTGTGCGCGAGTTGACCTCTCTCTTTCTCGCTTTCTTCTTTTCTTCCATTCCTTTCCTGTCTCCCTTCACCCCTTCCCCAGTGCAGGGTAGCAAACTGGATATCTTCCTTCCGGTTAACCTCCCTGCCTTCTGCCCATCATCTCTCTCTCTCTCTTGACGTCGCCTAAAAACAGCCGCGTTGAGTTGTCGAATGCATGCACCAAGGTCGTCACTTGAATGTCCACAAGAAAGGATCAGGGAAAGCAAAATGTACTATACGGCTGCACCGGAAAAATGTTGCGGTAATAGATCACGAAATGCACTATGTTTTGATTTGGAGGTAGTGATGTCTGGGAGAACGTTCCGCAAACGTAGGTATTGCGTATGTATGCGTATGTATTGTACAGGCCTCCTTAACGCTTATGTATTCTTTGTACGGGCCTGCTATAAAAAAGGAAAGGTGGCGGATGCTATACGCATTGTGCGTACGTACGTTGTACATACACACGTACATACGTAGTTGTGCACCGCGCGCGCACGCCACAATCATTTCGGTCGCCTGTTTTCGCTTGGGTGAAAAGCTTACGCTTCTGCGTTGTTCAGGGTGCAAGCTTCGCGTAAATAACGTATTCGTACTATTTTAATCCTCCCCCCCCCCCCTCCCTTCCACACACACACGCAACTGAGGGCTATTAGGAAATGACAACGCGCAAGTATGACCATCATAGAAAACACTTTGCGAGATGCTTGGTTCAATTCAAGTGTGTCGGTAGTCCTTAAAATACTATTTAATGCTATCCGCCTATACAGCGGAATTCAAAACCATGAGTAATGGCTTTGACGTTTAACAGTTAAGGCTTTTTAATGCTCTACTTCTCCAACGAAAGAGGCACTAGCTCGGGTGAAGAAAACAGCTGCCATTGCTTGTACCGCTCTGTACGTAACGTTCATTTCCACAGAAGAAGAAGAAGAAGAAGAAGAAGAAGAAGAAGAAGAAGAAGAAGAAGAAGAAGAAAGCATTTAATGAGAGGAAAGGAGGAGATGGCGGCCTGGAGAGTGAATCTCTGGCCTGCTACTCCTCACGGGGGTAAGAGGAACAGGGATAGAGATAGAGGGAGGTATGAGAGAGGTATGAGCCTCGATGACAAACAGGCGACCTGCGACATTACAATACAAATGCGTCTTCTCGACAACAGCACATGATAACGGAAGGTTGCTTGTTGTCGCTGTCGTCGTCATTGCCTAAGTGTTTTGTATGCATCTGATTAAACACCGCAATGCGAGCGCGTGTCTTTGGCGAAACATGCCAAGTCAATTTGAGTTTATTTCTCACAACTAGCACAGGGCATGTAAATGTGTCTACAATAAAATACTTAGACGTCCGTCTTAGTCACAACCTCTCATGGAATGCTCCTGTCGAGGCAATAACCAGTAAGGCTTCAAGAGTTTTAGGATCCATTAAGCATAATTTGCACTCTGCTAACCAGTCCACTAAACTTCTCGCATACATAACTTTAGTTCGCTCAAAAATATAATACGCCTCCCTTATTTGGAATCATAATCAGCTATACCTCATTAATAAACTTGAGGCCATCCAAAACAAAGCAGCCCGCTTTATGACGGGAAGATATTCACGAGTCCATAACAGCTATTAAAACCTCACTGAAATTACCTGCGCTAGAAAAGCGAAGGCTTATCACACTGCTTTCCCATTTCCACAGGCTTTATTCCAGTGATTCATCGTTGTTACAGCTACAGATTAAACCAGCTCATCGCATTTTTCCACGCTTGGATCATGCATACCAAATGCAACCCATGTTTGCGCGTACATGTTCTTCGTGACTCACCAATGTTCCTTGCAATTTATCATTAAAATAAACTACCAAGCGATGTTGCAGCTATGCTCGATCACGACACATTTGTTACCAATTAAGGAGTTGTGGACTGTTGAAGTGTAAAATTTTGTATCTTTCTTTTGTTCAGTTCAATTTCAAAATCATATGAATTATTTCATGCCTTGTTATCATGCCTTACTTATAGTGCCGTATTGTATTACCATGTCTTCTTTGTATGCGGACTTCTTCTGCGCATACATTTCTATTTTTTTTTTGTTATTCATGTTCTGTTTAAATATTTTTTTGTGAACATAACCCTGCAATATTGTAACAAGCCCACCCCTATGTAATGGCCACACGGCCCCTTTGGGATAAATAAGTACCAGGTGGGGTGAGGAAGGCGTAATAAAAGCTGCGATAAAAGCAGCTTGACGGACCCCGTCTCCCCACACAACATGGCCCCGAGTTGGCGCCAAATCATTTTTACGTCGAGCCAAGAGGTGTTTCCATACGTTGCGATGCCGACCCGAGAAATATTGCAAAAGTAGAAGCTCGAAGCGATGAGAAGTCGTTGAAGAAGGAATATGCAAACTTTGTCAAGGTGGCCTGTCTTCGTTAGACAGCAAATGCTTTCCTTGGCAGCAGTTTTACGTGTACGCGTCTCCAGCTTATTCCACACCACGTCCACTGGAGGAAGAAGAGTGGGAGGAGAATAAGTTTGTTGTACGGATGATAAAAGCGCCAGTCGAGTCGAGAGTCATACGAACACAGTATGTCTTACTACGTCATTCCACTTCTGTGAACACCCTCGGATGTATATATAGAGTTCTGCTTTGCCCCCGAGTCGCGCAAGGAAAGTAACACCGCTCGTGTTGCTGTAATAACGCTTCTCGGCGTGAAAACCAAAACACCCATTTTAAGCGAGAAAAGTACCCCTTGTATCCAAGTGTGTCGCAATCCCTTTCCCGCGGTCAACAACTGAACGCCGACGAAGACAGAGGCAGCGTCCGGCCACGCCGCTGCCAAATTACGGTGGTGTGCACTTTTATGCGGCGCTGAATAGGTTGCGCTCGTTGCCAACTTGTCCAAGACGGCAAAAGTGAAAGAAGTCCTCTTAGAGACCCGAATACATCAAGGGCAGATTAAAAGAATGCCTGCGATGGTCAAGCATTCGTGTGCAACGACGGTCTTTTTCCCGAACGAAGATAGGCCAAGTACCTCTTAGTTACGGCTACCCTTTGAATAAGCCGTACGTGTGACGTGAGCCCGCGGTAAATTGGTCCCTTTGTATTCAAATCCACCAACTTGGGTTTCCCTAGGCCGGTGGAGCGCCAGAGGCGTAAGGCTGTCGTCGTGGGCGCCAAGTGCGGTCACCATCTTTCACCGCTTGTGTGCCGCTCCCTGTGTGTACTCGTACTATAGAACCATGAGCGCCGTACCGCCATCTGCTGTCAGCTGGAGCTTCTTTGCGCCTTCGCGTTTCGACGCCGCGCTGCTGTCATCTCTGCCATGGGTGAGCGTTCTCCTGTCCTGTGCCCTGCTGGCTATGCACTGCCGTCGGTGGTTCTACACGTGGAGTACACTGCGCCCTATCCCCGGGCCCGGCACCGACTGGCTGCCGCCACTGTTCTTGCTATCCGTGTACTGGCAGTACAGGAGGCACCTTTCCAAAAGCGCCACTTCGGGTGAGTCAGTGCGCTTTTGCCTTCTCATTGAAACGCCTTTCAAAGGTCGTTTTGCTCAAGTTGCTTCAAGTGCGCTGAACTTTGTCTGCCCGTAGTCTGGTTGAGGAGCAGTTGCAAATGTTTGTAGCGTGTTGCCCATGAATTTATGCTTCGTTTCTGTACCTGTAACTCCACGTCTCGGTGAAGAGTGTCCGTCAAAGAAGTGAGGTCGGAGTGATATTACGTTGAAGTCACGGCCATGGCAAAAGTGCAATGATGATGGCCTGCCTGTAATATTTTATACCTTAGGTAAATGAAGTACTTATGGCTGACGTAAATACCGGTGAAGTTACCCAGTAGCCTCTGAAAAAACAGATAAGTGAACTGCCGCTGACGGAGTTGGCAAATACTGGACGGTCATGTAAATTCCCGACAAATCACTCGACCCACATCCGCCGAATTATTTTACTGTGCAGGGAAGAAAACCTCTGACATTAATAGCAACGCAATCCATTTCGCTATCCGGTTGTCCCGCCAACATTAAGTCGCCCTGAGGTTTCCTCTCACTACTCGAATATATAAAGTAAGAGATTCAGACTTGCTCATGACAAAAGAGGTGTTGTCCGGGAAGCAACATATGACAGTTTTAATGCTGTCGGCACACATCTGCTCTATTCTGCAGCGCGGAAGAAAAAATTATCAGACGCATGTATACATTTTGTTGTACATCTCGTTAGTGAAATCACAACTGCCGGGAAAGTTTTGCATAGTGGTTTCGGAGTGTTATGGTCTTATCTTTTTTTACAAGTATTACGATGTCGTCGACTGAATATTTGTCAACACTTGTTTGAAGTATATACCGAATGAATTATAGACTTGGCTCTGCTCCTGCGATTTTATTGCAGTCGAGGAAACGTTGAGGTAGTTGAAGCTGGGTATGAATAAAGTAACATCAGATGACAATAAAATAAAAAAAAAAGCTAATGTAAGGGATTAACTATCTGCAGAAAAATGGCCCTGCCTGACTTTTTGAACAGAGTCTGAAAACCGTTCAGATCATTCGTGGAGATTACTGTGAACACGTGGGACAAATATTTGTGCGCTGCGTGCACCAAGGAATATGCAATTTGGTTTCAAACTCTCCTCTCAACAAATTATGTCAGAAGTAGCACCAACTATGTCACTTCTTTTATTGTTCTGAAAGAAAGATACATAGGTTATTTTTATTTGTTCAACTCACAATGAACAAATAAAGCATTGCACAAGACATTTCTGCGATTATGGAAACACTCATGCTAGTTCTACTTCAAGCGACGGTGTTAATTTTCCTTTTGACGTCAGATATTGAAGGAACAGCAGGCGGTTTTCAGCTGCATTTGAAACCAGATTCCGAATTCCCAGGTGCGAGCAGTGCGCTAGTATTTGGCTCACGTATTCACAGAAGCCTCAATGACTGATTCGCCCCGTTTTCAGACTATATATTTCGAAAAAGTGCTTCAGGGCTCCTTTAAGGTATCTAGGCGGCGGTGTTGGCGATTGAATCTTGGGAATAACATTATACGATAACAAAATTTCTCCAGAAATGCTTGCCCCCAGCTCGCAAGTAACTAGCGATGTTTGCAAAGGTTCATAAAGTGTTTCAAAAGCTTTAGATTTGTCGTAGCCGTGTAGGTCATGCGGGGTTCAGCTGTAGTCATAAGATGCTGATACTGCTAAACGCATGCTGCGACACAGATTTCATATAACGAACCACACACAGAAAACACTCAGTTGCTTCTGAACATTAGCCGACGCGGGCCGCTTGAAACCTTCCGTTTCTGAGACCACGCTCCTCGGGAGCATTGTCTTGAGAATACTGTTTGTAGCGCGAGAGCAGGACATGGTGCAATTCAGGATATACAATCGGCAAACATTCTTCCTTTTTACTTTGACATCTTCATAGCTCAGCCTTTTAACGGTGCAACTTCGCTTTTCCCACTCGCCTCCACACTACTTCCGTGAAAACAGCGTTCAGACTACAAAATTTTTAGCGAAAAACATGAATGTGGGAAGGCGACTGTACTAATCGGGTCCACATCAGGGTTTCCCCATAGTAACAGGTTCTACGACTGTTAAAAAGAACAACTAACACTCAAAGAGCAAAGGGGTCAAGTTTACCGCACTATTAGCGCCATGTTTCAGCAGCGCTTGGTAGACGTATTCACTATTTGGTCCTAAACGAAATATTAAAACCTGGGCCTGTAACCATGTTGCAGCTTAAACAAAATTGGAATAATTAATCTATTATGTCCCGAGTCTCTAATAATCTATTATATTCCGAGTCTCTAATAACGTATTATTATTCGAACATGTACTCCTATTAATTTGTTGTATTTTTATGTTCTATTTTTTACTGCATTTTTCTTTAATAATACCCACCCTCTCTGTAGCGCCTTTATGCGCCCTGAGGGTAATGCAATAAATATAAGTTAGAATTATATAATAAAAAGGGACACTGCTGGCGCAGTAGCAAATACATATCGGAACGGAAAATGACACCGTAAACTACATTATTGTGACCCTCAAACAATAAATGAAGATTTCATTAAAAATATGGTTGCATATGAGATAAAAGATGAACAGCTCAAAGCGCCTGCAACTATACTCCTTTTACATTTCGATCACTTGATATCGACACCGCGCTTGCTCGACATAGGTATTTTATTTCATTTTCATGGTATAAATTCTGAAAGATCTCGTGTTACAGTGGTTTTCAGGGTTGTAAAGAAAGTGTCCAAGATGTACGAAGGCAAGACTTTCAAGGTTTACATAGGAACGAGCCCCACAGTCGTTTTGCACACGCCTGAAGCAGCGGAGGTAAGCATACAAGAGACATTTTATTATCGCGCTTTCTTTCTTTATTTTGCTGTTGGGTAACAAACGGAACCAAGTGAAGATCTTCGGTCAAACATGTAGCAGAACTACACCGCAAGTGATGGCTATAGATAATTCCAAGAGACCTTATATGCAATAGGCCTCACGTTTTGCACCGTCTCGTTCTTGCTGATTATACATTTTATATTCATTGCGATTTATATTCTCGCACGCTTATTATTTATAATTCAGTCATATATCTGTGGCACAAAGTTCCATGCATGCAGCACACAATTTTAGAATTGCTATGGGACACGAAGCCTTGTTAGGTTTATTGTGGAGATGACGAGTATGCAGTGTTTGCAGTTTATTTTAACGACCCCAAAACATTCTTAGTTCTAACTTTTCTTTTTAACCTGATGTCTTTTAGGTATTACTTTCTTCAAAAGAGAACACAGGAAAACCAAACTCATACGCATTCCTGAAGTCATGGCTGGGCCCAAAGAATCTGCTGACAAGGTGATAAGAAGTTACTTTTGCCTTTCCTACACAGTTGAAATATACATACAAGAGCATTGGTCTTCACGAAGCGATTAGCTCTGAGGAGGCCTATGTTGTGAACTTAATCTGTTCAACACTTGCCGTGGTACGAAATGTATCGACAGTGCCCCTGGTTAATGCTTTTATTTCTGACCACATTATCGAGTACATTGCTTTCATGCATTCCGTGGTTCGATATATCCGCTATTAAATGCACCGTCTCTAAGATGTTGCACAGTTAAGTGCAGAATATTCCTTCACGCAGTGTAATATATGTCCGGGTTCAAACTCGCGTAAATTGTGCAACAAAAACATCTGATTCAGCTAAAAAATAATTAGACTACAGACATAAAACATAAACCTGCTCTTCTTTTCTTGCTGGAAGGAGTTTCGTATTAGCCCCGGGGTAAAGAAATATGATCATATAATTTTGTTTTGCCCTCGTGATTCGCGCTTTAGTGTGCAGTCTTGGGCTGAGACCATTTGATGTCACTTTGTGACGCAAAGTCCTTGCATTTCGTACTTTATAACAGCTTGGTAAGCACGTCTCTTATGGCCCTCAGCAGTTACGACGAAGCAAACATGTCTATTTTTTTTTTTCAGAAAATTTCAAGAGCCAATCTCAGGTATATGATGCTTAGCGGTGCCATATTCAACTGCTCCATTTTGTTTCTGTTCAGTATCGGAAGTTAATGCTTCCTCTCCGATCGAAATCTTCCTACGGGGACTTCTTGGGACAATAAAAGGTTTTGATAGGGCTGCTAAAAAAAGAAAAAAATTCGATCCTTTCCACCAGTCTGGGCACATCTGCGACAAAAATTTGAAATAGAACTTGTAGGAGTAGGAACAGAATGGAATAGACTTGCGTACCCGTCGTGGAACTTAATGGCTAGGGTGTTTGCTTGCCAAGCTCGAGGTCATGGGACCGAATCCCAGGCGCCTCCGCAGCATTTTGATGGGGCCTAAATGCAAAAAGAAAACAAACACACTAGTGTATTCAGATTTGTTTAGGTGGTAAAACTTATTTCAGAGCCTTCCACTATACTTCGTGCCTCATAACCATATCGTGGTTATGGCCCGCCGCACCCTTTATTTCAACCTCTTTTTTTTTTATATGTCGCGCATCTTATTTCAAAACAGGTAAAGCTTTAGATGAATGCAGTAAAAGTATATTTGAAAAATGAAACTGATGAAGCAATCAAGCCATCACTCATTGCAGCAAGGGGGACCCGTGGAAAGAAAAGGCGAAACTATTCAAGAACGCGTTCAACAACGACCACCTGGAAAGCTGCATGGCCGTGTTCAACGAAAGCGGCGAAGTACTCGAGAAACGCATCGACACCATGGCGTCAGAGTCACCGGACGAACCAATAGTCTGCTACAGAAACATTCAGAACTGCGTTCTCGACATCATAGGCCGTGAGTAATACGTGCCTCTCTTGCTTTCGTCATTGCGTACATGCATGGACAGTGGGGCACTTTAAACATGCGAGTGCTTGAACAACTTGCACACTTCTGTTACAGGTGCTTTGTTTGGAATTCATTTAGGATTACAGAACGGAAATAGAAAAGAGTACGCCCGTTGGTTCAACTAGTAAGTTCCCTTGTCTTTATTTGCATACTTTTGCAAGCCGCAGCCTGAACGAGATAACCGCTAAAGATGCATGAGTTAGACAGGTCAAGCCAGACTTCTGCCATCAGCTCTATTTTAAATTGACAAGTTTAATCCAACGAAATTGCGCTTTCTTTTGTCTCATTCCAGCAGTGAGAATCCGAGTAAGTAATCACTTCTTTTTTAATTACGGGTATTACGAGGTTGCCACAGCCATAACTAATCTTCGGGCTGCTATGGCATGACTGCAGCATTTAGATACTACAGAACAATACCGATGGTTATCGAAAGCGCTTTTAACAGTGAAGCTGCTCAGGGGCCCGCCATGGGGCCCGCTGTGACGCAGAAGGGAAAAACGGGTCCGCTCTTGCCCTCTACCAAGTACCCACGTTGCTACATCAGGGTGATTATGCGAAGGACGGTATAGAAATAAATAGATAAATAAAGCCCATTCGCAGCCTGCGCAAGATGCATTCATGCCCTCGACCCACTGCCCTCGCCCGCAGCCCACCGTTACATGACCGTGACAATGATAATCAATGAGGAGAAAGAAAGAAAACTCTCGGGTTGCTCATAATGAGAAAGCGGGCCCGTGCTCGGCCTTCGACGCACCATCCCTCAGACCACTGCTGCATAATAGTTATAATGGTAATGATAGTGCTACATGATAGTGAACTTGACACCCATGGTCCCAGCTCCGGAGTTTACTCAGATTTCACTGGCTTTAGTTTTTTTTTTTTTTTCATCGTTGCGTGCGCATCCGATAATATGCCAGTGGACGTGGAAAGAATGTAGAAGACTTTCCATGGTTCTGTCACTTATACGTGCCTTATTCACTTGCCACCGCGCCATTTTTTAAATAGACTTGAAGTAGCGTGTGAAGCGGTCGTTCATCTGCTACCTCAGCGGTGACATGACATTTTAACAGCACTGCTACAGTCGCTCACGTGTATTTTAAGAAAACGACTTACAATCAACGTGCACGCCTTTTCTTTGCAACATCCACACCAAGTCTGACGTACCTGCTCACGATACGGTACTTCCGGCCCTGGCTCTGGATACAGGCCCTCTACGACGCGACGGAGGAAGGGAAATTCTGGAGGCGTACCGTCGACAACATTGGCAAGCTGCATCTTTCTGTAAGTGATAGAAACAGAGCGCTTGTACGTTCGGCTCTTTCATTGTAACGCAGCTGCTGCATGAGAAAAATTTTGCCACACGTACTGGACTACCACAGCAGTTCCGCAGACCTAATGGCTTCGCCACCCAAAAACGAAACTTACTACAGAGCAGCAGACAAACGAAAGCAACTACCGAAACTACCGACATTTATACGCGCTCCTAAAATTTATCAGAACCGTAGGCCTTCTTTCCCGCCCTTAGTTGGACGCTGAGGATAATTTTCACTAGCCGATATCTCGGCCATACGCCTTGAATACGAGAAGCCCGCGTCACATTTTTCCTTCAGAGTGTCGTCGCTTTCAACTCTCTTATGCAGCTGCGATTTGCAATATCCGTAATTTGTTACTTTTGTTGGTTATTGTTCATCATTTCAACATGCCACAGAATTGTATTGCTTTAGATGTACAAGTGTAGCCTGCGCTGCTTTTGCGACATTATTAAACGTAAACACACGGCAGCAGTAATATCAGCATAGTTTCTACGTAATGCTAGAGAGAGAATAAACCTTTATTAACAAGAAAAGAAAATAGATGGCACAATGTTCCCCCGTTGAATGGGACCCTCAGTCCAGGGCTCTATTGCCTTGCGCGACTCTGCGAGCCCTCTGGAGCCATCGGAACAGCCAAGCTGTTCTTTTATCGTCAATCGTGACGCAAGGGTGTCAAGTTGTTGATGTCATTATCTGTCAGTTATGTTAGTAATGCACCCGCACTCGGCTCAGACATTACTTCCCTTATAAACTTTTAGTGTCTCAATTCTACATTGATTATCATTATCGATACTGGCCGTACCTGATGCTTCACCGTGGTCTTTCTTTCTTCTTTCTTTCTTTCTTTCTTTCTTTCTTTCTTTCTTTCTTTCTTTCTTTCTTTCTTTCTTTCTTTCTTTCTTTCCTTCTTTCCTTCTTTCTTTCTTTCTTAATTGTAGAAAAGCAGACGAACACAAAAAAACATAGCACACTACTATATTTCAGGTCCTTTCAACTGCAGGTAGCTCTCTTTCTCTTTGCGTAAATATCAAAATAAAATGACATACCTTAACTGCCTAAAATGCTGCAATTTCACTGTTGTTACACAACTACAGCTGTCTCAAATGCATACATTCTCGTTGCTGCAGACACTCACACACCAGAATACTGTACAACCCAACCTCGCCTCTATGAGGGGCACACACCGTCAGCACTATCGAGGTGACGACATTTTGCATGTATAAGAGGCGAACGAAAATATGGAAAGGTGCGCCACGTACTTTTTTTTTCTAACAAAGAAACACACACACACACACACACACACACACACACACACACACACACACACACACACACGCACACACACACACACACACGCACACACCGCTTACGCTCGCCTCGAAGGATACACTTTGCGTAATGCTATTGTTCTTGAAATTACACGGGAAAGAAGAATAAAGTACGCTGTCTAGGAAGCAGCATTATATGCTTAATTAGTGGTGAGTCATCTGTTTACCCACGTATTTGGCAGCAAGAAAACGCTACGAAAGGCGCTTTCAGGAAAATTGCGCAAGGAGGAAGCAAGACAACGGAAAGTGTTTACAGCTGCAGACCGCCTACGCAGGTAGCGCGTTGAGATGTATACATCAGCGCATTGTGGTCGTATACACATAGCTAAGCTGCGACACTAAGAGTGCGGCTAACAAGCTAGTAACTAGACACATCTGCATCATGAAGTCATTTCATTTGGCTGTATCGTGCTCTGGTAGCCCGATTCTGGTTAGCATTGCTATACCATTAAAATAACAGCTGTGCACGCAAGAGAAAAGATTAAAAGAGAAAGCGCTTGCTAGACATCGCTGGGAGCCTGTATAGGATTGACATTATTGTAGGGGAGGTAAGCAACGTAAAAGCAACCTGCTTACTTAATTTCCCCTGCATCTCATGGAAAAGCGAAAAATGACTGTGCGTAAAGGTGAAAGGGGCCTATTTCTAAAATAAATCGTATTTTTGGCCGCCTTATGGATTGTTAAGGGAAATGCGCTGGTAAAAAATGCAGAAAGGGCGTTTTGACAGAGGGAACGATAAACCGAGGTCACGGGAGTGAACGAACGCGAATACCAACCAAAACTTGCGGCGTGCACTGCAAAGATACGCGGCTAAAGCCCTCACATGCAAAAGTAAATGCTCAAGTGCAGTGTAAGTTCAAGGAAATTTTAATGCATCTTTTAGAGACAAAAAAAGATTGCGCGAATTCAAACTAAACTGGCGATCTAACCCCAGGAACAAAGTTTACTTTGCTGTAAAATCAGAATGGCGATAATGTCTCTGAATTTACGCCGCTGTGAGTGCATGAAGTTACGTTGCTTCAGTTTTAGGGGCGAAGCTCCTTAGGGTGTGGTTCGTTCCCTCCTCTGTAGTAGTCGTATGTATACGTAGCCACCTCGCGCCGCCGGGAGGCTCGCGCTCGCCCTCGGCGCGTGCCTCCCGGAGCGCGAGCTCTCTCACTCTTTCATCTGCTGTCTTGTGAGAGAAAGAGACAGAGAGAGAGAGAGCGAAAGGCGCGCGTTGACTATAGAAACGCTCTTTCTTCGATGAACGCTCTACCAGCTCGCAAAGGAGAACGCGCCCTCACCCGCGAGAGACAACGTTGGCGCAGGCAGCGTCTTCTAGCGAGTTTCTTGATTGAAAAATACTGACTGCTCGCGCTGGAGAACCGTTCACCGGCCACCCATATATATATATATATATATATATATATATATATATATATATATATATATATATATATATATATATATATATATATATATATATATGCACTGGATCTTGACTTGCAATGAAGTGCAGGTGGGAGATTTCACTTGTGCGTAGTTGAACCATAAGGATTCGTAGCGTGCGCGTTAACTAAATTGATCCGGAACTCGGCACGATCTACGATGAACCTCCGGAGCTTCGCCCATTCATCATCATTCACTCCGTGGATATGCTGTGGATTTTTTTACGCTCAACCGGGCTGAGTGATCGCCTGTATAGGTCTACAATGGACAGCCACGTGTTGTCTACCCCCTGACAGTCGCACCACCCCTTTTCTTACTCTCTTTTAATCTCTTAATCGCTTTCCCCCAGTGTAGGGTAGCAAACCGGACGCGCGTCTGGTTGAACCACCTGCCTTTCTTCCTCCTCCTGCTCCTACGTTTGTGATGTTGAACTTTGACTCGATGAAGATTCTATTGGCGTCCCGTCTTTTCACTGCAGGTTATAGAGAAAAGAAAGTCTGCGATAATGAAAAGGCTTATAGACGAGAGCTGCAACGAGGAACTCGACGACGAGTTGTCCTTCCCGGCAGCCGCGGACGCCGCAATAAAGAAGCACATCTCCGCGCCATCGTCGTACACATTGGACGAACTGGAGAAGGACACGACGTCGGTCACCTTTGCCGTGAGTTTCATAAAAGATATGACATGCCTGGACTTGGGTATACAGTTGCGCTTTTGTTTATGGGGCTTCGTATCAAGCAACAGAAACAGAACAAAATCAGACAACGGGAAAAAGATGGAACCTTATTGCGATAGGTGTGTGAGATGGTGTACTCGCAGAAGGCGACGTGGCCGACTTAAGCATGCAAAACTATGTGTGCGCGAATTGGTAATCCCAGAGGACGTGCGCATTCTGGACGCGTGTTGTTTCACGGTCTGTATACGATCGAACCAAAAGTGGCTTATGGAGGCCCAGCTTCCACTTTTTATTCCCCCCCTTTTTTTAAGAACTGAATACGAATACATAAGCTGCCCCTTAAATGCAGAGGCTGTCCCCGTATATTATATTTACAGTTGTACCCTCTTCTTACAAAAAAAAAAAAAAATATGTCTGATTATAATTTGTTGTTTATATCTCAATTCAACTGATATACGTTTTAAAAAGAGAAGCATAACACTGTGATCCGATAATAAAAATAACTGATGGTGTTTTACGTGCCAAAACCATGATTATGAAGCGCGTCCCGTAAGGGAGGGGCTCCGGTGTAATTTTGACCGCCTGGCGTCCCCGAAATGGCACCTTAATCTAAGTGCACGGTGTTTTCTGCATATACCTCTCATCTAAATGCGCTGCCACCATACACATGTTAAATTCATGTATATTTCCCGCTGCACCATGTAGTAACATTTTCCTCTCGATACTAACACTTTTGGCATTTTTGGAACGACATTTCACTTGAAGTGTTGATTTTAGAAAATGTTGTGACAGACGGGCACCAGAAGGAACCCACAAGTGCGTGTGCCTTTTCGTGTACATCTGTCAAAGAAGATTCTGCGCTAGACACTCTAAGAAGTGCTCTTCAAGGTTGACAGGTGTATGTTAAAGGGCATCTCCGGCGACTTTTCATTGTCCACTGATCTCAACGAAATTTTCAGTATATGTTCTTCTCGGCACTGCAATAATTTGTGCCAGGCCAGGCGGTTGCAAGTAATTAAGTTTTCCTGAAAATGAATTTTAAAATTTTTTAGCGGATTCCCACGCGAGCAATCCTGTGTTTTTCGCGGCATTACCTGCAACGCTGCCTACTCGAGCAGGCGGGCCGTCTAAAGCAAAACGGCCGATACGTCAGCGCTAAAATCGTCGCTGTCAAGTTCAGAAGAGCTCAATCGGATGACATCGCCACTTTTATTTTTTTGGCATCGGCTTCACCAGCTTCATATTTTTGATGTTGGGGAGGCTGTGACGTCATCGCATACACTGCACGAAGCGTCTACCTGTTCAGGTTTCGGTTTGACAACACCGTTCTTTCGGTTATTTAAAATTATTAGCGAGTTTCTCAGTAAATTGACTGACCCTGGCGGTATCAGTACTTGTAAAACAGCGATATTAGAATATGGTGGAAATACCGCCGGAGTTTCCTTTTAAGCGGACACCAAACAGAAAAGCGGAAAAAATACTACCTAGTGTATATATATATATATATATATATATATATATATATATATATATATATATATATATATATATATATATATATATATATATATACTTTAATCAACATTCAGACATGAAAAGCATGCGTGTCCAAATCACTCACATACCCGACGCAGGCAGCCGACTCCACGTCAGCAGCGATGAGCTGGACCCTGTATCTTCTAGGCGTGAATCCAGACAAGCAAGCCAAACTGCAACAGGAGCTGGACGATGCGTTCGGCCGGGGTGTTCAGCACGACATCACCACGAGCGACCTCAAGCAGCTGCCTTATCTCGAGTGCTGCATAAAGGCGAGTCTAATAAGGAAACTAATTTAACGCACAAGTTGAAAATCATGTATCGGTATCACGTCGGTCATTTCTTGTAAGCGCCAGACAGAGAATGAAAATATTTAACAGACAAGTATATTTTTAGCCTAAAACACAACCTCTCCATTGCTACTAAAACAAATGTGGATGATTAGCACAGTCCACGTTGAAGGCACGCGTACTCCTTCGGTATGAACTCTTCCGAGTCCGCCAAACCTAATGTGTGGGCTATTCTGGAATACAAGAAGTTGCTTGAGCAGGGTGATTCCACCACGCTGATGAAATAAAAAAAAATGTATTGTTTATAAAACTTAACCCTGCACAATAGTCTTGGATGATTTTATTCCTTATTGCACCTTTGTTTTTATCCAAGCGTCCAAATGCTTAGGCAAATTTTATAGTAGATACTGAGCCGTAATCGCAGTTTTCACAGTTTAGGACAACTTGCTTTGTTTAGTCACCGAAATGCGAGTTTCTGGAAATCTAAATCAAGTACAGCGGCCAATTCTCGTTATATCGCGCCACTAAACACTACACATCGTCATCATCATTTCTCCTTATAGGGCTCATGCTGTCTACACTGTCAGAAAATAAAGAACGCAACCATGCACCATTATCAAGGAAATATTAGTGAATACATCTCACAAGTATACCCCTTTTCATAAATGAAAAGACTGCTTTTCTACGATGCAGTTTTCCAAAGTACAATCGCGACGTCGTCGTTTATGCAAGCAGCGTGTACAAGAGTAGTCTGCGTGTGTTACAACGCAACAAACGTAGACTGCGCCCTTGTGGTATAAACATGCGCGAAAGCAAGCAGAGCACGTTAATCTGGAGCTTTAGTCTTCATCTAGGTCATGACAGGTGCCGCCATTAGGCGGGTCAACGAGCAGCGCAGAGAAGCGAACTTGCGAATTATAAAAGTGGCGATCCATTTATATTGGAACGCAAATAGTTGTAATTGGCGAGCATATTTGTTAGCACTCTCAAGGATAAATTATTTGAAAAACCTAAGTGAAGAGATTATGACTTCATGGTGCTTTTTTATGTTCCGATTTTTCCATGCAGGAGTCTCTTCGTCTATGTCCACCGTTTCCGTTAATCGGCAGGGAACTGGATGAGGAAGTTGTTATCGGTAGGTCTGGGTATTTTTCTGCATGGGCTTAATTACGATGCAAATACAGAACAGCACTTTTCTGAAGGAGCATCAGCGCAGCTGCTGAAACCATATGCATGAAACCATTTGTTTCTCCGGATTCTTATTTTTTTTTCCCCTCAAGCTTGCCCTTGGGCATAACGGACTGGGCTTCAAAAATGCAGGAGCAAATTGGATTCGTGCAGGAAATCTAGAAGAGGACGATTTTCTTCAAAGTGACCAACTTGAGTCAAATGTTCAGCAGTGTTATGGCTAAGCAGTTTCGAAACGCCCTGTGTACTTCGTTTATTTTTATCGCAGTCGTGTTTATTAGCGGTTGTGTCCTGCATTCCGCTTCTAGTGGAAGAAGCAGAATTTACGTGAATTTGCGTATTTTCTCGCTGGAACACAAGCCACGGTTTCCTCGTTTTATATATATATATATTTTTTTTTTCACAGTTGTGGACCAGGCATTATGAACCGTGGTTCCCTGGATCATAATTCTCAGCCATCTAGCCTGCAAGCTCAACTTGGCACTTTTCATTTCCTCACAATACTTCGTTACTGTGTTCGTAACATCTACAAACTAGAGTGTGCCCTGATTTCTTGTCAAAAACGCCTGTATAAAGTCCCCTGTAAAGATATCGATGTGAACACGCCAGTAATTAAAATTTAACATGAACCGTCTAACTTTCGCTGTGTGTCTAGAGACATAGTAAGACAACCTTATTCTGACGTGAAAGAAGACTAAAATCACACAAAGGGCACATATAATATTGCCGGAATACTTCGTCTCGCAGATGGTTATACCGTGCCGGCCGGGACCACGTGCATGATCAACATCCACAGCCTGCACAGGAACGAAGAACAATTCCCCGACCCCGAGAGCTACATCCCCGAGCGCTTCTTGCCGGAGAACAGCAAGAACATGCACCCGTTCAGCTTCATTCCTTTCTCGAACGGCGTCAGAGTTTGCCTGGGTAAGCTGGTCGCTCGCATATTGCGTCATCCCTGCTCGAAAGGTTCGATACCATTCACGGCGGCCAACCTTTATGCTAAATACACGTTTTCCCTTTCCTTCATCTCATCCTATTTTCACTGATGAATGCCTCTTACGTTATCGAAGTCCAGTCGCTGGAAATCGCATATTCACCCGGCTCGCATCGACGCCGGACGTCTATTCTGTGTCGGCTGTGGTTAGCGGCCGCTTTCACGATAGGCGATCCCGCATCAACGACTTCCTTTGTATCGCCGTAGCGCGATACAACGCATGCTCATTCCTTCGTGTACGTGTACTTGCCGACATATGTGCACTTCTTGCCAGCCATCCGTCGGAATCTCGATGATCGCGCGCTGTCAGCAATGCATGAAAATCTGTAGCAGCGTCCTTACAGTTTCCAGCATATTGTCTGTTCGTTTTCAGAATTCTCGACAGACGGTAAGCGCAGCGTCATGGTTCACTACGTATAGGTCTCATTTCTATCCTGCCATGCTTTGTTAGGGGTTGTGGCAATTTTTCTCCGACTCTCTTACGTTTGATTGTGCGTACTGTAATTAATCGTCTTACTTACCCTAATGGTATTTTCTCTCAACAGGGCAAAAATTTGTGATGGTGGAAGCAAAGGTCTTGTTAGCGAAGCTTCTCTCCAAATTCACGGTGGAATCGACGCTGCCGATAGAAGACGTGAAGCAAGCCTACGAAGTGGTCCTCAAAGCAAAGGGGGGACTGCGCGTGTGGTTCAGAAAACGCAGCGACTCCTTTTGATAAATGATCTCGCGCTACGTCAGTTTCGCTCAGCTCACACGTCGCGCGAGGGCAAGCCATCGACCTCCTGTCACAGTCACTATGTTGAGTTTTCTGCTCTGTGTGATCCACAGAGAGAAACAAAGAGTCTTAATTCTCGAGGTTTCATTCATACAAAATGATAGGACGGCACATTATGTAGCGAACATTGATAACATTCAGACAGTGAACACAATGTGGTCACGAAGGTGATCAACACGGCTCAGGAAAAAAATACGTTTTTTGGCATCTATGGCTTCCCGATGCTGTAACCGGGGTGACGCGACAACAGTCCAATGGCACGTAGACACTGTCGGGCACGGCGCTCTGGGGAAAGGTTGAAATGTTCTTTCAAGGAGACGTAATACCACGGGTACGTTGAGCGGACCCGTGGTGGTCAAAATTAACCGAAGAACTCTGACGCGACGCCTCTAGCAGTCTTGTGTTATAGCTCGTTATTTCATTAAACGGGAAGGGAAACAGAAATGCCCGTGATCCAGAAAATCAAGGGTTTCGCGCTGAAATTGTAGAGCCATTGCTCCTTGCCAACAAATATCCGCTTCGAAAGAAAAGGACGTCTGTACAATCGGACGTACAAGGTGGTGCCCGTGAAAGACGAAATGACGAAGTGAGCAAAAACAAGAACAGCAGCACGGTACCCAAGAACTGGCGCCTCTTCCTTGATGCGGGAGAACAATGGGCGCCTGTTAACCGCACGCCACGCTTGCCGGAAAATCACCCAGGTCGCGTAATTAGAGGGTACGACCCCTTTCCACCTTTTCTCACGTGTTGTGCCCGGTGCAACAGTTGCGACGTGGTTGCGCTCTTATGTAAAACGCGCCAGAAGACGAGAAATGAAAAGAAGAAACTTTTCGCTTTACAATACCGAAAAAAAAAAAAACGAAAACAGGATCATTGTTTTCTTCCACTTTTTTAATCTTTTATTTTTCATGTCGACTGCACGCGAACATGTTTTCCGCAGTTGTGAACACCCGCACTAGTAAATGCAGATGTTTTACTTGAGGCAATAGGTGTGGCACTGAAAAAACGAGAGAAAGACAAGCCGCAACACACACGGGTGTCTTGTCCTTGTCTCGTCTATTCAGCGCTGCACCTATTGCCTCGAGAACTGAACAACACGTCCTGTTGAGCAGACCTTTTAGGTTTGGCCTTTCCGTGAAAGAAGAAAGTAGAGAGAAAAGGAGCTCATTCGTACGATCCAGCATTTTAGGCAACGACGACGACCCCTTGTGATTACCGATATTCTAACATGGCCTCGCCGATACCTGATCCGAGCTGCACTGAAAGAGCTGCGAACTGTGCTGCTAATTCGCAGCTTTTATTTAAAGTCCTTGTTCACTCACTAACTTATTGTCAGTCACTTTAAGGGAAGATGGATGCTTAAAGTGATGAACAGAACGTTTAAAACTATATGGAAAACACCGAATGTTGCTACAGCCAACTTAGGCTGCTGCAACTCGGGCAGCGTTGTACAATGACTAGTTACTCGTAACGCGTTACTGGTAACTAGTTAGTTTCGTCAGTCACTTGTAATGTATCTAGTTACGTTTAAGATAGAGGAAGGTGTAATTGTAGCGCTGTTACTTTTTTACACCGTAACTGTAACAGGAAATACCGTTACAGTTAGTTCCTTTGCTATAAAAATTATCCTACAGAAGCACTCGTTTAAGATCGGCGTGCAGTTCGCGCCTTCATCTTTTTGAGACTTTTTCCTCTCCCATATTCGGACTTTCTTCATTCGCCGAGGTGAAAGAGTGGGTCAACAATCCCGTAAACGATCTCAGCGGGCTGGCGAAGTTCCGCAAAGTCAAGCAGATCTTTGTCCAACGTAATACGGGCATCCTGTCAGGCGAGCGGCTGAATTAGGGACGCGACGGTTCATTAAGGACGCGGCGTATTCTCCATCAAGAGGGCAGGCCTTCGGCTGCTAACATTGGGAAAAAACTCATTCTGAGGTAGAACGAGTGTCGCAAATAAATTCCCCGACACTAACGGCACATCAGCAAAAAAAGTACATGCTACGAAACGAGGTGTACCCAAACGATTGCTGTTGTTGGGATTGAGTGTGCCCCCTTTGAGGTTACCTTCGTCTAGGGTTTTACCGTGTGCAATTTTGACTACCAGCATGCCTTGGTACTACCATTTGGTTCGTGATCTATTACTTTTATACCGTAAAGGAGAAGTAACGACGTTACTTTTTCACAGTAACTGTAGCAAGTTCCCTTTGGAAACTATAACTGTAACTGTAATAGAATTACTTTCTCGGTTTAGTAGTTGTAACACTGCAACCTCTGACTGGTAACGTGCCCGTGACTGCATTCGCGGCGATAGTTGTAGCCCTGACGAACACAACTCCACTTGTTGAAAGGTTGGCTCTAGCGATATGCCCCGTTTTTCATAGTTTTCAACTACCTATTCATAGCTTGCTTTAAGGTTACGCTCAACAATCATATTTGAAGGTATTTTAACAGCTGCTAGATTTTCCGAACTGCCAAAGTTGTGTCTTAAGTTAAAGCATAAAACTTGCTGGGACTCCCACCACTCTTTTCTTGAGCAAGTTAATCATAACATCCACCATACCGAAAAGATTCGATGTCAACACAAATAGTGCATAAAGCTATTGCAATCCTCACGCATTCTTGTACTCCGTAAAAATCAAGCATACTTTATCGCATAGTGCAGGCATTTGCTAAATATAGTTAATGCGTAGCGGGCATGACATGGTCAGAACAATGAATGTGATCACAGAGTGAAACCATATTTTTCTAGCAAACACAACACACTTTGCCCACAACAGTACAGGACAAGCGCTAGAACAAGACAGTTCTAGCGTTTGTTCCGTTCTAGTTTGTCATTTACTTTCTCGTTCTAGCGTTTGTATATTGCTGTGTGTTTGTGTAAAGTATCTTGCGTCTGTTCACTAGAAAACAATTGTTTCATTATGTCAGTACCAACTATAAGCTAAGCGCATTAACCATTATGATCACATACTTGAGCACTTGTACGTATACTTATCATAACAGTATACATGTATAGAAGCGCACGTCGGATTCATGGACACGAAGCTCTTGCGTATGTCATTTGTGTCGTCGATGCGTCGAGTGTGCGCTGCGACAAGCTATAATGTGGTTAACTAGACAGCCCAGCTTGTACGTTATAAGCATTTATATAGATCATACTCGATAGTTCGCTAAGTATTACCAATGTTTTCCTACTTGCACTTGCATAGATGTTGCCATCGACTTAAGGGCAAGCAAGTGGTCTCATTACCGTACTTGTCCAGTCTCTGTATGAATATGACTCGGCGAGCTTCGCGCGTAGAATTTCTGATGGTTCCGTAAATCTCAAAGTGCGCCGTCGGCGTGGTGGTCAGTCTCAACCGAAAGAGCACCTTACCGGCGACCTCGCCGCCGAGGACCTCTGCTTCGTCCACAGACGCGAGAGACCACATGTGGCAGAGGTGCGGAAAGTGAAGCCCCGCTTGAACGTTCATGTACGTCACGCTGAAATGTCCGAGCGCATTGGCCTGCGCAGCATTATTTACACGACCCCGAGAACCGAGACAAGCGCAGAAGTGCTTCGGAACGAACGCGTCGCTGCAGCTTCTCTGTGGGGGCACAGGGCCCAGGAGGCTGAGGCCCTTGAGCATGGGCCTGGCGCGCAGCGAAGGCAAATCGGCCAGCGAAAGCAGCGTGGCGTGGAAGTCGTACGCGGTAATGAGGCGCCGCTGGTTCGTCTCCAGGTGCACAGCAGCGTCTGGGTGTTCACGCAAGAACCAGGCTGGAAGCGCGAGGAAAGCGAACGGTGTCAAGTCCTCGTGGCGACCAGCCTCGGTCATTCGGATAGAACCGTAGCGGACGCCATGGTCACTGAGGAAAAGCAGCGCCGTCCTCTCCAAGAGACCCACCGACGTCAGATCTCTCAGAAAGCCCTCTAGCGGATCGTCCAGAGTGGAGAGGCTAGTGTGGTTCTCGTGCGGGATGTCGCTGATCCAGACGTACGCGAACGACTTACTCACAGCGCTGAGGACGTTTCGAACGTAGTCGAGGAAAACGCCACTCTTGAGCCTCGAACCCGCGCAGAGCGCTGGCGCATGCTTGACCTCCGTGTCTAACGCCAGAATAAAGGGCCTCGGGTAGTAGTCGGCCGGCGGACTCGCGAAGCCCTTCAGGTCCGGAAAAGTGAACAGGCCGGCGTAAGCCATTTCTTCCACAAAGAGAGTTGTGTAGCCTCTCGTCTTATATGCCCTCCACAAGTGCGGCAGTGAGTCAAAGTAGGCCTCGTGGTAAATACTAAGGACGTTAGGACCTGACATACCTGTCAGCAGGGGCATTTGATTCGGAAACGAATTTTCTCCCACCTTGTTGTAGCCGAGGAACTCGAAAGCCTTCAATTCGGTCATCAAGTACCGCCGCGTCTTCGTCAAGCGACGGTTAAAATTCAGCCTAGAAGTAGAATCTAGTCCTAAAACGAGGACGCTCAGTTGACCTGGTTTAAGGTACTGGTCTTTGCTCTTATTGAGGGGGATCATAAAATATTCCTTGAAGAGGATGGTTGAATTAGTTCCGCACGAAACTTCGACGTACTCTTCACTAAGCGCTTTTCCGAATGTGACCTGCCGCGGCGGAGCTTTGAAGTAGTGCGCGTCCGGAATCGAAACTCCTGTGCTCCTCATAATCTCACGGGAAGTACAGACCAGCTGGTCAGCCGTGAGTCCGTAACGTTCTCGAAGCAGGCGCCTGTTCAGCATAATGGAGCTGCCGGAAAGGTAGACGACCGCTGGTTTCGAGCACATTTGCGTGGTCGAGCTGTCAAGGAGGGAGACCAAGCGCATCGTCCAGTGGAACGTGCTGTACTTGGGGAACTTGCAGCCCGGGAGGTCCAGGAGCAAACCGCCGTGATGCAGGTCCATTCGAGAGAACGCTCTGCGCATGTACGACACCTGAACTCTGAAGGTGACGACTACAAGGGTACAGTACGCAATAAAATAAAGAATGACGTTCGCACGGCGGCGCATGATTACGTTGATTCTGAATTGAGAAACATGGCGCATACCCACCACAGAAATGTTTTACACAAGGAGAAATCAAGTTTTATTATACCACGTATATTGTCGAAATTCGCAAGGAAAGAAAAGTATTATCTTAAGCATAATTTGAGGAAAGTCAATTACATGCAGTAACTCACCAGAAGAATCACACACACAAAAAAGGAACAACCTGAATTTTGCCTCTTTTTAAGTCAAACTATTGTAAACAGTCTTAGCTTCACGAAAATTACAATTTCTGTCACCAGTCGTAACATGTCTGTCCGTATGTTCCTCAAGTGCTCCTAATTTCAATGCACGTTAGAAGCTTTGTATACATCTCCTCCCAAGAAATTTACGCCTCATTGGTTTTGTTGTGGATACAACGACGGTTTAACCCTCAATGATGATGTGGTTGCACTGGCAGTGTCATAAATGGTCCCTGCCGATGCCGGCGTGTGTCACTACGGCGCGGTCTAGTAAACTTGCTACGTCAAGTACCTTTGCCAAATTTCATCCAGCCTTATCTATTTCCTGCACTTTATCTGAGGAAGAAGTGGTGATTTGCCGCAGAAAGACAGAAATATCAGTTAACTAGATTACGATGTCGAGTACAGCCTCTGTCTCTCCATCTTGTTCTTGTTCACCTGACAATATATTGCTCACGCCCACTGTGGGGGATTGGCCAAGAATCCATCTCTCTCCTGGACATTTACCTTCACAGGTTCGCAGCGGCTTTGGAGGAAAGCGCGAGATAGGAGCCCTGGCTGCAGTACACGCCACATAAATGACGTCTTCTGGAGATTGCGCTGTCGCTACGCCGACTCAGCGCCAATCGCATTAACGCCGCCAGCCATTACGAGTTGCTCTGTGCACGAATTTCTTTATATCGGTCTGGCTGTGAGCACCGACAGGCGATCACTCACTCACTCTCTCACACACACACACACACACACACACACACACACACACACACACACACACACACACACACACACACACACACACACACACACACACACACACACCGTCGCCTTTCGGGCAGCTAAATTCAATGTTCCATAGAGTCACAGGTCAAATACCGCCGTTATTGCACAGCATCCTGCAATTTCCCTACTTTACCTTCATGATCAAGCAAAGCTCTAAAGAAAAGCTCGCATAAGCTCCCTTCGTCAAAGTGCAGTAAATAATCTGCCGTGACGCCGTAGTCGCCATCCGGATATGTATTTTGTTTTATGTGGAAATTCAAACTAAAGCTTCCGTAATTACGATATATTAAGCACGCCGTAACTGAATTAATGTGCTGTACTTTTAATGACAACTGCACACCCAGTAACAGTGTTGACGCTGTCATTCATTATACAGTATCTCTGGGTGAATAACCATCAGGTTAATAACTCGCTTTATGTCGACGCAAGTAAAACGCCTTGATAGACTAGGCAAAATTTTTCATGTTAATGCGCAGACTGGCGTCACCAGAGTCAACAGAATAAAGCCTCCACTTATTTCAGAGCATTTAGCGCCACAGTGGCGCCTCTTCCTTTAGCAGTTCCTTTCTTTCATTGGTTTCCAGGGCACCATCGTCTACAACGTCAGTATACATATGACTCTGCTCCATGGGCTCACTGGCGTCCAAGTCATACAAGGGGTGAATCAGCCAGAACCAGAGGAAAAACACGCCAATCATCGAGAGCAGAATAAACCACGTTCTGCCCGTGCCACTCGGTATGCGCGGTCGGGAGATGGGAAAGCGTCGCGGCCTTAAGTCTCCGTCATCCACCATCACCGCTTGAGAGATGCTGGATGAAGTGGTATCCGCTGAATGCAGTTGAGCATCTTCCGAGGTGGACGGTGATGCGCCATTTTGGCGGTGATCGACAAAGTTCGTTTTGCGGAGAGATGCAAGAAATCTGCAAAGCCGCGTGCGTGCGATGAGGAAACCATTTCGTTTCGGTGTCGCGAGAACATCGTCGCCACTTGCTTGAAGCGCCAGCAAGGAAACAGATCGCCCTCCACCAACGCCGTTGTCCGCACTTGCCTCGTTTGTGGTAGCAACGTCATGACCACTGCTCGGTTCCGGTCCCGTAGATGGACCTCCCGGCCTCTCCCGCAGTCGTGCCGAGTTTGAAAGCTTGAGGAATCTGAACGCCAAGGTCAGCTTGCGCCCGACTTCTTGCATGTTGAGTTTGCACGCTGTTGCGAGTTTGTGCGTCGCTCCCGGTACGTATGGCCACACTGCTGTGCTCTCGGCCAAACGGTGCTGTTTCTATTGTTACCAAAAGAGAAAATGGATGCTACCCCCTACACTCGTATAGTGCCAATTTTTCTTCTTACGTCCTTGGAGTTGTTGCGCAAGTGACCTCTAGACGCGAGTCGAAAACGGTGATTTGTTTACGTCTCACTATGGCAAATGCCCTCCAAGAGGTGATCATCCAAAGACCGATGAGCGCATGCTAAAATTTATTACCTTAGTGTGAAAAATTCGTTTTGCGGAATCCCACAAGGTGGAGCTAAGGCTGGGGAAGTGGAAATTGACACCCGCCTGCCTGAAGCACAAAGCTACAAGGAGAGCCACACAGATATTCCTCAGAAACGACAGCTTGAATGTTTACGAGAAATTCGTCCTGGTCGGGGATCAAAGCCGACATCGAAACGCCTGTCCCGAGTGGTCGCTTTACGAGATGAGCTAACGTGGGCGCTGGTAGCTTACAGCGCGAGGGCGAATTGATCGACAGCACGAAACACATGGACGCGAATGTTTATGGGTCCATATGCTTCGGCTACCCCTGACAGGCGTTGATACTGGTTTCCATCCCCAGACCAGGACTAATTTTTCGTCCCATTGAAAGGTTTCATTTCTGAGAAGTCCATGTGGATCTTTTTGTACCTTTGTGGGACAAAAATGCAGATCCAAATTTTTGCATTCATAATCCTTATTCGACTTTACAGCATTCCAGAGAATTTACCATTTGTGTCCACGTGCTCCTGGTCGTCGATCGATAGGACCCCGCGCTGACAATTGCTAGCCTCTAGGGATGGTATCCTGGTCATCGTCAAGTTCCGCCATATTGTCAAATTCCGCCATCTTGGCAGCTCTGGTTGGACTACAGGGTAGCCACGGGTTCCCCGAATGGCTAAAAAATACCGCCATTACAGAATTTGACAAGATGACGGAATTTGACTGTGTCCGGGATGGCACCCCAGGTAAGCTCAATTGGTAGAGCGACCACCCCGCACAAGTGTTGTTCCTGAGTTTTATACCCAGGCCAGGACGAATATTTCGTAAACCTTTCAGAGCTCTTCAAGAGAGCAGTTTTTTTAAACAGTGCATTGTTCCTTGAATATCTGCTACTGGCGTTTATGGGTCACGCGAAATAGAAACAGACAATTTGCTTTTCGTGCAGGCAGTATTTTTTTCACAATATGTATAACGTATAGCGTTCATATGCGCTCTTAAGTCAGTATCGCTCCACAGGCTACCCCATTTTAAACGACAACTACTTTTGACCGAAAACAGTTGCGTCGCTGCATCCGTCCGCTTGCACAATCGAAAAGTGTGTCCCCTCTTTAGAAGGGGCTCGTCCCCGCGGGCGTCGCCGCAGACGATGCCTGGCTCACTCGCCAAGCGGCGGTCAGCTGTCACCCCGCGACCGAACCCTGGGAAGAGGGGCAGCCGCGGCCCCACGCCGTCTCCTGGCGGCGACGCCAGGAACGTGACGTCGGTGGTCGCCCTGCGCCTGGCACTCGCGAGCACCGCCCGGGCCCGCTACCAGATCGTTGGGTTCCACATCGAGGAACGTCGTCAGACCCAGGGCACGCATCTGCGCATATTTGTCAGCGCTGTGGAGTGCCGCCGGTGGACGGCCTTTTATTTTGGATACTCCGCAACATACTGAGAGGCCTCGATTAAAGGTAATCCGTGTGCCTTCATGGTAAACTAAGACCAATTGTTGCTCCTTCGATAAAAAAAAAAGGCACGGAACGCCCAAAAAGAAGAAAGAAAATTGAAAACGACATTCAATGATAATTAATTAGTGCTAGAAACAGTCAGATTACGTCACCGCTTACGAGAGGCTAGGGAACTGCCTCTCGAATGTGAGAATAATGTGAGTTATGGCTCAAACGACGCACACAAACCGAGAAAAAAAAAAAAGCGAAGGCACAGCTGTTCCTTCCCGTTTGCACCCTATCTAAGGCTATATCTTCAAGGCGCACCTTTTCATATTAGAGGAAAACGTTAGTTAAGAAGTCGCTGCTCTCTACCCTTATATAAAAGAAGACCCCCCCCCCCCCCCCTCCCCAACATCCCAAACAATTGCTTCAATTTCCTTCGTTCGTCTTTTCTTTTTTTTTTTTGCATTATAGAAAGTTAAGATTTACTGACTGCAGGACGCGAACTTCTTGCTGAGGCAGTCATTCTTTCTTAAAAATAAATGTTCGCAATATATACAAAGAGTTTAGTGCGATGTTTTCAAATATAACTCAGAAACAAGTGATGATAAAACAGTTCGAGAAACGAGGTACGCATCGGTACACATAAAGTGGAGACGTGCCCTGCGCGGGCCGGGCTCCTAAATAAAAGCACTAATTCGTGAGTCGGATGTTTGCAAACCTTTCAAAAATACTAACAATTACGAGAAAAATGTAGTCTCATTTATTCCAGTGCCCGCTTAGGAGCACGATATCAAAAAACAACACGTGAATTGATGCTGAGTTCCGGACTTCTATCTTTTACTAATTTACGACATTTTTTTTTTTCCTATCCTTGGTCCCAGACCAAAATTATGCTATTGTGGGTCACTATAATTTTTCTTATTTCCATCTTTCAGTACGACATATTCCACTCATATCAGACCAACGCTTTCATCGTAAAAGCATATTCTCATTTTATGCATGTTTGAATACGGAAATTAGAGCTGATACCGAATCTATAGATCGTCCTTCCTAAACTAAAAGGCGCCAGAAATGAATTGTGACTGACCAGAATAAATCCAATGGTGAGCAGCGCCACCAGTGTCAGTGCCCCAGCCAGGAAGAAAACGACCAGCATCTCCGTGTACAGGAACAGCTCTGTAAAATTTGCGCAGCGAGAAAGCGCCCATGCACGCCCTCAAGTCCGTTAACGCACACAGACGTGCGAATTCTCTCTCAGGCAGCTATAGCGTCGAATGGCGGAAGATCGCACTTGCCGTGATTCGGTTTCGGACGTTTGTTTGTTTGTTTTCCCTCAAGACTTTTAATTCTGCATGATGTTAATTTGCTGTTCATCGTGACATGTTCGTAAATTTTTGATGCCGCATGTTTGAATTCTATCGTCGTCCCTTGCGCTTATGGCTAATGCGTGCACTGCTTATCCTAAGTCCGTGAACAATGCTGCATCCGTAGGACACTGTGGCATCGCATCGACAGAAACTGGAATGGTGAAGCGATCTGCCCTTCAAGCAGAATAGAGGAGTGAGCTGTATTTGATGTCGAGTCAAATTCCAAGGAAATTTGGGGCCCGAATCAAACGAAGCCGTAGAGCGCAAAGAGGTCTGTTTCAAAGCGAAGGGTATGTGTCTTCTCGACAAGTAACTGATGCTCTTGTGCAACCCTCTGCTTGCCCACAAAGAGTGTAGGTTTGGGCGTGTTGGCACAGAATCCTTGAAGATGTCACGACAACTCTGAGAGACAAAAAAGGGGACAGAAGAGAGGACACAGTGCGCTGCCTCAGTGCACTGTACTTTCTTGTCTGCTGGCGCTGTTGTGGAATCTCACTTGCCTTCTGACTACTATGCGGAGTTGTTAGCTTGAATTTTTGTGGTCTTTCTGCTTTCTATGCACGCCCGTCACTACTGAGCTTTAAAGACATTTTCTCCTCCAAAATAAATCATCTCGGCAGGCTGGACCCCCCCCCCCCTTTTTTTTTTTACTACTGTTACTATCTTCGTATAACTTGTGCATTGAGTATTCCTCAGATATGCCTCCTTTACTCACTGGTGGAACACCGGGGACGGGCTATACTACTTGCATAGAACACAGTATTACTGCGATGCGTCACGCGACACGCTACGGTCTTCATTGTAAAGCCAGGTAATATTGCCTTACAAGCGACGGCAGCATCGTGCTCACCAAATGTAAATCCCGTCATTTTTACCACGAGCTCGTCCAAGTAGAAATCCACACGCGACTTTCTCGTACTGACTAGAGGTAAAAATATCCGACGGGACAAGCACATCTCTCTTATTACATAGTACGAAATCTCAGCAGCAGCCTACTGGCTAGACCATCGCTTGGAAGCAATAAAAGTACTCTCAAGCATTAGACTCCAGTTTCTTCGCAGGTCATTGGCCCAAGGTTCCTAAATGCAAGTGATTCACTATTAGTACCTTGCTGATATCGTGGAGCTTAGCGCTTTTAATCAGTACATAAAGCAGTGGACTTGGATGTCTGCCATTCTTTACACTTTCTCGTGCATATTAGCGCAGCCGTGCGTCAGTTATTCTTTGCAAATGAACTCAAGCCGGAAGTTTGAACGTAAAACTTGTACACGAGAGAAAAAAGGACGAGCATGGCGAAAGGACTGTCATGTGACGAAGTTTTACGCTCGCGATGATGACCGAAATCTCCCCTCAACTAGCGCAAACCTGTACTTCAGAAAATAAAGAGACAGTAAGAAAGACGCAACCAGTGGTCTCACCAAAGCTGAGACGGTCTCTGCGCGTGGCCGTGGCAGACATGCTAAAGAGCACGTCCGATCCGTTTGGGTCGCCCTTAAAGGATCGGAGAGTGTACTTGTACCTGCAGCCCACGAAACTTGCATCAGTACGATTCAGCTGTTACACCCACAAAGCGAAAAAGAAAAGACCGGGCAGGCTTACGCTATCTACACGTGCGCACGCAGCTCAACAGCTAAAACAATGGCTAACGCGAACTGATTTCGTGCACATATAATATTAAGCTGTCAAGCTGCTTTAAGCTGGACATGAGTGGTCGTCACAGGGACTATAGCTGAACAATTACCGATGTCCTAATTATGACTGCTATATAGTGCCACAGAAGGAAGCAACACAGATATCCGACTTTCTTATTCAGTAGGTACCGGAGGCAGCATGCCAAGCGAGTATGCCGTACCAAATATGTTGAGCTCTAAGCAATGAGGAACACCTTCCATCGGGAGTTGTGTGCAGGTCCTCCTGGGACAGCTACATGCATGGGTTAAAATTCGCACGCGCTGAGACGATGTTCCTGTGCTTTGTAGAAGGTGCTACGACGTGGAGTCAAGTAAGTCTGTGACGTAACAGACGGTTTCGCAAACTTACGTACCGCGACAGAAGTGAGCCTACGGCCCCACAAAACATCCTGTCTTACGTCACATCGCCACTCTATCCCTCACTCACCCCTCTGCAGATGACCACACAAAGTAAGATCTTCATTCAACGCGCTATCTGCAATGATAGCGCGAAACGGGAACCGCGGAGCGTACCGGCTTTGCGCAGCCCATCGAAAAGCAAAAGTCAAACACGAAAGAACAAATTTGACGTTTCATGGGCACTACTTGTGCGCGGTATGTATACCACTGTTGGTCGTAATTATAAGCCTTTTTCTTGTCGCTGGACAGCCCAGAAACGACACATTCCACTGTTTGCATTTGAACAACCACAGTTGGCAAAGAAAGTTGTCATGGGGTAAGCATTGGTTGCGGGATAGTTGGCGCTTTATTTATTATCACGAAATGCATGCAACGCCGTAATGGTATTACTGCAATGGGAGTGAGAGTGAACTGGGAGGTCACGTTCGCACAGAAAGTAGGCAGTCTCGCGGTATTGCTACAACGCAATGCGAAAAACAGGGCGACGAACATAACGGCAACCGCGTATCACTGAAGCAAACGGCAACCCGATGAAAGTTTTATACACTCGACCACAAGTCGCAACGATTCCACATCGATCGTAACTTACAGCGCACCTAACGGCACGAGAGCAGAAGTATAGGACGAATACATGACGCCCTGACATTTTGGCTCAAAAAGAACACATACTGAGCTGACGTATTGCCACCATAACATTAGTGACGAATTATAAAGTATGGGGCGTCTTACAGAATAATCTTGTTCAACACGGTCCGTATCATTTATATTTTTACGGCTGAAAAAAGGCACATGGAGCGTTCAAAACGTGCAGACTTCTATGGAGGAGCCTTTCCTCACGCGAAGCCAGAGCACCGACGAATAGCCATGGTGGACCATAAAAAAGAAGACGAAAGCGCCTCCGCGGAGCTCTAGCCAGTAATTTTACTAATCGTGATACCTTAGGTGTCCCTCAACTATGAACACGGGTGCCTCACCTGAGAGAAGAACGTAATACCTCCATTGGTTCGTGAAGCTCATCGTTTGGGGCGACTACTAATTCCGCGTGCTGCTGGGAGGAGCCTGCTGCATAGGTCGAGAATACCCCACAAAATAGAAAGAGGGGAAAAAAAAGTCACGTTTAAAGGGAAAGGTCGGCGCAACACACAAAACCAAGGCCCTAGCGAGTGAACTATATAGACCGCCATGATATGTACTTCTGCCTTGCAAGAGGAAAAATCAGCACGTCGATGTCAAACGCTGTCATTCGTCCATTACCGTGCAGCGGCTCACTTTACCGGTCGTCCAAAACTGCATAAACAGAACGTGTTATCGCAAGCTTTGCAATAATGCTTGTTTGCCGCGGAGGGGACGGCCGGTGGCAATGAATGCTGCCATTGGTGGCGGTGTTCTCACCGTTCTTGTCAGGCGGATTAGCACGAACTGCACAAAGCACGGCCACTTTTCGCGCCACTTTTAAAGACAACGAAGGCACAAGTGTTGGTTTTTGCGCTACTAGAATCGGGGCAATAGTGCACATTTGGCTGGTTTGTTGCTGCGCTGTCGTCGTTGACGTACCTGATGAACGGCACGAGCCCCATGAGAACCACGGAGGATACGTTGCGCGGAAGCTGGAGCTCGGAGCATCCATGTGGGAGCGTGCTGTCTGCTCGGCACCAGCGCACCTGAAACAGGGTACCACATTGCGTCTCAGTCGGGGCAGCCGGTAACTTACGTTGCCTAGGATTCGTCAATCGCGTGGGCCGGCTTTGTCTCGAGTTCCACGTTCACCGAACTTCTCAACTTTATGATCTCCTGCAGATTTTTTGATGGGCTACGGACTAGTCAAGCCGCCTCTCGGCAGCTTTTTTTCCGTTGTCCTCCATCTGTGAGATGGTGGAAATAAATTTGATTTGATTTGATAAGTCTAAGCCTACCAAAATTTTAATGTATTATGCTGAATGTAGCAATTATAAAATCGCACCATGTGGACGTTTTTGGCATGCACGTTTTTATTTTTTTTTTCTCCTAAGAGATGATGACAGGAACCAACGGCGGAAAATGGACACAATACCGAGTAATGGAGGTGGGGACACGGGGGCCAGGCATCTCCACCAAATGCAAAAAAGAGAGGGTGGGGTTGACCTCCGACTTGAACAAATGAATGCATTAAACTATAGGTCAAACCCTGAGTCAAGTTGGACGAACGTTGCTGTAAAATATCAATTGGAAACACCACGGCAGCTGCAGTTGGTTACAAGCTAAGAACTAAGTTCCCGGCAGTTACCCTCCCACCATTATCGAAACCACAGAGATCGGGGAAGGGGGACGGCCCTGATACAATGAGCCCCCTCCCCTTCCTTCTTGATTTTTCATCGTGTAACCTCGAGAACAGGACCACATAAAAAAAAAAGAAGCCCTTCTAAGCGACCCTTTAATGGCGCCAAGCACCGCCTCACATCTGAAAGCACCCGTCGCGATTTCTTTGGGCGTTGACGCCCCATAGCTATAGATTTAGGTACCGGACTCCCCATAAGCTACTTCCCCTACACCCCCTGTACCCGACCTTTCTGGAAATTGAATCTGCCTCTGTCTCCCACGCAAAAAAAAAAAAAAGAAAGAAAGAAAGAAACTTCGGAAAGAAAGAACGAAAAGTCAGTTTCTCCGGAAGGGCGAAATTTTGAATGCGGTAGGAATGCATGATATAACATACGAAGTAAGACTATAGCTTTAGGGGCAATCTGAATTGTAGTAAACGTGCGATTATTAAAATAAGCATGCAGGTGTGCTTAGGAGTGACCAGACTCGCACGAAGGGAATGAATGACGATGACATGCCACTCGCAGAAGAGTGGTACTGATGAGAAACGGCACCCGTGGGCGGGCCGTCAAAGGTTATTTACGTTACATGTTGGTGCTGTACGGTCAGTACTGCGTGTGTACCACGCTCAAGAAATTGAGCAGATGAGAAAGCGCTCACCTTACAGCAAGGGGGAAGATAGTGTACATAAAGGTAAAACACGAGCACCGGTCTCGGCTCGCTGTTGACTTCGTATGGCCACGATGCATAACCACAGTAGATCACACTGCACGCGACTGTGGACGCGCAGCCCAAGGCACATTTGCCAGCAGTTGCCGAGGGTGCGGGCTCGAATGTGCGTTGAATGACAGCGTTGCAATGATTACGCGAGAAGTAAAGCAAGCCTTACTTCAGCGCGAGTAGCATTCTGCTGGAGCTCTTGGGTAGGCGTCCTGATGAGACGCGGTGGCATGATGGCGTAAGGGCCGTTTCACGGTGACAGCGCCTCCCCGCTCCGCACAGCCGGTGACCGCATACCGCATCGCCAACGAATGAGAGAGAGGGCAAAATGAAATGGAGAGGGAGCGAGATGCTTCCACTTCATATCGCCCTCTCTCGTTTGTTGGCGATATGGTCGTGAAAATGCCCTAAAGCATCACGTGACGGTTGAGAGGCAGATATAACGGCGCAGCAGAGCTGGGAGCTAAGTTATCATGTTTTGATTTCTTCCGGCACGCGCTAAGCAGCGTGAACTTTGCGCGGTCGAGAAACTTTGCCCTGCACAACGGCATCAAAGTCCCTAGCTATTTTTTCCGTTTTTAAAAAAGCCGAGAAATATAGGGTCCTTAAGCGGCATCAACAGTGCGTTCCTTCCGACGCTCGCTGACGCATTCACGTGAGTGCTATGTGGCGAGGGCATTCCCGGCGTAAGCTGCGTGCTTTTTTCTTAGATGCGATCTATCTATCTATCTATCTATCTATCTATCTATCTATCTATCTATCTATCTATCTATCTATCTATCTATCTATCTATCTATCTATCTATCTATGAGACGTATAGCACTTCAATATTTCATTTATTCGTCGACGTTTCGGTCAGAGCCACAGGCTCTGAAACGTCGACGAATGCTATACGTCTCATATATATATATATATATATATATATATATATATATATATATATATATATATATATATATATATATATATATATATATATATATATATATATATATATATATATATATATATATATATGCACACACACACACACCTTTTTGTGACTTTCGCTTATCTAATGATAACTATAGCTAGTACGACCATTGCAGAGGTGAAGGAGAGGCGAAACACAATTTCGTGGGCGGAGTGTTCCTAGGCTGTAACCGATACAAATCACTATGACGTGCGCTTCTTCCTTTTCGTTTCTTTGTGAGGAATAGAGCGCTGGAAATAAAGCGTGGGAAAGGGCGGGTACCTGAAAGCCATCGAGCTGGGCGTGCTGCCGGCTCTTCCAGCTGAGTCGCACCACGGACCAGCCCAAGGTTCTTACGGTGACATCGCACGGGCTGCTGGGCTCTTTTGCGGCAAAAACGAAGGTACAAAACGAGCATGAGTGCACCGAGATTGTTAACAGCACAGTATGCGGACGCTGCCCCTTGCGAAGTCACAAAACCCGTATTTGCAATGCACTAACGAATGTCACTGGTATCCTTGCTGGAATCCGTACAGTTTATAGTGTGGCACTTACTGAATGAGTCTCTTGCATGCAATATGTGCAACGTAAGGATGTCTCTCCATCCGTACAGGGTGCCCCAGCTACCCTGCAGCACCAAGGTGTTCAAGAGGCGAACAGGATTGCGCGAACAAATCCTTGTACACGTGTTTCCAGTATCACGGCCGCTGGATGAAAGCGCATACCTGTGTGCTTTTATCCAGCGGCCGTGCCAGTGTTTGCACTGGTTCAGCCACCAGTAATTCTTCTCGCTAATAACGTTTGCATATAGTCAATTACAAGAAAATGTACTTCGAAAAGTATTCTCTTAGTTATCAAAAAGTCAGTGAAGCACTTCCGGGCGTTCTTATAGGACGTCTAACTGCGCTATTTTGATTGGTGTCGTAGCGGCGGGCTTATCGTTTGTTTTTTTCTAGCTACTACAAACAAATCCCGCGAAATATTAACACCACGTTACAACGCTCCCAACCACATCGTAAAGTAACGTACACCCACAAATAAAATGATTATTCTGCCGGTTGCGGGTCGCCGCATTACATTAATTGCCATTAATGACATGGAAGGAGCGCCAACGTGTGTTCTTCGGCAATGGCCTATATACTCGATTATATAGACCACAGCCATCACGCATATGTCACCGCTGACTAATTCAGCTGATAACGCTGCTAGAGCGTTGTTCTGACCACGGCCTTACATTCGCTTTGGTGGAGACAGATTTCGCGGGAGAAAAAAGAGAAATTATAAGCATCGCAAAAACAGTTGTTGTATAGCGCATGTTTCACGCCAAGATCAAAGCAAGGCGTTTCTTCGACCCGGGCACGATAATTGCAGCGCTAGCTTGATCATACTGTCACGTGGTCATGACGATAAAGGATGTAGCATACTTGAAAGCGTTCACATTCGAACTGTTTATTGGGCTAAGCTGTACCCAGGAAAGCAAATCCCACAGCAAAACGATAGAGGCGTGAACAGTCGTCGACCGACGATAATCACTGACCGGCGGTAAAATACGCGGCTTTTTTATAAATTCCTCACAGTGCGTCCCAGTGCTGTCTTGCAAGGCACTCAAACATTCGTGTCGGGCACGCAAAGTCTGTAGAACGGTGTCCACACCGTTCTCGAAGTATAGCATAAAGGATAAGCGCGGCTTCCCGCAGTTTGGGGGAGGGGCATGCCCTTCCTGTCCCAACGTGGGTGCGGCCCACAGCCGACCCGCCCTCTTGAAGGGCATCGGCTCCTCAGGACAATTTGTGAATAAAGTTCGTTGACTGACTGACTGACTGCACTTCGCGCCACAAGGAAAACGCGATCGCCGTCAGCAAACCTAAACAAAGGCACGTGTCAATATTTCATAAAGCGAAGCTGTATGCCCGTGGTGTCATGTTTGTTTCGTGCTTGTCAGCGCCAGCAGCAAGTGCGTCTCTACACCGAAGACAGTGCAGTGTGACAGTGGTTGCGGCGCCTTATACTGGTGTCATATTGGCATAGTTCGCGGGCTTTCTTCTTCAGCCAGAAAAATCTCGTTACGAGTAGCACTGTTAATGTCCCTCAGACTAACGCACAGATCTCTCCCTTTCATGATTAGGAGGGTACTTCTCGAGCTATATGATTATTATAGTTAGCTAATAAACAAACTAATGAAGGTTATCTGTCGTTTGTGCACTGAAAACAATACGTATACACACAACAGGTTTTCCTTCGCTTGACGCATTTTGCTTTTACGGCTTTGGTGCTCAATAGCAGGGATATCCCGTGTTATAATGGAAATGGAACGCATATACGTACGTCTGTAAGCAGGCCGGTCTGTGTGGTGTTGGCATTACCTAGACTGTAGGCAGCGGAGTATTATCATGGCGTAAATATACAGGCCACCCAGCTCTGCTCTAGCGTGCTTTCCAATCGCAAGCTTCACCCACATTCCAATTTGCAATACATTTTTCAGCCTGAGTCGAAAGGCTTATTCGAACGTGAATCCCCACGGACATTTCCTGCTATGCGCAGCCATATCCGTTTTTCTATTCTGCATGGTGACTGACGCCCGTCTATTGAAGCGGTTCGTTGAAAATTCGTTAAGGTGGGATTAACCGGAGTTGAGAGCACTCTCAACAAGTCACCGGTGCAGGATCTTGATTTGATAGCGGACGCGCTAGGATGGGCACAGGCTGCATAATAATGACCTAGCTATCGCTGTGCGTTATCTTACTCGTTTAGTGTGTCAAACACAGACGTAAGACGGAATATTTATGCGCAGTGCTCGAATTTACGGACGGACAATCTCAGGCACGATGCAGAGTGCATATTTATAGTTTTTCTTTTCCCCCTTCAGCTATGCAGCAGCGCACAATGACCTCTCTCGTCCGCATGCAGCTGGTGAACACGCACCGAGTTGCTTTCTTTGGAAGTACGCCCGGAAGACGGCGGCACCAGGGCGGTCTCGACCCAAGCCTCGCACCCGCAGCTGCACGCTGCCGCTGTACAGGTCGGCCGGAACGCTGAACGAGCCCGCGGGTCCCGACAGAGTAACGGGTTCCTCGGGTCCGCATCGAAGAGTGCAAGACTCTTCCTTCTGGGAGTACGTGCAGTTCACGGGTACGAGACGGCAGCGACGGCCTCTAATTGACTTTCGCACTGAATTTACCACAAGCGTTATACTTGTCTCTTGAAAAAGACGTAGATAGCTACAGATCTGAGCATGTAATTACGAAAGAGCTATTTCATTCATTCGTATGCGGTGTTAATCTACCAACAACCCCCCTCCCGTACGCTGCGAGAAAAAGAAAATTCCTTCCTCAGAACCTCACTTTCGAGGAATATATTCTTGAACTGTAAGAAATTTTTGGTCGACTACAAATGAAGTCGACTTTGACTGCACGTTCGATGTCACTGGCGTAAGTTCATTCGACACAGGATTAAAGAAGTATAAAGGCACTCATACACAGCTTGTGCGAGTCTCTGTGACGCTCTGCGGCATATAGACGATGCTACAACTCAGAGTCGCCTCGTATCTTTAAAGAAGAACGCGCGCTGCAATTGAGGTAATGTTAACATTGAGGCAGGAAGATTGCATCAGGTGGGTGGATTGGTATCCTAGTATCCAGGCTGCTCATGTATTGCGTAAAACAGAGAACTCAACGACGGCATAAGGGTAGGAAATGTGTGGGCGCTGGGTCGGGCCTGCTGAAACATACCAGACTTATCCTGTGGTAGGTTTCAAGGGATGATGATGGATGATGATAATGAGTATGCTCCTGCTGAAGAGGAAGAAGAAGAGGAGGGGGACGAGCCTGGCGGTGGTGTTGAGGTGACGGCGGCGATGACAGTAGTTTTATATGAATTGTGCCCAAGATTGCCCCTCATGTTCAACTGGCTATATGTTCGGTCCTACGAACTCACCCACGTCCAGCAGGTGGTGACGCCGATGCGGTAACTGCGCGCTGAGCGGTGCCTGCGCAGCGTCGCCGCCAGCGACGAGAAGGTCAGCACGCGTCGCCACTCGACGCCCACCAAAAAGGGAGAGTACTCGACGGAACGCAGAGACACACCTGTGCACGAGAAAAACCAGTGCTACCTTTTCCCTGCGGTTGCAGTCGTGCGTGCAGACACTGATGATGTAACCATTGCGACCGCGTCACCTGCAAGCTGAAGATGCTTTGACGCGAGCGTCTTCGTCCGTCTTGTTTTTTTTTTTTTTTAACGATCTGCGTTTTAACTGAAGAAGAAATCTGGAGCCAAAAAAAGGACAACAGTCCACTTGAACAGAAACTTACACAATCCTTGAATACATTCGGTGTGGTGCATCTATGCACTACACTCAAGTTATATCTCATATATATTCAGAGTATATAGCTACTCTGACAGAGGAGTACTTTTTCGTAACTTAAGTACAGTTCAAGGTATGTCGTATTCAATATGCCATGTATGCTTGGAAAATCCGACAATCAGCAGCAGAAGGCAAAAGACAGATACAGCCGAATGTTAATGGCGAACATTTGTTCCTTCAACATAAACAGGCTGTAAGGCTGCGTACAGTCGAACTCTTCCAAGCTCGCGCACAAAAAGAAAAAGAAATCGAAGGTAGGTGCTCAACAAAATCAGAGAAAAACGTCAGGCCTGAGCAGAACATACGGCTCAGTCATGGCGTTATAGCTGGAGGAATGGACTTCTAAGAGCCTATTGTAAACTTGGGGTGCTTACTGCAAGCACTGTGCACAGAAAGTAGTGGTTTAATGTCCACGAACTTAACGAAGTGTTGTCAGGAATATGTTTCAGTTCGATAAGTACGCTGGAAAGGATGTTCTGTTTGAGACTACGGGCACTTTGTTACTTATAGACACCAAATCTACACAAGACCATAGCGAGACTGCGGCAGACAAGGGTAATATCAGCCTGTTCTCTACAATAGCTGCACTGCACTCGGATAAGTAGTTCGAGAAATAACGCATGCTGTGAAACAAGAAAGCCTTTTGGCATGATTGCACAATGAACTGCATCTTGGGAGTATCTTCAACTCGCACGCTAACCTGAATTCGGCGTTTTGCACTTGACTAAAATATTTTTTTCGTAAACTACCAGCTTATTCCAAATACTTTTTAGACGAATTTTTACATGTCTAAATCACACTCAAACACAGATAATACTGGTAAGAATATACCCGGGAAAATATGCGCTGCGTTCGAATGTCACGTGCGCTTCGCGTCAGCCTGTTAGTGCCCTCGTTATTTTTATTTTTGTTAGAAATAAGGAAGTTTATTTAGTGACTTATTAACTTTGACAACATGTCTCAGATATCTTAAAATTACAAGTATATTTGCGACACGTCTCCCATACGCGCTCTTCTGTCGACGTCGTGATGTCGAGTTGTTGTTTTGTGGGGTTTAACGTCCCAAAACCAGCTCTGATTATGAGAGACGCCGTAGTGGAGGTCTCCGGAAATTTCGACCACCTGGGGTTATTTAACGTGCACTGACATCACAGCGCACGGGCTTCAACATATCGCCTCCATCGAAATGCAGCCGCCGCGGCCGGGGTTCGATCCCGCGACCTTCGCATCAGCAGCCGAGTACCATAGCCACTAGACTACCGTGGCGGGGCATGTCGAGCTGTTAACGCGCGCAGAATAGTTTTCAGTCGCGCAGCACTGAAACGAACCCGTAAATGTTTCATGGGTCAAACTCATTTCCTCGCATGATTGTTAGAGAGCTCACCGATTCCGGAGCCAGGCTGTACCCGTGTGCAGAAAGCGCATGCGGGTCCGCAAGTGCCGAACACGCAGGCCAGGTAGCGCTGCGAAGCGTCCACCACCCGCCACGGCTCCCGTTCGTCCGTTGTCTCTGGTCGAAGAAACTGCCACTGTTACCCCATTCGTGGAGGCTCCTGCTCGAGGCCTGCCTCCACAAAGGGAGGTTTCCCTCTCCCCAATCTTCCACTAACTACAGCGGAGGCAGCGCTGCTACGGCAGCCACATAAAAACACACTTCCTGTCCCCGTAACCCTATATACATACGTATAACGGAAACACACATACAACGCCACAACGCCCACACTGTTCAAACCGGATCCAAGTATAGAATAATAATAATAATAATAATAATAATAATAATAATAATAATAATAATAATAATAATAATAGCGCTTTTTAGGTGCCTGAACCACGATATGATTATATGAGTGGTTATTAGTGACGCCCCGGATAATCTTGACCCCTTGGGTTCTTTAATGTGCACCTAAATCTAAGTATAGACGGGTGCTTTCTGCATTTCGCCCACATCGAAATGAGGCAGCCGTGGCCGGGATTCGATGCCGCCACCTCGAGCGGATCGACACAGGTTGGCCTGCAGAGCATTACACTGTGGGCAATGGAAGCCCAACACTATATAGAGGCCATCGTCGATAATTAATGGCTGTGTATAGTGAAAATAAAAGGTCTTTTCTCACATGCTGCTACACAGATTCTCTCGGATTGAAAAACGAAGTGTTACGACGATTTAGTGCAGTGAAGCTGGTTTTCGATGAAAGTGCAGAATGAGTTAGCGCTACACATAAAAGGAAACACGACACATGCGAAAACACTGGAGAGTGGCAACACTGTACGCATATATTTGTAACGACGTCGGACAGGCGAGAACGCCAAGCAGCACGAACACCCGTTATCACTCGTCAAGGAACCCAACGTCGTTTCTTATAGAATCTCAAAAGCACCCACGCTAGCTGCCTCGTCGTCGTCACCACTATAGCACGTACGCCCGGCGATATACATGGCTTTGGCATAATGTAGAATTTACATTGTATACGCATCATGAGGTGTCGAAGTCCGTATCCGTGATTACGTCCGAACGTTCGTAAAATTCACGTGCCTAGCACAGTGCATATATTCAAAATCAGGGGTGCAGGTGTTGCGCCATTCTCGCCGCTCTGCGCCAAACTGTTCCTGTGCGCCAAGCTGCGCCCAAACGGTATTTTAGTACAGGTACAGTGAAATGCCGATTACACGGACCCTTTCTGGGACTTAAGAGCATTCTAAAAATCAGGCATTCCGAGATCAATGCGTGCAAAAACGGCAGAGTTTCATCGATATTTTTCTAATCAAGAGGGCCACTGACGAAGTACCACGTTTCAAACCGCGATGCAGCCGGCGGATTTGATGGCGGGCCGCGGAGGAATGAACTGCAACCATGTTTCTGGTATCGCGCTCATTATAGTGTCCACAGCTACACCTGGGTGGACATCTGTACATACTAGCGCCATCTAGTGAGCGCTTCAGAAACTACAGGTGACTACAAACATCGAGGGAAGGACAGACCCACGCGCTAAGGAGCTTCTCCCCTAAAAACGAACAACGTGACGCCCACCAGTGCGAATGAGAACGCACTCGCGATCGTCGCGACAATTCTATAGCGACTACGAAGGTTACAATCTACGCGGTCAACGCATCGGTCAACGCGGCGGTAGTTCAAATGCAGTAAAGGCATCCAAAGGCACGAAGCGTTTTCCTGCCGCTCGCGCAGACTCTTCAATTTCGGTTGGCCCGCGCATGCGTATTCGCGGCGCTCTGCTCTCAGCACACCGACGGCCGTGCGAACAGCTCAATGTGCGGCCGAGTACGGTTTAGTTATCGAGAGTTCTGTGCCAATAAACAGAGCATGTGCCTGCGGGTGTATAAGAGGGCACGTCATAATTTCCGAACTCGTGTGGTCCTCTATATGAAATTCCGCGTCCCTTCAGTTTCGCTGTAGCGAGATCTGAAGGGCCGAAGCATTTCGTCGCACTAAACGCATTTAAATTAGCAAACATTTGCTGCACGTTCAAAGAATATGTTCCTAATTCAATGTTCTCTTAGAATGTCTATGGCCAGCTGCTACAAAACTATAAATTTGTTGCTCCAGTGCTACTCCAGAACAGCATATAATTGCTGCTCCAGATCTGTTCCGAAACGGCATCTTGCTGCTTTCAGCCGTGCCTGTTCGAACCTACTTGAAACTATAGTGTATACTGTTCGTGACCGCCCCGCATATGTTGTTACCGTAGTCATCGCTCTCATATAGCCGGGGTTCGAAATCCGCCAGCTATAGAAAAGAAAGCTGAGTCGTATGACCATAGTAGAGCACTGGCTGGCCGTCATACTAAAACATGGAATTATAAGATGAAATAAGTGCCCTTGAAGCGCCACAGCACCACAGGCGATGCGTGAATCTAAAACGGCGGGGCCGAGGCTGCAGACGTGCACCTACACAGGCTTGAAGCGCAACCATACACTGATGCAGCAGGCACTCTGCCTTATCGGATGTATCGCTGTAGCAGCTGTTTTCCGTTCCGTGCACAATGGCTATCGGCGTTGCAACATGCAAGTGTTCGCGACGCAGGGTAATAATTCGGATAAAACGCTATGCATAAGCGGACTGCGCGCCTGGGAGCCACATTTAGGCAGGCTTCATCCGCGCTACCGAGCTAGAATAATGCACCAATTCCTTTCAGTAACTTTGGGAGGCCATGATCCAAATCCCACGCGACAGCAGTATATGCGGCATATTTGCAGCAAGTGTACCGTTTCCGAAGCAGTGTAGTCCAGGTGGCCGACGAACTCGGCCGCAGGGCGTAGTGTGCCAGCGGCAGCGCAGCATTCCAGGCTCTGCAGTCGCGCAGCGCAGACCCCCGACGCGTGGATGCGGCAGCACCCACGGGCTCTGGTCGTTGCTGCAGAGTGACGTAACACACTAATACGCGGCTGGCGTGAACAAAGGCCGCATTTACAGTGCGGTAACTTGACGCGTTTCTGCGAACTATACACTTTGTCGACACATGCATACAGTAGGGTGCATTTGTGATGCTGCTGGCATCCCGAAACGAAACAGTAAAGTGGAACATAGTAGTAGTAGTAGGACAGACATCGCTACTAGCTACACAGTCATCATCATCATCATCATCATCATCATCATCAGCCTATTTAGGTCCACTGCAGGACGAAGGCCTCTCCCATCGATTTCCACTCCACCCTCTCCTGAGCGAGTTGACTCCACTTTACGCCCGCAAACTTTTTAATTTCATCGCTCCATCTAACCCTTTGCCTGCCTCTGTTGCGTTTTCCCTCTCTTGGTATCCATTCCGTCGCTCTTACTGTCCATCTGTTATCTGTTCTCCTCATGACATGTCCTGCCCAGGTCCACTTCTTTCTTTTAATTGATATAATAATATCGGCTACTCCTGTCTGTTCTCTGATCCATTCCGCTCGTTTTTTATCTCTTAGCGTTACCCCTATCATTTTTCTTTCCATTGCACGTTGCGCGCTCCTTAGTTTCATCTCTAGTCTTTTAGTTATCCTCCACGTTTCTGCACCGTACGTTAGTACTGGGAGGATACAGTGATTGAATACTTTGCGCTTTAGTGAGAGCGGTAAGTTTCCAGTCATGATTTCGTAATTCCTTCCGAATGCGCTCCAGCCCATCCTTATTCTACGGAGAATTTCTTTTTCGTGGTTGGGAGTTCCTGTTATTAACTGTCCCAGGTATACATATTCGTTTACACAAGCTACGCTACACAGTGCCAACACGTAACAGTTCGCCAGCGCTCGTCATATCTGGTTTAGCACATGAAACTGGGGCCGCGTGCAGAACCCTCCCAGCTGTCGGCTTCGTCTGTTGCCTCTGATTTCACGGTTTATACTACCAGTGCCAAAACGGCTCCATGAATTAACAGTTGCTGAGGGCAGCTTGTTTGTCGATACTGTGCCAGACTATGCTGCGTTCTATCCTCATCACTCCTCCTCACCCTTACCTCAATTTCCCACTTCTCGGTAGAAGACGATGCTCTACAAAGCTACGCTATGCCCTTCGCATTTCTCTCCTCCTCACATCATTCGTCCTCACCCCACTTCCCTTTCCCACCCATCCTTCCCTCTTTCTTAATGTCACCTCCCTCTCCCCCTCCTCCTCACCCCCTTAACCTCTCATCAACCTCACTTCTTTCTCCCAGTCATTGCTGCACTACGCTATGCTTTACCTTCTCCTTTTGCTCCTCCTTTCTATGAGACTACGCTGTGCGGCTGCGCTCTCCCCTCCTTTCCATTCTCTCCACCCTCACTTCCCTTTAACACCCCTCCTCCTTACCGGCGCAGCTGTGGTAACGGTTGCTATGCAAATCGAGAAGCTCCGAGGTCGTTTTTTTCTACACACCAAACATTTTACGGCAGGCTCAAACAGTTTCGCTGTTAGAGATAGAGATTCTAGTTAAGAAAGTGAAGAAAATCGGGTGAAGAGTGCAGGGTAACTGTCTCTCAGTGACGACACCTCAACCGAACTGTTAAAAGTCAGCGGCCTTTGCCCTGCATAGAGAAAATGGGAGAAAGCGAAGCTTGGCATGTGCGTGCCTGACTCTCTCTCTTGCCCTCTCGTTCCTCCTCCTGGTGCTGCTTATTTGTCGCCTTCAAAAGTCCAAAGCACGGTGGTGGAAAATCCAGGGAATTTATGTGGTTCAGATGCGATCACATATCAAAAGCGTGGGTGTGTAGTAAATTGGGTAAAACACGTGAATTTGGAGATGACGCGAGTTCAAACACCAGCACTGGTAACACTGTGGTGCATTTAGTTTCTTCCGCTACTTCATAGATGGTGCCAGAAGTGAGACTTTCTGGGAGTGAAATATATATATATATATATATATATATATATATATATATATATATATATATATATATATATATATATATATATATATATATATATTGTGGAGATGGGTTTGCCCCCACGGCTTACCCTGCGAGCGTGGTCCGAGACGCGACGCTCCTCCACCGGGTTCGTTGATTCGCCGGCACGGCGCAGAGAAGGCACCACCAAGGCTCGTCAACGAACGAGGGCTTTATTACCCAGATGCAGCACGGTGCGACAGTCACGGCTTGCGGGCAAAAGGGGCTCACCGCAGTGCCGATCGAGTACGCGCGCCCGTAGCGCTTACGGCTAACCAAAGGTGCCCGTGGGCAAGGGTCCGCCAAGCGCACGAACGAGATGCAGCGCGCCAGAGGCTTCGCTTAACCACCTCGTCGCGGGTATCGTGAGCATCCTCTGGCGCAAGCAGTCGCGCGCGCGGGGCGCGGAGCGCGGGATGGCTCACGTGAAGAGGGGCCGCCGCCGGGGGCCAATCAGGGCTCGTCCCGATGACGTTAGCTAGCGTGACGACACGGAGCCAGGAGTAAGAGCACCTGGGAGAATGCTGCACAGGAATGGCGGACCGGCGCGCTAAGAGAGCGCTAACCTTGAATCACACGCCGTTTCCTGGCGGCTCCTGACATCCGAGATGGCACAGGGCAGACGCCACAGGCTAGCTTGTGGGACGAGGCGCAAAGGGGCGCCGTCTCGTTTCCCACATTCCCCCCTCCTAAAGACCGAGGCCGGCCTGCAAAGGAGGCTGACCGAGGGCACGTGGCAAGGTTGACAAAGCCACAAAGGGGCTAAGCAACAGGGCAATGTCCGAGATGGTAGCGTCGTCTTCACCCGGGCCAGGTCTCGGGAAGCGATGTCACACAGCAAGGAGAAGCGAAGTTGTCGCAGTCCTTGACGCGAGTTCATGTCTTGCCTTTGTCACATAAGGTCGCACACACCAGTGAGAGTTCACAGCCACTGAGGTCAGCAGTCACGGAGCAAAGGGGGGGGGGGGGGGGGGCGGGCTGCACAGTTGGTGCTGCCAGCCTGCTTGAAGTTCATCGGACAGGAGAAGTAGGCTGCCCGGAACGTGCGAGGCGTGGCTACGATTTGCGTGCAGCAGCCACCGAGGTTGCCGTGTTGTGCACTGACAGGAATGGCCGGCCGAAACAGCCGACAGTCGGGAACGGGAGCCGGAGCGACCACGCTCGGGCCGCGGGCCAGAGCTTGAGTGGAACGACCAGCCACCGAGAGCGAATGCCCTGCTGCAACGAAGGCCAGGCTGGCTGGTGGTGTTTGCAGGGCTGGAGGCTGGAGCCAAGCCGCCGCATAGATGACCCGGAACAGCAGGCTGCAGGAACCGCAATAGGCTGCTGACAAGGTGGAGCAAGGCGCGGGAGGAAGACTGGGCGACGCAGGAGAAGATCGGTATGCCCCCGGCATAGCCGGCTTGCCAAGAAGGGTACCTGCACGGCTGTAAGGCTAATAAAGCAAGCACATGCGAGATACAGGCTTTGGCAACACATCAGGGGGTATATTCGACCAAAAGGGCCGTTCACCTCATCGAGATGTGTGCCTGCGCGCAGCGGCTGCTTCTCTTCGTTCGCTATCGAGATAGGAAATAAGTTCAACTACCTGTTAGCCCGAGAGAAAGCTGCTTCCGCGCGCGTTGTGCGGAGGTACGTCCTGCTGCCTGGTTATAGACGCCGACGAGGAGGGCGAGGACCCTTTTTTGCCTTGAGCGGCGAGCAACACAGACTGCTAGGCGCCACTCCGTTTGCGCGGGGCTCCAGCGGTGTTTACGCGAAAGAAAGCTCGCACACTCGTCATTGCCTCTGCGCCGTAGTAAACGCTCCCGCCGGTGGGTAACCGGAGCCGCGCGAAGGGCATATGAAGCCGAAGGCTCGACGCCGCTTCGGTGGCCGCGTATTCGCACCGTTCGTTTTTCTCTACCGCGTCGGCAGGAAATAAAAGTGCAGCTGCCTCTTGCAGGAGAAAAACTTCGTAGGAGTGATACTACTATGTTGGGTTCGCACGTGTGGGTAAATTGGGCTATGAAAAAGCCGCTTACCGCTTCTGCGCGTTCCCTGGCACCTCAGCTGCTTCTCTCCGTTCGCTACCAGAATAGGGAATCGAGTCCAGCTATCTGTAGCGGGAGAAAAAGCTGCTTAAGTGCGTTTCCGCAGGTCGTACCGGTGGCGTGGCTTGGGGCCAGCCGTCTCACGGTTCTCCTGCGGGTCGTTGACCGCCTCCCCCTCTCCCCAGTCGCTACTGCGGGCAACGAAGGGTTTGAGGTCGGAGACGTGAACTGGACCGCCGACTAATTTCCCTTGGGAGTCAGCCAGCTTGTATACCAGAGGTGACATTTTGGTCTTCACTCGGTATGGGCCCAACCATTTGGCCGACAGGGAGGCTGAGATGCCTTTGGCCGCGTCACTCAAGACGTGGTTGCGCCTGAGGACGAGGTCGCCGACATCGTAATGCACGTCCCGATGCGACCGGTCGTATTGAGCCTTTTGTCCAGCTCGCGCTTTTGCCAGGTTGGAACGGGCCAAGTCGAGGGCTACGTCCATCCGTGAGCGCAGTTCCGCCACGTAGCCAGACAAGCCGGCTTTCGTGGCGCACGCCCCGCTGCCGGTCCGCAGAACGCGGTCCATAGGGTTTGGCAGCTCTCTACCGAAGTTGAGAAATGAGGGCGTGTACCCGGTTGAACGGTTCACCGTTGACCTCATGGAGAAGCCTATCTCGTTAAGACAGGCGTCCCAATCCCTGTGTTGCTGGGCAAAGGTCATCAGCAAGGGCTTGAGGTTCCGGTTAATCCGCTCTGTCGGGTTGGCCTGTGGGTGATACGTGGTTGTTTTGCGGTGCTTTATGCCAAAGGCGGCACACGCATCCACGAACACCTTGGCCGTGAAATAGGACGCATTGTCCGTGATCAACTCCGTGGGAAAGCCGAAGCGGGAGAAGACCTCGATCAATTTGTCCCAGATTGCGCGTGCCGTTAACTTCCGAAGGGGATAAAGTTCGACCCATTTCGTGAAGTGATCCGTAACAGCCAGAAGATAAGCATGACCTCGACGGCTTCGGGGGAAAGGTCCCATAATGTCACAGGCCGTGAGTTGCCACGGTTCTTGGCTGTGGATCGGTTGCATGAGCCCGGGGGGTTTGCCTGCACGGGCTTTCACGCATTGGCACACGCGGCATGAGCGGGCATAGTGAAGAGCGTCACGCTTCATGCCTGGCCAGGTGGCAGAGCGGCACAACTTTTGAAAAGTCTTAAGGCCACTTGCATGTCCGGCCAACCGCGAGTCATGGAAATAGCTCAGAGTAGCTTTCCTTAGACTGCGGGGAATCACCACCTTGAAAGACTCCTGGGGAGCTTCTTCAGATGGGATGTAACGCAGGAGAACTCCGTCGGCGTCAAGCAGATACGAGTCCAACGTGCCAGCAACAATACCAGCTGCATCGCACTCGGCGCCAACAGCAATACCAGCTGTCAGTTTGCGCCCGGCGGCTTGGCCGCCCTGCCCCTCGAGGGAGCTCGGCTCTTTGAGCCCGTCAACGATTTGTTGACAAAATGGATCGCTCTGCTGTGCCTTGAGTAGTTCTGCTCTGCTAAAGACGATACCAGCCGACGTGACAGGGTCAACCAGGTATACGTCCTTCCCCACGACGGTCGACTCGGAAGTGACTTCGCCAGCGGGGGTTGCGCCGTTCGAGGCATTGGAGGCAAAGGCTCCGGTCTCTACTTGGTGCGATTGCTCTCGGGAGTGGCGGACAGAGGCGTCAGACGCCGAAACGGGGGCGCGCGACAGGGCATCGGCCACCACGTTTGAACTCCCTTTCCGGTAGCGCACAACAAAGTTGTACTTCTGCAAAGTCAACGCCCAGCGCGCGAGGCGGCCAGAGGGCTCGCGCAAGCGCTTAAGCCAGGTGAGCGCCATGTGATCCGTCTCAACCACAAACGGCACTCCGTCGACATAGCAGTCGAACTTTCCGGAGAGCAAAAATTATAGCGAGACATTCCCTTTCAGTCACGCTATAGTTGCGCTCGGCGGCGTTCAGTGTCCGGCTCGCAAAGGCGACTGGCCGGAGAACGCCGTCGTGCTCCTGAAGCAGTACCGCCCCGAGACCCAGGTCGCTCGCGTCAGCTTGGACAACGAACTCCCTGTTAAGGTCAGGTAGCTTCAGGTCGGCTGTGGCCACTAGAGATCGAGACAGTGCCCGAAAAGCACGCTCTTGCTCTGGCTTCCAGCTCCATCGTGCCGACTTTTTCAACAGTGCGGTCAAGGGCGCTTGGAGATCCGCGCAGTTTGGGATGAACTGTCTGTAGTAGTTCACCATGCCCAAAAAGCGCCTCAGGCCCTGAATGTTCGCCGGGGTCGGGTACTCCATAATGGCACGTACCTTCTCTTCGCACGGCAGAACACGACCTCTGTCGATGGTAAAGCCCAATAGGGAAAAGCGGTTCACAGCTATGTGGGCTTTCTTCGGGTTTAAAGTCAACCCGGCGGCACGTAACCGCTCGAGGACGTCCTCCAGGTGGCGGAGGTGCTCCTCGAAAGTTCGAGAGAAGATGACTATGTCGTCGAGGTACGCCATAGCGTAGTGCCATCTAGCGTCCCCGAGAATTCGGTCAATCAATCTCTGGAACGTAGCTGCAGCTCCAGAACAGCCAAATGGCATGCGGGTAAACTGGTAAAGTCCTCGGTGAGAGGTAAACGCAGTTTTTTCCGCGTCAGCCGGCTCCATCTGAACCTGCAGGTAACCGCGGCTCGCGTCTAGGGAGGTGAAGTAGCACGCATCACCTAGACAAGCCACGATTGAGTCAACGTTAGGCATAGGATAAGCATCCTTCCTCGTGACCTCGTTCAACCGGCGGTAGTCCACACAGAGTCTAAACGAGCCGTCTCTTTTGGGGACCATTACCACTGGTGAACCCCAGGGACTGTTTGAGCGTTGGACAACCCCAGTCTCAATCAGCTCATCCAGCGCCTGGTCGATTGCTTTCCTCTTTGCCACACTGACAGGGCGAGGATTGCATTTCCACGGCAGTGCGTCGCCTGTGTCAATCCGATGTCGCACAAGTGAGGTGCAACCCGGACGTTCAGTGAACATTTCGCTGAAACGAGTCAGCAGCGACGACAGGCGGGCCTTCTCATTTTTCGACAAGCTGTCCGACAAAGGGGGCAGCGAGCGATCCGAGCTGCTGCTATGCGAGGTAGCCACCGGCGTAGCCGGGAGCTTAGCCTCCGCTATAGCGCATTGCCCAGGAGAAAGCGGTTCGCACGGACCGGTGGCGTCGGAGTGAGGATCACGGGCCAAAGCGGCCGCGCTAGGTCTACTCTTCTCCAACGGAAGTGTGGCGAATGGCTGAAGGGGGCCTACGGGGCCTCTCCTGTAGCCTCCGCTTGCGACGTCAATCACAATGCCCGTGCGCGCGAGAAAGTCGCGACCAAGAATCACAGGCACGGAAAGACCAGGGAGGTGCATAAAGCGCTGGCGGTGCACGCTCTTCTCCCATCGCACGACCAACCGCGCGGCGCCACACGAGGTAGCGATGCCGCTCGCGAGATGGAAGGCAGTGTCGCAGGCTCGCATGCGGACGGAGCGTCGACGCAAATGAGCCAGAACCTCATCGCCGAACAACGAGACCGAGGCCCCGCTATCCAGCAACGCCGCAAACTGTCGACCAGCGATAGTAAGGGCGATGAACGGCGCAGGCGTGGCGGGATATTCGGATCCAGCGCGACACGCCATCGGAGCCAGAGGTTGTGTTTCACCATCACCGTGCTCTCCTGCTGCCGCTGCCGCCGGCGACGGTGAGATCACCGGCGGCTCGCGCCATTTCCCGACGGGCGAGGAGGCCCAAGCGCCGGGCGGCGCGAGCTGCATGATCGGGCAAGGTGGCCGCGTTCATGGCAGCGATAGCAGACGACGCCTTTGTCCACATTGGGGGAACTCGGCATGTCGCGAGAGCTAGGTGTTTTCCGTTCGCTAGCAAAAGGGGCTGTGCGATCGGATTTCCCTCCGTGCACAGGGGCACGAGGGTCCCGTTCTCGTTGGCCATTCGGGGCAAAGGAGGGGCACGCCCGGGCTTACGAGTACGGATCGAGAGCGCGGTCAGAAAGGACCTGCATATCTCGGTGCTCTCTCGCGGCCGAAGCCACCTCATATTTGGGGGCATTACGGGGTGACGAGTCACCTCCAGCCCACGCACAACGAGGTTCGAGAGAAGCAGAGGGCGGTGGCGGCGGCCTGTAGGTCTGCGCTGCCAAAATATCGCCCTGAATACGCTTCGCATCGGAGGCCAAATCGTTCAGGTTACGATAACGGTCGCTCCGAAGGTAAGCGGCGAAGGTTGGGTGAGCTTGACGTATGGCCCTCTCCACCTTCTCAGCGTCGGGTGCCATGGGATCGGCAAGGAGATAAAGCTCCTGTAAAGCCCTGATATACTCGAGAAGAGATTCGTCAGGGTGCTGAGTCCGGAGCTCTAACTCACGACGCATGCGGCGCTCATAGTCAGGAGGGAGGAATTCGCTCCGGAAGAGCGTCCTGAACTCCTCCATCGAACGAGCTTGGAAGCCGACAAGTCGGTACCATCGTGCCGCTTGGGCTGTCAGCGAGACGGGCAAAACTGAGGCCAGCATCACGCTGTCGTCCAGCCGCATTGCCTGCTGATAGCGGTGCAGCGCCTCAAGGTACTCCATAGCACTTATGCGGTCGGAATAGCCGCTGTACTCAGGAAGATGTACCCGTAGGCTGCTCGGGACACTTGGCTGAGGGGACCGAGGGTCACCCACTAGAGCACAAGGCTGCGAACGTGCCGCTTCCAACAGGACTTGTAGGAGCTGCGCCGCTGTTGCGTGCAGTGGCGTTTGCTCCATGGCAGGCGCGGCCGGCGAAGGGTCGCGCGCCTGCTCTCCGCAACGCGCGTCCGCGCCAAAGCGGGCAGCGAACGGCACGGAGGAGATATCGGGTTCCGCCCCGACGGTTGCATGAGGCCTCGCGCGGAAGGCAAACGGATCGTCGTTAGCGGGGCAAGTGGGCTCACGCTTGACGAAAGTATCGCCTAAATGCGCATGAGGCAAGCGTTCGTCGGGAAACGCGGCGACGCTGTCGGCTGAGCACGGGGGCTGTCGCTCGACATTGTCAACCCGTTGCGCTCGGGCCATAGAGGGGCCAGCGAGCGATGTTGCGCCATTTGCTAAGCAGAGAGGGGGCTCAGCTGCGGCGCGCGGGACGTCGAACTGCGCTCGGGACAAGAAGGGTCCAGCGAGCGAGCTCACGCCGGGAGCAGAGCGCGAAGGCTCCGTTGTACCGTACTGTGCCGTCAACGACGCTCGGGACAAAGGTGGGCCAGCGAGCGCGTGTGTGCCATCACCTAAGGAAGGAGCGAGTGGCTCCGGTTTGGCATACGGCAAAGCGTACGACGCTTGGGGCAAAGGTGGGCCCGCGAGCGTTTGTTTGCTTGCACCTGAGTGAGAAGCGAGTAGCTTCGGTGCAGCAGTGAATGACGTTCGGGACAAGTGGGGTCCAGCGAGCGCATTCATGCCAACATTGAAGCGGGTAGGCTGCAATGAGGCGAGTTCGGCACTCGGCTGTGCTCGGCACAAAGACAGGCCAGCGAGCGGAGACAGCGCATTGGAGCGGCCAGCAGGCACTTGCTCCGCGTTTGTCTCGAACAGCTGAGAAAGCCGAAAATTGGCGAGGCTAGGACTATGATGCCACTCCGAGGGTTCATCACCATAGGGAGGCCCTAGAAAGGGATCGCTCCTGGTGGCCGACTGCAGAGGTGCGCAAAGGCGGTCATACCTCGTGCTATCGGTATCGTCCTCATCGACTGACAGTAAGTCCGTAGCCAACGGGTCTAGCAGGAACGAGGGCCTTGAATGGGCCTGCTCGGAGGCCATGCTAAAACCGCGTTGGGCGCCAGTTATGTGGAGATGGGTTTGCCCCCACGGCTTACCCTGCGAGCGTGGTCCGAGACGCGACGCTCCTCCACCGGGTTCGATGATTCGCCGGCACGGCGCAGAGAAGGCACCACCAAGGCTCGTCAACGAACGAGGGCTTTATTACCCAGATGCAGCACGGTGCGACAGTCACGGCTTGCGGGCAAAAGGGGCTCACCGCAGTGCCGATCGAGTACGCGCGCCCGTAGCGCTTACGGCTAACCAAAGGTGCCCGTGGGCAAGGGTCCGCCAAGCGCACGAACGAGATGCAGCGCGCCAGAGGCTTCGCTTAACCACCTCGTCGCGGGTATCGTGAGCATCCTCTGGCGCAAGCAGTCGCGCGCGCGGGGCGCGGAGCGCGGGATGGCTCACGTGAAGAGGGGCCGCCGCCGGGGGCCAATCAGGGCTCGTCCCGATGACGTTAGCTAGCGTGACGACACGGAGCCAGGAGTAAGAGCACCTGGGAGAATGCTGCACAGGAATGGCGGACCGGCGCGCTAAGAGAGCGCTAACCTTGAATCACACGCCGTTTCCTGGCGGCTCCTGACATCCGAGATGGCACAGGGCAGACGCCACAGGCTAGCTTGTGGGACGAGGCGCAAAGGGGCGCCGTCTCGTTTCCCACAATATATATATATATATATATACCTTAGGAGCAACTGGTTCTGCAACAAGCGCGCGCAGTTATTTCGTGATGATGACAGCATTCGCGTGACGCCGATTAACACTACGCCGACAAACGCTTGCAACTAAACTTTATGGTGGTGGTAACAACTTTATTTGCATGTCCGGCAAATTCACGGCCTGGGCCTAGGCCGCCCCTGAGGAGGTCCGGAGACCCTGTCTTCTCGCCGCCTCACGGGCTTGCTGGATGGCCCATAACTGGTCCTGTATGTTTGAGCTGTGCAGCGCGGCCGTCCACCACGGCGCAGCTTCATCTGAGGAGACTGCATTTTCCTTGCCAATAACTTCACATTCCCAAAGAATGTGCTTCCTCTTATTTTTACCAGCGCAGTCAATTTCTATCTTGCACTCTCTCGTCTCCTTTGCTGTTGGCGGCCATGATACAGCTAGATATCAAGTCGTCACTTTAGACACCACATTCTGCTTCAGCACTATCTTTTTCTGCATTATATGCTTGCGCACAAATCAAGCAGGCAAATCCGATTGCCCAGAGCACGCCAGCGCAAGACTCATAGCATAGTTCGCAAAGGACATTGTGACAGCATCACATGAGAAAATCTTGGATGACTGACCCCGGTCCACGAGCTTCTGCATAGCTGATGTACCGTATATAATTGCAAGCATCGACTGCTACAATAATGATGATTATGGCTCTGTCTAATTTCCACGAAGTGTCGTTTTCGTCTTTCCAAAACTGGTTCACTACGATAATCTAAAGACAAAAAAAAAGGAAAAAAAAGAAAGCGAACGAACGCGTTGAAACGCGCTTCTCGGCCGGGCCAGGCGAGTGAGCATCACGTGTCCTAAAACAACTTTACCGTTATTAAGTGCTATCCTCTCGACGATAACTCAAACGGTTCCGTGCGCATGAGCTCTTGGCCCTAGGCCCTAGAGCGCTGTTTTGCGTCACAACAGCACTCACCCTCCCCCACCTTCAAGTGAGTGCGCGAACACTCAGACGAGACACTGTACAGAAGGCGTAACTCAGCGTACGAGGGCTTCCTTTACGCATGAATATTAAGCAGGCCGTGCAAGCAAAAGATCCCCCATTTCCCTCGCTATGGCCGGTGGCAGACTGCCTACTGCTTAGTGGTACTGTGTAATTTATGTTGTGTTACACCGCGCTGAAAACTTCGATTCGACTTGTAGAAATCAGAGTAATTATATCTGCTCACGTTTTACATGCCAAAACAACGATATATGGTTATGAGGAAAGCCCCGTAGTGGAGAGATCCGAAAATTCTGGCCACCGAGGGTCCTGTAAAACACACGGGCGTCTAGCATTCTCGTCTCCATCGAACAGCCGGGATCGAACCCGCATGCCTGTGGTCAGCAGTCGAGCACAGCTGACGAACCAGAGTGTGGTATCCGCAGTCCAAAAGAAGGCGGAATCAGCTTACCGCCGACTGTCGCGGACGTCGAGGTCGTGGTGCACGTCGTGACCAATCCTGGTGCAATGCAGCACGATTCCGGGTCACCACTTTAGGAATGCGCATCTCGGTAGAGCCATAGGCGAGTGAGCATCACGCATCTCAAACAACGACTTAAAGGAGTACTGACACGATTTTGCGGCGGGGCAAAATATACATTTTTCGTTTTCTAGTCATGTATCGTTAACGCCCTCCGCACGCGGAAGCCACGAAACACGTACAAAATATTTTAGTTTGGTTTTAGTTTTCGTCGCCCAGCGCTGCAAGCCAGCCCCAGCGCAATGGACACTGCGGTGACGTATGAGCACAGTCTCTAAAAAATCGCTGCAATCGCTGTCACAGTCGATGGACGACCGTGAAATTGTCGTTGTTTGCGTGCCCCACGTGTAACTAACCACAAACGACAGAGTTGCAGCGACGCTATCATGAATTGCTGTCCCTACGTGACCTAGACGTACGTCCTACTCTGTTGACATGTCACAAAGAGCCCCGCCACGGTGGTCTAGTGGCTAAGGTACTCGGCTGCTGATCCGAGGGTCGCGGGATCGAATCCCGGCCGCGGCGGCTGCATTTCGATGGAGGCGAAATGTTGAGGCCCGTGTGCTGTGCGATGTCAGTGCACGTTAAAGAACCCCAGGTGGTCTAAATTTCCGGAGCCCTCCACTGCGGCGTCTCTCATAATCAGAACTGGTTTTGGGACGTAGAGAGAGAGAGAAAAGAAGAGAAAGGCAGAAAGGCGTTGTTTTGTGGGGTAAAACCCCACAAAACAACGACATGTCACAAAGAAACCGCCCCCTCGAAATCGAAACCGAAAGTGGGATTTTAAGGGAGCCGTATATTAAAAATATATTCGTTGCATTGCGAGGCACCATGATATTCTTTTTGGGGTTCTTCACGCCAGTGCTTTCACTTACAGCAATAATACGAGAATGTCAAAAATTCGTGTCAGTACTCCTTTAACCTTTATTAGCTGGAATCATCTCGACGACAACTCGAATTCGTCCGCGCGCATGCGCTGTTGGTCCCAAAGCGCCGCTTGCGCCACCACAAACGTTTAAGCGTAAACCCAAACGGTCAAGCAAAAGCAATCACAACTTGCCGAGTTCTTCAGTCATTCCAGAAAAAAAATTCGCTAGGGTTACGAGGACGCAAGGAAAAAAAGAGACACAACATGCATTGCATACTCTGACATGTTGGGACGTACAACACAATTTGAAAGACAAACACGTCAGTTCCATATACCGTCTCAGAAAAATGAAACGCAATCAATGATGATGTTTTACGTGCCAAACCAGCATATGGATACGGGGCACGAAAAATGAAACTTAGTTGCAGTTGACCTAATTGGCGCGAAAGCGTTTCTTGGCTAGGTTGGTGAGAGCGCGCGCCCAGCTGCCGTCCGCAAAAAGCGTCCGCAAAAGCCGTGCCCGGAAAGCACGTGACCTCTCCCACCGGAAGTGACGCCGGCGCCAACGCTCGCCGCAGCTGCAGTCGGCTCGCGCTCCGCTCTGCTCCAGGCTCAAGCTACCTGCAGCGGCGTGCAACCGCGTCGCCGCGTTTCTTCGCTGGTTGGCGAGAGCGCGCTCCCAGCTGCGTGGCGTGGCCGTAACAGCCATGGAGGAACTCCATGGTAGCAGCACTAGGCGCACGAACGCCACCTAGCCCATCGTTCCTCGCCGCCATGCGTGCCGAGTTCAATCTCGAATTGCAGACACCCCCCGAGGCCATCACGACGTCAAGATTCACGTCCATCGATCTCGCATTCACCACCGACCCATACATTGTGCGAGATGTTCTGTATCCGCCTACTACTCGGATCACAAGGCCATGGTAGTGTCTTGTACACCGGCCCAAGTGCGCCGTCACCGGAAAGATAAGAGGGTGACGACACCGGTGACTGTCCAGTGACGCCACCCACGACGCCGCGGCGGTGGTACTATACTTCGACATGCCCGAGACCTGGCTCGGGCATATCTGCGCACACTGCCTGGACGACAAAATACACGAGGACATGTGAAGTGTCGACAACACTTAATGGCATCAAATCATCTAAATAAACACAATCCGCCCTCCCACGTTGCCTCATTATGACACAACTCGGCAACACCAGCTTGCAGCACCCCTCCGCAACAACAATCTAGCCAAAAGAAACGCTTTCGCATTCTCATCCCAATATGCTTAGGGATTGTCAAACTTTTTTTATGGTTTCGCGACGGTGCATCTGGGCTCGTGGATTTAACGGTGCCACATGCGCATAAATCATAGAAAAGAACCCACGCACTTGGAGAGTTTGACGAAGCAGATGCAGCGAGGACCTGTGGACGTCGGAGTCACTGCCTGTGACACGGGCAGCAGCTGGAACAGGCCGAGGCAGAAGGCGGCAGCCCGCAGTCGCAGGTGTAAGTGGACGCGCAGGCTTACCATCATGAGGACGCGCCTACACATTCAACAAACCTGTCTTCTTCTCCTTCGTTCCCTATACACGCTCCCTTTGCTCGTTGTTTGCCGTTCGTGCAGAGAAATGCACAAACACAAAAAAGAGCCAAGAATGCAACTGCAGTATGAAACGAATACACAATGCATGTACAAATAAAGCATTGAAGGAAAGGAATGTGGGAACATGAAAAAATTCACAGCATATCCACGGAGTGAAAGATGATGAGTGGGCGAAGCTCCGGAGGTTCATCGTAGATCGTGCCGAGTTCCGGATTAATTGAGTTAACGCGCACGCTATGAATCCTTATGGTTCAACTACGCACAAGTGAAATCTCCCACCGGCACTTCATTGCAAGTAAAGATCCAGTGCCTATATATACATATGGGTGGCCGGTGAACGGTTCTCCAGCGCGAGCAGTCGGTATTTTTCAATCAAGAAACTCGCTAGAAGACGCTACCTGCGCCAACGTTCTCCTTCTTTGCGAGCTGGTACAGCGTTCATCGAAGAAAGAGCGTTTCCATAGTCAATGCGCGCCTTTCGCTCTCTCTCTCTCACAAGACACCAGATGGAAGAGTGAGAGAGCTCGCGCGCCGGGAGGCACGCGCCGAGGGCGAGCGCGAACCTCCCGGCGGCGCGAGGTGGCTACATACATACTACTACTACTACTACAGAGGAGGGAACGACCCACACCCTAAGGAGCTTCGCCCCTAAAAATTGGGGGCTTTTAAGAGTTGAACGCGATAGCGAAATCCGGCCCCCAGTGTGCACTTCAACCACTCAGTGCATACTTATTACTGCGTGTTGTTACACGCACAGACACACGCGCACGCAACGTGTCTATAGTAATAGTTGAGGTTTTCGATCTGTTTAACAGCACTTTTATATCAACTTCATGAAACTGTTGTACAGTGATGTAGTCACATGGTCCTGTATTATGAACTGCGCGTAGGCGTGACACTTTTATTCGTAAATGGTCACATTCTGTTGTCCTTGCGTTATCTGGCAGCTGTTCGATCTGTTCTTCTGGAGACCTCTTCCGGCCAACTGCAACAAGCATCGCCTTATGGTCGGTGAAATGGCAACTGCAGTACTTCACTTTCTTAATGGTATCATGAGAATGAAATGCTAAAAAAAAAGTGGATGCAGAGCATCCGACGAGACCGCATATAGGCTCTGCTGTAGTCGCATGGCCTCCGAGATGGCGGGCGCGCCCGCCATATCGGAGGCCATAGTAGAGACATTGCTTGATATGTTTTCCGCTAGATGGACATAGCTGTCCATTTTTGGAGCTGTTATTTTTCGCTCACACGATGCTGTTACCGACGGCGGTATTTCTGCGGAACGAGCTCTCTAACGCTATCGCGTTAAAATAAAAATACATTGGTCCCATAATGCCTATACCATGTGTGCATCATTGAAGCAGCAATAAGCTTGATAATCAAGCTAATCCTCGACAACCAGGAAAGCTAAGAATAATCAGCTGAACCTTAGCTAACGCTACATATATCCTGCCATAGCCAAGCTAAGTCACCGCAATTTTTTTTTTAAATGCGAAGCATTTCTTAGCGAACTTCGGCAACTTTGAGGGTATCCGACGAGACCGCATATAGGCTCTGCTGTAGTCGCATGGCCTCCGAGATGGCGGGCGCGCCCGCCATATCGGAGGCCATAGTAGAGACATTGCTTGATATGTTTTCCGCTAGATGGACATAGCTGTCCATTTTTGGAGCTGTTATTTTTCGCTCACACGATGCTGTTACCGACGGCGGTATTTCTGCGGAACGAGCTCTCTAACGCTATCGCGTTAAAATAAAAATACGTTGGTCCCATAATGCCTATACCATGTGTGCATCATTGAAGCAGCAATAAGCTTGATAATCAAGCTAATCCTCGACAACCAGGAAAGCTAAGAATAATCAGCTGAACCTTAGCTAACGCTACATATATCCTGCCATAGCCAAGCTAAATCACCGCAATTTTTTTTAAATGCGAAGCATTTCTTAGCGAACTTCGGCAACTTTGAGGGCATCTATCTATCTAGCCGCCTATGACTTTGTGCTCACCTGGCTGTTTCGTTAATGGGATGTATATGAAATCATGATGTGCATGTCATGAGCGGCATGATTTACGTGCCACAATCATGGTGCCCTTGCAGCAGTTTCGTTAACTTGACATATACCAAAGTTGGTATGACGAGACAACAATGTATGACGACCATGGGTGACACGTTCTAAGAACTACGAACATCGTGACATGCATGTCATGAGCAGCATGATTTACATGCCACGCATTTCATTAATTGGTTGTATACCAAAATTGCTATGGCACAACATGACTGGATGACAAACGTAAATGACAGGTCACAACATTAGAATCACGACACGAGTGTCATGAGCGGCATGGTTTACATGCCACAGTCTTGGTGCTCTTGTGGCCATTTCGTTGACTTCATATGTACGAAAATCGGTATAGATCGAGAGACAACGATGCAGCTCCATTTTACGTTCCTGATGTGCGTTTCGCATTTCCTTGATTCCCACTGCGTGCAGGATCTGCCTTTTTTTTTTGTTGATGATTGAAAGTTTGCTTCAATACACAATTATTAACTGAAACTCAGTTTCATGCTCCAAACAGCTGCGAAAGAAATTTTATCTGCTCCAAATAACAATGAATTTTGCTTGAAGCTGTCCCAAACCAATTTTTTTCTGCTCCAAAATACAATTTTGCCTGTTCCAAAAATTATTTATGAAACCACCATAATGTTTGCAGTAAGGTCGCTGCTACACCTGTGCTGCGCTCCATAGTTATTGCTGCCACCATGAGGGTACTGCCACATCCCAAGGTGCATCCATTTTTTGCAGCGTAAACTTGTGGGCTAGTTACAATGGCCGATTTTGGAGGCGATGGTTTCCACCATCCGACACCCATAACCGCTATCACCCACAATGAGGGGAAAAAGAAAAAAAAAGAACATGCCTGTGTGGGTTTCAAGCCAGCTCAATGGAAGCAGTGCCTCATCTCCCCCTGTTCCCCCTCCCGCCAACTATAACTGGTTGGGCACCTTGTGTTCTCGGCTACAGCTCCGATATGGTAGGAGTGGTCTTTAAGGGGGGACCCGGCTCTTAATTAGAGACCGAAAATTGGCCAAAAAATCGAATTTTCTGTCTCTTCATTTTTGCCTTCCCGACATGTTTCCGCCCCTATCTCCAAATTTTGGATCCACAAAAGTGCATATTTCTTGCGTTATTGTGCTGTAAATATGCGATTCCGCGAACCTTGCCCCTCAAAATTGGGACAAATTGCCTCGATTTTGACCGCGCGTAGCTCGAAAACTACGCACTCGGCCGCCGACATTTTGGTGTCGTTGAAAAGCCCGCGTTTCTGGCGTCATTTTTTATTCGCTTAGCCACCCTGTGCACACTCCGCGAGCAAGAAAAAGGCTCGCAAACATGGGGCCCAACACGCGTTGCTATTAGTCAGTCCATAGCACCTGATCCGAACGGCGCGCTCTGATTGGTCTAAGTGCCGGATTTCCACGCCGCCATCTTGAGTGAGACTCGGAGCCGCGCCACAGAACACTTATACAAGCCGCCATTTTGCAGAGGTCGTTTCATTGCGCTTTCGACGTGTTCTCTTCGCGCTTATCGCTCGCGAAGTTCGTCATGCCTGGCGGGGCGTCGAAGCACCACACGCTTAATCAGTTCGGGCGGAAACGAAGAAAGAGATAAGCGCGCGGTGATAACGTGACATCGCGCCGCATCGCCACGCAAACGGCAGCCGTTCACGAAGCACCGCCAAACAACAACGCCGTGGCTGAAAACGGTGCGCCCGCTTAGTGGAGCACGAGACCGTTTCATTTCCTCACACTGGTCGCGTGAGGGTAGATTCGGCGCTCGTGACAGAGGCCATGGCACGGGACATGCGTGCCGGCGAGAAAGTTACGATGGAGCGGCTTCCATCGACGCCGGCGATCACGCGAAAGATCGACAACTTCAGCCGACTAAGTGACGCGGAAACAGCGACTACGGAAGCTGCAGCGCCGTACACCATCGTCGACCTCGATGCTGTCAACGATCTCTTCGAGTCTCTGCGTTGCTAATGGTGCACAGGTGCAGTAAAGCTTGTACGGTCTAAGCTTTCACCGCGAGTACGGTCTCGCGGTGAAACTCTCAGTGTTGTGCGACAACTACGGCGACATCGCAGAGACATGGAGCTCACATCGCACGGAAGGTTCTCAGAAGTGCAACCCAGAAAAGCAGTCACAAAAGAACACAAGGACTCTGTGCATCCAGATAATGCACCTGGAGTATTCTGAATGGCACTGGCAAGCTTCGCGTAAAGTTTGTGTCAGTAAACACCTTGTCAACCGTTTCTTCTCGTTTTCTCATTATTGCTATTTTGGTGCTTTTGCAGTTTTGGAGGAGTAATATCTTGGGTTCTAAATGTGCTACTGCTAAAATTCTTTTTTTGCCAGGATGATAAACTAGTATAGAATGAAGTGAGACTAAATTGCACAGAGTTATTCTGAAGAAAATTTTACAAAAATAACTAACGTATTAAACGTCCAGCTGGAGTTTCACTCTTGAATGTTTGACATGCCATAACTTTTGACCAAATGGGTTTAGGACTTGCATTCTTGTTTTGCTACATACAGTTTTCATTCCAGATCATTATGATATGCTGATTTACCCTGTAACTCACTCAGTTTAGGAAAACATCTTCCTCCCAAAGGGACAGATGAAATGTCTGATAGTGTAAGAACTACATATTGTATTAGGAAAATAATTGCATATTTGAAATCAGCACACAAATATACATTAACTCAGCAAGTTTCACCAAAATTGGTCGAGTTTTGAAAAAAGTTGAAAGCGCAGGGTACCCCCTTAAGGTGACTCCCACAAAGTTGAAGAAAAAGGTTGAAAAAAGTTTGTCACTCCATTGGCTTTTCCAGATGAAACAAAATTTAATTCTGCTCGGCACCTAAACAACACATTATATTACACCATCTATAAACAAGTAGGAAAAAATGCAGCCACGAGACAATCTCTGTATGTACACAGCCTTCATTTGTGTCATATAAGGCCAGGCAGAAAAAAATTGTACATTTACCCTCCCACAATAAACGTACACAGCCCATGACAAAGACAAATGGCAGTCACCAAACCTGGCTTTTAGAGCATCACAATCCGTCCGTGAAACGTATTTGGTACGTCCAGACATCAAATGCGGTTAAGACTTAAGCATCCAAAGATAGAACTCACTTGCACAATTTGAACTCTGTCTCAAATCATTCCTCCATGCTAGACATTCAAACCAGTGTTGTGAGCGAACATGTACCATATCCACACCTAGATGAGCTGAATGGTACTTATAACTGAAAATGTCATCACGCATGGCATTCAGTATAAGCAAGTTATCCAAACAATTCACGAAAATGTGCAGGGAGAAACACACCAAATACCTTTTCTTCTTCCAAAAGTAGCAAAGTGCCCCAAGTGCTAAAAAATCCATTTAGTCCATAAAACATAATTTGGACTAAGCTCTTTCACTGCTGCTATGAAAGACTAAGGCATGGCCTTAACATCTTAATAGGGCAGCTCTTGATCACTTGTGGGAAGGGCTTACAAAAAGACTTCGTTGCAAAATAGAAATTGGTCTGCAAGCCTGTATAGTATCTGGGCTGTCTTTACACTCACAAGGTTGACCTCTTAAGGCTGAGGGGCTAAATATATTTAATCACAATAGGAATGGGTAAAATGTTTCAACAGGAAAAACATGAAACGTGCAACTGGGACAGCTTCAGTGCTGCCTCCAAATTTTAAAAATGTCCCGCGGTTACAAGTATTAATGCTCTAAAGACCCATCCCAATGACTGCGAGAACGTTGTGAGCAAAGCATGACAGCCTGTTGGGATGTCCGAGATAGTGAAGTGAGGCTGCTGGAATGTCCGATGAGAAACAGGAGACTGCCATGATGCTGCTGCTGCCGCTGTGAGACATGTTGATGAGATGCACTGGTGGTGAGAGTAATGCCGGAGGATCGGCTTGGTCGCACTGAGCGCATGTTGGCACGCACACCACACCCATTGGGTCCCCGCAGCTTGCCTGCCGCACATGCACAGACCTATGCTGTCAAATGGCCTCCCTTAGTAGAACTTCTTGGCCGCAGCCTCCTTGCTGCTCCTGGAAAATTGCCAGTACAGAATTCATGTTATTCTGCCTCAGCCTGCGTTAAGCACATTTTTCCAAAACAACAAGGATAATAGCTCCCAAGAATGGCAAAAATGTTGCAGCTTGAAAAATACTGGAGAGCACTTACCATATTTACATTATTGTAAGTTGACCCGAACGTAGGTCGACCCCCCCTTTCAAGCGAAAGTGGAAAAGGATACCCGACTAATGGTAAAGTTTCAGTTTCGATTGTAAGCCGACCCTCCAACTTTGGATTTCAAATTGAAGAAAATGGGTTGACTTACAATTGTGTAAACATCGTAAGCTTTGCCTTCAATATAGGCATGCGACAGCATTGCATTGCTACATTTTAATGGAAGCCATGAGTGGGGGGCACCAACTTGCTGTAATGCATGTATGCATGTAGAGGTACAGCTTGCGGGGGCAGCCGTTAGGGTGGAGTGTTGGAGCACGTAGACTCCTAACTGTATAGAGTTGAACACACTTATAACAATATTGACTCCATTAATTACAACTGATAATTGCTACAATGGGTAGCATGAAAAAACAAAGTAAAATGAAAGGAAGAAAGTGCCATTGCAGTGTGTGGTGAAATAAAGCAAACGTCAAATATAGATGCCAAATTAGACGCAATTGTTATGCTTCAAACTACAATTTACTGACCACAGGACTCGTGGGTGTGCTTGGGGACCCAATCTGATGGATGCAGGAGTGGCCGTGGAGTAGTGGCTGATAGCCATTCCCACACACCGTGCTTCACTGCACAACAATGATTTACAGGGGCAAAAGCATTTTTTTGTAGGGCACCATTAATCCACCTCCAACCCAACCCACCCAGCCCCTCTTCTAGCCCCATGGGATAGGACTGAGGCCTTTCTGGGATAACAAGTTCCTGAGGGCCAGAAAACTGGCCTGCACTTGCCAAAGTGAGCCCTGCATGACGACAGCACCCAGACAGCACCACTGCGAGCCACTTCAGATAGCGTAGGGTGAATCAAATGGGCCTAGTGTTCACTGGCCTTGGCTGACCTATTCACAACTGCTGTCTCCGAGGGTACACTGAGATTGGAGATTTTGGCGCTACTTTGAGAATGTCTTATTTGTACAAACATTCCAAAACGGATTTAAAAAAAGAGTATAATGGGGAAGCGCTGTCACAAATGTGGCATTTTGTAACTGCAACCTTCGCGCTGCAATGTATAGTGGCAAACTGGCCCGGAACGCCTTGGCTTTCATTCACACTTCAGTGTGTTCTCATAAGGTGCTCTCATAAGTGTGTTCTCAACAGCATGACACTGCTCTTAGAGACAAAATTTCATGAAAAAAAATCGATTTTTGGAAAGTGGTATTTTTGCAACATGCAGGCAGTGCTGCAGATGCTGACCAAATTTCTCATATCTCGGACTGATATTTCAGCCACAATAGCAGTTTATATCCCCAAGGCAAGCTATATTTTGGCTATCAAAAATCAAGAAAAATGGGCTTTTTTCATGCCAAATTGCTGCTGAGCTACATATGTTGCAGTAGTAGGCATTGAGGTTATATCCCCAATAACCACAAATCACCTGCAAGTATATTTCAATACTCTGTATTACATTTGGTTCAATACGAGCGTTATTTGTTTTCTTGCTTTTTCTCAGAACATGCTTTCACTCACTCTGCTTGTTTAGTGCGGCAATTTCTCAAAGTCTAGAAGAGATAGAACTGTAATTTTTTTTTACATGTGATGCTGAATGCATAGAGCTTGAACTGCTACAAGCAGATTGTTCTTTTTCTTTTTCTATCATTTTTTATCTGCTTTTGTTCAAGTTCATTAGTAGCTGTGGCATAAACATCTAAGCTTTGATGAGCTCCTAAATTGTTATTTGTTGTTGGATTTGAAAACTGCTTGCAGCAGTTCATTCCTTATGTATTCTGCTTTCCATTCATGCCCTAAATTTAACTTTCTGCCCAGTTGATTTTTATCTATTGTCTTACCAATTATTAGTAATTAACATCTAATTATTTCTATAACTAATTGAGTGACAGAAAAAATAACTGCATTTTTGAAATCAGCACAAGAAAATACATGTAACTGTGCTTTTAAATTGAATTTGGTTAAAAAAATAAAGAAAATAGCTTCAGGTACCATGTCCCCCCGTAAGTGATCTACTCCTGCCCCAAGTAGACTGATTTAGTGGGCTTTATTACGAACTTCCATCACCTCACATGTTCATCAAGACAACAGAGATAACTTACTTGTACATAAGGTATCCCAAGGTGACAACCAGTTGCAGTGTCGAGAAGATCAGGAAGTAGGCGGTGCTCAGGCAAGTCGTGGCACAACCGGTGACGGGCAGCTTCTGTGGAATATATACCCCATATCCTTTACACGCCATGCCCTCACACAGCCATGCCTCTTCAAACACTACTTGTGAAAACAGGCAGAAAAGAGAGCAACCTGCCCACAAGCATAATCCTTCCTGAAAGGCTTGGTAAGGTAGGGAATACAACCAAAGCGAAGGTTCTCCATGGCTGTCACACATGACAAAATGCTTGGATGGGCAATTTCATACATAAAAGAATAAATTTGTGGAAACAGCATGACACAGGCAAATAGACAATATGAGCATCTTGTTTTGTCTGCATCCTTATATCACCCTGCTGGCACTAGAATTCATTACAAACTTGTCAGCTAGCAAGCTTTTTTTTATGCCTGAACTTAGATGGCCTGTCCATCAGCTTGAGGAGATAATGTCCTGGCCTTTGACAAGTACCAAGTGCATAGAACAAAGGAATACAGTCAACTCCCGATAATTCGAAGTTGCTTAATTGGAATTTTCGGTTAATTGGAAGTGAAGTCGGGGTCCCGTCAGTTTTGCATGCAAGCCAATAGAAAAAAATGCTCGGTAATTCGAAGTTGGAAGTCTAAGGTGTCGGTTAATTAGAATTTTTTTTCTCAATCTTATAGATCAAGATGATCGTAATGTTTGAGAAATTCCGCATTATTAAAGTGAAAAACAGCCTTGCGAGCTGAATTTACATCGCTAGCATCGCAGCTGACTACAGCGCCACAGCTCATGAAGCGTCAATGTTAGGTACTGGCGGCATCGGCATCGCAGCTGACGACAGCGCCGAAAATGATGAGGCGGCAGGCTTAGCCCATCCGTCCAGCGCAATCGCAGCCTTGCATGGTCGCGTTGACGTACTAGGTCTATCTATGTTTCCTCGAGTGTTAGTAGTGAATCGGCCCGCCGGCATCGTTGCACAGTCGCGGTAATGGCAACTCGCGGACGTTATCGTACGCTTGACTTGGCGACGAAAGTTAAGATTTCGAAGGCAGTTGAGGACGGAGGCAACGGAGGCATCGCCAAGCGGCACATCGCACGGAAGAACGGAATCAAGCGCTCTTTCGAACACCATTAACAAGCACTCGACACTCGAAGCACTTGAGAACAACCAATTTAAAATGTCATGCATGAGAATGCGCACCGGTGCCCACCCGGAGTTAGAGCAAGCGTTGCTCATTTTCGATTAGGGAGGCCCGGAGCAACGAACTTCAGCTCAGTGGCGATATCGTAGCAGCAAAAGCCTTATCGCTTGCGGCGATATTAGACATTAAAATTTTTTCTTCGTCCGATGGATGACTGTACGCGAAAGCACCTTCTCGAACGGATGCTTTTGTGCATGGACAACTCCACGCAGTGCGAGGTGAGCCGCTTCAGTGCTATCCACATGCTAGCGCGAGCATGGGGTTGCGTTAAAGAGGAGACGATCGCGAACTGCTTCAGGAACTGCGGTTTTAGTGCAAGTGCCTCGAGAGATGGAGGTGGTTCGTCTTCTCCAGCGGAGGAAGCGCACACAACCGAACTTGACGACAATAGTCTTCGACCAGCTCGTCCCTTTCGGAGAATACGTTGCCATTGACAGTCAAGTTGAAACGTGTGGTGCGCTGACGGACACCGAAATACTCGGGATCGTTCGGCCCAACAAGGCTGCTGACGAAAGTTACTTGGACGACGATGTTTCAAGCGAGCCGCAACCTACAGCTGCTGATGTAGCTGCGGGGCTTGCCCTCGCGCAGCATTTTTTTGCTGCAGAGAGCAACAGCACTCGGCCACGTCTACAGTCCGCAAAACTTGCTCTCCGCGGCAAGATGCCGCAAGCAGATTCCTTTTCCAAATGAATTAATGAAAATGTCCGTTTTTGCCTGATTTGGTTAATTGGAAGTTCGGTTAATTCGAAGTTTTTCGTGGTCCCCGTCAACTTCGTATTAACGGGAGTCGACTGTATAAGGAAGCACCGTGGAGGTGGCAAAAGCTAAGCCCGAGAACCAGTATGGAAAAGCATGGTTATGGAAAAGGGAAAACTCATGTCGCGGGAAGTCAGCCTCTCCTTTTGATTCCTCTCCCTGCAACTGCTCTTTCCCCCCGCTGACGTGACTCTGAACTGTGCTCCCACCCAACTAGGGCTGCAGAAAATAGAGTCCCTTACTCACTTCATCCACATCTCTCTCATGAGAGCTAGCAATCACAACGTGGGCCCACTGGGGTGACACGGAGAATAGGTGTGCGTACCTGACCAGCCCATCGGACTATGACAGCTTACCGGAAAAGCTGCCTTGATTTCATGTTTTCTTGTGCTATTGTGATTTCAATGTATACACACTAATCAAATTATTTATTTAAAGGGCCCCTAAACTACCAAGAGGTTGAAATTTAGTTGTGGTGTTGCTTTTGTGCCGGTGTCCGCAACAAACACGTAGCCGCAAAAATTTTTCGAAACGGTGCCGAAATAGCAGAGTTACTAGCGTTTGATTATTAAAACGTGGCGCTTGCTTGTTTCGCTCTCTCCTGCGCCCCACCGGCCACTTGCCAGTGCCACCTCCTCGCCAAGTGCTCCTCCGAATGTTACGTGACATACATCGCCGATGACGAGCATCTGGCTGACGCGCCTCCGCTGGGCTCCTGCGTTCGCGCAAGTGTTTTGTTGGTGCTGTACAGTCAAACCTCGTTAATACGTAGTTGGCCGGGCATGACGTTTGGGTACGCACTAAGCAATGTACGAATTAACCGTCAGTGCCAGTTTAGCAGCTACTAACCAGCCAAAAATGAACGTCACGAACCCCATAAACACACTCACGCACACACAGACACGCAAACTTTATTCAAGGGCAGGCAGCAAAAAAAGCTGTTATTTTCACTTGCCACCATGGTGGCCTCGCCACGACGACGGCATCTCAACTCAACTGAATTGCACAGGTTTTGCGACGGCATCAAAACCTGTGCAATTCAGTTGAGCTGCGAAAGTTAGTGCTTTCTCAGTAAGAAGCGGTCCAGTGACAGGCAGGTTCATGCTCCGCGCCTTCTTTAACCAAAGAAGCAGGGCCTTTTCCACTTCGGGAAACGCAGAGTCTCTGATGCGGCACCTCTTCAGATTGCTGCCTGTGCCGCCCGTCAACTTTTCGCGAGCGTTCCATATCCCGCACACAGTCGTCAGAGGCAAGTCCTTTTCACGGGCTACCGCAGATTTCTTCGCTCCATTATCAATGGTGCGAATGATTTCCAGTTTTTCCTTAACACTCAAAACGCGATACTTCGGCGTAGCAGTCCTCATGTGCGAATTAAAGCGCACGACACGCGCACCAAACAATAAAAAAACAATACGCCGTGCAAAAGACCGTTGTTAAAGAACACACCACTGCGCAAAACACCACCGGCGGACACGGGAGAATGAAAGAAAAGAAAAGAAAAAGAAAACGTGGCGGATTCCCCTACCGTCAGCCGCTGCAGACTAACAAAAACCAATCTCGTAGGCCATGCTTTTGCGCGCTTTGATAAGCAACAGCCGTACGAACAGAAAATACGTCAACGTGGCCATGTTTTGACGTCACTATCGCTGCAGTTTACCAATCTCGAAGGCTATACCTTTGCGCGCTTTGATCGGCAGCAGCCGTACGAACAGAAAATACGTCAACGTGGCCATGTTTTGACGTCACTGTCGCTGCAGTTTACCAATCTCAAAGGCCATACTTTTGCGCGCTTCGATCGGCTACAGCCGTACGAACAGAAAATACGTCAACGTGGCCATGTTTTGACGTCACTATCGCTGACAATTTTAGTCCGGTCGTCGCCGCTCGTGAATCGAACATCTGCGCAAGTGAAATTTTGCCGATTTTCTGCCTGTGAACATATAAAAACAAGAAAATGGTACGTACTAACCGTATGTAATGCAACAAGCGACTACGGCTTAAGCGGTCAGCCAATACATGGGGTTCAATGGGGACTGGGTTGGGGAATCTTCGTGACTACGTTTAAACCGGAGTTACATATTAAGCGGGTACGTATTAACGAGGTTTCACTGTACCAACGCTCTGTGCTAGCGCTATCCGTCATGTTCTGACAGTTGCTGCAGTTTCTAGTCGGCTGTACCTCACTTGCACTTGCATAGCGTAGCGCATTTATGAATTCACACGTGAACACCACACGAACGACACACGACGAGGAAAACAAACAGGCAGGGAGCGTGTGCATTTGCTAGCAGACTAACTGGCAGTCAAAGTTCTCCTTCAACCAAACAGCGGAGCTCGGACTCTTCCGATGTCACTAAAAACCACAATGTCGTCGCGGCTAACTTTTGTATGCCGGAAATGGCCGGAGAGGCGCACGGGATTCTTTTTCGAGTTTGTGGTGCGGCCGCGGCGCGTAGCGCTGCCGCATTTGACATCGTTCATCGTGACAGCCTTCTCAACTTGATGCGCGTGTTAACTTGAAATGTTCAAAAAAATGTCGGGGGTGGTTTAGGGGCCCTTTAATGCATGTTGCTGCCTTTGTACTTTATATTAGAGCAGTGGCGAGGTTAGTCAAGCTGCAGGTATCTAGCTTCTTTCCTGCCGTCCTCACCATAAACAGTACACTGTTGAAACAAATGTACTAGTGTGGTGAAATAAAGCAAACCTCAAATCTAGATGCCAAATTAGACGCAGTTGTTATGCTTTGAACTACAATTTACGGACCACAGGACTCTCGTGGGTGTGCTTGGGGACCCAATCTGATGGATGCAGGAGCAAGACATTTATGTGTTGACGTTACGTCAACACACAAGAAAACTGAATGCAATTTAATGCAGCTGTTACATGAAAATGTTGAGAAAGAAGTGGATGAGCTATATTCTACAGCCTTTGTAGGGGAGCTCTACCCAGTATCGGCAGGCAGTTCTATGAAGAGGTCAAAGCATTAACCTCCGTTCTTACCTGTTGGGCAAATGAGTCGGCCTTGAAGGCGGCCAGCTTCTCCTGGACCTGATGCAAGAGCTTCACATGCTCTGTTGAGAGGGCAGCCTGTGCTGCGCCGCCGGCTGCACCACCCTGTTGTTGCACACTGAGTAGCGTACCAGTCTTCTGTTGCACTTCTGCAGCCAGGGTCCTGCACATTGCCAGTCACCCCATGCACACGAGTGCACTTAATACATACCTCACAAGGACCTGAACAGTCCTTTCAACCACATTTATCATGTGGAGGATTTATGCTCAATATCCCAGAATCTGGCCAGTCTGCAAAAACTAATGCATGCAGAAAACACACTCTTTCCTAGGCATTTCTCTGATAGAGAGGGTCAAGGCCAGAGGGTCACGTTTGCACAACTCAGCCAATGCATGTGAATGCATAGCTAGCCATGAAAAAAAAAAAAAAAAAAAAAAAAATGCTGTTTACATTTTTCTAAAACCTGAAAACAAGCTAGTATGGGTCAACACTGCCTTCACACAATAAAGACCACATTTTTTGCACAGCATTCCACTCGCTTGTGATATCTACCTATTTCAGCCATGGTTCGATCCCGCGACCTTCGGATCGGCAGCCGAGTACCATAACCACCGTGGCGGGGCATTTGTGTCTACTATTTGCTCCTTCGGTAATGCAAGCCTAATTAATGACTCGTAGCATATCAATGGGAGAAAGCATAACAGCAACACCGAATTTCGACCTAGCCATTCTATGAAGGTATAGCAGAGCATGCCACTCACTTGATCTGCTGCACAGAGAGAAGGAGCTCCCGCTGGCTGTTGAGCAGGGAATCCACCTCGTGCCTCTGCATCACACCCTGCACTTGCACAGGGGGAGAGCCAGGCTGCTGCACTGCACCAACTGGATGCACAAAAGGAAAGTGTCTATACTTGAAACATGAGAAGCTACACCACTCAGCAAAAGAACTGGGTGAATGGTGTACCAATTGTCCACTTCCTTCTGTCAATCCATGCGGTCCCTCATATTTTGGCAACCCTACCAACAAGCCCAACCTAGGTAAGCAGGCTGCGAGGACACATCAGTCAGGACGCTAAAGAGTTCACCTTTATCAATAAAGCATGCTCATTGTTCTTGTACATTGTAGAGCACAAGGTAACATTGGCCAGGAAAAAATGGGCATAAAGAAATGCGACTTATATAACTAGTTTGTGTTCCGTATGGTATAAACTGGTTTGTGTTCCGTATGGTGAAACTGTGCAGATGATGGGATGGATGAACAAGAACAACGTGTTGTTTTCTTTTTTTCAAAAGAATGCATTGTTTTATCTGTTCACTCGTTTCATTAAACCACATTTAATTGATTGTGACTATGCATGGCAGCTGTGTGAACCAGTGGGAAGCCAAATCAGAACTCTTTTTTTATAGTGTCCTCATGTCTTTTACCAGTATATTACTGCTACTAGTACATTACTCTCCTACATATGACCTACAAAGCAAAACTGGGGTGCTACGAAGGTTGACCTTTAAATATAGGGAACAGAAAAATTTTGGCTACTTGTGTGTGTAAGGAAACCACATGAGTGCTTTCCCATTTTTTTTCCCCATTGAAAACTACCACAGAGGCTGCTCTGCTACTTACCACCATAGCTACTGCCTTGCCAAGGCAGTGAATGAAAAAAAAAAAAAGAAAAAAAGAAAAAAGGGAAGGGAGTCGCTTGCCTGATCCACTCTGTTGAATGCCCGACACGAGAGACAGGGTGCGCTCCTGGCGGCCAAGCATTTCGTCCAGTTTGCGATGCATGGCCTTGAGGCCCTCGAACATGTGTGCCTGGCCCTCGAAGATTTGACGCAATTCGCGCTGCTGTGGCGAGTCGTAAGGCTGCTCAGCACCAGCACCATGCTCCATGTCATGCTTGGCGGCCTCCTCAGGATGCTGCTTGCGGTACTCCTCCTTTTGTCGCTCAAGCTTGTCTTTGTACTGCTCATATTCGCGCGAGAACTTCTCCTTTTCTGAGTCTGCAATGGTTTGCGTTGCTACGGGCTGCTGGCCCTCTGGGAGCAGGCTGGTCGTCAGGAACTTCAGGGCATCGTGATCATCTGTGAGGAAAAGACGAGGCCGCAAAGAGTGTAGCGAGAAGGCAACACTTCAAGTTTCAATCAAATGAAAGTACAGTTGAACCCCGCTACAACGAACAACGCTCCAACGAAATTTCCGGTACAACGAAAAATTCTGTTCCCCATCAGCAGTCCATAGGAGTCAATGCATAAATGTTCTCACTACAATGAACACTTCTTTTGTGCTGTTTCGCTTCAACGAAATTTTACGATGCAATTCCTTGCTTGAAAGTTTGATCTGCTTTGTAGTAAACACAATCCCAAACATTATGGTGCATTTCGGAAGATAAAAATACGTCTACGAAGTCGAAATCACGTTTTGGCACCACCAGAAATGGCCGCTGTCGACTGCGCGGCTGACTACCGATGTCTACCGATGCCGTCTACCGATGTCTGTCGAGATAGCGCACGCGACCGCCTCCCTCCCACCGTCACCCCTTCTGGTCCTTCGCCCGACGAAAGACGGCCTGGGCGTTTCCTCTCTGCTTGAGAAGCAAGCGACGACAGCAGTGGATTGCACCAGTGGATTGCGGCACACTCAAGGGCATAAACTTTTCTGTTTGGATTTTACGACGCCCGCATTTTACGACGCTTTTTCACGATCCCGAGAACATCGTATAATCGGGGTTTCACTGTAGAGTGCAGGTTTTACATCTTGCTACACCGAGGCTTATCTGTAATTTTGAATGACGGGGGTTCTTTCTCACGCGCCCAGAGCCTGGTTTGGTACAAGAGTATATTCCTCTTCCACTGAAATGTGGCCGTACAGTGACTGAGAGTTAAATTGGAGACTGTGCTTCAAAAATAACATGGCCATCAAATCAGTGTTGTAAGCAAGCAGCAGTTGGTACTCACCTGCTAGCCCACCAGTGGCTGCAGACACACCAAAGTAACCGTTCTGAGGCAGGAACACATTCTCAGCCCGGAAGCACATCTCGTAGTCACCATCATTATTTGTATTGCCATTGTGGAACAGCACCTAAAGGATGTGTGAGCCAAACGGCAGTCAAAGACACCCATTTGAATTGTATGGCAGCAAGAACAAGCAAGCACCACCAATCTGCAAATGCAAGGACATTTACCACTATGCATTTTGAGTGGCATTTTTCAGCCGCTGACACATGGCGCAGGTGGTGCATAATTACAGAACCATGCTGCATGCGGAGTATGGAAGGTACGATGCACAACACGGCAGCTCGCAGTAGGCTGTTCGCATGCATGCCATAGATAAAATTTAAAGAGGGGACACTTGGGCAATTCTGGCCTGAGAACGTATGTCATGATCATGTGAAAGCCTACTCTTTTGCACATCCACTAGATGTGCACGAGAGTGGTAAAATAAATTGTTTAAAATTAGCAAAATGTTATAGTACAGTCAGAATTTCGTTGCTCATCACAATTTTACTTATGTAAACAGTTGAATAGTTGTGACTACAGTTTTGTGGATTTTTAATCCATGACAAAGCTGAGCCTTTCCCAGCCAGGAGCTATATCGTCAGTGTATATAATGACATTTTAGCTTTGTTGTTTGTCACTAAACCGCAATTTCTGAGCAAGCTTCAGCATTGGTTGGTATATTACTGGGAATTTACCAGCACCAGTGACTCAGGTTTCAAATGGTTGTGGCAACCACTCGAAGTGGCAGAAAAGTCATTCCAAAATCTTATGTTCTCATAACAAAGTCATGGAATTCAATGTTTTAGATACACAGTCGATGCTCGTTACAACAGACCCTCATAATCCGGCAAAAGGCGTCTCTTTTACCCGAAGCCTGTAATACATATTCTTTGGATTTCAGTAAGGGCGGAGGGCGAGAAGCTTCTTAAGTTCGACAGCGTTGGGCAGACTATTTCTATGGCTGGTGGGTGTGGACTCCACGGCATGATTACGAACGATGCTAGTTGCCAACAGTGGTAATTTGCAACCACAGCGAATTTTGTTCTTCACTGTGCGATTGCCATTACAGTGGGCGCAACAAGGCCACTGGTGCTCTGAATCAACACTAACATTCATACAAGCACACATCTTACAGTAACTTATTCCAACTTGCCGGTGAAGCTCACCGAGACATGGGCTTGGAGACACCTTACTTCCAAAACTTTGGTAGCGATTCCTAACAACTCTGTTGCAAAATTGCAGATTAAATGACGAATGTCAAAAGTAAAAAAACAAGCACATAAAAGCTTTTTTATTCACATTCAGCTCAAGCACTTGAGATTAATTTCACATGACGCTTGCTTATGATGGCTTTATTGTTCACAACTGAACTTACAGTCTCCATTGATAGCCCCTCATTCTCATGGTGCCTGCTTTCTTTTCACCGTGCACACCTGCATCCGCAATCTTAATCTTGTTGCTCAATGAAATTTGCTTCCTTTTTTGAAGCTATTATCGTGTTCTGGCACAACTACTAGCACAACTGAATAACGTCACGGCACCATATCACGCTTGTCCTCAAGTTGGCTTGGCTCGGCTTGGCCAGAGGCCTCCAATGTTGCCAGTCTCAATTCAAACTTGTTTCGGTTTATGTGCGCAGGCACTGTTGTGCTAAAGGTGCTGCTGCGGTGATGAAGTCTGTTGTTGGACCATGTTGACAGGGCAGATTTCATACGTAAAGTTTGGCAAATGTCACACTAGTAGTCGATAGTCCGTTGTAGTGCTGTCCGTTAAAAGTAGACTTTGTTGCGTCGATAATATGCGTGAACCAAACTATGGTTGAAATATCGTCTGTTATATCCGAAAGTCTGTTGTATGCGGGTCTGTTGTAACGAATGCAGATTGTATAAACCTGATTTCTATACACTGCACTGTGCCGATGCAATAGCCGAGCACCAGGAAGAATTACAGATTGAAATTTCTGATAACACGAGCGCAGCGCGAGTCAGCAGGTTCAAAGCAGGCTGTGCATTCTTTTTTTTTATATCACTTCATCATTGCCTGGTGCAGCAGTTTTCTGCCAGACAGTGTGCAGGAAGCCGAAACCAAAAGCTGGGTGTTAGTTTTTTGCAAAAGACTAACACCCAACTAACACAGTTATGTGTTTGTCTTTCCCAAAAGACTGGTAGGCTTTTGAAAAAGGCCCCTGAAACTTGCTCATTTTACCGCCGGCAGCCGCAGAAGTCTGAATTTATAGGCCCAGTCTTTATCTGTAGCAGTGGCGAAACTTCCTTATACTGAAATCGTGAAGAAGCTTTCTTCCGTACATAGATGTAAAAAATATGTAGTGTCCTGTGGACCCACATTGCAAAAATCAAATACTTCGCTATATTGAGGCTGACCTTAAGTTGTTACCCCAGTGGCAGGATAGATAACAAAGGATGGAAAGCACAACTAATGTCAGCATAGTTATAGGTGCAGTGATGAAATTTCAAAATTTGCAAGTACAAAATGAAGTGAGTTTTGATAAGATATGGTAAAATACAGATCACAGAGAGAGGCTTTCATCCTGATGTGGATTTGAAAGTACGGTGACGGTGGCAGTGTGAAATGTAGCTGATTTAGAAAAGGCAGCACTCTATAATGCAACCGCAAATCCGCTAAATTTAGCAACTTTCTCATTTTCCCTACTGCGAGATTATGGAAACCTTCCAGCAGTCCCTTTCAGTGTGTGAAAAGAGAGCTTGGCCACTTGATACAAAATGGCACGGCAAGAAACCCGTTCCTGGGTGATCCCCAACACCTTTGACATACACAAGAACAATCCTAGATTAAACGTATACTGCAGAAAGCCATTGAAGTTTAAAGCCTCAGAGGACAACTGATCTATTCCCTGGATGTGGACACACACCAAGCGCACCTAGTGGAAGTTTGAAATGGGATGCAAGTCTACAAAATATTGGCATGGTTCTGCTAGCCTTTGCCTGAAGCAAATTCATTTCTCAAACCACTGATGAAAGGCTTACCGTGAGGACATTCTGGTAGTACTCAATCTTGGCGCGCACGGGGAACGGCTTGTTGCGGAAGTCTCGCTGGCATCCACCTAGCTGCTGGTTCACACCGTCGCTGCAAGAATACGCATGCATGGTAGATTACTAAAATTGCTTCATCATAGTTGCCTTGAAGGTGTATTATGTAAACACGTCAGAGGATAAAATACCAAATATACCCATGAAAAGGCAGCACACACAACTTTATGACAGAAATCAAGAATATAGACAATCTGAAAGTTATTTGTCTATAAATAAGCTGCACCTTTGATTTTTTTAGAAGGCTGGCCGTGCCACATGTTGAGCAATCAATAATTCCAATCTCTCTCTCTTTTTTTAAAATACCGATATTCAAGAAAAAAGGCAGTCTTCAGTGTCTGCAGGTAGCGAAAGAATAGCTTTAGAGATTTCACCGGGTGGCACTAGTTGCTTCTGACAGCCTGTCATTTTCAGAACTCTCTCAAACTAAAACTGAAAATAGTCTGTAATAAACAGGCAGCAATTAATTATCTGTCATGCACTAGAGCAAGTGACGTGCTATGAGTAACAGGGCCGAGCTACATATTGCAGCAAAAACACACGAGATGAAAGCTTTTGTGTCAGTGCCCCTTTACAGGAAGTGCAGAGAGCCTGAAGGCTTGCCCAACAGAGGCACAAGCGAAAGAAGAGCGTCCATGTTCTTACAATAGAATCTAAAAGATTGCAATGTATAGTAATACCCCATTAACTTGAAGAAGTAAAAACCGGAAAAAGTTTCGAGACAGAGTTTTGAGAGGGCTGAATTCATAAATATATAAGCATGGCCACCGCATAAAGACAACACGACACCTTTCCAATATGACGCACCGGTAACCTGACTTCCTCACAAAAGCTCAATGTACCAGGAACTGTACCTTTAGTACATATCACAAATGCTGATGTATGTTGACACTGTGTTAGAATCTATGTAAACGTAGCAAATCACACGATCTTGCTCACTTCCCTGGAGTTTTCTGAGCCAGGATAACCTCCGCAGAGCGCCCTTCCAACCATAGACAAAAGCGTGAAAATTAACTGCCTCAGATAAGCCATCACTTCAGAGATGGATCGAACAACAGTGGCTGCTGAGCCACCAATACCATTATCAATGCGGTGAATGGCTGAGGGTGCTATCCTGGACACTGTCAAATTCTCTAATGGTGGTATTTTTCAGAAAATCAGGGAGCCCGTAGCTACCCTCTGGGCCAATCAGAGCTGCCAAGATGGAAAAATTAGGCAATACAGCAGAATCTGACAATGTCCAGCAGAGCACCCTGAATGGCCACCACCATATTGGATTTTCTGGACTGGCTCACCACCTCAAGCTGCCTCATACACTGTCCAAAGGTTGACATCTGCGACATACTTCCAGCTTCCGATATCGTTTTTGCCATTTGCAGTGAACTGAGCAATGGCCTAAAGATTTCTATCTCTTGAAAGTGCCTTGCCGCTGGAGAACGCTTGCTGCCCGCAGCCACGTACAACAGCTGCCTCCAAGTACTGGGCATAGAGGCACTGCCATGCATGGTTGGTGTGCTTACAAGTGGCAGAGCTTCCCTGGCGGAGCACTTGCCTCTGGCACGCAGGCATGTGCCAAGCTTCAGTGCCACATTGATGGGAAACCACCGTCGCTGGCATGCAGTGTCGCCATGGCTCCAATATTTGTGGGGATGCATTTTACTATGCTACTCTTTCTCGTACGTGTTATCAATAAGATCAGCTAGCCAACAACTGGAGATGAGAGTGAAGTAGAATCAAGCAAAAGGTGTTGTATCTGAGACTGCTACATAATGAAGTGGCAGCGGGAGAGCCCCTCGAAATAATGAATTTTCTCTGCTGACAACCCAGAGATTTAGCTCCAAATTTTGTCAAAATGCGTGAGCAGCAACCGGAAGCGCGTTCTCCGCCGCGACGAAATACGAAGCGGCACCATCGCGCTTGGCTCGTTTCAAGGCATGGCGACTGCGAAGCAAGAGCGAGCGCACATGTGTGTGCGTGCGAGCGTGCGCGACGCGGGCCTGCATCCGTTGACCGGGCGATCTTGCCGCCGCGGGCATGTCCTTTCCCCCTCACTTCAAACATGATACCCCCGCTTGGTGCAGCTGGCCTAGCCCGCCAAGCCGCGCCGGCTTGAGAAAGAAAGAGAAAAAAAAAACTTGTTTTTTTCAACACGCTGGCTGCGCCACTCTTTGGTTACTGCGCAAGTCTTAGAACTTTACTTCTCTAACCTGACACTAGGTGACAGTGCTTGTTAGGACAAGCTTGTGGGATCGCGGGCAGTGCGCCTCACGGGATGCTCGCCCTTGACAACACGGGGACTGGATTCACAGGAAATCGCGCTCACGCGGTGACTCAAGGGCAGTGTGCGTGAAATAAAGAAAGAAAGAACTGGAAACAAACAGCGGTAAAGTGAACACAAGCAGATGTTCGGCAGTGTGCGTTCGCAGCTGACAAACGTTCGCCTCCTTTCTCTTTTTCTTCCCTCCGCTCATTGTTCATTCGTTCCGCGCTCCTTCCTCATCCAAGGCGATTCGCTGCGCTCTTTTTGGGCAGCGCACTTCCTTTGTGAAGCCTGCTGGCGACATCTATTGTCCGCAGGTTTCCCGGCAGCCGCATTATAACCGGTACTTCATTTCTGGGGAGATAAAGGGTGGGGGTTGGGGCGGGCGGGAGGGGGCACATTAAGCTGGATGCATATAGAGTTCTATGGGAGGGTAAACGGGAGTCACAAAGAACCTTATTATAGTTGGTCCTTCACTATAAACGGTTACGCTATAAGTGGCCTCAGCTGTCAATGTTTTCTCACCCAAAATAAATGTCTTGGGTGAGCTCTGCCGTCTGTTACCTTTTCGTTTACTTAAGCGTTTCTTTTTTGAATTTTCGTGCCGAACCTGCATATAACGAAATCCTCTTTATAACAAAGTTTTTCGGGAATTTGACAATTTCGTTATATCCCGGTTTAACTGTATATGCCAAGTCAGGCAGTTGTAAGTCATTTAGTTTTCAAGTAAATGACTTTTAAAAAATCTTCAGTGGATTCCCAGGCTGCCACCCTGTGTTTTTGACGTCATCACATTCAGTGCTGCCTACCCAACCCAGCAGGCCGTCAAAAGCAAAATGGTAGTACTTCAGAGTTCAAATTGTCGCTGTCGAGTTCAGTAAAACTGGCAAAACTCAGTACATCATCAAAAAAATGACCTCGCCATTGTCATTTTTCTGGCACCAGCTCCATAGTTGTGATGGCGGGGAGGCTGTGACGTCATCTCATACACTGCATGAAGCATCTACCCGTTTCGGTTTGAACATGCCTTTCATTTTGTTATTTAAAATTATTGGTGCCTTTCTGAGCACCACCCTGGCTGTTACAGGACTGTCGGTATATCAGAACATGGTGAAAGCAACACCGGAGTTGCCCTTTAAAGACATCCTGAAAACAAGGCAGTGCCGCGCGTTTGACAAGTCTAGGACCACACAGGCAGACGAATTCCAAGTCAGCAATTTCTGTGCCACCCCAAAAGCAGCATAAAGAACGAACTGCTCTTGCACACTATAAAAGAGCGCTTTATAGAGTGAAGTACACCTGCAAGGCATAAATAACTGCTTTTCAGCAGAATATGTAAACCTGTGTGCATTTGTTCTGTTACACTTGGGAATTGACAAACACGCTGCTGTGTGACATTAGCGGCATTCAATATGTAATTTATTTTTTTGTGGGGTAAAAGCGCGTTCGTTTCCACAAGTGTGACACATGATCTTCCCATTTTTTAACCACAATCTAAAAAAAAAATTTTCCAAGCGGTAGAGAGTCCCTTTAATGGGGGTAAAACCATCATTCATCTGCGTTACACAGAAAAAAATTATTGCTATGCCTTTTGGTGCAAAGGACAAAGCTAATGCTCACCTTTCATGTTCATAAGTCTTGGTGCCATCATTGACCATGCCCATAATGTAGGGGTTATTGTGCTGCCGGAGGAGACAATAAAGAACATTCATTCTTAAGAACAAACACAAACACTCAGGACTTATATGTATAAATAAAAATCAAGCCAAATAACAATAGCGCATAATACAAATTCAAATTGGGCATGTAGGAATGGTAAGAAAAAAGCAGGAGAGCCCTTCAAGTTCCCAGCCGTCAGCGGAAGGCAGTGATGAGTGAGCATGAGAGAAGGCTTGTACAGTACTAGTTGGCATTAGGTTCCTTGGCCAAAAAGTGTAGTCAAACCTCATTATAACAAATTAAATGCCTACGACATGGAAGTAGCTTTGTTATATTTGATAATTCATTATACATGCATAGTACTATTTTAACGGCAATATTATTTCTCAGTTAATTCGTTATATTGAGGTTCGCCTGCGCATATGTTCAGAGGTTAACAAGGTGGCCTCCCCAGTCTGCATATTTGAGTTTCATGCTCATGTGTGCGCATCATACATATGTGTATTCTACACTTTTCCACATGACAATATGAAGATTTAGAACCTTCAGCGCATTAAGACAAAATTAGTGACCGTGTGCCCTCCAAAAAAACAAAAAACAAAAACAAGGTGCCTTAACAGAGCAATCCAGATAATATTTACTACTGTGGAACACCTGAAATTGCACCTATATTGAAGTACAGCAGTTTGCACATTATTTCCGCCAAAGCAGGGTCAACATGGAATAGAATCATCATAACAGCACAATGCTACAGTCATATAGAAACATAATTAGCTAGGAACTCTGTAGATGAACATGTTATTCAGATTTCATGAAGGTGCAATATGCTGATTTATGACAATCTGTACCAACCTTTCCATCATTGTCGAAGGAGTCGAAGAAAAGGGCGAGACCAATCCACTTGTCACTGCTACCAAAGACTGGACCTTCAGCTTGCCTCTGATTTGTGTACCAGAAAGCCTGCAGAAAGAAAATAGTAAGCTCGCATTACCTTTGTTAACGCAGCAGAATACCACTAATAAACCTCCAAAGAGATGGCAAAAAAAAAAAAAAGCATAATACTTGAAGATTACATTAGGTAACATATTTAAAATCTTGCAAATTCACTATTAAGAGCTTTAGCTTGGCACCGGCCCTTTATTTCTCCACTCAAATACTAAAACTTGAAACTGCTTTTATAAGGAAACCACCCAACCCATCTAACCTGTGCTTTATTTGAAAGGGAAGGTTAAATTATAGTAACTGAGAAACCTAATGAAACAGACAACAAGGCCAAGGAAGGCATAAGGCAAATTGTTTCTTAGCAGTAGTGCAGTAATTACGACATAAGTGGAAAGGAATTAAAGTGGACAAAAAGCATGCCTGCCGTCCGTAGGGACCGAACCTATGACCTTGACATGAAGCGTTTGATGTGTTGCAGCATCAGATGTGTCATCAGAAGACTAATTTGAAATTTTAATATAACTTAATGAAACTGTTATAATGTTCAAGAGGGTCTCGCATGAGTGCTATCCACAAATTAGCGGCACTTTGTGGATTTGTGCCACACACATAAATTTTGACTTCTCTAAGTGTTGTTTGGTGCCACTTAGAGAACTGCGATACTAGAGACTGCTTCTCACTGCCAGGTTAACATAAGTGTGTTTTGCATTTCAGTTCAATTTTGTGCGCATCTATGGCAAGAGGCACAGTCATTTTTCCTTGGCTCTGCTGCATATAACAGAATAAATGTAAAATGACCTCCCTGGTATAGCTGCTTAAGAGAAGACCAACCATGATATAGTTCTGGTTTCACATAACAGATGTACAGCTTCCTCGGCCTTCTGTTATCTAAAAGTCTATTTTTTATGTTGTGAACAAAAAGTTTCACAACTCTTTTAATTCACTTAGCCTGTTTAAAATTATGTTGCTATTTATAGCGTGCGCTTCTTCACATCTTTGTTTTGAAGCATTATTGTCAATAATAAGTTAATGTACACATACAATTACGAATTTCTGGATGCCCCCTCTTGAATAATACATTTCTGGGCTTGAAAGACGTTTCGCAATAGAAAGTAAATAAGTTTGTTAAATGCCTTCTCCCTCGCATCAGCCACCAAAGCAGTCAGTGTGTGACCTACATCCAGCATGGAAACTTATATCTGGTGGAAATTAAAAAATAATCAAATTTTATCTCCGCAACTTCATATCTACTAAATCATCATCAGATAAAAACAACTTAAATGACTTTACACTTACAGACATTTTAATTTTTCCACTAACCTTGCTATGGCAGTACAGTCGCCGATCAATAATTCGGGCAGCCGTGCGGTACCACCAATGTCGTTATAGACTTAATGTGTTAGGACGACCGGTATCTCGGACAGTTTCTAGCTCTAAATTCAATAATTCGGACTCTGTATACAAAGCTGCAACCTCTAAGGCCTAGCTTTGGTCACAATGTGCCAATTTTAGAGGCAAGTCACACCGTCACTGCGATCACCACATCTTGTTCTGGCAACCCACGCATGGTTCGTGATTACCAAATGGATGGATGTGACGGCTCCGAGATCGCTGCTGTCCCGTCTTCAGTGCTTGTTTATTTATTTTGCGTTCCAAGATGTCTTTCTCGTGACGTTAAGTGACAGGCAACGTCTGTTGGTATGAATGGTGGCCTCATGGTCCGCGCCAACAAGCATGCCAATGAAAACGAGGCAAGAACTTTAGAGGCAAATGCAGATATGCCTCTGTGCAGAGCAAGTGCAGGTGCAATTTTAGAGCAAGTGCAGATCTGAATCCCTGTGCAGGTCTGACTCGAGTGTTTTCTGTCCTTGTATCGTCGTAAACTGGCAGAAATACACGTGGACTTGGCCCCGCATTAGCGCAAGCACGTGCAACAATGCATCAACCATTTCTTCCTAGCCCAAGGTCCTGTAAACGCAAATAAAATGGTCTTTTTTCGATGCATTCATTTTTTTTTTTGGATGTTTGATATTTCGGACTTTTTTACAATCAATGTGGAGTCTGAATTATCGGTCATCGACTGTATACAGTACAAAAGTAAAGCCCATTTCATGCTCATTTCCAGCAACACTGAGCAAAAGATGGAAACAATAATTCCCTTTTTCTGCCTTTGACATGAGCGCCATTGTAACCTCGGTGTCGGTGACCATGTATTGCAGATGGTGGATATGTGTCATAGCTGTCAGAAATGCGCGACCAAGAATGCCTGTTGCTTTTTCATCTTGTTTGGGAGCTTCCACTTCTCTCGACATAGTGGCACCACAATGCTGTACATTTGACTAAAGAATTCTTGAGATGAAAATTTGAAGTTCTGACTTGTTAAAATCTCAGCACATGAACCTTCTCCCCCAAGTCTCAAATTTCCACCCCTCAAAAATATATGGGAAGAACTCTCTTGTGGCTGCATATGCCTGTTTATTCAATTCATAAACCACAAGTGCATGAATTTCAAAGTATCCATGTGCCTTTGTTTTTTCACCTGTGTTAAAACATTTTATCTTCACCTTGATTTCGATTTGATTTGTGGGGTTTAACGTCCCAAAACCAGCTCTGATTATGAGACGCCGTAGTGGAGGTCTCCGGAAATTTCGACCACCTGGGGTTCTTTAACGTGCACTGACATCGCACAGCACACGGGCCTCAACATTTCGCCTCCATCGAAATGCAGCCGCCGCGGCCGGGATTCGATCCCGCGACCTTCGGATCAGCAGCCGAGTGCCATAACCACTAGACCACCGTGGCGGGGCTATCTTCACCTTAACTCTTTTCAAAGTGTACGCTGCGAACCCAAGCAACTGGACAGCAATGAGTTCATTCTAACAGGTAATTCCTAGTGAAGCTGATGGAATCGGTAGCTGTAACCTTCCATAACACTGCTGGTTTCATAACACGGTAACATGGTTCATAACATGGTTCCATAACACGGTGTCCAAAGGGCATTTTACACTGTGCTTTTTTTCACAGTAGATCAGAAGTTATTTTTATTGAGGATAGGTTCTGCAACCATGGTCACCCAGTGTTGTAAAATCGTTGCCACATACTGCTGGAATGTGTAGAAGCGCACTGTCAGAAGCCAGGCTATGTAAAAAGAGTGAAGAATCACGAAGAAAATAAAAGTAACAAGGCTTATGAGTAAGAAGTGAATTTTCACTAAGACACTCACGAGCCCGTCAGCACCCAAGCGACCCTGTCCAGTAACCCTGAAAACCAGTTCCACCTCCCACCAGGGAAAGTTCACTGGGTTCTTGTTCCAGATGGCTCCTGCAAGGCAATGCATTCATAGAGGATCATGCAAAATGCAGAAGTCTACCGAGCTGATAGTGAATTGCATGTTCCCATTCCTGCTAAAGCAAAGATGCAGTGAAACTATAAAATGGAGGAATATAGTGAACAATATTAACAACTTGCAAATCTGCACAACAGACCTGCAAGGTGGCAAACAAGCATGTCTTTTTACCCACACACTTGCACTTTCCCTCCTTGGTTAGCAGCACGTAGTGTGACCAACAGGATGCACAGTGCATGCGCAAGTAAATGGCTTTGAAAAAGAAAGAAGACTGTACCTTTCTTGCTTTTCAGGGACGGCGTAATTCGCACCATTTCTTCACTGGCAATGCAACCTATGCAAAGAAGAAAAGATGGAACATTTGGTCTTGAAGCAGCAGCAGCACAGCCCTTTGTGCCTAAGCATTGCTCCACTTACGCAAAACATATGCTGCTATACATAAAATGCGGCTATTTATGCGACAAGTAGAGAAATATACATTTCTGGACTTGTGGTCATGGAAGAAGTGGCATGACCACACTCTCCACATCGCTATATGGCTGTTTGCAAACCTTGCCCAAATGTTAAGACACTGACAGTACACAACGTCTCATAAGAGGTATATAGAAATAAGTGGAATAGTTTGCAGCCTGGTTGTGCAATTTTAAGTAGGTACTGTTCTGGTACAGGTTTAGAGCCCTAGGTACCAGACAAATATGCAAATACACCGCATAAACTTGTAACAAGCAAGTTTCCACTCGGGATTGTTTGACGCTTCAAATAGGGCCACTCTGGAGCCCTTCTTCCGGATTTAAGCCTTGCACATCTTAAGATAGCAATATTTCACTTTTGGCATCTAGCACAGCTTGTGCACTATCATTTCACACTTGATCTTTGGTGCCTGCACTTTCTTGTATATGCTGGTGGAAAGTGCAGCTATGCTAAACCCCACAATCAAACATTCAGTAAAAAAAGTTTGTCATGCTTTCCAGACATCTGCCCCAACGTAACTATCTGATCAGGATCAGAAGCGCACACCCCTGTCTTTGTCATCAGTGTATGTTCACGCTCTCCATAACACAAAACATAAAACAGAGAATCTAAGAGACAATCTAAAATGTGCACTCAATTTAGCCTTGGTGGCGAGGTGCAGAAATTGAAGGAGCAATCATGTTTCAGTCCCTACGATGCATTCCTCCATTTTTGGAGACTGCAGCAGGTTCAGGCCAAGGCTAGCAAATTTTTCATCACAAAAACACGAATTATTTACAACACTGAGTTTGATGAAAGTATTATAATAATGGCCATATACTGGACCAAGGAGGCTAATTCCAATTCAGGTGAGGGAGCATCTTTTTGAAACTCAGAGGAACTTCTCAATTTGTTGATCCCTGGACTGGTACAGCATCTGTCCACTCCCTCTATACTATTCAGCTACGTTCAGGCATCACAGCAAGCCTGAAAGACATAGTTGCCAAGACGAGGATCGGAACCTAGGAGATTCTCTCAGCACTGGTGCACCAGGAAGACACTTGGGGGTCAGCAAATAATCAGACTATGGGAAGGGTAGCAACACAAGTAATTACAGGCAGAATACTAAAAGAGAAAGACAGTGCTGAAAGCATGGGAAGGGCCTACGTTTTAGCAAAGATTTAAAGAGAAAGACACACCATGGAAGGCCACTTAATGTGTTGGACAGATAACTGGTGGTCCATGGGGGCTATTAAATGAGTACCAAGAGAAGGGAAGCACAATACGACACTACACATTACCATTTATGTCAAGTAACACGATTTTAAGGCGCAGCATGACATCAGCTCGTGCAATGAGAGAAAATAGGAGACTGTTCAACCAGTTTTCATTATGCAGTGCAAAAAAAAAAAAGGAAACAAGCTAATGATGATAGTTGTACACTAAAAATAAAACCTTTCCAGCTCATGAAATGCATGCCTACATCACCCACCAGCATAATTGGTTCCGAGGGCAGCACAATAACATAAGCAGAGATTTGAGCCAAATGGCAGGTATTCGTTATGACAGAAGGTAAGGCATAAAGATGCTGAATTTAATGTTTTTTTTCCCCCAACATAATTTTGCTCTGCAGGATACACTATGAAGGAGCTAATTCACTGAGATGATCTGCACTTTTCTTAGCATCAATGTGTAAAAGTAGAACATAACCTTTTCACAAGAAAAAAGGCATGAGCACACATGGGCCAAATGAATGGCAAGGATGCAGTATCTCGGTCCCTGAATACCATGTAAGGACACCTTCATGTATAACGACTTGCTTTTCTAAAATTTCTGTACATGTTTTCAATCAAATTCAATAGGAAAGGATGCAAAGAACTTTAACAATGCAGACAGATATACTACATCATATATCATTACTGCACTTAAAAACAGTGAGTTTAAACTGATAACTTCTGGAGGTTTACATCCCAAAACCACGATATGATTATGAGAGACGCCACAATGGAAGGCTCCGTAAATTTCGACCACCTAGGCTTTAACATGCACTGACCTCACACAGTACACAGGCCTCAATATTTCACTCCCATCGAAATGCAGCCGCTGCGGCCGGGCTTCAATCTCCGGACCTTTGGATCAGCAGCCGAGTGCCATAGCTACTAGACCACCGTGGTGGGGCCAGTGAATGTAAAATGTAAACAAACAACTCCCCCTGTGAGAATGATGCTTTGAGCTATGTACATTATCCAACAATTTCTCATGTGGTGCACGTGCATTGCAACTCAAATGACAGAAGAAACAAGAATGGGTTAAGGCAGCAGGGTAGTTTGTAGGGCTGGCTGGCTGGTGCTAGCCTACAGGCAGCCTGCCACTTAATGGATGCTATTGTGCCTGAGCACACCAGTAATACCCACAGTGTCTGCACAGTGATGAAGTATCCACACGTAAACTACAACACATCGCCTGCCTTTCACTCACGGTGCACTCGCAGGTGATGCTGCAACAAATTGCCAGAGCAGTGACATCTGACAGTCAGTGTGGCAGCCCTACTGGCCTGTTGTCATTAAGGCGCGGACTGCAGCTGCGAGATGGCAGGCTTCAGCTGAAATGGGAGTGTACAACCCTGTACACCTGTTCTGTGCCACGTTTCTTTTCTGGGTGGAAGGGAAACTGCCCTGGTATGAATAGGCAGAGCAGTACAGCTAAGTGAAATTAACATACGATGCCTACCATAACATGGATGAGTAGGCAAATGAAACAATAGCAAAACCTCATGAGGACAAAATATAATGAAGCCATGAAAGGCATAAGGACTATTATTTGTAGTTTTCATTTGAAGTACAGTAATTATAAAATAACAGGAAAATGAATTAGAGTGATGAAAAATACAACTCGCTGCTAGTGGCAACCAAATCCGCAACTGTAACCCTAGCAATTTTGAAGGTACTTTGCAATAGACAGCAGACTCTAAATAGTGTAGAAGAGATGGCAATAGGTGGACAGCAAAATGGCGCGTCGTCTGCTACGGCCCTTCGGGTTCGAGGCCTAGCTCCTCGCCTCCCTAGCGTGCTTGTTGCTGTGCGCAGTTTGGGAAGAAACACGTACATGTCCACAATGTGGTTGTTACCTTTTGCCCAGAGGTCGTGTTCTTATTTGCTTTGCAAAATGACGGAAAGTGTGTCGCACTTCACAGTACCAAGAGCGTAAGGATAAATGTGTGGCCCTTGAGGAACACAAAGAACACGACCTAGTGGTTGATGCTGAGCGAAGCAGTCTTTTCACACGAATGTTATGCCATGAGGTATGCAGAAATGTTGGTGGACAATTTGCCGAGTGTTACACTCTCGTGAAAGCCAGGTTGCACAACATCCTCGGTCCATCATGTTTGTTTCCTGATATTTTTTGACGAGGTGAGACATATACACAATGTTGCACCATGAATCTTTCAGGGATGGTAGCATTGCCTGGTCAGCAACTGATATAAGAAAAAGATATTTAGAATGTTGGTGGAAGAAAGGCTGGGATGAGGCTGACAGAATAGGAATCATTGGAGGTGTGAACAACAGTATGTTATAAAAACAGAGGCTGGTAAGAAAGAAACAAATATATATATACATATATATACACGTACACTGGCTACTCTGAAACATGAACACTGCAATGACATTTTCAGGCGTGTTTGAAGTGTGAACGCAATGCATGATGTGTTGTGCAAGGATCCCTTACAGATTGCTACATATTACCATATCTGCATCTTTTATGAGGCCAAATTCTGTGCACGTTCATTCCACTTGCTTTATTAAACAAACAAAAAAAAAAAACCTAAAGGCACCCCTACTTCACAAATAAAAGCTACTGCTACAATTGATGGCTGCCCTCCTCTTGACAGAATGGACCACGACTGCACGCTTCACTTTTACGTTCAGCCCCCAGCATGCCAGAATTGTTCATAGCGAAATAGAAAAATGGTTTAACGCTTGAGTTACCACAAGATTGACTAAGAAGTACACGACAAGGAAGAGAACAAATGGCCCAGAGGTTTTAAGACAACTCCACACGTATTAACGAGGTCGCGATGTATGAATCATATTTGCAGCATTGTGGACCATCCAATTACCTGCCGTATTTCGCAGCAATACTCGTTATCTCGTGCTATGGCTCGGATGCGCGCTTATCACAGTGAAACGTGGCGCATTTGCACAGCTCACGGTTCAGCCTGCCAGAAAGAGGGAAAACAACCCAAGAGACGTTCTGCTATTTATACGGACTAGCGCCGCTCCCAAGGAAACACCTGCGGGTTTCGAACTATCCTAACACTTTGAACCTTTGCATATCCGCAACTGCATGTGTAAAGCGGTCCCTTTCTAACAAGCTCAGCAACTGTGCACTCCACCGGAACATTGAGAAGCGGGGTAAACTTCACTTTGGATAAATTCAGGTACTGACTGCTTGGAAGCCGTCAACTGTCACGATATACACGTGCCGACACACGAGCCCGACGGCGCAGTATCCGTGACTATGACCACAGCATAACACACGCAAGAGGCAACGGATAACGCCACGGTCAAGTGAATCGTCCACCATCGCACGAGACCGAAAGCAGGCCGCGATTACCAAAACTTTCCTGCTTGCAGCGGTTCAATATGCCACATCCCGTATAGCTGGGAGTAAAAAGCATCCAGCTGGTACCCGCCGCCTTAAAACACCAAGTCCGAAAATCGGAGAGCCTCTTCCCGTTCGACCCATCTTCCTTCTATATGACAATTTGCAATGGTGTCGTGTTCCAGTTGCGCGCACTGCTAAAAGGCCACGTGTACTCTAGCCGTTTGGTATGCACGACCACCGATGGGCAGCCGGCGATACTCACTGCCGCTGTAGTCCCAGAAAGGCACGCTGCCATCCTTCTGCGCTAGGTAGGGCCCCTTGAAGCTGTACTTGTACTCAAACTTGCGATGACCGATGTTGGCAGTGCACGAGCACAGCGCTAGGAGCGCTAAGACGACAAACCATAGGCAGCTCGTAGATGCTGCCATCCTGTGCTTTCGGCCGACCCGTTCGTTTCGCTGCCGCCGCCGCCAGCAGGGCCGATTCACACGTACGCGCTAGCTCCGCACCAAAGTTCACGTGCCGCTTTCACGTACTGCGCGGGTGCGTTATTAATGTTTCGTAAGTGTAAGAAATACGATGCGTTTTTTTTAAATTTCATGTTTCAGCTAATATGGTTACTCATCGCTTTTTGTGCTATTGCGCGGATTATGCGACGCTGTGATTGTAACTTTTCTGTTCCTGTTTTGTTGATGCGCTTATTTTTCGATGCGGTTGGTACACGTGGTATAAATGATCGCGGTGTTTGCTTCCGAGTTTGGAGTGTGTGTGAAGATCTGAAACATGGAAAAGACAGAGTACCTCTCAAGCTGCGCCCGGTTTCTTGCAGAGTTCTCTTGGATCTACAGCGCTCGCATGACAGACTTGCTGATCGCCGGCACGCTGGACGCGATACCTGCCGAGGTGACAGCGTGTGACCGCACCACCATGAATGTCGAATAAACTTAAGCATTCCGGTTCCTAGCAAACTTTTTGAGTTTGATCGAGAGGGTCGCTCGGAAACACCCATCGTGGAGAGCCTGCTACCGTGCGCGATTCTCGTGCAGTGATGATCCCGACTCGTGTTTAGTGTGTCCGCAAAAAACGTTCTTGGGCCGTTTACCAAAGTCGTTAAGGCGCCTCTAAGTGCAATCTTGTTTGAACCAAGTAGCAGTCAGGACGCAATGCCTTTTTATATGCCTTATTCACATCTCATATAAGCAAAATGACGAGCAACTTAAATCTGGCTTGAGACTTAACACTGTATGCAACTAAAGCAATGCATACCATGACTGTGACCTTCAAACTCTGGATTTGAAATGCACCCTTGAACCATCAGGTCGAAGCAATATGCGAAACGGAAATTATAACCCAATGAGCCGCACATTAAACTGTGAAGGTTGCCTAGGTAATTCAGCATTGGCAAAATGCACTCACACGCTGCACTTAAGGAACATAATGGCTGTTTATGCCATGGGACATATATGATGTTACAAGATTTCATATGCAAGGTAAGATGTCTGGGGCACTGTAGGCACTTTGTTTTGTTGCGGTAGTTTAAAAGCTGACTGCCAGAAAACGCAGTGCCTTGTATATCGTACTTTTCAGCATTGAAGAGAAAGTGAGAAACAACTTACAAAGAGCTTGAAACCAGGAGAGAAGCTCAGGGGGAGATACAAGGAGCTCGGTTTTTTTTTTTTTTTTTTTGTGGAAGCTACGTAGTCTGCTAGAGTCAACTACGCTTAAGGGCGCTTCAAATTTGTTTTTGCGGCTGCTTGTTATGTGGTTGACTAGTGCATTAACAACATGCAGAACCATTGATCATTGATATATCTGTGTTCTGTCCGAGCATTGCACTACACATTGAATTTAAATTATGCATTATCGTGTACATTATCAGATTATACATTATACATAAATTATACATTATCAGATGAACGGCTCACTTTCACTACTACATACTGACACTGTAGCACTCTCAGAGTGAACATAGGTGCCTTCTCAGCTGCATTGCTGAACTTCTGTCAGGGCAAGTGATTTAAGCATTTCAACGATCTTCTGCGACAGCACATTATTACTACAAACAGAAATGAACACTAAGGTCCTTTAAGGGTAGAAGTATGATCTTATGAAATTTACCATGCCCACATGCACAGCAAACAAAGAACTAGATTTCTGGAAAATTATGTGTCACTGGGAGGCTGTTTGCCCACATGTTGAAGCTGGCACCCACAAGAACATTTGATGCTCAGCAACGTCAAAAAGAATGTGAAGGGAAGTCTTTCGCAAAACAATTAATAGGTTGCTGATAAAGAAGCATTGATAAACCACACCATGAAATCGAAATACAAAATCAAGGCCTTCCAGAGAGAAGAAAGTATGTCGTGCAGGCTAAGGCAGATTTCTTTTTTATGTGCAGCTCAGGGTGCTTGCATTGAATATAAGTGAGTTTAGAAGGCACAAACGTCTTCTTGCTCAAACTTTTTGAGGGGCATAATTTCTGCCTAATATTTCCTTATTAGTCAGAACCTACCAAGAGAGGAGGATGAAGTTGCTCCAGTATTTAACTGGCCTACATGAGTCTCAAAGAACTGCTAATGTGTGCTTGTATACTCTAGCTCATAAGTGTAGCTCTAGGAGCACAAGACACAAGTCTTAATTTTTTCTTAAGAAGTTGTATGTCAGAAAAGCATACTGCTCTGAGCTTTCCTCCCATGTGTAGTTTGTAACAGTTCCTGAAGCTTGGCCAAACCAGATAGAACATTGTTTTTGCACAGAATTACTGTCAATGTAAACTGACCTTAAAGCACAGAAATGTCCTGCGTGTCTATGATGAAGACATGTTTTCTTCGTAAGGATGTTAGACATTCAAACACGAGATATTCCAACTAGTGTTGAGGCTGTTCCATGGTGTGACTTAAGGTTGCAGTCGATAACATTTAGCAGACTCATTTTGGGATGGTGTGTCATGGGTTTGGGCAGGCTGCATTGTATATAACACAGAAAGTTCATGCACATTTTTTAGCATAGTGCCTTGTTCACCCTTGTTGTGGTACGCTTTGAGAGAGTATGTAATGAACAACACACTTCTCAATTTCATGTTTCTAAAACCCTGTTGATAGACTGCACTGGCGCAGAGAAATTGGTAATTCCTGCAAGGCTGTGTCTGCCTGCAACTAATGTATCATCCACCAACATGAAAATACCTTTGTTATATTTCATGTTTTCCTAAGCACATATTTATTATGTGCTGGTATCAGTGAAGAAAATTGGTGATCGTTTTAACCAATAATTAATTATGTTGAGACACGACTTCCCAGCAATTCTTGAGAGGGACTTAATCGTGCGCAGTGTTTGTAATGTAAAAATAAGTAAAACTGTGTCAATGCATTGCGGAGTTGTTGTGCAAAAGGTTAATTTAATTTTTGTAAGCCACCTCCTCAGTGCTCAAGAATCATGTAGTGTGAGTGAATGCAGCTGGAGGCATATTGCACGACAGAGTTAGTGGGGGTAGAAGATAATTGGCTTGAGCATGTTGTGGGTCTCAAAGATGCAATGCAGTAAATTTGCTAGTGAGTGCACATCTGATTGTACAGAGGTTCATTTCGCAGTGGGTGAATCACATAGACAGGCTTTCTGGTGAAGAACTTCGCAAGGTGCCATTTGGACTTACCAAGGTAAGCTGGCCTTACCAACTGCATCATTGAATTTGTAAGCAATCTAAACATAGTTCCAATGAGGATAGGCAATATGTAATGGAGTACATAAAAGTTACCTGAAAGGTACATTAAAGAGAACAGAGTTAGGTAGTCACTTTTGGTTAACTAATTGAATGCAAGACACAAAAAACAACTTAAGGTGTTCACAGTAACACCAATTAACAGGTGCAGCATTTCGTGGGTAGCTGATGTCTAGCACCATTCATGCTTCTAGAAAGCATTATCAGATTGACAAGAAATTGTTTGTGTGAGATGTTGTGACAGAATTAAGATGACTGCGATGATAGTGACATGATGACTGGTTCATTGCACTTCTGGTAAAGAAGAGTTACGGTGTTTTGCCTCACGTATCATATCAATGTGATGCAGTCTTTATGTGGTATGCTATTCACAAGCTGTGTGCCTAATTTTTCTCTTCCATGAACATTCCTTCACCTTGCAGGCAGAACATATTTGCCAGTACTATTGTGTGCTCTATTCCTTTGGCTCAGGCATACCCATAAGGCATACCCATACGCTGAAATGTCACAACCTTTGCATGTAATGCAAAGTTGCACTCAGAGAAAGTACTTTGTCAGTTAGAATCAAACTGCGCTACCTGGCCTGCTGTATGAAGACAATTAAAGATTAATGTTAACTATGCTTCCTATTGATTAAGCCATGCTGTATTTAAAAACCACCCTTCTAAGAGCCAAGAGGTACCCTTATCATGAGAGTAGGCTTAGTAAACCAGTAAAAAGTGATGGACCACACTGCCACCCTCAAATTCTTGCAAAAAGTGATGTCATGGATTCTCGTGGCATTTTCTTGGACATCATTCACTTGTAATCAACAAGATGAACTACAATGTATTCTGAATGAGTCAGATGCTCAAAATAAGCAAGTTGGAAAGACTTTACCAAGCTGAGAGTCAACTTTGAAGCACATGATGTCATGCTAATGTGCTTATGCTGGAATTTCAGAGTGGAATCAACGTAACTATTTCACAGAATATAGTGGAAATGCAGATTTATGACAATATTTCATCAAGATAAACTGTTAAGATATTTCTCATTACTGTTCTTTTAAGTATAAAATACCTACATGTTACTACCAATACACAAAGCTTACTTTTCGGCCTTTCTGCAATGGACATACAGGTAGGGGTTGTTATATTACATGCAGAAATATGGTACTCAACCTTCTAGGCTTACGCTCTTGAAATGGGAAATTTAATTTCAAATCAACAGTTGGCAAAAATCATTAGTGAACACAAATGAGGCATTGTTCCATAAGTAGCAGCTACAACCTCGAGTCCTGTTCTTTAACTGTGTCTGTGGTCAATTTTATTCATCCAGGTCTCAAATATATATCGTAACATATATGTTTTGTCAGAAGTCAGTCACTCTTTCAATGGTAGCCATGGGTGGCTTGATAGAGCGAAGATATTTATCTATTATGAGGGCTTAAAAACAGTAGATAGGCCTGGAGAACTGCTTAACACAAAATAATACAGTGAACGCATAACACTAAGATACAAAAATTAGGGACATTCCTTTATTATTATACTTAAGTAGATTTTGCAGAATCTAAACGTAGAATATGCCACTGCTACTGCAATGATATGTGTATTGAAATGTAAGCCTTTCTGACCACTTGACCAAAATGAAATTTCTGGGGTTTTACGTGTCAAAACCATGATATGATCATTAAGCATACCATAGTGAGGGACTCGAGACTAATTTTGACCATCTGGGGTTCAATGTGTACCTAAATCTAAGTACCAAGTGTCTTTGCATTTTGCCTCTATCAAAAAGGAGCTATCATGTCAGATCCGCTTCCTCAAGCTTGGCTGCTATCAGTGCAACATAGCAGTGCAAGCTAGTGATGCTATCATAGTGTGGCACATGGGTTCCATCTAAAATGTGCAATAGTTTAACAGTGTCTTCGTTGTCGTCCTCTTTGCAGAACGAGTGGCCTCCTAGCCTTCAGTCTTTTGTGTGTCGGGCTGTAAAACTGGGGGAAGCTCGCTTTCTGGAGCCACCTCCTGGACTCATTTCGAAGAAGGCAGTGCTGCCCCCTGCTTGGTGCAAAGGTCTCACACCCAAGAAGCAGCTGGAAGTGGAGTGGGTTGCTGCTCTGGTGGCAGAAACTTGCGACACAGCGAAATGCAGAAAGGTCTTAGATGTTGGTGCTGGGGTGGTAAGCATTCCTTGTAGAGTTCCTTATAGAGGCTGATGCCACTGATTGTACAAGTTTCCTGTATATCAAAAAAATTTTGGTCGTGCATGATGATGTTCATTAACATTTCTTCTGAAAAAGAGTGGTACTCAGTAATCAACTAGTCTCTTAGTTACAGCTGTGCATTACTCCATCTATTACAGGCCAGCATCCTATTTTTCTTTGTATATCATTATCTATACATATAATGACTATTTTATCACTCTCATCACTTTTTTTATTCCTGAATATTCTAAATTTCTTTAGCTTATATGAAATGCTGACAAGGCAATACTTCCATCCAGTATGAAGCCTAACACTTCTGAAAGGTTCACACCTTCAAAACAAAACAAAAGAGAGAGAGAGAGAGAGAAAAGAATAAATAAATAAATAAAAGGACAGTGCTAAATAAAAATACATTGCAGTGTTCAGCAGTTTCTGGGTTTTTCCATCAGCGGACACAGCGGGCACATGCTTCATCCTGATGTGAATATTTACTAGGCAGCCAGCTCTAACTTCTAATAGTAAAGTGCTGCCTTTTTTGAGTATCACAGAAGTTTTCCTTTCTGATGTCTCTTGCAGCCTTTGTAAACCTCAACAGCCTTTTTGTTATCTTTTTCTTCTTTTTTTTTTGTAGCTAATTTGCCATCCCTTTTTTCTTGCTTCCTTTTCTGACACCTTGCCGCCCATCTACACTTTCGTTTGCTCTATACATAGCCAGCTTCACTGACATTTTGTGAACTTGCTGAACCCACTGTTCACTGGTACATTGCGTTTTTTCCCAAACTGGTTTTCTTGCTAACTTGTTCCTCTCACTGCGCTTGTTCCATCGTTCAATCATTATTTAACCCAAAAATCCCAGCTTATTCGCTCCTCTGTGACCTCTATCTACACACTTTGTTGCACTGATCTGTAGTTTGCTTTATAACTGTATTTCCTTATTCCACCGTTTACATAATTATATTTTCTACTCCAGCAATCCCTTAGCTATGCAACTCCCTTTTACTGAGTAAAATGCATAGCGCCATCTAGGAAGCACATTACCAAAATGATATTTAGCAGGAATGAGTCACGGCACAAAACTGAAGAAGGAAAATGAGAGAAGACAGGACGCCAACTCTCAACTCCTAAGCTATACGCCAACTCGCCCAATGTTTATTTCTTCTACAGTGGGCCCTGTCGTGTCCCCTTTCTCATTCAACAGTTTTTAAAGTTGGCATTGTGTCCTGTCTTCTCTCATTTTCCTTCTTCAGTTTCACGCCACGACTAAATCGTAATCTATGCACTAACTCACCCAACATTACACTTTGCTTAAGATATTTGGCAGATTGTGATGTTGCGGGGGTAAAACAACTAAGCAAACAACAAGTAAGTTGTCCCAATCTACCAAGGACTTAATAAAAAAACGCCAACAAATGAAAGTAACTTCGCCAAAAGATAAGATTGAATTCACAGAACTATCAAAATTGATCAGTAAAGCCAGGCAAAGAGATGTAAGAAACTTTAACACGAGAGAAATAGAGAAAGCTGTAGAGAAAGGCACCAGCATTAAAACGGTCAAAAAGAAACTGCACTTAGGGCAAAACAAAATGCATGCGCTAAAAGATAAACAAGGTAACGTTATCAACAGTTTCAACGAAATAGTAAAAGTAGCAGAAGATTTCTACTCTGCACTGTACAGTTCTCAGACAGACCATACAACCTTAATAGAAATAGAATCTGAGGAGGACACTGAAATTCCATGTATAACCGCTGACGAAGTCAAAAAAGCTGTCAAAGGCATGTCCCGCGGTAAAGCAGCTGGTGAAGATGGTGTAACAGCCGACTTGATTAAAGACGGAGGAGATATTGTACTTGAAAAACTTGCATCGCTCTTCACGAAATGTGTCAAGACATGTAGTATACCACGCAGTTGGAAAAATGCGAATATAATCCTTATCCACAAGAAAGGTGACATAAAGGAGTTAAAGAATTACAGACCAATTAGCCTACTCCCAGTCATATACAAGCTATTTACAAAAGTAATTTCTACGAGGATAAGAGAAACACTCGACTTTAATCAACCGAGAGAACAAGCTGGTTTTAGGAAAGGTTACTCGACAATGGACCACAGCCACGCTATCAACCTAGTAATTGAGAAGTACGCGGAATATAACAAACCTCTTTATATGGCGTTTATCGACTACGAGAAAGCATTTGACTTGATAGAAATACAAGCAGTTCTAGAAGCTCTACGTAGACAAGGGGTACCTGACATATACGTGAAAACCATCAACAACATATACAAAGATTGCACAGCCACACTACTACTACATGAGAGAAGCAGAGAAATCCCGATCGGGAGAGGTGTGAGACAGGGAGATACGATATCGCCGATGCTATTCACTGCATGCTTAGAGGAAATCTTTAAACGTCTAGACTGGGAAGAGAAGGGAATTCGAATAGACTGAGAATATCTCAGCAATTTAAGATTCGCAGACGACATTGTGCTCTTTAGCAATGATGGAGACGAACTACAAAACATGATTGATGACCTAAACAGGGAAAGTATTAAAATTGGATTAAGAATGAATAGGCAGAAGACCAAAGTTATGCTCAATAGCCTAGCTAAGGAACAGGAATTTAAAATCAACAATGAACCCTTACAGTGTGTAAACGAATACGTATACCTGGGACAGTTAATAACAGGAACTCCTAACCATGAACAAGAAATTCTCCGTAGAATAAGGTTGGGCTGGAGCGCATTCGGAAGGCATTATGAAATCATGACTGGAAACTTACCGCTCTCACTAAAGCGAAAAGTATTCAATCACTGCATTCTCCCAGTACTAACGTACGGTGCAGAAACGTGGAGGATAACGAAAAAACTAGAGATGAAATTAAGGAGCACGCAACGTGCAATGGAAAGAAAAATGTTAGGGGTAACGCTAAGAGATAAAAAACGAGCGGAATGGATCAGAGAACAGACAGGAATAGCCGATATCATTATATCAATTAAAAGAAAGAAGTGGACCTGGGCAGGACATGTCATGAGGAGGAAAGATAACAGATGGACAGTAAGAGCAACGGAATGGATACCAAGAGAGGGAAAACGTAACAGAGGCAGGCAAAAGGTTAGATGGAGCGATGAAATTAAAAAGTTTGCAGGCATAAAGTGGAACCAACTCGCTCAGGATAGGGTGGATTGGAAATCGTTGGGAGAGGCCTTCGTCCTGCAGTGGACCTAAACAGGCTGATGATGATGATGATGTTGTTGGGCTCCTGTATTCATGTTTTCTTTTCTTTTTATTTACCAACTTTGCACCACAAATTTTCACTTTGCTGAAATGATTTTTCAAAATGGTTCTTTCAGAGGGAAGTTAGAAGATCAAACTGTCCTGTTTTCGTGCTGCTACAAGTCAAGCACCACTGTCAACAGACACTTTTCCTCTTAGCTTCAAATAGGCACTTTTTCCTTTTTGCATTCTTCTGTGTATCAAAGCTGAGGAACCATGCCGGTCACGTGCGATGTACCACTCCACTTTTTTTTCTTCCTTTTAATTTTTGTTACATTTGTGCAAATAGCGAAATTTTAGTGTTAAGCAAATTTGAATATTAATCTTGGAGTGCAAATTGAATCAAACATGTTTTGAACAATGTTCGAATATTTTAGAAATAATACGATCTTAAATGACAGAGATATGTACTGCTAAACATGGGCAAAGAAAAAGAACACTCTCAAGCCCTAAAGAACAGCCCAGAGGACTTTTGTGTGGCGTGCAAGCGTTACTTTGCCGCAGCACACCAGTGTTAACACTGCCACAGTACACGAATGTTAACTTCACCAAAGTATGTGAGTGTCAGCTTCGCTGCGTCACATGAATGTTATGTAGCGAAGAGCACTACAAGCAGGAATGGGCCACTTGTCTTGAGGCAGCTTATTTTGCCCCTTAATACAAAGTTCGAATAGTTCAGATAGTAAAAGCTCAGGATGAATAGAATAGCACATGTCATTCGAAAATTATTCAAAAGTTGGAATAATCGTGCACCCCCAATTTTAATCTTGCTTTGCAGCACACTTTCAGTGGTAGCATTCCATGTTCAATATTGCATACATGACCGACAGCACATGCCATGGTCAGTGACACAGTAAAACCTCGTTATAACGAAGTTGAAGGGGGAGCGGTAATTACTTCGTTATAACCATTAGTTTGTTATAACCAATATCAATTTCATCTATAGAAATTTCAAGGGGAATTGCGATTACTTCGTTATATCCGATAGTTCGTTATATCCGGGCTCGTTATAACGAGGTTCCACTGTACTACCATGCACGTTACATAGAACATTTGTGCGCACAGCCTTGACTTCGAGCACAGCATCCTTCAAAGAAAGCGTGCACAATTTTCTGTTTGATATTTTTATTTCCTCCTATGCCACCCTACACCATAAAACCATATCATACTTCATCGACGCAATTACTACCGCATGATTTCCATCCCACGGCTGCTTGCATCCAGAGCCAATGATGAGCCCTCTAATACAGCTGCACGAAGCTGACAAGGATGCTTATATTACAGGGTTCATAGCAGTCTTAAAAGGAAAGAAAACTCGAGGGTTTTCAAGGACTTTCAAGACTCGACATAGTAACTTCAAGGACCTCATGCAATGTGTTTAATAGCATAGACACACGTTCTTGAACAATGACACCTTTAATTTTATTGCAAAAGAAAAAAAAATCCCTACAATGATCCCAAACATTTGAAACACTTGTAACCTGCCTTAATCACACATAACCAAATGCACACAGTGCATTACTGCACACACAAGGAATCATTTCAAGAAAGTGCTTGAAGTGTTTCTGCAATAGCACAATAAATTACTTGGAATGCCTGCTCCTTTTCATTTGCAGTTTTTGCATGACTGTTAGATTTCACAACACATATGATGTCATTTTCCTTCAGCTTTTATTGGCGTGATTGTCCAAAGCTGCCATCAGGGCTGCAATCGCCTTTTCTGTTTTATTTTTCTTGTGTCTATTGTTCTCAATCTTTTCTTCATTATGGCTTCTCTTTAAATGCCTCAACTGTTGCGCTTTTTCATTGTTCTGCTCGTCCAAGTACACTTGCTACCGGTTCCATGTAGGTAAAACTTAGGTCCACAGCTCCTTTGTAATTTTAACTTCTTTATAGCATCACACACGATTCTCTGTGACACGCGACAGAGTTCCTTCCTGTTTCGGAGATTCAGTACTAATTAACGTTTAACCGTGTTTCAACCCCAGCTTGCCTAAGTCTTAAAACAAGGAGAACACTGATGACACCCCAGAGCTTTGAGGTTGGATTAAGTACGGAACGTTAAAAGATTTCAAAAAAGGAATCCATAAGATTGTAAATTAAAAAATAAATGCTCAGCAAAAGCTGCTAAGCCTATTCAAGTGTAACGAATTGAAGGACTCTCCAGAACTTCTAAGAATTCAAGGGTTTTTCAAAGACCACTATGAACCCTGATTTGTGTTGTTTCTGCCTTAACGGAAATTTTTGTCTTGAAATTTGGTTGTATAGTTGTGAAGTTGCACGAGGGCATGGTCAAGTGCATCTTACATTGGAGATATGTGGTCGTTTGAGCAGTCTTTCACTTGTGTACACGTAGGGCCACTTGGCAAGGGTGTTGCACCGAAGATATGGATTCACCGTGCTTGGCATCGACAGTGATGCTTCCCATTTACCCAAAGCTCAAGAGCGCCTTCAACAATGTATGTGGTAATCTTATTCAGAATTCCTTGTTATGACAGTTAAGTTTGGTTTATAATGACTAGTATGGAACTGCACAGAAGTTGAGAAGCACAATAGAGGACAAATAGTAGATTATTAGGCTGATTAATCTGATCATTACTTCTGGTACTGCATATTTAAAGATGCATCGTCAGATGTGGATATTGGGCAACTTTTTGCCAAGTGAGCAAGTTTAGGTTCATCTAATGGGGATACTCTTAAGATGCCCAAAGTGGACAAACCTGCTGTGTACATTCCACATGACTTTAGAAGATACCCGTATTTTGTGAATAACAGTTACAGCGAAGTCGTGTAACAGGTGTAAGGCTGGCACATTTTCCTAATTGTTTATTAAGAGTGGCACAGAATGCTTGTTCTGCTTATGCCGATTGTGTCTGCTTGAAATGCCCATTCAGGTGAAATGCGCATAAATACCAAAACAGGTTTGCAGCAGTTTATGAAAAGACAGTACAACGATTGTCTCGATATGTTAACATATTCAGCACTTTCTAAGAAATGTACTAACCACATCCTTTATAAGAATCTGGTGCCTATAAGCACTAGAAATTCATACACCGCTGCATATTTAAATATATATTTTTCAGCATGCAAGCAATTAAAATGAAATCAATGACTAGTGTAACAGTCGAAAAAGTCAGTCCTTAAAACAGGGGAATCTCTCTTAACTACATCAGTCATTGCCTTGAGCTGATCCTTCTTTTCTAATGAACAGTATCAAAGAGCAAACCTGGTGATGCCCTTTTATTTGTTATCTGACTGCACTGCAGCTGGATGCACCGAGAATGTTCACTACTCCACACTCCAAGTGCATGATGATGCGGCCACTGTGGAGAAGGTGCATCACATGCTCATCAACTGCCCACGCCATGTCCCCTGTGCATGTGGGGGAGAGAAGTTTGACAAGGAGCTCACTGCAAGTAAGTCTCTGAAATGGTTATGTACATTAAAGAGCAGCCGTGATGTTTGGTCACAAGGTGGTACATGGAATTGTGCACATTGTGTTGAACTCGTTTTTTTTTTCTACCTGCATAAGAAATACATATTTTGATAACTCACTTAGTGAGATATTGCATTTAATAAGTTCCTGCAACAGTTTTCATGATAGGTGCAGTATGTAGTATCAGAACAGTAGTATCATTTTCTGCCACTAGCTAGCACCACTGCCCTGCAGTGATTAGATTTTATTCAGCTTCCAATCATCCAAGACCATTGTAAAAAACAAACGTCCTAATATTATGAGGTGTATGCTGTGTTAGTGCACGGCAGCATCCTTGTACTTATGCCCTGTTGGTGTGAAATAAGACATGAACAGTGGAGCACACCGCTCAAGCATTAGCAACATTATGGTGCGAAAATGCTGTACTATAGGAAGTTGGGCAGTGCTGGCAAATTGGATATGCATGCTTGTAATGATGATAAGTGGATAGCGAGCACTGCACCAATGTTAAAGGGTCCCTGAAACGTCTTTTTGACATTGTGTCACTGATTAGGCAACACAATTGTGAAATCATTCACACCACAAATAAAGCGAAGCACCTTGCGCTAAGGCAGCTATGGGCTTATTTCTGTCGCCTTCATCCTTACCACCACTGTTCCTCCTCAACTCGATCAGCTGCAAAGTGGGCGCTAGCGACAACTGCGTCTCCCACGTCAGCCTCTGTGCCAAGCCCTCCGTAGCGACATAGCGCCCCGATATCTTTACTGAGGTCGCCCACCTCGGCAGAGCTACCCTCTGTAACAGAGCACCGGCGACTCGTGTGTACGCCGCCAGATGCCGCGACGATACCGTTGGCTGGCCCTTCGTGGCACCCATCGCATGTCCCGTGGAGAGGGGCAGTTGAAAACACTTTGAGCCGAGTTGCGTCAATCTCTCATGATGTGCATATTTAAAGCTTTGTAGTAAATTACACGCTTAATGCAGAGTGCTGATATTGTTATGCTAATGATCAGAAGGACTCAGGCAGTCGGTGCAACGCATTTGTACAAAATCACCAAAACCGTTTCAGGGCCCCTTAATGCTTCGGCAACACATTCTGCTGCTCACATGCTATTTGACGCTGATAGTCCCTCGTTTTGCGGTCAGACTTGTGGTCTACTAGAGTCTGTGTGCGATTATGCTTGTGCTTGAGGCACTGCTTAGCCATCACATTTAATGAAATCCACCTTGTTCTCTTCTGAACGATATCTGGGAATAAAACTTTATCAAGGGAAACATGTTGGTGCAAAGCTACTGCATAGCGAAATACCCTAGCAGCTATTAGGTATCATGTCCTGCATCATGTCCACTAGAGGTGGAAATGATGCAGGCACTTGCGTGTCTTCATCGTCTAGCTAGCTTACTATTTCATTTTTAGAGTATTGTAGAGGACATGAGAGAAAAGATGCATGGATGCTGCATGCATTTGGCAGCTCTGTGTGTAATTTTATATCCGAAGTCAGGTTTTACCTTTGGCCTATAGGAAAACTTATAAATAGTTAAAATCTTTCATGTTTTTTATTCCTGCCAACAATCTTCTCAATGTTTGGCAGCTGGTACATTAGAAATTTTCCATTATTAATTTATACATTATCTAGTTTTGATTGAATGGCTGGTTATGTGGACAAATATTAAATCTGATTAAGCTGTACAAATTACAGCTACATTTGTTTGACTTGCTTAGATTAGTGTGCTATATTGAAGAAAAAACTGTAGCTAATCTGCTCTAGCAGTGATGACGTGTTGTAGATGTGTCAATCTGGTGCTGAAAATGAGGCCACTGCGTGTTATAATCTGGGAGTGTTGGATGGACCCGCCACTGGACGCTCTTCTGGCCGCACCCTCCTGGCTTTTATCTGAGGATCTCGGCACGCGGGTCTGTGCTGCTAAACATGACGAGACGATGGCTAGAACACTAGTCCCGGAGACCATGCCTTCATCGTGACCAGTTTCGGTTAATAAGGTTTACATACTCATACTGCATGTTAATAATTCCCTGGCAAACAAAAAATGTCAATCCTTCGTTGTTTTGGGATGTGGAGCCTAGTTAATCTGTCAATATTTTCATAGGGGCTGTGTCGGCTGCTTGAATGCGTTGCAAAGCACTGCCTGCTTTCCAGAGAACCGTTACGTCCTGGTGTCACTGCATGGCTGTGGCAAACTGACTCCTGGCTTGGTGCGGCTGTTCCATGCACTGCCAGAGCTTGAAGCAATGGTGTGCATTGGATGTTGCTACCACAAGGCTACTCAACTAGATAGTAAGTGGTCCTCATTAGTTTTTCATTTCTCGTGGTTGTAAACAAACTTACTCTATCTGGTATCAAAATAGCAGAGACATAGGATGTTTAGGACAGTTTAAAAGGTAAACACACTTTGGAAACTCACTGCAAATGGCCATTATGCCATAGACTGTAGGGGCATCAACATTAGGAGCAAATGAAAATACTGCAAAGTTACACTGCAGAAAGCAACATCTCAACTTGAGGCTTCAAGGCTGAACTGCAAGACATTCGGTTTTTTTTTCCACAGATGTTGATTTCTAAAATTTTTGTAATTGGGTCTGATCTCACCCTATGCTTGGCTTCCTTGTAGACTACTTCCCTCTGAGCCATGAGCTGACCAGCTTGGGTGACCAGTGGCTTAACACAGAAGCTCGATACCAAGGGCTGCGCCTTGCATGTCAGGAACTGCGAGACAGCTGGTCACCTGACCGGGAGCCACGACACCTACTCTTTCGGTCCTTACTGGAAGTTGCTTGCCAAAAGTGTATGTGTATTTGTTCTTTTAAGAAGCTAGAAAACATTCCAACTTTGCACACTGAAAGAGGCATAAAAAAGAAAAAAACTGAAAGGATATTCATATGGCTTTTCCGATATCTTAGTGCTGCAAATTGGTGAATGGATAGTCTATGCCCCTGTCTCATAAGACAAGTCATTATAAAAGACGTATAAAATTTTGTTAGAGGACTTCAAGCCCAAGGAGGCACACTCCAAAACCAAGTGCCTTACCCAACAGGCCTTACACAGTAAACACTTGCACAGAATGTAACGTACGAACCATACGAATGCTTTGGACCAGCAGTACAAACATGGAAAGGAAAACAGTCTCTATAAAATCTTTGTTGGAGGAGTCTGTCATGGCGGTATCAAAAACCCATCTAGGTCAAAATGTACAGCTGACACAAAGCATAGTACATTTTGGAGAAATTGGCATTACTAATTTAAATGAAAAGGGGTGGGAGGTCCCTCATATACCTTATCACTGCATTAGAACAGCTCTTTCACGGGCTAGTGGGTACATAACCTTTCAGAACTGGGTATTGTGCAGCATAAAGGAACACACAACAGCGCCCATATATGTCTGTTGTGTTCCTTCGTGTCCGTGGTTCTTTCACACTGCACAATACCGAGCTCTGACAGTACCACTGCAATTGTGATCTGTACCTCCTACGCTGGGATAACGTTTTGCAGTGCTCAGACACTAATAAACCGCACTGTACCAATTGCATTAGCACTTTACTGCGTGACAAAACACTTAATACAGGCTAAACTTTACAGACAGCCTTCCATGGAAGAAGTCACGACGTCGCATGGCCAGGCATCCGCAACTGTCCTCCTGGGATGCTTACCGAGAGCGTGTCATACAAGATGTTGACTGCCACACAAGTGAGCTTCATTGAGATCACATTTTATTGGAGTGGTTAGGATAGCACAAATTTAAACGAGTTGATTGCTTCCTTGATATGAACATAGGTGCACTACTGTCAAGCTTAACGAAACAAAAGGACAAATTCTGCAGAATAAATTTTGCAGGTCTGAACAGTGTTATCAAACTTAAAAATTGTTCAATAGGATCAACAAAATTCACCTTTATGATGTCCCATTGCACATGAGTGCAGTGAGGACAAAGCGATGTTTCACATGAACCTGCGTGGCCTACAGGTGAGGAGCATGACGTGTGGCGCAGCATCCTCAACCAATTGCACACCAGGCACCAGCACAAGCTTCCAGCAGTCCGCACACTCACGGTATGCTTCACGTTGTCTTTTTGTGCACGCTGTCACATGTGGCCACCTCATTATTCCAAGCGTACTTAAAGGTGCCATATTTACTTAGTTCTGATACACTTCCAATAATAAGTTGCACAGAAAACTTCATTTTGGTAATGGTAGCTTGCCACCTTACATGTTCCATTTTGTACCCAAATCTCACACATACCCTCAGTTTTCTGGTTAATTATCCACCGGAAGAAACGTGACTGCGAGAGTTGAGTAAATATGCCAAATACGCATGCAGTCCCATGAACATAGCTGTGTTGCTAAGCGCTCCAATCACGTTGACAACAAAGAGCAGTGTTTGAGAAAGGAGTGACAAGAATGACTGCTGCACAAAACATCAGCTATGTCACATGAGTGCATTTCCACCTGTGTCCACTGAAGTATTTGATGCAAACACAGTTAATCTCACACTTGGCATTGTGCATTCTACAAACCTCGCACAGAAGCATGGTTTCACACGCGAGCGCATAATCCTGCTTCTCTGCTGACTGAACAATCATGTGATCCCTTGGGGCTGGCACAAGCAGTGTTATGAACGAACACACTGCCCGTTGTCCTGGCAAGCTCAGCGATGACTCTTGCAACTCTTATTTCCGAATAGTGCACTGTGTGTACACCCGTGTCTCATGGAGCACAACACATTGAAATAATGTAAAGCCTCATTATAACGAATTTGAAGGGGCAGCCGTAATTACTTCGTTATAACCATTAGTTTGTTATAGCCAATATCCATGTCATCTATGGGAATTTCAAAGGGAATTGCGATTGCTTCGTTATATCCAATAATTCGTTATATACGGGTTCGTTAGAACGCGGCTCTACTGTACTATTGAACGTATAGCAGTTCCAAGTGATGTTCACGTCAAAATACTGTTTGTGATCTTTTTCTTTCAATTTATTCCCAACTTTACACGTCGTACATTTAAAATCCGTAATAAATAAATTTGACCATCTGGAAAAGCTTTTTAAAAAAATTCTACCCTCAAAGGGTTAAAAACTATATATGCAAACTGAACCACGACTCGCCATTCCTGTCACACAATAAAATCGTGTAGTCACCGCCAAGACACAAAAACGTGGTTTCAAGCCAAGAACATGTCAAAGATACTGGCTACGGCAATTTCACCAATGTCGACACATTTGACATTATCTCCACCAGACTGAGGGCAGACGACCATCAAATGGAGGGACGAAAATAGTGGCGGGCAATTTCCATCCAGACACGAGAGACCAAGCTAGACAAGGACGGCACATTTTGATGACGCGCATGTCACATGGCACTCTGTCCGCTGCGAAAAAATGCCTCCTCTGTCTGGTCGTGTGAATCCATCATAAAGAGTGTAAATTGCATGTCTGGCTGCCAGTTGAACATTGCTAGTGTGGTATTGTTGAATCACCAGAGGGCAGTCACCTTTCTTTTGGAACAGCTCAACATGACCAAAACGGCACCACTTGTTAAGCTGTCAAGTACTGCTCTCTTTCTCATTCTGTTGTTGCCAATATTGGATGTAGAAACACTTATAATGAACATTGGTTGCGATGAACATATTTACATGTTGTATGCAACATTATAATGAGGCTAATCGGTACTCGGCCAACTAAACCACAAGCTTTCCTGTGTTCAGCGGTGTAAATGCTCTAGCAGTAAAAAAGAAGCATTATATGGTGCTGTGTTTTAAGTGTCTTTAATGGTGTTTAGTGGGAATGATGATAAAATAAAGTGCATTTGAAAAATTATAAAATGGAGAATGCTCTGACAGCGGTACATAGCATATGTGGTGAAAAATGCAAAATTCGCACATATTGGTGGCAAAATGATCAGCATTTGATGCTTACAACTGCAGTATTTTTATAATGTTCAGATAATAGCGTGCATGAGTGTGCACTGCAGTAAAGTGCACTCAGGCAATGACTTGGTGCCATAACACTGTATACTGCAATGGAAGTTAAAAATAAAGACACTGAAGCACATAGTCACATTCAAAAACTTTCATTAAAAGTCGTCTTGACTGAACAGCAGCGACTTACAACAGAATGTATGCATGTATGCCAAACATAAATACTATAATGACCTAAAACAGTAGAGAACAGTGTCTGGCAAGGGGGACAAAGACAGGCCACAGCTTTTGCACTTATACTACTCTAAAGTGATGTTGGATGAATGCCTAAAGACAGCTGCTATGCATCGAGTGAAATCACCAAGCATATGGCCGACACACACACCAAGTCAGGGATCACTTATAAAATCAGCCAATCAACACATGAGAAAATTTCGTCATTAGTATTTGGTACATCCATAAGTTGCAGAAATATGTTGGAGCAACCAACAGGTGGAGTGAGATGCAAGGTAGCGGCAAACAGAGCACACAAACTCTGGGGGCGTGGTTACTAAAATAGTCCTGCACGTACAAAGCACTTCCAGATTTTCACAGTTCACATTTACAAGGTTATTGGAGACAGTCCTGCTAAAATATCAACCAAATAAAATGCCCTCTAAATTCTAGCCTGCACCCATACCCCTAAAAGACCAAGCCTTCACACTTGTTTAACTTTTCAACAGAGCTATATAGCAGGCCCGTTTATGTATGATTAGCATCTGTGGTGCTCAAGAAAGTGGGCAGACAAATCAAAGCACTCATCACCCTTTGGCATGACTATAAATCTATTTCTGTTGGTCTTCCCGTGTTCCACTCGCCCAACTTCATGGGGAGCACAGGCTGAAAGAACATTAGCATACTCCACAAATGGCTAGTCAGTGTGTCCCAGGAAGAAAGATAGAAAATGTTGCTTTTCATTACACTGTCCAGAATTAAAATGTTCCTTAGAAAGAAGGTAGAATCAGCCATGGAACGTAAAGCAGCCTAGTGGCAACCAAAAAGCGTGAACATCAATCAACTACATGTGAGACATTAGGACTGACAGACACACTGAATCACTTTGCTAGTGCAACTGGTAGGCCCAAACAGTGGGGAACAGGCCAGCCACAGTTTCTTTTTTTGTTTGCACACATGGTTTTGCAGCTCCTCCGGCAACTGCTGCAGCCTTGTTGGGAAGGTATGGTGCTTGGTGACTGGGCATGCTGGAGTGGGGCTCGGCTGGCAGCTGCCTTCCCATCTGCTGGATCCTCACCACGCAACATCGCCCTGCTTCTAGCTCGCCAGCCACCACCACATCGGACTCCAACTAGGCTTTAGAAGGTACAAACAGGGTCTTTTCTTAATGAGTTGTTTCTTATTTATTCTGAGTATGGCTTGCATTATGCTGGAATCGTAGAATGATAAATTATTAACCAATAACCTTTATGTATTGCCACACATAAATGAACTTCGGAGAAGTAAGTTGATATATATGGCAAGTCTGTAAGTCAACACTCCAAAATTTGACCCAAAAACAAATGACAAGGAATGACCGTGAGAAATATTTCAAAACATCATTAACTAAAAGATTAATTTAATTATTACTATTTCATAAGGGTGTACAATTACTTGAAATTGTGAATCTAAATATAGAATATTTTCTAGAGGTCTGTAAATATTTAAGTTTCTAATTCAAATTGAACAGTACCTACTCGAATAAATTCGAATTCGAATTTCGAATACCCCTGCTACCCGTACTTACGAATAATTCAACACCACGCATATTGAGGATGTGGTCAATGTTGCTGCAGGGTCAGGCTTGTTAAAACATAGCTTAATACACATCAAAGAAAAATACAGAGTGCTTTCCTCCTCCAAAACTTAAAAGGCCCCTAAACAACCCCGAGGTCCAAAATTTGCTTTAAAGATATAACTGCGCTCCTGTGCGATGTGAACATGCTCCCGCAAGAATTTTGCGAATAGGTGCAATAATAAGAAGTTACACGGGTTTAAATGGACGCTTGCGTCAGTTTCGTTTTCTCGGTCGGCCTCCCCACCCTTCTCTGCACAAGAGAGGGTAGGCGCGGTGCGCCGTCTAGACTCCGCCCACTTTTGACACGCGACATGACGTGAGCAACTGATGTCATTGACGCTTGCGCTGCAGTTCCGGTTGCTCCGGCCAGCGCTGCTCCGGCGCTCACGTGGTGGGATGGCCACAGGATCTGACATAGACCTGGTTTCGATCAATCAACGAGCTGCAACTGCGCAAAGTTGTTCCCGGTAGACGACACCTAGGATGCGAGCGCGTCTGGTCAATCGCAGGAAAGAGGCGCGGGAATTGTTTTTTGAAATACGGCGTCTGTGTGGCGCGCAGCGCTGTCATATTTGCAGAATGTGATCGCCGCAGCCTTCTCTATGATTGAGTTAGCTTGTTTGGGTGGCTTAAGAAAAAGAGTAGGAGCCTGTTTAGTGGCCCTTTAATAACCCAGCCCAGATACCGTTAGCTTTGAAATGTGCCTTCCGTGTTCCAGCTTCCACATGTGCTTGCGTGACCATTTCACGTGTAACCTGCATGTGTCGATCAGCAAGTACGCTGCAAGCTTTGGGGAGCACTCCGACTTCAGCCAATGAAAATGTTGGCGCTTGGCCGGGCCACCAGGGCTGGCATCACATATGAAAATTTGGTTGTGTTGCACTGCAGCCACGGCGCACTGCCCATTCAGGAACTAGTGTCTTGCAGCACAGTTGTTAGCTTTCTTTCCATGGAAAATAGCAGCCCTCTTGAATGTTGCTGTCAACGAGCATGAGTACTCATAATGGCAACGATCAAGCACAAGCAAAATGTGGAGCTAGGGTAAAAAAAGTGTTAACAAGCCAAAAAAGAAAATGGCTATCTTCCAGCAACTACCAATACCCCTGAACCAGATGTCACAGTCAGGGGTGCTTGCAAGAGTGGCTTCCATCGACGACTGTTGCCACTCTTGCAAGAGCACTCTTGCACTCATGCCACCGTAGCATCCTTAATTTCGCTTTTGTGTTGCCATGACTGGCAGTAGCAACGTTTGTTTACAGCTATTATACTGCATTTTTGTTACTGGAAACCAACTTTCATGCACATTTGAGCACACAGACATTATGTCAAAACAACATTCTGAATTCTGCGTTTTCTCGCATTACGTTGGCAACCCGTAATCTACACAAACAGATGTTTTTCATTGTGTAATCAAACATTCTCTTTGAATTCCCAATGAGAGTTGTGATATTTGATATTTGGATTTTCGGCCACTATTTGGCACTATCTGATTTGAATTCGATTCAAGATGAAATATCACTAAAGTAAAACCTTGTTAATTCGAAAAATCGGATAATTCAGACTTGTTCTCTGGTTCTGTAAAAAATATGCATCGCTCTAAGAGAATGGACGCTCATTATTTCGGATGGATTTGACTGCAAATTGGATAACACGGTGACTTTGGTGCCACTGGCAAAGCTCGAAAAGAAAATGAAAAAAAGAACGTTTTTCTCACCATGTATCGTGGATAAACGCCACTCTGATTGCATTGTCAGCAATGAAGCATTCATCCGTAGCAGCTTGGACAAATACTTTCGTTTTCGTTCGATGCAAGTGCAGCACTGCGCGGACGTTACCTGTGATCGCGTCGACAGCGTGGCTATAGCCTGTTCCAGAGCAGCTGTGGCAACAGCACTTTTGTGTGTGCCGCTTGCTTGCAGAACAGCGCCTTCCCAATCTGAATGTGCTGCAGTGTGTTACGTACATTTATTATGTTTATTTTAACCATTCGATAATTTGGATGAAGCTTTTACTGTATTCGCACACCCGTAATATTTTCTTTATTTGTATGTTCCAGAATATTCAACCGTGGAATATGCGGTAAAAGCAGCAAATACCTGAGCAGGTTACGAATTGCCAGTGCTACCCGTTATTTTTACTCTAGTACATTAAGGGGAGGCACACAATTATTGAAAAAGACTATTTATTGGCCTAGAGCTCTGAAATCTCTACCACTATTAGACTTTTTGATGCTGATTTCAAAGTAGTAATTACCTTTACTGGCAGCTATAATGCTTTTTTAGTTAAAACATCTGTAACAACAAAATACGGGGTACACTCGTGTGATCGGGAGCTGCAATGCAAGGGCATTCCGCAGGTAAACAGTGGCACCGGCCACTCCATGGACCCAGCTTGCTTCATTACCAGCGTTGTTCTTTATGTTGAGGTGCATAAAAAAGGTAATCGCACATGTTAACAGAAGATTTATGGGTACATATGATCACCATGCTGGGAACAATGCAGCACCATGCAATCAGCCTGCGCCTGCCTCGAATGTGTCGTCAGTAATGGCATCTGCCTGGCTACGCCTGCTGGTCAGAGTTGTCAGTGACGGCAGGCTGTTGTGGTGCGTTTGCCACTAGCAAAACTATAGTTTTATTCACAGTTTTAATGTAGAATGAAGGAGGGCTGTGCATAATGGTTTGTTTTGAACTTGACAACACAGATATAAATTTCGATTGTACATGTTGTGTTGGCCGAGCCAGAGTCTATCAATGCTCTGACGAAGCCTATGTGTTGATCCCTCGTTCGTTCCTTGTGTCCTGAACAACCATTCGCAGCCTGTCGTAGGATGCGGCACCACACGTCGGCTCAGACGCCCAACTGTACCATCTGTTTAATGTACATTTGAGTGATCAACAAGGAGAGGGAATAGAGAAATACACCTCTTGGCATTCCATAGTGTTGCACGCTCATTTCTTTCACTACTGGAAGTGGACACTGTCCATGTCAGCGAAACGACACAGATAGGCCACCAACCGTGCCATACTAGTGGCGATGTCACAAGGTGCTGCAAACTCAGATTAGCACTTTCACTTACATTAAAACAATGTTAAAGTACCTTAGAGACAACGTTTACCACTAATACTCAGTCAGAATTGCCTCCATATGTAGGACATAACCCAAACATCTCACATATGAAGTTTTGGTGTCATGGGTCTCTTAACAAAAGCTTTTACACAGCCTCCCAATATGGCTCATTTTCCTGCACGTGGGCAGTACAGTCGCCGATGAATCTGTTGGACTCTGAAAATTCAGACTTAATGGATATTCCGGACTTCACCAATGCACCATAATGGTTCCCATAGAGCTAATGCATTCTTTCAGACGAATTCTTGTCCTAAAGTTCAATTTCCCTGACTATATCGCTTGCTTTGGGCCACACTGCTCCATTATGAGAACTGCCATGTTGGACTAGGGGGGAGGAGACAACGTGCGCAGACAAACTGAGCCTGCCACGTTGCCCATCCTACTGCACACTCTGCAAGCGACACGGTTCCATATTTATGCGACACTTGTGTCAATGGTCGACTTGGTGTTTTTGTGATTGCCAAGTGTAGCTAGCTGTAGAAGCAGTAGTAAATGCAGCGGGCTCCCACTCATCTTGCAAGAGATCGAGATCGTACGAATGGTGCCGACGAGGCTTGTATCTAGCAAGGGATCATGATCAGTGAGCGAATCACTGGTTATTTCTGGGCACCACACGGGCCATTTATCGCAATTTGTAATGTAAAAAAAGCTCCCCCACCCCCCTTTTTCTGCATCTGTGAAGAACTGGGTACATTCCCTGAAAAAGCAACCGGAACTAATGGGCGTTTTTACAGCGAATAAAGTATTTTCGCCAAGTCTGCAACAAGGTATCCTATGGAGCAGATCCCCCATCCTTTTATTTTCTTTTAAAGCTGCTCATGTTTACATGCTGCACAGCTACAACACTATAAAATTATGCTGGTTTTCTGTGATAAAGGCGCCCTTTACAATACCTTTTGAACCAATGTGTAGTGGTGATTGAAATTCACGACGCTTTACTGGGTCTTGAATACATAGGTACGCGATACACCACAGAACAGAAAACGCAGTTGAGGTGCCGCAATTCACCGATTGAATTCTGGGGTTTGACATCCCAAAACCACCACTGATTATGGGAAATACCGGAGTGAAGGGCTCCAGAAATTTTGACCACCTGGGGTTCTTTAAGGCGCACTGACATCACACAGTACATGGGCCTCAACACTATGCCTCCATCGACATGCAGCCGCCCTGGCCGGGATTAGATCCCGCGACCCTCGAATCAGCAGCCGAGTACCATAGCCACTGGTGCCGCAATTCAGGTTGTCACCTTGGAATCCTGCAATTTTTAACAGCGGTTTTTCTTTTTTGTTCTTTTTTTCCATGCCTACAGCTTTAGATGTCATGCGTTCACCAGATTTATTAGTCAACAGATGGCGGTTCGGTGAACATACTATTGGCATTGCCTTCTCAATCTGGAACACACCCAGGGTATTAAGGGGGGAAGCGGGTCTTTGAGACGGAAAATCGCGAAAATAATAGATTTTTTGAAATTGTTGTTTTTGGATTCTGTAGCTACTGATGCATAACCTCACCAATTTTCATACATCCTAGATCAGTATTTTAGCCGTGAAAGCATTTTATGTGCATCAGCGAGCTAAACTTTCAGTGATGGCTGTGCGAAAAACGGGCTTTTTCTGGCGCCGCGCTATTGCCGTTCTACGTTCCCTACAGCAGCCATCCTTGTGTCATTCGAAAGAGCTGCTCTTTTTCTTGAATATCCCTCCGCGCTCGTTTCCCTGCGCTCAGAATTCACATAGAAAATCCGCGTCAAAAAATGGTCCCACCGAGTGAGCTTATCGGTGCAGTGAGCACACGTGACTGAATCACGTGTTCCGATTCGCCGAGCCTCCCGCGCCGTCTGCTGCGCGCAACAGCTCAGCGTGCACATGCGGCAAGCTTCTCTTGCTGTGATATGACTGTTGCTCTCATCGGTTTACCCTACCCACGGAGGAAGGAAAAAACGGACCCTACCCTTACCCGCGCACTCCAAAGACTGCACGTTGCGGCGGCTTACCAGCACGGCGGCACGCGAGCGAGACGAAGTGCGCCGTGGCCGCCGAGAGTGAGCTAGGCCTACGCTCTCGGCCACGTTTTGATCCTTTCATCATGGTGAAGCCATATAGAAAGTTCCGAAGCGCGCATAAATTTGGAAAAAAGCGCAAAGGAACCAGGGCAATGCGGGATCACGGCGCGGGTGCCTCAGAAACGCATCCAGTGCAGGACGGCGGGGCGGCGGAACGCGACGAAATGCTGACTTCACCTGTTGCGATGGCCGCCTCGAACAATGTTGGCAATAGGCAGCGTGGCACGAGGGTCGACACTACGTTACTGACGAGCGCCGATCGTGCGCAGCAGGAGAAATGGACTGCAGATAAGATCTCCACTTATCGGCAACTTCTGCGCGCGCAAGCAAGCTGTGAACGTTTGCGGCAGCGTGCGGGCGTGAAAGTTGCCGATAAGTGGGAGATCTTATCTGCAAAAGAACCAAAATAATAAGACTACGTTTCTCACGAGCGCCGATCGTGCGCAGGAGAAACGGACTGCAGATAAGATCTCCCGCTTATCGGCAACTTCCGTGCACGCGCACAAGCTGCGAACGTTCGCGGCAGCTTGTGCTATTTTCTCAGTTTCAATTTTTTGGCCACTTTTCATTCTTCTGACAAGGGTTTCTCAGCTTTGGCAAACTCAATTTTTATCATTTTTGTGTTGCTGAAGAGCTGAATATTTGCTGAGTGCAACAAGGTATCATATGTTACTGTAGGAAAGCGTAAATTTTTACAAAAGATAAAATAAGAAAAATATTATTTCTCAGTAATCGAATGGTGGCTTTGAAACTCCATCACTTCCATTGCAGGAAACCTAGAACCATAAGATTTGCTTTTTGCACTCTCTGATAACTGTAGAATGCAATGATGTTTCATTCAGCGAGATCCGTACAGCCACTTTATTGAAAAGGTGATCAAATGAAATTTTAATTAGTGAATAATTAAAAAAATAGGGGTAAGGGGTACTTAAAAGCTGACTTCACATTTGATATGTACACATGTAAATACATGATCACTGAAGTTTTCATCATCCCAACTTAAATAAAAAGATGTTTGATGTCAAAGCGCCTCTTCCCCCCTTAATAACAAGCCACGGTGGCACAATGGGCGCAATAGCCTTGCTTGCACTTGTTACCACAGTGTGTTGCACATATTTACGCGTAACGTACAGCTGCTGTGACACGTGCTTAGACTGCATGTATAATCAGACGTGATCACCGGATCTCCGGGTCAATATACAACTTTTTGCAAACATCTCAAAACATTTTTTTCATACTGCTTATTATTCAAACATTCCTGTCGCATTTTTGTAATTTGGCGGCTGCACATTGCATGAAAGCATGAATTTCGATTTAACCAAGTACCAATATAACAAAGTAAATTTTATCTACTTCATTATAGTGATCTGCAAAATGTGCATTCTTTCTACTTTTATTATTTGATATATTATGTACAAATTTTAGTGTCATAGATTTCAAAAAAAAAAAAGAGAAGAAGAAACATTGGGCCTAGATTACCAAAAACACTGTTTTTTCCCCATGGTAGGGAGAGTTAAACAAGTGATCTAACGACGATGATGACACACCACTGAAGCCCTCCATCACAGCTGCTCTATGTCACTCATAAAGGTCAAAGAAATGCGTGTGCAACGTACTGTGATAAAAAGTGACAAGCAAAACTATTGCACCAATTCTTCCACCACTGTGTCATGTAGATTGAGATGGCGAGGCTGATGTTATGTTCACTGAACCACTAGCTGCCAATTTAGTACAATGAACATGTGACATCAAAAACCGTAGCATGTCACAAATGCAAAAAAAGCATCAGTTAGAAACTTCACAAACGCAAGACAACCTGAATTACGGATCCTCAGTCCACTGTGGCTGCGTTTTTTTGTTTTGCGACATTGCGCATGCATGTGCTAAGAATTCAGCATTACCCCATACATATGCAGTCAAGAGTTTAACGAAAATTAGTCCAGTCAGGTAACATGACAAGGAAGAAGATGTGTTCACTGATCAAGTCAAGGTGAAAACACAGAGAGATGTTTCGGGACCCGTATGAGTTCCTTGATTCCATTCTGTCACTGTGATCAAGGAACTCGTGTGAGGGTCTTAAAATGTCTTTGTGTGTTTTCACCATGACTTGGTCACTTACTGCGTCTTCTCCCTCAAGAGCCAGTACAGCGTCGCAAACTTTAGTAGCCATTATGCATTGGTTCAGACTGTTGCAGCAGTGCACTCACCGTAAAAAAACTATTTGTGGTAAAAGTGCCTAATAGTTCCAATTGCTTTTGCTAGAAAGTATCTTGTCTAAATACACCTTCTGTCTCATTAGGAATCATGGAAAATGAGCAATGCGATGTGCAAAAAAAAAAAAAGCAGCAACACCTTTCTTCTTTTTTTTTTCCCCCGTTTGTGATGAGCACTTGTAAGCTTCTATAACTGCTTGTATTTCTATGGAGTCAAATGCTTTCTCGTAGTCGATAATCGCCATATAAAGAGGTTTGTTATATTCGGCGTACTTCTCAATTACTAGGTTGATAGCGTGGCTGTGGTCCATTGTCGAGTAACCTTTCCTAAAACCAGCTTGTTCTCTCGGTTGGTTAAAGTCGAGGGTTTCTCTTATCCTTGTAGAAATTACTTTTGTAAATAGCTTGTATATTACTGGGAGTAGGCTAATTGGTCGACGACAAGGGGTACCTGGCGTATACGTGAAAATCATAAACAACATATACAAAGATTGCACAGCCACACTACTCCTACATGAGAAAAGCAGAGAAATCCCGATCGAGAGAGGTGTGAGACAGGGAGATACGATATCCCCGATGCTATTCACTGCATGTTTAGAGGAAATCTTTAAACGTCTAGACTGGGAAGAAAAGGGCATTCGAATAGATGGAGAATATCTCAGCAATTTAAGATTTGCAGACGACATTGTACTCTTTAGCAATGATGGAGACGAACTACAAAACATGATTAATGACCTAAACAGGGAAAGTATTAAAATTGGGTTAAAAATGAATAGGCAAAAGACCAAAGTTATGCTCAATAGCCTAGCTAAGGAACAGGAATTTACAATCGACAATGAACCCTTACAATGTGTAAACGAATATGTATACCTGGGACAGTTAATAACAGGAACTCCCAACCACGAAAAAGAAATTCTCCGTAGAATAAGGATGGGCTGGAGCGCATTCGGAAGGAATTACGAAATCATGACTGGAAACTTACCGCTCTCACTAAAGCGAAAAGTATTCAATCACTGTATCCTCCCAGTACTAACGTACGGTGCAGAAACGTGGAGGATAACTTAAAGACTAGAGATGAAACTAAGGAGCGCGCAACGTGCAATGGAAAGAAAAATGATAGGGGTAACGCTAAGAGATAAAAAACGAGCGGAATGGATCAGAGGACAGACAGGAGTAGCTGATATTATTATATCAATTAAAAGAAAGAAGTGGACCTGGGCAGGACATGTCATGAGGAGAACAGATAACAGATGGACAGTAAGAGCGACGGAATGGATACCAAGAGAGGGAAAACGCAACAGAGGCAGGCAAAAGGTTAGGTGGAGCGATGAAATTAAAGGGTTTGCGGGCGTAAGGTGGAGCCAACTCGCTCAGGATAGGGTGGAGTGGAAATCGATGGGAGAGGCCTTCGTCCTGCAGTGGACCTAAATAGGCTGATGATGATGATGACTTGTAAGCTACAAGCCCTGGACATCTGTGTGATCGCCACCTCTTGCAAGGTAAGCGACAGCCCCATGTCTTTACTACCACTTCTAGATGCACATGCCTGTCACTGATTACTCAATAGCAAAACACCAAATCGATCGCCGAGACATGGCACAGGTGATGCGAAATACAGAACCACGGCCCTTGCGAAGTGCACAAGGTGCATAGCACAATGCCTGAGGCCATTCGCATCCATGCTCTCCACCTCCTCTGCTCTGGTGGTGAGAAGGCAAGCATTCAGGCTTCTGCTTACCTTATGACTAGCTGCTCCGTGTCATGTCGGGCGGCATGGCGCACAAGTTGAAGAATGCATTTTCACAAAAGCTGCATGCAACTTGCCCATTTAGCTGCTAGCACTACCAGTTTCTCTATGGCAGCAGTAAAACCTCGTTATATATCGAAATCGCAGAAAAACATGCTTAATTACATTATTTAAAAGATACATGATGTTCTATGGACATCATTTAGTAAAAATAGAATACTCTGTTATACTGACAATTTGGTTCAGTAAGTTCGTTACATCAAAGTTTAGGGTGCGGCTGTCATGGCAGTTTACAATGAGTGGATGGGCAGGAAAATAATTAGTTGCAGTGACACATACAATATGCAGCAACACATAGGCACACATACAATATGCAACAACACACAGGTGCAATCACAATGTGCTAAACAGCATGTAGGCATTCTCGACATGTGCTGCGAGGACAGAGGCATAAAAGCAAGTCTAGTGCAGTGTTCTCAACAACACAGAATCAAGAGCTGGAACACTACGTTCGTACCTCATCTAACTGCTACTCCCGCTTGCCTGGGCCATGTAGGCATCCAGCTCAGCATCCAGGTGGCTTCTCGTACGTGCCATGTATGCCTCCAGCTGCTGATCCAATTGACGGCGGTCATTTTGGCCACCAGAATTCACACCAGCTGCTGCCTGCTGTTGCTGCTGCTGGGCACGCCGCCTGCGATTTCGTGGTCTGCACAAAAGACATCATTGTACATTCATCTCTGTGCGAACGAAATTGGTCAATATCGTCATCCTTGTTCATACCATGTGTCACCTACGATAACAGCGTTCAACAGCAGTAGACCAAGAGGTATCTGTGGAGTCAATGCTTGTTCTTGCCAGGGTCACAGATGCTTTGTTCAGCAGCTGTTACAAGGCTCACTATCTTCTGCCTCCCACGGCACAGCATAATGAGAGAACTCAAATTATTTTCAGTGAGAGGGGGTAGTGTTACAGTTTTTTTTGCTAAGCGTGAGAAGAGTCGTTGCATGTGAACAAGCCACTGTTCATTCAGTGGCTTAGTCAGTCCAAGTCTAGTATAATCTAAACACACCTTTTTTGTGAGTGCTTCACCTTTCGTCACCATACTTTGTGCACCCATTTATTCTCCTCTTCCCTAGAAGGGGACAGCATGTCACACATACATATTTTCAAGGCAAAGCAGTTCAAAGCTTTGGCTGCAGAGACATCCCTTGTTTGACCACTGCTGACTACTACAGCAGTGCCACAGGTTAAAAGAGTGCGAACACCAACATCTTCTACAGTAATTTTACTATCCTTTGTAAAAGGCTGGTTGTTGGGGGCCATGACAGCGGTCAGCATGTGCATGAATATGCCACCAATAATTTAATATTATACAATTTATAGCGTGAACTTGATGATTTTAAAGATCATGCCGAAAGAGCAGAAAATTTAGGGGTGACAGCACAGGTGAGTATGGTGAGTATTGAGCCACATGTACTACCATAATGGCGACGACAGCAACCCCATGTGTTTTCTATTATTGGGCTTCCCAAGCACCAGGGGCCCCGCATTCTTGTACTCTATTGTAGCAGGTGCTCACAGGGGCAATACAATAGGACGGGTAGAGAAAATCTCCTATCTTGCACATGTGTCCCCATCCCTAAACATTTCCAGTCACCCTTCTTCGTTTCTGATGTGATGTTTTGTTGGTGCCTGTTGCACGAAGTCCTGAAAAAGGGACCACACTTCATCACTAGACTTTAAAATTCAAATAAATTACCTGCCATCTATTCTCCATCAAACTTTGTCACAGCATTTCTTGAAAGCATGCAAATCTAGTGTGCTCACAGCTTTAGTGTCTAGGCTTCTTTAAGACTATAGAAGAAAGTGTGGTTGGCACACAGCAATGTATAGCACAGCTTCACAATGCAGATGAATTCTTTTTTTTTTTCTTCTTTGCAAGCAGTTGGAAAACTGTTCCTCTCTTTAGCTCTTTATCTTTTTGAGCCAGATGTGCTTTTGCACTGCTACATAACCAGTTCTCACCACCTAGTACTTGTGGCACTTCATTTATGAAGTGCTAAAGGCAATGTTCAAATCAATTTTCTTAAACTCACAAAGACAACTTCAGTTCAACTGAAAAAAAGTAATTGTGCCTCGTTTGATTGGTGCTATGCCTTCTTGGCAGAAGTATTAACTGTGTAATTTAACAAAAAGCACAGATGAAAACCAAGACTAGCATAAACTACAAGAAATTTATTGCATTTCTGCATGGCAGTACATTGACAGTCTGATGCAGTATGCACAAGCAGGCAGTCTGTGAGAATATGAAGCAATACACAATCTGCAAACAATGCTCTAGGCCATCGGGAGTCTAGATGTAACAGTCTTCTATCCATTCGCATTCTCCACTGTTTCTACAGTTCCTATAAAGGCAATCCTGTGTGGTCTTGTGGGGCAGTTCTCTGCTGTTACACACCACCCACAAACTATCTTGCAGTTTTCTCACTGCATTTCACGCACATATACTCCTTACACAAGCAACGCCATCTCTTGAGAAATAAACATACTTGGTTTACTCAAGGTTTCTCATTTTTTACACTAAGGTGCAGTGTTCATTTAGCTCATAAGCTGTGAGGTTCGGTACATGTGAGTGCTCTCTGAAGCGTGCAGGTTAACTGCGAAGTATGGCTGCTTCACAAGTGCTTTTTGGCGATAATATGGATGCTTTTAGCGAAAGCTAAGACAATTTTAGAGAGGAAGAAAATTACGAGCCTCCATCAGGTGATGGTAACAGTGAGTCAACTAAACCCAGCAACGAAGCTGACAGCAGTGGCAACACAGAAAGCGCAAGTTTTCCTATGATATTTTTAGATGCGAAGCAGCTTATGGTCGGGGCTATGTCACTCCCTCCATCCATCCACCGTGTGGTGGCGTCCACACCCGCACTGTGCATGCACATCCTCCTCCCCCTCCTCTCCTCTCGGCATTCCTCCTCTCCTAACGGCGCGCGTTCACTATGGAAGCACTCTTTCTTAGATAAATGCTTTACCAGCTCGCAAGGAACAAGAACGCACCCTCGTTCGCGAGAGACAACGCTGACGCAGGCAGCGTCTGCTAGCGTCAAACCGATGCAAACACGGTGTGCACCCCCGTGCTGCTTCGCATCGCCTCATGGTCCCCTTTAGCGGGAGATGGTGCAATTTTATTTTTTCCATGATATTAGTCTTCCTGAAACAGTTATCCTATGAGCTGTTCTTGAACAACTGTATTTTTTTTTTTCCTGCAGCACCCATACTGGTGAGGCAATTTTGGACCAAGACGGCTGGAAAGTGGCTAACAATTTCGAATTGCAAAGCTTAAACATCTGCTGTAGTTCTTTGTTTTTGAACTCAAAGACCCCTTGGTTAATACAGTCGATTCTAGGTATATCGAACTCAAAGGGGATTGCAAAACAGTTAGATATATCGATAATTCAAAATACAAAATACAGTTAAACCTGGATGTAACGGAACTGACAAATTTCCGGAAAACTTAGTTATAAAGAGGATTTCGTTATATGCAGGTTCGGCACGAAAACTCGAAAAAGAAACACTTAATCAAGCAAAGAGATAACAGGCTGCAGAGCTCAGCCGAAACACTTATTTTGGGTGAGAAAACATTTACAGCTGAGGCCACTTATGTGACAGCCTATAGTGAAGGACTGGCTATAATGGGTTTTTTCTGACCCCCATTTACCCTCCCATAGAACTTAATGTATACCATAGGCATACCGCTTACTGTGCAGACCCTCGCCACTGTTGAAATGAAGGACCGATTATAATGTGGCTGCTGGGAAATCCCGTTGACAATCGAGGTAGCCAGCAGTGTTCACAAAGGAAGTGCGCCACTAGAAAAGAGCGCACCGAATCGCCGTGGGGAAGGAAGGAGCGTGGAATGAATGAACAATGAGCGGAGGGAAGAAAAAAAAAAAGAGAAAGGCTGCATCGCGCACGCCCTCTGAGGATGGGATTTCCAAAGCGACGGCCGTTTGTCAGCTGTGAACGCTCCACATGGAGCGCCTGTGTCCTCCAGTTTACTGTTGTTTGTCTCCAGATTTTTTTTTTTATCATTTCATGTGTGCTGCCCTTGAATCACCCCGTGAACGCGATTTCCTGCACACCGATCTCTGTGTTGTCAAGGGCAAGCTTCCCATGAGGCGCGCCGCCAGCGACCCCGCGAGCTAGGCCTAACAAGCGCTGTCGCCTAGTGTCAGGTTAGTGAAGTGAAGCGCAGAGACTTGCGCAGTAAGCAAAGAGTGGCGCTGCCAGCACGTTCGAAAAACAAGCAAGCAAAACTCGTTTTTTCTCTTTCTCTCTTAAGCTGCCGCGGCTCGGCAACATCAACTGGGAAAGGAGGGTGCGGCTTGGCGGGCTAGGCCATCTGCGGCAAGCGGTGGGATCAGCTTAGAAGTGAGGGGGAAAGGACACACCCGCGGTGGCAAGATCGCCGGGTCAACGGATGCAGGCCCACCTCGCGCTCGCATGCACGCACACTTGTGCTCGCTCTCGCCTCACAGTCGCCGTGCCTTCGAGCGCACCAAGCGCGACGCCGCTGCTTCGCATTCCATCACGGCGGAGGTGCTTCCAGTTGCTACTCACACCAGAGTGAAAAATTTGGGGCGTCATCTCTAGGTTGTCGACGGAGAAAATTCGTTATTTCGGGGGGGTCTCCCGCTGGCACTTCGTTATGTAGAGGCCTCAAATACATGTGCTTCTATGAAGCAATGGCGGGGAATAGAAAAACCTCGTTATATCCAGGAATTCGTTACATGGAGGTTCGTTAAGGCAGGTTTAACTGTATGCCCATTTGAAGCTCATCTCAAAACTGTGCTCGGACAACCATCAGAATGCACATATCGTGTCCATGAAAGTCGACGCCACCGGTGTAGAGTACTGCAGGAGCTATAGCCACTTTGTATCCCTCTCATTTGGTGCTTTTGCCTGTCGGCCTCTTTCAAAATTTTTGCTGCGGTGCGTTATGGCCTCAAATTGGTGCAACAGACAATAGTGCATTGGCAAGCACTGCGCAACTGGCCAGAGTAAAGGCCCATGCACACTAGTGGAAAAATGCGTGTGGCGCACCGCCGGCGGCAAAACGTGAGCCTCCGAGGCTGCTGTGCAGCAGGATTCTCGTGCCGCGAGAGCGATCGCTCCATGCGCAATTTCTTGTGGTGTGCTGCATGCCGGTGGGAAGGAGACCAGTCAGAGCATCCCCATCCGTGACATACGCGCTCCATCGTGGAATCATGCGGACCCGCACGGAGGCTCGTTTCGTACCCATGCGGTGGCTTGCTTGCCTCTCGCGCTTGTTCGCCCGAAGGAGGCAGGATTTCACGGGGCTGCCGCCGTGGTTTGCCGCGAGCAGTGTGGCTGTGTCGCCGCTGAATCGTTTCTCCGCCGGTGGTGTGCCGCACACATTTTTCCGCTAGTGTGTACGGGCCTTTACGCAACCACACATTTTTGACACCATCGCATGCAAAAAGGGATCACAAACATTAGAATGCGGTTGAAACACGATCAACATATGTAAGTAGGACCGCACTTGAGAGCCTCTGCACGGGTCATAATTCGATATAACAAACGCAGCAGTCCACAGGTGTTCGTTATAGTACGTGCGTGCCAGGCCAATACTTTTTCACAGGATTTTGAAGGGGATTTTTCAACTGATCAATAGAGCCAATAATTCGATACGTCCGAGTTTGATATATCCAGAATCAACTGTACAGCTACTTCAATCTCCCAAAAACAGAGGTTATAATAAAGGAAACCCCACACTCACCGTCCAAACTGTCCACGGAGAGCCCCATTGGCACGCGGCTGCCTGTAGTAAGCCCTGGCTGCTCCGCGATCTAGAAGGCAGACACATCTGAGTCAGAGCAAGAACACTGTTAATAACCTTTTGCACCAATGGTATGGAGCCTTACATGTTTGTGCTAGCATCACTGCCAGACTGCGCAATTCATGAAAGCTGCACACAGTGATGTGCTATCAGCTACTCCAGGAACGCAAAGACACCCGTCGACAAGCAAATGATGTGCCTTTCTCTGCAATGGGTTACGTGTTCACAAAACGATCTGCTGAAAACCCCTTTGGTTTTGCTTGCAAGATCTCACCATTTGTGAACACTCCTTGTTTATGGCAGGTTTGCGCATGACTTTGATGCATGCAATTCAGTGTCTCCGGAGCAATGTGAGTCGTTCGAGAACTTTCCCTTGAGTACAACTGCTGAGGATCCCTGTGCCGTGTTGAGGTGCCGCTAGTGTCTACATGTACTTCGCGAAGAGAGGTTTCACTTTCTGTTATACCAATTTCTATAACAGAGGAGTCAACCACATCTTTATTACTATTATTATTTATTATTATTCTTTTTTGCATGCTCAGCCCCATACTGTGCCTGCCAGTAAGAGAAAGTAAGCGACAGCAAATAAACACATCTGCTACAAATCTACTGCTCCTTTGGCACAAACACGAGGCTTCCAGCATGTAAAAAATGTGCACTGAATCGTGCATTCACCTGACGACAACTTTACAATGCCCACTTAATAAACAAACAAAGTGTTAAAAATGCTATTACAGAGTTATGTGCTTGTAGTTGGTACCATTGTGTATCAGGCATCTGTGAAACAGACACTGACAATGCCAATTCAATGCCAGTTGGCTTAACATTTTTGTTTGTTTCCTTTGATAAAATCTGCACAGTAAAAGAGCTTTTGCAGAAAAATGTTGTCTAATAAATGCCATGTCTAACATAATCAAGAAAAAAAAATGCCACTTTTAGAAAATGTTGAGCTGAGCCCCTTTAATAGACACTGACGTAATAACTCATTATAAGAGATGTAATTTACTTACATGGTTGGCTGCCCTATCCCTCCCATTAGTTGAACCTCAACAGATATTTTAACACTAATTGCATCGCTGTTCGCTGTTAACTGGAGTTCATTCATTGTGGAAACAAAGGGAAACGATAACCAAGTAATGTGAGAGTTGTGACGTAGAAACATGATTTGTGTTCAGTTACACAGTACACCAAGCAAATCACCTAGCATTAAGGCAAATGGTATAAAATAAAGCCTTTGCAACAGGCTGTAGCCTTCTTTTGCAGTCAGTTTTGCTGAAGTGTGCCCATCTCGAAATAAAGGTTAATAACAAAATGAAGACCTGGCACCCTGCTTATAAGACACCCATCATCTAAGGGAGAAGAACTGCTCCCTAGTGCATGTCTCTTACAAAAAGGGTTCAAATGCAGTTAAACTCAGTCCAATGATGCAAAAGAAGCTAGGGTTGTGTGAATAGAAATTTTTAAGACTTAATCGAATATGACTGAACAGTAGCAAAAGCAAATCGAAGCAAATTAAATATTGAAGAACTTTTGAATAATTCTCGACTATTGATCAGCCACTCCTACAACCAAACTAAATCGATGTTGATGGCCTTATATTCATACCTATCAATAAAAGCACAAGTTCAGCATGCAGGAGAAATAAGCAGACCACAGATATGCTAATAAAGTGCAAATGATCATTGTACGTAGCAGGTAAAGTCACGCTTCCCAACTAAAGTAGCCTGCTGCACTAAACAAGCTCTGGTATTTTATTCCTATACTTAATAGGCATAAAATGCCTATGGTGCTACAATACATCCGTGCTCTAATAAACCCATAGTTTTCAAGCACGTTCTAAACCAGTACTATAGACATCATTCCAACAATTCAAAATTCCAGAATATTTTGTGTGGCCAGCCAGTTCAGGTTAAGCAGAGACCAGAGTTGCGACGATGTCTCTATCTACATCCGAGTCATGGCTGCCCCAGAATTATTTTCCTCTTTGTGCTTTGTCAATAGTCTGACTGCCAGTCCACTTATATTACCACTGAGATCATTCAGTTGTGAGAAGTATATGATAGAGTAATTGACTTGAGTAAAAGGAATCCTTACATTATAGACAAGCTCAGCGTTCCAATGGCAGCTTCAGGACAGCATTTTCCTGTTCTGCAAGTGGCTCAAGGCCTCTGACAAATGATGGGCTTGCTTTCAGCTGGATCGATTAACAACTGTGGACTCACTCCTGCGCGATGGTGCAGCGCGGGTTCCATTGGCTTGAAGTGGCCTCAATCCCAGCCTGGACCGCAGCAGCATCCCAGCTGGGTGGAATGGCCGCAGTCCAAGGCGTGCCTTCACCCCACCAGACAGCGGACCGAGACGTTGGCGCAGACTACGCTGCAGGACCCAGCCACCCCCAAGGGGGGACACCCCGTGTTCCATGGCCCCAATGGAAGGAGAAGGCACCATGTACCCACCACTCAGCACGGGGGGAGCCTGTGTGTCACCACATCCAGGAGAGACTCAGTTGTGGTGTGCCGTGCATAACAGAGGATGGACAACGGCACTGCTCACAAATGAAATCACACACTTGAACATTCCCAGAAATCCCTCACCCAAACTATGTGTGCAAATAAAAAAAAGTAAGCGTCAGACAGACCCTTCCATGTCCCTATAAAGTGCTTGCAGTGCCATCAGTAGTCTGGAACTCAAGGTAATGCTGTGCTGGCTCCTCAAGCGAGCCTACCGGATATCCTGGTGAATCAGCATAACATAACACCACGCGCAGACTTCACAGTGACAATAGATGACAGAGCGTGTCCATATTATTATTATTGTTATTATGTGGGGTTTAACGTCCCAAAACCAGCTCTGATTATGAGAGATGCCGCAGTGGAGGGCTCCGGAAATTTTGACCACCTGGGGTGCACTGACATCGCACCAGAACACGGGCCTCAACATTTCGCCTCCATCGAAATGCAGCCGCCGCAGCCGGGATTCGATCCCGCGACCCTCGGATCAGCAGCTGCGTACCATAGCCACTAGACCACCGTGGCGGGGCAGCGTGTCCATGTCCAAGGAGAAACACTGAGAGAGAGGCCAAGCTGCGTACATGAGCAGCTTTGGCAGGGGCAATACAACATGTTACACTACTTTAATGACAATTTGGTTAACATCTAGAGTCACAGTAAAAGGGGCTGTGCCAAAATTATTCTTTGTATACAATATAAACATAACTAGTACTCTCAACTACAGTGACGTACTGAAAAGACCATGTCTGGCACCCTGTTCATCAGATATTCAAATAAAACTAAAGAAGATAGCTTACATATATTTAAGAAAATGACTTAAGTCTGTCAGAACAACACACAAGTACGCAAGAAATCTCAATGTAAGGTACGCTTCTCCTGTTACAGTCATGTGCTTGTTGTAATAACATTTGACTGTATTTGCATGAACACATACCTTACACAGCATGATTCAAGTTTTCTGTGAGAAGACCTGCACAATATTTGGCGATGTGACAACCATCACATCGGAAAAGGTGACTACTATAGCATAGGCCACATCATGTATGATTATTGACACAGCAGAAGCACAGACAGGGTTCGTACAGGTTTCCAAGAGAAAAATTCCAGGACTTTTCAAGGACCTTTGAAAAAAATTAAACGATTGTAGTTCACGGTAAATTTTATTGCACAAAACAAAGGATATTCTGTTCACTTATTGCACAGTTTCACTAGACTAGAAGTTCTGAAGCTCAAGGCAGGTCTTTCAGTTTCTTTTCTATTTGCATCTTAATGCTATCAAGTTCTTCGGTCTTGACTTTCACAGGCTGTTGGACTTTACTACATGTCTGATGTCGCCAGTCACTTCTGCCTTTTCAGCAAAGCCACCAGTAGAGCAAAGCCACCAAATCGGCAACAACTGCTTCAAGTTTCTTTCTCTTCAGCTGCATGCATTCAACTTCCTCCATAATCAAGCGCCTTTTTGTCTGATTTGCGTTTTCTCGGCACGATCATGCGATCACAACGCACACCGCAACCAACAAGTGGAAAAACCAAACACCATTGACGGCACCGGAGCAAGCACTGACCACTGGAAAAGTATACAATGCACAATGTGGCTAACAGATTATGCTGAGGCTAGTGAAGGTGCGCTATAGTTTTTTTTTTTTTTACTTTAGCGTGTTTACGAGGGATACCGCAAAAAGCGAAGCCACAAGAGAACTTTTCAAACACTAGTAAATTCTATTGCAATAAGCGCATTCGGGAAACTTTCTTTTTCCGGAGAGCTCAAGATGTTGTAGCCCATTGTAGCCTCATTGTGGACATCAGTAGCTGAAGCTGAAGCAAGGCAGATAAAGAATGAATGATGCTGTGGACGCTCGCATGCCTCTATCCATCGAGTACAGGCGTTTTGACAGTGTTTGACTTTGCGATCGCGGCGTCGCGGAATGCGATATCCAGTGAAGTTCGTCACAGACGCATTCAAGTGCCGTGAATTGCGAGTAGTACAATCGGACCCTGTGAAAATCCCCCAAATTCCAGGGTTTTCAAGGAATGAGACGAAATTCCAGGACTTGCAAGGCCTTGAAAACGAAATTTGCGATTTCAAAAGTTTTCCAGGATTTCAAGGACCTGAGCGCACCCTGACAGATGACGTGTTTACGCATCAGTGTGTATTTCCTAGGGGCGTGTAAATATCCAAAAATTTTAAGTCGCAAATCAAATGTCGCGTCCTATTCAATCTACTGTAAAAAATTTTCAAATAGCTCATGAACATTTCCAATTGTCAAATGTACTAATATAAGCAACATATTGAAACAAAAGTATGATAACTTTGATAACTACAGGCACAGCACAGCCACCAGAACACAAACACTTACATAGTACAGCACACTATGTTGCTCGAGGGGTCAGACTTTACTGCCTGGTAATTTGTTCCTAATGTTGCATTTTCACAATTAATGCTAGGATTATGCCTCCTAGAAGTGACCATCATTTATACTTATAGCAAGAATGACTGTTAAATGTTTGACATTTATTTAAAGGGGTCCTGAACCACCCCTCATGCATGGTTTTGAAAATGGCTTGTGTGTATTGAAGGCTTCTTAGAAATATACATTCGAAAGAATTTTTTGAAAGGGTGCGATAGGAGGAAAGATATTGTGACTGGAGAATCTCCCTTTCACACTGCGTCTCAACTCGGCGGAGCTGACGGAGCATGGCTGTAGTGGGCGGCGCCAGAGGAGGCATCCTGCCCACCGCATTACGTTAGCCGGATTCAATGTGTTGTTCACCTTCCGCCCTACTTGGCGGGGCTGCCCGGTGGTGTTGGCAATTCACATTTCCGGTCGCCTGCTCGATGCGCGCCCAAACAGCGTGCGATCTTTCTGCATCCTACTGCACATTGTTTGAGCCTCGACCCGCTGTTCATTTCCCTTCATGACACAGGTCCGAGCATGGAATCACGCACGCTTGCGTCCTCCAGTGCCCTACGTACTTTCGATCTTGCTCGTACCTCAGCACCGGACAAAACAGCGCGCGATGAATCTTGCGCTGCGAGCTCGAATCGAACGTGTGAGTGAAGCGACTGGCTTTGACCCTTGCGGTGGCACAACAAGAAGACGCAAAACTCGGGCACCGGACGAGCCAGAACCCCCAGGACCTTCGCAACATGGCAGTGATGACTGGTACATGAAAGCTTACAGCACTGCACATTTCCTTTACTGTGCATCAATTTGTTCATAGCTCCCATGTATGATTAATTTTCTTGCGTGAATTGCAGCAGTTGTAATAATTGCACGATCGTTCAATTACAATCATGTCCGCTTCTCTATACCATACTCAGAAAGCCAGCATCTATCACAATTGAACCCAACCTTGACTGAAATCTGCGTTGTCCGATGATCCAGATTGGTTTGGGTGATTTCTTCCACACGAGTGGCCCAAAGGAGCATTTTAATTTCTCCATTATGCTGTTAGAATTGCAAATATAAACCTTTCCTTTTTCAAAACTGCATTCTTTCATGTGCGACTGTGATTCAAGCTTTTCTCTAATTGGCTGTAAACATATGCCTGCAACTATGATAACAAGCCTCCTGTTGCGACCAAGAGGCATGACTTCTACGCGGGTCAAGCCAAATCGCAACAAAAGGTTATTGTGTCACAGCACTCATCTAGAGTGCACTCGATCGCAACCCGCTTATACGCATTTCGGCAAAAGTTCATCTTGTGCTAGCTGCAGGGGGATTCGTTTGTGATCGCTATACTTTCTTGTGCGCCGCAGCAGCACTGAACGGCAGTGTTGTGTGATTGTGATAACTTAAAATGAACCAAGCATCATCGGAGCATTTGTCCGAAGTGACGCGTACAGCTGATCAGTGCAGCCATGTCATTCTAGCTTCCAAACTCTGCAGTAGCTAATCCGCGTGGCCACCTTGCAAAGCTGGTGGATAGCACGCGGACCGTAACAACATAAAGTTAGGGCATTGCTTGCCTTCAAGAAATATCTTCCTGCGTGATTATGTATGCAGGTGTACCTGTGGGCACTGCGTGGCAAGCGAAAGTGCACTGGGAAACGTATGCTGTGGGATATCCCCAACGCGACTGCATTACCCGCCACCCTCACTTTGCAAGTGTGTGTTTAAAGCCGGCCGTCTTAGAAGCAGTATACAGCAGAGACCATTTGTAGCATAACCGCTTATAGTGCAGGACCGGCTATAATGTAGTTTTTTCTGACCACTGTTTACCCTCCCATAGAATTTAATGTATAGGCATACCGCTTATTGTGCAGCTCCATGAGATGAAAGACCAGTTATAGTGCGGCTGCCCGGAAATCAGTGAAGAATTGAGGTACGGAGCAGGCTTCACAATGGAAGTTCACTGCCCGAGAAGAGCGCAACGAATCGCCATGGAGGAGGAAAAAGCGCGGAAAGAATGAACAAGGAGCAGAGGGAAGAAAAAAAAACGCCACGGCAGCACTGCAGCAGCAGCGCATCGCAGGCATGCCCTGTGAGGATAGGATTGCCAAGACGACGGAGAATGCTGCTACGGCCGTTTGTCAGCTCCTTACGCGCGCCCGCGATCGCATGATGTCTGCGTTACCGGTGTCTGTCTCCAGTTTTTTTCTTTTTTTAATCATTTCACGCGCACTGCCCCTGAATCACCCCGCAGGCACGATTTCTTGTGCACCGGATCCCTGTGTTGTCAAGGGCAAGCTTCCCGTGCGGCGCGCCACCCGCGACCCCACAAACTAGGCCTAACGAGCGCTACCTTTTCGGTGCTGGCTGGAGATAGGGTGCCACGGGCGACTGTGGTTCATGGCGGCCGCGGACGAATCACTTCAACAACAGAAGCGAAAGCATGGATGGCAGGTGCACCACTCGAATGGCGGTTTTGCGATCGCTACGTTTTTCTTTTTTTTCGTGCACGCGTCAGGGAAAACGGAGGATAGTGCATGCAGTAATCGGTTCCCGTTTCTGCACAGTCCGGTTCCGCGGAAAGTCCGCACTTTCCTTTTCTTTTTCGCACAGCACGGCCACGAACTTAAATCTTTGAACTATCTTTTCATTTTCTTTTTTTTTAGTGTGTGAAAGCAGCCCGGTCGCGTGCTTCGAATGTGTAACACGTGCTGCTACCTGCTCGACAGTTTTTACACAGGTGTAGACTTCGAAATATGTTGTTTTGGTTATAGTGCAGTACCGCTTATAGTGCGGGTATTCGCGATTCCAGCGACTTACGTTATAAGCGGTCTATGCTGTACTGGGAGGTGACAGAAAGCGGCACTAACATCGAGGGAAAAATACACAATGTGGTCTTCACATGCTTTCTTTTTACTTACAGAAAATATCGATTTGTGGCACATAGAATGTTCACGAGGTGGATTTGGAAAAGGCTTGGTAGGTACAATAGAGTTGTACTGCCTGCTTGCGTGGTAGCCAGGATTAGGAACGAGTTCCCATCAGCCTTTTATGTCGGCTTCCAGTACACCGTGCTACAAGTTGTGCAAAAGTATAAGTGCAGCTACCTTTACACGAGTCACAAGAAAGCATTTGAATAGTACGCTCAACTCATAAAAGTAATTATGTGCGCCTTGTGCATGCAGTCGGCTTTCAACACTCACTGTTGAAGTGCTAAGAAGACTCTCCTTGAGTGTTTTTTTTTTTTTATGATGCTTCCTGATTTTGTGTAGCACTGTGCTGGTGTGAATAATGAGACTGTAACGACATGAAAAAGTACAGTTCGGTTTATTTCCTTCAGTTCCATCAGGGCCTAAAATGTGTTTCAACAGATGAATGCCGAAGCATAAAAATTGCACTGTCAAAGAATATCAACAGTTAGGTTACAATATCAGTTTAAATTTTTACTTATTTATTAAGTGATACTACATGGCAACATTTTTAGGCCCTTGCATCAGGGGCTTAGCAATGCATGAAATAACAGTGTAACACAATATGTAATAGAACAAAATACTGATCGAATCAAACCAAAATGTTGTACACACACGTAATTCATTCACTCATGGGAATGTCCCGCAAAGGTTTCAGGAAGCTAGAGGACTGGGAAGAGGCCTTAGCAAGAAAGTTCCAGTCAGAAATGGTCCATGGGAAAACTGTGTTTGAAAGTTGCAGTTCTTGCAAAATTTGGTTTAGACTTGATGGCTTTCAGTGTACTGTGTCCATCTAATGTAAAGGCAGTACTTGATTTGTTCAAGAATAGTTGGACTAAATGCTAGACTTTACAAAAGGCACTGTGTGTGGTGATTGTGCATATACATCACATCTTCCTGTCATCATACTTTGACCCCTTTGCTCACCTTTTCTGCCTGTGTAGAGTAGGAGGCCAGAGTGCACTAGCTAAGGCCAACCTCTGTGTCTTCCAATAATTTATCTCTTTCCTCTGAGCAGACTGAAAAAATTATGAATGTTGAGCTGCATTCAGCATGCAGTCCCAGAAACACATTGTGTTTTATCTGGCCCTAAACTTTTCACCTAAACTTTTCATTGTATCAACTCTGAGTATAAGGTTACATATGCCAGCTGTAGTGATTAGCATAACAGCAAAATGTGATGATGATGAATTATTGAAAAATGAGTGAATCAATGCAGAGATTTCAAGTAGTCATTAAATGCTTTGGAAACGATGAGATTATTTAAGCATGATTTATTAGAAATAACAAATGAAGAAAAACAGCTCCGACTTGGTGGACTGATGGCTTTCCAGAACTTTGATGGCTTGTTTTTATGAAGGACAGCAAAGGATTATTGGAAATAACTTTTCACACTTGATATTGCAGATGTTAAAACTACTTTTGCGTACTGAAGCTTTCACTGAATTTACAGCATTGGGTTGTTCACGCAGGTGCCTGATACGACAAATTACCTAAGTATGTAATCTGACGCACGTACCAAAGATTCTTGGAGCAGCAATTTACACACATGGTTCAGATGTGATAAGTATGCAATGATGAACAATTGCATAAAAATAGTTTAAAAACATGTCAACATTGTAATAGCTGACGCTGCTCGAAAACTCAAAGGTCATGCAAACATTTTCAGTTATGGAGTTATCAGCAGGCAGTGTGCTCAATGCTCAAAACTTTTAAGGAAACTGCTGGGTAAGAAGTGAAATTCTGTACCTCATGTTTCGTTATATGGTTTTACACCCCCACATTCCAATTTCTGGTTTCCACACCAAAGCGAAATAACTTGTATGAAAAGCACTGGCTTCTGTGGTGCATTGAATAATGCTATGCAAATGACAATGATAGAAATTCTTTGCTTTGTGACATGTTATGTGTTTGCAGGTGGCAAACTGGAGCCTACTGCAGTGTTGTTCACCGTGTTTGTGCCATTCACTCTGCTGGGTGATGTTAATTATTGTACTATGGCCTGTGATTCACCTTGCAATGCTCTCAACAAAGGAAGGCTGGTAGCTTGTGTCTACCTCAGGATTGGAAGATGAAAGCTCTGCAGCGTCTACCTCTTCCTCTGCATCTGGCAGTGGTGTTGGACCGTGTGCTGGCTGAAACCTCCATGTTGGTGATGAGGAACCCAGTTGTTCACACTGACTTGATGCGTCCAGATGTGCGCATGCGTCAGTTTCTACACCTGCTTCTCTACATGCGTAGGCATTGAAGATGGCCTGTGAGGCTGCAAAATTTCCCATATAATGTTTGAAAAACTACAGAGCATGCATTTTTTTCTGCATTTTTGCTATGTTGAACAAAGAATCGGCCAGCAGATTAACAACACACTTTCACACTGTTGGTTGTGTTTTGCTTTTACACCACTTTGTATGCCACTTATTCTGGTAACTGAGGTGTTTACACAGGTGTACAGACCTTGTGGTAGGGGTGCACAGGCCTTTGTGCCGCTCAAAACAGCCAAAGCATCTACCTGTACGATTTAACAACTACCACATTTCAACTTTGCTGTCTTAAAGGTTGCCTCATCGAAAAGTTGTAGCTTGCTCAAGTGATCTTTTTGCATGGTGTCACTGCCTCCTTATGTGGGGTCTCTGTAGCAGCTGTCTTGATGATGGCTGTTTGAGTGCCAACACTGCGCACAGCAGGAGAACAGCTGCACCTACAGGTCTGAACCTGTAAAGTTATGCACTTAGGAGCTGACAGCTGCACAGAGCTTTAAGTCCTCTTTAGCACAGGATCACAGAAAACTTGAGGGCATCTGGTGCTTACTTGACATGATACTTCCATGCCAGCTGCAGATTAGTGCACTTTGCTGGACCCAGTGCCATGCTGAGACTGTGAATTAAGTGTTTTACGTATAGTGGCATTATAGTTTCTGTGCACCTACTCACCCCTGTGAACCTCCAGCCTGCGTGTTACAAGATAGGGCTGCGCTGGTGAACTGGTGATTATGTTCTACGTGCAGTGGGTCACTGGGCTATGAAAATATGTATCACTATCAAGTTAGACCACTGCTCGTGCTAACTGAATGTCACTTCACATTGCCATAAATGCCTAAATGCAAAATACTGCTTGTGTGTCTAGGCAGCCAATCTGCTACGCTCAGGTATTTGCCTCCAACGACTGATTGTTTAATTATTGCATGGCAATTTAGAGACAAAGTGAACGTGTATGTGTAGACAGGGTTTTGAACTGCTCCCTGTTCCCTGAAATCTTGACACTCTGTATGTACACTACATGCACACACCTGCAGTTGCGTTTACTGACCAACACGCCTGTATTGGACCATCCGGAGCATGTCCAGCATGATTCGAAGCAGTACAACACACTGTGACCTAGTCTAAGCATGTTGTTTGACATTTTATAGTTCTCTGAGCCGAACTTAATTGCAAAGCTACATCTGTTACATCATACAGGTTCTACGGCCTGCCATGTAATCCAGCTGGCTGATTAATGCAATAGCACAATTTTCTAATTATTTAATCATTAAAAAAATTTTACGTAACATGTAAAAGAAAGTTAAAAGAGTGCATTCACTGAAAAATAAAGCCGGCAGTAGTGTATATTACAGTCAATTTAATTGAAATAATGTCACTGGCCACAATAATGTGGTACAGTTTTGGTCCTGTCTTCTTAGTGAAAGAACTTCACAAGAATAAAGCGTTGAATGCCAATGTGCATTTTGTCACTTTTCTTAAGGATGCATATTTGGTACTTGCTGCCAATTCATGCTTGTTGTGCTTGCACACACCAGCATTGACCTTTTCACAGAGCTGCAGCATTTTCTAAGGTTTATTCGGCTTATATTGCTCATTAGTAAATCAAACATTGGTACATTTATACGTAGTGTTGCGCCTTATATAATTGAAACTGAAGGAAAATTTGGCTTTCTGCCTCACTGAAAGATTGGTAAGCTCTGAAAAACGATACCCAGAAGCGTCACTTCTATTGAGCTATAGTTACGTACAGTGTTGTGTTGTAAGCACAAATGCATACATGCTACAGATTTGAATGCAGACTACGCTATCCATGCAACAAAATTTGTATCCCCGACTGCGTAAAATATATATACAGTATTTTCTCCTGTGCTTAACTGGCGAGTGTTCCGGCGCACTGCTGTAAAAGTTAGCAACAAATAAAGAACGTTAAATGTGCGCTTTTCACTTGCCTGTGTGCCAGGAAGAAACAACGTCGGCAGGGCATCTGGCTCCAGATGAAAACGTGTCCAACTGATTCCTTAACCCTGCGCCAGTCCGGAATCGTGAAGGAAGGCATCACGTGCGAAGTGTCTGCCACAAGCGCATAGGTTCTTTCGCTTCTCCGTGGGTGGAAGGCCAATACGCTGCATGCCACGCACACCACAAGGCGTCATCGCGAGGCAGCGTATGTCGGGACTTAACGCCTTTCCTGTCGCTGAACTTTGCACCCGATGACAACGCAGGGCACTGTTTGTTCTTTGCTCGTTACTCCCCTAGCTAGATGTGCGCCCAGTGCCCGCTCGGTTGACCACGCCGACTACGGTGCAGAGGTTCACATTCACCAGATTGAGCCCACTGACAGCCAGCTCCGGCACAGCTGTTTAAAAGCAGCCAAAACTGAAGAGCGGATCGCACAGAAGCATCGGAAAAACCACTGCAGTGGCTGTGTGCCAACTTCCGAGAGGATATATTCCGTCAGTGAAAGTCCACAGCGCAGGTGCATCTTATCACGTAAGCTGAATCTTCCAGTGGCAACCCATGGTTAATTGGCGAGGACAGATAACCCGTTTTCTTAAACCTTGAACGTCGCTTCTGCTGCATCTGACCATGGGAAACAGGACGTGTGCGCTACCTTCGAGTTAAATTTGGCGATAGTGCGGTGGCGTTACAAAGGGTGCGGCATCCCAAAGCAACCGCAACTTAAACCTAGGCACATGAGCGCGTCCTTGTGGTACATACACGAACGTTATCTTTTTTTATTGAGGAAACTTACTGGACTCAAACAAACGAAGCACTAAACCTGCGGTGCCGAAAAGACGGATTTGCGCGAGTGCGCCGAGTAGTGGAGACGACAGTTTTCTTTCACCGGAAATGCGTCATCCATATCAAAACTTTCAACGAAGTTGACAAATTTATTTGTTTGCTTCATCTTGTTTATTTAACTGCAAAAGATATTATACACAGTGACAACACAACCAAGTTCATTTGATTCAAAATGATTCAAACATCGCTCTTAATTTATGCTGGCTACCAGCCAATAGCAGCAATCTGCTTCATTTTGTCATAAAGCATATTGAAAAAGAGTGAGAACCAGCCTTTTTTTGAAGCGAGAGCTCCTGAGTAAGGGACAACTTTGTGCTTGCCCTGTTAACTCTACGCGTCGCGTACGACTGTAGAATTTGGGGTGAGCTGTTTATTGCAACATGCACTGTCGATAGAATGTGCTTTTTCGCGAAGTCCGAGGGGTGGTTCAGGACCCCTTTAAAAGGTATTCTACATTCAATCAGCATTGTTTCATTTGCATTCAATTCAACCTAGACATTCCCAATTGACATGATCATAACGTTTCCACATGGAGACATACCTTCCGAAGGCGCAGCGCAGCAAGCACGCTTGGCCGATTGGCCATCTGTTGTGCCAGGCGCACATTGCGCATTGATGCTTGTGGCACGGGTGGAATATGGGGCACTGCGGCCGCTGCTGCTGCAGCCCGCAGCGCCTCTGCCTCGGCCTGCTGACGGTATGCTGTGAAACTGGAAGAGAAAGCATGGTCTTTTAGCCACAGGAGCATGCAAATGCCTTTTAGGAACAGCGAACAAGAACTAAGACATATCATGGGCAAGTATTCTTGAAAAGCTCTATATTAATTATTATTATCCAGGTTAATGATTAGAATACAAAGTAAAATGAACCATTTTAAAATTTGCATAAAAATCCCAGTGTCGCTATAGTGCCGTGAAATATCAGATTTTGACGTATTTTCCCCTAATTTCATGGTTCCAGCTCATTCAAAACTACAAAATTTGTTATGTTCCCTCTATGACTTATTCAGAATATGATGAAATTCATTTTACCTGACCAGGACTACACAACAGGTGATGGAACGAAAATTGCAAGACATAACATTAAACGCGCTCCGACACAAAATTATGAAGGTGAAATAACTAGGTAAGACAGATATTTGTGAACATACATACAGAATCTGAGAAATTCCAATGGCAAGGACAACCTAGAACATATTTAAAATCAATTTTAAAGTATATGAAGTGCAACAAAGCAACCAGCTGAGCTCATATCATTGCTTATGATGAAAGAAGGCAGATATCTTCTCATAACCAACAATAAAAAAAATGGCAAGAGTGCAGCTTGAAAAGCTTTATCATTCTGACAATGGTTCACTGCTGAATGATGTATCAATTCACCGCATAATTTAGGCAGCGTGCACATCAACATCATGCCAGGCATACCAATGCACCATCAATGGCATGCACTCACAATGGTGTCCTAGGAGTGTTCATTATCTGACGGACCGCTAGTTTCAAAGTCATCGCTATCGCTTTCAAAAAGTAAATCTCATGGCCTGAACCATTACCACCTGAAGAGCTGGATGGCCACAAAAGGCTTCTTTTCCACAACAACAGACCAGCAACACATGCATCGGCTCCGCTGGATGCCTTCTTTTCCACCTCCATTGAAAATGCAACCACTGCAACCGCGATCAAATCCACTTATTTCGGGTCAGTAGTCAAGCACTATTATAACCACTGGACCACTACAGTGGACAAACAAATCTGAAATAGGAGTTGAAAAGAGTAATTAGAGTTGAAACAGATGGCACCAACTAAGGCACTTTTTTACTTAAAACATTAAAAAAAAAAAACCTTTCAGGCCAGCTTGGTGACGGGGGTACTGGAGAGCAAAGTTTATATAAATACATTCCTTTGTTTGATCAGCGTGTGTGTGTGTGTGTGTGTGTGTGTGTGTGTGTGTGCATGTGTGGCACCTATTCTCCGACATGTTGTGAAATCCATTGAAGTAGGCACTCAGCAGCGCACCTGCAGACCAACTGATGCTTGCAATTACCGCCTGTATGTGCCAGGACTCCGCAAAGAGCTGCTTGTGGTGGCTGGTCTCTATGTCAATGATTCTCGACTGAGATGTGGTGATCATGTACCTCACTGTGTATGATCACTGCATCTCAAAATTACCTGCTCAGGGCTGGTATCAGCAAAACAACGTGTCAACTATCCCATAAACAAACATGTCTCACTCACATCGCTGAAAAGGAGGCACTATCACGAGTGCATAAGTGTAGCAAATCAGTTTGTGAACAGTTGGGCAAAGATGAGCTGTGCTCCTCCAAAATGGTGAAGGGGTAAACGCTCTTGCTCCTTACGCCCATGGAGATAATAATCAATGTGTAAAAGTTACAAGTGAAACCATTTCACAATGTAAAGAGACAAGCTGGCAAGAAGTGTCATAGGCCTAAGTGCATCCTTGGAACAAATAGATTATTTAGAATACATAGTTGCCCAGCAAGGAAACATACTGAATGTAACAATTACAATCTTCAGTACACCATTGTGTGCTTGAAATTGTAAGTCACCGGCTTCCACCTTTCCAAACTATTAAAATCACAGCAATATAGGGCACAGTTATTTTAACTCGGTCAGAGTAATGAAATAATGTATACCTAAAACTATAAAAAGCCGTACTTAAACATTCCAGGACAAAATACAAAATTTTCTGTAAGCAATGCTTTTGTGAGTGATGAATTTCAGAAAAAAAGAGACATTAACCAGCAGGCTCCCCCCATATACAGTAAGCTGTGTTCGGTAAAAATAGCAGTTCACTGAGGTTCTTGCAAATTGATGCAAGCTTACATTGACATGACCAATGCATACTGCTGAGGCTATGTGTAAATGAGCCCTGGCTTCTCATGTTAACAACATGTGCATCATTACACGCAATATTTTTATACAACATAAATGTTCAGCAGTATCAAAAGCAAACAATAGGAAACTCAATAATTCCTAGCATACCCATTCTTTAACTGTTATTGTATATTCATGTTCATGTGTTGTATACTCATGTATTCATGTTCAGCATGTCTTTTTTTCTTTTTTTTTGAAGCTGAGTAGCTAATCTTCAAAAGATAATCACTACAAAAAATAACCATTAATTTACTAAAGGACAGTCCTTGTAGCACTTGGACATGTGCTTCTTTTTCTTAGAATTGTGTGGTATGCAGGGATCACGTGTGTCACACAGTACTTTTCTTTAATACAGAGTGTTGAAATTTGTTTTATATGTGTAGAAGGTTGTCATATTAAACCAATAGTTAGTAAAGTCATTTTCATTTTACAACAATTGAGAACAAATGACATTTGGCTGTACTGAGAACATGCCATTTGGCAACAGAACCAACAGTGCCTTCCCTCTTCCTATCCGCAAGGTAGCAAGTGTGAATGGTCTATCATATTATATTACATGTTGAAAAAGACACAGTGCTAAAGGGCTCACCGTTCATTGAGGCTGAGCTTAGTTGTGTTCTTGAGGATCACCTTGCTGGCCATTGCGCCTTGTCCAGCTGCATGCAAAAGCAGCCCACTCAACACGATCTTTTTCACACATTGATTTGTAGGATTTAAAGCTTTCACACATTTTCTGTTGTAAAACATGGTCAGATGCAGGCAGAAAATAAGATGCATGGGGAGGATTGGGAGAGGCCTTCGTCCTGCAGTGGACATAATACCCCTGTCACACTGAGTGCACTTACACTCACGCGGCTGCTACACGAGAAAGAGAAGTGTGCTTTGGGAATGTGCATTCCCCTAGCGGACGTTGCCGCAAACTGCCCGAGGGCGAGAATAGTGATGTTTTTTTGTTGAGATATGATTTGTTTTAATAGATAGCAACCTTTCCAATAACGAAAACAGTGTTTTAAAAATGATACGGGCGCCGCGTTATGAATTCGCGTATTTGTTTTCAAGCCACTGCTAGCGAGGCTACACACTCCGTCGCCGCAAAGCCTGCGAAGTGAGTTCGGCGAACGCACTACCCTGCAAGTGCGCTTTGCGGCGAGTGTCACTAAACGTTCCCGTGTGACAGCGTGCGAATGACACTAGCGGCGAAATGCACTCTCTCGAAGTGCACTTAAGTTGTCCCATGTGACAGGGGTATAAGATGGGCTGCTGCTGCTGATGATGATGACGACATGGATAAGACACTACAGCCTTCGTCAATATCTGCATCTAGTTTGCAAAATGTTCACAGCAGAATGGATCACTGATGAAGTGAAAACTGTTCGTTTTGTAGACATCCTTTATAATTCAAGACATGCTGTACAGTGCTCAAGGGTTGAAATCCAAATATTTGGGGCTAGGTAATATGTATACTTTTGCTTTTATCATCTTGCATTCGTGCTACATTGACATGATGTTGGTTGGTACAATTGCACCAGAGCCCACACCACATTTACTGACCAGAATCACAGCTACATGGCATGGATATACTGAGAAATACCGGTTATGGTAATCCAATGTCAGCATTGTGCAGCTCTCTATGCAAGCAGTGCACAGCATGGTAGTAATACAGGTCAGTTCATTTAAGAAGACCTCACTGACAGCAAAAGCTTGGTCATAACAAATCAAAATACATCTGTTTCCTGCGCTTGTACACAAGCAGTTGCACCATTTGTGAATTACAGTGAAGGACACTGCAGCTGCTTTCCCTTATTTGTCACAGCAATACTCTGTGCAAACACGTTCTTATAAGTTCAGTGCATGCTCACATTGATAAAATCACTAGTATTACACTTTGTCTTATGAACAGCATGCAACACTATGGCAACTTTTTCTCTACTTGCCTGTACAACATGGTGTATGCAACATGACAGTACGAAATGGGACTGCAATGCATAATTTGGCGTACATTCACTTGCATATGTTCTGGTCACAACATATAATGGAACTTTCTAACAGAAGGTACAGGCCAAAACCTACTAACAGTACAGCAGTGCACTAAGAAGTTTGGAAGTCTTCACACTGGATGTGCAAAAGACAAGGAGATGAAGGAGGGAACACCCAGCATGAGTGTGGTGCTCACGCCTTTTTACACACTTGTCCTCGTGCTGTCAATTGCTCGTTAGCAAATTGGCAGAGTGAGCGCCCCGAACAGGCGCTGGTGCCGTGTTCAAACTCCAGACTGGGACAAATTTTTCATCAACTAAAGAGCTTCCATTTCTGAGAAATCCATATGGATTTCCTTGCAGCCTTGTGCTACAAAAGGGTGCATGCTCATTTTTCCTTTCATAAATGTTACTCCACCTTGCGGATTTCCTCAGAACTCATTTGCCATATACTGCAACTAACACATTTATTTCATTAAATATTTTACCATATGTCTGGTGTTCACTTAAACATAGTTTCTTTTTCATGTTCAGAGGCTCTAGTCACTGCTGTATATGAGCTTAAAATAAGCTGCTGGGGAATTTCTACAGCTGTCTTGAAAACGGGTGCCTCACTTTCTGAAAATTAATGTAACAATATTCAATCTGTATTTGATTCCAAAATTCCCAATTTGCATGCCCATAGTGGTAATGTTGTACAAAGTACTGTTTGACAGAAAACATAACAGGAAAAAAGGAGGTACTGTGGTTTGCACTTGTAAATTAATCTGCCAAGTGCACAGGGTATTGAGAATGAGTCTTCAGGTGCAATGTCAGCTTTCTTTGTACTTTTTTTTTTTGCCATTCAATTGGGGCAAATATAGACACATGAAATACACCAAGATTCGGTAACTATAAAGGGCGTCAAATAACGGAGCCCCATCGCTACATTTATAACACATATTAACGTGGCAAAGCCCTTGAGACGGAAAGCATGTTTTTCAAAACCAGAAATTACAGAGCTAAGTGTACCTTCATACGACTGACCATGCTTGCGTTTCCATCGCTCAAACTAGTAGCATTTAGTTACTACAAAACAAAACTATTCTGAAACTGTACTGCGTGACAAACGGTGCTCTCTCAGATGTAAATGTAGAAGGCACGCGTTGGACATGCATAAGCGCACCGAACATGTGCCGATGGTTGCAAGTTGACTGCCCCGCTGGGCCTGCAGCACCATGATGCGGTATGCAAACACGGTTCTTTTACGGATCTCGTCCCACACACGCACGCATTCAGCACACGTAGAGTCGCTAACACGAGCTGGACGCCTTCATTATTTGCGTACGCGTTGTCAGACTGCAGGAGCGAGCGGCTTGGTCACACTGACTGGAACGTTTAGTGGTGAAGTCTCGACCCAATGCTCTGCGTTAGAGACATTGCAAGGATTTGCAAGTTACCTCAGTGTGTGTAGCGACGTCACAAGCAGGAATGTAGACTACCGAACTCGGCCACACAGAGAGGAAGGCGTGACAAATGTCTACGTTACCATTACCTTCACTCACGCGCAAACCAACATGCCGGGACCATTGACTTGTAGCAACTCACCAACGCTGGCGAAGCGAATCGATGCCGACTCACAGTTTTAAGTTAGGTCACTGTGAACAGGACCAGTAATTGCGGACCCCTATGTCTTTCTGGGTATTGCAGATCACTACTAGCCCGGGTAAATTGTAAATGACAGTAAAGCTCTTTCATGCAACTATGTACAGCTCTCGCGCAATCAACTAATTCTGGATCGTCCTGGCTCTCAGGCTTCGGACTTCGGATTTTTGTACGACTACTTTGATTTCGCTTTTGCTAATAAAACTTTTACAATGCAAAATATCCTTTTACGAAAGACATATACCTATAATCTTGCAAGATACAGCTAACGATCACAAAATTTTATTTCAATGCGCTGTTTGTTCGCAAGTTAATGAATATTTTGTCGCGCTGCAGCATGGGGCACTGTTTTGCGCGCAGCATTTGAAGTTCGAAGTTCGTACCTCAGCTGCTTCAGTGATCTCTCATTCACGGCCGCTCGATTAGCACGTGCGTTTTTATCCAGCGGCCGTGTCTCATTTATGCCCCCGCACTGGCCAAGGCACGTTCCTCCACAGCAAAGTAAAATATTTTGCACTCTACCCTATGAGCAATCAACATGCTACGGGTTGCATTGTACATGCACTGTTCCGTTTCAGAACGAGACGCGTTCCTTGCTTTGCCGTTATGAGAAAAGACCGCAATAATAAATAAATAGGTACGGCAACTGTTTACGCATCAATAATTATTAAAGGTGCGTTTATCGAAAAATATAGTTGCTTTAGTAAAACGTAAGAAGCCTTTTCGGTGGCGGATTTCCCCCAAGAGAGGGTTTGAACTTTGGGGAAAAATAAAAGAATGGCTGGGGAGTGCGGCCGCCGGGGGCACAGGCATTTACAATATTGTGGACATTTATGAGGACCTCCTTTGTCATCTGTACATGATCACGTACATCACGTCGGCTTCACACGGATTTGTTCTTCATCGCTTGTGGGGTTTCTTCTTGATTGCGAGCTGTACGTTTGACGTGGTCGGTTCGCCGTGCCTTGGAGGCGTAATAAACGTCGAAGTAACCGGGACATTAGTGAGTTTTAGTATATCGGAAAGCAGCAAACGTAAAGATTTAGCGTTAAGGTTAACGTTACGGTAAACCTGGGTGCACTTGGAGGCACAAACTAGACTTTTAGTATAGCGGAAGAGCGCGAAGCGTTAAAGCTAACGCAAAGGCATGTGCGGCGACAACTACACCTTAAAACAACTCTTATTAAATCCCTAAGTGCGCCACAAAATCATTGAGCCAGTATCGTGTGAGTGTGTTGTTAGTGCTGTGTCGGCAGGCCCGAAAAACATCGCTTCGTTTCAACATGCCGCCATCGAGTCTCCTTTCTGACCCGTACTGCCTGTCATTTCGAAGTCGCGATGACATAGGAGCGCTTATTTTATACTTTGGAAACCAGAGAAGCTACGCAGGCAGTCCATGTCGTCGAGGCTATGCCGTATATACGAGAAATTTCGCCGACATTTCCGCTTTGAGAAGGCGGACTTTCCACTTGTCATCAGTGCCCCGAAGCTTCTGCAACATTTCTCCGGTGCCCAAGGGGTGCGCATCTGTGCATGTGCCTGCGAAGGCTGGCTTATCCAAGTCGCCTTTGTGACTGAAGGAATACTTCGCCAAACAGTACTGCCATTTCAAGCATTATACATACAGTAGTGCACCACACTACTCGTCTCGGCTTTATTTAATTGGTTGTAGCTTGAAACAGCCGATGTACAAAAAGAAAAAAGCCCCGGTGGCAGTGCCGCCATCTCGACGAGACTACCGTAAACGTGAGCAAAGCGACATGGCCTCTGAGATTTCGAACGCCGGCACGCGCAGTCTCGAAGGCCGTGAAAGCGAGTGCACTCACATTTTAAGCCTTGTGTGCCGCTTACTGAGTGCGTATCTTGAAAACGGCGACACATTGTCACCAATACACGGCTGGCGAAGCTTAATTAGCCAAACCTAAGGCAAACAAGAATATGAGCGGGTAATGAATGAGCTTAACAATGCAGGCCGATGTCACGACAGATCTGAAGCGAGTGGTCTCACTTCGACTGACGCCGCCATCTTGCCAGCCGTACGGGTCCCTTTGCGAGCATTAGCGTTGAACGATATCTTCCGAAAATAGCGTAGGCACGTAAGGGTATCGCATACGTTAGCGTTCTGCGCATGCGCGGTGTGTTCCACGGTAACGTTAACCTTACGCTAAATCTTTGCGTTTGCTGCTTTCCGATATACTAAAACTCACTAATTATGAGTGGTGGAGATGCAAGTTGCGAGGGTAGAGTGTACTAGAAAAGACTCTAGCGAGGGTCTGAGTATGCAGCACCAGGCATGGACGCCAGCTCCTCCTTGACAAGGTCTCGCTAGTCGGTACCAAAAGGTTGAGAAGGCAGCGGTGCTGCAGGGTGCGAAGCCTAGTGCGCCTACATGTAATTCGCGAATGATCGCGCGGATCATTCGAGAACTATCGATAACCCACATTCGATGACCCCACGTATCGAGGGGTCATCGGTGGTGGTGGTTGTACTCGTGTCCGGCTGCAGCCGCACAGATTAGAGTTCGTCGAGGCGCTGGCAAGTAGTAACAATATCAGCTACGGTGGGAGAGAGAGAGCAAACATTTATTTTAACATAGTGAGGGATCTTCCTCGTAGGGTGGAGCCCTTAGTTCAGGGCCCCATTGGCTCGCGCCACTCCACGTGCTCGCTGGATCAGCCGACGGTGGGAGGATTCTGAATTAACAGGACAGGACATTGAAGGCGATAGCCCCGATGCATTTCAGAACGTGGCGAACACTGATTCGGTCATGGCGGCAATAACACGGCGACATAGAGCAAGGACATCATGGATGTACGATGTGTAAGATTCTCCCCGTTGTTGTTTGCAAATGTCGAGATACATTTTTGCGAGGGCGGAACGAACCGCTGGAGCACCAAAAACTGGTGGAGCTGTTGTGTGAAAGTGCTCTAGTCTGCGTAATCAACTTCATGGTTGAAAAACCAAGTCTTCGCTACTCCTGTGATACAGAAGGCGATGTGGCGTAACTCGAGCGGATCGTCCTACCGGTTAGCCAAACTCACTCGGTCGTACTCGTCAAGCCAGTCCTCGCGAAGGCCAGCGAACAGATGGAGGTCACGCTGGCGGCTACTGACGATCCAGTGCGACGGCGCTGCGGTAGTCGAGGCCGAGGTGGTAGACGGGTGAGAGCCTGTTGGCTGGTCTTGCGACATGCTGGCGGACAGCTGGCTCAAGCGACGACCCGAACCAAGCTCCAGGAGGTAGAGGGGGAAGGCAGTAGGACGGAGGACCGATCAGCACCCTCAACCACTTGTAACGTCCCGGTTACATCGACGTTCATTACGCCTCCAAGGAAGCGAACCATTTCTGCCATTTCATGCTATTTTCTTGTTTCAGTTGGTCGATTCCTACAGCGAACAAAAAGCCGAATAGTAATACTAGCTACAGGAAGGGGATGATGAATTATCTGGCATTTTACCCATGGTTCTTGACGGGGCTTGACAGGGCCAAGAAGCAGTCCTGTAAAGAAGTGCTCGAAGTTATTCGGCGCTCCCTCATTTTAGTTAACTACGTTCAATTGTAGTGATAAGGGTGCTTAGATGCAGGCCAGTTTGCGGTCGTGCGAAGCCCATAAATCTATGTACCTGAGTATGTTATAAATTATAAGAGCAGAGTCTGAATGGTTCTCGAAGTGCTCCGGAAGCCGTAGTTTCTGCATAAAACAAACCTCTAAAAAGAAGCTAAGAGGTCTCCCCAAAGTATTTCGCAGTCAATTTATTGCAACTCAGGAATTGTTTATAAGCAGTCAGTTGGTGCGATGGAGACTCCTTGGTGAGAGACTACAAGCACACCTTGCACATCGTTGTGGCGGGGCTAGAGCATTTTCGCAAAAAGCACCAGTACGGCCATGAGGACACCCTGAAGGATTGTGAGAACCTGAAAGACACAGATGGAAGCCACGGTTTAGCTGTCTCGCGCTCTTACCCTACCTCTCCATCCTCGCTCCTATATATACTTGCAGAAAAACGACCCGTCCGGTTAATTTTATGCTTTATAGACATCCGTCCTCCCAGTTGTTTATATATATATATATATACCGGTCGCAACGTCAGTAAAGTTATATTGTTAATCGAGTGAATCTCTTCTTTTGAAAATATTTATTCGGGCTCAGGGAAATCTTTCCGCACTTCATATATTGTAAAGAAGAAAGGGAGACGTAGACACAGCGCCTTTTCTGCAGGCCGGCTGTTCTATTCTGACTTCCTCCTCTTTCTCTTCGTCTGCTCCTCTTGCACTTCGCTCCTCTAGCGCGAGCGTCTTCGGCACGGCGAGCTCTCTGTTTTTATACATTACAAGATATATATATATATATATATATATATATATATATATATATATATATATATATATATATATATATATATATATATATATATATAAAGACATTGCGAGTACGTTCACAGCAGACACTATCTGTGTGAGGTAACGTCTGTGAGTCGTACACGCAGCGACAAGACAGCCACGCGGCAAGACCAAATATATCAAGGGCGCGCGGTAGCGGACGTGGGCGTGAGATTGGAGTGTGCTATGCACATCTCTTTAGGCCTTAAATTTCGCCATATATAATACAATACTGACCTAACTTATGACGAATAAATCTAATTGTCCTATGGTAATTATGCATGTGTGGCCCCTAAAATATTCCTGGTAGTACCAATATCCACTGTCATAGCCAGGATTTTAGTTAGGGTGCAGGGGAGGCAACACCTATGTAAACGCGCGTGCTTGTGTTTGCAACACGTAGTATACGAATGCAAACTGAAAAATTGCGGGTGGGAGGGGAGACGCAATATAACACGCAGACTAAAATTATGGTTATGCTCATGGTGACACCGGACGTGAGGCACAACTGCCTCACGCTTCTGCTTGTCTCTCGCCTATTATTTAACCATTTCGGTTGTGTATATACCTTTTATGACCCTAATTACTTTGCTAAGACAAAATTGGAATTCACCGTTTTGTAACGTAAGGGTGCAAAAATTTATATGGATTCCTCACAAATTATATGCCTAAGGTTGACAAAAAATTCGTCTTGCCCGGGGATCAAGCACAGCCGAGACCGGTGCCACTCCGGAACGGTTACCGGGCCAGGACGAATTGTTCGTCAGCTATCTAAAGCTTTGTTATCTCGAAAATACGCGGTCTAGATTTTATTGTAAGTTGGTGGATTTCCTCCCAAAATCCTTACTCCATCGTGCGGAATTCTGCACTAATATTTCCCATGTATTCTAGGACATATTGTGGTGCACTTTTAACGCGAAAGCATTTCTTGGCTAGGTTCGCGATAGCGCGCGCTCAGCTGCCGTCCGCAAAAAGCGTCCGCAAAAGCCATTCCCGGAAAGCACGTGACCTCTTCCCACCGGAAGTGACGCCATCGCCAAAACTATCACTGCAGCGGCAGTCGGCGCGCGCTCCGCTGCAGTTTCTCCGGCGCGCGCTCCGCCGCGCTTTCTCCAACACAGCGAAGAAACACGGCGACGCGGCTTGCCGCCGCGTCGCCGTGTTTCTTCGCTGTGTTGGAGAAAGCGCGCGCCCAGCTGCGTGGCGTCGCCGTTTGCTACGGCGATGCCACACACCTGCCGAGCTCAATCTCGAATTGAAGACGCCCACGGAGGCGATCACTACGTCGAGATGTACGATCGATCTCGCATTCACCAACGACCTATACATTGTTCGAGACGTGATGCATGTCCCCACCTACTCGGATCAAAAGGCGATGGCAGTTTCTGTGTACCCCGGCCTAAGTACGCCGTCACCGGAACGATAAGAGGGCGGCGACACCGGTGTCTGTTTAATGACACCACCCACAACGCCGCGGTGATCGTACTACTTAATTCGATATGCCCGAGACCTGCCAGGGCATATCTGCATATACTGCCTGGACGACGAAATAGAAGGGGACATGTGAAGTGTCGACACCACTTTGATGGCATCAAATCATGTAAATAAACAAAATCCGGCCTCCCACATTGCCTCATTCTTTATAACACAACTCTGCAACACCAGTTCTCAGCATCCCTCCGCAACGACAATCTAGCCAAAAGAAACACTGTCGCGTTCTCATCTCATAAGAATATGCTTAGGGATTGTCGAACTTTTTTACAGCGTAAGCTGTTATGAGATCACAACAAGGGTCGTTTTTGCGCCGTAGTTGTCCGCCGCCGCCGGTGTCCGTAACCGCTATTGCGCAAATTTGAGAAAAAATAACCAGGATCGAGGAGTATTCCAACTCGTCCTCTGCGTGGATTCGAGCATTCTACCACTGAGCTACGCCTGCGCTTCAAAAACCTTCGCTAAAGGACCTAAACAGGCATAAAGTCTGCCGAGAAATCGCATTAACAAATGTAATGTTACGTGGCAGAATAATATACGCCACTATACGTCGCGAGTTCGAGGGATAACGAGTTCGAGGGATAATTTCAAAGGACACAGGGGTGCATGCTTCGTAGCTCTGCACCCATTACAGAGGCATCATCTACATCATCATTATGAAACAATCTTCTTCAGCTTTACCGTCATCATTATTACGAACCGCTGCCCTTTATCGTGTCGTATCGTGCCATGCAGCAGGCGACGTGCGCAGCCCCGACAGCAACTTGACTTGGCTCTTCGATATACCTGATGGCGCCTCCTTGTAAGGTGCAGACCGCTGCTGAAGAAGCGAATCTCAGAGCTACGCGCGCGGCTGCAGCAAGGCGACGTCGGGCACAACAGACAGCTGTGCAGAGAGAAGCCCAAGCCGCAGCTTGGCGTCGATGCCGGGCCGAGAGTTCGGTTCGTTCTCGGGAAAACAATGCCGAGAGACTCTAAGATGTTCAGTTATACAGATTTGCACGTTACAATGCTGCAGTAATTATGGCGTAGTGGGTACTTCCCTAATTGGCGAAATGATGAGAGTTATGACGCAGCTAGGGGATACCTACTACCTCTAATTGCAGTAGTTTCCCCAAGCGTTTAAAACAGCATCTGCGGTTCCGCTCAGGCCTGGCTCTTTTTTAGCAACTAATAGAGGTATCGGCCAGATGTTCGCACTATTTTGTTCATTTCAGTGTGTTCTGTCCACTGAACTAAAATTACTTTACTATGTCACAAAATTATTGGTAATATTTTTCTTACGGTGCATGATTTTGCACAAATTTTTGTATATTTTCTTATGAAACAAAAACAACTCGTCATGAAGTCATAATTTTAGTTCAGGAAATTGCCGCATATCTTTTCAGCACGCAAGGAAAGAATGAGTGCGCCACATTTTCTCATACTGGAATAATTTCACCGACATGACAAATGTTTTGAGAAAATTGATTTCGAAGTACAATAACTTCAACGTTCTGCCAACATTTTTTACCCATATATTCAATATATTATATCTTCGTCTACGCAGGGGCGAGACCGGCAGGCAGCACACGGTGGCTAAGTGCAACACATGTTTATTCGGTCACACAACTAACGATCTAACAACCCGGAAGAAAAAAGGGGCGGTTGCTTATATACATGCTCGAGCCACTATCACACCGAGCATTGACGTCACAAAGCCCAACAGTCCGAGTCCGGGTCACCGCGGATAGCGAAGCGCGTCTGCGTCAGCACCACGATGCACAAACACGATAACACAACACAATATACTATAGCAACCAGCTGCATAGTCATCACGTAGGCAGTTCATTTTTTTTTTCACCTAGAAAGGAAGAAGCCGCAAGATTGTTTTCCAGTTTACGAAGAAAACAAGCCACGAAAACATGCAGTATCCGCAAAAGCGGGCGTATCGCTGGTCGCGTTGCTTTCATATCGCAAGTTCAGGCCGACACACGAAGAGATGCAGACAGCGATCTATTTTCATATTTAGAGAGAAAAAAAAAAGGAATAGCTCTTTTTCTTTTCAAATTGTCGCTTACCCTGTTCCTTTAATTATTCTTCCAACAGCTCCCATGATAAACGCTAGCAATCCCACTTATGTTATCGTGGCTACCTGGTACGCAAACCTCTCATTCTGCGACAATATTTTGCCAAAGCCGCCCGATGGCAAGACACAGCTGCTATACAGCTTTCATAATCTTTGAATATATCCTTATTTCATGTGCAATATGAGCTTCTCAGATATAGCGCTGTACATCCAGCATATATATACGTAGTTGCGTAGAAAAAGCAGTGGTATGTCTAGAGATTGCAGGTTACTTTATTTAGGTACCTTATGGGTGAAGTGGACGCGTCGAACACTGTTTATTTATTTATTTATTTATTTATTTATTTATTTATTTATTTATTTATTTATTTATTTATTTACAACATACTCCGATCGAAAGACCAAGCAGGGGTGCATAACTAAAGCAGTGATCAAAGAATTCAAAATACACAAAACAAATAAAAAGACATGGTGAAAACGTAGAGTTAGGAGCACAAGGGCAAAGCACAAGCAAAGAAATGGACAGTATGAAAAATTGCCACTCATTTTACAAACAGAAAGGCGCATAGCCCTGAAAGTCAGGATTATCCTCATCACAAAAGGTTTCCAATGGTAACGCATTTAATTAACTTATTCTGGGGTCCCAACTGTATAAATATTATGCACTTTACTCAATTTTGTTATGAATAAGCCTGATTGATTGATTGATTGATTGATTGATTGATTACTGTCCGAGGAAAAGAACGAGTACATGAAAAAAATTGTGTGCATGAGTACGTACGTGTCGTTTGCCTAGACATTCGGTGTGTTAAGTAAGTTTCACGTCTAATGTTAAATTTTCGAAAATACACTGAGTGGAGAAATCCCAGCATATCTCTATTGCTCTTCTATGTTCTAAAACAGGGATGCGATTATTAGCCATGATCGTTGATGGGGAGTCATATCTTTGGTGAACACTGAAAATAAAGCGGACTGCTTTTCGTCGTACTATCTCATGTTTCTTAATACTTTTCCTGAGATATGGTCCCGAACGATACCAGCATAATCTGCAGAACACTAGCATAAACGTGGTTGCAGTATGGTAATTCGCATCGACCGTACTGTAACCACGTTCAGCGCGCAGCCCTTTGACCATGAACATTCACTCGTCGAAGAACGTATAGTTTCTACTGCTGAAGTTATGTCGCATTTCAATGACGTAATGTATGACTGCGTGGTAAGTAAGTCATTGTTATAACAATCACGTCACAGAAGTGTGTAGGAAAAGTCACACAGAATTAAAGGAACACTAAAGGAAAATACTAATTTTGACCAGGTAGATCTTTTATCTGTGTTGGAGCCTAGCACTGCTTCCTGCGCGTCAATAAACGATTTTTTTTATTTGCGTAGATAATTGCTGCCGAAAGTGCCCGGTCTTGCCGCTCAATCTGAATCGCCCGCGCCGGAAGGAGCACTTGACGTCACGATCTAGGCTGCCGACACTACGTGCAGCTAGCTCCGCGGCCGCAATAAGTCGCAACAACTGCGGCTTATTGCACGTTTATTTATTATCAAAGCTTAACTAATTCATTTTTCATTTCTAACCTGGAGCGGTAGTCGAAAAAGTACTCACAGATCGGTACAGAGGGCGCCACCAAAAATTTCTCAATTCCATCGTCTTCTCTGTTACAAGTGTTCTGTTCTGTTGCAGAGTGGCTGATGCACAGGCCTAATCTTTCAATCTTGTACAATTTAATATTTCCCTTTTAAGTCCTCTTAAGGTCTACAGGGTGCCCCGTTCATCACTTCAATAGTGAGCGTATATATACATAGTATACACGGAACTTCAGTATGTAACTACGCACGAGTCCGGTGCCTAAAAGAAACCTACCAAGATGGCCACACTCAGAAGTTTGCTGTGTTCGTACGACAGAGCGATGAAGCCATTCACCAGGTACATCAGCGCTCCGCTTCCATAGTAGGTCACAAGCTGCAAACAAAGAAGGATGGCTGCTGCCGAGTGACGCAATCATGAAGCTTCAGCGAGATCAAGAGTCAGCGTTTCTATCAGGCCGCAATGTATACTGAAAATATTGTGCATGACCGCACTGGCACGTTGGTGTTCTCGAATACAAGGCGCTTATTCTACAAGAGCATTCTACGAGCCCAATCATCCAGCCGTGTATAGTGGAGTATATTGCCGAAATTGGCGTGACATTTGTACATTTAACTGGTAATGCAGATTGGTAAACACCCGAAAGAGAACGGAACGAGACAAGATGACTCGTGATTACGGTAAACGTTCAGCGCGTCAAGAAATGACATGGACGATATAGACAGAATAGGAAAAACAATGTCGACAGTGGACACACGCTCATGTCTCCCTAAAGGGTAACAAACTCGCCCTCTGCGAGGCAAGGGACCTCATCGACCATGTAGGGCAGGTCACGTGGATCTCATGGGAAATCATCCAACACCACAGAATATTGCGGAACACTGCCACCACCGCTCACAAGGACGCGAGAGACAACACTCGGGTCATTGCAATATAAAATGTTTCCTTCCCAGTCGAACACCCGTATGCAGAAAAATGTAAATTCTGCTAATACCCAAGAACCTAGAACACAGGCAGTCACAGAGTGCAAGAACACATGCACACCTGCCTTCGCTGCCCCAGAAGCAGTGAGAGGCCCTGCTGTCCAGCTTCAGGTAAGGTACAGGCTCTCGGACAAGTTGGTCGAGAGGATGGTCGCATAGTCGAGGCGGAGCAGGGATTCCTTTCAAGAGGGAACCGATGATGCTGTGAATCCAATTAAGGAAAGGACGCCAATTTCTGCAGCCCGTGAAGCCGGAAACTTAACATGGCATATTTCAGACAATTTGGCTGAGCCAGCCACGCCACAGTGGTCTAGTGGCTATGGTACTCCGCTGCTGATCCGAGGGTCGCGGGATCGAATCCCGGCCGCGGCGGCTGCATTTCGATGGAGGCGAAATGTTGAGGCCCGTGTGCTGTGCGATGTCAGTGCACGTTAAAGAACCCCAGGTGGTCGAATTTTCCGGAGACCTCCGCTACGGCGTCTCTCATACTCAGAGCTGGTTTTGGGACGTTAAACCCCACAAATCAATCAAACGAAAAAAAACGAAATGGGGTCTGTGACGTCATTTTCTCAATGTTCCGGTGCGGAATTCAAAGGAGATACTTTGGCCTTAATTATCTCCTTTAATAAATGAAGAGATTAACGACAATAGAGTTCTCGAAGAATGACTAAATGTCATTCTAAACCACTTTAGTCTCTCTCTCTATTGCCCCTTTAAATAAGGGAGAAAAAGAAAGAAAAACACAAAACCGGAGCCCAGACGAGCAGAAGGTCCTTCACGTGACGTATAGGTGTTAAGTGCAAGCGAGATGGATGGGAAGACGTGCAAATTCAGGTGTGCCGGTCTCGCTGGTGCACAGAACACGAAAACGGCGAAGCGCAATGGCAGATGCTGCCGATTTGTGCAGCGCAAAAATGTGTCTTCAGAACTTTAAAGCGGTGACCACCCCGATATCTGCTGCAGCCAGGCCCGAGATTGCCTATGTGTGCCCGCTCCATCAATCCACGTCATTGTCAAACAGCGGTAGCGACGATGGCATAAGCCGCCATTTGCATTCCATCTGCCTCCACCTCGGTCGTTGAGAACGCCGTTGACTCAGCGCCGCACATACCGCAGCAAAGTGAGGACCGAAGGTGACGCTTAGCGCTGATAAAATCAGCGCTAAGCGTCACCTTCGGTCCCACGGCACGAAAAAGCCGGTGTCGTTGCTATTAAAAATACTCACATACTTCCTCGTGGGCTCCATGTCGCCCATTAGACCGAGCAGTATGAAAAAGCCTCCGCTGAGCAGGTAGGAAAAGCTCAGGTAATGCAGCATTTGGTAGGCGCCGAAGGAGTGACCGCCGATGTTCAGGAGCAGCAAGAGAACGAGGGATATTACCTGTATGACAAATTCATATTCCTTGAAACGCCGGATTAAAGTTGCGGCGCAGAAATTGACAGCAGGATAATCAGGAGAGCGCAGACTGTGCCAAATATACCCCCTCCTCATCAAAGAAAGAAAGAAAGAAAGAGAAAGAAAGAACCACAGTTTCGCACAAAAGGCAAGAACACAGACAGCGGTAGCAACGTAAAGCTATAGAAAGGTTTGTGCAGATTTGTATATCGGTCATTATATATATATATATATATATATATATATATATATAATACACATTTGTACATTAAACGTATTAACGAGGATGGTGTGTGCGCGCACAGGAACATATCACATGATAACCGCGAAGACTGACTTTCTCAACACATGACGTGATGAACATCACAAACAGAATTATGTGACGACACACTCAGTTTCTTCTCGCTTCTCTGAGAGAATGCGAGCCGACACATTGCCTGCGGTCCGGTAATGCCGGTGGACAATCGAACAAGGCTGGCAGCCCATTCGACTCGTTCAACCCGCCGTGGACTGCCAGCAAGATAGGGCATGCACGCGCGTCGTTTCTTTGCATTTTTATTGCGATAGCAATTATATGGATAGTCTCGGCTGGTTTTTGCCGTCCCCGTCGCCGCCGCCGTCATGAACCGTATATATATATATATATATAATATATATATATATATATATATATATATAGACCCAAAGAAAAATCGTATAAATGCTTCCGACGCGCGGAATCGAACCAGGAACCTCTCACTCCGCAGCGCTAACCACTACCCCACAAAGAGCAGATCTTTCAGGGAGCTAACGGCGAGCCTTATATACACACCCTTTACCGTTGGCAGGACACAGAGCCGGCAGGCGCTTATAGCGTTTCTTCATTACCAGCGAGATGGCGCGAGGAGCGCAACGGGCGGCCGCCTTTGCAACAGGAGCGCTGTTCAAACTGAGAGTATCAATTGTGACAGCTTATTCGCGCTCGTTAGGTGCATATCTGTGTGTTCGTTTCGTGCGGGCTTCACTTAATAGTTCGCGCTCATCTTCTATTTGTTCATTTAGCGGCCTCCCCTAGCTTTGTATGTGGAGCTTTGTGACACACAACGTATAAAGCCCTTCGTACCAGCACGCGCTGCCCACGGGAGGCGCTCACTTAGCAAGTGCATGTTTGCTACAATTAATATTGCTCCTGAAGCTGCGAGCCTCAGTTCGTATAGCATTACAGTTTCTTGCTATCGCATTCATCGCTTCGCCCTTGCGGCGAAACTGTGACTTCCTTTAACACTTGGACAACACAGCGGCCAGCGCTTTTTATAGGGCTGTGACTTCCACCAAATTCCAACCAGACGCGCTCGCGCTAAAGGAGAGTGGTGCAATCAGTGTTACGATTTGACCATAGGCGCAGTGCACTGCTCTTCTATACGGTGCTGACCACGGGAACCGCCATTGTATTCAGTTCACAGGTTGATTTCCATTACTTAGATCCTTATTCTATAGGGTAAAATTCTTTTCATGGCTGCCTTCAACTCTTGCTCCTCAAGCCTTGCCGATAACGAGGACTTCGTATTGACGGCGGGCGCCCGTCTCATGACAACAATCACCGATTGTGCGGGGCCACCTCGCTACAAGCCACTTCTGATTACTCTCAACATATTATAACCCATGGTGACGCCCAAGTCGTTCCATCAGCCCGCTGCCGACGGAAATTGCATCCGGATGCTCATAAAAGCACGCCTCCTCTTTAGTTTAAAAACCGTGCTTTCGCTTCATCATGCGGTCATATTGGGGCCCCGTCGCAAGTAGTTCAGCACAAGGCCATCCGCATTCTTACTGTGCACAAGTTCACAAATAGCAAACGTTTGCTTCCCGGAATGCATTGAAAGGAACCCTTGCTAGTGAATTGAATTTTATTGCTTTCCTTCTCACACAGAGTTTACAAGCACTTCATGAATGGACCCATAGCCATAGGCCAGTGTTGGTCCAAATTGATTTTTATTCTACATATGCACTCCGTATATAGGTAAAAATAAACATATTTATGCACGAAATAGTTCGGATTCGGATTAGGCACTCACGTAAGAAAATCCAGAAATAACGAATACAAAATTACCCAACTACAAAATCCACAACCACAGAATCGCGTCAATGAACACAATATGAGAAGTATCCAACAAAAAGAAAAGTAAAAAAATGAACTTTATGAACACTGAATATGTTAGCAAGTTGGAAACAAACATCGAGTTACGTTCAACTGCCAGTTGATTCTTATAATGTTCCTCTAGTGTTTTACATCGAGTTACATTCAACTGCCAGTTGATTCTTCTAAATAATGTTCCTCTAGTGTTACGAAAATGGGGTGATCTTTTTATTGCTAAATGAACAACATTCCATATTTTAGCACCAATGAACTGTAAGAGGCGCTGACCATATAAATTATTTGCTGGAGGGTCATTCCACTTACCAAAACTTAATTGTCTCGTAAAATGAGAAGGCGCACGAAACAATGAGATATGGAAAGGACGGTCGTGTTTTACAATTTCGTAAATTTGCTTGGTTAGCTTTAATTTCCATAGCAGGTCGAAAGGTACAATTCGTGATCTAGAAAACAAGGGTTTTGTAGAGTCATTATACTTTGAATTAGTTATGATTCTCGGAGCATGTTTTTGAAGTCGTCTTACCGGGTCCAGATGTCATTGATTGATTTGATTTCTGGGGTTTTGCGTCCCAAAACCACCATTGATTATGAGAGACGCCGTAGCGGAGGGCTCCGGAAATTTCGACCACCTGGGGTCCTTTAAAGGGGCCCTCTAACACTTTTTTCGCACCCGTTTTCATGTGCGTATTGCGTATACTGGAGGGTGGACAGACAAGTGCTACAAGAATGACAGCGATAGGAGCAGGCAGTGCAAAGTTATTAAGGAGACAAAGTTCAAAATACAAGCAAAAAAATGCGGACCCTCAACTTGGATTTCGCGGGGTCAGGTGATCGCATTTCACTCTCCACAAACGTCATAGAGCTCGGCCAATGGAATTGGCTTTAGGCACCTACGTAGAGGAAGTTCGTACGCCATCGTTGCCTGTTCGCTCCAGTGTAGTGATGACGCCGTTGCTATGTCAACAAACAACGCGGAGCGACAGCGTGCCACACTGTCAGTTATGAGGTTTTCTGACCGCTCCCACTTGTAAGAGCGGACGCTCGTGCTTCGAACCGAGGCTTTACGCGTCGTTCCGTGTTAAGGCACTTCAAGGCAAGTGACGTCGTCTTTAAACTCGCCGTCATGACCACTGAGAGGGGCCGGCGAATACCATACTCGGCAACGTTTCTTCACGGGTTGTTCAGCTAAACGCGCAGACATGGAAGCATAGAAGTGGGAATAGGGAATTTTAGCGTGTCAACATAACCCCAATGCGCAAAGCACTTTGCATAGAGCGGAATACCGGGTGTAAACATTGCATGCGCAAGCACGGCAGACCACCTGGAGTGGTTGCCGTCCGCTTCGAATCTTTTGAGTGGTCGTCGCGCGCTATGTAGCCCTCGAGTTGCTGACGGTTTTAGTTGCTTTAGCTTTGTGTGATGAAGCTTCGACGGTAAAGCACCCGTGAAAATTCGACACCGTTTCTCAGCGCGACACAAATTGTCGAGGCTGTAGGGTAGCGAGTGGCTGCCGGTATCTCGGAGGACATAGATCACGCGGTTTTGCTTGTTCTGTTTACCGCCCATAGCTGGCGCCACTTGACTGTGACAAACAACGCTATCCGGTATCCAGTACGTCTTTGCGTATACCGGTTTGGCGGACACGTGATCAAGTTCCCTTATAGCTAGTAACATTGCGCGCGACAGCACACTTTGACAGAACGGCAAATTCCACCCAGTGGTTCAGCGCTTTAGCGAGTCGCGAACGTACACAAGAGAGATGAAACAAAGGAATTCTTTCCGTATGGACATACGACTCGTGTAAGCAAAAGGCAAGAGACGAAGCGGGAGCCAGCGCCTCTATCGCGCTTTATAATTGCGGGGATCTTTCTACTGCGACTGCGTCTATTGGCGTTCAATAAAAACCTACGCAGGTGAAAAGACAAAGCCGAATATTACTTGCTTACCGACGTAGTGTCGCGAGCACTTATAGTGCTACTTTCATCCAATCACCGGCTCGAGCCCTAAGTCGTCATTTCCGCACAAGTAGTTCTGACGCGCGCCACTACGCGCTGATGCGGTCGGTAGCGATGTGATGATTTCATTGAACGATTAAAATATTAAATCAACTGATATGGGCAGTTTGACACCTGCCAAAAATATCCTCAGCCATCTGTCTACGCGACCGGCAAATAAAAAAAATGGGTGCGAGGAAAGTGTTAGAGGGCCCCTTTAACGTGCACTGACATCGCACAGCACACGCGTCTCCACATTTCGCCTCCATCGAAATGCAGCCGCTGCGGCGGGGATTCGATCCCGCGACTTTCGGATCAGCAGCCGAGTACTATAGCCACTAGACCACCGTGGCGGGGCCCGGGCCCAGATGTGTTCGGTATGTTACTCTCCAAGACTCAATGCAATTTGAGAGATGACAATGAATAAAAGCGCAGGAAAGTGTTCGTAGAACATTGTTGTTGAAATAATGCCGAGCCTGAGAAAGTGCATGATATCCTGAAGCTAATTTAGTGAACACGTTATGAATCTGAGCCCGCCAGTTAAGGTTGTTATCGATCATGACTCCTAGGTATTCAATTGAAGATATTTGTTCTTTGTTGGGCTGGCTAATTTTTATATTTATATAATTGACGCTTACAGGTTTCAGCCTCGAAAATTACGCACTTAGTCCTTGTCGTGTTAAGACCGAATCTTTTATCTGACATCATGCCGGCAACTTTCTTTAATTCAGCATTTGCCTTTGCAACGAGATCATATGGACTATAAGTTGTTACCATAGTACACGTATCATCAGCGTACATCAGTACGTCCTAAGTATTTAATAAATTCGGAATATCATTAATATTGTCGGAGGAGTTCCTTTCTACGTACACAGGGCTGTACCGTGTCGTGTGCTTCGCCAAGTGACGCCCGTAACCTACGATGAGTGCCTCGGTCAGTGCCTCCTCGCCGTCTGCCGTGGGGTCCGTGACACAGTGCACGTCAGTAGGCTCAAGGCCTACCATTATGCTTCGGATCCTTGATCATTCACACGCTGAGACGGCGCTTTTGCCGCCGGGGGTATACGGACTGGCACCACTGACAGCCAAAAAGCGAATCGAGTGAAGGCGACGAGGACGTTTAGAGAGGCTGGCTTGGGCTCATGGCGAAGCGCCTGAGCGTCTCCTTTCTACATAGCTTCGCCTCCTGTCTCTTTCAGTGTAACAATATTATAAGGTAAAGAGTAAAGGCCCGGGTACTGAGCCTTGAGGAACCTCAGTGCGTAAGTAGCTCGTAGAAGACATGATGCCGTTGATCACGACCACCTGTTGACGGTCTTTGACGTAGTCAGATACTAGATCGAATATATACGCCCGCGAAAACCATGGTGTGGTAATGTTCTGAGCAGTACACTGCGGCCTACGGTGTCAAATGCTTTTCTAACATGCAAAAATTGGCCGCGTATCTGCTTTCTTCGCTGGAAATGTCGTCGAAAGACGATAGTCTTGTGCCGGCCGTAGTACGCTGCGTGAGATATGGACGCCATCTGGCAACGTCGTCGGCAGAATCCCTGGGCAACTGCCAGGTGGCAGCACCAAATCGTCGGCAGAGGCCTTTTTCGTGCATAGCGTCGCACATTTAGCGCAGCCTAAGAAACACTAGGGTCTTTAAACACTAGGGTCTTTAGAATTACGTATCTATGCATTTTCTAGTAAAGGAACACAGCTCCTAATACTTATGCATTGATGCTGCGCCTCAGATATGCGTAATATTTGCTTTTTGATCGACAATGTTCACAAGTATGAAGGCAGCTACCAGTTCAAGATGGCTGGGCGTTAGGCAAGTGCTTAAAGGGGCACTGACACGAAAACTTCCGTCTGCTGTATCTTTAGCTGCAATACGTAGCTGGGGACCTGTTAGCCATAACACGGCACATCATTTGCTCCAGAGCGCGTCAGATAATTATTTACGGCCTGTTTATTATCCACTAGTTTCAGTTTTGGTTTGGGAGAGCTCAAAAAACGACAAGGCACCCGGTGCAACTGGCGCCATCTAGCGCTCGCAATGGAGTAAACGAGTTCGACCACGTGAGCACACATAACTGTGACGCACTTCCGCACGACAACCGCCGCGTGCTCGTTTTCTTTCGCCTGTCGCACGTCCTGCGCGTTGTTGTCGCTGTTGTTGTCATCGTTGTTGTGTGGCAACTATTTTCTTGAGGTCTGGCGTCGCCGGCAGTCTACTAACGCAGCCGCAGCGAATAAGCAATGGGCTATGACGTCATCATTGCTAGCTGCACTGTCGTAGCTCGGCTGCCGTGGTGACGTCGCGGAAGTTGGGGGTCCCCTTCAGGTCACCTTTGCTGTTGCCGATGTCGCGATGTGCGGCGTCTAGCGCTCGATTGCGCGTGCGAACTTCAATATTCATTTAAATTACCATCGGAGCTGTGTTCGCCATTGAGATTTGGTAGATGACATTTGTATGTCCACGAAAATCGATCCCGCAGGCTATCTTAGCAGCGAAATTTTGGTGTTAGTGCCCCTTTAAACTTTGGCCGGGTGACTGAAGCGTGTGACAGAGTGACAAACGGAAAGCCAGACCAAAACATATGCATTCAAGTATCCCGAGAAAGACTATCGTCTTTAAAATACAATTGCTGCTAACTTATTGCCATTCCATGCGGTGTTTATTATTTGCGTAAGCCTCATAGCGGCGGTGGAGGTAGAATGATTTGGTCTAAACCAATATTACTTGTGAGAGAGCAAATTGTATTTCTCAATAAATAAAGTTGTCACAGACATGACAATTTCACACGGAGTCCATGAGGGTTAAAGAAGAAACACCGTATTACATCGCAAGTTCTCAGCCACGTTCTCTATTCAGACAAGCTTTAATACTATATACGCCTCATATCGACACGTGCGGTGGTACGAAAGAACGCTCTCTTAGGCGGCTCATACAGCCAGTTTGAACAGGATTGAAATAATTTCTCTTGACACATATAAATTATAGGCGACACCTATAAATTTGTCAGCATGTTATACCCTCGGACAGCCCATCATCTTCTGCAAATTTCATTGTTACTGACCTAACGACTCTTTCAATACATTTTCGAGGACATTATGCAACGCATCAGTGATGGATTCCTTCCAGAATTTAAAGTCAGGGAAAATATTTTCTTGTAGTATTTTTTAAAATACTAAAAGTACTGCTCTTGCGAAGAGAAGGCATTTAGTAAGCAAGCTAGAAAACGCACAAAAAATTACAGGAAGCGACGTCACTCTGATGCGCACTAATACGCATGACGTCATCGATTTTTGACGGCGTCTTGTAGCGCAAATTTTTATTGGTAAGAAGATATTAGATGTATTCTAAAAAAGCAGATAGTTAACATAGCATGTTTCAGACAGAGATGCAGAGAGGTGAACGATCGAGTTGCTAGCGCGTTTTGAGAAAATGTAACTGTGCCGACGTGGCAAGCATACTAAACCAAACGGCTGCGACTTGCGACGTCATGTGTTCCAAGTTTCGGCGCGAAGGAACGAAACCGTGGCAATTTTGTCTTCTAATATCGAAGGTTGATTTACACAATTTTTAAGGTATTCATTCTTTCCTCGTACCGTAGTCGGCTGGAACAAACTAACTAATGCAACTGTTTCAGCACTGTCATTGACATTGTTTTCATCAGAATTAGAAGGTGCGCTTACCACTTGAATTGTAATGCACTTGCAATTACGTGTCCATATATTTGCCATTTTTTCTTTTCAACATTAGCTTCAGGTACAGCCCTGCTAGAATCACTGAATGGTGATTGCAGTATAAATAAATAAATAAATAAATAAATAAATAAATAAATAAATAAATAAATAAATAAATAAATAAAATGGCGAATTTAACGGAGTTCCCGAAGAACTACTTTATCAGCCCAAACCAGTATAACGCTTATTTTATTTGGCCTTTTATGATCTCCTTCACCGCATCTATAACCGTCAACAATGGATCCACTGCAGATGTGAAACACGCTGACGCACTTACAGTTGTTGCCACTGCTGCCGTTCCTCTCCTCGTCTGCAGGTAGCCGCTTCCTGCGCATCCCTGCAAAAGTCGGTGAGCTCCGGTTTGACATAATGCGTATCATCGATGAGGACCAGACCCGATGAAGGGCTCGCATAACCATCGATGATGCCCATGCCAGCCGACAAAGGACTTACCTTTCCATTATGGCGAACACCGCCCTTTCGTTGTTGTTCTTTCACGACTAGAATAAGGCGACCGCCGAATGCTGTACTCGTTGGCTTTCAATCAATCGCCGAATGATGATGACGATGATGATAAGCCTTCAAATATGGCGCATACCCACTTCGGGGGTTTGGCCAAGACCTGATATGCTTAACGTTTAGCTGGCATAATGTGCGAATACCGCAACATGATGAATAAAAAAGAATAATAAATTAATAATAAACGAGAGATATGGAAAACGGAGAAAAAGGAAAAAGAAAATCTATGTAGACCGTTTGTGCACTTGCACTATTAAAACAGGTAACGTGATTTCCTTTTCTTTTCTTTTTTTAATGCATAAGCTTTATCATAGCCTTAAGAATTTTGGCATGTGAATAATCACAAGCGTATTCGTTTTGATGCCTTTATAAATCCGCACACTGCATCAAATATGTACGTCCCTGTGGCTGAAGCCCAGTACCGAGGCATCAAAAGTTCGAATTCCTTCCAGAATTTAAAGTCAGGGAAATATTTTCTTGTAGTATTTTTTAAAATACTAAAAGTACTGCTCTTGCGAAGAGAAGGCATTTAGTAAGCAAGCTAGAAAACGCACAAAAAATTACAGGAAGCGACGTCACTCTGATGCGCACTAATACGCATGACGTCATCGATTTTTGACGGCGTCTTGTAGCGCAAATTTTTATTGGTAAGAAGATATTAGATGTATTCTAAAAAAGCAGATAGTTAACATAGCATGTTTCAGACAGAGATGCAGAGAGGTGAACGATCGAGTTGCTAGCGCGTTTTGAGAAAATGTAACTGTGCCGACGTGGCAAGCATACTAAACCAAACGGCTGCGACTTGCGACGTCATGTGTTCCAAGTTTCGGCGCGAAGGAACGAAACCGTGGCAATTTTGTCTTCTAATATCGAAGGTTGATTTACACAATTTTTAAGGTATTCATTCTTTCCTCGTACCGTAGTCGGCTGGAACAAACTAACTAATGCAATTGTTTCAGCACTGTCATTGACATTGTTTTCATCAGAATTATAAGGTGCGCTTACCACTTGAATTGTAATGCACTTGTAATTACGTGTCCATATATTTGCCATTTTTTCTTTTCAACATTAGCTTCGGGTACAGCCCTGCTAGAATCACTGAATGGTGATTGCAGAATAAATAAATAAATAAATAAATAAATAAATAAATAAATAAATAAATAAATAAATAAATAAAATGGCGAAATTAACGGAGTTCCCAAAGAACACTTTTATCAGCCCAAACCAGTATAACGCTTACTTTTTATTTGGCCTTTTATGATCTCCTTCACCGCATCTATAACCGTCAACAATGGATCCACTGCAGATGTGAAACACGCTGACGCACTTACAGTTGTTGCCACTGCTGCCGTTCCTCTCCTCGTCTGCAGGTAGCCGCTTCCTGCGCATCCCTGCAAAAGTCGGTGAGCTCCGGTTTGACAATAATGCGTATCATCGATGAGGACCAGACCCGATGAAGGGCTCGCATAACCATCGATGATGCCCATGCCAGCCGACAAAGGACTTACCTTTCCCATTATGGCAACACCGCCCTTTCGTTGTTGTTCTTTCACGACTAGAATAAGGCGACCGCCGAATGCTGTACTCGTTGACTTTCAATCAATCGCCGAATGATGATGACGATGATGATAAGCCTTCAAATATGGCGCATACCCACTTCGGGGGTTTGGCCAAGACCTGATATGCTTAACTTTTAGTTGGCATAATGTGCGAATACCACAACATGATGAATAAAAAAGAATAATAAATTAATAATAAACGAGAGATAAGGAAAACGGAGAAAAAGGAAAAAGAAAATCTGTGTAGACCGTTTGTGCACTCGCACTATTAAAACAGGTAAAGTGCTTTCCTTTTTTTTTTTTAACGCATAAGCTTTATCATAGCCTTAAGAATTTTGGCATGTGAATAATCACAAGCGTATTCGTTTTGATGCCTTTATAAATCCGCACACTGCATCGAATATGTCTCTGTGGCTGAAGCCCAGTACCGAGGCATCAAAAGTTCGAATAACTTCCAATGACAAGGTTAGCCCAAGTTTAGAAAGGGTAACTTCAAGGTGTCTTTTTCTTACTGATGTATACTGGCGGTATTTAAAAGAAATAATGATCTATTGTTTCAATTTCAAGACAGAATGGACACAGAGGCTATATCACCAGACGAGCCCTGTGCGAGTAAAGATTTAATGGAGGGACTCGGCAGCGTAATCTCGTAATCAGCACTTCAGCTTGTCACGACGGACACCATTGGCTTTTCCACGAGAATTTTAAAGGGATATCGAACAAAAATCTGGAAAACTGGCAAACACAACGAAAACCTACACGGAAGACGTCACTGTTCCGATTAACAGAGTTCATTTTACGTATTGTGGAACAGTTGGCCGCATTTTCAGTGGATTGTGAGAGCGTGGCGGCTGCACGCCAGTGCGCTTGTCGACGGCCGTCACGTCACATGCAGCCGGCGCCCTCTCTCTTCCAGCCACTTCCCTCTCTACCTCTCCTCCCGAGAACCACTTGTGTCGCGAGTTGCTCGTCGCGCATTAGTCGGCGCGTCAGTATCCGGTGGGTAACGCAACTTCCTCTAGTTCACCGCGCGGCCGCTAGACGCGCGAATTTGTGAAAAATGCATTAAATTCAATATTTTCCGCTAGTATCTGGCTGAAATGAAGGTTGTGGAAACAAATTTCAGTACCCAATCTTTCAATTGGATCATTTATCTCGACGGCGAAAGTTTTGTTCAGTACCCTTTAAAGGGCAACTCCGGCGGTTTTTTCGCCATATTCTGATATCAATGTTTTCCAACGGCACTGATAGTCCTGTAACAGCTAAGGTAGTTCAGTTTGCTCACAAACGTACCAATGATTTTAAATAACCAACTGAAAGTCGTGTTAAAACCGAAACCGAAACGGATAGGTGCGTCGTGCAGCGTATGCGATGACGTCGCAACCTCACCGCCATCAGAAATATGGAGCTGGAGCCCGAAAAACGCCAGTGGAGCGGTCATCCGACGATACATTGAGTTCTGCCAGCTTTTCTGAACTTGACAGCGACGATTTGAGCGCTCAAGTGTCGACGTTTTGCCTTTGACGGCCCGCTGGCTCAGGTAGGCAGCGTTGAAGGTGATGACGTCAAATACACAGGGTGGCCCGCATGGGAATACGCTAAAAATCTTTGAAATTCATTTACAGGAAAACTAAATGACTTACAACCGCCTGACTTGGCATGTATTATTAGTGTACAGAGGAGAATATATATTGAAAGTTTCATTGAGATCAGTGGACACTGAAAAATCGCCGGAGTTGCCCTTTAAGTGTCGAAATTCTGTCCATGTTGTTATTGTCTCAATGGCATCCCTGCGGATCGCATGTGTCCGATATCTTAACGCAGTAAGAAATTCTAATGCTGGGAGAACCGATACTATTGGTCCGTTAAGCGATGCTCTCGCTAACGAATCGGCTATCTCATTTAGATTTAACCCGCTATGACTAGGAACCCATAATGATTTTACTAGGTTTATCTGTGGAGGGACTAAAGTGAGAAACCTCTGCAGGGCAGCAGACTTAGGAGGAGCTGTTAATGTAGTGCAGACTGAAAGAAAATCTGTTACTGACTGATCTGTTACTGTTACTGATCAATTTGTTACTGTTACTGATCATCGCACTGACTGCATCTCACGGGAGAATTTCCGCAAGGCTAAGATTATCGCTACAAGCTCCGCTACAAATACAGGGGTGTGATCTGGGAGTCTTAATGCATAAGACCAGGTGAGCAACGAGGAGAAAATGGTGACCCTGCCTTTTCCTCTTTCGCGGAAGCATCTGTGGCTATTATATGCTTAGTTTGTACTTGAGCAAGGTAATCTTGCAGCAAGTTGTTTAAGAGCTTGTGGCACTGAAATTTAGAATTATGGGGGAAAATATTATCGAACTCAATATTGATGATCCGATTTGATTCCGTTATTGCAATTACCTCTTTAATATTCACGTTTATCCTAGCTAACTGTTCTTGTACAAAATTTGGTGAGTATGAAAGCGTGGTCAATGAGCTAAGAAGAATGAATCAGGATTCTTTATAAATACATATTCCGATCGTCTAAACGAGGCTGTAAAATTTTAGAAACGTTTGTACCGTTAAGATGCGGAATCTGCAGGGCAATGTTGGCAGGCGCGCTTCTTGGTACAGAACATTATTCGCTACTAACTTGGGGCACGGACCTTTCTTTTATTGAGCGGCCGTGTGCTTGGGGAGTCCCAGACACAGTCGCAAGGCTTCGCGCTCCTATACAACCAGAGGCTTAATTTTATAAGCAGGGCAGCTAGAGAACAGAATACGACCAAATTCTAGTAACGGGCGCATGTACATTTTATAAATCATTAGCATAGTGTCCCTACGAAGTCTGTATTGTTTTTTGCTCAACCGGCGTAGTATACCTAAGGCATGCTGCGCCATGGAATCTACGTTTTCTATGTGCGGTCTCCAATTGAGTTTTTCGTTATAAGTAATTCCCAGATATTTGAGAGAGGTCACATGGGGAATCATATCTTGCTTGTACACTAAAGAAATGGAAATAGGAACTGTGAATGGGAACACCAGTAATGCACTTTTACTAACATTTAACGTCATGCAAAGTTTGTACAGCCAAATCTGTATCTTTGTAAATGTTGGTATAGGGCCGAAATGTCACTGTCCGCCGCAAAAAATGCAATATCATCTGGATATACATAAACTTGAACGCCCTCACATTTGGGGATGGAGCTCATTAATGCATTAAATAGTACTGGTGATAAAACTGCTCCTTGTGGAACACCGCGGGCCTGTTCAAACTTAGTCGAGCAACATCCGCCCTTAAAACTATAGAATTCTCTGAACCTCAAAAATTCTGCTATCCACGCAACCATGTATTTAGGGAAGCTGTAACCCTGCAGAGTACTGAGCAAAACGGAATGTTCTACGCTGTCATATGCTTTAGCAATGTCCAATGTCACTAAAGCTACATGCTGTCTTCTTTTCTGAGCAAGTTGGATTCGGCTTTCTAAATCAGCATGAGCACACCAGATGGAGCAGTTAACTCTGAAACCTATTTGATTTGGATTTAGTATCAAATTATCCGTCATCCAGGTAGCTATTCTGCCGTGCAGTACTCTCTCTTCAACTTGACCATATTCGATGTAAGAGAAATATGTCTGATGTTATCTATGTTATACGCTAATTCTTGTTTTCGTAAGTAACGGGATTATCTTAGCTACCTTCCACTCATAGGGTATCCAAGCCTTTTGCAACGAATAGTTTATAGTGTTGAGAAGAGCGCCAGGGGACACATTAAATAAAATTTTGATCATCGTTACAGTTATGTCATCAGGACCAGGAGCTGAGGAGGGTAATAATCTGATCACTTGATCTAACTCAGATAATGAGATTTCAGTAAAGTCAGCCGCTGGGGCTGGCTTTTGCAAGACCTTAGATATGGACGATGTGAATCTACCTGCCAGCCCAACAGCAATCTGGTCTAGAGGTTCAGTCACTTCATCTGGTGACAGCCTTAGGTAATCTGTATTAATTGGTGTTGGTAGGATTTTACGAGACCTAAGATATCTAAACAGGGCTTTCTTGTTTTTTGGATTTGAAAGGAATTATAAATGTCTTTTATCGTACTCTTCTTTAGCTATACCGACTGTGCGTTTAAATATCGCGGATAAAAATTTGTGCCCAGTTTTGAGGGGACTGGTTATACATAAGCTTCTTCCATACTGCCTGTCGTCTTCGGTGATCTCGAGTACAGTCTGCAGTCCACCAAGGGCTGTACGAAGGTGTCTTCGCAAATGCAACCGTAAACCCGGGTGTTTTTTGTGTGTTCTTTTGATTAGAGCACTTAAATTCATGGCTTTGGTGTCGTCATCATCATAATCAGATATCAAAGCTGCTTTTAAGTTATTTTTAAATTTTGCATAATTGACAAATACTCGAACCTTTACACCTGCAAGCTTTACTGGGCAAGTGATATCAAACATGATTGGGAAGTGTCCATTGTTTGTGGCACAGTCCAAGACACTCCACGCACTGCTAGAAACTGACGAACTAATAAAGCTTAAGTCCAAGGCAGAGCGGAACCGATCACGGATAAATGTAGGCGGTCTGGAATTAAGACAACTAAGGTTGACTTCAGTTGTCCACTCCCACAATCGTTTACCGCATTGGTCAGTTTTAAAACCCCAACACGTATGGTGCGAGTTGAAATCTCCAACAACGATTTTGTCTTTGCACCATGAAGGCACAGCTGAGTCCAAGCTTCGAGTGCTTTGCACCACCTGTAGGAAAATATACATTAACTAAAGAAAAGGGCGGGCAACCAGGTAAAGTTACATGTAAAGCAAATATCTTACTGTCGGGGCACATGTGTTTATATGATATTTTTGCTTCGATACTGATTCCATTCTTGATAAAAAATGCTAAACCACCACCTTTATATGGACAGTCATTTCGGAACGATCGATAGCTATTTAAATGAAAAGATTGATGCCCTGAAAGCCAGGTTTCCTGTAATGCGATAATATCTGGACTGAATTTTGATGATAAGCACAATAGATCAGTTACCGCGAAGTGAATAGATCGACAATTCAAATGAATAATTTGAGGGACGCTATGGTTTCGCGAGAAAAGCCTCGGCAACTGCCTTAATTTGGATACTTTCTTTCAGAAAATCGCACTTAGATAGGTTGCCCTTGTATTGTTTTTTGGAATCGCCGAATTCTGAGCGGTCTTCGAATTCTTTCAGCAAATCGCGCTTAGATAGGTTGTCCTTGTATTGTTTTTTGGAATCGCCTAATTCTGAGCGGTCTTCTTCATCTTCACAGCTGCCTCAGAAAAAAACTCAAAGAAAAAAACACGCAAACTTATGGCGGGGGGCGCGAAACGTGGGCTTTAATGGGAATATTTATTTATTTATTTATTTACAATACCTCAAAGGCCCCATGATGGGGTTTTACATGAGGGGTGGGCTATTTCGATGGGTTAAAGGGGTAGATGCTCGATCGCTGCTTTGAAGTTGATGATACTGGAGTGGTGCACAACGTCAGGAGGAAGGCCATTCCAATCTTGTGCGGTCTTGACAAAAAAGGATGAAAGGTGCGCAGTGGTATGAGCACTTGGCGGGTATACAGCTTTCCCGTGATTGATGCGGTCTGAATGACGATGGGCTGGCCTGATGGCGGGAGTACGAGGTGATCCATGATAGCGAGGTTAGCACGAGATTTAAGATCGGTTACGCTTGACTGATATGAATAATCTGAAAAGATGAATCTTGCTGCCCAGTTTTGCACAGTTTCGAGTGTTTTAGTATTGTTACTCTGATGAGGGTCCCAAACAGCGCATGCATATTCAAGTTTTGGTCTGATTAGTGTCTGATAAGCGAGTCGTTTAACATGGGTAGGAGCTAGATGAAGGTTTCGGCGTAGACAGCCCAGAGCACGGTTTGCTTCGTTAGTAATGTGCGTTATGTGAAGAGACCATGTTAAGTCAGAAGATAAGTGGACACCTAGATGCTTGTATGTACTTACGCATGAAATTTGAGTGTTGTTAATGAAGTATGCTGGAGATGGGTAGTACTGTCGGCGATGAAAAGAGACTAGTGACGTTTTGCTTGCGTTTAGGGACATTAACCATGTTTTACACCAGATTTCAATTTTATGAAGGTCAGATTGAAGTTCATGAACATCTGATGTGTTGTTAATTGGGCGATAAATGACACAATCATCTGCGAAAAGTCTGATGTTAGAGGAAATATTATTCGGCAAGTCGTTAGTATATATAAGGAAAAGCAAAGGTCCTAGAACCGTACCTTGAGGCACGCATGAAATAACGGGGCGTAACGACGAAGAAAGATTATTGGCGTACACGAACTGCTGGCGGTTTGTTAAAAAGTTGCAAATCCAATCGAAAACTAACGCATCAAGGTTGCCCCGCCGCGGTGGTCTAGTGGCTAAGGTACTCGGCTGCTGATCCGAGGGTCGCGGGATCGAATCCCGGCCGCGGCGGCTGCATTTCGATGGAGGCGAAATGTTGAGGCCCGTGTGCTGTGCGATGTCAGTGCACGTTAAAGAACCCCAGGTGGTCGAAATTTCCGGAGCCCTCCACTACGGCGTCTCTCATAATCAGAACTGGTTTTGGGACGTTAAACCCCACAAATCAATCAATCAGCATCAAGGTTAAGACAGGAAAGTTTTAAGAACAAGCGTTTATGAGGAACTTTGTCAAAAGCTTTTTCGAAGTCTAAAAAAAGTGCGTCTACTGGTATATTTACATCAATGCTAGAGCTAACATCGTTAGTAAACAGAGCTAGTTGTGTGTCACACGAAACGCCTTTCTGAAAGCCATGTTGGTTTTTTTGAAAGAAATGAAGAGGTGCGAGAAAGTTGACTATGTGGGAATAGATTACGTGTTCCATTATTTTAGAGCATACACATGTGAGCGAAATGGGACGATAGTTTTTGGGTGAATACGAGGTACCTTTCTTTGGGATTGGAATGATCTTGCCTACCTTCCAGTCTTGGGGCACCACTCCAGATGAGAGTGATTGCTGAAAAATGTTGGATAAAATCACACTTGTTACCATTTTAGTGTTCTTCAATATTTTTGTGTTAATGCCATCTATACCCATTGATGAAGTCAGCTTTAGCGAGTCGATTATTTTGGAAATACCATTGGCATGAAATACGATTTTCGACATGATCGGGTGGCATACAGAAAGGGCATTGGGAAGGTCACCGTCAGGTTCTATGGTGAATACAGAGCAGAAGGTTTCATTTATTACATGCGCTGTATAGTGTTCAGGAATTGAAATATTTTGTTCGTCTCGTAGTGTAATGTTCGATGAAGGGGTAGTAGATGATGGGTTAATTGTTTTCCAAAATTGCTTAGGATTTTTTCGAAGCATATCAGGTAAGGTAGAATAGAAAGAACGCTTGGCTTTAGCTGCGAGAGAATCAAAAAGCTTTTCGGTTGCCTTGTATTTGTCCCATGCGTACTGGGTGTCTGAATGCTTAGCGGAGCGGAACTGGCGCTTCTTTTTATTTTTAAGACGTTTTAGTGAGGCGTTGAACCATGGGGATGTTGACCTTATGGTTAAGGTGACAGTGGGAACGTAAACTTTTATCAGGTGCTGTAGTTTGGTTTTAAATAGGTGCCAGTTTGTTTCGATAGTGCGCATGAAAAAATCGGTTAGAAAGGATTCAGAGAAAGCTGCTAGTTCATCGTTTATAGCTGCGTAGTTGCCCTTATCGTATAATGTTATTGTTTTCTTAATTTTCTTGGGATTAGGTAAGTAGCACTGAAAGGTTGTGTGAAGAACAGAGTGATCGCTAATGGCAGATAAATGTGACACTGTACTAAAATTATCAGGGTGAGACGTCAGCAATAGGTCTAGAATATTGGATGAGTGGTCTGTTTGTCGCGTCGGTTTAGAGATAAGTTGTGATAGGCCGAATGTTAAATAAGAGTTTAAGAAGTCACTTTCCGCGTTGTGTTTTGATGCAGTTAATGCTAAATTTGACCATGTTATTCCGGGGAAATTGAAATCACCAAATAAAATAAGTGGGGCGTTTGGAAATGCAGTTGTGACAGAATAAATGGCATCATGGAAATGATTTGTGAAAGATGTATCGGCTTCAGGTGGGCGGTAACACACTCCGATTATAACAGGTGGATTAGACGCTTGGCAATGCACGAAAAACATTTCTAAGGGAGAGGGCACATCAACTATGGAGCACTGGACGCTGTTATGGGCGGCCATCAAGACACCACCACCACGTTTGTTTTCTCGGTCGCGGCGAAAAATTACAAAATCAGGGAAACAGCACTGTAGTTCGGTGTTGGAAACGGATGAATTTAGCCAAGTTTCGGTTAGAACTACAAAATTACAGCCAGTGGTATCTATTATGTGTGAAAGTGAGTCGCGTTTTGGCAAGATACTTATGTTCGTATATACGAAAGACAGAGCTGAGCGTGAAAATTCTCGCTGAGAAGAGTCATGTGATTGCTACCGTGGCTGTTGAATGACCTTCTGCTCAATCGAATCAAAAAGGTAAGTAGTGTTATCGAGTATAAGTTTATCATAACGGAGCTTGAAAGGTTTGCGTTGAGTTCTACCGAATTCCACTAGCTTTTTACGGGCAAGGCGAGTAGCTGGCGAGAAATCTGCTGTAATCTTATAGTTGGTGCCCTTGAGTCGCGCGCTTTTTGATAGTACGCCCTCCTTATCTTTGAAGTGGGAAAACCGGACAATTATGGCTCGTGCTGCAGAAATCGATTATTAACTTCTCTGATTGCTCCCGTGTTTCATGTTCATTGTCATTTAGCCCAAAAAACACTAGATTTGAGCGTCTAGCCCTATCTTCGGAGTCGTCCAGTCTGGTAGCCAAATTTACAAACAACTTAGTGCTCTGCTCTGCCATGCCTCGAACTTCCTTGATTTGTTCTTTGACTGAGGCCATCGAAGAACAGACGCCCTCTATTTCCCCTAGTCTTTTCATTTGTCATTTTCTGATAATTTTAAGTGGATTGATTTCATTTCATCTAAGAGGGTTGCCTGTCCGGCCTGGATTGCGCTCAGCACTGACATGATGTCATCAGATCGCTGTGATGAAGTGGATCGAGTGTTGGGACCGGGGTTTTCCTCAATATCGCCTGCTAGAAGCAAGAGGTTAAGAACAACATGAGTACACACTCAAATCATGGCATTGCAACACCGTGGGCTCGGCAGCACGACTAATGCCATATATCGGGTACGGCGGGTGAAGCGAGAATATGAAGTTTACCTGCACGAAAGGCAAGCGGATTGCGTGAGCGTGAGGCATTGCTGACATGCTGCCAAGCCCACTGGAAGCAGGTGACGTTTTGTCAGGCCTTATATAGTGCTGCTGTGACGTCAGAGTGGTCGACGTAGCGGTGAAGCATCCACAGAAGGACAGGGCACGAGGCAGCTGAGCGATGACGTAGGTAGGGGTGTGCTTGCGAAGAACATCACGCCGCTCGTTTTCGGAGCCAGGATCTGGTTGGACGAAGACTGCCGCAGTCGAAGGATGCAGCGGCTGGTGGCCCACGAACATCGGGTCTCCATCGGCTACGCAGGGCGGCCGATTTACGTAATATCTGTCGAATATTACATTTTCAATATTTGTATACGATTCTAAGATGTGGTACTGAATATCCGGTGAGAGGACTTGAATATACGGTGAGAAAACGTACAATTTAGCCATATTGCGGAAAGTGACCGATTGCTTGCCCCGTTACGGTGGTGTGATGACTATGGCACTGGGCTGCTGTTCCGAAGGTCGCGGGATTGAATCCCGACCACGCATGTCTGCGCTGTCACGAAAAGCATCTTCAACCACGTGCTCGACAGCGATGTTGGTGCTCATGCAGCCATGCCTGGTGTACTGCATTCCAGGCATGGTCTGTATCGTGCAGTATACACCAAACAGGGAACCAAAACATTTGCAGCCGGCTCCGACCTCTTCGGCAAGCGTTGCAGCAGCCCGCCGTGCAGAAAAAGTGTTATTTCCTTATGATAACCTTCAGTATTTGCTATCGCTTGCTTCATGCTGTGATATCTTATCAATACCGTTACGATTTGAAGTGTGTACCGTGTGGTCCTGGTAGTAATATATATGTAGCCTTGGTAGTTTATTAGTGCATTGAACATGATTATGCGTTAACGTCCGCCGCGGTGGTGTAGTGGTTACGGTACTCGGCTGCCACCCCCCCCCCCCCCCAAAAAAAAAAGAAAAGAAAAAAGAAAACGCGGGTTCGGTCCCGGCCGCGGCGGTCGCATTTCCGATGTAGGCGAAAATGCCAGAGGCCCGTGTACTGTGCGTTATCAGCGCACGTTAAGGAACCCCACGTGGTAAACATTTCTGGAGCCCTCCACTACGGCTTTTCTCTCCATCTCTTTCAGTCCCTTTCCCCTTACACGCACGGACGCTTAGCCGTGCTCCCTACATGGGCTGCAGTAATGAGCGTCCTTTCCTTAACCGAACCCCAATCATCATCATATGAGAGACGCCGTAGTGGAGGGCACCGGACGTGCACTGACATTGCACAGTACACGAGCCTCAACCTTTCGCGATGTCCCTTTCGGATCAGCCACCGAGTAACCATAGCCACTAGACCACCGTGGCGGGGCAATGAAGAAATTGAATCAGGTTAACTACTGAGAATAAATTCACGTTCACTTCAGACTTCAGACCGCGTACATTTATCGAAGCGTGTGTATTTTATACCAAAAGGGTACTTAATCATCAGAATAATTCAATGAAAATTATTTCACGTTCACTCTCAACCTAGAAATAAACGTTGCTAAATTGAGAACATCATTCAAAAACATAAATCATACGAAAGAGGACATGTCGAGGGTCATATATAATTGATATAATATCAAAACACCGGTATTTTATACTTGAGAGGCATGTAAACATAAGAATGATAAATACTTATTTATTAATTTATTACAATATGGATCTTATGAGAAACCCTTCATCAATAAATTGCAGCTGAACCATATAAGCCTCTTGAGGTTTCCACCAAAGAAAGGCAGATAGAAAGAATGAAAGAAACGAACGAGAGAAAAGAGCCAAAAGAAAGAGCAAGAAAGAGGTAAATAATGACAGCCAGAAAGACAGCAAGCAGGAATAATAATGTACACAGACAGACAGACAGACAGACAGACAGACAGACAGACAGACAGACAGACAGACAGACAGACAGACAGACAGGAAAAAAAGCACGCATACGCCATGCTTCGCTTGGCCCCTTCTTTCCCTATAGAACGGGAAATTTCTGAATTGTTACTTTGTTGTTACATATGTGATGACATATCGAGTGTTCTTCTGTCATGACTCCTTATACACATTTAACTGTATTTTTGGCCTACGCAATAACTTCTCGTCTTTCGTTGGATATTTCATTTATTTTCCTGTTATGTTTGCATCGTGTTTTTTCCTTTAGTCAATGCCCTGCGATCTTGGGTGTTGTTAAGTGCCCAGAATTACCTTATAGTAATATAAAAGGGCAAACAGACAAAAAGCAAAGTTAACGTATTCGACAGTAGCGCAAACAAGTTTTCCGATTGTTCTTGCAGTTTTGCTCAGTGGTTGCAAAGAAAAAGCACTAATACTAAGCTGGGGCTAAATTGAATCGCTATGCATAATCATGGTACTGTGGGTACCATGCGATGATTGCAGAGTTCCAGGTAGTTTTCACTGGAGCTGCCGCATCTTATACTGGCGTGGCTACCTGCATGTGCGTTACAACCTGTTATTGTTAGAAATATTACATGCGGTACACGCAGTGATGCAGCGTGTGGTGTGAGGCCGCCACCACTAGACTGGCACGCGTGGGCTAATCATGCGGTCGGCCGGTGATTTTCCTGCGCCGCTGTCAGCAGTTTTCAGGCAAGATGTGAAAGTGTTTTGCAAACTATGTTAGTGCGAGAATATTCAATATACAGTGATGGCATGCCACCGTCACTGGTAGTATATTAGCCTTAACCAAATGGTGCTAACGAAACATTTCATGCGCGTGTGATATCCAAATTCATTGACGGCGTTATAGACAATGTAATTATTAAGAAGCAAATTAATCTTAATTCGACGAGCTACCAAATGTGCTGAAATGGAGGGTCATACTGTAGCGAGCACAGCTCGCCGCTCGCAGCACAAAAACCAGTGAAAACACGAGCATAATTATAATGGCCTCTGCTGATGTGCATCAGTGGCACTCGTAGCATAGTAGCGCAAATCAGAAAGCATTTGGGCGGATGTCTGCAAGACGCGTATTCCACAAGCATCACTCGTCAGTAATTAGTGAGCGATAAGCGCAGACAATTCTACACGGGGGCGTGAACGCAGCGTCGCTATAAAAGACCGAAAGGAAATCAAGCTCGTGCATGTCCGCATATACGATACGCAGTTACAATAAGGTGAAAGACGCAAGGAATGTTAAAAGGAATCGTTAAATGTGTGTGTTTGCTATATAGATATGCACGACCGGAGTTTCCGAAGGTGCGGAAACTCGTTGCACTCGAAGGCACCCGTGAACTCGACCATGTTGAGCAAGGGCAACATGCAGCGCAGCCTCGACTCGATGACGTTTTCGCTGCCCACGCCCGAGCTGCAAACGAGAAGGCAAAAGCGCCTGAAGAAGGTGCGCTGCGCCACCACCCAGGCTTGGTGGTATCCGCGACGGGAGCGCAGCGGTTCGTAGTCCTCCCTCATCACAGTGTGCGCAATCTTGATGGCACGCGTGAGCGAGAACAGCTCCAGAGCGTGTTGAGGACGCAACGAGCGCAGCGTGGTGCTGAGCACGGACTGAGCGGACTCTTCGGCGCAGCTGATGAATTCGCCGACGTTGCCGTCGAACCAGCTCGAGACGTCGCTGGAAGGCAGGCCGGCACGGAAGACAGCCTGCGCCAGTAGCACACCCACCGAGGCAACGTCGAACTCGATGGGCACGCGCGTCGAGTAGCTGAACGGCGGACGCCGCAGCGGCGCCGGAAGCACAACCGTGTTGAGGACCTTTGAGTAGACTACACGAGCCGTAAGCAGGAAAGAGCTGGTGACAACGTCGACAAAAGAAGGCGGGTCGGCGAGCCGCCGCATTGTCTCGGCAGTCTTCACGCTGATGTAAAGGCTGGGAAAGTCGCCCTTGTAGTGCGCTTCGCTGATGTTCAAGCTGTCGAACACGCTCGGCAGAACGCTTAACGACGTGTTGTGCTCCAAGAGTTGGACGTGGCGCAGTGCGGTGATCGCCCGTTCTCGGTCGCTGACGCTCATGCCTTCTGTAGGTGGCCGCTGGGCAGAGAGCTCGCGTACGCGGCTGAAAATGGCTTCAACGCGGGATGGTTCTGTGGCGTTGCTGTGCGACAAGTTGTTGATTAAGTTCGACCAGGATGGAGGCAAGGCGTCTTGGCTGGCTCCGAGGCACGTCCTTTCCAGCTCGTCCGGTCTGTCGAAGGTGAACCGCTTGAGGTAATAAAACTGGCCTGCTTCTGTGAGGATGTGGATGAAGATGTAGAGGAGTCCCAGGGCGAAATGTCCTCGGAAATACGTCACCGTTGATTTAATCGACTCGAACCCATTGCACATCACAGCCGACGCTTTGGTGAGCTGGAAGGTAGCGGACGAAAGCGAATTGACGGATTCGATCCAGTCGCTGCCGCCCATGAGTTCACTTAGGGAGTCGATATCGGTTGAACTCAGCAACACAGGACTGCTAGTGGTGCTCCCGTTGGTGTCTACCACGTCATCAAAAGCCAGGAGTTCATTGACAATGGCCTTCGGGTCCTTGCTGGGAATCTGAGGTGCGAGCGGAAGAATGACTTCCACAATTTCTGCGAAGAATTCCACCAGCGAAGGGCCATGCTTGACGTTGTTCAGTTTGCGCGACAGGCTCTTGGCTCGTGACAGATAGAGGCTCGCGTTGCCGTGGTAATCGACCAGAGCCACGCTGAACAATGTCGACACGCGCCTCAGCAGGGACAAGTGGACCACCCTGCGCAGAACGGCTGCGGCGTCCGTCATAGTCAGCAATGAAGTGTCGCTGCGAAAGCGCTCTACGAGACTCGAGGCTGTCATGGCATATGGCAGGGTCGGAAACACGCTGCAGGCCCTGCAGCGAAAGCCGCCCGATAGCGGGTCAATTGCATTGAGCGTAAGAGCTGCGCTTAGGTTGCACTGAAAGCTTAACGGAAAGCATAGGGCAACACCAATTTCTAAGGTGTTGAAACCACAATATCATTATGTGGCGCGCTGTAGTGGGGGGCTCTGTGTTAATTTCGGCCACCAGGAGCTGTTTAACTTGAACTCTAGCAAAAATACGACATTGTTTTAACACGAAAGCGTTTTATGCCGGGGTCCACCAAGATTTTACTGACATACGGAAGTAGATCTTTGAAAAAACAAAAAATGCACGCAGACAATAAAAAAAAAATACTGAAGAAGTAACGTCATTGCTGGGATTCGAAGCAAGATAGGCGTTGGGCGCTCCGCCCACTACACCACCGAAAAACAAAGATGCGGCATAAACTGGCCTTATATCGATTCACAGCACCGCTTGGCAATATGCATCTAACTGACGCCTGGTTAAAGCAAAGCCGTTGAGCAAGCAAAATTAGTGTCACATTAGCATTGTCTGCCTTACACTGCACTCTTGGTTCGCAGCGGTGGCATCGCCATCTAGGAGCGATGAAGTGAAGTACGTTGTCAAGCTCAAGCGTGCCGACTGCGGCTGCTACGGTCGTCTCAGCGCAGCACAGGTTACCTTACTGCTGTTAAGGGAGCTTTATTACATGCTTCGTCTTTCGCGCAGGATTAGCTTGTTACGCCTCCTCGCCTGTTTTGCGGTTTACGGTATTTCTACGCCATCTTCTGCTTCTGTATGATGGCACAGAATAGAAAACTGCTGCACTAAACGCCGCAAAAGGACAACGAGGTTGCTGGCCGAATGTCGCGCAGATAAATGCTCTGGTGTAGCAAGAAGCACAGCGTGAAGCGGAACACAGTCGTGGGTTCACGGCTCCAACTCCGAACACCGACTTTCGCGTTCCCGGAGTTCAGCACGTCGCAACACAACTGGCTACCATATACGCGACGCCAGCACGCCGTGGAACAAGCGCACCCAAAAGACGACCGCTGACAAGAAAATCATGCACCTTTCGCTACAGCGGACTGTGAGTTAAAGCGATTCTCCGACAACCCGTCAGAGAAATTCGAGTTGTTCGACAACTTTAGCGTGTGCACTGATTTGCCGGAGATCGTTGTGCAAGGTCAAGGCGCCGCTGATGTCTACTTGCAACGGGCTGTCATGCCAGCAGTACCGCACCCTACTGCCGTGCCTCGATTCACCAGGCTGCCGCTTATGCATTCAACAGCTTCTCTGAAGACACGTTATACAGAATCCTGTGTGAGAGAGATCAACCGCATTTTTTCCCTTTAAACCCACGCGCGCGCTAAGCATTTCAGTAGCACTGCCGTTATCTGGCCCCAGTATATCCCGTAGTATCAAAGGGATGTGCTCGTGTTTGTCTCAGCGCTCATGAGACTATGATAATTAGTTTCATTACTACGCGAATGTTCACGGATATTACGAAGGCCGATAAAGTTATACCAACCTCGCCGTGTATATATCGGCCCATGCACTGCTGCGGCTATCAGTGTTTCACATTTTGGGCTAACCAGATTTTTTCCTATAGCCATTATTATGAATTTCTCTCTTCTACTTCATTTACTCGGCCAAACTTATACAATTAATGAACGCCCGCCGTAAAATTATAATAGATGCGTTTAGAAGATGGGCTCTGGTGATCGTCAACGTTCTGTCATTATCCAGTTAGCGCTAATTTCTATAACATGATACCTCACGCTATACTGTGAAAGAACTTGGCATGCACTCGCATAGAAAAACTTGAGCGCTCGCCCTGTGTTTTCTTCTGTCAGTCGATCTTCAAGTCCCGCTACGTTACACAATAAACGGCAGCCGACTTGCCAAATTTTCTGCCTTATTAGTCTTCTATATGGCACTTTCCAGGGGCAGAATGAAACTTTTTTTTTATAATTTATATTAACGGACATTGCAACACTTCTTTCAGACTTTCTTAAAGTCTGAAAACGGTGCCCGTCAGCCGCGGGGGCTCCTGTAAACACATGAGCCAAATATTAGTGCGCTGCACGCACTAGGGAATTCGCAATGTAGTTTCGGGTCGAAACCAGCTGCTTTTTTTTCAACACATGTCGTCAAAAGGTGCACCGACTCCGTCGCCTGAAGTAGATCTAGCATTAGTGATTCCACAATCGCAGAAATATACTCGGTAACGCTTTACTTGTTCGCTTTGAGTTTAACAAATAAAGGAAACGCATGCACCTTTCTTTCAGAACAAGAAAATTAGTGACGCGACGTGGTCGGTGATAACCGTGACGTCGTTAATTGAAAGGAGAGCAGTCGATTTCTAGCTACATTCGACACAAAATTCCCCGATGCATGCAGCACGCTAATATTTGGGTGACGTGCTCACAGGGGTCTCTGCGATTGAGTGGTATGGTTTTTTCAAACTATTAAAAAAAAAGTGTTTCAGGGCCCCTTTACTACTTTAATGACCAGAAAACGTTCGTCCGTTGCGCCCACTGGTGTCGTGTGACGAACAAGGGAGAGACACCGAGGCTGGTTGGCACTTCTCATTCTCTCGTGGTTTCTTTAGCGCATAAAAAGTTCGGTCTGCGCAACACCCCTGTAACGCTTGAAGGTGAAAGTCTGCTATACACTCGAGGATGCATTAGGTCGCACATTAAATGATACTTTTCATCATCAGCGAGTGAAACGCGATTCCCGGAGCGCATGGCTGCCGATGATGCGTTGTAACTTAGCGTCGGGGACACCGAGCTGCTTTGCTGTGGTGCGCAATAAAAGCGAGACACTGTCCCGATTCACTCTGGTCCCCGTGTGATCACCCAGCGAGCTCCAGTAGCACAAAATGTGCCGGCCGTCACGCGGTCCGAGTATCGCATTTCAATCGTCTTGCCCCATTTCGGGGCAAGACGCTTGCAATATTTAATAAGCCTCAATGAGAAAGCACACGTGTTAGCACTGATACGTCAAGGATCTCAACAGAATGTGCGAGAACTTATGCCTTTTTGATACATTGCCAAACGTGTACCACAATACCGAGCCAGGTAAAATCACGTGTGGCATATATAACAACATATTCCGGGCTGGGCAATGCCGGTATGCGCCACACTTCATCAGGTTTAGAAATTTCCGTAATTTTCATGCTGGCCACGTGACATTTCTGTACCTATAGACTATAGACAAAGCGCATTTACGGCGTAGGCTATTAAGATCTCATTCGAATATCCACTTTTAATGGCAATTTACTACACGCCGCCATTTTCACACGTAATGGGACAAAAAAATAAGCAAAAACAGTCGCCTGTTCAGCGCGAAATTGAACATAATCAAAAGAAGAGGCGTGCAGGACACGGACACAAGGAGAGCAGTGAACAACACGAACGCCGGTGTTCACTGCTCTCCTTGTGTCCGTGTCCTGCACGCCTCTTCTTTTGATTATGGACTGTTACCAACTAGCTCAACTTTCTGTCCTTTTGAGCGAAATTGAAGCCTGACCAGAACGCCCCACTTAGTGAGATACAAGGGGGCTTTCTTTTCTTATATATGTAGTTTGGCGAAGTAGGTAGCTTCGGCTGCCGCATGGATATAAGTATGAGACGCAGCACTTCAACGATATTACCAACGACCAATAAATGGAATATCATTGAAGTGCTACGTCTCATATATATATATATATATATATATATAATATATATATATATATATTATATATACATTGTGGGCGTTTATTAAGCATGTCATCATCATTTGTATTTTACAATCATCACCATGCGTTCTGGGCATCTTCATCGCTGGTGCGTGATCATCATCGTCGGGTTTGTGCCCAGCGCTTTGGCATCATCGGGTGATCTGCCGTTCTACTGAAGAGAATAAACGTCGTCCAAACCGAGGTCTCATAATATATATATATACACACACACACACACACACACACGTGTGTGTGTGTGTGTGTGTGTGTGTGTGTGTGTGCGAATGAAAATCGATGGATCCGGTGTAATGTGTGTTTTAGGAAGAGGGTAACAAACGTTCGAAAGACAAATTTTTACTAACGTTTCGGCAGGTGGACCTGCCTTCGTCAGAGTAACCTGACGCAAAATGAGGACGCGAAATGTTGAGGTGCGATGTCAGTGCACCAGAACCCAAGGTTAGTCGAAATTCCTGGGGCCCTCTACTACGTCGTCTCCTATAATGATATCGCGGTTGTGGGGCGTAAAACTCCAGGAAATAAAACATTATCACATGTTTGCAAGGAGCCTCTAGGACTGAATGGCATCGTCTCCTGACTACGGTGAAAAATTGTCACAGGGGCCCCTTAAACATGACCAACGTTGTCTAGCCATACGACGGCGGATTTGTGTGTGACCTGTAGAAGTGGATCGGTCGCTCCGCGGCTCCCACGTCAGCGGCGCTGCCTTCGTCGTCGCCAGCGCGGCCAATCAGAGCCCACTTGAGAGCGACGAACGTGTCGCGTAGCGCCTGGCCGCTGAAGTTAGTACCGCTGAAGTGGTCGGCGATCCATCGGCGACAGGCATGCCGAAAGAAGTCCTTGCAAGGGTCCACGCTGGCGTCCATCAGCGTGTCGAGGAAGGCACGCGCGTGACGGCAGTCCAGGCTGACGCAGCGCTCTAGTAGCGGTTGCGGCCCCGCCCAAAGCACAGCCAGCAGCAGCAGGCAGAGCAGGCTAACCAGGGCCGCCAAGCTGCACGCGACTATCGGCGACACCACGTTGACCTCGGTCAGCGTCGACATCCGCGAGAACTCGCGAAGCGTCGTTGTGCCAACTGCGCGCATAAGGGAACAAATATACATGCGACATGACACTGGACAGCCGAAACACGTTCGTAGTTACGAAGGAGGCGCCGCTCTGTCCCTTACCGTCTCGTTGCACTGTCGCTTTCAAACGCACAGCGCAAGGTTTTACGTAATCAAAATTGTACGCATAGCGGGTATCTGGTAGTTTCGAAGCCCGGGTGCCTCTTGACAACAAGCTCATAGTATACTATAGGCAGTTTCTGGTATTGGTGCTTGTACTGTCGAAGCGCCTCTTAGGGAGTGAGCAGTTCAAAAGGCGCGTGGGACGGAGGCGAATACAAGTGACGACTTAGAGCTGAGCTGTTATTTTTTGACATTACAGACTCATCGTGGCCCGGAAACAGAAAGGAGCCTATTGCCGAAACACGATGGCCGAAGAAATCTAGCTTACAGGTCACGAAAACGCGTTTCCGTGTGTTCACGACGAGGCCACGCTGTTGCACCTGCTAGAACACACAAGCGGCGCTCGTGGTCTACCGCACAAACGCGAATAAAGCGAAGAACGCTGTGAGGATAGTGCTTGGAATGTCGTTGGTTTCAAATGGCGGTGCGCCTTGACGAGATTCACTTAGGCGAAGATCTTGAATCCATGCTGACGTGGATTCTTGAACATGGCGACGTGGGTAGCTTTCATGCATGCTTGAGCACAGAGACCGCGGTAGCCTCCGAAGGAACGCCGGCCATTCGAATAAATCTTTGGTGACAAAGGCAGCAGCAATGACCAAGAATTTTATAAAGGGAGAGTTATGTCGAGCGGCTGCATGTGCTCGAACTCCCGTTTAGCGACGTCTTGGGGCAACAACACGTCCAGTCAGTCGCCTTGCTTAAGGCACCAACTTCGGCAGTTTTTACTGCATAAGTCGTTATGGACTTATCCAACAGCCAATTTTGGAGGCGCGTCATAAGCCGCTGTTGTGGGACGCTATGGGAATCAGATAGCAGGAATACTTCGAGCTGCTCGCTCATTACAAAAATTTAAGCTATATGGTTCATTATGTATGTCACCGCCAGCAGCAACAGCAACGTTGCCTGGCCTATGTGAAAATTCATGTGCCAAGCCATATTAATCGCGTTAAAGATGGCCTCCTCACGCTGCCGAACAATAGTCTACGTCACAACTCCTAATAACAGCCCGATCATAGCTTTTACTATGGCTCGGGTAACACGCACGCTTTAAATTATTCACTCTTTGCTGGATACGCCACGACACATCATTCTCATTAGCTATATGATCCAGTTAGCACAACTGCTTTCATAGCATGAAAGCAGTGAAGAGGCTGCTATATTACTCCTGTTTTCTACGATATGGTTATGGTCTTAGTTGGGCATTGTGATTACGAACGGCATAGTGCTCATAATGTTAAGCTGAGCGTCGTTCGCAAAGTGCTTTCCGGACCACAAAGCACGCGGGGCTGTATAATGTTAAATGTGCGCGCATTCAACCGCTGCTTCACGGGCTCGGCAGTATTTGCTGTAAACGCACTTAAAAGAGTATACGATGAGCTCTTAGGTGCACCCCAAACTTGCGCTGTGACCGGCACGTGTAGCGCTGGCCTGGAGCTTTCTTTTTAACACGAAAGCGTTTTCAGCAGGGGCCCACCAAGGAATCAGCGACGTACTTGCGTAACCGAAGTGGATGTCTGAAAAAATGAACACACCTACAACAAAAAGTACCACCCCCGTTCGGCCTCGAACCCGGGATGCGACGAAAGCAGCTGGAAGCTCTACCGATACACCATCGCGACATCGGTCATACAGGGAAAGGACTAACCACTTTACAAGTTGCACCTAACTGACGTCCGCTTAAGGCAAAGGCGCTTAGTGCAGTGGACTATAGTGTTTAGAAAGCAAAACTACATTTAAATTAGCATCATGTGGTGGTAACGCCACCGCATGATGCTAATTTAAGAGTAGCTTTAAGGAACGACATAGCGGAGCAGATTGCCGTGCTAATGCGCGCCGGCAGTCTTCGCGCCTCGATCACCGCGATCGCCGCGGAACTTGGGGGCGTGGTAGCGTCGTGAGGCCACGTTCTTGGGGCAAAAAAATACAACCGAGGCCGCTACAAAATTTGTCTCGTGTGACCGGGTGTGTTGAGTTGCGACGCACACTGCTCCAGGAGCGAAAAGACCGCCGTCTAAAAGGAAATGATGCGCATTTCGCTGCAATGGGCTGTGTGTTCACGAAGCGATACGCTAACAACCCGTTCGGTTTCGTTTGCAAGGTTTCACCGTTTGCGGACGCTTCTGATTTATGGCGTATTTGCGCAGGGCTATGGCGCGTGTATTTCAGCGTCTTCGGAGCAATGTGATTCGTTCGAGAACTTGCGCATGTGTACAACTGTCGAGGATCCCTGTGCTGTGTCAAGGCGACGCTGATGTCTACGGGTTGACATGTCCGGAGTACCCAACCTATATTCCGTCCCTCTGTTCGCCAGACTGCCGCTTACGTATTCCACAGCTTCGCGAAGACAAGTTTCACTTTCGTGTTGCACACAGAGGGATCAATCACATTTTCCCCCCTCTTTACTATATCAGGGTAATGATGGTTTAACATTCCTTATACCATCCCGCCAAGCGTCTAATGGCAAAATGACTCAGACAGTTAAAAGTAATTTGAATAAATAAGACCGTATACGAATAAGAAACCGTCAGCATAACCGAGAACGAGCAAGCAAAAGCTTGTGTGACGTTAGCCGGGACAACGCGTTGCCATAGCGACGATATTAGCGGCGCGTTGGGAGAGTGCAAGAAACAGGCACAAGCTCGTTTAAAGTTAACTTGAAATGATCTCCACACTGCCATTGATCACTGAGCGAGTATAAATGAATTTATGGGAGAAATTGGGCCTTATGGACAGACTGCCGGCACTGCAATCCATACTGATCATTGCAGAGATCATAGACAACGTTTGAGAAATGTTCTAGGAGTCAGCTATCGCTCAAAAGACGTCAAGGCCAGAGCCAAGAGCTTCGGCAGTCGAATCCAGGTCGCAGGCGTTAGTTGGAACCCGAAGCTTTGGCAGTCAAACATCGTGCGAATGTAGTTAGGCGTAGGCTGTAAAGGTTAATAGATCATACTCGTATATCCAACGCGGGTATGCGTCACACGTGACTTTTTGGGGTTATCAATATCATGACCCAACAGCCGCGTTACCCATAAGCTCGTACCCTACCACGCCAATTCCGGTATGTACCAAATGAGTGAGGCGCTAGTTTTATTTTTTTTTTTTTGTACCATATTCTTTGCGACATATTTTTCTCCCACCGTTTTTTAAAGCTCACTTTTGCATGAGACACATAATGCTTTAGACGTAATGAATCAAGCGTTGTGTTAGCGATGGGTACTCACAATGCACGGAGGATTTTCGTCTTTGCTGCTCCTCACCAGTCGGCACGGTGGCATCCTGCGCTACTGCCGGATCGTCAGGTGGCTTCTCAGACCGGGATTTTTTTTTGGGAGACTGCATACGAAGAGCCGCCACTTATTAATTCGAGGAAGAGCCTGTATAAGTCAACGCCTTTTCAGAGCACATGTATACCTATACACTCTGTTCGTAAGATTCGCAGGATCCACAATGGGCCAGTTTAGAATCTATACTGGGGAGTTAATGGACCAAAAAGTTTGTACCTAAAATATGCCTGACAAATAAATCGATGAAATAAGATTTATCGAGGACGAAGTTTCAAATCTCTCAATCTTTTCAAATCTCTCAAGTCGCACAGGTTTTCAGGAACACACGACCACACTTCCTCACACGCGTTTCACCAAAATTCGACGCGCAGGTCCGTGTACACGATCACCGAAGTACGAACTGCAGGAGTAGATTGAAGTGACAAGTCCAAAAAGAAAAGCTTGGAGCCCTTGTTAATTGCTGTCCAGAAGTCCGAGTTCTGAAAGCATGGCAAGGCGTTCAGCAAGTCCGCAAATTAGCAACATTTTCTGCGTCCTCTTCTGGTCGGGTTTGCTGTGAAAGTATCATTGCTTTTTGCAAAGGTGCAGCTTCGAAGCGCGCTCTTTTCGCATCAGGCACTTCTCTCACGCACGCTTGCGGGCGCGATAAACAGGCAGCGCAGTTGGGAAACAAGCTCGGAACTGCACTTTTCTTGAGACGAATGTTTTTCAGGGCGACGTCGACCACATTTCCTGTCTTGACGTCCGTATCAGATGTACTCATCGTTGGCGAGAAGTCCTTCCTAGGAACAGCTCTGGGGCTTGCTGCCCGCATCGTTGGGTCAGATGAGAATTTGTGCACTCGCACACTTGGTCATCCGTCATAAGTGGACTTGCAGTTCGGTGCGCAACAACACACAGGCATCCTTGAGCTTCCGCGTACGAAGAGCCACGCACAATCGAAAAGCAAACGCGTTTGCGGCGCAGCCTGCTCCGTGCAATGCCGCTCTAGCGTTTCCTTTACAGAGAAATATATTTTGCAGAACGCGCGTCGCTTTTCATGAACGCAGATCCGACTTGCGTGACGTAACTGACAAGGAGAGGAGGTGATGCGAAGGCCTTCTTTTAGGGGCGAAGCCTTGTCCCCTGTCACAAAATACGCGGGTTCGATCCCGGCCGCGGCGGTCGCATTTTCGATGGAGGCGAAAATGCCAGAGGCCCGTGTACTGTGCGTTGTCAGTGCACGTTAAAGAACCCCAGGTGGTCTAAATTTCCGGAGCCCTCCACTACGGCCTTTACCTCCTCCCTATCTCGTTCACTCCCTTTCACCCACCCCCACGGACGCTTAGCCGTGCCGACACCCCCGGGGCCGTGCTCCCTACATGGGCTGCAGAAATTAGCGTCCTTTCCTAACCGAACCACAATCATCATCATCAACATAGTCAACGCGTACCGTTCGGAGAGGGAGTTGTGTGGGGAGGGTCACGTAGAGAGGGGGAGTGGAGAGTGTGTGGAGAGAGTCATGAGGAGAGGAGGTGTGTGGAGAGGGCTTGCGCATGCGCAGTAAGGAGGTCACGCCGCACCACCACCACCACCGGATTATGGGATGCTTCGCATCTAAAACCGACTGCTCGCGCTGCACAACTGTTCACCGGCCATCCCATATATACAGCATAAGCACTGAACCTTGACCTGCAATGTAGTGCCGGTGTGAGATTTCTCTTGCGCATAGTTGAACCATAAGGATTCGCAGCGTGCACGTTAACTAAAAGTAATCCGGAACTCTGCACAATCTACGACGTGGGAGCGCAGGAACCTCATAAACACCAGGAGCATAAATGACAACGCGTGTAAACACGCGTTGTCACTAACTATCATGCATGAGTGAGCAATGTCACGGATCATTTACGGTCACCGAATGATCACCAGTGCTTCGCCCACTCGTCATGGTTCACTAAGTGGAGATGCGTGGATTTCTAGTTCAATTTTTTTGCTTGCTTTTACTTTTTCCGGAAATCGGACATCACGAGTCTTAGTGCGGACGGATTCACGTTAGGAAAGTCAGTTCACTCAGGTATTATCATCTGCAAGACTCACAGTCCCATTTGCGCATTTAGCCTGCGCAGCCTATGGGAGCTCGCTGTCGGGCTGGCGCTGCTAGTGAAACTAAAATCGGCGCATTGCGGATAAGCGTGCTCCCAACAAAACTATTTATACATGCAGGTGCTCACGTAATTTCTTTCCGCACCCGCTGCGTCAGAGGAGCTATGTTGTGCAAAAAAGTTAAGGATCGAGAATAAAATTAATGCAGAGTTTTTATAATGGGCACTAATTAAAAGAAATTCTTGAACACCACAACATAACAGAAGAATGGAAGACAACATAACTAGAACTCAGCAAAGAAGAAGTGAAGAATTACTTAAGCTATAGCGTCCGCAAGAATAGCCTACAACGTAAGCGGAAAAATGACAACGTAGCGCACCAGGTACTACATACAACGGTGATCCAGAGTGTGCCTCTTGCAATACACCAGAAAGAGTTGTCAGCATTGCATAAGCTTCCCGTGAGCTGTAATCGTACATAAAATATTTTACCACTTTATATGCTGTGAAAGATATGTACATACAGCTGCAATGTGTACAGTACGGTGTCACCGTGTGCAAGACTTGTTGCACGAGTCGCGCTGGTGATACACATTACGTAGTGGATACACGCAAAACTGAACTCGCTCTCTCACCGCGGCTATGCGAACCTGGTTGAACACGCGAACGAGGAGCGGAGACGACGAGGCGCCCTTTGATGTTTGCTGCTGCTTTGTCGGAGTCGGTGGCCTCTGTAGCTGGTTGCCGTCCTGGTGCCCGCTGTCAGGCTCGCTATCACTGCTGCCACGACTGACCACCACGTCATCAGCGGCAACTGCCTTATCTGCCTCTTGGTTGGGCTGGGCCTCGGCTACAGCTGTTCCTTCCACTGCACCGAGAAGCCAGTGCACCTCAGAACAGGTACGGTTTCACGAGGCACAAGCGCTTGTCCCTTGCGTGTCCCTCTCTAGTGTGCTCCGTTTTTGCCTGCGCTAAATTATTTTAACACGAAAGTGTTTTATGCCGGGGTCCAACAAGAAATGAGTGGATCTGCAACGAAAGTGGATCTTTGAAAAGCTGAACTGAAACTGAACACTGAAAAAGTTCCACCCAGGCGGACTCGAACCCACTTTCAACAGGGATTTGACGAAAGCAGCTGGAAGCTCTACCGATGCACCACCGCAACATCGCTCGTACTATATGAACAGATAGCCCTTACATGTTCACTTAATGAAATAGCGCCTGAGAAGTTACATTTAATTGTCGTCCAGTTAAAGCAAAGGTGTTTAGTACAGTGAACTATGGTGTTTAACAAGCAAAATTACTCTTAAATTAACATCGCCTCCCTTCACTGCACTTTTGCTTCTCTTAGGTTCGTTGCGGTGGTATCGCCATCTTTAGGAACGATAGCTAGAGCGAAGCAGATTGTCGTGCTGATTCGCGCCGGCAGTCAGCCCTTTGGTATTGTTCGCGCCTCGACCGCCGAGTAAGTTGGGGCCGTGGCGGCGTCGTGATGGCGCGTTCCAGGGGCCACGTACGAACGCGGGCGCTACAAAATTTGTCTTGCGTGGCCAGGTGTGTTGAGTTGCGACGCGCACTGCTCCAGGATCGGAAAGACGGCCGTACACAAACAAATGATTGGCCTTTCGTTGCAGTGGGCTGTGCTTTCGCGAAACGATCCGCTGACAACTCGTTCGGTTTCTCTTTAAAGGCGTCACCATTTGCGGACGATCCTCGTGTATGGCAGGCCTGCGCAGGGCTCTGGCGCGTGCAGTTCAGTTTTTCCAGAGCAATGCGAGTCGCTCGAAAACTTTCTCTCGTGTACAACTGTCGAGAATCCGCGTGCCGTGTCGAGGTGCCACTGATGTCTAGATTTAACGTGTTCACATGTTCACAGGGTACATCTGCCGCCCCTCGATTCGCCAGATTGGCGCTTATGCGTTCCGCAACTTCGCGAAGACAGGTTCCACTTTCGTGTTGTATATACAGATTCCTATGGCAGAGGGATCAACCACATTTTTTTTTTTTTTTGTCAGCAGATCGTTTCGTGGTGCAACGGACCGCTGTGGCGAAAAGCGTATGATCTGATGGTCGGCGGTCGTCTTGCGGGCATGCTTGGCGAGCGGCATCGTGTTGGCGAGCAGCTTCCTACGTTTCAGTCTTGCTGTGGTGTGTGCGTATGGCAGCCAGTCGGGTTGCGATGCGCTCAGCTTCAAAAACGGGAGAGGCATAGTTCGCAGTTTGAGTCATGAACGCGCGGAGACGTTCCGCTTCCCGCTAGGGTGTCTGTTGCCGCGCCAAAAGTAGAGTTACTGCATATGTTCCCCAAGGGGAACATATACAGCAACTCTAGCCAAAAGCATCTACATGCGAGACATTCAGCCATCGACATCGTTGTCTTTCTGCGACGCTTAGTTCAGCAGTTTTCGGTTCGGCACTATCACGCGCATGAGGAAGGCTGCATAAAAACACCCGTGATACATATGGAGCTGCACTGCGATGGCAACGAAGCGGCACAGACCAATCCGACGCGAATGCCGCGACGCGGTACTTCACCGCTCCTACAGATGGAGCCACCACCCCTGCCAACCAAAAGTGCAACAGGAAAGAAGGTATTGGTTTGCTTTGGAAATGATATACGGTTCATTTGTTCCGCTCCCACAATATGTATCGATGACCCACTGGATAGAGTGCCCGACACCAGTCATAGCTGATCGATAGTGTTGTCGGTTCCAATACAAGTTACAGCAAGTTTTCATTTCCAGTTTTTCTCACCGATCTGCCGTGTGCATTTTAATAACGTCATTTCCGTGTCTGATGACATATTAGTAAGGCATTGTGTTAATATTGGAACCATATAAATGCGGCACACATGTGTACCAAATAGTCCAGGAGCGCGTTTTACTCACCGTCAAGGACCGCGCTCTCGACAAAAACGGTTTAGGTTACATCTGCGTAATTGCCGAAGGAGAAAGCGTGCCGCACATTCATTCGTAATAAACTGTCGTGCTTTACAACATACATTTTGAGGCAATACAATGAGCTCCAACGAGGAAGTAGACGTGTTGGTTTTCATGCCGGCAATCTCAACGGAATATGGCAGGACTTGTGCCTTTTTAATTCATTACAAAACATACACTAGGATTTCGGTGCATGTATACACACGCATATCCTGGGCTGCAGTACGCAAGCACGCGCCGCACGAGGTGCACGCTACCTGATTACCAAAAGTTACCAATTATTGCTTATGCACATTTATTGCGTATCACCGCCGTAATCACTCTGGCAATTATAAATACGTATTATAGATGCCTAGCCATGCTGAAGCACGCTTGTGGGCTCCTTATGGTCACATTACATTCTTTTTTCTTCGTATACCATTCGGGGTGGCGGCAGGTCTTCGACACAAAATGCGTGCGCGCTAATGTTAACACGTGTGCGGCGACGTATCACTTGCCTCGTTGTGCGGCGGTCATCTCGTGCGGCGAGGCGCAAGCTTCGTCTTCGGCTGTGACGGCGTCCAACGAGGCAAGCCTTCGCGTACGCGAGTGGAGGCGCGCCTTGGACGCCGCGGTCTTGGAGTCGCGCTTCTTAGCCCGCTTCTTGGCCCTGGTTCGCTTGGACGAGCGAGACCTCTTGCCGCCGGCCACCGTGGTGGCACTAGGTGCAGCGGCCGCTCCTAAGCCGCTGGACGACACTACAGCCACCGTGTGGTCGCTGTCGACAGCGTTCGCCTCCTGCGGCGGTGACGAATGCATCGAAGGGCGTGGCGGCGACGATTGCATGGAGTACGGTGCAGCAGCCGGCCAGCAAGAACGTTCTTCTTCTGATATCGCGAGGCGCACGTGCATCTCGATCCCGAGCAGCCAATGCTAATTTTTTGGCCATTTCCCAGCCAAAGGAAATACTAGATAAAAGGAAGAAATGTGCGAGACGCTCAATTTTCTTGATTTATTGCTGGCGTTCTAACGTCCCAAGGCCACGATATGATTATGGGAGCGCTATGTTTTGGAGGGCTCCGGTCATTTCGACCAGCTTGGGTAAAGTGCACTGGCATCGCACAGTACACGAGCCCGATCAACACTTGGCCTACGTCGAAATGCAGCAGCCACGGCTCGGATTCGATCCCGCGACATTCGCATCAGCAGCCGAGTGCTATAGACACCAGACCACCACTACGGGGCGTTTCTTTTCTACAGACATTTGCCTTAACCTTTCTTTCTCTTTCGTTTTCTTCAATCTTTTTAAAGTAGTGATTTTCCAGCTTCATTTTCTTACTGCTTTGTTTATTATATTTTGCTGTCTTCGTCCATTTCTCGCCTTCTTTATTAGTAGCTATTTTTCAGCGCAGCGCAGAGTCCAATTCGTGGCCGATCGCCCCAGGTGTGTTGCGCATCCATCCATCCAATTCAATGCACCGTTGAGGGGATCGATTAAACGTAGGGTGAACTGAAATGAGTACACGAGTAACAGCGTCGCTGTCCACTTTCAGCCTTAGGCCATACATAGGAAGAGCCCGCCACACTGCCCGTACCATACGCATTTAATATAAATCCAATGACGAATAAATGACGAGGCCGCAAAATTGTTTTATTTCTTCTTTCTTTCACGTGTATGTGTGTAACTGAACGTATGACACGATGTTGTCAACGTGACGATAACTTCAAGCATGCCTGAACTTTACATTTATTTCACAGTGTTGCAATTTTTGCTGTTTACACTTCGCATTGCTACTTCATTATAATTATATGGTTTATTCCTTCCTTATTTTCATGTTTGCTTTTGTTTTATATTTATTACAGCTATTTCTTGCTCTATGTATTCTCGACACTTCAAAATGTTTGTTCGCGTTGACTAATTGTATTTCTTTGTACATTTGCCCCTGCCTGGGCCCGTTTTTGGGCCTGCAGTATTCTTTAAATAAATAAATAAATAAATAAATAAATAAATAAATAAATAAATAAATAAATAAATAAAATATTAGGCCGCACTTGCTCCCGCTATTAACAAACTGTGTGTACCTTATCTTTACGCGTGGTCATCAAAACAGAAACAGTCGCAGCTTCGCATGAAAGGTGCATTACTGGTAGCGATAGGAACAAGATATGACATCCAGTTTTGCATCTATGTTCTCACTGGAATGCCGACTTCACTGTCCTTTTCCGGCCCTTTCAACGGAGACATTTGAGGAGGGTGGCACCCGCGATTTTCGAATTGATATCGACGGCTTCTTGTCGGTGTAACGTGTGAGATTAGCGTTATAGTATTATGAACTAATGAGCAACATGTGTGAGTATTGGGCTTGTTGAATCCACTCCGTAGCCAAACAGTGTAGACGGAGGCCTGAAAGAACAAGCTAACAATTTAATCCACAGCCAACGAAGGCTCACGCGGGAAGTCGGCAACAGTGAACCAACGGATGACGGCCGAAGGACGGGAGGCAAGACAATAGAGCGCCAAAGGGGAAAAAGGCAGACAGCGGGGGTGCTATTCCGGACGCCGTGAAATTTCGCCAAATCGTCAAATTCTGTAATGGAGGGGTTTTAAGCCATCCAGGGAGGCAACCCTCCGGGCCGATCGAAGCGGAGAAGGTGGCGAATTCAACAACGGAGCAGAATAGGACACTTTCCAGAATAACACCCCGGACAGCTGATGCGATGCGAAACGCCCTGGTTTCAGTTTCAGTTGGCGTTTTTTTTTTTTTTTTTTGCATGAAATGAAAAGCCAAGCCCTCCGGAGCCCAGAAAACGCACAGGTAAGCGTGAACGCGCAGTGAAAATTTATTTACAGCATGCCTTTAAAAGCTGGTTTCGGTTCCTACTGTAGCCTGACGTCACGACACAGTATGTGCATAGTAATGTGCCCCTCGTGACGTGCTCCCGCAAAAAATCGTGACGTTTTCGCCAAGTGGTCTCTCGCGCACAGCGCCTCTAGCAAGTGCGGGGTCAACAATGTTCAAACTTTTGTATAGCGACTCCGCGACGACAGCAAATACTTCGGCACAGTGCAAGATGCAACGCACAGCACGCACGGTGGGTGTCGGCGTGGCTCCGGAGCCCACGATAATCTAAGGTGGCCTCCGAAACCTCCGCGGAATTTCAGGGGCAAAATGCCGGCTCCACAGCGAGCATGCTTTCCTACTATACGCGGGCACACACGACGGTAGAGGGTAATTCGACTTCGCTCGCTCGCTTCACGGGCGCTCTCAACTACGGCGACTGAACGGCGAGAGCAGACGACCGGGAGTGACGCGCAAACGGCCATTTTGCATGTTTGTGTAACTGACGTCATCACATCTTACCGTACTGCTGCATGAAGTCACCAAAATTTACACTGTAGTCTGACGTCACACTAGTGGCGATGTCAGTAGGCACGCCATGTGAAAATTGACGTCAAATTAAAATATCTTATCAGCATTTCCTGAGCTTAACATTTGCTCAGAGCTGTCTACGCATACAAGAGAGTTGTATTGTGGAGTAAACTCAGCTTCGAAAATTGGTGTCAGTACTCCTTTAATACCGCGCAAGAGGGCGCCACGCACACCGCTACTGCGCAACACATCAAGCAAGCCGGGCGCGCGTGGCTCCCACATGTGCTAGTGTTGTGTTCTGGAGGTCGGTTATCTGCAGATGGGCCTTGTCAGCTGCGACGACAGCTGCGTATTCCAATGGGCTTAAGTTCATAATCCCGCCACCATGAAATGTTTCAGCATGGACAAGGCATCGGCAGAATTTTCCAAAACGAGCACGTGCCTTTACCAGTAGCGTCATATCGGCATAACCACGGTCATGACGGAGTGCTAGTGCTTCATTCTTACGTACCAATGTATAGCAGTTGTGTCAGAAGACTCATATCTCTGCCATACGAGAAGGTTAAATGACGTTTGTACCTAACGACATTTACATTTAATGTGGTTAGTGGGCTAGCACACGAGGACATGTAATGTGATTAAGGAGAACTGCTTCTGCAAATAATGATTTTGCTGAACTCATTCAATTGCGTTTCTGTTGCGAATGGATGCCCTCCTCTAAGAGGGGCAGCGAACGAATGATATTCTATAGAATAAACAATCCTTCGTAGCAATTACATGTTTTTTTTTTTTTTTCGCAGTAACGCCAATAGACCACCGTGGCGGGGCCTGTGCTTAAAATGTGGCTCCTCCGCTTTGCATATGTTAAATGACGGCGGCGTGGCAGAACGAAAGCGAAATAAATAGGCACTACAAACTTCGCTGTTCTCAGTGAACTTAATTAGTAAAACGACATCACGTTAGCGTTTCTGCACAGTCCAGTGTTACTGAACTGCTGCTTCGAGCGGTGCTGGAGACGCTGTAAACTTACTTACGAACCACGAGGCGTCATGTGGACTCTCGCAGCGATCCCTTAAACCGGCATCTTCTTTATAAATTCACACAAGTCAATGTTTTATGCGTCGCGGTCTTTATTTTTCAGAAGGTAAACATTATAGAGTACAAGTTCAATGCAATCTTTTCAATGAACAAGGTAATGGCATTGCTTCATCTATGTCATCATGTCAAAGCGAAAAATGAGGCATCTGTGACACCAGGGTTACAGTGATGTGCGTGAGGTGATTAGAAAAAGTAAGAAACAACTTTTCGGAATGCGCTTCCACAGTAACAGTTGGGGACAGCGCTCCCGTTTGTGTGCTTCTGCTGTGGCTCAGTTAATGCAGACAGAAAGAAAGCGAGGCAAACCCAGCGAACCAGAGAACAGAGGTGAGCTGAAACTGCTTAACAATCAGAGGTGCCCAAAAGCGATCAAGCCCCAAGAGGACCTTGCACAACATCGCTATTCAGTCCCGTTTTTCATGCCTGATAACGAGGCAACACAAACTAGAGCAACATGAAAATAAGAAAGCGGTATCGAGTCATCACCATTTACGAACTACCCATTCGGATGCTCTGCTCTTATAGAGAAAATGCGACGTTGCAGATGCCATTAAAGAAAAAGAAAAAAGAAGGGCTGAAAAAATATACAGAGAGGAGTCGAACCATTTTTTACGGGCTTAAATATCGAGCCTCGTCTAAAGCACAGCATATGTGTCAGAGGAAAGTGTCCGTACGTCAACTTGACACAAGAATGACGACACAGCTCATAATATAAACGACGGGCTCGTTCTTTTATCATGAATACGTCTATACACTGTAAGCCGGTCCAAAAGAACTAACTCAAGGCCGGAAACATACCGATCGGAATAGGTTATTTGAACTCAGAATGCTGGAACAGTAATTAGTGAACAAGGTTATATGCACGGCAAAGACAGGGACTTGCACAGGTGTAAGAAAAGCTTAATTGATCTCCAGTCAGGCGTTTGCTGATTATTTCTAAATTCTCGCCTAGACAAACTCGTAAATGAGAACAAGGATTTTTTCCCTCAGTATAACTCCTATATTGACCACGTCAGGATGACGCGGTGCGGGTAGCGGCACGTTACTCCACAATCGCTACGGCGTTTCCTTGCGATGCAGCTCTTGCTACGACATCCTAAGCCTAACACGACGCGAACAGCATTGCACCTGACGAATCAGCGCAATGCGAAACTGCAATGACTTGCGAGACTACCCGCGTGCTACGCCTCCTTGATCGAGATCGATAAGGTGACTCCGGATTTATGAAAGGACCTTATCACACTCGTAAAAAATAACATAAAACATATAACCTATATGCATGAAATTGTGCAGAGCCAAGACACGGAGCAAATTTGTCTCAGTGACTACCGGTTGAACCGAAACACCATGTGCCGAGTGGAATCAGATACAAGGCAGCAGACAACTGTAAAATGTAAACGTTGAAAAATGCGCGCCCTTCTTTTATATATATATATATACACGAGCACATGCTGCGGGAAAATACGAACTGGCAAGACCTCGAAAACTCTCTTCTGTGATGGCCGAAGAAGAAAAAAAAAAAAATGGCGATAAATGCGCCGTAAAGCATTTAAAAGAGTGATGCTTTAACGAGAGGTGCTGATTATAACTTTAACGCCTGGCGCAAATAGCAACAGCAGGCGGCAACGGAGATGCGACTCTCCGACGGAGTGAAGCGTTCTACGCAAGTAAGTATCCTATGCGAGTGGTAAGAAGCTTGATATGCATTAAAAATACCGCGTGTACATGAGAGCGAGTGAGAGAGAGAGAGAGTGTGTGTGTATGTGTGTTGAGTGAGAGTGTATGCTGAACGAAAACAAGGCATAGCGAGCGTCGGGTCGTCGACTTCGCGGGCGCGTGTGCGTACTCGCCGCCGTAGAGGCTACACCGGAGACACGACTAGCAGTGCTGGCTCACACACGCCCGAGTGGAACATTTAGTGACGGTGCCGCGTTCGTGCTCCGCCCATTACATGCCATGGCGTAAATTTACTTTTTAGCTTAATCAGCCTAGTTTAATCTTCGCATTACCAGCTGGAATAAGTTATCACGAGATCACGTTACGAAGGTCCGCCTACCTTCTTAGACTGTAGATGAAAACTCGAGACCAAGTTCGCAAAGATATTTTGTTGATAAGAGCTGTTTGCATTTGGTCAGGCGCATTCTCCAATAGTATAACGGGCTGCACGATCGGCTAACGTTTGATGCTGCTTGAATTTTTAGAACTGGTGTGCTGTTTGAACCGAATCCTGGCAATGCTCAAGTAGTTTTCATGACGTAAAAGCTTGAAAACTTACGTAAAACCTCACCGAGTAGTTTAACAGAACGGATTGTGTTCCTGCGATCGGTCTTCAATGACGCGCTTTTCTTCCCTTCCGCATCTGAGCTGGATCACGTCATCCTAAACTTTTCTAATTCACGAAATACTTGACGTCCAGTTTTGGTGAACGGTGGTGTTAATCCTTACAGCCTATGAACCTTCTCTTATTCTTACAGTACGCATCAGAAACATTGAAAGCAGGGCTAAATATGTGTTGCACCTGTAGGCAACTCCGCTGTACGCAGCGTAAGAATGGCCTATGGGCAACCTCGGCGCTGTGCTGCTAGCCAAAAGAAAGACCTACGGAGCACGTTGAGCCTTGCGTGGCGCTTAAGCCAATGGTAAAAAAAAAGAAAAAAAAAAGGGGCGACCCCAAACTGGTGTTGTCAGACGGAATTTCGTACGAGAGGCATCTCATAATAAGGGAATGATACGCCCGATTTGCTGTGAAGTACGCAGTAATAGAGATAATATAACTTTCGTGCTGGCAGCGCGTCGTACGCTGAACTCAAACACATGGAGCACAAGAACATTCACATTTCATAGAGCGCCGGAAACTCCTTCTAGCGTTATTCTCTCACTAAGCATGTAGCCCCTATCAGCATGTAAAAGCCATTAAAGCTGATCAATTGATTCACGTAGACGTAGCCAGATACCTTGGTTCCTCTTCCACACACAGTAAACAATAAAGGAAAACAAACAGCAGCAACTGACTACTAAAATTCAAGCCAAATAACGGCTGACTGTGCTCGTGTCATACAATTTCGGCTGTATAATGTCTCAATCGCAAAGTGAAATGCCATTCGTTAATTTAGAGTTGTTCGAAAAGTCAGCGTCGCGTATACAGATAAGCTATCCTCGTGCTCTGCATGCAATTTTTATAGCGCGTGATATGTGGCACATTAAGCAGCATGCCTCGCTCACGCTGGAGCGCCTCGCCGGGAAATGTCCGATACCGGCGTCCGCCACGTGTCGCAATCAGGACACCTTAAATGACTTAAATGGGCCCGCGATGTGGCGGCGCAATGAGAAACGACATAAAGCGTGGCTACAGCTTCGTCGCTGTTCTCGAAATCTTGGTTGCAGCAAGCTTGGCAAGTATCACCAGTGCGCGCAAGGTATGGTGGGCTAGTGTGTCACTCTGTATAGCGGCGAAATAACCTCACGTGTTAGCCGTGAATGCCTCTCGGCTATTTCGAGGCTTTCTTATACGGCACACTTGTTTGCAGGCGCTATTAGACGAAACAAGCAATTAAGTAAATAGCAAGAATTGGCAAGGAGCAAATTTATGCGCATGTTATGTTACACGCGTTTGCCGCGCATGTTGAAGGTAGCTCGTACCTATCGATGACAAACATTTGTACATAGTAGACGCCCTATCAGCACAAGGTCGTTCAATTTCGAGCCTCCAAAAGATGGAAAAGGGGCGATGCGTCTAAGAATCCGACGTAGCCACAAGAAAAATGGCTCATTTGCACACGCCTGTATGAGGCGAGGCATCTTGTGCCAGCATATGTAAGCTTGCCATGCTCCTTAAAAAAGAAAGAGAACAAGAAGCGCCACGCATTATTATTTGCACGTGAAAACAGGTGGCGCCGCTATATTAAGCGGTAATTGTGTGAATGCCACTTATCGTTTCTGTACCCGTGCTTGTTCTTTATGGAAAACAGTGCATAATCCCCTAAATGTGAGTATATTGTGGTTAAATGTCATATGGCCTCTCGAGAAAGCATCTATCAGCTTTAGTTACGCTTAAGTGCGGAAGTGTGCCGTCGACATTAAAGTTTTCGGGTATGATGAGAATATTAGGCGGTATACTAGTGAGATATTACAGAGCTGCACTTGGGAAGACGCTGGGCATGCTCTTCAGTAAACGAATCTTCAGTGAAGAGAAATTAAAGGGAAAAAAAAAAAGCACGAAATTGGCGACTTTGGTACGTCCGAAAGTATTGCACAGGTAACAAGGTGTAAAGTAAGATGACTGACCAGCAATAAATTCAACTTATTTTGCTCGCTGAATGCATATTGTGAAAGCTTCGTAAGTGACAAAAAATGCATAATACTGAATATACAAAAACTTTTATGTTCTGCGCCATTACGCACTGTACATGATTAAGTGACTAAAACAATTTATAATGCACAATTACAAACAAGCTCCTGCCAGAACGCAGAAAGAAAACAACGGTAAAAATCAATACTGCAACACCCCGTGAAAACGTCGCCAGTAAGTATTAGGCTCGCTATCACGTAGAAATTGCAAATGAAATATATAAAATGACTGAAAGGACTAGAGAATTCAACAGTCGTAAAAGTCGTAAGAGTCAATAAATAACTGCCTCGTCAACGAGAGAGCAAAATAATATATGAAAACGCAGCGATAAAGTAAATTAACTCAGTGAAAACAAATAATGCGCTCAGGTTATGTATGAGTATGCCAATGATGAGAACTAAGAAGACTACGTATGTGCCGTGTGTTCTCACATCGTCCGAAATGCCATAATAAAAAACGAACCTTACGTCGCCTCCCGAAGGATTGCGTCGAGGATAATGGCACAGTTAGGAGACATACCGGTGTGTATGTAAAAGATGCTCGCGAACAAAGTGAGAAATCAGAGACAATAGGCGCGCATTTGAAGACAAATGCGTTCCCGTGAAGCCTTCCGCCCAGGCTGATATCGTTCAGCCCGGCAAGAGAACAAAAAGCAGGATGGGACGACACTAATACCGTCGTCCGTACGCCGTGAATCCTCAGAAAATCTTCCGAAAAAAAAAAAAAGACAGGAGATGACGACTTCACTTCGGAAGACTGATGCCCAAAAGCTCGTCTAAAAAGCTTGTCCGAGGTAAGAAGAAACCCCGTACACTGTGGCTTACATGTGTCACCATACAAGGCGAAACCGGCTGTGCACAGCTCAGTGGTACCGCGAGCAGTCGTTTTACTTATGGGATGAACAAAAAAATATGCTCTATAAATAAAGAAATGATCTGCGCTGCAGAAACGAGTCAGTGTGCCGCCTATTACTATATTGTCAGCTATAGAGATCTCTATAGCTGACAATGAAACCGCGTGGGGTTTCACACAAACCCTTCGCAAAACAATGAAGAGTGGCGGGTTCATTCGATACCAGTGGCACTGGAACCTCGCCGAAATGCACTTGGAGAACGTAGTGTTGTGGTACGACGCGAAACTGCAACGCCGCAGAACCACTCAACCTTAACCGACTGTGTAAAGGAAGAACGAAACAAAGCTAGTCTGTAGAAGAGGCTGAACATGCGCGTTTGTACAACTAGAAGATAAATGTTTGGCCTTTTACGAGTTGGTTTATCCAGCACAGCCCTGTGTTGTCCTGACTCTACAATTAAGTACGCGGCACATGTTGGCTCGCGTGTAGAACAGGGAGGAAGGCATTGGTCTCCGAGTTGGTGGCACGAAACCTCACACCAGAGAACGCGTCGCCATCGAAAAGCCGCTGATCTCCGGTGTGACCGTCGCCATACTGACCGGTAATGTGTGTGTGTGTAAGTGTGTTCGTATGTACATTGTTAATAATGCGCGCAAGAAACAGAGAGAAGTGGTTACGAAGCTCCCGTGAACGCGCCTGCGCTGGAGGACAAATCCTCGCCGCATCGTCCCCGAGAATATGAAGGTGAAAGCCGCGCGGCGCATCGTCGAATGCGCCGGCGTGGCTTTCATCGTGGCGATGGAGATGATCGGTTTATATATCTTTATATATATATATATATATAATATGGATTTATAGGCGTGATATATATTATTTATATTTCTGTAATAACCAGTGTGCGATGATAATACTCATGCGCAAAAGGAAGTCTTAACGAAAGATGGTCGGCATAACGAATGGGTGCCAAGGCATCTCGTGACTCAGAGAAACCAAGCGGTTCGCTCCGCGCCTCGACTTGGCCGGAGACGCGGCTCCCGAGGGAGCGGTCCTGCTGCGCCCGCGGTGCGCACCACACGTAGGCCGGCTCGTGCGAAGGGTTTTTTTCAACAGAAAACATCTTTGGCAACAACTTGACCGGACTACGTCGCTCCGGCGCGCGTGGGACGACACTACGGGGGCGAACGACCGTCGGAGGTGACGACGGCCTGTATAGAAAAATCGTGTGTAAATGCTTGCACGCCGGCGCTCCGTCCCCGCTCGGAGACCGAAATGCGCATAGCGGGCTCCGCTTTGGCTGTTCTCGGTCGCGGCCGTTCCAACAGAAGCTCCCTGCGGCTTGGCCGACGGGGGTAAACGAAAGCCGCGACAGGGCGGAGGAGGCAAGACACGCAAGTTGTCGCACTCCAGCGTAGCAGGACGCGTCGACAGCACCTACTGGGTCGCTGTCTCGAGGGCTTCGACAAAGTGGACAGTCCTCGAGTGGAATGGTTTGCGCGGCCGAAAGAAAGAGCGAAGCGAGACAGGCGAGCAAGGAATGTGCAGAGTTCGCTCCTCTGGACGGCAGAGGATGTGAGAATAGTGCGATGGGAAAACGTGGCATGCGCGACGTGCTAAAGCAAGCGGAGATATATGCTAGGGAAATACTTTATGCGAAGCGTTTTATTTTTACTACGCCGGCGGATAAATCTTGTTTGATTACGGCATGACCTGTCCTTACGTTCTTTCTTCGTCACTCGAAACGTTCCGCTGGAAAAGCGTACATTTGAAATACGTATTTGAATGCACTAGTAGTTCAATGTGAACTGGATAAGAAGCGGCAAGCGTGATCTGTGCGTGTGCAATCAAAGAAGCGACGCCAGTAAGCCACGACGATGTCAATGCTTCTGGGCCCAGGTTGATGCGATGAACTACGGAGAAAGGTGCGACGCGGTGGCTCTTAGCGCATACCGTTGCCAACGGGTAAGTGCGATAACAAAAGGTCTTTCGCGGAGAGCCCCGGCGCTTCAACGGCCCCACCTCACTACCCTGTTAGTCTCGCCCTCAGAGCTGAAGCGAATGAATCTCAGAGTACGTACAAGTCAGTTTGTGGAATGAAAGAAGGCAGCACGACGTATGGCGATGCCGAAAGTGAAACCTAGAGATACGCTGCCTTAGGTCTGGTGCCATTAGTACCAGGCCGACGCCCAGTCGGATGAGTGCGTAAGGCAAAAGACGTGAGGCGGACAAGTGTAAGCAAAAGATCAGCTGGCGTGCGAAGTAGTGTGGGAGAGCGCTAAACTTGTATCGAGGGTAGAGGAAAGGTACACGTGTGTTTTTTTTTCTTTGTATTTACCCTGTAGGTCTGCTTAACACAGTTCGCATACTTAACGGCATTCAGACCACTAGTGAAACTTGAGAGACCAAAAATGAGCTCACACATCACCCAGAACAGAAAACAATCAATCTGTCAGCTACATTCTACATAGGCACGCCGTTGTGTCGGCTGAGGACACTGCCGAGGTAAGGCTAAGTGCTTTCCAGCACTGTCCATTTGCAAACATGAAGGGTTCGCCGAGGCTTAAAAGCGAGATTCCGAAATGGACCCACCGTACAAAGCAAATAAGTTAGGACAGCTTCAGTTGAATTTACTGTATCGATGTACGAGAGTGCTTTCACACTCGTACTGCCAGAGTTTCGAACATGCATTTCATTTTTGTTCCGTGGAGATCTTGCGCCTTTTTATTCCGTCGAATGACGAGTGTTGGCACAGAAAAAATTTAGTAAGATTTACCGCTCTAACGACGGTGCACAATGTGGGCTGAAAAGTTAACCGCTGCGAAAGGAATGCTCTGGCTACGTATTTTGGGATCCTTAAAGACGTACCATCCCATGATTAAAAAAAGAGCTCTCGGATGGAAGGATTTAAAACGCACACTTTCCCGTGCAAGCCCAGTGTGAGCCTTGGTGTGACATCTAGGCAGTTTGTCCATAAAGGTGCAACGAATCCGTACGTGCGCTCTTCGCTACGAGAACACAATATGTGCATCTGAACAGTCTGTTAGTTCCATGGGTGTTGCCCAAACACGTGATGTCAGGCCAACGCGCCAGAAACGACTGATGCAGTTAAGCCTTTAGGAGCCCGAAAGATGGCAAGAACAATCCGTTGTACCACATCCTACGACAGGGAAAGCAAGGCGCGTCCTCGGTCGACACACCGACAGCTTAACACAGCGCCCTCTTGCTAACGGCAACCACGCGCACGGTCACACTGTTCAAAGAGCACACACTCCCACATTCCCATGCAAATGAAAACGTAAAAACACGACAATGAACCAAGCAGCGTCTGAGGTGGAAAGATCACACTTCTGCTGCAGTAACAAGACTGACACGCATTTGGGTTCACAAAACCGAGGCGAAAGAAATTAGGGCGGCAGCCAGAGCTGTAACAAAAAGACAGATGAGGAAAGCCATTCACGGATACAGCTTCCCTCGACTTGGCTGCATCACTCACAAAAAACTTCGTGTGATCAAAAATAGTCGTCTCTACAAACAACCACGCAAGTCACCAGAGCGTGGGACCTGTACGAAATCGTTACTTTTTTTCGCTTCGTCTTGCTCTCTAGAAATCCTCTGGCATGTGTATATATATATAATATAGTTTTTTTCTTTCCTTTTATATATATATATATATATAATATGTATATTTATATATTATCAGTACAGCGTGTGTATATTATATACTGCTGCGTTTACGCTTATCTTCGTATGTACAGGTGACCTCTATCTATAGCACTACATCTCTAGATCAACTACAGAACTTGGCGCTCCCGGGACGCACTTGTCAACAGAGTCAGTTTCACGCATGCGCAGGTCCTTTCTTTTCGGGCCGTGCGGAATGCGCCGTGTATTTCCGTGTGTATACATGACTGAGCGTGTGTTTGTGCGTGTGCTTTTGTGTGTACCTTTGTTTGTGTGAAAGGGAAGTGCGCAGTGCGGCCGGAGCGTGCAGCAAAGGAAATGGCCCACGCGCGCACTGGCACAACAGTCACGAGGCCAAACGTCGCCGCGAGAGGGCGCGCGCGCGCGCGCAGGCGCCGCGGGCGATGGCACTTCCAACGCCGATACTGATATGGATGCTCCCGTGTGGCGCGCTTTTCCCGACTGGACGCTGGGCTGGGTCGTCCCTTGTTTCCGTTGGATCCCCGTCCACAGGAAAAAGCCCACGGGGAGGCGGCAGAGGCGGCGAAGCGGGGCGAGGGAGGAGAGAATAACGAAACCGGCGCTAAGCCTAGCGCGCCGCCTCGGCCTGCCCCGCGCCGAGTATACACAGCGAGACTAAGTGCGACCGACTGGGAATAAGTTTCTCAGCTACCTAGCCCTTTCCTCTACATTCGACGTCCCGCACCCTTCCTGCGCGCTCCTGTCCGTGAAGTCTGTGAAAGCTTGTGTATCAGCTGCGTCAAGGCCTGGTTGGGTTTGGCTACTAAACCTACTTGGCTAGACTGACTACTTCTCATAGTGTTGCTCGCGCGCCTTTCATAATGGTAATAGTAGAAGCTCTTCTGGTAAGCCGAAATGGGTGCGTCCATTGAGCCCTGAAGCATGATTTCCTGTTTCAGGCGAACTAACAAACCTTCTAACACTGCTCTCACCTCTGCCATCTAAGACGCGCTCAGTGGCGGCTATAGTACACACCGTTCATCTAACTACAACTCTCAAGTTCCATTCGTCCACGAAGACAGGCATTGCCATCAAGGTCTTGAAACGCTTGGGATCTGAAAGAACGAGAAAGAGAGAAAGAAGCCCGTGAAGCAAAACCTACTGCAACACATTTATGCAGGCCATCGTTACGTAGCTACGTAACCAATGGACTGCAAGCATCTCTAAAAATTACAGACGCCTCTCCTTTAGCCTTTCTCACTCGATGTTAACGTTTTATGTTGCGGTTATTGTCTGGCATTGGCTTGTTCAACCCGACTATTGTCTATGAGCCACCGCGGTCGACACCAATTACTTATTCCGCAGCATCTCCGCCGTGAATCTCTCCGAAGAGAATTCCGACGAAGCGCCTTTTTCCGTCGTCGCCTAAGCTCCAATGACTATGCGAAAAAGTAATTACTTGTATCCTTCCTAGACCCAAGAAAGGAAATTAATCAAAGAGGCAAAGCTGTATTTCACTTATTAACAGACATTCTCACTTAAGGAGCAAGCTTTCCTATGGTGTTTAATATTCTTCTTCTCGTTCTCTCACCGCAGTGTAGACGCCTATTTAGCTCTGTATTTATTCAGTGAAAACTTAATAATATTTTATGGTTGCATGACTGTTTTTACTCAAGCCTTTGAATCACGTACCAAGATGGTGTAGACACAAACACACACGCACACAAAAGATCCTAGCTCCAGCAGTTAACAACCGAGTGCAAAGTGTCTCGCGAGTCACAAAGAGAACTACAAACAAGTGCTGCGCTCTACAGACAAACGTGCAAAAAGGAATGCCACAACATGCTCACAATACTGAAAACAACACCAGTGAGCAGGTGTGTTTGGCCTTGTGTTGTTCTTAAAGAGCACCTATTTGAAAGCGACAAATTAAAGGATTCTTGATCGCTACGCTCTGCGTCTTCGCGTGGATACCGCGACATCATCACAAAGGCAGCTAAGCTAGACACATCACGTGACAAAAAAGTACAACAACAACAGTATCTGCCATTTTAGGGAAATTTAGCGTGTCCGGTAAACCGCTATACGCAAAGCACTTTACGTAGAGCGGAAAACTGGGCGTAAAGAGCGCATGCGCAAACGTGGCCGACTACGCAAAGCGTACGCCGTCCACTTCGAAAATCGTCCCACGCGATATGCCCCAAGTTACTAACGGTTGTATTTGGCTTTGTATCATGAACATTCGACAGTAAAATATCCGTGACCATTCGACTCGTTTCTGAGATCCACACCCAGATTACCTAGGCTGCAGGCTTAGCGAGTGGCTGCCAAAATCTCGGATGACATAGATTACGCGGGTTTGTTTGTCCTGTTTATCACCCATAACTGGCGCCAGTTGACTGCGCCAAACAACGCCACATGCTATCCGGCATCCGCTACGCCCTTGCGTGTACCGGATTACCGGACACGCGTTCCATTTTGTTACATGCAAACGCCTGTTTAGCGTGTCTTCGTGCATGAGTAACATCGTCTATCGTTGTGCAACACGTTTGTAGGCAAATACGCAATAGAAACTCCTCTCTATATGATACACGAAGTATCCCGCGCATGAACTATATATATATAGGCTTTGACGTGGAGATGCAAGGTTTGGGCAGCGACTTTTTCCCTCGTAGAATTAAGCAAGCATTATACGATCAAAAAATATCGTACGTGTGCTCTGCATGTTCCCAAGTTAATGAGAGTGCGTCTTGCCTGATGATGTGCCAAATGTAGGAACTACAACGACCCTCAAAGTTTCACGTTGGCCATCTTAGTATAGCGCGTAACACAGGACAGAGAAGACGAAAGAAACCTTTGGCACTAACATTCAACGACTACGTAGTGTTGAAAGTTAGCGCCGAATGTTTGCCTTTGTGTTCTGTGTTGTCTTAGGTTGGGTGCGCTACACTTTAGTCCTACACTTCAATGGTCTCTCAGTTAAGCTTTTTATATTCTTAAGTTCGTCGAGGTTGAGGTATTGCCTCGCTGGTTTCACGTGGGACGCATTTGTGCTGCATAAGAAGTGACGAAAACATTCTATTTATGGGCACGAGATTTACTAAATAACAAACATATGTTGTTCTTTTTTCCCCCTCGTTAGTTCGGTAGAATGAACCGGGTGTGCTCTCGGAAAACTTAAGCACTTTACGCTCGACAATTTATGGTTACAAAGAGCTGCTAACACGAAACGATCCATACAAAAAATAGCATGGATTTTCCATAGAAAAGCGAAGCTCCAAGAAGCTCCCTGAATACAAAACTGACAACAAATATTTGTTTCTCTCGTCTTCTTTTGCATGTTAAGACAAAGCACGTTCACCGGCCATGATTCGCGCATTTTTTTATTTGGCAACGTCAATTATGGCAATATTCCTTACTGTTGTAATGGCATTCTTCGAGTCTCGAAACGGCAATGTTTAAGACAAGACGATTTTACTATAATGCCAGCAATGCTATAAACCATATCTTTTTTTTTTCATTACGTGGTAGTGAATCCGATTTTCTTGGAATTATCTTGCCTGACTGTGCAGGCACTGGAATTTAAGAATAAGCTTAAGTTCAAGGCCAATTCCGATTGAAGTACGTGTAATACAAATTCGCTGACATATATTTTCCCTTGTATTTCGCGCATGTAATATACGAATACACGTAAAGCGCAGAAATGCTTGTATGAAGCAATCACTCGAAAGATCTCAATGAAATTTGCTGCAATGGAGATCAACTTTAGCACCTATATAACGTAATACTTTGATGAAAAGCTTCACAACTTTTACGTAATTCCCGAGCACTGCTGAGTTGAAAAAATCAAGATTTAAGTTTACAAGTTCGCAGCTCTGAAAAAAGAACGGCAAATATATCGAATTTTCGTAAACTACAAATCTTTTAGAACGTCTAAAACGGGTTAGCTTGCAGACTACGTGCACTTCCTAAAGCGCTTACGCGGGTATTGAACTGTAGAAGGGCACGCATTTGGGCTGGTTGGTTCATGATTGCAAGAAGACGAAAACAGCGCAGGACACAGAACAAGGAAGAGCACAGACACGGGCGCCCGTGTCTGTGCTCTTCCTTGTCCTGTGTCCTGCGCTGTTTTCGTCTTCTTGGGGGTATTGAAAATGCATTACTTGCACATTAACGCTATATCTGGGATTAATGTATAACGTGTTACTTTCGGTGTACGATTCAGAAATATTATTAAGTGCAGTGTACACAGTCGTGTTGCTCTTTTCTGCTGCTGCTGCTGCTGCTGCAGCTGGATGCACGAAGCCTTTTTCAGTTTGGGTATTTGCTACAATATTTCGCAGAATAATTAAAAATTTGAATAAAATTCAGCTTCCTGCTACTATTACAATCACGCCAGCTTTTTTTCCCGATGCATAAGCCCTTATTCAGTTGTCGAAAATAAAATGTTTTCTTCGTGTCGAAGTATTTAGACAGCAGCTACCGAACTAAAAGCTTTGTCTTAATAGAGGGTAGGCTCTTTTTAGACTGTCGATCTTCATTTGACTTCAGCAGGAAGTGAATACATGCAGGTACCTTTAACAACACAATTTTTGTTATACCTCAAGGCAGGCTTCAAAAAACGAAACGCCGATACATTTTCTATATTCTTAACAAACTGATTTAGAATCCGAGTAGTAACGTCTCTGGCGCATGAAGATTATTCAAGTGGCGCCTCCTTGGCCACGAATAAAAGCGAAAGCTTTGCGCGGCCGACAACGCGGTTTATCTCATAATACTTAGATCAGATGAAGGAAGTAATTTCTTTAAGACAGCTTTCCCGTCGGAGCTTGCGAAAGCAGGCATGCGATATCAATGAGCGCCGCGCTTTCCGAAGAAATATATATTGATGCCTTTGTTCACCACGTTAGGTTGGCTGCGTTAGTTTATAAAGAGAAGTAATGCTCGCAGCCAGGACTGTGCAGTAGCTGACCCCCGACCAAATATAAAACGGCGGACGCGCAGCAAACCCGCAAAATGCCATACTCAGGCGGCTGCTATAACGCCTTAAATGTTTTTGTCTGCGGTGACGAGTGACGGCGAGCACATACAGATCAGTTATCCTAGGGACGCCCCGTTTACGTTATCAACTAAATAGGCCAGTCGTGGATAGTGGATTATAAGAAACAAATCGATCAAAACCAAACCATACGTTCGACCGGCCAAAATTTGCCTTTCCAGTAATTTATCCTTTATACTAGTGAGCCTAAATACGTAAATATATTTTTTGTTCTTTTGCCTAGCGCGCCAAGTGGGCGAGAGGCCACTGCAAGAAACAAACATGTCACTCAGCACTCGTGTTGTAAACTGACAGCCCGTGAGCGCATGCAAGTATGCAAGCAGACATTAGTGCCACACCTATATGTACACACACGGCGATCATCCGAGGGCGTACACGCAGTGCTACGTCAAGCAGTGGTCAGGCATGTCTGCCTCTTAAGCAGTACTCTACTTCACACAACGATACCAAGCGACACAACAACGATCGCAGCACGACAAAGCTGGTGACCAAACTGAACAAGGCTCGGCATGATGAGGCACACAGCTCCATGCTTCCCTGCTTGAGCGTCTGCTATTTGCATTAATTTACGAAATGGCCGCGGAGGTCGTACGTTGCGATGATTTCACCGCGATAGCAGATACGCCTTTCAAGTTCTCCACACGTGATCGTCATAGAAAACGAAGTTTGCTAATCGGGGTGTACTGCATGTGAAGGAAGAAGCGAACGAATTGAAGCCTGACATGGACTTTAAAGACGGCTGCTAGCGTCGGCGGTCTAGATATTCCTTACTGCTGAACAAGGACGGGATGGATCCGCGAGAACGTTCTTCGCAGCCGCCCACACCAGGAAAAATTTTAGGAACAGAAGCGAGGCAAGTTATGTCTATTTTTGTTTTAGATAATACTCGTTTTCGCATGATAGGGATTTATAGTGATGTAAGTAACGTTATAAGAGCTCTCAATTCGCGCCGTTTACATTCTACCGCTATGCCAGGCTCTACCGAAGACACAAATGTCTTTTCACCGCCGTCAAGGCGTAATGCCGCTCGCTTAAGAGCACCAGATCTTAACGATTTGTTAGCGTGCCGTTGCTTCAATTTAACTGGCCGTATGTGTGAGAGAATATCAGTGGATTAAGAAAGGCTCCCTTTTTGACCCCTACCTGCTGACATATTTAGCAGCCTGTACGAAAGTTCTAAAGCAAGGAGACAAATAATGACATCAAGTGAAACTTCGCTCTCTTTTCAAATATTTACACGACGACAGTGAAACCGCTGGGTACCCAACTGAAATACTTTGGCGCTTGAATGCAGAAATATCTTCACTGTGCTAAAGCAACGGTAGAAAAAAAAATTATGTCTGCTGCAGTCGTAAATAAGCTGATCTAAAAAGAATCCAGACTGCTGACGCTGGCGTTACATGCTACATCAGACATAACATCTACGTACACTGAAACAAAAGACGCGGAGTATACCATCTTACACGACTACAGACGAAAAATGTATATACCTTTGCCAGACGAGCCAATCAGATGCGCCATACGCGACTATATGCGACTCAAAGAAGCACTGCCAAGCGGTTCAAGTGCACGTCAAGACTACGCACGAGTCCCGATGCTGTAAGCTGGCAAAGACATACACTTTTGCTTTCTGTAGAAGCCAGGGACGTGCGTCTTTTGGTTACGACACACAGGGACCGTGTTGTAACGCGAGGAGCCGCGGTAGCCCACGCGGACGTTGGCAAGACGACAGCAAGGCTTGAGAGCGAGCGTGAGGACAGAAGAACCAAAGAAGCGCCGTGCGTTGAACTCAAACAGAGGGCAGATACGAGACTACACTCGGGGTATATGTGTACACTCGGCACACGCCACCAACACAAAGCACAACACACCCACTTACTGGTGGGGATAGGGGCCGTGAGTTAACCGAAGAGAGGCACTGAGTAGAGAAGGGCTGAGTGGTCAGCAGCCCTGGGTCGGGACGGCAAGAAGTCAGGTGTCGTACTCTAGGATACATTTTTTTGCGACACTCATTCTCGCTAACCGTTACAAAAGTGCAATAATAAGCATGCTTCCCTGCGTTTGCACTTAGAGCTAACGCTCCTTTCTTAGCTGCTGAGAAAAAAAAAAACAGAACTTGTTATGCGTCAGAAAAATAGGAATGTGACGCCGTAGACGAGACCGACTTTCATTGTGCACATGGTGGCCTCGTCGCCGCAAGCCACCGAACGCAATGCGTGAAACAACATGCTGAAGTTGCCGCGTCTCGTTCAACGGCTGGGCATGCCATTAACGCGTTTGATGTAGCACGCAAAAGAAGCGCATACCATTTGTTTTGATTCTGGGCTTAATAAATATCCAATCAGCAATGAAATTAAGTGCACAATAATGACAAATGCACTGTTGTCTTCCGCAGTACGTTCTGGTTAGCTAAAATATTCATTTGTGCAAGTACAATATCAACTACTACGAACAATGTAGTTTCAGTACTACATTAACATATGCTTCTTTTACTGCCTTCTCGCACCTTGCATAACGAAACCGCTTTCAGGAAGATAATACGTTATGCTAATAATCAACTTTTATCAATGTAAGCTGTCTTATTTGGAAATGGAAACTGCGCCTGTTAGTGTGATCACTTGCAACATAGTTGATAAAGGCATCATTTAGACAATAATCCAAGTTTCGAATTCAGTTGCTGAGCATGGAAAATATAAAAGTGTCCGTACGACGGGTCGATAAGGTTGACCTATAGAACAGAAATCGACTATGTAGACTATTATAATATAACAAGATCTATGTAGGCTACCGGAGTCAGCCGTGACGAAAACCGAGCAAGAACTGCTACTCTAATGACGTGTATGTACTACACTCTTAAACCAGCTGTGCCCTTTAAGACGTACTTCAGACCCACAGTAATCGTCATCAACCTTGAGTGTTTTCTTCGCTTGAGCTCCATGTGTCCGACACCATAGAGTTCCCTACAAAGTACTAGAGGGGAATGTGGCGCCAGTGTCTATGGGAGTTTCAAACAGGGCGGCTGAGCCAGCATGGGAATGATAGGTATATGACATGGATTTGCCTAGTCGTCCATCTTCTCGCTTCATATGTCCTTGCGACTTAAAAAAAAATTGGTCGTTTACTACGAAATATTGCACTAAAACGGAACAGTTGGCAATAATTATATACATGAACAATTTAATGAGCAAACATACAATGAAGCCTAGGAAAGCATAGAGGAGATTAACTGCAGTATTGTAATTGTGGAGTAAGGTTCCCACCGAAGGCAGGTTTGTCTTTTCGTCCACTTTAATTCCTTTCTACTTAGTCCACAGTTGCAATACTACAATTAACTTCCCCTATGCTTTCCTAGGCTTCATTGTCTGTTTGCTCATTAAATTATTTCTAACAAATAAAAAGACGAGCCCTTGACCCCTTCCTTTTCGTTATATACGTGAAAAGGTACTCGCCGCTTTTTCTCGGTTAGAAAAATACTGAACGCTCAGAAATTTAGCAATATGATGCGATAATGACAATGTAGCCTCTTCTACTTGTGTCCATACTTAGCAGCTTCCATAATGGTTTAAGTTTCAGATATAATCGCGTTTGAACATAAATATTTTTGCTCTTGTAAATGACGTGAGAATCTTTTCAAGTACGGTAGGTGCGTCTTCTAAATATAACAAACGGGCTTTCGCTCACTTCTTTAAGTGCAGGGCAAGTGTTCCACTGAATTTTTACAAACAATACGGGTCAAGCCGCTGCTGCGAGTGCGTAGCATCAGCGCAGTATCACCCAGCGTTTGGTGGTTGGTTTTCTGCAAAGACGTGATGTTAAACCAAACAGCCGTGCCGTTAAACTGTGTCGGAAAGTGCGCCTCAGCATTGACCTGGGCTCACTTTTTGAGTGTCCTCTGCGCGTGCGTCTGCCTATTGTCCAGTCGGCGTCTGCTAGGCACGATAACCGTGCGCCTGCTTGGCGCGTTTGGTCGGCGTTGAGTTAATGAGATAGCGCAATTGAAACGCTGTAGTACAAGATATACGAACAGCCTTGTCACAAGGAATGAACGTCAGCATTCAAAGCGGCCCGACGGTTGCAATCTGTCGCATCTGACACACACACGAAAAAAAGAAATAGAGAAGTAAAATCGCATCGCTAAAGTTCGCTAGAAGCGGTGGAAATACTTAAGAGGTTAGGTCAAACACCGCTACATATAATACGTGCGGCCATCAAGCAACAAGACCGAAACAGACTGCACGCACCCCATCATTTCAAACGAGGTTAGTAAACGCGGCAGTCTGGTGCTCTCTAGCAGTAAAGCGTGCAATACAGCCGCTGCCTTCGTCGCGTACGAAGAAGTATAGTAGTGTCACTTGGGTCACTAAAGCTACAAAATAGCAATAAACAAATCCACCAGAACGTTTCAAACCGCAAGCACGAAGACTAAACAAATCCATGTACTACCCATCATTCCCATGGCAGCTGAACGATTGCAGTATAAAATACTAGAGTAAGGAAACTATGTCCGATACAGCCAGGTTATGAACGTCTGACGCACTATCAATATAGCGCAACATAGCATCCTTGATAGCATCATGCTGAGCTTCACTTCAAAGAAAGGGAAAGCTAACCTGCAAAGCTAGTTTTCACGAAAAGAAATGCAAGCAAGTTAGATGACGCTTCTTGAGGAACAGGAACACACTCCCTGGAGGGTGCCAACAGTATTTACATAGTCACAGGGTAATCGAAGGTGGGCTTACCCCTACGAGGCAGCGCGCAGCGACGCCGGCGCTCAGTAGGGCCTGTTGGCGTCCTTGGGACGTTTCAGTTGCACTTTGAGCCGCTTCATGCCGATCTGAAAGCCGTTCATTGCCTGGATGGCCGCCTGTGCACTCGCTGGGTTGTCGAAACTGACGAAGCCTGCACAGAGATTGCCGCGTGTCAGCGGCATGTCACTAGCGACATATAAGAAGCGTGCATTCATTCACGATACAAACTTTGAATTAGTAACGCCAGCGCAAGCCTTTATGCAGTAACGCTGAATCCTTGGAACGAGTATTTGTATGTATTGCACAGGTTATTTATACGATCCTTTTCTTTAAACGTTCAAACGCTCAGTCAGTACTTTGACCCATAGTTTGATCAAGCAATACAAAAAGACTTACCAAAGCACTTGCTCTGGTTTGTGGCACGGTCGATGAAGACTTTGGCGCTGATGACATTGCCGAAGGGCATGAACATCTGCATCAGCTCGGCGTCTCCAAATTCCTGAGGAAGGTGGTAGATGAACAGGTTGCAGCCTTCAGGACCTGCGCAGCGCAGGAGAGTGGATGCCACAGATGAGAGAGACGTGCTTGTGGTGAGGAAAAAGGCACATTCATAGTTGGGGGCACGGCTCAGCGTCGTCGGAAAGGGGGCAGCGAGAGATAGCGCGAAGGAGAGGCCGTCTTCTCATCAAGTACGGCTATATGTTGGGCTGGTTGGTTAATATGCATGACTTAATACTTGTCTCCAGATGTTTTTTTTTTTATGCGCTGCTCTGCTCAGGTCGTACACCTTCTCGAAGCATAAGTTGACCCACACCACCGAGCATCAGGTCCGAGCACCACTCTCCCGGTTAGAAGATTCACTGGGAATCGAACCCATGGAGCGCATCACGCACTGGAGGCGCAAGTTTCAACCACACGGTCACCGCTGCGGTGCTACGCATGAACTCAGCCGCGACATTAGTGCGAGCCAAGAGCCGATCGAACGAATACAATGTAGAATAGCTACAGGCAGCAACAAATTTGATATTGGCTGCGACGTGTACAGTCAACCACAAACGTTTGCTGACCACGCGAGCGCGTGCCAAACTTGCTTTCGGTGCCACATAGCGGTACGCCGCCTATGGGCGACCGGAGAGCTCCGCCGGTAATGTGTCTTCTTGCTACTCGCTAGAATGTCAATTTTTCAGTGGTGTACGCGAACCGCATTGTTACTTTTTAACACGAAAGTGTTTTACGCCAGGGTCCACCAAGAAACCAGTGACGTACTTTCGTAATGGAAGTGGATCTTTGAAAAAATGAACTTACATTCACAATGAAAAAGTTCCACCCAAGCGACTCGAACCCACATTCACCGAGGATTTGGCGAGAGGTGCTGGATGCTCTACCGACACAGGCAACATACGTCACAGGTGCAACAGTTGGGCTTTATATGTTCACAATAGCGTTTTACAAGTTGCATTTAACGCCGTCCGGTTAAAGAAAAGGTGTTTAGTATAGTGAACTACACTGCTTAACAAGTAAAATTACTCTTGAATTAACATCGCGTCCCTCATAAAGTGCATGCTTATATCGCATAGGTTCGCTTTAGGTTCGCTACCTTGGTACCCAACGTTACGGGTTCCGGCATCTATAGAACGATAGATAGAGGGAACCACACTGTCGTGCGAATTTTCACCGGTAGTGCGCGCTTCGGTAGTCTTCGTGGATCGCAGCGGAAGTTAGGGGCGTGGCGGCGTCAAGGCGTCGTGACGGTGCGTTCGTCGGGCGTAGTGAGAACGCGGCCCTACAAACTTTCTCCTGCATGGCCAGCTGTGTTGAGCTGCGACGCGACCTGCTCCAGGAACGCAAGGGCGGCCGTCGACAAGCAAATGATTGGCATTTCGTTGCAGTTGGCTGCGCTCTCATAAATATCAATCCGCTGACAACCCGTTCGGTTTCGCTTGCTTACCACGGCCGCACTCGACTCCGCCCTCCGCGCTAGAGTCCGGCCGTGCGCTTGCAAAGTGTCAGCCGACGCTCATTGTTTACGGCAGGTTTGCGCAGAGCTCTGGCGCGTGCAATTCAGTGTTTCCGGCGCAATGTGAGGTGTTCGAGAAATTTCCCTCGTGTGCAAATGTGGAGGATCCCTGTGCCGTGTCGAGGTGCCGCTGATGTTTTACACGTAACGTGTTCACATGTTCACAGCAGCCAATCTCCCGCCCCTCGATTCACCAGACTGCCGCTTATGCATTCCACATCTTCGCGAGGACAGGTTTCACTTTCGTGTTATACCGATTCGTATGGCAGAGGGATCAACCACAATTTGTTCCCGCGCACAGCGCTCGTCAGCAGTAAGGGCATACCCTCCTTGATAGCGGCATCACAGCCGTAAGGACCTGCATCGACCGGAGCGCCGATGAAGAGATGTCACTTGCGCGGAGGGCTATCAGATATAAAACCGGGGGCACAGCTACCAAAGAGCGCGTAACGTTAAAAAGAGAAAGGGGGAAATGTTTGCGCACAGATGGAAAACAGACAGGCCGTATATACAAGGGGGGATGCTTCTTGACCGTAGCGAAGCTCTCGATCTCAGGTGGCGTGGCGGAAGTGTCGCGAAGACGCTGTTGGCCACGCGCTCGCGTGGTCCGTAAATTTTTGAGGTTGACGGTACATGCTCCAGAGGAGCGTATCTGCATGGTTTCAGCAATCAAAACGTTGGAACGAAATCGGTAAGTTGGCATTAAAGCACGGCCTGTGATCTCCATTGAAGTTTAGAGTACTCACAACGAAGAATCGGCACAAAATGCGAGTGTCTACATAGAAACTTCCTTTGACTGCGGCAGCTTCAAATTATTTGTGATGCATTGCACTCGTAATGAATAAGCTAAGAGCATAGGTATCCTCACATACTCGCCTATTTTGTTTTCCGACGGGGCGTAATCTGCAATTCGAATAAAGCTTTAGCGAGAGGGCACTTTTGCCCTATTTATTTCGGGCACGTGAGGAAAAAAAAAGAAACACCAGCCTTCAGTTGTAATCGGTGGGGAAGAGTTTCCTTCTGCCTAACAAAAAACTATGCAAAGCCCTAGCTACCACATGGCGGCAGCTACATAATGACACATCTCAGCATCCGCTAGCATACTATCTATAGATTCTTCCCCGAGGTCCATCCCGACAGCAGCTGTAAGGTCATTGGTGTAGAGCCTGCTAAACTAGAAAACTAGAACACGTTTCGTGGGAATGTTAGGATAAAAACTAGACAGTAATTCTGATGTCCTCTCGGCGAGGCTGAAGTGCGCGCACACACACACAGATATATATATATATATATATATATATATATATATTCAGAGTAGTATAGCAAGGCCGCGAAGCGGTAACTAGGTAAAGCTGGACGTTCCGACGTGGGACACTGAGCCCGGTTCACCAATCTGCCGGGAAGTCGATAAAAGGTTTAATCAACCAACCTGCAAGCTGTGCCAATTGTTGAAGCTTTAAACTACATGTCTATGCAATGAGACGCCGAAAAGCACCAGAACTTCCACCACGTAACAACGTGTAAAGAATGCATGTGCTTTTGACCAGGGCGAAACACCCAATGCTTTCTTTTTCGTTAGAAAACGCATCTACTCCTAGTGTCGAGATTTCACGATTGTTAAGACAGCGAGGATTCAAATGGAATCGGCGAGGGAATTGGTCTGAGCTTATGTCCCCAGGTAGTGTTCTCGCCCCTCCCCTTTGCCCACTCCCTCGCCCAGAAAACAATAAAAAGAAAATAAAATAACAAGAAGAAAAGAAAAACCGGAGACATTTGGAATAGTCGGAGAACTTTATTAGGTCCTGAAAAATCAATGCGGGACTGATGCGGGCCGCTCCCACGTCGGGACAGAGAGGCCGATCCCCTCTGCCACCACACGTGTCCTCTGGACAGCCCTGAGTTGGTCCTCCAGCACTTCACTGCGCAGCATCCGCTGCCACCACTGTTCCCCGTAAGAACCGGCCAACGCCGTGCAATTAAACAGGCCACAGGCGGTTACATTAAGGCTACTGCAGACACGGCCGTACCCAACCCGGTCGTCATGAATAAAATTAATCTGGACTGCAGGGTTTCAGTCTATTGTAGTAAGTGTGGAGGTTTGCTCGATTTAGAACATACGCTCGGCTTTTAGGTGCTTGCACGCGTTTTCTTTCGTCAGTCGGGCTTAGCGTTCGCCGTGCATTTCGGCAGCGCGCCTGTCATGTGTATACGTTTTCAGAGATACTAACCGCGTTCGGCGTTGTCCGCGGCTATTAAATGTGCTTCCGAACTACACTACGTTGCTTGGCGGTGCCGTAAGCCGCGGTAGCCTAATGGTTATGTACATGACTGCGAAACCAAAAGGTGCGGGTCGAAACCCGGTCGCGGCGGCCGCATTTCGGTGAAGGCGAAATGTTGAAGCCCGTGTACTGTCAGTGCACCCTAGAGAACCCCAGGTGGTCGAAATTTGCGAAGCCGTTTAATATGCGGCGTCTATGATAATCCCATCCCTGTCTTGGGGCGTAAAACTCCAGAAATAAATCACTATTTGATTCCCTATACCGCAGCCCCACGAACGCCGAGCCACGGACGCTGAGCCGCTCCCTACAAGGTTTCCAGAGAATATATCCTCCTTTATTTCACCGAACCACAACTATTGTTATTCGCGGTGCTGAACCACCTCTAATTTTAAACACGAAAGTGTTTTATGCCGGGATCCACCAACAAATCTGTGAGGTACTTCCGTAACGGAAGTAGATTTCTGAAAAATGAACACGAATTTAAAGTAGAAAAATTCGCTGGGATTCGAACCCACAACCAGTCAGGGTGCCACGGTAGGAGCTGGAAGCCATACCATCACACCACCGACGAACTCGCAGTACGGAGGGAAAAACGGGCCTTATATCTTTACTATACCGCTTCTTTAGAATTTGCATCTAATTGATGTCCGGTTAAAGCAAAGGTATTTAGCAAGCTCAATTGCTCTTTAACTAACATGACCTCCCTTTCACTGCATTCTTGGTTTTCAGCGGTGGTACCGCCACCTAGGAACGATGGAGCGAAGTCGTAAATTGTTTTAATATGCGCACCGGCAGTTAGCACTTTAGTAGTCTTTACGCCTCTATCGCCGCGCAGGCCTCAGCCAAGGCCGCTACATAATTTTTCTCGTGTGACGTAGTACATGATAGCCAGTTGCGTTACGACGCGCTCTACTCCAGGAACGCAAAGACGGGCGCAAATGATGCGTCTTTCGCACGGCGAACTGTGCGTTCATAAAACGATCCGCTGACAAACACTTCGGTTTCGCTTGAAAGGTTTTATCGTTTGCAGGCGCTCATGCTTTATATGTGCAGGGCGCTGGCGTATTCAATGCAGTGTCTCCGGAGAAATGTTAGTCGTTCGAATGCTTTCGCTTGTGTGCAATTGTCGAGGATACCTATGCAGTGTGTCGAGGTGCCGCTGATGCGTACATGCAAGGGGTTCACGTGTCCAGAGCATTCAACCCATCTCCCGCCACTGGATTCGCCAGATTACCGCATATGTGCGAAGACAGGTTCCACTTTCGTGTTATACAGATTCCTATAACAGAGGGATCAACCACATTACTTTTTGCTGTTCTCACACTTCCCTAATCTTGTTGGAAACCCCATGAATCACGAGCTCACAAGGCAGCGAAAGCACTGCTTTGTTTATTGAGCACGGCGAACTAACGCGAACGCCTTTAATTGTGCAATAGTGCAATGCCGTACGCGTCATCTGCCACTTTTTCCCTTCTTCTCTCTTTCACCTTCCCATTCCCTTTTCCCATTCCTCCAGCGTAGGGTGGCCGACCAGACACCTTGTGGTTAGCCTCCCTGCCTTTCTGCTTCCTCCCTTCCCCCTCTTATGTCGGACATGAAGGTAGCTTTGGCGGCAAGTCTTGTGTTCAAACGCACGCGCGATATATGAACTTTTACAGCATCGCACGTCTTCTCCTCAAGGTAATTACCGCCCAATCGGAAGTGCGTTTTCGCACGTTACTCCTCCCCATTCTGTCGCAAAGCGCCACCAACCTCCACATGCAGTGTGCTGTGCCGATTTTATTAATTTATTATACACGAGCCAATTTCATGTCAGCCACACCACTTCGGCAGCAAAGAGCTCAGATATAACAAAATACGTGTAGTCTTCTGACGAGGGCCTCGGTAACTCTCATCTGATCCGGTAAAATCATAGCCAATAGTGCCAATAGTGTCCACGAAGGTTTACTTATTTGTTAGTGTGTTTTTCGAAAAGTGAGACCCGTTGTTAACGTGCTTGATCCATACCGAACGACAACCACGTTTCGGGAGGACGAAGCCAATGTGCAGAATTCTGAGCACCGTCGTCAGACTCACCCTCTCGCTGAGTCTGGGGAACTACCGCCGCCGGCTGCTGTGTGAGGGCTTGGGCGAACTGGCCATACGCCGCTGGGTAGGTGGCTGCGAAAAGATGACCACAGTTGAGGATGTGATCTTCTCTTGCACCTTGATCGAGAAAGCATCGCGACAGAACAGTGTTTTGTGACATCAGACGGGCAGGTGAATGTTAGCTATGCATATACGATCCATTGGACAACAACAAAACAAAACTTTACTCAGACATCCATGATGACCAAGACAGGCGAAACCGACAGAAGATCAGTACACTTCATGCTAACTAGAGGCTGTGTCGTGCGGAAAGGAAACAGTCATGGCACACAAGCAGAAGCGACCGCTAATTATGAAGTAAGGTAACCGGTCGAAGAACAAACAGAAGTTATCGGTATACCTCTGAGTTGTCAGGCTGCCTTACGTGAAATGATGCAAATTTTTATTCGTTATTTTCTTACATCCTACTCTTTCTATGGGGATCCGAGCGCCGACGTTGAGTAGCTACGCGTAACAGCTGCTCACATGGCACGCCATGACTCCAGGTTGCTCTAGTTTGAACAATCAATGAGAACGATAAATCTAATAGACATCTAAAAGAAAGAAAGCCTACTTGAAGGTAGCCTTAAATTCAATTAGCTTTAATCTACAATTAGCGCCGATAGGGCGGTAAATCGATTAGCATCCAACCACATCGATCGCTCTGGTCTCTGCGTCTGACTACAGCATCAGATAAAAGTTATGTGTCGGCTCATATTCACAAAAACTCTCAGCGTTAAGTGGTTATGGCCTCAAAAGGTTGCTAGTAAGTGTATACAGCCACGTCGGCACGATCAAGGAATTTTTTCTTAGAACCCCCTGCGCTACGATGGCCATGCCGGTAACGAATCACGGAAGACACGGATGCATCCTAACGTGGTTGCGTACACGAGTAGCACATATACAAAAAGGAGGATCTCAAGACATTTGAAATGCATTCCACAAAGCAATGTGCGGATATACTAACTGCTAGGTGTCGCGTGAAAAACAACAGCGGAGTCGATCAACACAGCGCAATCGAACATACCACAATGCTCGGTGATCGTAGTCTAGTTCGTCTGGGTGTCTGAGTTCAATGAGCTAACTTTCGCGCTCAAGCGAGGGTTATTTCTCTCAAATAAGCACCGGCCCGACTGGTCACCCCAGCAGACGGTCTTGGGAGGTGCCCCCTCCCATCTTTTCCCACTCACTCAGTAAATAGTTTCCTCCCTCTCTGCTATGCCTATATAAACTAACAAGAGAAAACGAAATATTTGTCTTGAGAAAGGTCAGGCTCTGACCGAAACGTCGACAAATAAATGAAACACTACTGAAGTGCTACGTCTCATATATATATATATATATATATATATATATATATATATATATATATATATATATATATATATATATATATATAGCTTGAAGGAAAGATTCGATGGGTCTGGGTATTTTCTATATTGAAAGAACTTGCAGGAAGCACACATTGAAAAGGAAGATATTTTACTAACGTTTCGGCCGTGGCACGGATATATATATATATATATATATATATATATATATATATATATATATATATATATATATATATATATATATATATAAGTCAGCGCATCTGGCTTCTGTGCTCAAAAGCCATGGAGTCGAAAGTTCAGAGGGCCACGAAATAAGGCAAACCTTTCTTCTGAATTTCTTCTCGGCTCATCCTTGTGCTTTTCTGTTGGCAGCAGTTCCGAGACGGAAATGACGTGACTCAATTCTCGGTGGAAGCTGACATAAAATACCTTCACATTAAAAATTTGGATACATCATGTCCTTCTTGGTAGGCAGTTACGGCGTGGGCTGAGGATGGGGGCACTATGTTGCTACGGTACACTAGAAAAATAAAAAGGAAATATAGCTTGACCATTACACAACGAGGACTGAAAAAAAGAAAAACAAAGAAAGACACTGTTCTACTTTGAAAAGTAACACGTCGGGGAATATACAAAAATTATTACTGCTATTATGAAGTTGTAAGCATATATTTTTGTATACTGACAGAAAAACACGATGACCACGGCTGACAGGGTTTTTTTCATTGCATATGATTAGACAACGAACACGGGGAATGACAAACCCATCGTCCCCCCTTCCGTAAGATATTGACGCCAAGCAAAGTGCCCACCGCGGAGCAAGTTTTGAGAAGCAAGGTCCCCACTGCAGGCACCGATCTCGAGCAGAGGAAGACGAAGAAGAGCGCAGTTGTGCGAGCGTTTTTTTTTTTTTTTTTTTGGTGCTGGCCGCCATTAAAGAAGGCTGTCATCTTCCGCCGACCGCCTACTGCTTGTCTTCGTGACAATATGTCGAAGAGGCTACTACATATGCTGTAATTAAAAAAAAAAGAGTAACGCCAGATGCTTGGATGCTATCTAACGCTTTCCTCTGTTGATGTCGCAATAGATGAGATGCCTTTCGGTTGATTTTGTCGCACTGTTCTGAGATAACCATATAGTCTACAGTTGTAAAGGCCACCGGATCATCTATATAGCGTCGCGCTGAGCAAAACTCGGGAACATCCGCAATAAAGTACTGCACCGGGGCAAGCGCACCCTACGTTTAGTACAATATTACTCCTTCTATTGCTGCCTTTAATGCGTGTGAGCGACAGCAGGCCAGAATATTTTTTTTTTAACTCTTAGGTAAAGCGGTCGGTTGATGCGAACGTAAATAGACTGCAGCTTGCAAGCTCGTACAGGAGGCCGCCGCAAAGAGTGTTGCAAAATTAGCATATGCAAATTACACACTTTCAGACCTCGAGAAAGGGCACAGTAATGAGCTTTTCGCAATTCATAACTGAAGACCAGTGCCAGTCTGGCATGCTGTCTGAGAGCCAAAGTTCGCTGCTCGTGCTCGTTTTACGGAGTGCACGTTAGGCTGCGTGACGCTAATTAACAACCGGCAGAGAGGCGAGCTCGACTGCTGGTCGACAGCAAAGGCATCATCAAAGACATGCTCTTTCTGCATCGTTCACCTTTTCGGCCGTTGCACCGAGGCCTGCACGAGCGGACACCGTGGGACAGCTTAGCCGCCATTCAGCTATTCATACGCGCGTACACAAGTTTCTGGCGTGAGTTATTCTACGCTGTATCGTTCGCATGTGCATTCGAGGTTTGTGCTGCAGGTGTGAGGCAACGCTCTCATATTTAATACGCGAAGGCTCAGCACCTGCAACGAATGACGTGGTATGCGGAGAGAGCTCCGAACTCGATTTTAAATGCATTACGCGTCAAGCCCAAACATCGGGACTTGCTTTCATCCCTGTCGTTTCTGGGCCCTTTAAGGACACAGAAAAGGTGCGTTAGTAGGGCTGTTCACATGCAGAACTAACATCTGGATAGGTGATAGTGTACCAGGTCTGGGGTCTGCAACGCATGGCTACTGCATCTATGCGAGAAAAAAAACCGCCACTGCCCATGAGCGACAAAAGTGTGTGCTTCTGAATACAGATGAGCGCGAGAACTGGGAAGGTTTAGGTCCTACATAAAAAAATGCGAAATATGGTACGAAACATGACAACATGGAGACGAGCGCATATGGTCTCCTTTTTTTTTTCTTCTGGACAGAGTAGTTTTAAATCAGTAATGACGACACTTTTCGCTAAACGGCTGACTTCCAAGGCCATCGAATCGACTCACTTTCTGCCAGGGCAATAGCTGATATTTACGCTACTATGATAGGCAATGCGAATGGAAAACATATTAGATATATTAGCGAGCGTCTCATAAAGGGTCGCACGAAAGTGATGGGCAAGAGAAGGCGGATAAAAAAAATAATCGTGCGAATTTTTGCTATATTATTTGCGGACGATTACAGATAATGAACCAGACTCATGCAATACTCGTACTGACCAGGGGAACGGCCACCTCCTTTCGCGGGAATTGTGAACACATGCATATCTCTTGCGCCTGATTCTGCCCTAAGGAACACTATGTTGATTTAGAGCAAGTCAAACGGACACACACGACAGACAAGAGACGGTGTCATACCTGCGATTATCATCGCCCTCTTTGTACATAACCTAACGTAATGCAGCGTAACACGATTAACCAGCCCGGAGGAGGCTCGTTGACGCCGCGTGCGATAGTCCACAAAGAAGGGAAACGGGCTCGCAGTGAGCGGCGGAGCTGCATAACATGCTGAAACGCTCCCATGTTTGGGTTTTCTCGTTATTGTGGCCAAGGGGAGCGAATTTTCGAGTGCGGAGCATAAAACAGCGACTCACGGATGCCGGCGAAGGGCTGCAGCGCCGGGTAGGCCGCGGGCTGGAGGGCGTCGCCGTTCGGAACTGCCTGGGCTGCGAGTAGCGAGCGCGGGACAACGGGCATCTCAGACAGCGAACCTCGCAAGGGAGCCGCGTTGGTCCGACCCCCGGGCGCTGGCACACGGTGGAACCCAGTTAGCGCTTACATGTGCCCACTACATCGTGCAGACAGAGTTATATGCACGCACAGCAGCGCTAATTTACTCCGCTCTATCGGACCTTCACCGGAGCGCTACACGACGTCACCAGAAAGCAGCAAACTGGCAAGACACCACAGCATGCACGCTATCAGCTTGCAATGAAAGAAATGGAGCCGAAAGGCCCGATTTTTGCGAGCGAAAAGTATCGAGTAGTAAAGCCAGGGATGACAGACGGAAACACATGCCAAGTTTAGTTGAATTGCATGATCAATACCTATAGGCAAATTGAAATGACAAAAACAACTCGTCGTTGCAGCTCGCCAGGCCTACAGCGTTGATACTGCGCATGTTTTAACATTATAGACCGTTCGCACGTACACATTGTTGTGTACTTATGCACAAATATTTAACCCGGGTAGTTTCAGGCAGAGCCTCCCCATGGCAGTGGCGGCAAATGTTGAACGGACTTATGAAACGAACAGCTGCAAGTTTTTCTTTTTCTTCTCTGCCATATTCGCAACAAATCAATCTCTGCGAAATCATTTCTGTGGTATACTACACAAACAAGCGGCACCAGACGTCATATAAAGCCTCACAAACAGGCGCAATAATTGTTCGTTATTCATCATGCAGTGATTTGCATCTTGGTTTAGGTACAGGTCAAACATTGGCATAGGGGGAAAAATGAATAGAGACATGCACGAGCAGCAGACACCGAAAAAAAAAAAGATTGTGGGCCGACATTGCGGCTCTTTATTTCGTTGTTTCACTTGCTATGCGTGCACACCCTTTACAAATGGCTTGAGAGACGCCGGCTAAACGCAAAATAAAGGGAGTGAGTTCCCTGTCTAGTTCTATCCGTTCGCACGTCTTTCTATCCAAGAAAACAGTGTTTGGCCTCAATGTTCTCTCCACGCCGTGTATTCGCCCATTGCAGTGGCAGTACATGGGCAACTCAGATTAAAGGGACCTTAATCGAGCCTCAGTGATAATTTGGGTTACAGATAACTGTAAACTGCAATGCAATGTATAGGGAGTGCTCAACCACATGAAGCTTTTTTTTTTCTATTTTCTTCTTTATCAGAGAAGACTGGAGAAAAAAGAGCACACAGTTTTTCCAGGAGGACGGAGCACTGTTAACGATAGCAATGCATTAAACACCTATAAAATGTAGGATCCATAGTGACCCTACATATTGCAGTAAGTTTTGCTTATCAGTTAAATTGACGAGCAGGCGTCAGGCGCAGACAAGTAAGCATAAACGGGCCACGCTCACTGACGCCTCTCGACAACGCCACGGAAGCGAGAAAGCGAATTGCGTTGTCTAATGCTTCTCTGACATTGAATGCCAATGGCGAAGCCAGAACAAGTTTATTTATTTATTTATTTATTTATTTATTTATTTATTTATTTATTTATTTATTTATTTATTTATTTATTTTTATTTATTTATTTATTTATTTATTTATTTATTTAGTACATACTGCCAATCCCATTAGGGATTATTGCAGGAAGGACACAACTTATAAGAATATAAAGGAAGGTAAAAAAAAATAGGCATACATTGCAAAATGTACAAAAAAAAAAGCATACATTGCAATGGTAGTTAGTGGCATGTGGGTAGCGGTGGAAGTACTAAGGGTAAGGTACATGAATAAGGAATGGTGCAAATTATTTGTAGTTTTATGTTTGTGTATCATGTAAGTACTTTTCAAGTAGTGATTGAAAGGTGCTTACTGAGTAGGTATCGGTAACAGTGGAAGGTAAGTTATTCCTCTACCTTATGGCTAGCGGGAAGAAAGAATATTTAAAACAATTAGTATAAAAGCGATATTTATTTAGGGCGTATAAATGCTTTAGTCTAGTTATTCTTGTGCCTGCAATAGAGATGTATTTAGAACTGTTAACATTTAGGTTGTTATCAATTAGAAGGATGGTCATGTGGGCGAGTTGGAACTGATTATGCATATTGATGGTCAGCGCGAAACACGAGGACATAAAGAAGGAAGGGACACAAACCACAGAGCTGTCTCACAACTAACTTTTATTTAGCAACACACGCATATTTAAAGCACTGACCAAACCCACGTGATCCCATGACGCAGATGGGCACTCGCACATTGCCAGGCACTGTTCAAACCATGATTGCACCCCTTTATTTACAGATACAAAAAGTTCGTTCAAGCACAGGGATAAGGCAGTTAGAGAAATTGTTGAAGCTTTTCACATCAGCAAAAACGGTTCCCGCTGCGTCAGCATGCCATCGATAGCCCTACATGACAGGGAGATTTCATTTTTGAATCAGTACATCACGTAGCTTATGTTGGCTTGGTTCTAACGAGGTTATTCATATTCTGTTGCACACCTGCCCATCTGCGTCATGGGGTCACGTGGGTGTGGTGAGTGCTTTAAATATGCGTGTGTTGCTAAATAAAAGTTAGTTGTGAGACAGCGCTGTGGTTTGTGTCGCTTCCTTCTTTATGTCCTCGTGTTTCGTGCTGACCATCAATATGTTGTGAATTAATTTATGAAGCAATTTCAATCGGGCGAGTGTAGCGCGGTTTTCAATTGTGAGTAATCCAGCCGATTTGATTAAAGCACTTGGAAAGTCTGTGAGTTGATATTTATTGAACATGAATCTAATTGCTTTCCTTTACACTTCCTCTATAATGGTAATTAATTTATTAGTCAATGGAAACCAAGCCGGAGCAGCATATTCTAAAACTGATCTAATGAGTCGATGAACAGATCGCTGAAAAAGATTGTCGCAGGAGCCAACGTTTCGACAAGTGGATCGACAAGTCCCCTTGTCGAAACGTTCGCTCCTGCGACATCCCCTGTTCTCAATAGTTTTCAGCGATCTGTTCATCGATTCAAGCCTCCATCTTCCCCTGAGCTTCTCTAGTAGTTTTGATCTAATGAGTGCATTATAAGCTGGTAATTTAGCCTCACGGGGTGCTTCACGAAGGCGTCACTTAAGAAAAAGGAGCCGCTTAAGTGCCGTTGAAGTAATATTATTGACATGACAATCCCATCTAAAGTCAGACGTTATTGTTAGTCCAAGGTACTTGTGCTGCGAAACCACTGTTACCGGGTATAAGGAAACTCATCTACGCGTGTTTTCTTGTTATTCGCAAAAGAACTATTTTTTAACATTAAGGCTCATTTGCCAGTTAACACACCGGGCGGAAACTGTCTTCAGTGCATTGTTTAAAGTGATATCGTCAATTGGAGAAGTAATTTCTTTGTAGAGTATATAGTCGTCAGCAAAAAGTTTTATGTTGACGGGGATGTTGGGATGTTTATGTTGACGGAGAATGTTGACGGGATGTTTATGTTTATGTTGACGGGATGTTTATGTTGACGGAGAAAAAGTGCAGGAGCCAAAACGTTACCCTGAGGGACTCCGGAGGTAACATGTGTGAGTTTAGAGCTGGTGTGTTTAATTTGTACAAATTGCATTCGGTTCGAAAGGTAGTCCTTTATCCATCCACTAAGAGGCCCCTCACCTAATGTGTGTTCAAATTTTGGTATTAATTTTTGATGCGATACGCGATCAAAGACCTTTGAAAAATTAAGTTTTCCTGGTTATTTTGGAGCAGGGCAGAAATCGCGCATTCCAGCAACATAATGTGGAACTACAGCAGCAGCCACTCCGAGGAGCAGGAAAATTTGCTCTGGAAAAATCGCCGAAGTGAACCGCGACGCATTTCCTTACAGCGGCCCTTTGGGCACAATTGCTTGCTTGGCTGCACCGCATGGCTAATGCTGGGAGTCGGCCGCTAGGGGCCGAGCAAGGCAGACGCGCCTTACGTGCGCTCCAACTATATCACGCTATGTGAATGTTCTGGATCGCTTCTCACGCCCGAATTTGGTGTTGAAGTGGACAGTTTCGTCGGTGGAGCTACCTGTGAGTACTGGATTTCATTTGGACATTAACTCACTTCGGTCATTGACTTCACCCTGCGCAGAGCGGGTGCCGGCCCCGCTAAACCTAACGCCGGCGGTGTTGTCTGCGGGAACGCGCACTCTACTTCCAAGCACCAGCATGGATTGTACAGTCACTGGCACTAACCTTCCGCTCACCGCATTTAATGCGGATGAGTGGAAAGAGGTACTCGATGCAAGAAAACAGCACCACGAGCTGAAATCCAAGACCGAAGAGCTATCTCGGGCGGGAATCGCCAGCGTTGCAATCGAGTCACAAGAAGTGCGCCCAGACGCAGTCAAGACGCCGGCTCAAAGGATGGTCAACGCATCAGCTGCGGAACGCCTCAGGCGAGGACCGATTCCACGGTTGCCGATTGACGACTACAAGGTTATTTATCGCCCAAACGCTGGAGTCAGCATGGCAGCGTTCACAGAGCGAGAATTGCGGGCGGCATTGCTAGACAGCAGTGGTCTTACTGAGTCCAACACGCAGGGTGACCTTACGCGTACTAATCTGTTGAAGAACGTGTTCACAATGTCGACGGCTTGCCAGGAGAGAGTAATCAAGTACGCACAAATAAGACAGATAACTCTGCGAGGTAAGAAGATAGAAATCCAAGCCTACATCGCACCCCCTGATCGAGCCATCCAGGGTATCATCTATCGAGCACACAACGGCGAGTCCCCTCAGGAGATCCTGCGGGAGCTCCGGCGTTCCAACCCACTTGTGCCGATCGTGCAGGCACGAGACATGGGCCGAACCTCAAAGTCCGTGCTTATTCACTTTATGTCTGACAGGCTTCCCGAGTCCGTTAAGTTTTTTGGCTCAGTCTTTGCAATCTATCCCTTCAGGCCCAAGGTGGAAGCCTGTACGAATTGCCGACGGATTGGGCACCGACGAGATGTGTGCCCCGAACCAACGCGCTCTCATTGCCCCGACTGCGGACAGCAGCACCCGGTCGATCACCAATGCTCTCCTACTTGCATCGTGTGTGGCGGGGATCACCGAACGGGTGACAGACTTTGCCGACGGAAATACCAGCGTGGTTCGGCCCAACGGACCAGAACGCCCAGGCCACCTCAGCGCCACATGACGCCGGAGTTACAACTAGACCAGGCCTCCTTTCCCCCTTTGACGCCGGAAGCCGGAAATGACCAGACCAGAAGCAAGAGTCCACGACGCGACGTACCCACCGGGTGGCCCCCGGCGCGACAGGCCTTGCAACAGGTGAGCTGGGCAGATAGCGTCTCCCATCGCTCCAGTACTCGCTCAGACCCCAGGGATCTGTACTACCAGGGCACTATAGAACAGCTTACCAAAGAAAATCAGGACCTTAAACAGCAAATGTCCTTAATTCTCGAGCGCTTAAACGCACTCACACATTCTAAATCCGCCCCACCCGTTATGCGCGACGATCCAGCAGAAACTCATGACCCCGTCACCGCGAATTCTTCCGACCGTTCAGAAACCGACCAGCCCCCGGCAGAGGACTGTCCGCCGAGAAAAAAACGTGTGCTTGCCGACAGTAGCGATGTTTCAGACACATCAGCCCAAGCTCTCTCAGAACACATTAACAAAGTAGAACAGAGAGTGGACCTTGGCTTCACACAAATCGCGGAGAGATTTGCTAGAATGGAACAGGTTATCTCAGACCTAACATCTAAATTGCTCCCCCCTGCACCCACTTCGTCATCCTCTCCCCCGCATCATGGCCCCTCACCACTCTGATAAGCAACTTTTCCCTCAATCATTGCGGATATGGCAGTGGAACTGTAGAGGCCTACAACGCAAAAAAGACAACTTATTCCTCCATCTGCAGCAGGCGACGCCCGCACCAGATGTCATCGCCGTACAGGAACCAAATAAACAATGCAAATTAACCGGCTATCAGGTTATACAACCTCAAAATTCTTCCTGCCCTTGGGTCACCACGTATGTTCATCGCAACATTGCGTACGTGAACCACGACTTATCAGACTTATATTCCAACTGTGTCTTTCTTGAACTTCTCCCGCGCAATTTACGCTCCGAAACTTTCTTTGTTCTGAACATCTACAGCCACCCCCGCGAAAAATCAGCAGATCTTTTGCATGCTCTCGCGCGTGCCCTTTCAATCGCAGGTAAAGTACCGGTTGTCATAGTAGGTGATTTTAATGCTCCGCATGTCGAATGGGGATACAGGGCCTCCTCCGTAAAAGGAAGACAACTTTACAATTTTATTCAGCAGCACAAGTTATGCCTTGCGACGGACACCACGCAAGCTACCCGCATAGGAAATAGCGTTAGCAGGGACACGTGCCCGGACCTAACACTGACCAAGAACATCAATCAGCTACACTGGCATAATACGGGCCTCACTCTAGGTAGCGATCATTATATAATTGACATCAGCATCCAGGCAGGTAATATAAGACCGCGGTTCCATTTTAAGCCCGTTGTAGATTGGGACAAATTTAGAAAACTTCGAGCGCAAAGACAAGCCACCTCAATTTCAGATTACGAAGAATGGGTCGCTCAGCTATGCGAGGATATGAAATCGGTAACGAAACAAGCCCCCGCTGTGCAGACAAATGAACCGGCAGACAGCCGTTTGCTACACCTATGGGAAGCGTATCAAAGCATGGAAAAACGCTGGCTTAGACAAAAGCACAACCGGGCATTGCGGCGTCGTATGTCTGCAACTCTCGAGCTCATCACGGAACATGCCACCAATCTTGCATCGCAACAATGGACGCAGATCTGTAACAGGCTCGATGGAGGCCTTCAATTTAAAAAAACGTGGTCCTTCTTACGTCACCTGTTAGAACCATCTAAAGCCAAAGCGGAAACTAGTAAGCTAATCACACGCCTGCTCCGCCTAACGCATCAGCAAGGTCAGGACATAGTAAAAACGCTAAGGGAAACCTACTTCCCACAGTACGAGACCGAGACCATGTCAGACTACAGTGGACTTCCCAACCCAGAATTAGACAGCTCCATAACGGAGGCGGAGGTGCATGCAGCGTTACATCAGTTACACACCACCTCAGCACCCGGCCCAGATTGCGTCACCAACAAATCTCTACGTAACCTGGACGCAGGATCGATTAAGGCACTAACCGAATATATTAACAACCATTGGGAACAAGGCACACTGCCACCCCAATGGAAACATGCCAAGGTTACTTTCATCACAAAACCAGGCAAACCTCTCGACCTAGCCAATTTGCGGCCCATCTCCCTCACTTCATGCACAGGCAAACTCATGGAGCACGTAATCCTCAACCGCCTAAATAGATTCATGGAGAAAAATCAACTGTTCCCTCCTACTATGTTCGGATTCAGAGCAGGCCTATCTACGCAAGACATAATGCTCCAACTCAAAGAGCAGGTAATAACTCGAAAATTCCCACACCTGACGAAAGCAATATTGGCACTCGACCTGACTAAAGCTTTCGATAATGTACGACACGCAGCTGTGCTCCAAAATCTCAGTGAACTCAACGTGGGCTCACGCACATATCAATATGTTGCTGCCTTTCTAACGAATAGAACCGTGGAGATACACCTCGGATCAGTTAAATCCCCGACGTTCACCCTCGGCAGTAGGGGCACCCCACAAGGGGCCGTCTTATCTCCTTTTCTCTTTAATATAACCCTGATTCCTTTAGCGCTGAAATTATCCGCCATACCGGCTTTGCAGCATTCCCTGTACGCCGATGACATCACTCTCTGGACCACCACGGGTAACTGTGGCGAAATCGAATACACCCTCCAAAAGGCAACAGAAACGGTTCAAGAACATGCGCGGAGTATTGGCCTCAGCTGCTCAGCACCTAAGTCAGAACTACTTCTCATTCGTCCCAAAGATCCTTCACCTCCGGCAATTTCAGTGTATCTAGATGGTAAACTCATCCCAGAGTTAAAAAGCATCAGAATTCTAGGCCTCCACATTTCCAAAGACAGCTCCAATACCATTGCGATAGGTGTCATACGAAAATCAGTGCGGAGTATCTCTACCCTCATCAAGCGAATTTCTAATCGACACAGGGGCATGCGCGAAGCGGACACGCGCCGCTTGATCCAAGCATTCTGCCTATGTAAGATAACTCACGCCCTTCCCTATTTATACCTCTCACCCCTCGAGAGGGACCAGGTAGATCGCCTCATCCGCACAGCATACAAAACCGCGTTGCACCTCCCTAGCAGCACTCCTACAAGCAAGCTTGTTAAGTGGGGGGTGCACAACACGATTGATGAACTGGTCGAAGCTCACCTCATTAGCCAGTACACACGCCTCTCCCAGTCTGAAACAGGCAGGCAGCTCCTTCAGCGCCTCCAAATCAATCTCATAGGACGCACCTCCTCCGTGACTTCTCCTCCCGATAGCGTCAGCGACAGTCTCTACATCCCTCCACTACCGAAAAATACCCATCCCGTTTACAATCATGACCGGAGCCAGGGCCACGGCATTGCATAAGCGATTCCCACCTTCGCTACCAGCAGTTTATGTAGATGCGGCAGAATACTCCCATCGTCCTGCCTTCGCAGTGGCAGTCACAGATAATGCCCATAAACTCCTTAGTTGCGCCACATTTGACCGTGTGGCTCAACCTATTGAGGCTGAAGAAGCCGCCATTGCCCTTGCAATTGCTCAGACTCGGGCTGAATATATATTTTCAGATTCAAAAACGGCAATTCGCAACTTCGCCATGCGCCGCATTCACGCACCCGCTTACCGTATCCTACAATCAATTCCTTCTCCTCAACGTTTAATTGCCCTGCTATGGGTTCCAGCGCACTGTGGACACCCAGGGAATGCGGCCGCTCACGAACAAGCCCGAGCACTCGTCAACCGGGCAGTGGACGGCCTACCTTCCTTTCGCAGTGCGCGGGAACACCTACTAACCTATCATGAAATTACCCTGCATTATCGCAATTCTCGCCTGCAATACCCGTCGCCTCATAAACGTCTGAACAAGACCGAGCAAGTAGTTTGGCGCCGACTGCAAACTAGCACATTGCAGTCTCATTTAATCAATGCCAAAATTCATCCTGGCGACACCTCGCCAAACTGCCGTCTCTGCCCAAGTCCGAGAGCTGATTTCGACCACATTTATCGAAATTGCCCCAACAAACCAACTCCTCCTTTTGAAGGGACTGAGCGACAGGAGCGATGGGAGGCTGCTCTGCGCAGCTCACGTCCGGATGACCAACTCCGGATTGTGCGCTGGGCCATAGAGGTCGCCGAGGCTCAAGGACTTTCGGCCACCTAGGGCGGCCCGAGGGCCCACCGTTTTCCTTTTCCCGTTACCCTCCCTACCCCGCCCTCACTTGACCTAGTGTCAATAAAGTTGTTTCCTCCTCCTCCTCCTAATGCTTGGTTCTGGGGGCGGTGATTGCGTACCGGTTGCGGATTGTTGCCTTACGCGTAGGCGAGCACTCGCTAGCGCAGTCAATGGGCTGCTGAGAATCTGCCTGTGGAATCTAAAAGGAGATAACGGGACCTTCACGCTGGCCACGAGGAGAAGGCGCACAGGTCGCGAACAGCCATTTTGGCCCCCTCAACCTTTGCGTCCACCGTGACCTTTTAGCTATCGTCGCAGCTCGCAGGATGACCAGACGAATGGACGCACGCTTCACCTCGAAACATCTGCCGCGCCCTTGACTTTCTCCACTACGGCGCCGAGATGATTGGTGATGATGATGAGTGTGATGCGGTTAAAGGAAGGGACGCTAATTTCTGCAGCCCATGTATAGGCAGCACGGCTACGCGTCCGTGGGAAAGGAAGTCAAAGAGATAGAAAGCAGAGAAAAGTCGTAGTGGAGGGCTCCGGAGATTTTGACCACCTGGGGTTCTTTCACATGCACCCACAACGCACAGTACACGGGCCTCTGGCATTTTCGCCTCCATCGAAAATGGGATCGCCGCGGCCGGGATCGAACCCGCGTTTTTTAGGTGGAAGCCGAGTACCGTAACCACTACACCACCGCGGCGGCCAATCTTGTTGGGGCGTCTTTGTGACGCGTAATGTTCACGAGCCTTCCCATTTGACTGTTTGAAGTACGTATTGCACAAACAAGCATTGGGATGAGACAAATGGACTTCACCTTCGTGTGCCACAGGCTTGAAAAAAAAAAAAAGAAAGATGGGGGAAATTTTGATGTTGTCCAGAAACGATTGCTGGAAGAGTAGGTGCTCTTTCAAATAGTCAAGACTTTCAGCAAATGCGCCCCCCCCCCCCCCACCTGTCTCCTAAAAAAAAAAAAAGGATTTCTGGATGAGGGCCTGCTACACGTGCATCATATTCTAACGTGACGCCAACGCAAGATAAGCAAAGACCGCAAAAAAAAAAAAGAAAGAAAGAAAGAAAGAAGAGTAAAGGCAAGCTAAAGAGTGTGGAAATGAAACGAACGGTTGATAATGCCACAAATAAGTAGTGTAAACATAGGAAAGAAATCAGCACCGAGCGCTAGTGCTGTCGGCTTTCCCTCAGTGGAGGTTTTCCAGTTCCACACACTCCACACACACACTTGTAGAGACTAAAGACTTACAAAGTCAAACCCACATATGTTGAGCACAGGCAAATTATCGGCAATACAGAGCAGTTGCACGTCAGTTAGACATCTAATTTAAAACATGAGCACTGCACTCACTGAGCGTGTATCAAGACTGTTCACAGTCACTTTCCGTATCAACGCTGCGCCATTGCCAATGACCTTTCCAGTACAGCATTCAGTTCTCGTGTCATTGGAAACATACACGCTGTCGTGACACCCCTGCTCTCGCAGATGTTGCCGACGAATCGAAGTAGTTATCTTAAAACCGATGTTAGGGCGCACTGCTCGACGAGTTGGCACTTTATTGCAAAAAGGACAGTGCTAAAAATACGGAACGCAAGAACGATGAAGGCGAAAACGGGAAAATCATAAAGCTCGTGTCTTCGTCTTTCTTTTGTTCCCTTTTTTAGCGTGTTTTGAACAACGATCTTTCACGAATACGTTTTTCACTTCCAGTGACAATAGCCAAGCAATAATTGCTGTCGAATTTAACTAAACAGAGCGTCGGTTTGGAACAGTTTGGAAATAGTATCAGTTAACAGTACGAGTTTGCAGCACAAAGCTATAAGGCTCTTGCACCCTTATGCTGCAGAGTGGACGATAATTTTTCTTTTTAGGCGTTAGACATAAGAAGCTGTAACTGTTACATACTGCGTGAAATTTGTATACCCCGAATCATGCGGTACACCCGAAGAAAATATTCACTATAAAGCTTTCTTAGCTACACATTTCAATTCCTTTTTCCTACAACTTTCCTATGGCAGATAAACTCCGGCATTAATTCGACAAATCTCTTGTTTTGTAAGACATTTCTCGAAGCTCGGTGAATGTTTACTACCGTCATCAGTCGCTATTTTTATAGAGCGTTGCTGTACGTCCGGAGTGCTTTGTGCCGTAGTCATTCGCTCACAAGAACTTATATTCCACGAACTGAGCTATAAAATCAGAGGATTTCCGCTATCTTGTTGACTCTCCTTTTATTGTCCGGAGTAGCCGCCAGTAGCGCACTTACTAACGATTCTTGCGTACCGAAAGCTTTGCAAATATGGACTCTGAACCTGACGACATAAGACGCGCTCGCGAGCCTCAGAACTTGATACGGAAAGTGACCCACCTTCTGTGTGAAGGTGGCTGGGCAATTCTTGTAGTATAACTCGAACGGCGTCGGGAGGCCCGGAATGCACTGGAATGGAGAAACAATATCATCAATATGTGCAAAATTATTAATATGTGCAAAATTATTAACAGCAGAAACAGGTGAACTAGCCCTGGTCAGCAGACACTGACGTACAACCAGCCGCAGCTAGTTTTATCTCTGGTGCTGACTAACTACTTGGCGCTTGGATTTTCACATCGCACTAGGCGGATTGCACCGACTTCGCGATATCATGTTCTAATTATTGGTCCTCGTGCTTCGTCGCATTCACCCAGAATCGGGTGGAGCGTCATACGTATCCAGCGTGTGGCCTCGGAGTGCGAGCTTAATCGGGACCACGCACAAAAATAAATTAATCGGAGCAGATGCGCGAGAAAATCTAAAAGAAAGAAAAATGAGGAATTCGTCTTGACAAGCAGGATATGCTCAGTTACTGAAAACAGCCTTCACCAACTGTGAAAATAGGCATTCTTTAGTATATAGCGTGTTTAGTATATAGCGCAGCATTCGTTGCGGAAACGAGATTTAGTTTAGCAAAATAGCGTTTACGGCCCGGCAGTCGTGACTGTGGCGTCTCTTGCGCAGGATACATGCGTGAAAAAGAAAAGTGACAGGAGATAAAACTTAAGAAATGTTCACAAACACTCCCGCGTGCCGCGGCATTATAACTTTACGAGAATAAGCATAAATAAAGATATGTGAGCCAAGCTCCAAGAGCATAAATTGACATGTTGCAGAAATGTAAACAGATGTTCTCTCGCTAGGCCTAGCGACGTTCTAAATGAGAGGCGATCTCAGAAACTCGGATAAGTTATCCCTAATACCACGCATTCGAGGCTACCTGAAGGCAACAGAAGCCACTTTGCACAGCCACTTGCTGCGAACGAAGTGAATCCTGCCTACAGCAACGCCAAATCTAGTTCGAAGCGGGCGTCGGAAACCGCCGCCAATATGTTTTACGTAAACTACGATAACCACGCGAACACGGTAACGTTAAATCTGCCAAGTACCGTGTGCACGCTAAACGGTATCGGCCGTTTACGGTACTGCGCATGCGCATTTCCATACCGCTATTCCGATAACTCCGCTAATCCCACCAAATTAAAATGTCTATTAAAGGCGACGCCTACTGTGGAAAAAAACGCACGTTCTGAGAACGACCCTTACCACTGGCCGGTGCCAACAAAAATTATACCAATATCTTTAAGTGTGTTTTCCAGGCTTCTCTATATTCTACTTATGGCACGTTATGCTCAATATGCAGCGCAACCTGCAAAAGGAGCTCTTCCGATATTTACTGCCAGCATGGGCATTCGCACCTGAGCAGGAGAAAGAAGACCGCGGCAGAGGCTACATGCCAACTATAGAGGCCACAACAACAACAACTACGCTACACGCAGGGAGCACAAAAGAAGTGAAGCCTCGTCTGGCGGTGTATTGGAAACCATGCGGTTGTGGTACTTTTTCTAAGCGTGTGGGCTTTGCTTTTTTCAACACTGAAGAAATTGCTTTCTCAATCAGCTTGTTCTTGCTGAGCTGTGAAACTCTAAAGCCAAAAAGTCTGCCAGGGGTCCTCTTTTTAACTTATACTTTTTCTATGTGCAAATATTTCCCACTATAAAAAAAAATATTAGTAAGTGAGTGCCATGTCGTTCTTTTTGTTCGTACTAATAAACCCTTACAGACGCGAAACAAGACGGGATGACCAAAGAGGAAGAAGACCTTCCGCCGCGGACACTTAGTAGAAGGGAAAGCCAACCGTTACTCTTCCTACACTTGTAATACCGCCTTATTTGTTTCTATTAAACTGAAAAATGCCGTGGATTAGAGTGTAATCAAGTGTTAACACGGGCGCTTTAAGGTTTAAAGCAGGGTTCTTGCCCAGTGAATCCGCAAACAGCACTCACATGGATAGTGAGGCATGCCGTTTGTGTAGACTTCACCCGCCTGTCCATTCGCCTGAGCCACTGTGAAACTGGTCACGGTCGGGGATGGGAGTGCTCCATTCACCGGGTGCGTCGTGGCGCCTGCAACACACACACACAAAACGCGGCACGCAACGTCAGATATCCACAGGCCAACCTTCGGCGCGTTGGAAACGCTGAACTGCTTTAGTGTGCTACAGATAGCCGAGCGCGCACTAAATGCACAAAAAGAGAACACAAATGAGTAAGGGACAACATAAGGAACTGACTAATCTTGGCTTCCCGCTGTATTTCTACGACAACATGAAATGCACGAAACAAGGGTTCAAGATCACAAATTCTCGCGAAAGGATAAAACCTGTAAAAAGAGCAAGTTTAAATAAGCTGTTGCTTCTATAGCTCCTGTTGCACTAAAAGCACACCGTTTCAAGCTCAGAGCACAAAGAAACGTTTTTGCACTGCTCGAAGGTGCTCTCCATATAATGCCCTTGGGCGCATACGGAGCAAAGCAGGGACGAGATCGGAGATCGTTGTTTGCGAACGCGTTCGGTTCTGTTCGCTTTACACGCTTTCTCTGCAGATCGCGCCATATACGCCGCGGCCGCGCTTTGCATGACTACGTTTCCTCTGCGGATTACATGCTCACGAAAAAAAAATCTTTGTTTTCATAAAACAGTCTTGATCATTCGAAGGCGAAAAACATTTCGTTTTTTAGTATACTGTCTACAAGAAGACAACGAAACATCTCGTCAATTTTTGGGATGTTCATCGCTTGCCCACTCGCTGCTCTCGCCCTTCCGCTCTGGCATTGATTATGGATCACCCTGTCACAAAACAACACTCACTCAAACAAAGGAGAGTGATCTCCACCCCTCCCCCCCCCCTTACACACACACACACACACACACACACACACACACACACACACACACACACACACACACACACACACACACACACACACACACTTTGTGACGTTGTAGCAAGCGAACGCGTTCTCTTCCTAACAAAGATCTCATCGCGCGCCAGGATGACATCTATGGCAGTCGTCGTCACTTGCTCCACGCGTGAGCTGTATCAAAAAAAAAAACAAAAACTAAAAAAAACGACGACACAACAGAGTCCGCTATGCGACACAACTGCAACCCACGATCCGCGCACGCGCGCCTCTTTAGTCAGTGCAGCCAATGAAGCTTTTCTGCGACTTTGATGCGCTTCCGGGAACTTCTCTGTGATCATTTTGTCTGTAAGGACCTGCACTGTGGCGAGATGAAAATCGCGAACTGTGCATTAAGTAAGGCAGACGTATGGCATTCCTCGTTGGAAGATTGAAGTAACCACGTATAATAAAGAGCGGGAAACAGGAATAATAATAATAATAATAATAATAATAATAATAATAATAATAATAATAATAATAATAATAATAATAATAATAATAATAATACGGAAATACGCGTCATCACGACAGGTGCGACAAGTTGGGCAGCCTGGTATACACGCATAGCGCATGTTATTCTTAGACGAACTTCTTGCTGGGCGAGTTGGCCAGGAAATGTTGCGCAGATAAATAGACGGAAACGGGAAGAAAAAGAACTAGACGAAAAGGGCGCCTTTTCTGTCTAATCCATTTTCTTCCCGCTTCCCTCCATTCATCTGCGTGGCATCATCTAACTAAGCCATGTTATACCCGTGTCCAGTGCGTTCCTATATGAACAGTACATGTCCTTCCTCGTGTTGTTAAATCGTCAGATCAACCCCCTCCCCCAAGCTAGGCTTCGTGAGCGAAACCACCAGAACACGTGTGATTACGCGACTCTGCGACTGCTCATGCCACGACCATGAGAGTTTTCACTCAACCGCGTAACCTCACTGATCGATGACGGCGTTCGAGTGAACAGGGCAGATCCGATTATCATGTTGCGGTTCCAATGGCCATCATGAAAAATGGGCAGCTCGCCACGGAGGAGAGACAATCCACGTGAAGACTACACGAGCGCTTACACAAAACTGGCAATTTGTTTCTGAACCAATGACTGTGTGCATAGGAGAACGTCATGTTCAATGGCAAACTCGCTCAGCTTATATCGGCGGCGTTTTGGAGCCATGCATTGTCCTGGCTGAGTACTGTACTGCACGCTGAAGAAACGCGGCGTTTGCTTTTCCCCAAAAGTGCGCTTTCCTTTCGGCTGGCATAATTAATTGTCTCTCTGGTTCAATGTCCAGATAGTGGGAAAAGGCACGGTCTTAGCGCCTGTAGTTATCCGTTGCGCAACTAGCACACAATGTCGGCTGGCGTTCACTTTGTGGAGCGTAGCACGAGACTACCAAAATATAAAAATGAAAGACGCGCTTTTCTCTCGCGATTTCCGCTTGCCTCTGTTTCCCGAGTGCCGTTGCAACATCGTAATTAAGCTCATTAAGCATTCCCCGATGCAAGCACAAAACTGTCAGAGCGCATTACCCGGTAAAAATCGTTCGCTTCCCATTAACGCTTTACTTTATCGAGATATTTTGCAAGCACTCGAACGGGCTTGCCGACAACGCGTGCACTACATAGGAACCCAGACCCACGCACGAAGCATGTGCGTACGCAGGATCGTTTCGTGGGAAGAGGTGCCGTCAACAGAGAACATAATATTACCAAAGGCAGCATTATCACCACAAATAAATCTTACGAAAAACACTATTTTGCAAAACAGTAGCTTTTATAGGAAATATTATATTCACGCGGGTTAAATGTAAGGATTACGAAAAGCATTAAAGAAATAACAAAACAATATTTTGCAAGTGCTGGACGTCCGTGCCCGTAGGACAAAGACAGAACGAAGTTTAAACAGCGAATACGAGACGAACGCGGATGAAGCAAGAAGCGCAGTGGGCCGCCATCTTGTATACATTGCGAAATAAACAAGGAGCCCACGCACGATTTTCCCACACTGCACATGTGCACTTTAGATGCACCAGCGCGTAATTCGTCACTCCGCGCCCACGTTTGGACTCAATCCAGAGAAAAATACTGCGCCCAGCTAACTTATTTCTGCCACTTTTAGCGTCCGTCCCCCGAAAGGCGGTGTTCCCACGCAGTTCGCGCATTCGAGGCGGCGCTTCCCGCAAGCACAAGAAAAAACGCGAATCAGTTGTTGCGCGTCTTCCAGCACCATGACAAATGGAACGGCAGTTTGTGTATGCGTGCGTCGTGAAAGGAACCGAGAGGAAATGACGAGGCAAGAAAAAAATCGGCCAATCGCCGCAGCCATTTTCCGTTCGCGGGAAAACCAACGGCGCGGGCAACCAGACGGAGGAGCGCCGCGGAAATCGGCGCCGAACCGGAGCGCGTCGCAGGTAGCTCGGCCCCCCCTCCCTTCCCACCACAGCGCGGAATGAGTAACGAGCCTCTGTTCCAGGCTAGACACACGTCGGGCACCTAGCACGCGTTGTACTACGTCGCTCAGCTTCCCTGGCATGCCGGCGCAGACTCCGCACGTGCCTGCGCTCTCTGTGCTGCCATTCGCGAGGCCGCGCGCACAAAAGCAAGAGGCTCGCACCAGGGCTTGTAGACGGGCCAGCGGAGAGTGAGGAACATGTGGTGATGTCGTTAACACCGGCAGCAAGAGCGAAAGAAATCGCTCGATCGTGTGGTCTGCTCTTTTTCCCGAAATCGCGGGCAGACGCGATACGCAGAGCGATCGTGGGCAACAGCGGACTCGGAGGGAGCTCGATGCAGTTTGATGCAGCGGTAGTACCTGCTGGCAGCGCCCACGTAAACAGATAACGAGAAACGCAGCACGCGCAGAAAGAACGGAGCCGCCGTTGGAACTGCCGAAACCACGCTCAGCGAAAACGACAGGGGAAGAGGAAGAAACATTAAGCCAACCTGCGAAATCGCTGCTCTCGTTAATTCGGAGCTGTGACCACCGGCAGCATGTAAATCTGCGTTGCACGCACAAAATTTTTACGCGAACAACGCTTTCTACGGGGTATTCGCATGTTTCAAAAGGACACAGTGCGCGTGCCCGGGGACATGATTTAAAAGTGTAAGTAAAGCGGTGAATTGAGGATGCGCATTCAACAGCAACGAAATATGAGTGAGATAGCCTGGGTTATACGTCGCTTGGTCCTCTCGAAGAATAATTATGCGCTGGTGCTTAGTTTTTGAACGCATAATCCCCAAACAGTAGTGACAGAACGACAGTGTTGTATGCGTGAATTTAGAGTCTGCAGCGGCTGTGGCTACCCATTGTGAAGTTGTTAATTTGGTAGTGCCGGTTTGCTTTTTCATTGCCAGTTATAAATGATAGAATGCAAAGGCAAACGAAGTGTAGCCTATACAGCATATAGTGTTCTGCAGACTTAATTAAGCCAAGACCGAGGCGCACAATGGTAAACAGAAGAGACTGTGAGAAGGCGGGCGGATGAAAAGGAGAAGAAGAAGAAGAGAAGTTGACGATCATGTAGCCTCACTACGTGATAGCCATCTACATGAACTACCAAGGGCGCACTTCTTTCGCAGACTTTCACGTAACACTGTAGTTGTACTCATTATATGACACCCTCATTCCCCACTGCTTCGCTTTAAGGTGCGCTCTGTGGTACTCGGAGTGGTTAACGACTCGGGTTCCTAATGCTAATGACGTGGGTCACCCAGCCAGTACAACTCAAGAGGCAAGTGATTCCAAGAACCTAGCGCATATCGCTGTAATCCCGAGTGTATCAACGCACCGAAGTTGCGACCGGGTTCGCAGCAACAGCCCTCATGGCTATCGTCGGGCCGTGAAAATTACGATCAGCCCACGTGTAACACACACACACACACACACACACACACACACACACACACACACACACACACACCACACACACACACACACACACACACTATATATATATATATATATATATAAACAACTTAATGAGTAAACAGACAATGAAACCTAGGAAAGCATAGGGGAAGTTACTTGTGGTATTGTAATTGTGGAGAAAGTAGAAAGGAATTAAAGTGGACGAAAAGACAAACCTGCCTTCGGTGGGAACCGAACCCACGACCTTCGGATGTCGCGTCCGATGCTCTACCTTCGGACGCGACATCCGAAGGTCGCGGGTTCGGTTCCCACCGAAGGCAGGTTTGTCTTTTCGTCCACTTTAATTCCTTTCTACTTTCTCCACAATTACAATACGACAAGTAACTTCCCCTATGCTTTCCTAGGTTTCATTGTCTGTTTGCTCATTAAGTTGTTTCTAACAAATAAAGAACGAGCCCTTGACCCCTTCCCTTTCGTTATATATATATATATATATCGCAGGTATCAGTGCTTTTAATTGCGACAGCTGTGTCACGTCTTTCCACTGCCTGTGCCACATGTTCTAACCAATGCTCGTCTCCGAAATCCACTGCGCGTAGTTTGTGAAAATGGATGAATGTCTTCTTTTTCTTTTGCATGGGTAACGCACGCTCCGCTGCCACATTATAACCCTATTCGCGACTGCACTCAATTTTTTTTTTCCCGCAGGACATAGTCGCTGCCCCTTCTGCTGTACAACCTATAATTTGTATTAGAAGAAAGAAAACGCCGACCAATTGTCAGAAAGTAACAATTTTAAAACGATAAAGGAACGAGAGAGAGAGAGAGAGAGACGTTTCAGCTTCCGTACCGTAGGCTTGTTCACAATTGGTCGGCACTTTCTTTCTACTAATACGAGTACTCCCGACCAGATGAGCTTTCGTCATACTTTTGATTTCATAACCTAATTTGGTTCAGAGATCAAGCACGCCTAGGTTTATTTTCGGACATCTCTTTGGTACTCCTTGACTCGTGGAATCAGCGCCCCAGGTACAGGTGTAGAAATCCGCAAAATCACTGTGCACAGCGGGACAGATACCCAAACTACGCGCTGTTCGATCCCGTTCTCTACGCGTCATACTGACCGAGAGAAGTTTGTGACTCAGTATATTGCGATCAAACAGACACGATACGCGCTGCATTCCACTAGTTTGCGCGCGTGAAGAGACCCGTTCTCAAGAGCCTGCAAAGCTGCGTGTGTATCGCTGAATGATTTGAAAGGAAGATGATATACGGGAAACTAAGTGAATAAAAGAGAGCTTTAGTGCAGCTTAAGTTGCTCCCCGCTAAACATTAAAATTTAGCGGGGTCAGACCGCGCATGCGTACGCACGCTATTCCAGCTTTGCGTTTAGCAATCGCTCGCTATTTTTCGAATTTAGCGGAGACGCAAAATGCTCGCTAAGTTTGTTTAGCGCGGAGAGCATGGCGGCCCCCTACAACTGACGGCTGCCCGTTTCGCATCTATCGTGTTGTCTTGCTGCATTGTGGGACTAGCTGATTCACAATAAATCGTGTTGCTGGTTTTCGCTTCGAGTATTCTTGCTTCGCTAATTGACAACCGACGGTAAGACAACGATATTTTCGCATTATAGTTTGACCACATTACACATGCACAACAAAAGTGAAACTCTGCCTCGTCAGACTACGGCAACACTTATGCAATTATTATTGCACGATGTTCTTTTTAATAATTCTTTTTGCGCTTGCGTTGTTCTTAAGTTACTAACAACGGCCGATACGTCTCAGAGTTAGAGCGGCTTTGACGCTTTCACTATTCGCATTTAGATGGCGCAGCGAAGGTTTGCGTTTTGCGGCGCGTCGTACCGTCTCGCGCTATACTAAAGAGTTATGGAACGCTATCGAATAGCACTCCACAAAAATTTAGCGTGCGTGACTCGCAAACGCTAACGCGAAGATTTTCAGCAATACGAAATCATTGAAAAATCTCGTGCATACGCAAGGCAGGTCGGCAACCACTCACCGGAGGTCGGCGTGAGCGCGGGACTGGCCAGTCCGTTGGGCATGGCGCCGATGGTGGGGATCTGTGCGGCGGCCAGCGCTGCCATGGGGTTCATGTACCCTCCCTGGGCGGCCGCCATCAGCGCGGCTTGCTGCTGCATGAGCTGGCACCGCGTGCCACATTCATCAGCTCACGCACACTCTTGTGGGATTCATCTTGAACTACTCGCGCTTTGAGAACAGTTAGGCGAACACGTAGCGCTGCTGGTGCGCCGTTGTTTTGCGTACACATCCTGTAATATGTCCTGTCGTTCTCGACTCAACAATTGACTGCGCGTTCTTTGCGACAGATCAGGGTCCCAGCTCGAGGGAGTGATTTCATCGTAGAATACGCAAAGCAGACAGGAACGCAGAGAGACAAACAGACAGACAAAGAACTTTTAATTAGGTCCTGAGAAGCGCCGCCCTTAGAGCAGCACTGCGGGCCGCTTCCCCGTGGGCTAGCATCCCTGTTGTTGTATGTTGTTGTTTTGTGGGGTTTAACGTCCCAAAACCAGTTCTGATTATGAGAGACGCCGTAGTGGAGGGCTCCGGAAATTTCGACCACCTGGGGTTCTTTAACGTGCACTGACATCGCACAGCACACGGGCCTCAACATTTCGCCTCCATCGAAATGCAGCCGCCGCGGCCGGGATTCGATCCCGCGACCCTCGGATCAGCAGCCGAGTACCTTAGCCACTAGACCACCGTGGCGGGGCTAGCATCCCTGTCCCCACGAAATATTTAATGATGGTCCCGCTTGTGTTAGCCTGGTTTGAAGCCGAACAGAATCATAGTGTCTATGCAAATTTACTGGCTGCGTGCGTGACGTGGGATCACCAGGCACGTGGACAGGAACGTGGTGCACGTTACTGCATGGACGTCTGTCTTGTTGAAGATAAATGCAAGCTACAGTCCGCTGATGCGCATAACACAAGCGTCGCTTGTTGGAGTATTTCTACTTGGTCGAGAAAGGACAGTAGCGCGTATGCATAGTCTCTTACATTGGTATAACAGCGGTTAACACAAACCACAGCAGCAATTCACGTTAGACAGCTGATGTGGTAAGTTCATTTACAACGCATTGCACGCGGGAAGAGTCGGCGTTGGCTATAGCGGCAGTGTGCTTGCTTGGAATCTCGTTAGCCTGGGTTACCCGCAGTCGTTACAGCGCACTTGTCTGTGTCTGTCTGCTTGTTACATGTATACAACTAACTGTACCTATTTCTCTTGTTCAACTAAAGCAATGCATGTTTTCATCAAATCTTCAGTGTCTATTTCTGTTGGTCCTTGACTGACATAGAATAACATTCAGTCACCTGGCTCATATACACGCGTACCCACATCGTGCATGATCCACATATGATCGTATGATTGTTAATCGTGACGCGTGTGACAAGTGTGGAACGTTAGCCTTGCCAAGATTAATCATTCATGTACTTCGTATGTTCGCGCCCCACCGTGACAGTCTTCGCGTATACCAAGTGAACAGGACGAGCAGTAGAGCGTCGAGACGGCAGATAGATAAGGTGAAAGTTACTAAAGTTAGCTAGCTCAGAAGTGCTCTTCATTTGAAAATGCAGCGTCTAGTACTGGCGCACAATACGTACACACGAATCATTTACTGCAGGACAAGTTAGGCTTATGCGCTGTTTGGCGTTGTTCTACACTGTGCCTTCCTCCAATTTTGAGAAATTAAGCGGTAATAAACTACTGCGCCATATGTGAATGGCCACAGATCAGCCAATAGTGGTGATACGTAAAGCTTAAGTGAAATTTTGTCTGATGTAGCTTATCCTGAGGCCTTTCTGATAAAAGACGTGTTTCCACAATAAGCGATGAACAATCGGTTTAGCCGATGTCTCTCGGCGCGCATCTAAATTTCTCAAGCAGCTAATTTTCCGTCTAACTTGAACAGTTTTCCAGGAATAACAACTATTTATCTGTTTGAGTTGTATCGCGAGAGCAGTTTATCGCTGTATTCCAGAGAGCTTAAATGTATCCGAGGTACAGAGGGCGATGCGTACCGTAGCTGTATGATACAGGGCTCGGCCGACGTGAGGCAAGTACTGCGCCTGTTCTCCGGTGGTCGCCGGCAGTTGCTCCTGCAAAAAAATAACGAAAGAATAAATAAGTTAATATAACAATGATGAGAAAGGGGGTGTTACCTATAGTTTCCCATCTGCTCTGCTAGCATGCCCACCCGTGTCACTTAGCATTATGGCTACTGCTACGAAAGGCATAGCGCGGAAGGATCGGCATCTTTTTGCCACTGTCAGGTTATAGCGTTGCGTGTGTCTATAATGACACTTTGAGCGTGGGTGTTTCTCTTATGATGTTGACCTCGGCACTCAAAAATTACTGAGGAGTTTGGGGAGAGCAGAGGAGTTGGAGAAATACCTCGTAGTTTTCTCCAAGGAGAAACTAGACTGGACGTCACTGGGACTGCTTTGTGGCGCACGTTCCTTCTATTGCGAATATTACCACGAAAAGTGCACGGAAAATTACGTACCTGCGCGTAGGCGCCGTACGCGCCGAACTGGTTGAAGATGAAAGGGTTGAGGAGGCCCATGTTGCCCGCCATCTGCTGCATCCGCCGAAGCTGCCGCTCTTTCTCGGTGTCGGCAAATTTCACCACTAGACTAGACGACGCACCCTGTGACGGAACAAGCGAGCGCGAAGTATTGAGGAAAAAAAAAAAGCGATTCAGATTTAAACGCCTTTCGTCAGTTTTGCACACTTAGGATACGACGAACAACGTAATACGTAAAACAAATTCCAACACTGTGCATATCTTGCATCATGTAGCACAGCTGGTGTGCACGATCAATATATGAATCGTTCAGTGATGCAAGGTGTAGTCGCCAAACATGGCTTCATCTAAAAAACAAAATCGTCCTTGAAAAATTGCTATAAACCAATATACGCCGTATATCGCGCGGCCATTGCACTATGTGTTTGTAGTTGCACACGGATCACATGTTCGTGTACATGGAACTCCAACAACAGCACGCAAAGGACTGTGGGAGAAGCTGAGCTGCATAGCGCGGTGGTTACACAAGCGAAGCTGACACTATTCGCTCGTGAAACAATTCCTTACTTGTTGTAGAGCAATGAATATGGGACTCGAGCTTTGCGAAACGTTTTACAACGAGCTTTTATAAATTCTTTACTGCGGCAGATACGAAAGCGAAGCCTCCGAAGCAGCAGCTTAACTGAAATGTAATGTCCAACTAATATCTCTTTGCTTATATCCAATCGTAAGGCGAGCGCGAACACACCAGTGACGAAAGTAATTATTTTGGGAATATTATTACCGTCGTTTCCAGGAAGGCAATGACATATAGTTGGGCAACCGCAACACCATACATCGCGTTCATCGTACGAGATTTTATTGCTGAACCATTTCAATGCAAACTCGACTCACCTCCCAACCAGTGCTGATGATTCCGAAAGTAAATTGCGCACATCCCACATATTGTGGGAATCAATGTTACGCATGCGAACGATTTTCAAAGTGGCTAGCTAATAGCATGCCTGTTGTTGTTGTTTTGTGGGGTTTAACGTCCCAAAACCAGCTCTGATTATGAGAGACGCCGTAGTGGAGGTCTCCGGAAATTTCGACCACCTGGGGTTCTTTAACGTGCACTGACATCGCACAGCACACGGGCCTCAACATTTCGCCTCCATCGAAATGCAGCCGCCGCGGCCGGGATTCGATCCCGCGACCCTCGGATCAGCAGCCGAGTACCATAGACACTAGACCACCGTGGCGGGGCCAATAGCATGTCTCGCGGTTCATAAATGTGTCACGGCGCAACGTGCCGCTGCAAGGTAATCGCTTCTGTACAAATGGTTGTGTGTGTCTGTACGAATCACCGAGCATGCGCGCGTTTGTGTGTGTGTGTGTGTGTGTGTGTGTGTGTGTTTGCGTGCGTGCGTGCGTGCGTGCGTGCGAGACGACAATGGCTTGAAGATGTCACGACAAATGACTGCACCGATGTGAATAAGCGTTGCAACCTGCTACTTTACTATTAACGCTGATCGGGACAGTAGTTTACTGTGCCGGCCAGATCTGCTAGGCTAACACCGCCTGCAGCCGCAACACCGCTATCACTATCACTAGTAGATTACTGGTTAAACTGCGTCGTTTACAATGGCGATGCAGATCAACTCAAAACGCTGTTTTGCACGAGGTTACTTGTTGTTTTGTGGGGTTTTACGTCCCAAAACCAGCTCTGATTATGAGAGACGCCGTAGTGGAGGGCTCCGGAAATTTCGACCACCGGGGGTTCTTTAACGTGCACTGACATCGCACAGCACACTGGTCTCAACACTTCGCCTCCATCGAAATGCAGCCGCCACAGCCGGGATTCGATCCCACGACCCTCGGATCAGCAGCCGAGTACCATAACCACTAGACCACCGTGGCGGGGCACACGAGGTTACTGAGGAAAGCTGTCATGCAATTATTTTGATAGGAAATTGTACCTACGCGACGAGACACGCAAACATTGACTAGGAAGGCGGTTCTCTGCCACAAAAGTGCCAGGATATTACACGACAGTTCTCTGCTGGGGAATAGTCACATAGCATACAGAGTAGACAGATCCTGAATATTTTCTAATACTGAGCTAAACTTCGCAGGAGAGAGATCGACTAAGCAGGCGAACCGAACACCGATCTTAGGAAAGGAAGCATGCAGCGGCCTCACTTATTAAGGAAACTAGTGTGCAAATTGTCACAAAAGGATAAGTGGCAGTACCGTTTCTCGTGTAGGGCACAATTCCGTGGAGAAGAGTTTCACAAGCCGGTGCACTTGTAGAGATATCTAAGGAGAAAGTAAAGCCTTTGCGCACAAAGAAGCTACCAAGGCCAGTTCTCCGTGACGTTGACAGACGTGTGGACACCCGTTCTGCGCGTTGGAAACGACGGGCTCAGAGGTTTCAGCGCTGCCGTTGCTCAAATCTGTGTCATTCTCGACCTCGCCATAAAGGCATGGTTGAGGCGATTAGATCACCTCCGCCAAGGACGACGCCTCCTCCTTCCTGTAGATAACCGACCACCTTATATAGTTGGCATTTTCCATTAAACGTGCCCGGTTGCATTTAAGCCGGCCACGTGGCCACAGAATGCCGAGGGTGAAGTACGAAGGTTGAGATTGTGCGTTATGGATGCACTCCTTGTCTTTTCGTTTCCCGCCACTCGACGACGCGAACTGCTCAAAGTAAGTTTGTGAGCTCCCCAGAAAAGAGTGCTTCGTGCGCGGCGTAAAGCACAGGATACCTGGAGCTTTTGGCTGAGAACCACTGCTCGCATTCCTCGATCAGGCGCGTGATAATTTCTTAACCGGAGAAGTCCCAGATGAGAAGAAACAGGAACCTACCTATGCAAAAAAGTACGTGCTGCCCCGTCAAAAATACTTCAAGTAAAACTTCACTAGGAACACCTTGGAATGAGCACGTCGTGGAAGAGTTCGTCGGGGAAGATTGTCGCACAGGTCCACAGCTTTGCAAGAACCTGGGCCTTCACAGAGCTCTTTCGGCGTAACTGCTCTAGCTTAAAAGGCACTTTGAGTGCATGGGCCCCTGATTCGTCCACGCTGCGCTCTCACGCGGCGACAAAAGGGTCCTCTCCGATCGGCTCGCTTTTGTTGTGCCGAGAGAAGCTTTTTTTTTTTTTTTTCGCAGCGTCACTGTTCACCCTACGCCCTTCACTGCCTGCGGTATGCACGAGCTGATGGACGTAGGTGGATTGTTAGCCCGTCCGCTTGATATTGTACATGCGGCCCAAAATGCACTCGTCAAACAAAGGGCTTGGACGAGGAAGCAGCGCTTGGTGCGCCCGCTCGTTACCTGCACTAGGGAGGATGGCGCCTACGGCTCCTTAACCGAATGCCGCAGGGGGTTTGCGTAACGTAACGGGCCCGAGACACGCCTTAGTTTAGTGCGGCTCACCCGGCCGCAGATAACTGACCCTAGATGAAGAGCCCAACTCGTTGTTTTCGCCGGCCTCCACGGTCATTGTCGAGGGCCGAGTGCAGCTCCCATTTTCCCTGGCAGGGCGAGGCGTCGATGAAAGAGCGCTCCTTTGTGCGCGCATCAGGCCAGAATTTTGCACGTGCGCCGCTTCGGGACTGAAAGAACCCTTCTTCCATCGTATACACGCGGTGGCTCCTCGTTAAGGCAGGCACGGACGCCCTTTGCACCCGTCGAGTAAAGGCACCGACCCTGTCCTGCCGTCGCGTGAGCTGGGAGGACTCCGGAGTCATTTATCTTTCGGCCTGGGTTGCGACATTTTTCCTCCACCTAACGACGCACGCCCCTAGGGAAATACGGTCACACACAGAAAGAGTCCCGTCGTCAGGGAGCACCGCAGTTGTTTTTTTCAGCTGCGCGTAAAATGTGCGTGATTAGTGTGTGTAAAACGTGCACGACGGTCGAACTTAGCGAAGACCGAAAGAACCAGTCTACACGGCGACAAATTGAGACAAATGGTAGTACTAGCGTGAGTTCTTAAACGTCTTTCAGCAACTCCACAGACCTATAAGAAGATGGCGCAACGCCAGGCGTTCACGAAAGATGAACTATAAAGATGCAGTTGGGCAGGCGCTGAATAGCTAATGAATTGTCGCAAAACACGTTACTGCTATACGGGTAACAAAGTTTTACAGCCATGCGTAGGCCTGGTCGCATAACTTTAAAACCCAATAAACGCTTATTTGCACACGTGAGAAGAACTCGAAAAGCATTAACGCCGCGGCGGGAAACAGACGAAGCAAGCTTATACTGCTGCTGCGTGTTTTAGGCAAGGCCGGGGTACTTCCCGCTATACGAAACTCGATTGGAACGCATTGTGATGAGCGCATAGCATAAGCTTGTCAGCAGAACATAGGCCATCGTTATCGTGAAAGAGTGGTTGAAGCTTCAGCAAATTCTGCTTGAAGCTCGAACCAGGCTGACCATTAAACAGCATTCGACAACAAAGACGAGGGGCCGTTAAGAGCAAGATAATGAAAATTGCTGGGGTTTTACGTGCCAAAGCCACGATATGATTTCGAGGTACTCCTTATAGTCGAGGGTTCCCCAAATGTCGACCACTTATGCTGATATAACGAGGTTAAGTACATGGGTCTGTAGCACTCCATCGAAAGGCGACAGCCGGGGGCAGGATCAAGCCCGTGTGTTTAATTGGGACCAGGAGCCAAGTACAATAGTCCCTGTACGTACTAACGAGGCGGCGACAAGCAAATGACGTCTAATACATCGTTGAAGGTGAGCGGTGGGCCACGAAAGGTATTACAAAAGCGTTCGACGTGCTTCCGCGGGCACGCGCGAGCAGATATGCGACGACAGCTCCCGACGGTGATTTGGTTCGCACATTAAACTTGGATATGTTTCTACTTCAGAAGTTGCATAGCTTTCAACGCAGTTTCACAGGCTGGCAGCATGAATAAAGTAATATCAGCGTTACGAGAACGCTAGCCAAACAACCACAGCTATATTAGAAAATCTTCTGCACTGAACAGGAACAAATACAGCTCACCGACGCGTTTTCGTGATACGTATGGCGCGTGCACCGGCTCATCGCCTTTGCCGTGCTTTTCTTTTTCGGAAACAAACTTGTTCCTAAGGCGTAACACTGGATGTGTGTGTGACATGAAAACTACAATGTCTGTGTTCTGTATGAATTCAAATAACGTTTTCTGGGATCACTAATGCGCTTAATAGCTGCTCACAGCTGTAGCGGATACCGGCTTGCCGCAGTAGACGAGGACGTCCTGCTTGCGAGCCAGACCATATAGGAAATGATCATTGAATCAGGCATGGGCTGGCCGATTTCGCATATTTTGTTCTTTTATTTTTCAGTGTCAGTTATCAAGCGCTGTGTTTATATGCAGGTTGTTTCCAAAATAGAGATGCTTCTTCTAGTACAGACGTGCAAGGATTCAGGCTTTAATGCGCGTTCTAGGCGATGGTACATCTGATACGCCGGTCCTCTATACTGACGTGACACGGTACCCACAAAGACAGGCCATGTGTCTTGTCGTAGTAGACAACACCGACACTCTAAGCGTTTCGGCCACGCTTAACACTAGAGAGTTTTAGCAGTGCTGGTTACCGTACGGTAATGCCGTACGGTAAGCACGATAAAGCCGTACGGTCGTGGTCGGCGCGTCGCTATTTAAGTCGGAAACACCTGCACTAGTTGCTAGGGGAGTACCGTAACGTCATCAGATGATAAAACTTACTGGTAAAGTTCTCACAAGCTCAATTTTCTGCGTGCGGACCACGACGGTACGGCATTACCGTACGGTAACCAGCACTGCTAAAACTCTCTACTAACGACAAAGCCATGGCGGAAGAGGCGGCTGTCGCCCTGGCTATTGTACATGCTTCTCTCCTACCAGCACGGGACGAACCTACGACAGTGGTCACTGACTCGCAAACTGCCTGCAGGAACATAGCACAAGGAATGGTGACACCGCACACACACCGTATTCTGACATCTTTACACCCCTCATTACTACACAGGGTGCGTATCGTTTGGACACCTGGACACGCCTCTCTCCATGGCAACGAACGCGCTAATGCGGTAGCCCGAGAGCTCACAAACCGGGCGCCATCGGAAGAGCTGTCCAATCCAGACGACGCACCAACAGAACCATTGAACTACGTCGACACTCTAGAACGTTACAGACAGAGCCGACGTTATTTCCCCCCACCACACCATTCCCTTACCCGGGAGGAAGCTGTCGCGTGGCGGCACCTACAGACTAATTCCTTCCCATGTCTCTTCACCCTACACCTCTTTCATCCCACACAATATCCCTCATACTGTCCCTACTGTGGAGCGCAGCCCACAGTATATCACTGCACGTGGGGATGCCCATGTCCACCGGGCTGTTCCCCTATCCCATCACCATCACATTCCTCCTGGGAGACTGCGCTGACCAGCTCAGCTCCGCAGGAGCAGCGTCGGCTATCCAGCGAGCACGTGGAGTGGCGCGAGCCAATGGGGCCCTGAACTAAGGGCTCCACCCTACGAGGAAGATCCCTCAATTCGTTTAAATAAATGTTTACTCTCTCTCTCTCTCTAGTACAGCGCTTGTGTCGTCTTCTCCTCTGCTCGCGTGTTTCTCTGCTGTTTCGTTCGCAAACGTGCACCCATATCAACAAAGTCAGGTTTCAGCATTTCCTAGGAACAAAAAAAAAAAAAAAAAAGAAATACAGGACTTTGCCAACGCATTTTCGGTAGTTCCATGCTCTTGCTGGTTGTTTCGTTATTTAGCGTAGTGAACCCTTCCACCTTTCACACAGAGTTCCTTCCTTAGCTAATCATAAAGCGCGAAATAGTCGACGTTGTTCACGTGGTCACAGCTGATGTGGGTCAGTGCAGACTAGAGGCTAGAGACATGGGAGGCTACTTTAGCAGGAGGGCAGTGTCCATTGAAACAAAACGGATTGCGCGACATCTTTGCGTTTCCCGTCTGCTGCACAGAATACTCCGCATTGAGGGATTGTAAGAAGAAGCGCCAAATTATAACGGCGGGTAAACAGCGGATTTCGGAAGCGATTTGAGTCTACCGTTTACCGAATCTCTTTTCCGTTCAGTGAAAATTCAATCAGCGGCCCATTCTCCGAACAAACACGGATATGCGAGTGCGGTTCCGACAGGGCTTGAAAGTTTTAGGTTCTAGCTGTGCCGAAAACAGCCCTGTTTCAATTAAAGTGAGAAATACGCGCATTCTCATTGATCTATCCTTTAATGACTGCAGCTCTCTGCGAGCAGTGATGTAGAACTCATACGTGCTCCACTGTATATTTAGGGTAACTTAAGCTTCACCGCTTTAGGGGAAACGTGTTCCACTGTATATTGACGCCAAGCAAAGTGCCCACCGCGGAGCAAGTTTTGAGAAGCAAGCTCCCCACAGGCACCGATCTCGAGCAGAGAGAAGACGAAAAAGAGCGCAGTTGTGCGAGCGTTCTTTTGGTGCTGGCCGCCATTAAAGAAGGCTGTCCTCTCCCGCCGAACGTCTACTTCTTGTCTTCGTGACAATATTTAGGATAACTTAAGTTTCACAGCTGTGAGGAAAGCAGACAGGGAGTGAAAGCTCACGAAACGTTCGAAGACATAGCAGTCAATCCAACAGTAACAATTATTCATACGATAGCTCGACGATCTGAACATAAGAAGGGCGCGCATAAAATATACTTTGCAGATATTACGGAAGGCATCATTTTGTGGCAGAACGAAAGAAACGAAACAGCAACAGGTAACCATTGTGCGCCGGTCGCGGTAGCACAGTTAAAAACAACCTGCTGACAAAGTGTAATCACCAAGGCAAGAACAAGACGGCATGTTTAACAGCGATGACAATTTGGAGCAAAATAAGTACAGGTCATGGTTCTCCCCAAAAATTTTCGAGCGGTGGACATACTACTAGCGTGAGGAGGAGTGGGGAGAGGGGGGCATGGAGAGGGATAGTATATTAACTGCGTGGTAGAAAATAAACGCTCCTATAAAAAGTATAAACTGGTTATGATGATTACTTCTGAGCGAGTGCACTTCTGGAAGCTACCGTCTCACTCAGCCATTCTTGGTCCTTTAGGTATGTGCTTCAAGTGTCAAAAGTGCCAGTTGGAACTGTGGGCGCCAAAGCGAAGCTGTGGGCGGCATTTCCACCGCCGCCCACCGTGGGGAGAACCCTGGTACAAACAATTAAAAGGAGCACACGAGAAAGCTGTGAGCACGTAGGCAGCCACAACCGAAATACGTTACGCGTGAGCGATGTACTGTAGCATGGCTCTTTTCTCACGCTTCCTTTGGACATACTCCGCCATCTAAGGTTGCGCGCGCTCGAGATGGGCGCATCGTTAGTTTCGCGTGGCCTTCGAGATTGAGCCAGTGCGTGTCGAGGTGGGCTAACGCTGAGGTTTAATCACTCGCTACCCAAGTCGTTATCACGACCAAGCGGGCGCAGCGTCGGTTACAGCCGTCGGAGAGTAAGATTTGATACCGGCCAGCAAACGAAGTTGATGAAGACTTTGTTTTGTAGAATAACTGTCACAATAAATGTGCCAGGAATACTTTACAAGCCGCAAAGAGGGAGAAATAGACTAACTGTGCCAACCACGTTAAAATTATGTTAAACTAGAGGTCATCCATGGTGGCTCCAGATATTCGGGAAGTCAGCCATGACTCTTACTTGAAGATAACACAACAGAACATGCCGCCTATATAAAATTCAATCCGCGACGAAAGAAAGAAAGAAAGAAAGAAAGAAAGAAAGAAAGAAAGAAAGAAAGAAAGAAAGAAAGAAAGAAAGAAAGAAAGAAAAAGATATGCCTCTATTATTGACTTGTGCAGTTAAAAATACAGAAAAATGAGGTATTTTAGATACGATGGTGAGCATATTGTCATTTTGGCTGGTTGAAATAATGCGACTGGAAACTACGTTTCAAGAGTCACAAGAACACAAGCTAGAAGCAAAGACGCCTATCGAACACTATCTATACAAAGCATGTCCTTGCTCTCTCCTGCAAGGATAGATATCAGTTTTCTTTTTATGAAGCAAAGACGTAACGACAAGGCATCAGCGAAGTTAAATGGCTAAGGCGTGGCGAAATGGACATTTACACAAGTACTGCTCATTTCATGGGTTCGCTGCTGAGAGTGAAAGGTAAAATTAGAAAAAGAACACCCCGAGTCTTGCAATATCCCGCAGACTAAATAAGAAACAGCGTGTTTTGCAGAGAGGAAAATTCTCTATTTAAATTTGCGATAAACCTGAATCGGCAAGAGTAAATATACGTTCATAATCAAAAGAAGAGGCGTGCAGGACACGGACACAAGGAGGAAGGAATGCATCGTCCGTGTCCTGCACGCCTCTTCTTTTGATTATGGACTGTTACCAACTCGCTCAACTTTCTGTCCTTTTAAATATACGTTATTGCCTGACAAGTACCAGCGTCGCAAGTTTGCATGATGAACGTGAAGCTACGCATCCGCGTGTCGCTTCAGCAAACGACCCCTATTTATTTGCTTGAATATACTACCGACCTAGTCGTTGCGGAGTGCGCACATAACTCATTAGAGACACCCTGCCCCAGTAGATAATTATGAGAGTCTGAGGGCAGGGCGAATCTATTTTGCGTATATGGATGCTCAACACATAAAGCCATGCGTACAGATTATGCAGGTGCCTTCCTCTCGCACAGGCAAACAAAATTAGTCATTGGGCAAGCACGAGAGAACAGTACGCTTACCGGCATTGTCTGGCTGCCGTGGAGAGCATTGATAGCTGCCTGTGCTTCAGTGTGTGTACTAAACTTGACAAATGCACAACCTGCAAGAGAAAACAGGAATAGTGGAGATGAGCACAACGATGCAGTATCGTGGAACGCTTCTCGCATCATTCGAAGGAATGCATCGTAGCGCGAACAGGAAGTTGTAAAAGCAGGACTAGGAAAAGAAAAGTCAGGCGCTAAAGTTCAAGTGAACCTTTCGCTTCCTACTTTCACAAGTACTTACTACAAATTTTTCTCCTCAGGCTAGCAAGGGTTTTTTAGATGTCAGTGCACTCGTAGATCAGCAGGCCCGTAAAGTGAAATCGATGCGAGAACTCAGAACTAGTTATTGAACTACCACCGTTTGCAAAGATCGTACTGACGTATTTTTAGTGGCCTTCTCCTATAGCCAAGGATGCCACCTGTACGTGTACACGAAGATGGCATGCCATATGAGAAGTTTTTGCTGTTTTGGTGACACTGCACCACCGACAATGATTTGTAAGTAGCACTGACATCAATCGGTCACTTTTACGTCACTGTCTGAATTATATCACAGTGAAAGAACGAAAACAGAGGAGCAGCAGCGTCAGCCAATCCCTCTCCCACTTTGGCTAAGCGCCGACAACTAGAATACCAATACCATGTATAGAATTCAAACAGCTGCGGCGCGCATACCATGGGCTGAGCACTACGGGCCGCACGTGATTGCGGTATTGTTAATCGTGACGAACATGTCACGTTAGGGATGTAAAGATCAATTGCTCATGTTTATCATACACGGGTACCCTACCATCCAAGTTTTGGTGCATACTAGCTGAACGAGACGACCGTGAGAGCAAAGGGACGTTGGTGGCTAGATGGATAGATAGATATGATTAAAGCGACTCAGGTTTACCAAGAAATGCATCGCATTTAATATCTGGCACTTATATGGCAAGAGGCAAGCAATCACAGAGGTCGTTTTGAAGGCAACAAAATCAAAGATGTCACTAAAAGTTATGGTAATGGAACATGAAATACAAGCTGAAGGCGCATGGGGATGATACACCTCTGACGGCATAACAGCATTGTAGATTTCGAGGCCCTTGCAGTGGGCATGGAAAGATCCCTGGTTGGCGCTATCATAACCTCTGCACGGCGAATTCTCTACACTCATGCTCTCTTTCTTTCTACCTTACCCTTACGTTCGACTCTCCACGTGTAGAACAGCACGCTAGACAAGTCCCATTAACCTCCCTGGATCTCCTGGACTCCTCCTATATAGCTCTCTCCATCTCTAAACTTGTGCATGGGTGAAAACGCAGATTTCCTTGATGAAATTTTCGATTCCGAAGTTTATGCAGTTATTAGGCCCATTTATATGACCACTTTCTCTCAAGCCAATTAGAAATTCAGACAACGTAAAATACAACGACGGCTGACATGTTCCACAAAACCGGTGTGTTGATCGGAGACAATGGCCTGCGAAAAGTTGGTCGGGCAGCGCCAATGAGAGACAGACACAATGAAATGACCAATGAAGTGACTGCCTTCGTCGGCGCTAGGATGACGTCACAGCCTTTTACGTCAGGAGAAGGGCACGCACTCATCACACTATTGCAGTTTCTTTGCTTTCTCCTTTCGTGCACGTTCTTCGAAATGTCGGATGAAGTCAGGACGGAAGCAGAAAGCGAAAAAGAATGACATAATTAAACGTTGCAGTATTTAAGTGATGTTGTCTTGCACTTTCACAAGAAATAAGTGCGCTTTGACAAGCATACGACACTGTAGTCTAGCAGGAGAAGCAGATAAATAGTTTTTTTTTTTCTGTTACATGCGGGCTCAGAAACGCCTCTATAGCCTATCGTGATAGCTTCTGCTACACTTCGCCGACGACACGTGGGACTCGGAGCTCTACTCCCGACTTTGTCTTATCTAAGGACGAGCTTTCCCTCGCAGGCTTTCGCAGTTGCTGGAAGTTGCGACACAGCAGTTCCTATCGCTCCCTATCATTCCTGTCGCACTGCGTCTTGCAGTCTGAATCGCGTATTTTGCAAGTAGCCGGAATGGGCAAACCTTGTGCCACGCATTTAAGCGTATATATCGAAGCGTCGCGCAAGTGTTCTTTTTTTTTTTTTTTGTTACCAGACCAGCTCGAATATATTGCGACGACATAAAATAGTTTTTGTACTTCCTTAGCTGAATATAACGCGACACGTTGCTGAAGAACGACGCGCTCAGGAGCTCCAACCGAGGTCATCGTGGTCATTTTAAGGCGAAGAAAGAAACAAGACAGGCGTTCCACTTCTCTCTTCGTAAACCTGAGCAGCGTGTCGGCGCATATGGCCAATCTGGCGTCTTCCGCGGGTCGACTAGAAGAAAGAGAGGGCGAAGACAGGTTGATGACGCGCTTGCTATAGGGCGGCACACTTTGCGAAACTCAGCTTCGCTTCTGCTCATTTTTTATTCCAGTAATGACCGCGCTGATCGAAACGACCCCAATGCCGTCTCAAGGCGTCAGCTCAGGTTATACGCGAGCGCGGAAGGTGCAAACAAAATAAGCGAAAGAAATTTCGATAAGCGAGGAAGGGCAGGAAAGAAAGAAATAAAAGAGAGGGTTCATTTCTCACTGGTTGCGCAACGAGAAAACGAAATGTGCGCCCTACAGATGGCAGCAGCAGATGAGCGGAAAACGATCACCGGAGGAGCGCGCACCACGCCAGCTGAGAAAGCAAATGAAGCACGGAGGCGGCGAGATGCCGGCTCACCGGGACGTGCCACACGGCGGTGCCGCTATATCCTTGCGGGGATCTTTCCCACATTTCCTGCAGGGCTGCTGCAATGGGAGCAGCGCGCATTAAGACGGAGGGTGGGCGCACCTTTTAATCCGGCCGTCTGGGCCCCGGCTGCATCGACCTTCCCCGGTCCGCGGACTATGGGCGCACATTTGGAAGTCGCGCGCAGAACTGAAATCGATTTCGAATGACGGGGAACGAGAAGCACGATATAGAGAGACACGAAGAAAGAGAGCTTCAAAACTTCGACTGAACGCGAGTGGGCTGGCATAGCCACCTCGCTCGCCTGCCGGAGGACCCAATCTTTCGGCAGAAAGCACCAAATGAGTCGGTAGGCCGTACAGGGCCGCGGGGTGCAGACCTGAAAACCAGCGAGCGAAAAGAATGGCCATGGAGACGGAAGGCAGCCGTCGATGCAGACTGCTCCCCCGTCCTTACCGCGGCCTTTCCGGCTCGCCATGAGAACGTCAGCTGCCACGACGTTCGAAATTTCAAATGGCACTGCACAGAGCAATTTAGGGGTTAATTTGACGAGCCGTGTTGCGGCGCTCACTATGCGCAGACAACGATATCGCGATTGTCACACCTGCAGTTTCGACTGTCCAGGAACTTCTTACGATCAGGAGCCGAGAAGACTAACGCTACCGTAGATCACGTGCCCAACTGTTCTTTTCTTACTTTTGTTTTTGTTTTTCTCCCACTCTGATTTCTTACAGCCGCCCGATGCTGGAGTAAGTTCACTTATTTTTTTCAAGGCCGGTCATTAGTATCACTGCATATAGTTACCATCCCGATACTCCTCCACCATATTTGCAGAAACGAAAAAAAAAAAAGAGAATAACATTATCGACCACCCATTTTACTGCGGGTCCATGACATACAAAAAGGCCGCTTTGGTTCTTTCATTTTGTTAGCTTTGTTTCACGATGCCACAATAAGCACTCCAGTCTTCGCGGTGTGACATAGAACCGAGTCATTGTCGTCGCCGTCGGTGTCGCCTGTTCGGCCATATGCGCGTCGTCATTGTCCTGCGGCGCAGCAACGTACACACTGTAGTAAATATTCCACATTCTATCACACTTGCTGGGTTGGCAGCCAAAGTAAAAGCTGTCGCTTATGTTTCTCGCTGCAAATGGACCTTACGGAAATCCTTGAAAGGAAACTGCTGCGGTAAGCAGGTTTCACGGTAAGCTGCACGGTTTAACGCAGCTCTCGCAAGTAGGAGAGAAGTTGCGTAGCTTACATCAGAGTTTAGCGCTCATGTATTATAGACCGCCGCATCAACTGTTGTAGCATCACCAGACGTATTGATATTACTATATCCAACACTTACCGAGAGAAGAGGAAACGCTATCGTGACGGACCTTAAGGCTCAACTGGACACATGTATTTTGGTTAAATTTTTTTCTCTATCATGCTACATCACGTCCAGAGCCTATACAATAAATGCCTAGGTGGCAGCGAGTACCTATCTCCCGCGCATATAAACTTTATGAGAACATATGAGAGATATAGAGAAAGCGATGACAAGATACGACACTGCAGCAGTGCTGCACCGTCAAACCGCAACAATAACACGAAATATTCAGCGTATATGCTCTCCCTGATTGGATGCGCGCCACACACATAGTTTCTAGATTTCGCATTCACGTTGCGTCCTGGATATATAGCACTACAGATCTTCCCGCTCACTTTAATCAAAGTTCCAGCTAAATTAATCCGAGCGCCACACAGTAAATAATCTGAGCACCAAATTATTTAATCTGTGCGCCAAACACTTAATCCGAGCGCCAACATATTTAATCCAAGGGCCAACGCAAATAGGCCAAGTGCTACCGTGTTTAATCCAAACGCCAAAAGGTTTAATCCAAGTGCCAGTCAATTTAATCCATACACAGGAAACAGGAGGTTTGCAAAGGTTGGATGACCTAAAGAACAACGTTAACATCAGACCCCGGCAGTAAATGTTTTTACGAATGCTTGCTAACGCTTACGAAACAAGATATGCTGGGGTATTTTCGCAAATGCTTTGGTGTGAAACCCTACAAATGAACGAGCGCTAAGTGTATACGCGTGGGGATATAATATATATATATATATATATATATATATATATATATATATATATATATATATATATATATATATATATATATATCCCCATGAAGCATTCTGCGCTGTAACACGTCGACCAGGGTGGTATAACCAGTCATGTGCAGTGTCTCGGGGAAATGCATCCAGCAGTGCGACGAATATACCTGTATTTCGATTTTGCTCTCGCCACATCTGCTTAACAATCGGGGCTACAGCATTCAGAAAATTGGAGAGTTAGAGTTTCCTCGTACGAGTAAGGCGGACAAAAAATCAACTCCAGTTCCTGTCGATGTGATGGCGCAGAGCTACATTTGACTTGCCAAGAAGGAAGGCGCGCCCTTCCGAACAAAATAGAGGGGGACTGGGCCTCCTGGGCCCCTCCTGACCTAATGACCTGCGTGGCGTGGCCTGTCGAAGTTCAGAAGCGTCAGCCTCGACTAAATAAAAATAGATGCAGCAAACTCTGAAAACGTTCGCATCGAGGAAGACATGCTACTCTTAAACAATTCGATGATAATAGACTCGGTGACCACCCTCCAGCACCCGCCTAACACGCCCGTCCGGCCAACCTGGTGCCCATCCCCACCAACACGAAAAGAACCTTTTTTCCATATAACCAAGAACTTAGTCCCTCGCGTTCTTATAACACTGTGGTTAACGCGTCCCATGGTGTACAGCTTTCGGCGTTTGGATTAAAATCGGTGGTACTCGGCCTATTTGCATTGGCCCTTGGATTAAATGTGTTGGCGCTCGGATTAAGTGTTTGGCGCATATATTAACTAGTTTGGCACTCAGATTATTTATGTGGCGCTCAGATTACTTTAGCTAGCACTTGGATTGAAGTGAGTGGGAAAACCTGTAGTGTGACAGACATTTTCGCACGACGCTGTTGCTACGACACCAAAACGCAGTGTGCTCCACAGCCTTCGCTGTCCAGAAATAGTGCCGTGGTTGCGCTATTGGCTGTGGGTGTGCTTTACTGAGCCACTGGGCGCGTAACACACACACACACACACACACACACACACACACACACACACACACACACACACACACACACACACACACACACACACACACACACACACACACACACACACTTTCTCTCTCTCTCTTTCTTCCCTTCCCTCTCTATCTCCAGTCACTCCACCGATACTTCATTGCTGGTTCGTGTGGAATTCCGAATACTGCTCCTGCGCGGGACGTGCCACACGAATGCCACGCGACGGCTTTTCTGCACCGGTGTGGGAAGGGCGGAGAGTGCACCAGAGTCCGTGGCGATATTTACGGTCGCACGAACGTCCCTAACGCGCGGTGGGAAGCTTCGAGTTAAGCGTGTGGCGCCTCTCCGAGAAAGTACGCAGGCCAGATGCTGCGGCCACGACCACAGCGCGCACACGCGTGCGCAGGAACGAAACGACCGCCGAGTGCCTCCTCTTTAACGACGCGAATAATTTCTCGGTCTCGTTGAATTTCGGGTGTCACGTACGCAGAGAAGGTCGAGAGGAGGCGAGCAACGAGATAGACGCGCACGCCACCGGGGCACAAGCAACAAATTTCGCGGCGGTGTATACCTAGGGTTATGGCGCACGGGCAAAGCCCCGTTTCCTCTCCTATATGGCGGCTTTTGCGGTTCCTTTCGCCTTACCCGTGGTGCAAAGCGAAAAGCGACGGTGAGAGAAGCCGCGCAAGCAGACGGAGAAAATTACACCATCTAGGGTGTCAAAAAGTTTACCGTGGTGATAATTCTCGCAAGAGCGATGTGCAGCGACAGAGCCGTTGCCTCCCGCGAAGCAAACTGCACCGCTGGTCACGTGCGCTCAGTGAAGTTCTTCGCCCCAAGCGCAAAAGCGACAGAGCGGGAATCACCTCCTTCTCATTCGTTGTTGCGTGCACGTTGCTTAGAGAGAGAGAGGGCGCGCGTACGACGGATAGAAATCTGTCGCGGGATTACGCGCTTATGTGTGCGTTTCAGTTTACATCTGCGTTAGAAGAATACAAGATGGTTGCTGCAAGTGAAACCGTACTGGTTTAGAATAGCAGTTATATCGGGAGGATTTATTCTTGGGTGTCACCGAGTGAGGTGCCGCAGTCAATACAAATAAGGGTGTCATTTTCACAACACCTGTGCCTAGTTTGTTGCTTCGGTATATTTTTCGGTACGACAGAGTACGTTCTTCTAGCTATGAACTCATTAGGTCTCAAAACGCTCGACTGGTGGGCTAGTTGGAAAGCATAACTTTTCAAGTAATAGCGCACATCAAACACAGACGAAGGACAGAACGAGACGGCACACAGCGCTACTAGAAACTCAGTGATTTTTATTTCGCGTGGTCACATATATACATGGGTGCACAATGCGAAAAAGTAAAATAGGAGGAGAGGGAGGAAAAACATGACCCAAACGACCCGACAATCAAGCAGGCGGCTGAAGCGACAAAAACAGCATTTCTTTCTTAGATAAACGTACTGATGCACGACTAACAGCATCTCTTATTTCTACCGCTTCAATGATCTCCCTCGTGCGCTGATCACGGTGTTTGGCGAGCGACCGCGCACGCTTCAATATAAAGGTTTGCACCCAAAGCGTGCACAATGCGCAGCTAGCGGCGTTATGCGCACGACGCCGTGCGTGGGATGTGTGCAGGAGTTTTTTCTGTGGGCGCTTGCACTGATGAACACACTAAAAATGCACTGACATCGAACAGTATACCCACAGGCTTCTATCATTTCGCCACCACCGGAACGATAGCGCCACGGCTGGTGTCTAACCCGCGTCTTTCGCATCAGCAGCCGAGCATCGTAAGCGCAGCAACACGGCGCCGCACAACGGTGAGTCTTTCGGAAACTCTAGGACATCAAATGATGATGATTCGGTTAAGGAAAGGACGCTAATTTCTGCAGCCCATGTCGGGAGCATTAAAGTCCCTAGACATCTTTCTAGGGACTTCAGGGAGCAGGGCTAAGCATCCGAGGGGGTAGAGGAAAGGGACTGAAGGAGATAGGAAGGAAAGAAAAGTCTAGTGGAGGGCTCCGGAAATTTTGACCGCCTGGGGTACTTTAACGTGGACTGACAACGCACAGTACACGGGCCTCTGGCATTTTCGCCTGCATCGAAAATGCGACTGCCGCGCGCGGCGAGCATGACTATAGGCTCCGTGCAGTCGAGTTTTCCATGTGCGACATCAGCGCCAGAATGCAGAGCCTGGCGGACAGGAGAAGCAAAACTGGGCAGACTGTGGCCGGACAATACGCAAACGCGACGCGCGCGTCTCCAACTCTATAGCAGCAGGTCTACACCACGCGTCCCACTTTCTTTTGTTTTGTTTCCTTTCAGACGCGTGCTCCATTGCAAGCCTGCAGCAAACTGTTTCAGAGGGCGACGCGAGCGTGCATTTCTTCGTAGCACGCGCAAAAAGCAGCGAAGAAACGCTCGCGTCGCTGTCGCCTCGGCTTCCACCATGCGCGCGCTATGGGCGAACGCACGCGCGTCTCATAAGTGCACCCCAAGCGGCTAATGTCAGCGACACTGAGCCGTCCGACGACAGAGTTCTTCAATCATGTTGTTGTTGTTTTGTGGGGTTTAACGTCCCAAAACCAGCTCTGATTATGAGAGACGCCGTAGTGGGGGTCTCCGGAAATTTCGACCACCTGGGGTTCTTTAACGTACACTGTCTTCAATCATACGTAGCGCTCCCTGGTCAGTGGACGGAGCCCATTGTTGCGTGGCAGAGAGCCTCTCGCAAACTCTTTTTTCTTTTCTTAGAGCATTCAAACAGCGGCTTGGTCACGCATTGCGTAGCCAATGAGGAAATTGGAGAATCTTTCAGATGTGGTTCAAAAGAAAAGAGTGCTTCGCGGCAGTGTTTTTAGTTCCATCACATATTTCATTTGGTAACGTTCCAGAAAGTATGACACGCATTTCGAAAAAGCGTTTAGGAAGCATTGTCGGAAAGGCTCGTCGAGGTACAATTGAAATCTAGCGTTAAACCTTATGAGTTTTACTTTCGTCAACAAATAAAGGCGCCAACGCATCGTGACGTCACTGCAAAGGATCTGTGACAGCACACAGCGACGTTACATGAAGCTATACGTAATTGCCTTACACGATGGTCGGTATTTGACAGAACACTCAATCTGACAAAATATCTCGCCTTTTGACGCGCGGAAACCGAAGAATACGTCTTCAGTAAGTGAAAATGCGTGGCTCTCGTTGCAACCTTGTGATGCCATTAAGCATTACAAAAGTCAACCGTGGCCTCGATCCGACGCGTGTGCTCCAGTGTTCGTCATGCGTGCATAACGCATAAGTGAAATGCACTTAACCGTTTTATGCGACAGCAGTCCGGTGAAGCAAGTGTTCGTTACCACTGCTCCTGCTTCCGACAGTTCAGTGATTTGCGGTGTCAGCAGTCTCCGCCGCCAATGCTCGCACCGCTGCGCCACCGTCGCGAGAAAATGACCCAGGAGGACGGTTACGATGCTCTTCGCATAATCATTGTGATGTAGCAAGGGGCTGAGGGCAAGAGTAAAGACACAGTGTGTCCAGGGCGAGAGCGAATCGGCTTTTCCCTCTTCCGTGGACAGGGACGGACATGGTGAGCCCCTGAACAGCTCCGCTGTTGAAGCGCTTAACGGGGCTTGTCCGTGCGCTTCAATTTAGGGTGAACTCTGCGAATACAGGACACGGGAAGTGATCGACACGAGCGCAGCACAGAAACGCGTGATTAATTGCAATATACAAATTTAGCGCGTGCCAAATGATAATCAACACGTGGTTAATAGATAAACGGAACGCAAGTAGAGCGCAACATCTGCCACGCAAGGTAAGCAGGCTCTTTACCTCACAGATGAATGGACGAGATACCGACGCCTTCTCTCTGGTGGATCGAGGCGATTCTTGTAATTAATCCCGAGCGCTGTCAAACACCTAACATTTAGCGTTAATGTCGTGAAGCCATCTTACTTTGACCTAATCTGCTGGACTTTCTTTTCCTGTCCAAAAGAAATAACGGAACCACCAATCACTACATGTATGATCGTTTTATGGACTGCCAGTTCGTAATCAAGCATGTCCTCTCCTCGGGAGATTTACTCATTGAACCAAGTTCGTTATTGCCGCGATGACAAACAATTATATTTCCTTATTGATAGAGCCTTATGTGACCCAGCCAACGTGCGTCACGTTTGCAAAAACGGCAAGTGAGAAGGATGCAATGAGAGTTGTTAGTCCGAACCGATCATCTGTATTTGCTCCTGTTACGACTCGCGTTCGCACTAGGCAAAACCGTTGCGCGAGCCCCTCTTCGACAGCCAACGTGTTTCGGCTACGCGGCGGAATGACCCCCGATGCGGGATTGATGGCCTGGCGACCTTCGGACGAGACACCGCCGGCATCTGCACCGGGAGCGACACCACACGGGTGAGGGCGCGACTCTCTGGCGCCTTGTTATTACTGGGTGTGGTTCCGGCGATGAACAGTCGTTTGTGTGCGACCACCTGGACAAGGACATTAGGCACTGCCGGACGAACTCTTTCAGGTGGCCGGGGTGTGAGAGGAGTGGCGAACATGTGTGCGTGGTTCATCACGACCTGACAGCTTCCAGATAGGTGTACGCGTGCCCTCCTTTCGGCCATAGCGGACACTGGGAGAGCGCGAAGTTGACGCCCATGTGAAGGCGGTAGCCATGAAGGACGCTTTCTTCAACCTGTGTTGTCACTGGACAATTATAATTAAGGCTAATTCCACAGCTAGGGATCTGGGGATGTCAACCGAAGCAGAAAAACGAGCTGCCGAGCTCTCTCTCTCGGCGCAATTCTCTCTGTTCTCTGTGATGATATAAACGTGAGCTGTGTGTTCCTCTGCCCGGGTCTCCTGATCTGCCTCGGCTCGCATCTCCGGGAGTCTCAAAGCACGAGGGTCGGCTCCTTGGGCCTTGTGCACGCTACCAAATGGGTCGGCTCCGTGGAGCGGCAGGCTGGTCCCAACACTTCCCTTGAAGGGGCTTTGAAATCATATTTTGCTCGCTGAGTTTTGTATCGAAACGGTTTCTTTGTTGTCCTGAGGTAAATGCAAAAATAATTTTCGAGATCGATGCAGGCAAACTCAAGTTATTCAATTTACAAATTCAAAATAAAAGCAGACATTAGATATCGGCATCCCGAGACATGCATGCGGCTTCCAATCAAAACGCAGTTTACATCTTGCAGAACTGGAACCGTGCTGCACTATGTGGCCTTCCTACGACAACCACTACATGAGCCGCACAGCGCTCCTTGAGTCTGTTACAAGCAAAATGAAATTGTAATGCACAAATTTGTACCTTTTAGTAACTTTAGCAAGCATAAAACAAGTCCTCAATTTGAAATTTCTGATATTCGATGCATTGTAAGCATGTCTGATGCATATTTTTACTCCTGCTGTTCCCGGCCAATCAGAACCTGCAGCAAAGCCGGCATGATTATGTCACATCTGCTCCTCGGAGAAACTGTTGATGCATGGCGCTGCAGTCAGCGCGGAAACCAATTTGAGGTACAAATTAAAATATAATACGGTTATATTCCACCGCTTTCGCTCGTGTTTCGGTCATCATCAAGTCCCACACAAAGCAAAGGAACAATAAAGTCAATGCGCGTGAAATGCGTTTCAGGGCCCCTTTAAAACGCCGAGATATACACTGCTGAATCTATGGGCTCTTTCCTTTTCATGCGCTTACTGTCGCTGACCAAAAATGAAATTGAGCAATACAGACCAACCCGGGTTACGAATCATGTACGTCACCTTGTCAGAAAATGTGTTTTCCCCGAGGTAAAGTTCATAGAAAAATCTAGTTATATAGATGTCATTGTGTTTGCCTGAGCTTATGGTGACATATTCTAGTATGTTCAGGACGGTTTTTCTTTTTTCCTGCGTTAATGAAACAAGTACAATATATGGCGAGATAAAATAAAGCGGTCTACTTCACATTCGGTCTCACTTTCAAAGCCAACACACCCGGCGCGACAGCAGGTGACGCACGAGGCCGTGCACGGCATACCCTCTCTAGCACACGCCGGTACTTGGCGAGTTTTTAGCCAGGTTTTTTTTTCCCGAAAGCACGAATGTTCGATTCTCGCGCGAAGTGCACGCACGAGATGTCGTTGCGGGGCTCGTCCTATAGTGGAAGAACTCTGGCCCACAACGCTTTTAATCGCATATGAGCAAAAACAAAGAAAAAATACAGAAAGGAAGCACAGCCGCAGCGGTGCGAAAGCCGAGGCGTGTATTACATTCAGCTAGCTACTGAACCCATAGAGCTGAATTCAGGTGAGAAACGTTTCCGCGTCAGCCGGCACGCAAGCGCTGGGCAGTCACTGTAGCCGATAATACGTCGCAGGGAGTCCATGGTGCACCTCGCCATCGCAAGAAAAGTTATTCAGCCACCTGACTGGTTGCCAACGACGTTCGTAGCCCTGCACGTATTTAAAACTATGTATAAGCCATTGATGGAAGGCTTTTAGAGTGAACGGGGAGCCTCTCTCGGAAAGCGATATATCGAACGGCGCTGCCGCACCGAAGTAGGACTGCGCAATGCCACGGCTGCGATGAAGGAGTGTCGAGGTCCGTTGGACGCTTCGGCAGCGACGGGCTGCGCAGTGAAGGACACGCTCCGGGCGCATTAAGCGGACTGCCGAACTGCGCTGAGGGAACAGCTGCCTTTCTAGCAAGCGGCTTCAGAAAAGCCGCCTCACTTCACCATACAGCGCTCGCGCACTATACCCGAGCACGAAGCTACGAAAATAACTTGTGCCACTGTATGATAGAAAAGACGATTCACTTCCGATTCACTGCGTCCTCAAGAGAGAAACAGTGAACCATTCCGCAGAACAAAGTGGTTATTTGCGTTGACCGGTGTAAAACGCCAAGCTGCTCCGAACTTCAATCCCAGCTGTGACCGGGAGGATGCCAAGCCTTAAAAGGCCTAGCCATTTTCTATCAGCTGAGAACGAGTAGCTACACATGTCACGATGACACGTTGGCGTACTAATCGCATAAATAACGAGCTGAAAAGTACGAGAAGACAACTCAAGCGCTGACGTCATTGGACATAACATGGTGCCTGCTTCATTACAAATGATTTCGTAACATTTTACGAAACATTATACGGCAAAATCGGCACTCTCTTCCACCTTTGATTGCAGGCTGCTTCTCTTGAAAGAAAAGGCAACCAGCCTATGCAAAGCACTGTGCACACGTTATCAGCTGGCGGCGCAGATGCGCAGCCGGCCTCCTTCCTCAGCTATTATCTAGGACGCCTTACATACTTCACTGACACAGTATATAGTTGCTAGATTTTGTGAACACAAGGATCCGCCTGTTTTTAATGTTCTTTGATACATTTTCTTTTCTGTGCTACTATTACTCAGTGTTCATTTATTACTAGAGCGATGTTGTGAGTTGTAGCAAGTGCAGACTGTGTCATCGAATGTCCACTGTAATGTAATTTCACGAAAATCGAAAAAAAAAGGAAAACATGCACATTCCAGCCAGCTAGTCATGACCTGATGATGGATTTTTTGTCGTACAGGTACACAATGATTAAGGCTGGAGACATGGAGAGCAGCCACAAAACATTAAAAAGGCGATAAATGTTGGCAAAGGAATTGTTTTACGAGCGTGCTGATCAGCATTAAAAAATGTAAAGAGAACTTCTCATAAGCAGAAGAAAATTCTGGCACACTGCAATCAGCTGAGCCTGTTCGCATTACTCTTCGCAAGGTAAATGTGGAAGGTGTTATGGCGAATTAGGAAACAATATGATGAGCTCCATTCCTCGCGAAGGTACGAAACACGTTGTTAAAGCTTTTGATGAAGACAGGAGGAAGCCGTTCGATAGACAAGGCTGCACGAAAGTTTCGCTCAACGAGCGTTTTCTAATGCTGATTGGTGTCACGAAAAGAAGAACACATAAGAAACGAAATACACGTATATGCACATAAAATATAAAACGTTCAGCGATACCAGAGACAAAAAAAAAATAAAAATGCAGACAACTGAAAGATGATCTCAAAGGGGGGAGCCTGAAGCATGGTTTTCGTCGAAGTACGCGGTAGCCCTGCAGGCCTAGAAAGAACTAGAAAACTACGCAACTCCCAGGAGTTTCGTTCTGGTTGCTGCAATAGTAGCCTTTCTTTCTTACTTTTTATGCGTGTGATTTGCTGCGCGAACACGGGCGCGTGAATCCGAGACGGGATTAAGTCCACAGGACGACGGCTTTCATTGGAGGCCGGTCCCATCAAGGGAGAAGAGGAAGCCAACGAAGAAGTAAAATGAAGCCCGCATATGCACTGAAGCCTGCGGCGCGAGCTTCAACGCTGGGTCTGGGCCCGCCAACAACTGGGGCCGTAGCCCTGCTGCCCAGCTTCGTGTGCAGCAATCACCCACGCCGCCGCTGTTTACTCAACGAATTGGAAACCGCTGTTTGCCAGCGCCCGGTTTCAAAAGATCCCGCAGCACGCGGCACCACGCGGCGAGTGGGCAGGCCTGGACTCTCTCTTCCACGAATCCACGGGCCAAGAGGGAGGATCAGCGCTGTTTGTAGACACGGATTGTTTAGCAGCAGGAAAAGAAAGAAAAAAAAGAGAGAGAGAGCCCTGCACGATGCTGCGACGCCCTTCCCTTGTGCCGCTCGTGCACTCGCGCTACACAGAATGCGAACGCCGGCAAAACTTCTCCCGTGTGTCGCTAGGAGCACGATCGCCGCGATCGCTCGTTAGTTCCCGACAACGCACGCTGAGTTTTCTTTCATGATTACTTCGTCTACGTCCTTGATTGAAGTGGCCTTGTTGGTGGACTGCGCATTTTCCGCAACCTACCTTCGGCCACACCGTGACGAAGCGTGGGAGTAAATTTCCCGCCCCTCTTTAATATGCAGCCAGCATAAGTGTACGGAGTTATGTCCACCGTATATGTCTGTGCATTTATGTATGTCCAAAGCGACGTAATCTTCAAAGCCCACTACCCTCGGGTGACAGGCCGCTTCAACGATTCGTGGTCATCGTAATGTGGGCTTTTGATTGCGACGCTAGCCACACTACCGTGACCGGCCCATTGCTTGCGACTCCACCAAAGTCGCAACCAATGGACCGATCTTGAAAGCGATGAAGTGTGACATGGCTGCTTAGGGCGCTAGGTGCCACACGGAAAGACACAAGTGGGAACTTGTTGCTGTACGTATGCGCGTATGGGGTCATTGAGATAAGTAAACCCGGTTTTAATTTCACCATTAAAAGTGGGATTCACAGAACCAAGTCATAAACAAAGCGCGACAGGTACTTATCTACCTACCAAAAAATGCTAAGTACAATTTTATCACACCCAGGATGGGAATACCATGTAAGGCCTAAATTCGACGAGGCAATTTTTTTTCAGCATGTAGATCAACCCCCCCCCCCCCCCTTTTCCTATGCTTTTTTTTTTTTTTTGCACACGTAGAGTGAAATTTCTTTGCATTTTTTTCCTTGAATGACCGGCGTCTAGGGCGTAGTGCAGGTTAGTGGCGGACATACAGAAAGCATAGGCAGCGTGGCAGATGATTTCCTCAAGGGCAGACGTGAGCTCCAACACAAACACGCTTTCGTCGACACGTCCCGGTGCCCAACTGTTTGCCAGAATTCCCACCCTCGTCATTACGTTGACGTCGACGTTCTCTCGTTGCCGTGCTGCATTCGTTGCTTGGCTTGCGGTCACTCTGTCGTCACCACTCCAACCAACGTCGTAATTTCTTTGCCGTCATTAGTTCGTCGCATGTCGGCTCAGTCATTTTCATCGTAGTCACACCATCGTGATCTTGAGCGCTTTCCGTTCTCGTTCCGTCCGGCCTTACTCCGTCGTGTGCCCGTATTCACAAACACATGTTACGCTAAAATTGCTCATACGAAAATACTTTGTCCAATCATGATGCTGGGCATATCATTAGCGAAGCCAGCGGAACAAAGAAAAAAAAGATCCCCTTACGAAGCCCGTGGTCGACGTTTCCTTCGTTCTGCCATCGCCCGCAGATTCCATTCTGCCTTCTTCTAGCCACACGCCGCCGTTGCGAATGCGTCGTTTCCATGCCATCCCATCGAGGTTATGCCGTAATTACCAAGCATACACTGTCGTCGCCACAGCATCGTCACTTCGTCATCGTCATACAACCGGAGTTATGAAAAATAAACGCATGTTTTAATGCCAAATGTGAAGCCTGTCCGTTCATTGTGCTCCTAATTTAATTACGCAGTTGCCTTGTTTCATTTTTATGCGTGTAAATTCAATCATTTTGTGCAAAAATTTTCGTCGTTAGCGTTCGTGTAAAGCTCGCAGACACGTAACGAAAGTCCCCGCTCTCGCATCACAGAGGGATCCGTCGATTTTTGTCAAAAAGTCAGTGCGAACTACGGCTTACGTAATAAAGGACATTCCGAAGCGTTAACTTCTCTGCTTGCGCTAAGATCTCCTTTCCTGAACTTTTCTTGGCGTGTATTTTTTCCGTGCCTAGGTATGGTGCAAGATGGCCAGAGGCCTTCGCAGGCACACCGTTAACAAGTGATATGCTACGTCATAGTGCTAACTGATTTTTCACTACGTCGTATAGATTAATGTTTCTCATCCAGAGATTTCGAAAGGACTTATGGAAGCCTTCTGCGGGTGCAGGCTACGTAAATACCCATTGTTTAGAAAGTGTAAGGCGATCGGTAGAAAGAACGGGCCAGATTGTTTTGGTAAGAATGGAAGCCCGACTGATTCCCTGTGACAACATTCTCGGAAAAATCGCCGAAGAAAGAAAAAAGAAAGTATGGAAAAGATAGAGTGTTGACAAGAAAAACTTCAGGGCAAATATTTGATTATTTTGTCCCGATCTTACGAATGCCATTAAAAAGCCTTCATAAGCTCCGCGCAATATAAGATATTCTTGCCAACGGAAATACTACAACGCGGAGCGCTGTCTCTTGCGCCGTCGGATGAGTTCGGGCCGTGAGCTTGACACGTGAAGGACCTTGCGGAGCTCTTCGGGAAAGCAACAGCATGGATACTACTATAAGTTCCATATTACCACTTGGCCTAGTAGACTCCGATTTTTGGTTGTTTTAACGCCAATCCATGTAACTAATCGGACTAAACAATTTATTGAACCGACCAAGACAGGGACGCGGCCTGATATAACCAAATACGCAACGTTATGACCTTATCATTCAGCGGCTCTCACACTGATGCAACGATTTTGTGATCTTACGAAAGAAAATCAAAGCTTTTAGATCGTAAGTTTTTTTTTTGCCGTCGGCTGGTTGCCTTCGCGAATGATTTGTCTAGCATAATGTCTGGCTGAAATTCCATTTTACGAACGCTTTTGTGAAAGTAGGCCCTGATTGCACTAGCCGACATAGCAATATCAGTAAATTTTGTTTTTCTCTTTGGTCAGATGAATATCATTTTCTGTTCGTTTGCAAGGTTACGTAATACTTTTACTATTCTTCAAGTTCACTGTGTACGATCATTTTAGGACACGTACATACGCACACGCACGCAAACAAAAAACAAACAAACAAGCGGTACGTAATTAATTAACTAATCAGTTAATCAATTAATTAAAATTTTCGAAATAATCCTCGGGCAATTACGAAAGGTCTGGGATCTGGAAAAAAATGAGATCCATCACCATGAGTGCATAGAAGTACACGACCAGGGGAGATGGTAAGCTTATGGGAAGGACGCCAGCTTGCAACTGGACTTTGGATTTCTACATCCTACGTCATAATACGCACGAAAAAGATACTGATCGTTGATAACGATCATCGTCGGCCGTGCTGTCCAGTCATCAGCTTGCTGCATTTAAAATGGCTGAACATTAGTAATAGGATTGGTTCAGAGAGATGATGATGATGATGATGATTATTATGATGATGATTATGATGATGATGATGATGATGATGATGATGATGATGGGGAGTCCTGGTGTTTGGCCGCCGTCCGTATAAGCACGTTGTGACTCCACAGATGTGCTGTAGCAGGATTACAGCGGAACTGCAGGATCGGTTCAGTCCACTGAACGCTGTAGCTGTGTCGTGTAACAGATATATTGATGAACAAGTAGGGCAGCCAGCTCGCGCAAAGCTCATGCTTTCACATGTGCGGAACGACGTGAGTAACGTTAGTTCTTGAGAACTCTCGAAGCTGATGAGCCGACGCTCTAATTATAAGACGTGCAACGAAGAATGCTGGACATCGAGTCCCGTTTTACGACTCATTGAGGAGCCACCAATGGCCTCTGTTTTCTCATCACAGGCGATCTCCTCGCCCTCAGTGAACATCTGAATCCGTTAAGACCGCTTTTTGCGCATGCACTGCTACTCGTGACGATACGACAGTCAACGGCTTGCTCTGTATCACTGTACGCTAACGTAGGCGCACCGCTTAGGCAGCTGGCTCCTCTTCTTTAGCGACCTCGAGCTCTCTGTTTCTTGAAGTTGTCCTGAGCGTAAGCGGTATCAACTTCTCCAACCGAAGCGTGTAAACGCCTGTCTTATCACTTGTAAAAAAATACTGTTCTTGTACCTTGTTTTCTTTGAATCGTTTCGTTTACAGAAACTTCCATAGGCCTATATCACGGTGTGTGCTTCTCCTGAGCACAAATTCGTATGCCGTGAAGCACGCTTTACAGGATACTCCAGTGTCATTTTGTAGTGCGCACCGGTCCTTTACCAGTGAACCACATACGCGAACATCATTCATGAGTGTACCGGTATCACAAAATTTTTAAATTGGTTTGGGGATCAATGCCAACGAAGATAACAGGTTACGACGAGGTTTCCACAGAGAAGGAGGAAATAACATTATTGAGTCCTTCCCCACCCACAGAAGTGTAGGAGGAGGAGGAGGAAGAGGAAAACAGAAAGGCAGGGAGGTTAACCAGAAGGGCGTCCGGTTGGCTACCCTACACTGGGGGAGTGGGAAGGGGGAATAGAAAGATGGGAGAGAGAGAAGGAAGGGGAATAATGAAAAAGACGTTGTCGGACAAGTCCAACTGTCAAAGGCGTTCACCCAAACCAGTCGTCTTGAGAAAGCGTAAAAGTGCTTTAAGTGCCTTGTGGGCCGACGAGCGATGAGGGCGGTGTTCCAGTAGCATCTGTAAGGACAGTGGCCGATCGTCAAGGTGGTGTAGCGTCTCAGCAAGGATTTTCCTTTCCTCGACGAATCGCGGACAGTGGCACAGCAGATGGTCCAGGGTTTCGTCGGTGTCGCACATCTCGCAGGTTGCACTGTCGATTGCTCCAATTAATGCGGAGTATGCCTTTGTGAAGGCAACTCCCAGCCAAAGTCGACAAAGAAGCGAGGCCTCATGTCAAGGAAGTCCTGATGGAGGGCGGAGATGCAGGGAAGGGTTTAGCTGGTACAGTCGCGTTCGTGTGATGTTTGGTGAGTTCCACTCAACCAGGGAGAGACGGCGTGCCAGGTGTCGAAGCTGCATTGCAGCATCTGTCCTTGAGAGTGGAATTGAAATAATGTTCGCTTCTTGATGTGAAGTGCGAGCTGCGCCATCTGCGGACTCGTTGCCGCTGATTCCGCAGTGACTGGGCACCCACACACAGAAGTGTAAGATACTACAAAAATATAGAGACTTAAGATAAAGCGCGAAAGTGTTTTGTTAGCAGAGCGGACCTACATTATGCGAGTGCACGAACCATTCCCTTCCCCCTTCTTTTGTGGACTTTTAGGTAGTGAGGAGCTGCGGGAGGCTGTCATGCGCTGTTACGACGCCGAACTTCAGGACGCCATCCTGAAGTGGGCAGAGGTGGTAGAGGAGGCCTACCGCGAGTTGTACGACCTCCCTCGCCTTCTTCGCGTTGCCCCTTTCCTTTTAGGATGGGACAATGAAGCTGTTTCTCTCTCTCTCTTTCTCAAAGAAGACGTCTTTCACCAGAGAAGGTTTTATTATTGGCTCGCGCAGAATGCGAGATGTGTGAAATGTCCACGCCACAAGCATAAACATTTATTTATATTTGGCGAGTCTGCTACTCCACGGCTATCAGAAATGCCCCGTAGAGGTGCTAGAGAAACGTTGCAGAGCCAGGTCAGACGTTCTTAGTAGAGTGCGCTACAGTTTCGTGACTTCGGGGCCTCATTTTGTAGCAATGATGAACAAAGACTGAAATGAATGAATGAATGAATGAATGAATGAATGAATGAATGAATGAATGAATGAATGAATGAATGAATATGCGGAAAATACGTGAGAGTGCAGTGTTGGCTACTCGTATAGTAGACGCAACCTTAGCAACAATCGTTAATGACTTTGTTACAAGCATGTACGAAGAAAAGGAACAGAAGCACACGCATTATTTTCCAAACGCTTGAGCGAGCGCTCTAAGGGCTACATAGAAAACCCACCCCTGAGCTAGCGGTTTGAAGAGGATCGCCAGTGTCCGTAGATTCAAAAAATGTCGCTCGCTTGACCATGCCCCCTTGCATAAAAGAACCTTCCCCTGCGTACATTTGTTTTTTCTTCCCTTTGCTCGTGTTATCGCTTGTCACGACGTCACTGTGCCAGACATGGAGTACGTTTCAGCGCAACGAGGCTCCCCGAGAGAGTGCGGACGAAGCGAACACAAGCAGCGGAGAGAGGCGTCAAATGCGCACAACCGCAGCTCCGGGTAACCACGATTTGTCAAGTCAGCCACGCAAGCGTCCAAAGTGCTGCAGGAATATTTCCGTGCCATTGGCAGTGGTCGCCGGTGATGCCCCGGACCACGAAAGTACCACCGGATCGGGAAGCACGCGATCGATGGTCCAGGCGTTCGCGAGATCCATAATTGGCGCCCTCGACCCCGTGGCCGCTCTCTTACCGTGAAGCGTCTGCGGGAGCTGCGATAAGGACTCCGCGACGACCCAAGTGCCTGGCCGCTCAAGGAAGCGACATGCACGCCGTCCCTGGCACGAGTGGTATCTACGGGAACTGCAAAGTCGAGCTCATTCACACAAGCTTCTCGCTATACGGCGTGTACGACGACGCGGGGGGGACAAACGACAACAAATGGGGAGATAACGACGTTGCGGTCGTTGCCAGTCGGCGCAGGGTAACTTAGCGGCAGCATCGAAGCGCACCAACAGCACGTGGTGCCCCGTTCAACGACGGGTGGCAAGACGGCCTGCAGTCTGCCGGGATGTCGGAGGCAGCGCAGATGTGATTTAACTAAAGTCCAGCACTGAGGCACGTAGAACGAGGCGAACGTACAACTCTTGCTATTATAGTAAAGTAAGAAAATTGTGCTCTTCATCATCCCTGAGGCTGTTGAACTGGGCTATACACATATTTGATGAAGAAAGCGACAGGGATGTACATCCCGAAGATCTAAAACCGTACGGCTAAAAACCGTTTTGGATAAGCAAAAGTGCATTGACGCTGCACTTACTGCTCGGGCTTGCGCAAAACGCTAAGCATGTTCACTTGCATTTTGAAGGATGACATATCGAGACACGCCTCGAATGCCGTTCATTTTATTCCTCCCAAATGAGACACGTGTGTCCGACAGCGACAATTCAAAATTGCATTCTCTTAAACTGCATTGGAGATATTGGCATATTTGTTCCGTCCTAAGCGATATGTGTGCTTGTCAAGCTAACGCAACCTGAGTGGTGCTAGCTGCGTTTCGCGCTTTGCCACGAGGGAAGCTCCTAACGGTTCGGCAGTGGTTTAAAAAGGTACGGTGTAGAAAGCAGACACCGAGCATAAATATCGAAACTGGGAATGACCGTCAATATATGACCATTCTCTTTTCAAGAGAGATGAAGTGCGTTGCGAGCATCAACGTTTCAAAAGTTTACTACAATGCGGGCGTAAAGAGAAGCCCAGATTCGTTTGGAGGCAACAGGGACACGCGCCTTCCAGCGCAAGCATCCTCGCGTGTCGTAAAAGCGAGCTATGGTTTCTTGATGTTTCTTAACATTATCGCAAAGCATGGGCAGAGTGGCAAATATTCTGTCATTACGTGAACCATTTATTGCGTCTTTATTGTCGTATGCGACTCAACATGCACGCGTGCCGCACGGTCGTAACGTCGATCTTCCGCCTTACGAAATTAACAATCCGGCGATGGCTCGTTCCATTGATGGTGGCTGGTGCTCCCAATAAGAGTGATTTGGCCAAAGAAGATTGCTTTCCGTCCGCATCGGCACTCGCAATATCAAGCGCTGCGGTGCCACAAACCGCCTTTCTCCGGTGCTCTAACAATGGGGCCTGCTCTCATTCACCAATAAACATCAGCGGTATGGACAACCACCTGAGTTCCTCGCATCGCTTCGCGTTTTTTTATACCGGTGAACACATGAATTACGGCGACGTTACGTGTACGAAGTAAACGCACGGCGTTTCTTAATTTTTAGGTGTTCTTTTAACGAGTTAATCGAGGGAATGGCACAACCCGCCTGAACGTTCGGGATGAAGTTCACAGTAGTATTTACCGTGCATTTAGGCTATGATTCATCCTACATTCTAACTGTAGTCATATGCGTCTTCAGTCTTAAATGCAGCTGCAACATAGTGTAAAAGGCAGAGTTATTTCAGACAAAAATTCGCGCAGAAGTATTACGCCTGATTGATTTTCTGATTACATTGGAAATTACCAGGCGTTGAATTTTAAAGCATGTATATGCTACACACATATAAGCGGTTAGCCTCGGTAACTTCCACAGAATACGCTATCCTTAAGTAAACCAAAAGAGTGCGTAAAATTATCGCAGAAAGTCAGTGCTCAATATAACGTAACACGTTACCGCTAATGATATGTGTACTAATGACAATTATATACTTTCATGCCGGCTATCACTCATGTCTTTCATGAACACCTACACCTACCTCTCTCTCTGTTTTTTGTGAACCAATGCACCTTTTAAATGAAATAATTATATCATAGAATTAACCTCGGTATGGCGGGAGAATCCTCCATCAGGATAGTTCGCTTGACGTTTCTCGCACAAGGGAGCGCAGAAATTTGGAAGATTAAAAAAAAAAAAAGAAGATCCACGGAGCCGATCTGCCGGCGCACAGCAGGGAATGTGACCACGCAGCACTTTTTCGAGGCAGCCGAAGTCACGAGTAGATCAAAAGGTAGGCTCGCAAGAAGAATTATTGCAAGGAAAAGTTAATAGTGGTGGAGATATTAGTGCGCCGTCCGCAGATCTGCTGTACAAGGAGTCCAGTAGCTGAATGGGCAGTGCGCGTCCTCCCCTCTTCTTTTACGCTGCAGTTTTATATGCGTTTTCCTTTTGCTATCTCTTAATGGCATATGCCGTGGTATCAAAGCGGCGAAGGTGTTGCTCAATTCGAGGACCTGGCGGCCTCACTTCGAAGGGGCCATGTGCAAACGGCACCCGTTCACTTCGACATACATGTGTTGCACATTCGAGAAGTGCAGCTGGTCTCCTGGTCGGAGTCACCCACTATACGGTGCTCCCCATCGTCATATAGCTCCTTTGGCAAGTAAAGCTCCAAAACTAGAATTAATTCGTTATCGCCTGCAGGTCCGCTTTCGCGCTCCATTGGACAGCCACGGCCAAGCTATAGAAAGACGCTGCGGGCGCGGGCGTAGCTTCTATACTCTATGAAGTTTGCCCGTGGGAAGGCGAACGCTGCAACTGCGTCGCATCCTCCTTTCACCAAAGTATAGCGCACAACGTCCCTATTTTGAGATTTTCTGCGTGGCGCATTATTCCTCTTTCGCACTCCCGTTCGCACGCGCAGCCTGTTCTTTTTTGTTGTTGTTGTTGTTCAACGCTGTTCGAAAGTGGCAGTCCGTACATTTACCGGGCGACTTTCGGCGGCGCGCGTATTGCACAAAAGAGAAAGAAGACAGCAATGACGAGCAAGCGTCTTGCGGTGCCCGTTTCGTGAACTTCTACGTGCACTAGGCGCTGGCTCGCATCGCGGGCAGGCGGCCTCCCCTGTGCACGGCTAATGCGGCTCGGCACTCGACGACGCTCGGTCCGGGATACCGCGCTTTTACTTAAGCCTCGTTCGTCGGGCGGCTCTCCCGCCCCCTTCCGCGGGTGTCTCGGTGCGACAGTCATATTTATGCCGCGTCGACTTTTTCTCTCTCGTGCGCTCTCTCTCTCGACAAGTGGGTGAAAAAAAAAAGCGAAATAAATAGCGGCGAGAAGTTCAGCGGAACGAACGCTCTGGTTCGGTGCTTAAAAGACCGCCGGAGGCGAGTCGTACAGAATTGCATTAGGGAGAGCCGTTTTTACTCACTTTTGCTGACTCTTCGTATATGCTCCTCGGTGGAGTAGTGCGCCGCGTCAACTTCGACTTGCGTGTCCCGCTTTCGTACTCGCTTTTTTTTTTCTTCTCGGTTTTTTATGACAGCGCGAGCCGTGCTGCTGAAATTACTGGTACGCTCCTTTCAGGCGCTTCCCCGCACATCGCCTGACTTTTTTTTTGTTTTGTTACTCTCGTATTCCCTTTTCCTTTCGCTTCTCCTTAATGATCCAGGAGGATTCATTCGAGCCTAATTTGGTGTCGACGCGAATTCCGGACAGACAGCGATATCAGGTCAAAGGGGAAAAAGAAAAACGAAGGTAAAAGAACCGCCAGACATGGAGACGGGCGAACGGCGCAGAAATAAGTTGGAGCAGGCAAGGCGGCCGCCCAGCGCGACGGGAGGTCGTATGATCCTCCCGGGAAGTGGTGATCATGTGTCTCCTCGTAACGACGGGCTTTGCGACGCCGTTAACATGGCTGCACTAGGCAACCACCAGTTAGCTGGCCTTCAAGTGCCTTAGAGCTAGAACTGCTGTCCGATGCGATACTTCTCTTTTACTCTACTCGCCGGTTTCTGCACGTGTTTAGCACAGACACGTTTTCACTTCTGTGTGAAGTGCGGTCGCGCGGTGCCATATTGTTCTTGCTGCGGGAACACTGAAGCTACCGCAACGGGCATTTCACTGTCAAGCGTATAAACGTGTCATGTGAGGAAATGTCGAATAACCGTGAAGACTTCTGCCTCACTTTTTGTAGGTAACATAGACACGACATCAGGGTACGAGTCCATCTAAAAGGGAGCTTTTCTCTTTTCAAGTCCACGAGCCACGGCTTTTCGCGCGGTCGCCATTCGTAGAGCCATATTTCGTAATCATATATTTCAATTTGCGTTCGTCCTTTAACGTCAGCGACAAGTAAAGCTACCACGCTGCCCTCACTACCCTGGAGAAGCCAATCTTTGTTACGAACGACGGGATGGATGAAAAGTGAAATTATAGTCATTGCATATAACGGCTAAACGTGGTAACGTGGAAGGCTTACGTACACCTTTCGCTTAACGCCAACACCAGTAGGCCTATGCTGTTAGAAACTCGCAGCACAGCAGCACCATTGCGGGCTAGTGGAAGGGAGGGAGGTGGCTTATTGTCAGCACGCGGTGACAGAGCTGTCGACGAAAGTAAAAAAAAAAAAAAGACTGAAGTTCGAGGTGAACGAATTGGGGAAATATAACGCATGTCGTCAAGAGAAATAGTAACGTACACGCGCTTTAGCTAAAACATGGTAGCGCAATCTGTTTTAATCGTGTCATCTCTTTTACAAGACGCAGAAAGCGCTCTGAGGTTCTCGCGTTCGAGCAACATGCAGGCTGTAATCGTGTTCACGCGAAAAAAGAAATGGCTTGCGAAAGTTCTGTGTAAATGATTGCTACACGCGCAGTATTGTCTTCGGAGGCAGCGAGGGCTCGCTTTTCCACAGTTAGTATTATGTGGATGGCGACTGCCAAAAAAAGAATGCAAGGTAGTGCTATGGTCAGCGTCACGGGAGTCGAGGAACAAACGTCGCCAACGTTTCATTTCTTTGTGCGTACTTTAAATAGCACTCGATACGCACTTCGAGAAAGTGCTATACATGGCAAGTGCTATGCATGCCATCCATTGCTCACTTAATTTAGCTTTGGGGACGGCACTGCACGACAAGTGGACAGGCGAAGGTTCTAGCATGCGGCCTTCGCGACACATGGCCAATAAGCTGGAAAGAAAACAGTTGAATGGCGTACTATCGTGGAAGGAGTCTTCCTCTCGTAACACACGCTCTACGTTGCAAGCACGAATGTATCGTTATTGCCCTCTTCGCTCCGTGCCTCGTAACTGCTCCCATCGTTCCTCGCGTCAGATGCGATCCGCATGCATGAAACTTTTCTCCCGATTCCTTTCCTACCCGGAGTCGCGATATCCGCATTCGTGCCATGCTCCGACCAATCACAGTCGTTAGCGAGATAACTGGTGCCGACAACGGGTGCACAGCGTGCGTCCAGTATCCTTCGGCCCAGCGGCAAACGGCTCATTCGGGGTCCGACGAGAAGCAAACAAAGAACGGCCAGCTGGCCCCCCGAGCGCTTTTCGGTGCCCGAAAAGCATCCCGACAATGGGAACTCTCCCGCCGCTGCAGACAAACGCAGATAGGCCAAGCTCACGCATTTAACGGGTCCCCTGGCGGTAGTTTCCGGGCCATGCCGCGGTAGGGCGCCACAAGCCGAACGAAGTTGCGACGCGTGCTGCGATAATCTCGCGCTGACACGGAAAGTCGTAAAAGGGCCGTCTTTGTACTCTTCTCCTTTTTTTTTTTCGCTATGTTTCCCTGCTATGAAATATTCATCTTACCCGGGGCACATAACTGTGGAACAGCAAAGTTTCTCGGCTCGTCGCCGGAGGGTCAAGCAAAGTGCTATGGTTCGTGTTGCCATACGCTTAGCTGCTGCATGGAGTGAGCGGAAAGGATAACCATGCATGCATTCCTTAAAAAAATATTCAGTGCCCATGTATAAAAGGTATATAAACTAAGTTAGTGATGCATAAGTGCGTATTTATTTATTTATTTATTTATTTATTTATTTATTTATTTATTTATTTATTTATTTATATAATATACTGCTCTACAGGTCACTTGATGAACGCTGACCTACGGAGTTCACAGTAATGTAACAAATAAGGCATAAAAGCAACGTCACGCAAGACAAATAAAGACAATATATGGGAGCTGAAAAGGAAGCAGCGGGTCCAAACGTACTAAAAGGCAAAACGAAGGCAAGGATTGTTACGCAATGTCAAGGCACCGTGTGAGGTTGGCTGTCGAATTTAGCCGAAATATATGGCGATACACCATCACGCGAAATGTTATTGCTGAATGCGGTGACGTGCAGCAATATGCAACTGTTGCATAATTCAAGCTGACATGATTACGAATTCGACCAGATGTGTGTGAAAGAATTTCCTCGTAGTTCCACTGCCATGCACACGCCAGGAAGCAACTAAATGCAAGAGCTCAGGTTCTCGATTCTGTCGACTCATTATAGGCACATCTTATCGGTGTTTCATGTGTATACTTAGTGGGCCTAATACTTTCTTTGTTTTCTATTAATAACATCATTCAGCTCCCGTACCAACATGTTTCTGACGCATTTCATACCGACTTATTATTATTATTATTATTATTATTATTATTATTATTATTATTATTATTATTATTATTATTATTATTATTATAACTCTGTTGCACACTTCTGCATTTCAGCGTTTCATCAATATTTATGAGAAACATTAAACTGAAGTTGAAACCAGAAATCTTAGCCTAATAAACGCAAATAAAGTTGAACAAAACACTTTGCCACACCGCATTTAGTTCTTCTTTTCCTTACGTAGATGTTTCTTCTAAAAAAGGACAGTTCAGTTTATATGCTAAACAGAAAATGCTATTTCTTGCATCTCAAGATTTCTTTACGTCCTATAATTGCATCACGATGCCATTAAAATCCCAAGCCGCGGGAAAGTTGATATCCATAATGAAGAAAGGTCATAAGTGGCGATATCAATGAGGCACCAAGTAATTAAGGTGTTGAAAGCAGCTATTACAATAAGGTTAACCTGTGACCCAACCACGGGTTTTCTATGCAAGTGCATATGAAAATTTAACGTAGCCCCACAGTGTAAACACCGAAAGAATCTAAGCGAAAGCTTTCGCGTATAAGAGAAGTTGAGTGTGTTATTATGTTTCAGTGCCAAGTCGCTTTTATTCATGAATAATTTTATTCATGTATGAAGTACTGACTCTGGTTGCATTCACAAATTAATAGCCAAAATTTGCTCACGCAAATACGTTCACAAAAATGTTCACATGGATGTAGTTTGTATAAATACTGTATAGTTTTACTGCTGGAGCAGAGAGCTGTAACGCGCAATTAGGGCGAAATTGTTACTTTCAAGATTTATGGTGACATGTTAACGGTGAAAATTTAAAATTTTCTCCAAGCACAAAGTACCTTTTGGAAAGTGAAAGTACAAAAGAAGACCTGAAAGCTTCCCTATATTTCGCTTTCTAAGTCGACTGAGACCCAAATGCTCCTCCTCGTGGTCGACACTTATTTCAGTTTCACCTTTTGGTCTCATTCCTCAATGCTGAGATTCATGCTGACACCGCAATTTTAACAGCGGAGTTGTTCAAAGTGTGCCGCGCGTTCACTGCAGGTCCACTGCAGCGATCGCTTCTCCTTCCTCGGCAGCCAGATTCCTCGGCAGGCTTTATACCTGTTTAGGTTTTTAAGCGATGATTTTTCAAGCACAGGCACAGCTCAGTGGTAGAATGCGGTTTCGAATCCTCCTTAATCCTGGTTATTTCTTTCTAAAATAGGAGTGATAGCGGTTACGGACACCGGCGGCGGCGGACAACTACAGCGCCAAGAACGGCCCTTGTTGTGATCTCATAACAGCTTACGCTGTAAAGAAAGGTGTGTTACTGCGTATTGAGTTGACGTATCTGCTTGTGCACTCTGCTGTATCACTTACACGCGTACCTGCGTTTAAGTGCCTTGCATGTCATGTTACATGAAACGCAAGACAGTTAACTGGCTTAGTTAGTAAAGCTACGTGACTGTTTACGCCGCCTGAGAATTATTACGATATTTGACAGACGCCTACATTAAGTAAACGTTTTAATGCGCAAACACATCGCTTTCTTCGAGTGATTATTGCGTGACCGTGACAAGAAAGGGTTTTTTTTATGCACATAAAAAAATGTGTTCTTCAAGCGGGAAACGTCGGCTATATTCTGTCATTCTCACAATCACATGTAGCGAGTTGATATTGCTGCAGCACTTTAGTTACATGTTGATGTTTCCCGCTTAACTTATTGAGAAGGACGCTAAGTGCACTCGGCCGTATACCTGAAATACACAGCAGCAGCCAAACTGAAATAACTGTGCCGACGGGGAGGTGCAACGATGACATAGCACGCTCAAGACACAGACGCTCAGTGATTTTTTAAAAAAGAGAAAAGACTGCAGCGAAACGCCAAAGCTTTCGTTGCTGAGAAATCCGTTTGGATTTCCTTGTAGCCCTGGGCTACAAAACGGGTGGATGCTAATTTTCCCTTTCATAAACCTTACTCCACCTTGCGGGTTCCCGCAGAACTCATTTGCCAATACTATAACTAGTACTGTTATGCTCGAATAAGAATACATGAACGCATTCAACACTGCACCGGCCCAGGGTACAAACATATTGGAGGATATGTGCGACGTACGCGCGCATGTAAAAGCGCGGTGGGTAGCAGACGACGCAAGGAGCTATCCACACTTGGGAGCTTCGTCCACTCGCCGCTAGGCGCCGATTGTGTTCGATCTCCAGGCCAATAGTTGTACCAGGGTCCCTCAATACTAGGGACTCTGCTTGTACTTTGCCCAAGCAAGGTGCCGGCAGGAGACCGCAGCGATCGGCGCGTTGAGGTTACCGAAGCGCTCACTGCCGGTTCTCGTTAGCACAGTAATCTGCTTCGCTTCATCATTCGTAGATGGCGGTTCCGCCGCTGTGAACCAAGAGTGCAGTGGAGAAAAAGCGATGTTAACTGAAGAGTAATTTTGCTTGCTGAACACCTTTGCATTAACCGTACGTGAAGCCATAAGCCCGTCTGTTCCCTATGCCTCCAACGTCTCGGTGGTGGAGCGGTAGAGCTTCCCGCTCCTCCCATCGCATCCTGGGTGAACGTGGCTCCGCGTCCGAGCGGGTGGTATAAACGTGTGTTCATTTTTTCACACATCCACATCATTTACTGAACTACGTCACTGATTTCTTGGTGGACCTCTGCATAAACCACTTTCGTGCTAACAAATAAATAAATAAATAAATAAATAAATAAATAAATAAATAAATAAATAAATAAAGTGCATGGCGCGTACCATCAGTAGATAATGATGAAAGGTCATATGACAAACATAATTGATAGGCCATGACACCGGTAACTTAACCAACCTTCTTAGTCACGTCACGACTAACGAGAAAAAAAAAAAAAACAAAGAAACAGTTTCGTTGTTCCGACGGTTCGCACGGCGTGGAAGTGGCTTGACTACAGGTCAAGCTTCCTCGTAACTTCGAAACAACGAAACGACTGTGGAACCGCGATGTAATGTTAAAGCCCGATAAATCGAGTGCCAGTGCAGCTTGCAAAGAACAGTACGGCGCCAAAAGGCATACGCAGTCATCAAAGCAATTGGCCTTCGATGTGCTTGTATATGCAAATGATGCCAGCAAGCAGCGTTGTTTCATTTAGGCACCGTGGGGACGCGCCTGCTTTCGTATACCTTTGCTCTGGCCGTCGGGGCCCCGGAGGATGGTGCACTCCTCTATCGTGCCGTAGGACTGGAACAGCTGGCGCACGTCGTCCTCCGTCTGCTGCTTGCTCAGCATGCCCACGAACAGCTTTCGATCCTCTGCGAAAAGATGGGAGAAGGGGGACGTCACGCCCGTGCTGTACCGTTTGCTCGTCGAATTTAGATAGATAGATAGATAGATAGATAGATAGATAGATAGATAGATAGATAGATAGATAGATAGATAGATAGATAGATAGATAGATAGATAGATAGATAGAGAATGAAGGAAAGCAAGAAAAAGAAACGACAACAGCATTCCAGGAAGAGGCGTTCACAGAGAGCACTGTGTCGCGAAGAGCGCAGTGGCGCTTGCGCGGCTTTGTTGTCTGACGTTAAGTCATGCCGATGACGCGGAATTTATTTCGTCGCATTGGCGCAAGTCGTGAAAATGCACGAGCACATTGGAAAGCGGTTGTGCCGCTCTCTGCGCACTGCACTCCTGTATAAAATACACAGATTACTTTGCTGCACCGTCGCAGTGACACAGGCTGCGCTGTCAGCCAGCTTTCAGCCAGCGAAGTAGGCGTCGGCATATGCGGCGTTAAACAGTAGCGCACACAATGTGTTCGGGAATGCGGTAGATTGGGCGTGTGGCTCCAGCGTTGGTTGTCTTGGCGTTAGCTGAGAACGAATGTAAAGGGAGGAAAGAGAAACAAACGCAAAGAAGGAACACAAAAGATGATTATCTTCATTATTTGATGACACATCTTTTGATGCACCTTTATCCAGCGCATATTTGCGTATGTTCGTACGTAGCAATTTGGGAAATTTTCGACAGCAATGCCTCCTTTTTGTTTCTAGTTTTTCGTTTACATATTATATTTACCCCTCTATATCACCCAGAGGCGCGTTGAAGGTATTCTATTGACTAAAAAAAAAAGAAGAAGGTGGTTAGGCCTTGCCTGCAGCCAATGATGAATAGTAGCGAATTCTGCAGTGAGCAGTAGTGTCAAAGTGTCTCGCAGAGCATATATAGAGCCAACTTTGACAATATCCCCAACTACGGGATTACGCCGCCTTCTTATTGTATTAGCATATTCAGACGAAGAGTGAGAGAAGTTAAGCAAGCAGGGTACTACCGTTCCCTTGTATAACGACACACGTGCAAGGAAGGGAACAGGACTACCTCGCCTCAAACACGGGAAGATAACGGTGGCAAAGCGCCCATAGTTTTGTTCTTTCCTTCAACCTAATTTTCACGGACTACAATTCGCACGGGTATATGCGGAATAGAGGAACGCCAGCGCTACCCAATAAAGCAGAAACGGTGCGGGGCCGTCGCCAGATTCCGGTGGCGCGAGAAGCGAGAGGTCCCGCTGCCGGACACGCTAATGAAAACGTCAAAGCCACTGGCTCGAAACGAGATCCTTGCGGAGAGCCAGTTTTAGGAGAATTCAGACGACGGAGCTTAAAAGTGCCATGCGCCGTACCACACGGAGCACGCACGGTACTTCCGGAACAGAGACGTAACTTTGTCTCGTCTTTACACGACGTGCGAGGATCGTAGCGAGAGTACGCATATAGCCCAAACTGAGAATTCGAGACACCAGCGACGAGATTGCATTATAACGTGGGCGAAACGACTCCTTTTGTTCCCGCCGAGGCAAACAGAGCTGTGCGAGGACCCTCCCGTTGTCGCCGATGTCCCCCCTCGTACCATCGGGAATCCGCCGACAATGCAATCAAACGGCTCCCCGACGGGAAACTGCGCTGCTCCTTGTGCCGTGATTAAATATTCTACTTCAAAGGCAGAGAGTGCGCTTTCGACGCGTGCCTTCCGCCGGGGAAATGAGAAGCACATGGCGGGGGACATGGTGTTTCACGATCCGCACTTTTGGTTTTGTTTTCCCGGCCGCTCTCAATGCGGCCTCAAACTGGAAATTTAAAAAGCGATACGGCGGCTACGCACGAAAAACGTCCGCTCAGCAAGCGGAAGGTGTCGAGATATATTGCCGCTGATAACGGGGCGTCGGCGAGGGGCGCTGGAATGCACCGCTCGCCTCCGAGTGCCGCCTACTACTCCTTGAATCAGCACAACGAGACCAGGACTCGCGATATGAAACAGTAGAGTGCGGACTTGCTCCGTATCTGTGCACGGAGACGAGCACCCACGACAGCAGGAGAAATAAGAGACGGCCGGGCAAAAATCGACAAAACGCAATGGAGCGCCTCCTCCGAACTGACACGCCTGAGGTATCCATATTTCGGTAGCGAATCCTCACTTGAATCAAGCCCACATACACGCAGATAGCAAGACAGAAAGGACGGCGGTCCCGAGTTCGCTCAGTTACAAGGGGTTCAGCCTGTACTGCGATGGTCGCATCGAACTGCGCGCAGGCCTAAAAACAGAAGCGGAAGCATTATTTGCACGCTTTGATAAGCGCACGCTACACCAGCAGCTCTGAACGGAATAAGACGGCGAGTAGGCCGAGTTGGTAGATGTTCGCTTTGAATTCAACAGTGCACAATAGTACTCGGACGTAAGAAAGAGCGACGCCACACAAGCACGTTCATCGCAGACACTGACTATAGCAGCACAGTTGCAATGAAACATCGTTTTGCCCGTCTCTCGTTTACATTTTAAGCCGCTGTTGTGTCTTGTCAGCAAGCCGCTTCTTTATCCACAAATGGCAAAATGAATTTTGTTTTTATATATAGCCACAGCCATTCCCCTTGCATTAAAGTGTACTTTTATATCGGAACTCAGCTTGAAGTTCGGACGTCGGTTTAAATTCTGTAGGTCGTCGTGCAATATATGCCGGCTTTGGCGATAACAACACCCGCGGAGGCATTCCCGCGAAGTATCTGGCATTATCCTGGCGGACGACGGCGATGTGGCGTGCATTGAAAAGACGCTTCAATACTCAGAAGATGACGCACTCTCAATTTAGGGTCATTGGTAGATATGTTGCAAGAAGGTATACACCACCGGCCCGCTTTGTGCCGCGTTTAAATGTAGCCGTAGGTATACTTATTATTACTTTTTCTTTTTTTGCTACTGGGTGTGCAACACAATGAACCGATTTGGCTTCGGTTACTGGGTACGTATCGTTAAAATTATGTTGTTGTTTTTTTTTTGTATAACTGACACTTCATCCGTACTTTGCGCGTGTTTAAAAGTATGCCGACATATTGCAACACTACCGACTGGAAAGGCGCCAATATCCACAACCACATCCAAAATTAAGCAAGGAAGAAGCCACCTCCCTCCGCAGATTGCAAACGAACACATACGTACATGGAATTATTATGCACCAGATCCACCCCACAGAGTTCCCATACTTATGCCGTTTTTGTAATGTACCGGACACTCTACAACACATAGTCCTGGTGTGCCCACACCGCGAAAACAACGCTGAAGATGACGCTCCAGAACCCCTAGAAGTGAGTGAAGAAACGTGGTAGGCAGCGTTAACGGTCCAGAGCTTGGAGGACCAGCGAAATATGGTGGACCGGGCACGGGCCGCGGCATCAGCCAACGGCTTTCTGGACTGAGAGAGCCGCCCACCTCGGGCGCAAATCGCCGTTTCTGAAAATAAATGTTTATTCCTCCTCCTCCTCCGCCACACAACCGATTTCTCAGCTGTCATCGTTTCTTTCAAACTACGCTCTACACAGCGAGACCAACTGTTTCAACATACAGTGTATGGTTTTGAAGGCACATGGCAAAAAATTTGATCGCTCAGCATTCTGGGTGCTACTGGCACTTTACTTTAGACGATATAGTTTTCTGAAGTCCTTGTACATGAACCAGTCACAATTTTTGGGCAGACGAAACTTACGATAATAGCGTCTGCGCGAAGCATTAACTTCGTATTAGCTACTCCGCAGTCACGTCATTGTTGTTGCGAGTAAGCTAATCGGTCAAGATGGGAAGACGAGCTCAGAGTTTTTTTTTTTCTTTTCTGGGTGATTCTAAGAAAGCCAATAAGGCACGAAGGAAGAAGGCGCTGGTATCAACACGGGCTTCCAGCAAGCGACGGAGGGCGACAGCCTCAAGAGTCGTCCAATCAAAGCGGCGGCTATCGGGGCACCCGAACGAAAACAAAAGAAATGACGTCCGGAAAGTTGGCACTTGCAGGGAAGTTTCGCAAGTGGTCGTGATAGGAGGAACTCTCGGGGCGCCATGGGTGAACATGAACGAGATGTAAGAGGGAAAGCGAGAACCAGTGCGATGGGCTAAACTATAGCGTTCTGCATTTCTTGTTTTTTTTTTTCCTTTCTACTCATATTGCAGTGAGTCACAAGTGTATAAAGAGTAATCCAGTCGCATTCCGTGCTCCTCACTTCAGTGATGAGAAATCGTCATGATCTTTCGAGCAATATATTGCTGCTGCGCGACAAATTGGTTTCGTCGACGAGCTATCAGCTCCCTGCAAAAACAAGCACAAGTGACGCCTAAACTGTGTCCCAGGAATGAAAGCCGAGAGGTAGGCAATGATGGATCTGTCACTTCGTCTCGGGCACCTTATTAGTCATAGCACTCCGGAATGGGACTGAATTGACCTGCACCAGCAAATGGTATAGGAGAGTTTCGGAGTTGAAGCGCACCCAGTGTTTGCACACGCATTACAAAGGCGGCAACTCAGTGCACGGATGTAGGTTTGTGTGGTCTCAATCAACATCTGGCACGTAATCGCACCCGCCAAACGTTTTCTTGTTTTTTTGTGTCCATCATGCTTGAAGAGCGGTCGGCAGGGAAACGCCACCCGCGAAGAAAGGTGACCGGTGCTCTACCACTGCGCTATCGGTGCACATAAGCTCGAAGCTGCACGAATGCGGCTATGCGCGCGGCTCTGCACGCGTTCATCGAGGCGGACTTTGGGACGCGCCTGGAATGGTGCCGCCGCTCTGGGGAGACGATGCTGCAGTGACTCACTTTGCTTCTCCTGGATGGCGGCACCTTTCCGGGCAATGTACGCCTGGATGCGCGCGTGCTGAGCCGGACGAGAGAAGGCGCGTTCGTAGAGTATCGAGCATGTGCAGCGTTAGCGCAGTGGTAGCCGCAGTGGTCGCATTTTCGATGGAGGCGAAAATGCCAGAGGTCTGTGTACTGTGCGTTGTCAGTGCACGTTAAAGTACCCCAGGCGGTATAAATTTCCGGCGCCCTCCACTACGGCCTTTCTCTCCTATATCTCTTTCACTGCCTTCCCCAGAGGAGAAGGCAGTGAAACCTGCCTATTTACAGAGGAGAAGAACAAGAAGAAGCAGAAGAAGAAGAAGTCAGGTTGCTGTCGGGCTGCGCACGTCGCCTGTCGCGTGACGCACGACACGATACGAAAAAAACTGCTTCACGAGGCAGCGCCTTGTAATAATGACGGTAAAGTTGAAGAAGATCGTTTCATATTGATGATGTTGATGATGCCTCTGTAATGGGTGCAGAGCTACAAACCATGCATCCCTGTGTTCTTTCAAATGATTCCTCGCACTCGTTATGCAATCCACTTCCTCGACACTTAGTGGCGTATTACTATTTTGCCAGTAACATTGCATTTGTTAATGAGATTCCTCGGCAGGCTTTATACCCGTTTAGGTCTTTTAGCGATGGTTTTTCAAGCACAGGTGTAGCTCATGGTATACCATGAAAGAAAAAAAAAACAAAAGAACGCGTAGTATATAATATAGTAGTTTCATCACATGTCGTAAGTACTTCACAGGCTCCTTCGGGCTTCCTCAAGGAAGTTGTAGACTCATTCCTTTTCCTGAAAGTTAGATTTAGCCTAGAGTATATTTTCACCGCGAGCCGAAAAGCGATTTCTGTTGCACTGGTGGACTCAATTTTCCCAGATCCATTGTATCGGATACATTATTTAGGTCGGCCTTATCAAAATGTACTTAGAAGGGTTTCGAAAATGTGTATACCTCCCGGTGTCAAAACATTTTTCTTTAAACTGCATTCGGGAACACTTCCTGTTAAAACGTGGTTGAACGCGAAGGGCTGCTTCGTGCCGTGGTCCTTGAACTGTCGACTCTGTCCAAGTGCAGATACAATTGATCACTGTTTTATTGACTGTACGGATGCAATATTTTTTTGGGACATTCTCCAGCGAACTCTTAAAAAGGACATGGACATCACTCCTTACTCAATTCGATTTCTACCGTTCAAAACGATTACCGGTCCTCCCTATGACATGTTCATAGTGCTCGGTTTATACAGCCTATGGAGATCAAGACTGTGTGATCGCCTTGCGGAAGACCCACGTTCTACAAGATCATTCTACCGAGAAACTGTAGCCTACGTAAGAAGTGTGCATGCGGCTCAGGAGTCGCCGCCTGAATGGATGCACTTGTTAGACGCATGTGTGTGTTTGCCTGATTTTTGAGTGTGGCGACGTTCTCATCCTGATCTTTCTCAGTTGTCATTTCCATGTAATAAAGAAAAAAAAAACGCGTAGCTCAGTGGTAGAATGACCGGCTGTCACGCAGACGGACGCGGCTTCGAATCCTCCCCAGTCCTGGTTATTATTTTTTTTTCTAAAATTGGCGTGATAGTGGTTACGGACACCGGCGGACAACTATGGCGCCAGAAACGGCCCTTGTTGTGATCTCATAATGGCTTACGCTGTAAATAAAATAAAGTGGTATTACTGTAGCTCGCGGCCATCATCAACCATGTTGTCGCCAACGGGATCTGTCTGCATCACAACTTACGCCCGTCAGACGGCGTCGCCTTTATAGCCATTGGTAGGATTCGTACAATGATGCGTACATCTGTGCGAGTACTATACATAACGCGCCTTCATTCATTCTTGGAATAAAGCTTGAAAAGACCGTTAATCATTTCGAAGAATGACGCAACCCGTCCTCAAAGTAATGCCATCTACGCAAGAATTGCCCAAGTATAGGCATCGCGGGAGATGTCGTGTGCATATCAATGTCCGAAGAATTATAAAACACGTATGCATCTGCAAGAAAAAAAAAATGAAGGACCATACGATTAGTTTTTGGTTTTAAACGTTGAACGCGCACGATGCAGCCAGCCTTCAACATGCCGGTTTATGATCCACAGAGCTCCGATAAAATATCAGTGAGAAAACGCCGTTGAGAATACGCCGAGTTCCGACTCGGAAAAGCTCGACGCGAATTACGCGACATGCTCGGTTGTAAAGCATGCGGTATTTCAGCTACACACGACAGATAAGCCGCGGTAATGCTACGACTACACGAACAAAAACGAGTCCTTTTCAATTCATTTACACTCTCACTAATACGAGCCAGTCGTGAGCAGCCGATAATAAGGAATAACATACCTTATTGAAGAGACTGTCCATCGTGAAACTACTAAAATCGGCCGTACTGATGGCTAGATGTGTTTGAGTCCGCGCCAACGTACCGTGTAGAGTTCCGTTTCATGTGTTTGAATGGAGCCTCTGCTCACCCAGTAGTTACAGTAGTGACTCAGAGTTCAGGATGACTGAAAGAACGCCACGCCTCAGTGATTTTTATGCCTAAGTGAAAAGGAATAATTATAACTTTAAATTTTGAAACATCTGAACTGCCTGGTTTGTGGAGCTAGCGATGGAACTAGGGCACGCAGTGACAAGAACTGTTCCTGCAGCATAAATGACAGCAGGGCAGAACTAGAGGGAAGGTACAAAACAACAAGAAAAGCGGCGCACACAGAGGGGGCGCCCAAGGTCACGCCGCGTCTCCAAAAGGGGAGAATGTTGTGGAACCTTTCTTATCCCGGCGAGCGCGCGCGCGAGACAAACGTAAGGAGAGAGGGGAGGCAGAGAGTACACACCGACGCTCCTCGCGCAGTGAGAGAGAGAGAAAGAGGCGCCGCCCCAACGGAGAAGGACCTAGAATGGGCGGGAAGGTTCCCAACTGTGTGTGTGCTTTGAGTCACGTGGGCCCCACCGAACTTTCTAGCGCGCCTTCCCAGGGCTATATGAGCAGTCGGGCACGGGCCGCGAGAGGGGAGTAGAAGAGTTGCAAGTAAAAGAAGCAAGAAGTCGTGCGTGACTCAGACGCCGTTCCACGAGCCAGCTGACAAGCCCACCTGCAAAATTCGAGTAGAGAAGACGCCCGAGTGACTTGGTGAATAGGACTCTTTTTGTGTTTTGTTCTTTGTTGCAGTGCATGAGCTTGTTCGTGTTGGTTGGATTTGTGTAACTTTGTAACCCATCTGTGTTTGAGTTTGGAAGAGCCGTGTTTGTGTACGTTTTGTGTAACTGCCGATTTGATGAGAATATATTTGTTTTGTTTGATCACCCTTGGCTGTGACTCGGTCTTTGAACTACTGCTGGCGTTTTGCTAGTGTGCTGAAGGGGACCAAAAACATTATTGTGGGATTATTTCCGGGGGATTAATAAGTTAGTCCTTGGGATCTTTCCCGGCGATTGCGTCCCGTACCTCCCAGCACGGGTTTGGTGACATCCTTAAACAGCAGTGGTTCTAAACGTCATGACAACGACATCAAGCTGGCAACTGTCAGCGCTACGCAGCAAGGGTAGCGTGGCATCAGTTAGCACAGGACCGGGTTAATCGGAGAAGTGTGGGAGAGGGGCCTTTATCCTGCCCACTGGGCATAAATATGATGGTGATGACTACTACTACGACGACGATTAATTAGTATGAAAACAAAATGACAGAAACGTTCACACAAAAAACGTGGCAGCAACACGGCGACGTCAGTAAACGTGAAGGCTGCGGTTCCAACTTAGGCTGGTTGATCGAATAAACGAAACGTGCCTGCCTTCAGTTGACGTTGAAATGTCCAAGCACATGCTTCACAAAACTCGTAAGCCAGACAAAATTAGTGAACGCATATATTACAACGCTAAACTCTTTGCGCATACCAGGGAAGCATAAGAATATAGAAGTGACAACTCTCGAAGTGGATTAAGCTGTGCCTTGAAGGCACAGTAAATCCACGAAGGTTTCCCAACGACTCCGTAGGGAGATTCTATGTTTCTAGTTAACGTAGACGCTTCAGTATAGCTTTTGCGCCCCGACTGCCTGGCATGCCATGCCTGTCATTCGGCCGACACAGCTGTGAAAGCAATCGTGGCGCCTAATGAGGCGCCGCAGTTGACGAGAATTAGGCACCCGCGCGCTTTGGCTGGCTCGGCGTCTCTCTTGCAGGACGAGAAGACTGGGGCCGACTGTGCAGGGGAGACCACGCAGTTCTCGGCCACACGCCAGACGGGTGCTACGGTGAGGCAGGAGGGCGAGTCAATTGGTTCTGGGAAGCCTTCTGTGCCATTTAGCTTACAAATCGCGCCAGGGACCGAAATGGACGCTCGTAAAGCGAGATACTTCTCTGCCGAACGGCTGATACGTTTGTGTACGCAACGGTGAACGGGCGGAACGGTCCCTACGGGTCACAGGACCCAGAGGCAACGCAACGAAAGACAATACAAATAGGAGGACCATGGAACGACATCGCACCGCTATACAACACACACACACACACACACACACACACACACACACACACACACACACACACACACACACACACACACACACACACACACACACACACACACACACACACACAAGCGACCAAGAAATGGTGGGGTTTCGCAACAGGCCGCCTTGTAATTTAAGGGGGAGAAACTTTAGGGGTCAATAATCATTGATTATAATGGTGTCGTATATACTGAAGCGGCTATATCCGAAAGGCTCGACGGAACGCCGTAAACGGCTGATGGGGAAGACGTGAAGGTGAATCAGTCGCACGTGGGGACTAAAATACGACGCTTTAAAACGGAGTCGATCGTTCCCCGTTCCACGCAGTTTACCGGCTCTTTCTTTCTTATTGCGATTTCTCCGCTTCGACCAATAAAGTTGGATTAAGCGGGAACCCAACACTGAGTCTGCGTTGATGAAGTTGTGCGTTGAAGAGATAAAAAAATCGAGGGCTCACAAACGTGGGATGAAAACCGGAAGGTATATAAGCCATTGTGATTTAAGCACGTTGAGGGAAACGCCAGATCTCATAAAGATGAAAATGCATTAGACGAAACGCGCCTGGCTTGAATCGGCAAACAGCGAAGCTCGTTCGAATGTTTTCCTAGAATCTCATACACGCGATACGACATTGGCTCGTCACTCTGTTATCTGCCACCGCAGGGAATGGCGGAGGCCGCCGTGTTACGGGCTGAATTCTGTGTCTGGAGCAGGGCTGACTGCCAGGAAGATCGTGACGCACGACTTTGTAAAGTAAAGTAAAGTAAATGTCAAGTAATGTCAGAGTTCCTAATCCCTTTTGACACAGGGCAGACGTTGAAAACGCCACAGGAAAAATATATATACACAGTTCTTCGTTCTAGTATTTCGTTCATGCAAAAAGAAAAACACAGTTTTCACAAGCACACAAGCGCTCTGGCACACACACACACACACACACACACACACACACACACACACACACACACACACACACACACACACACACACACACACACACACACACACACACACACACACACACAGGTTATTCAGTTGAAGTCAGGTCAAGCCAAGCCAATCCACCTTGGACGTCAGCTGGCAATGGCGGCGCATGGGTTGTGTACATTGCCGAAGGATAGCTTTAAGCAGTGTTTTCTTCTTCCTTTTTTTTCTTTTGCATTTTTTTTTCTTCATAACCTGTGTGGCTGGCTGGTACTTCCGACACCTTTGCCGCCAGTGTCAATGTGAGTTCCGGTGCACGTTGTCGTCGAAGGAAGCGTGGGAGGCATTTTCCCGGCCGATGAGGACTCGGTCTGCCTGCACAGGCGTTCCCACCGCAGCAAAAGGTTCTTCGTGGAGTTGACCGGATCCAAGCAGGCCTCCTCTTCTTGGCTGGCCAAACCTAAGAGCTCCGCCAGGCTTGACGATGTGCGGGGTTGGTCGTGGAGGCGCGGACAGGCCAGTAAAATGTGGGCGACAGTTTCTTCAGGCGCACCACACAAGCGGCACGACGGATCAGAGTCAAACAATTCATGTAGTCTCTGTTGAGTTGCCAGCGATCCTGTGCGGGCCTGGAAGTGCAGTGCACTTGATCTATCCCCTCTGTAGTACGCTTCGGTGCACGGTTCGAATTTGTGGTCCGCATAGTACGACAGACTGTTTTTCTTCTTTGCCGTTGTGTGCCAGATGTGTGTACTTGTCTGCGTGACCCATTTGCACACCTCTTTGCACCACCCTCTTTCGTTTTTTGTGTTTCGGAGGTTTGAATTTGGCCCAAGTTTTGACTCAAGGGACGCAAGTCTTTGCATCCAGCGAGTCTTGATGCCTTTATAGCGCAGATGGAGGTAAATGCGGCTGCTGTAATTTGTCTCCGGTAAAAATTTCAATCTGCCCATGTATTGTAGTTTAGATCTCGCTTCTCGAATGTCGAACGATGACCAACTCATTTCACCTGTTATGGCAGCATTTGCTGTGCAAAAATTTCCTGCCAGAAGCCATCGTCCGAGTTCGTTTTGGTGTCTGTTTAGACATTTCATAGTTTGGGTAGGGTATGTGATGGCGTCAAATGCGTATGTTGTTGCTGGTACGGCGAGTGTTTTCCACAGAGTTCGGCCCACAGAGTAAGGATTGTACGAGTGTCGGGATAGGTGCCATACTCTTCCCTTGAGACGGTTTGATTTTTTTATTACTAAGTTGGCTTGTTCTTGGAGGTAGTCTTTTTTGTCTGATATTTCAATTCCGAGGTATTTGTAAGTTGCAGTCCTCTTTATAGGCTTCCCTTGTAGTGTGAATGTTGCCTCCTCGGAGTCAGTATTGAGACCCATCCATTGCGTCTTTTCTGTATTGAATTTCAGGTGGTCCTCAGTTGCAACTCGGGAGCAGATATTTAGCAGGTCTTGTAAATCTGCTACCGATTCAGCGAGCAGTACAATATCATCTGCAAATGCCAAGCATGTAATTTTTGTGTATATTTCTTTGTGGTCTGTAGTTACAGTGGAAAGCCTCAATCCAGGTCCCTCGTCATTTAGTGCTCTTAGTAGGTCATCTATGTAGATGTTAAATAGGGTTGGTGATAATGGACACCCTTGTTTTAATCCAGCTTTCAGGTTCACTTTTTCAGATTTGTGGCCATGGAGTTCATATACTGCTGTACAATCTGTGTAAAGTTCTTTTAGGAGTTCAATAAAATCGTCTTCCAAAGGCACGTCTTCAAGCTTTCTCCATAGTTTGGCATGAGGTATTGAATCGTAGGCCTTTTCCAGGTCCAAGAAGGCGAGATACAGTTGAGACTTTTGTTTGTGCTTCATCTCTATAGCTTGGGTCAGAGTGAAGATGTGGTCACTTGTACGCCTGTGTGGTCGGAAACCATTTTGTGATTCGCTGAGAATATTGTTTCTTTCACAGTAGTTTTGCAATCTGCGGTTGAGAATTGTGTTGAAGAGTTTCAAAACATTGCTGAGCACTGCTATTGGACGATAGGCATTGACGTCATTTTCTGACTTCCCTTTGCCTTTGAGGATAAGTCTTATTCGAGTTTCTTTCCAGGCTCCTGGTATGTCTCTTGTTGTGAGGATGTCATTGAAGCAGTTGAGTTCTCTGGCATTCGTGCGCAGGGATTTTAGAAATTCATTAGGGATGTCATCGAGGCCAGATGCTTTCTGGTTTTTTATGCCACCAATGCGTCGCTTGAATTCACCCTTTGAGATCTCCCAGGTCAGGGATTCTGGTGGTGTAATTCGGGATTGTTTTGTATTATTCATTTTGGTGCATTGATTTTGGTATTTATCTTGTATATTTTTAAAATGGAGTGCCATGTATTGTTCTATTGCTTCTTTTGCCGCAGCTTTCCCATAGATGGCGCCACCACCCCTATGAAGGTAATGACGAACGTTGTGGAAGAAACTATGACTTATCCACAAAACAACAGCGCCGAGCTAAGAGGTGGACAAAGAAACAGAACGGGTCGAACACTGACTGAGAACCGGAGGCTTCCGTTAGCACAAAACAGACATGCGTGCGGTGATGGCCCATGGTTAAAGCGTTGAGCTCCTCGGTTGGAGGACAAGGGTTCCAATATCTCGACCGGCCGCCCATGTTCATCTTTAAGAGTGGCCTGTTTGACAACGCGACAGCTACTTTTGTTAGAAACACCCAGAGGGGTATACAAAGGATTTTTAATGCGAAAGAGTACAATACCTTGCCTTGGACTATGCGCGGACAATACTAACGCACAAACACTATGCAGATCAGTTGGACAGTTACGTTCATTGTTAGTGTCAGCGACGCTCGGCTTACCCACTGAACAGCGAGCAAAGCTGATACACGGCGAACGCCCCGCACACTTGTCACATCCCAACACTCCGTTCACTGCTCCAAGTCATGCTATACCCAAGGAGCTGAGCGGAAGAAGAGACGGGAGAGAGCCACGAGACGCGATCGACCTTGGCCACGAACTCACGAGTGTCCCGTACGCACTATTTTCCTTGTGTGATTTCCTTGCCTCATTCGAGATTTAACGATACAGTTTTCCGAATGAAATCATTCGATCCAGTCTTCTTCATTATACTCACTCACCACGATCTGACAGTAGATCTCGAGATATGGCAGCCATTGCTGTTACTTGGCAGCCTCGAATGTGGCGTCGTAACATTTGAACGCGTATCGCTTGTTGCCGCCAAACAAGTAACATTTTTCATGTTGTATAAAAAAGCTAACGCCACTATCTATAGTATACGGCGTATGCACCAACGTTTTCACTCACGATGCATAACGACCCGTCTTCGTCGTGATGTCGAACACTTAAAGAAAACAAAAGCGAGCGAGATAGAGAGAGACCGTTGTTCATAGCTTCAATACCAGTGACATTTTGCAAGACGCTGTTGAGATATCAGCACATGGCCCGTCGTATCACATTTCGTATATAATTTAACACGAAATATTGGCGAGGCAGCAGCTCTTTTCTCGTCTTGCTTGAATCAACTTTTTCGTCGTTCAGTTATTCGCAGAGACACTTGCATAGCTTTGCGAAAAGTTCAGTAAAGATGTTCGGACAGGGAAAAGGGAAATGGGACAGGGATGTTCGGGAAAAGTTCAGTAATGATGTTCGGAGGCAGACAGATAAATTTGCGTCTTCCTCGATCCGTTCTAAACGTTGTAGGCAACGTTCTTTGTCACGTAAGCTAAGAGAATTGAGAGGCCTGTAGACGTGCACTTTCATGCGAACAAGGGAGGCAATGGATCCAATGGTCGCATCGAGTACGTAACTTGCGCGTCATTCTTCGCCGAGCGGTCGGTGTGCACGAACTCAATCCTGTCGGAAATGTCAGCTTCACTCGCTTTTGGTGCGCAATGCATGCAACATGTCAGTGAGGTAAGCGGCATCATGGCCGCTTGTTCACGTTATAGACTATATATAAATAGAAGGAAAATGCAGGATGGATTGACTATTCGAGCGGGCTGTCAGGCAACCTGGAACCGCCACTCCTCAACTCGTTCTCGGTGTTCGCGAGCGCGTTGACGACAACCACGCGACAGGCTTCGCGTCAGTGCCGCTGTCAGCGCGCGCCGCTCCTAATTGCACAGCCGAGAGCGGAAAACGGCGGTTCGCTACGCCAAGCAACAAAAATCGCCGAAAGAAGCGACTTCCCGACACCCGCCACCGTGGGAGCCCTTTCGAGAGCGGCTGCCGACGCGAATCGTACGCAACTTGGGCGATCGAGAGGAACGGAAAAAGGAGCCGCAACGAGGTGCACCGGCGGCCGCTGATTGGCCAATTGAGGCCATCACAGCTGCGGCGACGCGTTCCTCTCGTCGCGAAAGCTTGAGAAGCACGCTGTTGTTGTCGTCGCGAGTCACGCTTCCCGGCCTGCTGGTCACCACTGGCGTAGAGAGGTGGTGACGACGACGAGCTTCGGCCGCACGAGGGGCAGGGAGCCGAAAGCGCGCGCCTAATTACAGCTTCCATCCTGAAGGTTTTACGTTGCGTGTTTGGCTCTTTTTTCTCTGCGGCGTGCTTGGTTTCCCAGCCCCTCCATCCCTCGGCAGTCGCGGTCTCCTCCTCTTCCCGAGTCTCGCGTCGCTAGCACCTACGTTGCTCCCCGTCCTCCCGAGACACAAGCAAGCAATGCAGGAAAGCAGCCCGTCGCACACTGCCAGTGCACCGAGCAGAGCTGCAAGACAGCCAGGCGTAATTTGGTTTTAACGAGCGCCAGGAATGGATGGGTGGGACAGTGATTTGCGCTTCAGCAGCCGCGACGCAGGCGGGGTGCTCAGCGTCACCCGCGCGCTCGAAACGCCTGTCGCCGGCTGCTATGAAGTGCACGCTTCGTTGAACTTTCGCTCAGGGCGTAAATACATGGGTGTCTTCTCAACTCACCGCGCTATCTCGGCGAAAGAACTGATCAGTTGCGCTGCCGCGTCAGAAGCCCGATTTTCTTTTAATGCCGGGAGATATCGCGCTTGTCCTCGCTTGTTCTCTCGTGTTTGTGTATTCTCGCGCTTCCTTTCAGTCTTAACGAATATGTTTCCTTCTTTCATGCGTGTCTTAGCACAAAGCGCCGACGCCCATCATGAAATAAGCAAACATCTGCTACACACTGCGGATGGCTCCACGAAGAGCGCGGGAGTACATGGGCACGGAGCAGTGTCGAAACTGAGCACCAGTCGATACTACTCGGTGGTCATGTGCTGCTAGCGTATAGCACTATACGATAGCAAAGATGCGTAATAAACACGTTCATAAGGAAACAAGAGGAAGACAACATGCATGGAACGTCGGGAAACTGTAGACGCAAGACATTGTGGCAGATCCAACGCACTGCGGGAATCCATGTTAGCATTTAGTAAGGAAGGTAGCTGCGGTGCACCGTTTGAATCTGACGCAAGTGTTACGAGGCGGGCTTTGTGCGGATCGGCTAATTGTGTGCGTGAAATGGGATTGCCAGGCGCGTTGAAACGCCGCACTACAAATTACCCTGAGAGTAGCTTACAGTCTCACAAAACGTCGGCACCCGCGTTCGCGCGCAGACGTAAGCCATATCGATGAGAGATACTGCATTCACCGGTGCGATGACGCGCCGCCATTGGAGCGTGTGCTCGCAACATTAAATGACAAAGCCATAATAGCTCATATGTAATCTGTACTACATTGTCATAAAAATGGAGAGCCAGCACTGCACGGCCACAGCCAACATTAGACAACACTAGCCGACAACTGACCAACATTAGTGAGTGCTAGGCAGCACTAATCCAGCATGACAGGCGGGCATATCCTCCTGCGTATCGTCTAGAAATTGAAGCTTTCCTCTCGCGCACGTGTGTTTGTTTGCATTTTTGTATGCGTGCGTCGACATTAACCCAGCGGCTCTATAATATTCCCATCAAGTGATGTTCCGCTACTATACTATTACTAAAAATGTGCCACGGAATGCGGTCTCCGTACAATGAATCGGTAAGTGTAGATTGAATTTAATGAGTTTAGTAAACATTTCATACGCATCTGAGGCGAGAAAGAGGAGAATAAAAATAACATTCACTTTTGAAATAAATCGCGAGCTGGCTTGTTTTGCTTTATACTGTGAGTCCATCTATGATGTTTCATCCGACAAAGAAAAATGAGTACGTTCGTCCTGTTTCCTTCGTGGTGTGTGGTTACTCAATTGGCGCCTCTGTTTTTTGAAGAAGTGATACGACGTCTATCGGTCACAGAAAGCCCCGCCACGGTGATGCAGTGGTTATGGCACTCGGCTACGGATCCGAAGGTCGCGGGATCGAACCCCGGCCGCGGCGGCTGCATTTCGATGGAGGCGAAATGTTGAGGCCCGTGTGCTGTGCGATGTCAGTTCACGTTAAAGAACCCCAGGTGGTCGAAATTTTTGGAGACCTCCACTACGGCGTCTCTCATAATCAGAGCTGGTTTTGGGACGTTAAACCCCATAAATCATTCAATCAATCAATGGTCACAGAAAAAAAAAAAGACGGATTTCAACACGCTGGGCCGAAGTGTGCGTAGGCGTTCCAGTTTCGTCATGCTGCGGACATTGAAGCAACGCTACAGACAGGACAGAACAGCAGCTCTATGATCCAAGATTATTCCCGTCGTCTCTCTGCATTCTCTCTTTGCGGCACACCGGCATGGGTTTGCAGCTATGGTATCTCGGGAGACATAATGAACTGGCGGAGTGTGTATTTGACCGCTCAGTGACGGTATGGAAATAAAGCATCGAATGCTACAGCTCCCCTCTACGTTTCATTACGCGCCGTCATTAGCTCAGGCGCTATACAGCACCGCTGACTGCATAATGCAGCGCATTTACAACCCTGTTCCTTACTGCGGCACTGTCCGAGTCTGTACATAGGCGTCGAATGCATATCCAGCGGCAGCGGTGCCCGAAGCGACGCTAAACGCGCCGCTGGTGTTTCGTGCTTTGTCGAACGATTCCCGCGTTCGTGGAAGGAGCGCCGGAGAATAAAGAAGTTCGCTTTCGAGGCAGCAAAGCGCGGACGCATTGATTCCCATTCGGGCGTTATTGTTGCGCGGGGGAAACGGCGAGCCGAGTTTAGGTTACGGCGCAGCGGCGGCGTTCTCCTGGAAACAATGGGACACGACAGGAAGCCAATAAATCTCGCCTATAGCTGCGCGAATGCAAAGCCGGAGTGGCGAAGGGCGTAAACACGTCGGACGACCCCCTCGCGCCGACGCGAGAGCTGGGCGCTGGAGACTGGCGCTGCCAAAGGGAAAACAGTTCCCCTTTGCTTTCCTTTTTTCGATGAGAGACCGCTGCCTCCCAAGATTTCCCATCCGCCTGCTCTCTCGGTTTGTAGGCGACGCGAGTAGCGCGGGCGCAGCTTGCGCCTACAGAGCGAGCTTCGCGGGATTTAGCGAGCTGCAGAAGTGCAGGGAAGAAAGGGCTGCGCGTTTCCGAACGGCGATTGAGCCTCCGTCGGCCCACATCCATCCTATTTGTTTCCCGCCGCGCGCCTTATTACTTTCTACAACCTCGCGACGGAAGCGAGAAAGGAATACAGGACGGAATTCGTAAAACGGCGCTTTTCTTTATTCCTTCGCAAAATCGACGAGGGAGCAGCTGAGCTCCGAGAGAGAATTCGGCACGGCAGTAACGGACAGGCGGCAAACCCGCCGTGCGCGATGAAAGCCAAGGGGCAAGTTGGTCGAGCGACCAAGAGAATACCGAATAATAACGCCGCTTCTTCAGGCACACGTTTACGTGCAGGGTCATTTCATAAGCAGCTCACTTCAATTGTGCATCGAGCAGAGGAGTGTTGATCCGAGGCCGTCACCGATGCTGATCAAGGAACAATAGGATATATTAAGATATCGCGCGCTTCTCCGCGGAAAGTGCTTTGTTTTGGTAGCGAGACAAAATCACCAGAACAACTTTATCCCATGAATTTGGTCCAGCTCTTAAGGTCAACGTGCTAAAGAGTATTGACTTCGTGATTAAATGAATGAAGGCCATCGGCTAACCGCTTCTCTAAGACCTATACTAATAGTCGTCTGCAGTACCACGACCCTCCCTTCCATTCCTACCGTTATAACAACAACTGCAAGAAAGCTCGCTGCGCCGTAGAGGTCGCACGTCACGTATTTTACGCAACCTCGACGAGACACGCCAAATGGTCACGAAGCTGTCCAGCTCGTCCATTAAGGCGGTGTCGTCGCCACCAGGGAAAACCAGCCTCGGCGACTCCCAAGACATCCGTCTTCGTCGTGGCACTCGGCCATTTGCACGCTTGTCCGCGTCCGCCAGAGCACGCCGACGCCGAACAGTGCGCGCGCACCAATTAAACCCGTCCGCACGGAAAGAGGGAGCGCACCAGCCGGCTGATGGGAATTCCGGTTGACGGGCGTGCAGGGTTCAAGCAGCGAGAGTCTCGTCGGCCACAGAGGAACATACGGGTACACCGACGAGATTGATGGAGGCCACGTCGGCAAGTTTTGGAAAGAAAGCGCGGCGACGGCAAGCCCGCGTGAAGCGACGTCGTCGTCGTCGCCACCAACCGACCTGTAAGGCCACCCCGGTGACTGCCACCCGCAGAGTACGGCCACCACACGCGCCATCTGGGTCGAGGTATGCGCTCCTCCAGGGTCGCTTTCGCGGCGGCAGGGGTGCCTAAGCCATCTCAAGAAACGGGGAAAAAAAAAAGAAAAAGGAAGGGAAAGAAGACGCCTGACCATGCTAGATAGCATCGTAGGCTGGACAGCGCGCGTGAGACATAAAAGGAAAGCGAGCCGAACCTTTGTCTCATCGTCGAACTCACGTGAAGAACTCCCTATTTAGTTATTGCATTGCCGGCTCAAGTGGCCCTAGCTATCAGTGAGAATGCGACAGCACAGCCGGTACGAAGCAGTTCGTGTGTTATGTTTGTGCGTGCATAGCAACAGACACACCGCAAATGGCTGTGATATAGCTTAGCCGATAGGCGTTGGCTTACTAAGCTCGACATCGTGGGATCGGATGCCGGCCACGGATGCCGCATCTGGATGGAAACGAATTGCAAAGAAAGAAAGAAAGAAAGAAAGAAAGAAAGAAAGAAAGAAAGAGAAACAGTGTACTTAGATTTAGGTACCTTAAGTAAGCCCGAGTGGTGAAAAACTTACTCCGGAGCACTCCACTACGGGGTGTGCCTCATAACCACGCATGGCTTTGGCACGTAAGAATGGTTATCTATCTATATATATATATATATATATATATATATATATATATATATATATAAGTTAATGAGCAAACAGACAATGAAGCCTAGGAAAGCATAGGGGAAGTTACTTGTGGTATTTTTAATTGTGGAGAAAGTAGAAAGGAATTAAAGTGGACGAAAAGACAAACCTGCCTTCGGTGGGACCCGAACCCACGACCTTCGGATGTCGCGTCCGATGCTCTACCAACTGAGCTACGAAGGCGGCCCGTCCCCCCGTCCACTTTATTGTGTATTTATGTACATATTATCCTGGGAGTGTTAGGCAGCGCCACTCATGGCCAAGGCGGCGTGCGTGGAACGCACTTCCTTGCCAGGAGGCGTCACGTAGAACGTGAACTTAGATGAGATGGCTGCTGCCCAATAAGCCCTCGCATGCTACCTAAGGCACCAAGTCTGCCGCAACGAGGCCCAAGCTATGATATAACGAAAGGGAAGGGGCCCTTCCCTTTCGTTATATATATATATATATATATATATATATATATATATATATATATATATATATATATATATATATATATAAGGAACAAAAGGGAGTACAACGCACGTTGGTTTTTGCACAGTATATTTACTGACGTTTCGGCTGGTGGACCAGCCTTTGGCAAAGTAACGGCTATATATATATATATATTACAAGAGACAAGCCCACCTGATACTGGTTCCACACACCGAGACAGCAATATCGGCGACCGGTAAACCCAACATTCCTTGTCTGCTGTTCCCGCCTCGAGACAAAAAGAATGCTGCGATGATTAGCTTCGTATTGAAAAATTCACCTAACTAATAAAGCGAAAGAAAGAACTCGAGACCAACAAGAGTTCTCCGTTGCAAGCCTGTCCTTCGCGCGCTAGTAGGAATGCTCAATGTCATCACTTAGTTTATCTTCCAATGTTGCCTCGTTCACTTTGTTGAGCTGTACGGAGCTGTACGCCACCAGATAAGAAAAAATCGACGCTCGTCTTGCTTCTATTAGCCCGTATTGTAACGCTACCGCGAGTAAGTCAGCAATGCACGTACGTTTAAGAAGCGGTGGTCGCAGACTGAAATTTACTCCCAAAAGTATAAACGCAAAGACGACGAAACACAATAATTCTCCTAGGCGCGCTTCTTTATGGGCCAACACACAACGGCCGCGCATTACGCGCAGTCAGCTAGTTCTCGCTCGGTACAGCGCATACACGCAGTCCTTCCCCGCCGCAATAGAGGAGCAGCCCGCCACGACGTAAACGACGACGGCGGGAGTTGAAATGTTTGCACCCTCCTATATCACGGCTCTGTCACGAACGAAGCAGCTAGCCCGCTCCGACAAGACCCGCCAGGCGAAGGGGCTGCGCGCTACAGAAAAAGAAAAGAGCCGGCGCAACTATTGGCCAATGCACGAGCAAGCAGGGCCCCGGAGACACTCGGGAGCTGTACGGTTAGCTGGGCCGGCTCACAAACGAAATCGCGCAGGAAACAGAAAAAAAAAAAAAAAAGAGACTGGAAACGAAAAGCGAGGCTAGTGCGCGAGGGCGTCGAAGAGCGACGCGAACGGGCTACGAGGATCTACGTTTCTCGTATGGTGGTGAAGCAAGCGAAACTTTACGACCGGCGGGAGCCCGTTTGCGACTATGCCGCTGTTGGCGCTTCCCTGCATTGCATCGCGCCATGAGGCCGGGGCGGAAGACGGGACTGTGGCACGGTCGAGGGGTGCTTGAGCGGCGAGTGAATCGGCCGGGACTGCACGACGATATGGCCACGACGGCGTCTTCTGGACGGCCCGCCCAATACAAATGCACGGCGTGGAAGAAAAGCAAAAACTAGCCGCTGCGTCGCCGCACCACCGAGAGAGAAGCGACAAGTTGCTGACTGTGCAGGGTTGATCCAGTTGGTGTGGCTCTGTGCGCCGACGCCCGCGATCGAACCGGAGGCAGCATTCAACGTCGCGTCACAGCATTATTATAGTACACGCAGCGTAGGACAAGTGTTATCTAACCACCTGCGCGCGTACCGGGACGCGCTTTCACTTCCCTCGAAGTTATTTCTGCTTCGTCTACTGTCGTTTTTTTTTTTTCTTTTCCTTTCATCTTTTTTTTTTCGGGGTGGGGTTGGAGGTGGGGAGGGCGATTGCACGTATTAGCAGTGTAACATGAGTTCACTAAAGACAGCACAGCGGGCACTTTTTCAAAGCGCAGCGCTATGTAATTTGTTTCTTCTGTTCACTTAATTATTCGAGCAATAAATTCCAAAAATTTTCTGGTGCCTTACCGCGTCTTTAGAACGCAAATTTTGTTCTGCAGTACGTGAAATGATGATGCATGGCAAGTTCAAAGGTTTTGCAAAAGCATGTCGCAGCCATTGCGACATAGTACAGCATAGCCTCGAAGTACAAATGCTTTTCCGCCTAAGGAGCATAGGTCAAATTTTATAAACATTCCCTCATTGTTACACCACTCTTACGTCTTATGAGTGTTTTGCAGCATTCGAATTTTTTAGCACAGCTTTTTATCAGAATTTTCATTGGACTTGCAGGAGGTATGCATATTCCTTATCTTTGTACAGTCACGTGTTTTTCGCACTGAATATGGTTTTGAATCGTTGTGTTAGTAATATGAGTTACCGAGAAGCACTGTCACCGTGTAATACCGCCATGCATTCCTCGTAAAGACATCCGTCTGGTAGAGCTGTTAACAATGGCCTTTCCCTCGCTTCGAAGACGACCGTCGTTACTTATAGCATATTGCAGAGCTCATTACGCAAAGGACAGCTCCTCGTGCTTTGGCCACGAGCGGTTGGCGTACAATAAAAGGCTGCTGCGATAACTGGAGCAGTCCTCGGGGCTACTCATGTCCATTCGGCGCAGCTTCGGGTTTTCAAGAGCGCACGCGGCGGCGTCCTCAATCACCCTTCACTATTTCCCAGCCGTGCATCAGCATTTGGTTCTACGTAGTGCGGCAGACCGGGCGCCGCCCTGCTGAGCATTCTGGCGGCGCGCCCCCACTTTCTCGCGTGCTTTTTCTTCTCTTCCCCCCCCCCCCCCCCCGTGCCCCCAGGTCTATCGTGAGAGAATGCGATTATCGCACCACGTCAGGGTATCGCTGCAACGACATTACGTCATGTCGTATTGATCTGAGATGTGAGATCCGCCGAGCCGCAACGGCGAGCGGAGAGCTCGCACGACCAAGCCGCGCGGAAAAGGCCGAGGGAGCCAATCTCCTCGTGTGGGGGCCAGCCAGCCCCGCGGCGCAAGGGTCCGAGCCGGCCATCAGCTTCGGCGGCGCGTTTGGCCAGTCCCGCAGGGCTCAGGAGGGAAGGGAAGGCCACATCTCGGCCGCCGGCAAAACACACCCGCCGGATTGAGTCCCGAAAACAGCCCGCGCTAGCAGGGGGTGTGAAGGTTTAGAAAGGCGAAAATATCGCAAACAAAATGGAAAGTTCGCGGCCAGCTGGAGAGCAAAATGGAAGCAAAAGAGCGAGGGTGGGAAGCCTTGAAAGATAGCGATGGTGCAACTCCTTCGCAGTGCAAAGGAAGATGGACTGGCGCGGATAACTGGCAGAGGCTCTTACAACATCCGGCCGATATTACTACGTGACATATGAGAAGGCCCTGCCGCTGAGAATCGGCTGATGTTGCCTCTGCTACACAGGCAGCCGATTCGCGGCTATCATGTCCTGGCTGCTTGGGGGGGTGCTTGGGGGGGGGGGGGGGCGAACAGCTACACGATGGTGCGCTTCTCGGGAGGAGCAGTCGTACGAACGCCCCTACACCTGGCGAGCTGGGCGAATCGCAGCTGGTCTTTTATTGTAAGCGCATTCGCCTACAGATTGCGGCAGCCAGATAAAACATTTTACTGATGATGGTCGAAGCTCATGATAACGGCGCACATACCTCGACATGACATCGCAAGCAAACACAAGTGGGAGGAACGGTCACGGACTGCCAGGCGCATGACAATATTCGCTCTGATAAAAAGGGTTGAGCTGCTTACCAACTAGATCTCCGCTGCGACATCGCCAGCAGAGTCCTGGCGCACGCTGCAACTCCGAGGGGTTGCAACTTTTAATTTCGCAGCCACTTCTCATGGAAAAAAAGAAACGTTGCAATAGTTGTGTCGCTTACTTATACTGATCTACCAATGACGTGCCCAGTACTTGGAAGCCTCTCACCTCGGACCTTTGGCAGAGACAGAAACGCGCCAACACGTTTCTGCTGAAGGTGCGGCCGAGGAGGAAACTTTATTCTCAGGATCAGGCGGTTTTGTTGGGGTGGTTCTCTATAAGCGTCGACGAGGCGCCCGTGCTCTGTCCGCGCCCTTGGCTTGTCGGGTTGGACAGAGTTATTCCCCCAGGTACGAATTAAGCCGCCTACACTGCTCATTCCGCTTTTGCGCGACATTGTTTAGTTGCCTCGGGGCCTCCCACATGGTGCGGCGTCAGTAAGCCCAGCCCACACATAGTTTTACATTTCTCCGAAAGCCATGCGATTTACGTACTTACGTGCTCGTCTGACGGAGGCGCCAGACCAACGCTTTCTAGTGCATGGCAGGATACAGGGCATTTCTAACCTAAGGGGTTTGTTATTTCTTTTTATAGGTAGTGACGCGGTTCAATCCCAGCAGGAGCGGCTCTGTGGCTTGGCGTATAAGTCCCCAAGCCGTGGTGCGAGGCGCGCACTGCTTGTAGCAAAATGCCACAAAGTGTTTGTAGCGTGCTTTATACACAGGCGACGTGATAACTTGGGCATCAGGGGGCAATGATGGAGAAACAAAAGAAACGCTTCGGTCTGTTATGCTCAAAGTGATACATAAGAATAAGAACATCCATATACCGTCCAAGATAAAAATGAGATCAGCATGGCAACTTCCGGATAATGCTTCATTATAAATTGTAGGCAGTAACGATGCGATAGTACACGATATGATTTTAGTGAAGCTCTCACAACTTGGGTGAGTAGCTTCGTGGCGTACTGTACGAGCCAGAATGGTGAGAGCGAACCTCGCTCATCTTTTAAGCAGCCACGTGACAGCTATGCTGTACGCGTGCGCGGTATCCCTAGCCGCCGACCTTGCTGCCTATTGCACCTAGAATGGCGTGGCCTTGCGTCGACTGAGTGAGCAACAACTTCATTCATTAAGAAGCCATGAGGTTGGTACAAGAGTGGGTGTTAGGCTTGCACCGAAAGGCCAGCGTTAGGTCCCTATGAGCACCTAATTCGGGACATCATTGCATACACAACTGCAGTGGGAAAAAGGCGGAGTTGCGTGGTACTGACTTCTGTACGTCCGCATCTCGTTATCAATTGGGCCGCCTCTGTGCTCGCGGCTGCATCAAGCGAGGCTTTGCTGGCGCTAGTTGCCGTCGTGCACTGTCATCTTGCTAATCATTCAGGACAGCAGCGCCGAAAAGTGAAATGAAGCGCGCGCACGGAGTGTGTGTCAAAGACCACATTCACCCAGCCCTCCTCTTACATTCGCCACGAGGTCTCTAGTGCTTATCATCTGAAGCAAGGGCAGAACAGTCCACATTTATTAGGAATTTTTTTAGGGAAGCCCCGCATGCGCAGACCGCGGCACTATTTAAAGGGCGCCCACACTACCCGCGAACTCGCCGTAACGGTACACCGGCCTCCGGATGTTTGATACGGCAGCCGAGAGAGCGCTGTCTACACTGCACATCAAGCTTCACCGGCACGGCAGTCATGTGATACGAACTAGCCTCACACAATCGCTTCGAACGCGTGAGGTGCCGAGGTTGCGCGCGCTTTCGCACCGTATGCTTTTCTACTCTTCAACTCAGGCACAGTTGCTTCGCCGTCAGCGGTAGCCGAGCGAGTGGTGTCCGAATACACGGCCTGTTCTTCCGACCCTGCGAACCACGTGTCGCTATCCAGTCTCGCACAATCGCTGCATAATCGTGTGACGGCGACATTTCGCGCGCTTTGCGTTATCTACGCGTGGACACCGGGAGCTTCGTCAGGGCTGCTGTTCCCTTTTTTTTTTTTTGCGTAACAGGTGGTAAATACTGCGTATAGAGCGCTACAGTGATGCCTGATGACGGCACCAACACGGACATACTGCAACGACGGTGGATGTAATCATCTGGCGTGCTCCCTCCTACCTCCTACTCCGACATCGGCGTACGCTTGAAGCACGAGGCCGAATGGTTCAAGTACATACAAGCTGGATACACCGACACATCGAGGGCTGCTCAAGTTTACTTCTGCTGTTCGACTTGATCGAAAAACAGTGGTATGCGTGCAGTGAGTGGTGGTATCAAGTGATCTTTTCTATACATGCAGGAAAGTGCTAATCGCAAAAACAAAACAACGTGCTTCTGTGCGTTTGTGTCGTATATTGCAGATGCGTGTGAGAAACGACTGCGCACTTCCACTCGAGCTAGTGTGCTGTATCTCCTAACATGCTGTCTGTTGTGGGCTAGAGCGACCAGTTTACTTTCCTTTTGCCGGCACTACCCCGCCCATCTTCAAATCCGATTGTACGCCACTGATCACTTGCTCTTCTGAATTCCGTGATAGCAGGGTGACCGTACAGAAAATACTGTTTTCAGCACCCCGACCCCAGTATCACGGCGTGGACAATTACAATGCTACATTGTGCTTGCTTGTCCTAAATTAATATTTATTAGTTTTCGCGTATATCTATTTGTAATCTGTGTTTCTTTTTACCCTAATAAAACGGGTACAAACGTCTCTAAACGCTAGTCGCGTGAAATTATATTTCGCGAAATCGAGGATCTGATACGGAGAAAAAAAATATGCGAAGCCCTGCCAAGCTGATGACGTCGTCACGGCGGCTTGCTAGTGTAGCCATAGCAACCAATCCTCAGTCGCTGAGTGGCCACATCGCTGCTGGTGGCCGGCAGCGGACGCCGGACAAATTGGGTCGCGGAGCTAATTTGTCCGGCAAGCTCCCAGGCAAGAAAATCTTGCCGTTTTTGAGGAGGATCGCCGTCGGCCGGCGAGATCAGGACGGCGAACGGCAAGCTGCTTCGCCGGTAGTGCGAGAGCACCTTTAACGCTCGCGCACTTCACCGGAGAGCGGTCACCGTTCCGGCGTTCTGAATTATTCTGGGAGCACTAGTACATATTGGAAGTTACAGTACAATATCAACCACACTATTTTCCATCTCCGCGCGCCCCCTTCCGGAGAAACGAGGTACGGGCTCGCGGCAAAGAAAGAAGATGACAACGGAGGGTTATCAACTGACCGTTGCCGAGTGTGGAAGCAGAGCCTTTTCGTTTCACCAATGGCTCGACCTAGAACACCTACAAGTAAACACATCAGTATAGCGCGACGGATGTGAAGCATGATGATAAATCAGCAGCATGAGAGACTCTGGAAAGCAGACGCCGTTTGTGGCGCGCTTTGGGAAAAAAAATCAGGTTACTGCGGGGATGTGCTTCGTGATCTTCTTGAGCGTACGGTTATGAACGAGTGCGTAGCAAAACCTTCTGCCAACACGTCGAGTCCTGCTGGTTAGCAACAGCACTCTTGCGCAATCAATCGGGAGCCGAAGCGAAGGTAAAGAAACCGAGTGCGAAAAGGCGCTGATGGAAGATGAAAAATGCCGACAAGGCGGGAAGGATCCCCGATAATCACCGCAGCCGTGTCAATGGATCTCGGGGAGCGTTGCGGGGAGGAAAGGCGCAATTCTGGAACGGCGCATCGCTGTCCGTTTCATTAGCTCACCGTTCGCGCACATCTATCTTTCCACTGGCGGCCGCGTCGCCGCCGACTGTCACCCGCTTTGACGCCGAGATCAAACAGGCCCTTCGGGGCCCTCTGTACGCGTGGTCGATACATCAGGGCGCGTTTCGGCACAGAAACGGCTTGCTTCCGCAATCGTGGCACCGGCGCCGTCCAGAGAGCCCCGCACAAAAGGGGCTCCCAAAATCCCAGCTTCGAGGGAAGCTGGGGCGAAGACCGTTGGCCAGTTCCGACAGGAAAGGGGGTCCGAGCCATAACGACCGGCCTCCTTAAAGTGGCCACGGGCAACACACGCACACAGAGAGGCTCGGACGACGGCGGGCCACCGAGGGCTTTCTTCTCAATGCCGAGCGGCGCGTTAAGCGCCCGGGCAAACAAACAGCCGAGGCCAGGAGCAACAAAGCGCCACCGACAGAAGCGAGCTCCCCACTAAGAGCTGTCAGAAGTTGCTTGGCGATGTCCAAAAACTTCCGGGCTCCGCGTCTGCAGGCTCGGCACCGAGATTTGTCGCGGCCGGCTTGGCCCGCCGGTCGATGCGACGCCTCGGCAAAGACCGTCGTCAGGCGCGGCAATAGATCCCCGGCGCAGATCTGCGAGCGGATCAGGCCGCCGATCCATCGATTGAGTGCGCTCTCATTGGCCTCGTCGCCTTGCAATGAACACGACGGCGCCGCCGGATGTGTCTACTGCCACCGGTCGTTCGATTTCTAAACACAAAGTGAAGGACGCCGCTGACTCGTTACTCCTCGGGAAGTCGAAAAACACAGATTCTTCGCTAGACACGTCACGAAGGCGCCAACCCACTGGTCGGTAATTGCGTTTCACCGCGCGTATTTTAGGGCCGCGAGAAGAAAGCGTTGCGCCCGATTCATCACCATAGGGGAGGATGCCGCCCTGGAGACACCGCCCACTTCCGTGAGACTTTCGAATCGCCGTCCTCCGCCGCTTGCGACAGAATAGGCCCCTCCCGACGACGATCAATCGGCTTATTGCATTAGCGACAAAAGAGCGTGCCTAGCAGTGTGCGCTAAGTGGCCACGAAGCGCGAATCCGCGACGCATCTTCGTTTTTGGATGGGCCTTCGCCTTGGATGGCCTTACCCGGGGGTATCGCTTTTTAGAGATCGGGGAACGAGATTTCTAATTCAATGCGACGTTCTCGCGGCGTCGACGCTGCACAGCCGACGCCTGCCTCGCGGCACATCTGCGAGATGCGTGCGGTTGCAAATGGCCGAGATAAATACGCGGCCTAATTCAATTGCGATCGCGAGGCAACCGATAAGCTCTTTTTCGTTGCAAGCTGCACCACGGGCACGCTAATTCAGGCATCGACCAAGCGCTACATTTAAGCACCAGCGAAGGCGGCGTGTGCCTTTGTGCAGTTCACAAGAGAAAACGCTGAGCGAAATGCAAGCGCTTCAAAGCCGCCGCAACGCGCCTCGAAACCTCTGGGGCTTGTCACGAGAGTGCACATCGCTCTTTGGAAATAGCGATCTTGTAGCTTGAGAAACAGCGGCCACAAAGCATGGTCCTGTTGCACGCGTGAAGCTTTACGACCAAGCACTTGTTTTTTTTTTCTTTTTTGCCCGGATTCTCGTATTCGAATACTATAGTGGCTTGAAACCTTTCTAGCTACTGTAGTAGGCAGCTTTACGCGTCCTACTACTGCCTGCTTCACTCATACTCTCCACCTAGCTTCCGCTATGCTGCGCGGTGCTATTGCACGCGCACCGCGGTGGTGTAGTGGTTCGGGTGGTTGGTTGCCATCCCCCGCCTCCCCAAAGAAAAAAGAAAAAAATAAAGGCGGGTTCCATCCCGATCACTGCGGTCGCATTTTTGATGAACGCGAAAATGCCAGACGCCCGTGTATTGCGCGTTGTCAATGCACGTTAAAGAACCCCAGGTCGTCTAAATTTCCGGAGCCCTCCACTACGGCTTTTCTCTCCTCTCTATCTCTTTCACCCCCTACCTCTACCCCCACGGACGCTTAGCCGTGCTACCGACATGGACTGCAGAAATTAGCGTCCTTTCCATAACCGAACCACGATCATCATCATCCACGACGCCCCACTATACAGGCGAGGGATGGCGTAACACCACCGGTGAACATGGTAGCGTTGTGCACATGCGCCGCGCTCCCTTCGAAGTGCGCCTCTCCACTGTGATGTGCCCCGTCTAACTGGCGTGTTTCGCTTACAATGACGACAGGAAAATTTCCTTGAACGCTAGAGGCACACAGCTTCTCTGTAAACGTTAATAAAAAACTTGTGTCCCTTAACGAAATGAAGGCTGATAATTAGTCGCTCTGCTCACACGCGCGTGCAGGCGGCCACACGATTGGCTTAGCGCTGACGCTTGCACTTCGAGAGTCATCTGAGAACAGCGACAGCGTATTCCCTCGCGGGCCTGTTCAACAGCCGGTCTCGATTTGTTGGCGCTTCCAGCCTCAGCCATCCGTGGCAAGTTGCGTAACATGGAGGTGTAACGTGCCAGTCGAGGGCGAGCGAGGCACTACATCGCGTGCAGACAAACGAGCACGACGGTCGTGAGAACGGCTTTTTCGCGGCGACGATAATCAGGCTGCTCCCTCTCTCGTCTGTCGCGCCCCACAGCGTGCGGCCTTCATCACTAATTCAGCGAACACTTGCTCGGCTCCGCGTCCGTCCCTCCGCTGTCGTTTGTAGCGGGCCAGTGTACAGGCCGCTCGCCCCGCGAGACACAAGCTGCGTCGCCATCGTGCTTCCACGCAAAGTAGAAAAGCGCGGCGTCGTCACAATGTACGGCCTCTTATCAAGGGCGTCGTAGCAAGAGTTCAACGCAACTAATAACTAGCACGATATCTGACAACGCTTCCGAACAATGGGCACTCGCGTGATTTGAAATCTATCCGCCGTGCTACACATACGCCCGACAACACCCATCTGGCCACACCCGCTCATGCGCAGCACCGGCGCCACGTGAGCACCGTCTGCCACCTCCGCCGACACGGGGTTCAGCAATCTGCGTGGCTATCTGGCATCATTATTTCATCTGCATACCTAAAACTATGCGCACCTCGCACAATCAAGAAACCCCGCCCACCTTGGGTTTACTTCTTTAAGGGCGATAGTCTTTCAAGGCTACTTAAACTCGCAAAACTCTGTCTGTCACTCCATTCATTCGCCCAGCCTAAACCGATTGAAACCAACCGAGCCACCATAGCAGTGGTAGCACGGGCTCGTACACGTCAACATTACAGCGGAAAGGAAACGTCAGGCCTAGTTGATGCCAAGTATATGTTCATAACCGTGATCCGCGCAGTTTATTAAATGAAGAAGGCACACTTGGCTGGTTTTTACGTTAGTAAACGACCCGTGTACTGTGCGATGTCAGTGCACGTCAAAGAACCCCAGGTGGCTGAAATTTCCGGAGCCCTCCACTACGGCGTCTCTCATAATCGTAGTGTGTTGTTGTTTTGTGGGGTTTAACGTCCCAAAACCAGCTCTGATTATGAGAGACGCCGTAGTGGAGGGCTCCGGAAATTTTGACCACCTGGGGTTCTTTAACGTGCACTGACATCGCACAGCACACGGGCCTCAACATTTCGCCTCCATCGAAATGCAGCCGCCGCAGCCGGGATTCGATCCCGCGACCCTCGGATCAGCAGCCGAGTACCATAGCCACTAGACCACCGTGGCGGGGCATAATCGTAGTGTGGTTTTCGGACGTGAAAATCAACAAATCAATGAATCAATCTGCATTAGTAAACGAAAAATCAACGCGTTAGAAATGGTGTCGAAGAGCCTACGCGTTAAAAACAAGCCAACAGAAGCCGTGGTTCTGTAGTCGGCATTAAGCCAAAAGTAATAAAAAGGCCCCAACAGATGGCGCGAGAGCATAGCGAACACGGGAAATTTCAGTTGAATTCGGCAGAACCTCCCCTCATGGGAGGAGAGAGAGCGAGGGGAGGGGAACAGCGTGAGGGGCGGAATGGTGGAGAAGACAGAGAGTTACGAATCAGGGGCGGCAGAAGTCTTTCGGCGTAATTTGCAGCGAAGCAAGCAGATATGGTTTTAGTTTTTTTTTTTTTTTTAGTTTTATGACGACCTCCGTAGTTTACTGTGCGAATGTCGCAACGCCTGCAGTCCTGTGGAATCCAAAACGCATTGGCGGCATATATATATATATATATATATATATATATATATATATATATATATATATATATATATATATATATTGTAATGAAGAAAGAGAGACAGACACAGCGCCTTTGCTGCAGGCCGGCTGTTCTATTCTGCTCTTCCTCTTTCTCTTCGTCGTCCTCCTGCGCCCCTAGAGCGAGCGCCCTAGGCACGGCGAGCTGTTGGTTTATACATTACAATATATATATATATATATATATATATATATATATATATATATATATATATATATTTAACGTCCCAAAACCAGCTGTGATAATGAGAGACGCCGTAGTGGAGGTCTCCGGAAATTTCGACCACCTGGGGTTCTCTAACGTTTTATATATATATATATATATATATATATATGATCACGTTGAAAAACAGAACATTTATTTCTAAGTTTCGGCCGCGAGATCGGCCTTTTTCAAGATTAGAATAGAAATGGTACGTACAAAGCCTACAGGACAGTAACGGCAATCTCATGCTAACTTATTCATCTCCTGCACCTAACATTAATTCCATTTTGCGGAGACATCACAACATCCTATTACAGAGCGAGAAAATGCGGCAACTCGTTCCAGAACCGTCCTCGTGTAGCCTACAGGCTGGCAGAAAATATACTCCCAGGGAGAGAGTTACATCATCCACGACGACACGCGAAAATAACAAAGGTTGCGCACCCTGTCACAAACTGAGGTGCATATGATTAACACCACCGACATGGCACAAAGCAGCGCATCTTCTTTTTGCTATGAAGTTCAAGGTGAACTTCATAGCAAAAAGAAGCGGCGATGCCGGTACCGCTCCTTCCCCACCTTCCCTCCTTTAACTTGTACGTCGGTATACGTCATACGCCCCCCTTCTTTTTTTCTTTTTTCTCTTTGGGCTTTGAAGGCGGCTACCGCTACTCCAGAGGGGCGCCCCGCTGCTCCCTCCCATCTTTCTTCACTCACTTTCGTGCAATGTTTTATGAACAGCGGTTATGGCTCTGTAATTGTCGTGACACCGCCACGTGTTCGAGCTTTCATTTGCCCAATTTCAAATATCACCATTGTACCGTCACTGACTGTCAGAAGACTCAAACTACTAGTGCATGCATTTTCTATGCGTTTTTTTTCTGGCTTATGAAAATGCAAAGGTAGCAAAAATAACACTAAAAAAGAACGGACATATAAGGATCCGTTTGCTCTACTCTAGGAAATTTCTAAATCGCGACAGCGCACGACGTAGCCCCAGTATGTGCGAACAGCAGGAGCGTTTTGAATCAAGAATCAAGCAAAAAGCAAGCAGAACTGAACAGGCAGATATATATATATATATATATATATATATATATATATATATATATATATATATATATATATATATATATATATATATATAGGACTGCATATGCAGAAATAGCCTGGGTTGCCGCTAGTTTATTACAGAAATGACGATGCGCCTCTTAGAGAACGACGGTTTATTAAGTCAACGTTTCGGTCGGAGCCCGACCTTTTTCAAGACTTCAAGTCTTCAAGATTCAAGTCTTGGAAAAGGTCGGGCTCCGACCGAAACGTTGACTTAATAAACCGTCGTTCTCTAAGAGGCGCATCGTCAATTCTGTTATATATATATATATATATATATATATATATATATATATATATATATATATATATATATATATATATATATATATATATGTGTGTGTGTGTGTGTGTGTGTGTGTGTGTGTGTGTGTGTGTGTTTACGTAACATGAATGGCTAGGCGTGCCCGCAGCAAACGTAACGTTGGTTGCGTAACACATTTCAGCGAGCGCGCAGCCTCTGGCGACTGTACACTGCTACAGGGGGCTGGCCACCAATTCATTGTTTGACACGAAGCCACCTTAAAACACAGACCCGTACAGCGCTGAACGGTGGCGGCACGCACGCTTTCCCCGCGCCTTGGAACGCATCGTGCGATTGCGAGTCTAATCCAATCAGCGATAAGTTACGGGCAACCGAAGAAAACAACGGCGCGCAATGCATGGCGCAAATCGGCCGTGCCGGTCTGGCCGATTGGCGCCCCGCAGGCGTCGGCCGGTCTTCTTTTCCCCGACCACGCCGGAGGAGGTTGTTGCAAGCCCCGACGACTCGGGCTTCGTTTACAATTCCAATGAGAATCTGGCGGCAGCTCAGAAAGCGCGCATCCCGGAGAGAATGTCGCGCGCGCCTCAGGTTTGATTTACAGGTCCCCATTCCGAAGCGCGGAGCGACATCGCCGTCGGCCATGTACTGCCGAGCTGTCGCTTTACTGCTGCATTCATTCCGCAATGGCCGACGGTCGGGCTGCTGCTGCGCCAGCGTGACAGCGCGTCGCACAAGACTATCGGCAAAACTGAACGGGCCGAACGTAGCAGTTGACTTGGCCGAAAAACATAGCGGGAGCATTCGGTGTGTCGCAGTCAGCAGCAAAAAACGCTCGGTTCCACAAATGATGACGCTGCACGGGTGAACAGAATTGTTATTCTGATTGACCTAAAGCGAAGGAGAAAGTAAATGCACATGCCTGGGAGGGCCAAATAACCGCCAGCATGCCCTCCCTTTTTATTTCTTTGATGCTACTAACCTCCCTGTCTTTCCTCCCTCCTCCTCCTTTGATGCTACTGAGTGAAAGCGAATAGGCTTGGCGTCGCAATTTTTCGTCCTGTCAACGCATCTTTGCTCCGTAAAAGGAACGGCAACTTTATTTCTCTAGTTGAAACGTAGCTCGCTACATAAGCAGAACTGAAAAAAGTTATTGCGTTCAGGCAAGGACAGACCACGGGACCTTTGATGCTCCTCCCACGGGGTGGTGCCTGTTTTATGGCGATCGAAAGCCCGAGGAATAATGCTGAAGTTGGCGTTATGTGCGAAGCAGCAGTGCTTAAAACTGGGCCTCTGATATTATTTATTTATTTACTCACGCGCATAAAATAAATTCAACGGTCAGGTGCAGAGAGCATCAGAACGCTAATGTATCTTTTTTTCGGTGCTTAACTTTACGCGAATCTATCGACGGTATCGCTTCCGCGTGAAAAGGTTCTCAGTATGATTTTGCATTCTCCTAATGTTCAAGATGGCGCTGGTGACTGTTGATTGATTCGTGGGGTTTAACGTCCCAAAACCAGCTCTGATTATGAGAGACGCCGTAGTGGAGGTCTCCGGAAATTTAGACCACCTGGGGTTCTTTAACGTGCACTGACATCGCACAGCACACGGGCCCCAACATTTCGCCTCCATCGAAATGCAGCCGCCGCGGCCGGGATTCGATCCCGCGACCCTCGGATCTGCAGCCGAGTACCATAGCCACTAGACCACCGTGGCGGGGCGCGCTGGTGACTGTAATTTGCATACTCTGCCATCCCACCAAAAGCAGTAAAGCACCTGGAACATGAATTTCTTTTTTCACGGAGAGTGTCATAGTTCTTACAGGAACGTAACAAATTTGCCTGATAGTGTTAATACTTCCGTTCTACGCTGATTGCAACTATTGTTTCAGCCACGACGTTCCATTGAGGTACGTCAAGTTCATCAAATTATTGAAAAGCTGCTTGTCAACGCTGTCGCACTTTTTGCCATGCCGGGCCCACGCGCTATCAGAAAGACAAAATCAAAAACAAGAAAACCCCTATATCGCCAGAAGCTTCACCTACGGTCTCGGTTTGTTTCCGGACGTATGAATATAGTATAAATCGCAGAGTGCCTTCAAGATTCTAGCAATAACGCAGCGCCGTGGTCCTCCTCATTTATCAGTACTAAATTGCCAACGGAAGTCATCGTCATAGCAACACCATTGCAACTTTGACACGTTCACTGTGCATAAACTTTCGCAAGTGTCTTATCCACTATCACCAATTACACTGCACAGAAGGAAGCTTCCAGCGCTTCGTGCGCCACCGTGTGATTTCTGGTTAGTTTAGGTCTTAGATGAGAGGCTGCCTTTGGGTTGCATAGAAATAAGAAAATTCACCATTCATTCAGCTGTGGACTTACGCCGACGCACAGTTAACGTATAACGACGTATCACTGAAAGTGCGCACAAAGCACAGATTATGCAAGACTAACAGGGTTCGTTCATTAAACATTGTTCAATGAACCAGCAGATGCCACTCGCAATATGTTCAAGGTCCAACAAAATGTTTCAGAACTCGGGAAGGTTTAAAATTTTTTTACAAGCCTAGTTATCGTAAGTGTTGAACAGTCTTTACTAATATTAGTTCTGCTTGCATGAAACCGGGGGTCATAATTAATGTTTGCATTAAAGGGTTAATTTCTTCACTCGTCTAAATAAGGAGGAAAAGTTGAGATAACCCGTGACATTGAAGGTCCTGTTATTTTGCAAGTAAGATCCAGATTATCTTGCATAACAAGCTCCCTTTCAATAGAAATAAAAGTGCTCGTCTATAAAGTGTTCTTGGCAGCGGTATATATATATATCGCCATCAGGAGATTCTCAGACGTTTTCCACAGAAGGACGGCTTATCGAAACCGGCCCCGCAAGTCGTCTACAAAAGATAGAGAGCGCGAAAAAAAAAAAATCACCCCGTTGAAGATTATATATATATATATATATATATATATATATATATATATATATATACGCACCCACACGCACAAAAAGTCGTTCCATCGCTCGGCATACGGCGGAGAAAAAGAATTGAGTAAGCGCGCCGAAATAAAATGCAGGAGCAAAAGAAACAGTTCGCTGGCAGCCGAGAAAAGTAGTCAACAAAAAAAAAAAGGGTCTAGCGCAGGTAAATAAAAATGGGGCAAGATAGCAGGCCCAAGGCGCATTTCTTGATTAAGCAAGAAATACTAAAGCACAAATACACAGTCTTTCCTAAGAAAGTGCAGCTGCGCGGTGTTTCAAGCTTCAACATGGCGGGTGTGATCACGGAGGCGTTAATTAATAAGCGCGCCTTTGTTATAGCCGTCGAGCCGTGCACATCTGGATCGCCTCCGTTTAGAATTTTGTACTTTAATACTCACAGAAAGTAAAACACCGACTTTCGTTTTCTCAAGAAAAAGCTGTTCTTCTCCAATCCCCATCCTCTCTCTTTTCTTATCCATTCTCGGCGAGTAATGCTTTCTTGGTGAACTGATAAGGGTGCCGAAGCACGTCGGCGCCGTCCGACTGGCTGTTGGTCGGCATTGTGCGTGCAAAAATGGTGGAGACAGTTCATGGAGGTGGCGGCACATTAAAGCTCTTTTCGTTGGACGTGCGGTTAATGCGATGGCGAGGAAGCAGCAGCTGTATTACACGCTCGGCCACACATGGCGCCTTGGGAAACGAACGCGCTAGGAGGGGGGAGTCGTTTCTGTTCGCTTAAACGAGTTTATTGGCCGCGCTCGCATTATCAAAGACGCCACAGTCCACGTTGAAGTACCACGCATCGCTGCGCCCGCGTCGCCATCGGGAGATTCCCGGACGTTTTCCACAAAGGGAAGGCTTATCGAAGCCGGCCACGCAAGTCGTCCAAAAAAAGATAGAGAGGGCGAAAAAAAAAATAAAAGAAGTCACCCCAGTGTGGAGCAACGTGGTAGTATGTAATGCGTCACTTGAAAACCCTGTGTCACTGTGCGAGCTTATGTAGTACGGCGAAGAGAATAGGACGTTCGCGCACATGGCTGCAAAAAAAAAAAAAAAGTCTGGAGCACGGGCCACATTGGAAGTGTTCTGGCTTTGGCATCAACCTCGGCAGCGTGTTTTGGCATCTAAATCCACAATACGCGCTCAGGCAATCACGGTGTTATTCGGTTCCGCTCACGTTGTTATATGGGAATTACAAATCCACATATACAACTTGGCTGATGAGCTGGACGTATATCTTCATTATGCGTCACAAAGTATTGGGAGCAAGGCAATATTTGTCGGAAGCCGCTCCCACTGAATGTACGGGAGGCCTTTGACAGACGTCCCTAGGAATATAATGCGGAAGCATTTCACTTTCAGCTTTGAATTCAGAAGGCAGAAGGTTCACACTGTGACAGTGTATGCTTGTTCTGAGTATTATGCTTTTAATCACATGATCAATTATGGATGCCTCTGATAAGACGCGGTGGCTACACTTCACACCAAAATCTTTGCACTGAAACGAGGGAAAACCGAGTGCTGCGCTTGAGTAACCGCCAAAACTTATTCGAAGAGACAGGATCTTCGGAACCCCTCGGGACGGCCTAGGCCCAGGCTACGAGTTTGCTGGAGTTCTAAATAAGGTTTTCACCACCAACTCGTGTTTGAAAGCACACTCTCACGCGTAGAAGAAAGTGAGAGGCCAGTATTACAGACAGAATAAAGTTGTGAATGCAGTTGCCGTTCCACAAATCTGTGCATGTGAAACTGTTCTGCACGACACCGCGAATCATGATGCCTTGTTCTGCTTAAACCATGAAGATGTCATGGGTTAAAACGTTTCAGAAGCCACCAGCTGTGTCAAACAAACCAAACTCCATGTGTACGTCGTATCTAGATGCATGGCAACATTATATGACATTGACTTATATCTATAACGACGAAGCAAAAACATACTTACTACGCCCACCGGTGGCAGCTCAAAAGAGCACAGCCACGAGCAATGGCTGGAGCCGGGTGATAAATAGACACAAACGAAGAAGTAACGTCACAACATGACGGTGTACTTCGAAACCTCAGCACCGGAATCATTCTTATTTGGGGTAAGTAATTCATTGTTTCCACTTAATTTCCCTAAGCCGCAGCCGGCACTGCATTTAATAGGGATGACATTTCTTGAAGGCTCCGTTTTCTCTTAGACGACATAGGATGCTTTGACATTGTTGGCACATCAAATTGCGTCATAATCTTAAAAAAAAGCTAGGTGGCCATGGACGAGAATCTCTGCGCAACTTTTCACTCACTTACACAGTGCCACATACATGGAACCACCTAAGCTGATATGTAAGATATCATACTATGTGGGATGCAACCGCTTGACCTAGCACTACGGTACCTAAATTTTGGCGGGAAGACACAAAGTCGGGTCCGATGGGCTAATCTTCGTACGTGTTCAATATTACGCTCCGCAAGAGAAGTACCAAGGCATCGTGGACCAGCGTGCGCCAACGTTCCATTTGAGTTCTTTTTGCGTGCGCCAAATAAACAAGACGTTCCTCATCTCCACCCCGTTTCCTGGTTTTCAAAAACGCTCGTACAAGTTGTTCGCCGGAGGACCCGTCTCGTGCAAGCTAATAATACGCTCGGAAGCATCACGATCGGATAGAATTTGCTCTCTTACGAATAATTGATGCGGACGAGCACTTTTGCTGCAGAGAACACACGTGAGCATCACACTGGTGCATACGAAATCGAGGCATCAACGCGCGACGACGCAGACGTTGAAAATGATGCGAGAAAGGCGGCTGGAAAGGACAAGCTAGCATGCTGTTGCGCAGTTGTCTTTCTACTAAATTTTGAAATACGGTACATAGTCACAGCAGAAGATCCCGCAAAAGTTCCTCGTCATGTCATGCTTAACTAATACTACGCCTTAATGTTTGTCAGATGAAGCAGTGTTTCAGGTTCGAGTTCATTCCGACGAACAAAAAGAAAAAAATATACAAAAGAAGAGAAAGGCCGAAACGATATCGCGTGCACTGCGGCACGTGCACGACTTCGGAATGGCAGCCAATGAGGATAAATCCATCTTTGAGCCCGAAAAACCGACAAGGCGGCGTAAAAAAGGAAGCACAGACGCACGGCACACACAACAGGCGGAGAGCACGGTTACATCGAATGGCGGTCGCGCTTATCAGTTGGGTAGAAGAGAAAAAGGGGCCAAGGGAGGGAGGAAGAGGACGAAAAAAAAGAAGCATCACTTCCCGCGGCGACGCCCAGGTGTGACGGGCACACGCGAGCCACCTTGACTTGAAAACGTCACGACATTGGCTCGTCAAGGGGTGTCACTTTGCATACGCAAGTCGGGATGTCCCAAATTCGTCGAACGCCGCACACTGCGCCACTCGATCATTATTCTTCGCATAAGGAAGTAGAAGAAAAAGAAAAAGGAAACCAAAACAAAGAAAGACTTTGTGCAGTGACGAAAAACACGGGCATTGGTGACACGATGCCACGTATGCGCGTCAAGCGAAATACGTCGCAAGGTGAGATGTGTACGCCGACGAGCGGTCGGTAAAATTCTTACCCGCGAGAGGGAGAGCAACCTAGCATGAGAAACAACATGTTTATACAAAAATATTTGCTTTGCTTGGTTCCTTGCAAGTGTCCTAAGGCACCGTGTCCTTACACGGCGCCATGTTGGCCAGTTTTTGTTTTGAGAAACATTACCGTTCTTAAGCTCGATAGACTTTTCTAACTGGGTTATCCAATCTGCCATGAAGCGCTAGTTGAAGCATGGGAAAGAAAATAACGATGCGTACCGTTTATGTCACCTACGGAGAGCTGATATAAATATACGTAAGATGAGATTATACTTCTGATCGCATGTGGAACAAATGTTTCAGTGCCCTACCGATCGGTCGTAGCAGGGTGACTGTGGCAAACCAGTGTGGCAGCCCCAGAGGACCGAATTTGCAAAGAGTCTATGATTTAGGAGCAAGCGATGACAGAGCGTCACATCTTATGTGGTTGTAACGACACTTTGGCAAGGTTGTAATGTCTGTGAAGAAAAGAATGCAGCGTGTAACAACAGGGAAAACGAACATGATTCAGCACAAGCGCTTGTGATGTCTTTCTTTGCCCTTGCTGTTGGGAACTACGCACCAAACATTAAACACGTTATTAAACCTGGCTGCGACACTAGTGCTATATACATATAGAAACTGTAGAGCAGGTTCTGCTAGTATGTCAAGCTCATAAACATGACAACATTTTATTCTAACCTGTACGATATGTGACGGACACCACTAACTCCGAAAGCACACTGGCTCCTATGACTTGCCCTTGAGTTCACGGGCAGATTGTAGGCTTCTAATTTGCTCGTTGTCGGCGTGTAGGCTAGACGCTACAACGCCAAATCATCATTTTCAGCGCAACATAGGTAAACTGATTTGACTTGTAAACGCCAAGGTAATGCTTATCTCACTTTTTTCTTTCATTCCGCTACATTTCCCCCACGGGCTCAAAATATTTCTGTCCAAGCTAGAGTTTGCTACATAAGCGACCTTACATAAGAAACCTGAAGATACCCGCGTTTGGTAAACAAACGCATGTTTCTTCGCTCCGTCGTGACCGACGCCTTTGTTAAAGTAAGCACACTACCTAATAATGGGATTTATTTACGTTTTAGGTGTAAGCCGTCCTTCAGAGACCAGATTCTTTATTAAACAGTTTTTCCTGGCTTAAACAAACACGAAAGTGCTGCGTATTCATCTACACACGGTTAAATTTATATACACACAGCTATATGTCGCATTATTCCACAAATATATAAATAAAAAAAAAGGAACGACCGGCCTATACACTGTGTGAAGATGGTCGAACAGCGAAGCTGTCCTTGTTGCATCGACCACCGTTACAGCGAGTGTCACGCCTGCAGTCCAAGCTTCGCAAGCAATCTTTTGTTTCACCATGTTCCATCTCATTTAGTTTTCGCTTCCCCTGCTTCGCGTGGTAACCATCGTTTAGGAGCGCGGGATATGGTGCCGACGTGCCGCATCCGGCGGCAAGAAATTTTCTTTCTCGTTCGCGCCTGTTTTGCAGGAACTACGAGGTGAATCCGCCGCTATATCTGAAACGCGCGTGCTTACACCTGATTGGCCAGATAGAGACCGTGACCCGCCGGCTAAGCCAGTGGTGTTCCAGCGGAAGCGCACTACTACGTTGACGACGGCACACGTTGAGCAAAGACAGGGTTGCTTGTAAACGATTAGGAGTTGGCCTGCACGAGTTTTCCCTTTCGAAATGCTTATCTGCCACATAAAGATTTACTTTGAGGAGGTGCACGCTTTACAAGCACTACCAACGACGTAGCTGTTTCGCGTTGGCGACAACAGACACTAGGGAAAAAAAAATCAGCCCATCTACTCCGTGTTTGGAAAGCGAACCTGTAGTGACCATCGTTTAGGAGTGCTATCGTGGTGACCATCGCTTATTAGTGCGGCATGCAGCCACCACCTAATGCATCCATAATAGATCAATTATGCTCACATGTCGCAAGCGTACGTTGGTGTGTAGTCTAGTGGTTAGGACAATTACGTTAGAAGTGCGGAAGCCCGGGTTGAAACCCCAGCACCGGCGATACATTGTTGTTTCTTTCGGACCGTCTTTCTTTATTAAAGGGGGAGCTGTTCAATGTGGAGGCTGTCCCGTGTGTCGGATGAACTCATTTTTGTCACGGACGGGTGACCACTTTGGTCAAGTGGGCTGATCCCGAAGGCAGTGCACCGTGTGAGGTGGAGAAAACTTCAGGTCCTGTGAGGAGTGTGCGTGTGTGCGTGTGTTTGTGCATTTAGCTCGAAGTTGCGGGTTCAATTCCCGTAGCCGCTGCTGTATTTCTATAGTGCGAAATGCAAAGAAAGAAAGAAAGAAAGAAAGAAAGAAACAAAGAAAGAAAGAAGGAAGAAAGAAAGAAGAAAGAAAGAAAGAAAGAAAGAAAGAAAGAAAGAAAGAAAGAAAGAAAGAAAGAAAGAAAGAAAGAAAGAAAGAAGAGAATGGGTGGCTACATTGAGGCCCATGTCAATTAACCACAACTCAACGTTAATCAGAAGAACTCCATTAGGGTCAGACATGCTAAGACAAGGAAAGGAGAAGAAAAAGACAGGAACAAAGACAGGAAATGAAAGAAGAGCAGATGAGCTGTTTGGAACGAACGTATTGGTTTAAGTAATACAGCATCGCCGTTCGGCGATGTTCACGGAGTGGCAGAGGCGGTGATTTCTCTTTAATTCTTTCTTCCTTCCTTCCCTCTGTCTTTGACAAAACGAATTTGTTCATATTTCCCGTCAGGCAAGCGTGGAAGTGTAGTCTAGTGGTCACAACACTTACCTTCGGAACACGGGCACCGGTGTTCAAGCCCAGCAGTAACTTTTTTCGGTCTGCGGGGTGAATCAGCCGCTAGATTTGAAACGCGCTTCCTTGAACCTGGTGGGTCAATCGTAATCTCGTAACGTGTAAGTTCAGACAGTGAGGTTACAGTTACAGTCAGTGAGTTACAGGACTATTACACCGACGATGGCGCATTTTGCAAAAAGACGGCTTAGCTATAAATCCATTCGCAATGAGTTTTCAATAATTCAAGAAGAGTGCTCTGCTGCACGGTAAAAGATTATGAGGAGGTGCACGCTTTACAGGCAGAAATAACAATATGGATGATTCGTGCTGGCACAGAAAGCGAAAAAAAAAGAAATCAAGGAAATATATATTGCCGGCCCGTCCACTCCTTGAGGATGTTCGGACAACGAAGCTGTGGTGACCATCCCTTAACAGTGCGGGATGCAGCGCCCACGTGCTCCATCCATGGCGCCCATAATGATTCAAACGTGTCCAAATGTAGTAAGCGTGGGTGTGGTGCAGTGTAGTGGTTACGACACTTCCATTCGGAGTGCGGGGGTCCTGGTTCAAGCCGCAGCACCATGGACAACTTTTGTTTTCATTTAATTTTTCATAGGCAATTTACTCGCTGACTGCTTCGCATGACACTAATTTCCACGGTGCGTAAGATCTACATGATTTTTTTAACCGTCATTCTTTAATAGAGGAGCCGTTGAATGATCACGCTGTTGTCACGCAATAGTGGCCACGCTGGTAAAGTGGGCTGGTCCCGAAGGGTGTGCACCGTGTGAAATCCGGAAGGCCTCAGGCCCTGCGGGTAGTGAGTGTGCATTGATGTGCGCGCGTGTGTTAGTGCATTTAGCTCGAAGTTGCGGGTTCAATTCCCGTAGCCGCTGCTGTATTTCTATAGTGCGAAATGCAAAGAAAGAAAGAAAGAAAGAAAGAAAGAAAGAAAGAAAGAAAGAAAGAAAGAAAGAAAGAAAGAAAGAAAGAAGAAAGAAAGAAAGAAAGAAAGAAAGAAAGAAAGAAAGAAAGAAAGAAAGAAAGAAAGAAAGAAAGAAAGAAAGAAAGAAAGAAAGAAAGAAAGAAAGAAAGAAAGAAGGTATGGCCTGTTTGGGACGAGCGTGTCGGCGTTACTAACACTGCTTCGCTGTTCGACCACGGTGACGGAGGAGAAGGGGGCGGTGATCTTTAGGGGCGAAGCTCCTTAAGGTTTGGGTCTGTCCGTCCGCGTTAGTAGCGCGTTACCTACTAGGAACGCGCTACTAGGAGGGCGCGTGTGGGAGGCGCGCCCTCGGCGCGTGCCTCCCGGCGCGCGAGCTCTCCCACTCTTCCATCTGCTGTCTTGTGAGAGAGAGAGAGACAGAGAGAGCGAAAGGCGCGCGTTGACTATGGAAACGCTCTTTCTTCGATGAACGCGCTACGAGCTCGCAAAGAAGGAGAACGCGCCCTCACCCGCGAGAGACAAGCTTGACGCAGGCAGCGTCTTCTAGCGAGTTTCTTGATTGAAAAATACCGACTGCTCGCGCTGGAGAACCGCTCACCGGCCACCCATATATATATATATATATATATATATATATATATATATATATATATATATATATATATATATATATATATATATATATATATATATATATATATATATATATAGGCACTGAATCTTGACTTGCAATGAAGTGCCGGTGGGAGATTTCACTTGTGCGTAGTTGAACCATAGGGATTCGTAGCGTGCGCGTACTCGGCACGATCTACGATGAACCTCCGGAGCTTCGCCCACTCATCATCATTCACTCCGTGGATATGCTGCTTCTTTTTGTTGGTGAGGAAACAGCGCGAACACAGGGAGGGCAACGAAGAAGCACTCACCACAGCACAGGTGACCGTTTCTTTCTTTCTCTCTAGTTTTATTTTTTTGGTAGAGAACTGGTGGCCCAGGCTGAATCCCCAGCGCCGGCACCAAATTCTTTCCGCTTGCATTAGTTTTGCAGGGAATGTGGGGTGAATCCGCCGCTAGATTTCAAACGCGCTTGCCTTAGTGGTCAAACGGAAATCACGTGACCTGTCGGCTAATGCAATGGCATTTCAGCAGACTCGGACAACTAGGCCAACGATGGTACAACTTGGGCAAAGACAGCGCTGCTATAAAAGTTATAGCATTTCGCCTTCGTGACTCTTCCTTCTTTCGAATAGAATGCTTTGCCGCACAGTAAAAGCCTATCAGGAGGTGCACGCTTTACAGGCAGAAATTATATAGTCTGCTTCGTGCTGGCGACGACAGGCACGAGGGAAAGCACCGGGAAAGGTATCACCGGCCCATCCCCAATTTGATTTCATTTTATTTTCTTAAAGACCCCACATGGGGGTATTACATAAGTGGTGGGGTCAGCAAAACATAAATAACAATGCCACATGTGTCTATATACAGAAAACCAAACGAGAAGCTCAGGGGAAGATGGATGCTTGAATCGATGAACAAATTGCAAAATACGATTTAGAACAGGGAATGTCGCAGGAGCCCTTCTTCTCCTGCGACATTCCCTGTTCTAAATCGTATTTTGCAATTTGTTCATCGGTATACCCCCAGAAAAGGTTACTTAAATTTTCAGCGAATGATGATGCACAGGTGATGTCGACGATATGTTGGGGAAGGTCGTTCCAAGCTTTAGCTACACGAGGAAAGAAGGAAGCTGAAAGGTAAAAGTTCGGACCCGTGGACGAAAAACTTGAAGGGTGTGGCTGGTGCGGTGAGAGATGTACGATGCTGGCATGATGTAAGGTGCACGATTAAGTGATGAGTAATAGAACTTGTGGTACAGTAATGGAGTGGCTATATGACGGCGAACTGAGAGAGGCGATATCGCAGGTTTAGTTTTCAACGCTGAAACATGTCGTACGAAAAAGAATGGATGAACCTTGTAGCGCGATTTTGGACTGCTTCTAGATCGTTTATGAGGTTAACATGACGCGGGTTCCATATGGCAGATGCGTATTCTAGTTTAGGTCGAGCGAGTGACTTGTAAGCGAGCAATCTTACGTGATGTGGGGCGAGGAGAAGAGGACGTTTAAGAAATCGCAGTGATTTGTTTGCTGATGATATCCCGTTAGCGACGTGTGCATTCCATGTTAGGTCATTAGATAATGTAATGCCTAAGTATTTGAAAGACGATACGGATTCTACGGATTCGTTAGCGATTTTGTACTGAAATGCATGAATATTGCGTCGACGGGTAATGGAAAGGAGCTTGCATTTGCTAGGGTAAAGGATCATGAGCCAATTTTGACACCATTGTTGGATGTAGTTGAGATCCTGTTGGAAGGCTTCTTGATCACTAGTGTTAATTACTCGGCGGTCGATACCGCAGCCGTCAGCAAACATTCGAATTTGGCAGTCGTAGTACAGGGAAGCTGTGGTGACCATAGTTTAGGAATGCGGGATGCAGCGCCCAGAAGCCGCATCCAAGACATTGACATAGTTCAAATGCGTCCACACGTCACGACTGGGGGTGTGCGGTCCAGTGGTTGAAGGCCAAACCTCATATGCGCGATGATGCACGCGACAGCGACGGTCGACGCGATGACCGAGGAAACAGCCAGTTCGCGCGACTTGTCGCGTAGTGAAAATCGCACGAAAACTCTGTTTTGGAAATCTAGAATCGGTCGCCCGTCGCCCGGAAGTGCCATGCACTTGTAGCCAATAGGAGAAAGCCGGAACAGGATGTACATGAATGACGCACTGCCGTTTGCCGCCTTGTTCTTGATATTCATGCGCGTACCCAGTGATCCAAACCGCGAGCATTAAAAAAAAAAAACAAAAAAAAACAAGGACTTCGAAGACCATGTTTTGCTGAACTTTAGACAATATAATGGCCATAACCAGAATATCCTACTAAAAATCACTAATGGCGAAAGGCGGAAACGATGGAAAAGCAGTTTTAATTTTATTCTGAAAAACTAAGCACATAACGAGGAAAGTGTTGTTCTCGAAGGTCAGAGCCAGAGAATCTCATTGCGAATTTTCCGATAACTTGCAAAAGAACCGGGAAGACCTACAGCGAAATATCTTTTTATAACCTGCAGAGAAAAACGCACATTCCAATGCGTACCCCTCACCGCTCTTGCCCTGCACAGGGTAGCCAGCCGGTCTCAGCACTGGCTAACCTCCCTGTCTTTCCTCCCTCCTCCTCCTCCTCCAATGCGTATTTATTTTAGGAACTTCTCATAAACATTATAAAGGGCAGTGTCATCTTGAACACACCTTGAGAAGAATTTGGTTCACGGAGCATACAAAATGTTCCTGCTACCAGAGCAACTTCATTCTGTTAAAAAAAAAAAAAGAAAAGCCCCGTGTAATTATGTATGAAGCGTTCGAATAGGAGGCGGTTGAATGTTGGCTGCTTTTATTAATAAAGCATAATCCTAAGTAAACGACATCTTGATGTGTTTGAGGACGCTTTCCCTTCTGTTAGACGCTCCAGCACGAGGAACGCTAGACAGATCTCGAGGAGTCGCACTCGGTTTGCTTATTCAATTACATCGATTAATCAATACTTTATTTACCACTTCATCAAGACTCATCAGTGAGAAAGTATTGCATTAATACGCCATCACAGGAACTACACAATTTACACATTTTTTAAATCAGTATTCTTTTTTTTTTTTAGATTAAACTTCTGCCGCTCCCATTCGGAATTTGGAGCACCTTGTCAACATACAAATTTACAAAACCTATTTTGCTTACTCACATCACGCAACATAAGCTGGTTAAGGAAATCGAAAACGACGCGGCGGCGCTCCAGAAACATGAAAATTGCCAAATAGACGGCAATCCCGCGGACGCTTATACTAAACAAATGTGGGCGCTTTAAAATGTGCCGACAGAACGAGACATTCCCGTCGCGCGCACTGCTCCAATAAAACGAAACTGCAAAGCTAACAGAATCAATGTGCACTCGCAACTTTGGAAGGCGACGGGAGAAAGGCGGTACGATAGCGACAAGGAAAGCTGTTTGAACAAGCTCACTTAACATGCAAGAACGCATCGCGTCCCGCTATCTAGTGGCAAGCCTGAAGTAGAATATTGGAGGATGTAAAAATATGCAATAAGGTAAGATTAAATGCATCGGTGTAGAGGAACAATAAGGAATCCGGGGCATATCGTTCAAAAAGGCGTTCGCAGAGAGAGAGAGAGAGAGAGTGAAAGATAAGGAAATTATGCGCCATATATCTGTGGCTAAAAGAGCGTTACTAAAATATTTGCTAACGGCCGTTTCCTTCTTTGTTCTTTTCTTTTGTCCATGCACCCACTGTAGTTGTAACTTCAGGAGAAAATGAGTTGTCGCCGAGGAAAATAACGGTTCTGCTTAAGTGCAGAGTAAACAGAGCCACATATTCTGTACGTCCACGTACCAAAACGGCATGATGAAGCTCTCGATAGCGCATGTCTCCAGAATAACTTAGACTACCTGAATTCTTTAACGTGCACTTTAGATGAACTACACCAGCGTTCTTGTATTCTTTTTATTTGATTTTCTCCTCCATATAAATGCGGCCTCCGCGGCTGAGTCGATTCCGGGACTTCATGCTCAGCACAGCGATGCCATAGCCACCACGGCCAGTGCTGTTTAAGTGGTCTTTAAGTGATTTTAAAAATAGAAATACATTTTCCTTTAGCACGGACATTTAAATGGGATTATGAAATCAACGGAAAATGTAGACGAGAAATTTAGCCCTGACTGCTAGTTTTTCCGTTGAATAGATGCAACGTGCTTGTCGCGAATATTAACGTCATCGGCAAACGCTGCACTAGTGACGGTGAAGTGACGATACGCACACATGTCAGCGTCGCGCCCTTCCGTTGTATCGCTACATTTATTGGGGCGCTCAGCTTATGCGTAAAGGAGCTTCACCAAGAAAGAGACAGATTGGGCGAGGAAATGAAAAGAGCAAGAAAAAGGACACATCAAAGACACGGGAGGGTAGGAGTGAGCGTAACTAAGGCCGTAATTTGCATACGAGGTTCTAGAATATCAAATTTGTCCCAGTCGCGCATAATAAATTGTGAATTACGGATAAGGGAGGCAGCCCGAAAGAGAAGCCGTCAGGCTCGACGTGCTATTTTTTTTTTTTTTGTTACTACGGATAAATGCATCTGCTTAGCGACGAGGTGGGCACACTCGTCGCAAGCAAGGAAAGATCCAAGAAGCAGAAGCCGAACGTTTTCTTCGATACGCGACCCGCCCCGAGGTCCGACATAGAAGTAACGTTAGACAGAGAGGGAGTAGAGGATGGGACTGCATTGTGGGGAAGGGGGGTCGCATTCGTCCGGAGTGCGAGAAAGTGGAAGGAAAGGCGGTATATCGACATGCGGCCGTCGCAGCCTTCACCGGGATGACCAGCGAACGAAATGAGAGACCAAGTCCAAACCGCGACGCGAGCACCATCTGTCGCCCGAAATGGGAAACAGTCGAGCGGAGGCTGCCGGGAGAACTCCGCATTCTAGTTGCCGGCAGCACAATACAAGGTTGAATGCAAGCAGATATTGCACGTAGAATATTTCGCAAGCACAACTACGCGGTCACTCCGCCAGCTCTATTGCTCTCAAAGGTCAAGTGAACTTCGATGATTCAAACCATCCGCGGCTGGCAGCGTTTCCTACATCGAAGACATTGCGAGCATTCTTCAGACATTTCATTAGCACGATAGCTTTTCTTAACCAATCAGCAGCGAAATCTCGCAGTTGAGGTGGCTTTGTCTTGGGACTTCGTGTTTAGTATAGTATTGGAGCTTTAATATTTCTTGTCGATAAGAAAAGCGAAATGCGTAAACTATTTTTGCCGCAGACGTTCGAAAGGACAGACGGCAGCGCCAGTGAGCGCTAGGAAAGCGGGTCCTCGATGCAGCCCCACTGCGCGCTACTGCTGACACGGAGCGCAGCTGGCCGACCGACCCGAGGCAGCGGCGCGGTCGGTCAGCAGAGAAGACGTGTGGCTCGGCGCAAATACTGGGAGGATAAACAGCGTGGCAATTACGTTAGCGCGCCAAGAAAACAATGACTGGCCAAAGGAAAGGGAAGAAGAACAACTACGGAACGAGAGGGAAGCTGTGCGGACGCTGGAAGAGGCGGCGATGTATATGCGTAGCCCCGCCGTTATGCAAACGAAGGCCGACACCTGATGGCGCCCTACGGCCGCTGTGCCCCTTCTCTCCCTCGCTGGTGCTCTATTTGTATGCAAAGTGAATGGAAGGGTATTAGGCTCGGAGAATTCAATAAAGCAAGTTAACGACCTCCCTCGAGCTGCTCCTCGCACCGCCGCCACCTCCTTCTTAAACCAGCGGCAGCTCGCGCCCAAGAAAAGCGCCTCTCTTGGCGCGCTCCCTGCCCCGGATAATAACGGGCGAGATGGAAATCTTAATCGAGGCCGAGCGAAGGAAACGTCTCGCGTGGCAGCAGGCAACTTCCTTCGCGGACCCTCCTCGGAGGCTGGGCCTTTTAACATGCAAAAAGGCCCGGGCCCACGTCGCGGACCTGTGGCTCTTGGCGCACGGTCCTAATTGGCGAGACAGGGGCGAGCATGGACAGCTGCTGGCAGCGCCGGAGAATAAAAGGACCGCTCACGAAAGCGGGCAACCGAGGATGCATAATACCGAGCACGCGTGAAACTCCATACGGGGCCTCCTTTCCTCCACTACCCACTCACCGGGCTTGTTTGTCTCCCAAAAAGGCACGGAGATGCTTCTGTGGCAGCTGAACGTCGTTGAAGCTGTATACGTCAATGCCCTCAGTTTATTCGCTCGTGCTCTGCGCGTACAATGGCCTGCCTTTTGCGGTAGTACGTATAACCTGCAGCGATTACAATGCGGAATGAGACATGGTCACGCTTGATCCTACGCGTGAAGAGTACAAAATCGACATTTACTCAAAGATGTCAACATGAGGCAAGAGTTTGGTGCAGGCTAGCATGAGCAACGACAACGACCGCCCCTTTCGTATGGCACTTCTTTTTCCTAAAAGCACAGCACGCGAGGTTACGAAAGCTTACACTAGCATTTAGGTTTTCTTCTGTTTTTTTACGATAGCAGCCCACTGAGGATGAGCGACATGGGAAATTTCATAAACGCCTCATTTTGCAAATGCTGCTAGCGAGCGACCAAGCACCTTTCTAAATATGTCTGAAATCCCTATTCGCTCCTATGTAGGCCCGCATCTGAACAATCCTCAAGTTTAATGCTTGTTCACAAATACGCACTGCATCTGTGTGTGGCTCAAGCAATGTTAGCACGCGGTCTGAAAAGAAATAGGCCTTATAGTAAAAAAAAAAAAAAAAAAAAAAAAAAACGTGTGCAGCAGCTAAAGAGCGTCCGCGTTGCATACTGGCTAAGTTGGTCGCGTCGTGCAGCCCGTTTCGTGCTCGTTGACGCGACGAAAAAACAAATGCCGCACTATTCGTGTTTCGGACTTTGGCTCTGTGCTAAGCAGGCTCATGCTACTTCGGATCTAATCTACATAGAGCCTCTCATAGGTAGTGGCTGTAAATTTTCTGCCTTCTAAATCTCCGCAATTTATGTAGTCCGATGTGTGTGCCATTTCGTTTCTTTACCCTATCGCATTAACTACAGAAAGAGCTTTCTAATACACGGCGTGAGTGACTCTTAAAAAAAATAAAATAATACAGTTCAGAGACTTGTATGCAAGTACTCATTGCGTGTCAACGGTTATGTTTAAGTCATGTATATGAGAACGGCAAATGGAGACGAAATGATTTTGCAGCCGTGGAGCCCCTGCAGGGTTCAAGAGTCGTGACGTCAGAATGGGATGGAAAAAGATAAAAAAAAAGGGGGCGGAGGGGGAAGGGTCATTTTTAAGGACACACTAAGCGAGCCACCTGCGGATTGTAGCTATCGTCAAAACAATTTATAAGCACCGCATGCTTAGCTGGAGCGCAGTCTCTCTCGAACACACAGGAGACAAGACCACGGTTACAGCAGTGGGGCAGATGAATAAAAAAGAACGCAACAGAGCGCCAAAACACGAACAACAGCTCAGCCGTCAAAGTTTTCGGCGCTGTGGACCCAGAATAAAAGATAAGGTCGACAAAGAGTAGGAAAGAAGCAAGGGAGGCCTGTAACAACGCACGTGCGCGAAGCAAAGGAGCGAGCAAGTAAAGTACTTCGTTCGAAAATTTCGAAAGCGAAGAAAAGCAACGCGGCTTCGTTCGGATGGGGCTGGGTTGGGGTGTTGCGGGAGGGTTTTTCTTATGGGAGCCCAATGAACAAGGCAAAAGAAGGGATAGAGGGGCTAAATTCTGAGTGCATTTCTCGTCGCGCGTTTCCTTTTTGCGCACGCGTTCCCGGCCTGTGCCGGCCAGGCTCCAGCAGCGTTCGGGCAATTTCGGGCGGCTGAGTGTTCGGAGCACCTGTTACCGGCCACGAGGAGCTCTAGGAGGAGGCGTACTATCGATCCCTTCTGCGGCACGATGGAACAAGGGCGGAGGTGGCAAGGGGGCCGTTCCTATAGGGGGTGTGCTCCACGATGGCTCGACCAAACGTGTACTCGTTAACGTGGCGCCAACGAACAGGGCGCTTTGGCGACGGCTGCTCTAGCGGATGGAAGGAGGTGTAGCAAGGCACATGGCGTGGCCAGAAATGTGCAATGCTTGCGCAATTTTTATACATGCCTCTTACGTGTGGATTCGTCAGTGATTATTGCGTGCCGAGCTGCGTTATCGTCTGTCTGATGTGGGCTACGTAGTGGTGTGGGCATTGTTCGATATGCCTTCGGCAGCGTTGTGCAAATTAAAACTCTGTCTCTCCCTCTCTCCACACACACACACACACACACACACACACACACACACACACACACACACACACACACACACACACACACACACACACACACATATATATATATATATATATATATATATATATATATATATATATATATAGTTCGGAAAAAAGATTTCCCTGAGCCCGAATAAATATTTTCAAGAGAGATTCACACGAGTAACAAAAAGAATATAAATTTATTGACGTTGCGGCCGGTGGACCGGCCTTCATCAGAGTCCTGGTGAAGGCCGGTCCACCGGCCGCAACGTCAGTAAATTTATATTCTTTTTTTGTTAATCGTGTGAATCTCTTCTCTTGAATATATATATATATATATATATATATATATATATATATATATATATATATATATATATATATATATATATATATATACACAAATGAGAACTTGTGCTCAACTGGCCAAACGTATTTGGAGTAACATAGGAGACACGACTTCGCAGTTATCGTTTATTGCCAACAGTTTCAAGGCGTAGATGCCTTGAAAGAGACAGGAGCCGCGGTCGAAACTATTGGCAATAAACGATCACTGCGAAGTCGTGTCTCCTATTTTACTCCATATATATGCAGCTTCGATTTGTGGGGTTTAACGTGCCAAAACAAGCTCTGATTATGAGAGACGCCGTAGTGCAGGTCTCCGGAAAGTTCCACCACCTGGGGTTCTTTAACGTGCACTGACATCGCACAGCACGCGGGTCTCAACATTTCGCCTCCATCGAAATGCAGCCGCCACGGGCGGGATTCGATCCCGCGACCTTCGGATCAGCAGCCGAGCGCCACAACCACTAGACCAGCGTGGCGGGGCTATATGCAGCTTCATCAGCATTTTTCTTCCGCGTTCCTCTTCCTCGGTGTCCTCTTCGCGTTTATGTTGACAAACCCGTCTCTCTACAGCGACAAGTCGACGACGACACCGGCGCGATGAGTTGTACGGTAAGCAACAGCCTCTCTCTAAGCCTAGCTACAAGACCCTAGTCTCCGTTTAAGGACACGCGTGCACGACTTCGTCAGTGGGCTTCACTGTAACGCACTGTGTGAAGACTAACACCGATACCTTTAAAGTCGGCTTCGCTTCTAGACTAAAAGGAGTTGGCGGGGAAGATATTTTTTATAAGGGCAATATAAGCCATCTTATACTGCAACATGACGACCCTAGATCTTTAATAATAATAATAATAATAATAATAATAATAATAATAATAATAATAATAATAATAATAATAATAATAATAATAATAATAATAATAATAATAATATCCCTCTGCACATTGTACACCGCAGCATGTCTGTCTCAATTTGAATATGTTTCTGTGGGGCGGAATGGAATCTCTGAATGCAGCGGTAAACACCATCGAGTGGGTCCAGAGAAAATTCCTTACCTTGGACAAACACTGTTGGTTTATTGTCACAGCCATCTCTTCACTGCCGCCGAAATCGTGCTTATCTGCTTTTAAACTTTTGCACGGTGCTATAACCTGCCCCGAACTGCTCCAGTGCATCAATATTTAAATTCCGCGCAAGATAACTAGACAGATAAATGTCTTTTCATGCACCTGCCCACCTATGCCAACATTCGACCATCCAGAGAATACAGGATCGCCATAATGCTTACTTTCTAAACCTCGATATTTTTTAAGATTCCCTCCCATTGATTTCATCTGAGATCGGTACTGTTGTAAAATAATATCGCCCACTGTACTTTTTTTTTCTTCTTGTTGTGAACTTGATGTTTCTTGATGCCTCGATGTGGACTGCTTTTATCACTGCCCGTCTTTATTTTCCATGTTATAGCCTGTGTAGTCGTCCCGACTTTCATTGGTTGTTTGATAAACTCTAACGAAAAGGTTAGGCCTTATAATTTCATCATCTTGACGCAGATGAAAAATGCATCCACATTAGCAGGGTGGATGACCTGACACTACGTCCTCTCCTGCTCTAATAGCAAGAGAGGTTTCAAAACTTGTCCTCTATTACAGTATTTTTCAGCACTTTGTTTTCTTGCGGGTATATTGGAACGTAGATGATATGATGCACTCCTTCAAAAAACAGCCATTTTATTTGTCGCCGTTTCGGGGGGGCGGGGGGGGGGGGACTTTTCAGAGAATAATGTTCGCGAATACCTTGGTGTACTATATAGGCGTACCTCCAGAGAGAGAAAGGAGAACAGCAGCTGTGATATTGGCGAAAGCCACGGTTACGTAGAGGGTGTGTTGCATGTTTAAGTGAAACAAGACTGAAAGTAAATATTTCAATAATCTTACAATCTTTAATACGTATATGCCTGTTTCGAAGAGGTTTCTTGCTGCACTTCCTATATCGCACTCCCCACAGCAGTGTAGCGTAACAAACACAGAAAAAATTAGCACCTTATTGTGCAGGGCGGACACGTAATAATACCTCACCCTGTCGCACATTTTGCCCTTGTGGCAACAAGGAATGCGTCCATCTGTGCGAATTGATCGCCCTGGACAAGAACCCAGCAGGCGGTATTTCCTGTACAAGGCGCGCGACAACGCCGTACGAGCTAGGAAGAGCGTGAGGCCTACGAATGGAACAGGCTCGACCGCTTTTCGTGCTGACAGCCATGAACGCCTCGCAGGACGGGCATTTCATATTGGCTGTCTGACCGCTGCACGTTGCAGCATGGCGGAGTAAGACCCAGGTGTTGCCAAAACACTCCCCCTGGTATTATCATATCATTATCAAGTAAGATTGCCCATCGTTTCCTGCATCGGCTTGCAATGGAGGATAGCAGCCTTCACCGCTTCGGGACCGAAGATGCATCACGACGGTGTCCTTGTGAAGGCTTGGCAGCTAGTGAATATAAAGGAGGCTTGGCTGCCCAAGCTGAACGCTGCTCTCATCGTGGCAGCGCTAACATCTTACTGGCACAGTCACGGAGATGACTATACATTAAAAAAATCACAGCTTCGCCAGAAGGAAGAAGCTATGAATGCGATAGCAATGCATGATATAATATACGAATTAAGAGTACCATACTTAGGAGTAATCTGAATTGTAGTGAACGTGGGCTTATGTAAGCATGCAGTTACATAAAGTACCCTGTGACGATCGAGCAACAGAGACAACGGCCCAGCAGAGCTGCAGCTAACTCATGCTGTTTTGATGCCTTCTGGCACACGCTTCACACCGCGCGACCACATTAAGCAGCGAGGCGCCTGGAACGGAGCACTTTAAATTCATTAAAGCAGTGCAATTCATGCAGGTCACCATTATTGGGCTGTAAATTGACGTGGACATACGCTGCCAGAAATGCTGAAGCACCACACTGCTGAACATCACAGCGCCTGGACATGAGAAGCTTGTCGTTCCTATTCGTATTCACGTCCTATTCTTTACTGTATTTCTCGAAAGAAAGAGGGGGAGAGCGGAGGGGGCTGTTTCAATGTCTCTTTCACTTGTTGTGCGGCTCAACGCAATGAAAGCACGAAGGCAACTGGCGATGTACGTACTCCAAGCTCACGAAGCAAAAGACGGTGGTTACGCCAAAACATTTATAAGAACTGATTTTATTTGTGGGGATGCCAATTGTTTATAATTTATACAGAGCGAAATGCATAGTTCGCATGGCCATGAACACTGTGTGACTACATGCGTTAATAGAACTGATAGAGAAAAAATATATATTCCTGTCATTAGTTGAACTGATGGTGGTGGTGATACACCGGTCTGCGGTTCTCCTCATGAAATGCCTCCATAACAAAAAGAAAAGCTCTAGTCAGATATGTTGGTTAAAACTTTCATTAAAGTACAGTCAAACACATATCCGCAGATAATGCATTAAATTTTTTAGGGGCGAAGCTCCTTAAGGTTTGGGTCTGTCCGTACGTTGTTCCTAGTAGCGCGTTACCTTCAAAGAAATGAATGATGGTACGTGTGGGAGGCGCGCCCTCGGCGCGTGCCTCCCGGCGCGCGAGCTCTCTCACTCTTCCGTCTGCTGTCTTGTGTGAGAGAGAGAGAGACAGAGAGAGCGAAAGGCGCGCGTTGACTATGGAAACGCTCTTTCTTCGATGAACGCGCCCTCACCCGCGAGAGACAAGCTTGACGCAGGCAGCGTCTTCTAGCGAGTTTCTTGATTGAAAAATACCGACTGCTCGCGCTGGAGAACCGTTCACCGGCCACCATATATATATATGAGCGAATGAAAATCGATGGATCCGGTGAAATGTGTGTTTGAGGAAGAGGGTGACAAACGTTCGAAACACAAATTCTTTACTTTTGTGTTTCGAACGTTTGTCACCCTCTTCCTCAAACATATATATATATATATATATATATATATATATATATATATATATATATATATATATATATATATATATATATATATATATATATATATATGTGTGTGTGTGTGTGTGTGTGTGTGTGTGTGTGTGCACTGTATCTTGACTTGCAATGAAGTGCCGGTGGGAGATTCCACTTGTGCGTAGTTGAACCATAAGGATTCGTAGCGTGCGCGTTAACTAAATTAATCCGGAACTCGGCACGATCTACGATGAACATCCGGAGCTTCGCCCACTCATCATCATTCACTCCGTGGATATGATGTGAATTTTTTAGACAGTGCTCTCAAAAACATTCGTACTTGTGCACTGCCTGTAGACACAGGTGCAACGCAGTGCAACGTACATTCAGAAAAGGAGAGCGGACAAGCGTCCGAGACATTTGCTTTTGTGTCGTGAACAGCGAGGCGGTTCTCGTCAGCGGCAGCAGCAATGCCGGGGCACCTTCGTCCTTCGTTTTATCACACCTCAGTGCTTCCCGGAAGCGCGCGTGCGTGGAGAAAATGCCCCTGTGCGAAGAAACGGCGAGGCAGCATAACGAGATCACTGTGAGTGGGGGAACGACGGCGTTCTTTTATTGGGGCCGCCCGTATGATAGTGTTCCAGCGCAAACAAGCCCGGCCGTCGCCGACAGGGTTCGTTCACGGTACACATATCGAGTAGCGTCGTCTTCGTGGGCGGTCACCGGAGGCCCGCGCATACACTTCCCACACGGCTACCAATGGCGCTCGAAGAAAGAGCGCACATAAGCTCTCACTCTGTTTGCTGCCTGTAGTACATCCCTGTTTCCTTCGGTGTTGTTGTGCGCTATAATGCATCGCATCTACTATCATTATGCCTTGGCGTTACGTTAAAAATGTCATGCTGAAATTGGTACCACAGAAGTGTCGCGTAGTGTGCCGCATTCATATCGTGCCATAAGTTTTGCACCACAGCGATTACGCGCTTCCCAAAAAAAGTTAGACGCCGAAACTGAGCACGTGACCCTGGTCACACTCATTGTTTTTACTCCAGTGTCATCCCACTTCTCTACGACACTGCTCGCAGGGTGGGTGCGTTGGCTGCCCAGTTCAGGTATCGTTTGTCATTTAACTGCGTAATGTCGCAGTTAACAGCGTCGTCAGTTAGCACCGCTCTAGAGGTAGGCAAGATGGGGTTAGATATGTGCCTCGAATTGCACAGCTGTCGCTACGGATTTCGCGTTAGAAGGTAGCGAGCCCTTGCTTCTCGTTGTCGCTCCTTTCGAGCTTGTCCGCCGTTTCCCTCTCCTCAGTCGAGGTTCATGTATTCGATCACAGCTGGCGCTAGGAGCTTATCCAGGATAGGGTGCCTCAATGCACGCCACAGTGTACAGGGTAGTGACACGTACGGCAAGACTGCCATATTGTGTGAGAGCACGCAGAGGCGCGATGTATAGCAGGCACATCAAATTCAACGCCGGAGTCTGCTGCATTTCATAAATCTTGTTACTTTCACCGTTCTGCACGTGCGTCTGTTATTTATTTACGCCTCACTACAAAAAGCGGCGGCTTCCGCGTGAAGCTATTCGACACATTATGGCGGTGCGGAGGTCTATGGGTGTCACCACCCTGCTTCCAGGAGAAGCGGTGTTGACATCGAGGCACCCTAATCCAGGAGTGAAGTATCACAAAAAGAAGAAGCTTGCGTCTGCTACTGCAACAGTCCAGATACTACTAAATGGTATTCCGAGGTATACACGTAACAAGATCTGAGGGAGGAGCGCGCCTTTCAGAGGTTCTGGCTTCCACAGAGGATGAAAGCATTAGCTGGTCATCAATTGAGATAAGAAAGAGGCTTTTAGAATATTGGTGGAGAAAAAGCAGGGATGAGGTTGATTAGGACAGAAGCCGTGAAAAGCGGATACTTGCCTGGATGCCAGAGTATATGGCACATTGAGTGACATATGACTAGAGCGAAGCCTAGGTGACTACTGCTCGCCACTCAGCTTCGTATGGAATACAAACAAAGGTGTCCTCATGATACGGGAACGCATCAAAATATTGGTACCTCGGCAAGGAATGCTGCGTATTAAAATAGAACGCAAGCATATGGCGCAGTGCTTAGAATAGTTGGCTAAAGAATAAACAAAAGGAAGACAGACGACAGGACAGCAGACAGGCAGCAAATAGACACACAGAAATATGAAACCTTCCGAAAATAGGCGAATTATTTATTTTTTTTTTGTCTATGGTCGAGTCGTGCATAATGAACCGCAGCACGACAGAGAAATAGACAGAATGGGCCAATAACCCTACCTAACAAGCGCAGTTGACTTGAGTGACCGTTTCTGAGGTTTTACGTCCCAAAACCATGATATGATAATGAGAGACACCGTAGTGGAGAGCTTCGGAAATTTCGACCACCTGGGGTTCTTTCCTGTGCACTGAAATAGCACGGTACACTGACCTCAACGTTTCTCCTTCATCTAAATGCAGCCACCGCAGCGGGGATTCGATCCCGCGACCTTTGGATCAGCAACCGAGTGCCGTAGCCACTGGACCATTATGGAGGAAGAACACAGCCGCAAGTAGTGTGCGTGCGTGCGTGTGTGTGTGTGTGAGAGAGAGAGAGAGAGAGAGAGAAATCCCTATTTTAAAACAAAACACGCGTTTCCTTCGCCTAGAGGTGGGCGACTCTATAATTTCAGGTTGCTATGGCTAGCACCAGAAGACCGGGACCTGTTTACTAGCTGGAGCTCGTCCAGCGTTGTCACATAAGCAATGCGCCCCACAGGTGGAGGTGTAAACATGTTTCGGTGCACATTAAGGGTTGGCCACCATTTTTGTCGGTAGTTCGCGTTGGTTAGTAGACTTCAAACAAACTAACTTTGGTTACTAACACAAAAACAGCAAGTCTAAACCCAAGGTGCACAGTTAAAGCCCTCCCCATTGCCCAGGAGAGTTGGCAATTAACGACGCAAGCGCAAATGTTCCGCAGTTTCTCGGCTAGCTCTTTACTCACCAACTTGAAAAGCCTGCGGCGAAGAAAGGTGTCTAATTACTTACGAGAAAGTTATTGCAAGCCGCAGAGCACTTTCTTTTTTATATGCGGTGGCGCGAGATTACAACAGCTACCAGAGGAGAAAGTGGGCGCTTTCTTCTGAAATAGCATTGGCTTTGCAACGCCTCGCAGCAGACAACGAAGTTACAACGCCGACTTGGAAATAGTGCAGCCGCATCTGCAGGCTGCCACGGTCCTTCACAAAGCAAGGGCACACCTGTACACCTTGGAGAGTCTTTTACCGAGAACGCTATTAATCATGCGGGCGCCGAGGCATAAGTTCTGCGAACGCTTCAGGCACCGGTCTTGGTCTCGACGGCTTAAAGTTGGACCACGGTTACTCTTTGTCTTCATGGGTTCTAAATGTATGCAGGCAAGCCACCTTGCTTGGGCGTCGTAGGAACTAGCGCAACTTGGAATCCTTGAAGCGGCCGCACTTTCGATCTGTTTTGAGCCACGGCAAACATAACGTGTTTTATTATTTGTTTAGGAAATATGCTGCATTACTGCGCTTATTTGTTAAAGGAAGGAAAGCTTGCCATTTGCCGACTCATGGAACAGCTTCTGCATGTTTTACGGGAGCCGTTCAAAAAGTAAATATTCTAATAATACGTTCAGTTCCTGGAGAAGCGTGCCGCAAACCGCTGCACGGCACGAGGAGAACGGCCGATGCCTCATATCTTCGCCGCAGTGAAATTATTCGTTTCTTTTTCGCGTACGTCTTAAGAAGGTAACAAGACGAAAGCGAACAAACTTACACAGGTATCAGTGCATACTTTGAGCCCTTGAGTTTGACTTTTGAAGGAAATGGACCTCCAATAAAAGAGGCGAATGTCATCTTAATAGGTGTGAAAATATTCGCGCCCAGGGCCAATTACCAAAGTGGAAAACGTTATGCAGGAGACGCCGCTTGCGGGCACGCACTTAAGAGCGGTACAAGAAACACTGACGTCATTTGTTGAAGCAAGAGCAGGCGATTTCCAGCAGCATTTGAAATCAACTTGCAAATTCGCTGGTGCGCGCAGCGCAACAATATTTGGCTCACATGTCCGCAGGAGCTCCACGACTGACTGACACCGTTTTCTGGCGATGTTATAAAGTGTCGCAGGGCATCTTCAAAGCAGAAGCAATCTCTCTTTACGTAGTGTCATTTTCTTTTTGTTTTTCTAAACGGTGAACGAGTACCCCTGTCATTTCACAGGCTCCCAGCACCGCAAAGAACGTGCCATCATTTTGCGAGTGGAAGCTTAACTGAAAGAAAACAAGCAGGGACAGCCAGAGGAGAGGACTGGTGACCAGGGCGTTCCGTACTTTGGTCGCGATATTCGCTCGCAGGAGTGCCAGCCCTAAACATAGAGTGCGAGTTGCAAAATAGCACGACGTAGGCTACAAAAGCCTCGTCAATACAGCGTCTGTGTATTAAGCGAGTGAAACTGAATTAGTGTAGACCTGCGCTGAAAGCACCGTATCTCTGGGGTCTCCTGGTCGCGGACCAGGGCGCGGCTCCTGGTTTGGGGCTGCTTCGAGCGCGTTTACATTTCCATGCTTACTTTTTTTTCCTCTTACTGACACTGTCGACTAGACGAGACACAGCGAACCTTGTACCTGACCCTGCATGCGAACTGCCCGAGCAGGTTGTCGTCTCAACCGAGTATTCAATATGATAGAATGTAGCTTGGCTCTCACTGTATGTCCTTTTAAAAGCTATTTAACAATTTCATTGTTCGTTAAATGTGAACTGTTTTACATGCTGTCTGACTTTCAAAACAACGAAAGTGACCAGCGGGCGCAATTCTGTCACGTTGTTCAAACCGTAGGAACCGAGTAGGTCAGCAACCAAGGTTTGACCGCCATATCTCGTGTCGCCAGACCAGCCGACATAACGAGAAAAACGTGTTGATTCGAAATCAGATAAGTATTAAGCTATACCTTGACAACGTGTGAAGTGCGTGCAACAGTAGTGACTGACTCTTGTGCTATATTGTACAGAGTGAAACCAAGGTATATCTCGGTCTGAAAATGCTCGATTTAATAAAATACGAGAGAGTATTGCACTATCAGCAACTCGTAGCCAGCGTGAAAAAGTAGTAGTCGGTCAATAGACGTAGGCGGTGGTTATTTTGCTGAGAATGACTTGCTTACCATGCGTTACGTTAGCCGCTGCACGTGCTATTCAGAGCCTGCAACGCATCTAGCATCCCAGAGACTAGCGAGGTTCGACAGCAGTTCCATCGAAGCAAACGAAATCGCTGCTATACACGCAAGGGCCGTAGTCGTCAAGAAAATGTCGGAAGGTCACCCGCAAAAAGCCCTTAATTGAGGTGTGCGCCACAGTGTACGCATCGCATATTATCGCACAGCGAGGCAAACTCTGCAGGACGGTGCCGAAAGATTTCAAATCCAAGTCCATCTTAAAGAAATCGAAGAGACTCACAAGGTTAGTAGAGCGGCACACCTGATAGGTAGAGGCGGCGGCCGAGTGTACGAGGCCAGCACCGCTTTATTCACATCGGAGCCACCAGCGAGCGATTACCACAGCGCCGCTGGCGCACGAGACAGCGACTCCGCTCTCGAGAATTTAAGAGACAGTGAGCAAAAGAGACTTCACTCCGGAATTCGGTCTCAAGCATTCCTCTGGCGCGCTGCCAGGAAAAAAAGAAGAAAAAGCGGCAGCCCTCAACGTACCAGTTGCGTGCATCGAGCATCCGACCACGAGTCGCACTACACAGCGAGACAGTGAAGAGTTCGTGTCCGTATGAGGCACACACCACGAAGCTAACAGAATAAAATGCACCCTTTCATTGAAGATATCACTGAGTTCTCACCGCGGAACTCGCAGCGTAAATGAACTTGTAGACCATTGAAATCATCGTGGACCTTTCGGAAACGCTCGTATGGTGAACGCTTTGTTTATTCAGCGGGATTCACGTTACAAAAACCCAGCAGTGGCTTTTCATTGCATGCTTTGTTGCTTTATTCACTTCGTGTTCAACCTTGTTCAATATTTGTTTCTTCTGGCATTAACAAGCAGGGGATGACAGCGATGCAGAATGACAAGAGCTGAGTCGGAATATCTTCAACAAAGTTTCAGAGGGCCTTGAAAAGAAAAAGAAAAGAAAGAAAACGAGAACGCGTTCCAGCGTTTCAAAGTTCATTGCGCGTCGCTTTACCTCAGGAGGGCATTACTGCATTTGCATAATGCGAAGGACACGCCCCCCCCCCCCCCCCCCTAAATCCATGCCGTCTACTTCTTTTTTCTTTGTTTCGAAGTACACCATGCATATTGTTGATCACACAGACGAGAATGTGAGGAGTGGGGTGATTATGTCACAAGCATATGTATGTATACAACGTAAGCAACATTCGGCAGTGATATCATATGTGGCCTACGACGGCTTCTCATAACTTTGTTAGCACCAGGCTCTGTAGAGCGCGCGTGATTCTGCGAACGGTTCTGCGTGCACGTATGCTTTATGGTCATAACATGGTAGGTTATGAATTAGCCAAGCTACACATACCGGGGACGAATATTCGATGACATGCACATCACCAAACCGATGAGGGTCGCCGTGAAAGGCGTTTCTTTAACGCGTATGCTGTCCCACATTGCACCGAAGTAGTCGGATGGCCTGCGAGTTCTTGCAGGCTGAGTTCATAAGTGGCGACAAGCGCTCGAGGCTAGAAGTCTTGGAACAATACAGCCCGGGAGGGGAACGAAAGCAAAGATGAAACTAAAACGATAAATAAGAAGCCGCAACGAAAGGTACTGCAACATAGTGAGCACCGTCTCTAAGAATACTGGCGTGTTCTGCTCACATCCTGGAGTCTGCTGCGAACGAGCAAGGCCTGGCGGCAATTTCGTTCGTTCTTTCTCCGCGAAAACACATGCCTCGCGTTGCTCGCTGATTGGTCCCTGTGCTACGAAGGAAGGGCTATAGTTGGCCTGTGTTTGAGCCGACTTTTAAAGACGACATTCCGCACATAGGTGCAGGCCGTGTTCAGATTCCTTTCCTTCAGCAAGTCTGCCATATGAGAGTATAGTGGTCCCCCGATCAATAAGCGCCCAGCTGCGGGCTTTTCTTTCTCATTTTTTAGACAGAAACTGAGCCAAGAACACAGCACTGCAACAACACAAAAACAACAGTAATAGGAGAAGCATAGCACAACTTGACTTCATTTACCACAGCGGTTCTATGTATTCTAAAGCAAGGTTTAAAGCTCATGTACTAAGAATGTGTAAGTAATAATATATTCTTTGACGAAGAGCAGCATGTTTATTATTGCGCCAGGCAGGAGAAACGACGACATTTCAGCGACTGAAATAGCAGGGCAGACTCTTGCAATATAGCGCTTAGCGGCGGCGCAGGAAAGACTAATGCTTCGGAACGCATCAATACAACGTCGGGCACCCTGCAAAAACCGCAGTCGGCTCATGGTCCCTGATGATCAAGGCTGACAAACAAATACATACATGCGACAAGGGTATAAGCTACGTTCTACTGAAATACGTGGTTCTTGCCCCGACCTACTGAACTCCAGACCTGCACAGATAGCTGGGCTGTAGGCGAGAGGGGGGTGGCGGCCTACGCCAGGTCTCGCTGAAAAGTTCGCCGTTGGTGTCACTTTCTTCTACCTCTTCGTACGCCTCTCGGAGAACGCTTGCGCAGCGTCGGAACGAGAACGCATCTCCTGCTGTGTGGCTATTTTTGCGAAACTATGCATGGGATTAAGTAAACTATATATATTCACTGCGTTGAAGTGTCCGCAGTGCTGTGATTGAACACACACACACTATATATATATATATATATATATATATATATATATATATATATATATATATATATATATATATATATATATATATATATATATATATCCTTACAATTGTGTGGTGCGTACGATACACGACTATGCGTTGGCATTCTTCACATCCCTACGCAAAGAAAACAAACAACTGATCGAATGCCCGTTTAAAAATTTGATGGCATGTCAAATGTTAGTGTGTATCCTATATACTATACTTAGGACTGTGTGCATGACGCGTCATTTAGGTTAAATGCGTGGGTCACGTAGTAGTGCGGTTAGTAATGAAAGCAGACACTGCGTACAAAAGTGTTCCGTGGCCTCGGTTTTACGACCACAGAATTATGTGTTTTACCGCTTATACGTATACGGCTGCAAAATAGGACAATCATCATCATCATCATCATCATCAGCCTGTTTAGGTCCACTGCAGGACGAAGGCCTCTCCCATCGATTTCCACTCCACCCTATCCTGAGCGAGTTGGTTCCACTTTATGCTCGCAAACTTTTTAATTTCATCGCTCCATCTAACCTTTTGCCTACCTCTGCTGCGTTTTCCCTCTCTTGGTATCCATTCCGTCGCTCTTACTGTCCATCTGTTATCTTTTCTCCTCATGACATGTCCTTCATCATCATCACAATCATCAGTCGGGGTAAAAACTATACATACCGGTCCCTACTCGCCATTACACGTTCTGGCTTCAAGGCGATATCGACCAGGCCTTGATTGCTGAGGAACTGTCTCAAGGTGTCGGAGGTGTGCGTCGAAGATGTGGTGTTTCAATGAGCCGGTGAATACGAACTGCAGAAAAGAACTTAATTTGCTTTTCGCGCCTCGCTCTTCCTGCTTTAGGTGTTTAGTGTCTTCCTATACTCTAGGTGATTAATAATTTAATTGCATTCTTATCTTTGAAATACTGTACATTTTGGAGCGCTTTGCGCCGTCCAAATTATCAGCGCTAGCGTCGAAGGAGGCGACAGCGAACAGGCAAAAACTAGCGCCACGTCGTTCTTAAAGGGACTGACAAACGATTTTTAAGGACCCTGATTCGTAGTGCGCAATGAAAAGCTCGCCCCTTTACTATTTTCAGCAGCAGCGGGTAGTTCAAAAAGCGCGTGGATATTTTGCACGCACAATTTTTCGATCTGAGAAGCCTCTAAAAAAGGCAGAGTGCGCACTCTAGCTACGTTGAAAAGTGATCACGATGCCGATAATCCACCTCGCTTCCGGACATCGTTCTGCTTTCGCAGGAGTGAGCGTAGACTACCTAGATTTTGACTTTTTCCGAGAGCTTTTCGAAATAAAAAGACGGTGCGATGAGTTCGCATTGTTGGCCAGGCTGACCTTTTATTGGTAAGGCGTTCTTTCACATGTCCGCGCCTACGTAATGGATGGCAGGGCTCCGGCGCCGTCATTCTGGCGATAGCCGAGCCAAGCCAGGTCAGCTAGATCCGAAGCCACGCCTTCGCACGTGACGGCAGAAACGCGCAGCAGGAACGCGCGCTACAAACGAAGGGTTATCTGCACACTGTACGTGAGAAAAAGCTTATAATATCAAAATTTCATGCGGTCCGATACTAGTAAACAAATAAAATATTGCGTAAATTTGTAGAAGGTCATGTGACCGCACTCTAACTCTAGTTCGCATGTTTGCCACTTGAGCTACCAAACGTTAGTTTTTGCGACTTTTCATGAAGAAATAAGAACATAAACCCATGTTAATGAAAAAAAGTAGCGTCGTTTGAGCCAGTGCAACACACAATCTGTCCGCCAGTGGAGTCATCTCAATCCAAGTTTTGGGTGGTCGTCTGTCCCTTTAAGTTCCGTCTCTAGCGGCAGAATAAGTGGTGAACCAGAACAGGGTGGATGGAGTGGCGCGCATTCTGCGCGGTTCCGCGCAGGCCTGGCTCTTCTTTCTTTTTGCCATTGGTCGGTCGGCTTTTCTTATGATATGTCCAGCATCGGCTTTGGCTCTTATGAACTTTTTTGACGTAAGTTGTTTTTGTGAATACGGGCTCTGGAATTCAGTAGGTTGTGGTTTACGCAGCGCTGTTAAGAACTTCAAACGCTCCATACTACCACGCGTCACAATGGCGTGCAAGACCACGATGAGAAAGTCAAGAATGCAGAACTTTTCAGCACAACGCGACCAACAAGCGTACGGACTAAACTCCAGGAAAACAAAGGGGACTCCTCGAGTAACTTCATGTAGTAAGCGGCTGACAATGATAATTCCTTCCGACAATGAACAGTCGACATTATGGTAAGCAATAACTTGCGTAATAATTAACGGAGAGAACAAGAAAGTCGTGGCTCAGCATGTATCACTCCGAGGAGGTGCGATTGAACGCAAACACTTCTGTTTATCTTTGGGCAATAGAGTACCGCCAGACTCGGTGCATGTTAAGGATCTACATGACACGTCATATTATTGCAGGCTCTTCTGAGTCATCCCCTCCGCACAGTGCCGGTTAAACGAGCGGTTGCAATTCCAGTTCATGTCCCTGATTTTCCCTCATTAGCATTGTGCGCTCTCTCTCTCACTGAAAAAAGCTTATTTTATCTAATTTGCTTTTTTAAGACTGGTATCACGTTCCTTTTGATCATGCGACGCTTGAATGCACTGTAGCGTCATCAAAATGTTACCAGCTTGACATGTTCATGACCATAAAACACCTCTAGTGCTTTCTAGTACATGTATCGGTTGGTTACAAGTCGTGGTGCTGCAACGAAGCTGCACGGTGCGGGGACGTTATTCATGCTCCACGTCTTACACCGAATGGTGTCCTACAGCCCATCATTGTACGTCGAGATGCTGGAGCGAGAGCTAGAGAAAGGACGCCGAAGCGCCTCTTCGAGTACAATGCAAAGCCTATAGCAGCACGCGCGAAACTTTGAGAGAGCCAACACCGCCGCTTTATCTCCTCCGCTCTTTCCGGAGTTTCAGCGACAATGGTGCCATTCTGCTGGAGTTCGGCACACCCGTTTCTTTAATTCAAACACCCACCCTGCTCCGTCTGAGATTTGCATCTCGAAGGCGAAGCTCGCACACGGAGTTCGAAAGCGAGGGAATCAGGAAAGCTTAATCACACGCCGGAACTGCATTCTTCGAGATCGACAACTTTCGTAAGCTTTTATTGCGAAATTCCCAATGGTAAAAACAGAAATTATATAGAATCACAAGCGTATCACCGAGGCACCCGTCTTCGTATGCTTCGCTCGCGATTCTCCTCATTCGGCCAAGGACTAGCTGCGCTCCCTTTATTTCCGCGACGCTTTCATTTAACACAATCGAAAGAATGATCACGCCATCATCTTGTCAGAGGGTGTTGTGCTCTCGGCGCGTGGCGGTGAAGCAGCGCTACGAACAGCCTTCGAAGTGCGTTTCTCTCTTGTTACTATAGACTTGTACTTCTTCCACAGCGAACCGATTTCGGCGGCAAGGGCTGAAGAAAATTGGTAACGCCATTAATTTTCGCTGATTCAGCGCCAGAGCTACATATGCTTAGTAGAAGCGCGAGCCTACGCTCAGATTTTACCATCTTTGCATTGTGTATGCAACATAATAGCCGTGAGGGAATAAACGCTGCATTCAGATCCCAGTACTGTACTTTTCCTGCATACACATTAAAGAACGCATTTCGTAGTCACTGCTGTAGTCCTTCCACCACGCCCACCCAGAAGTCCTTGTTTCACTTTCATCTATTTCTCATTTCCGTGTCTCGCGGCAACTCTTCCGAAAATAAATAATAATAAAAAATTCGCGCACTGGCGACCGAGAGCAGTCCAGACTACTGAGCTCCGTGGTCCAGCGTCTATCAATTGAATGGCACGTGGTCAGTGCCCCTGAGTCTGTAGTTCTTTAAAGCAAAGCCGCACACTAATCTGTAGTGAGTGCGCACTCCACTGACAACGACTGAAGAAGACAAGCTGACGGTGGTGCACCTTCAGGACATTCCATATGTGCACGTGCGCCGTCTTAGCCCTCCCTTCGGAGAGTGGCGCGCCAGGCCACCGAATGGAGCAGCGAGGGCCCGTGATCGCAACAGCCCCGCTCCCTCATTTCCCGCAGCCTCTTCCGGACGGCAGAGCTCGCGCTCGGCTGCTTGCCTTCACGGCCCACTGGTCATGCCCCGTCCGTCGGCTGCGGGTTTCATTAGGGCCATTTAGTCGCGCGCGGGCCAGCAGGATTCCAATTTGGAGACCTAGCTGTGCGGAACAGCGCGTCCGGTTCAATCCGGCCAAGGAAAGGAACCGGCGGCGGAAACAGCGCGACTCGTCTCCGGAGCGCATGACAGCCGCGCGCCGGATCGCACGGCGACCAAGCGCCCAGGGAGATCTGTCTATGCCGATTGGACGCACGAGGGAGGGTTCCGTGCGCCGCGGTTCTCCCGAAGTTGACTGAACCCAACAGTGCACGGAGCAAGACAGAATGTGAAGCTCAACCACCGGTCGCACCGAATAGGAGTCACTCAGTCTCACTTCGCTCTGCTTGGAAGTACCGATGCAACATAGCGAATCGGTCTCGTCGCCCCCACGTCGCAGCGCCCGTTCCCGTGCAACCTTATCACGTTATACTAAAACGCAATATAATAAGTAAGGTGTGAACTTGGGTGTGTTATATCAGGCACATATTACGCGAAGCCCTACGCAAGATTCTCGAGAAAGAAATGACGCGGGCAGGCTCTGAATCTGGGCAATTTTTGCCGATACACTAAGTTCTGTTCGGAGGCCGTTTGCAGCTGCTATATAACGCCTGTTAGTGTCGTTCTCTCTGCGCGTGTTGTCTATAGTGTCTCGTATCGTTAATGAAATCTAATATATTAACGTGGTATGTCGTGAGCGTTGGCGGTTACATATATTTACCTCTTTTATTTGTTATCGGCAAGGTCATATGTTACGTCTGCATGCAGCGGTTAAGCGAGAATACACGACCGGACACTCGCAACATAAGCTTCCCAATGTCTGCTTCTTCGGCGAATTGGTAATCCATACTCGGCTGGTGGTGAATCGATGCACTTGGCGATGTCCATGAGAGCGCATATAACGACGAGCCAATAACAGTCAATGTTTATGGAACTTTCAGCTATCCCAATATAGGTACATGAACTCAAAGCAACGTGAAGCGCGCTTTCTGCTGAGTTTAGGAAAGTTTTTTTTTTTTCTCGAGACACGGAATAGGTACAGTACTAACAAGCCACAAAGCGTGCCGCGAGCTAATTTATGACTTTTAAATAGACGACCATTCCACCTAAAAAAGATCCTTGGTACGTGACCAACAGCGGGTCTCCAAAAAAGAACGCTTAGAACTGAAAAGGTCCTTACAAGAGACAAATATTCTCTGGGAATATTCATTCTCACTTCATCTTAAAAAGCGCACGACTTACATATGCGTCACGTATCCAATGTTGTTTTGTGTTCTATGTGCTTTATTTATGTAAAATTACTTGCGTTTGTGTTTTGTTCCGATCAGTCATTCATACAAGATTCGATTTATATGTACGCATGCGTGTACCTATTTTCCTACGTGATTTCCCGCACCGAACTCTCTGACTCGTGCACTGTCACACTACACACTGTTGACTCGACATTCTAGTGTTTCTAGTATGCTAAATATTGTTGAACGATTTTTTTTCATAAGACCTTTGTTACCATTACTAATCGAGAAGGAGTAGCCGGTGCCGTACTCAAGGCACCAACCTCACCTATCCAACATTTCAATAAAGAAAAAGAAAGCAATCTTGTTGATTGGGAACAAATGGAATGGATGGTGTGCGCCACATAGTTTATGATATTGTGTGCGTTCCGTTCCCGGACGCGCATTTGCACGTCGCGCTCCGTACCGGTCTTATTCTGCAGAACCTCCTTCGTTTACTCACGAGGACGTTTCTTGCTGGAATATGCAGAGCATACAAGTGAATCATGGAGCGGAGCGAGAATGGTGGCGACTCATAAGCGCGGTGCTGATGATTATGATGCTGCTGTTGAAGATGACTGTGATTATTCGTAGGGAACGTTTTCGTAACTGGAGATGGGTCACGATGCGGGAGATGAAAGAAATGCATGGAAAGGCATGGGTGGGAAGAAAAGAAAATGCGCGGCTAAGCAGATGAAATGAACGAATAATCTCAATCAAAGGAAATACCAAAAATCGACTTGGCGAATGTGTCAGCACCGCGAAGATTACTAATCTATTAAATAGTGAAAAGTGCACGCGATGTGGGGCGGTGAACTGAGGTGACGAAAATTATGTTTATTGTAGACCGAAGCTCCACGGGAGGGTTAAGACCCACGGTTGAGCACGAATTTCCTAGTGCGGGAAAACGAAGGGGTGAAGACGTATCGGGGAAAGCATAGTCGGACTAAGAAAGTAGCGCTATAGCGCCTGTAATATATATTAACGCCATTTTAGGATTCAGTTCTGTTACTGAACAACGTCGAAGATACTCGCTATTGACTTTCGCATGCAATGTTTTCACAGCAAGTATTGTGTGCCTCTGCGCTACACAATACCACAAATTAGTCCTAAAGGCAAGAATTGATAGAGTAGTTCGTGTTTTCCTCATGCCGAAGTATATACCGGATCGATACTTTATTTAGCATTACATCATCTTTTCTTCCTTTCTTTTTTTTTTCTTAGGCATTCCATTGAAACACGGCCATATTCACGGTGAGTGGCATCAGAGAATTAATTTTGCACAGCTATAGATTTCAATTATCTCTCAAGAGCATCACTTCGCGAGGGAATACCAGACTAGACACGACGTGCCGTCTTTTCTGTCAAGTAGTCTTCGTCCCGCTATTGGGTCACAAATAGGAGATCAAAGCAACCCGCACCGTGTTCTCGCCCTCACCGACTTAGTCCACGCGGTGCGATACTCCTCACTACCTCTTGTAGCGCGAACATTGAAATTGGTAGCTCACCTAGATAAATTTTGAAGTATTAAATCAGTGCGGATGCAATCGAGCCCATGACGGTGGCTCCTTATAAGTGGGCTTCAACACCAGATAATAAATTTGCAATATTTTGGTGTATACAATGTTTTTACTGTCCGGTACCTGTGACAGCCACTTGAAGGTGTTGCTTAAAGGAATGTGGAACTGCTGTGTTGCAAGTTTCACTGCTTCATTAAGCATTCGACACGCTGGTTCGGAGATATGCCGGTGCAATATACATTGTAAATTTATTGACGCCCATTTGAAATTCTAGCGTTTTTGCGTTCCCAAGATGACCACGCGACACCACAGACCGACATTGGCACCGTTCAGTTACGTCACCCCAAGACATTTAATGTCGTAAACATATGGCTAAGTTCTTGCGGTAAGATAACAGATTTATATCAAAACATGAAAGTAATAAAATACACCAAGTACGTAACCACGTAGTGGCGCCTTAGGGAAGCAAATCTGGATCCCTCTTTCTTTTTTTATGTCCTTCGAGGGCACTCGAATCTCGAAGGGCATGTTGACGACTAACATGTCGTCAGCTGCGGAGTTGAAGGGAACGCGTACTGGGAAGTCGAAATCATGTTTTTGCTGCTCTAAATCAACTCAGACGATGCAACAAAACAATGTGTATTGCAGACTAGAGGCCCAGCATTCCGAGTACACACATCGCACAAAATGTTCAAGAAATGTTTCACGACCCCTTTAACAGAGTAGTCCAAGAGGGCGGCTGCCTATCCCGTATTAGCATGCAGACCGGACCATTTCCGTCGCACGTTTTCTAGGTACAAGATGTCGCAGCCAGAAACTGTTCTTCTGCTTGCACGTGCAACACGTGCGCCCGCCAGTCGCAGTGTTGTCCTTGTAGTAGTGGGCTGAGGTTACGTGCGCAAGAGAACAACGAAGCGCAAGCGCGAACGCCGCACATTGGGCATTGCACACAAGAAGTGCACGAGCACTCTTGGCGATCTAGACTAACGATGATGATAGTTTCCTGGCAATGGCAAACACGTTGCGGGAGCCCGCAATGCTTCGCATTCAATAACCGACATTGTACCCTCGTGGGTGCCTTACTTTTCAGGTGTGAATCGGCTGGCAGGATCCATGCCTGGATGATTTCTATTCATTCTGCCTCGCCAGAGTCAGCGTGCTTCACTTCTGCATCGGGTGCATGACGATGAAATGTACATCCGGCTGAGTCACACGACAATCTCGCCAAGGCGCTGACCTGCGTGACGCACAGCGTCGTGAAGGGCCAGCCGGATACAAGCGTATGTCGTTGCCATTCCAGGGTCACCGACTCTGCCAAGTAGCATTACGCACTACGACAGCCACCTGTGATGCTACACGAACAAGCGTACGCACTGTGGCTGGTGGCTCTCGCACGCGAGCCTCCGGATGACATGTGCGAAACGACGCCCTCACAGAAACGGAATCTCACGCGTTCACTTTGGGTTCGTCGGCGATACTGTGGGACCGAGAGCCTGACTGCTGGAATATGGATAATGGCGCTTTTATTGATCGTACGGCCACAGCTTCCCAACGCTGGTTTCGACGTTGATGCAGCGCCATGGACTCGGGTTTATCAGGAGAAAGAAAGCTCGATGTTGTGCTCATCGAGGCAACTGCTGACACTTTGTTCGCGCTGAAGTCTGTTCTACGCGATGTGAAATAGTTCCGAGTGGTTAGAAAGAAGAAACACTATATTTGCGTATCTTGTGTCTCTACCAAGAAGAAATAGCTTTCAAATGAGATCCGGACTTGTACAAACCACAAGCGCGCATGGAAAAGCTAATGTACCGCAACTCCTCTGCAAAAGTGAAAAGCAAGGGCCGCCAGCGGACATTTCCGCCTCTTTTCTTGCACCATTTGGTAGACGACTGAGCATATTGAGCAAAGGACGAGTCCTGGAAACCCACCGGACAGTTTGGCGTTGTTGTTACCTTGTTCGCCATGGAAATATCTTCTCACATGGGCAATCTCTGTGGCGAGCCGCATTTTAGGCAGAGAGCAAGAGCTGAGTTTTGAGGGTGAGCGACCACCTCCGAGAGAGCACCTTCACCGTTCTAGCGTGTGTTTACACGACGAAGGACGCTGAGTTGCAAGGAGCGCGCAGTTACCGGGGCGCATACGATGTGGTTCTCCTTCACAGCAAAGATGCGGCGGAGCAGAAGATTGAGACAGACCCGTCTTCGCTGCATGCGACAGGGTCGCTGCAACCCGCCCGTGCGTGCCTCGGCGGCCGCGCTTCGCCCTCGCTTTGGGACCAAGAGTGCTCAGCTTGCTGCTGCTGGACAGCGCAGAGACAAGCGGGCTTCATTTCCGCATAGCTTCCTGCCGTGCTGTGCGGCGACGCCGGCCAGAGTGGCCCTCTTTGTGAGTCAAATTTCATCCGCCGCCATACGCGGCGCCCCGAGGGGAGATGACAACGGGAGAGTGCGCGGTGGGCCGACGTCGAACACCGGCGTCGCCGACGCAGCGCCGCACACCGTCGCCACTGCGGCGGTGGCATTTGAACGGTAGCTGCGGCGCTGCCTCGCGGAGCGTACAGCCAAACCGAGCAGCGAATTTCCGCTGGCGGCGCACTTTGCATCACAAAGGAGCAATCCCTTGTCTTTGCTTCGGTTGCCGGCGACCGAGGCATAGCTTTTTTGCGTCGTACATGACAACCGCTGCAACCGCAACGTCGGAGAGAAAGCGGCGAGGCAGAAGCGAGCATTAACGTCAACTTTGCGTGACAGCGGGGCGACGGTACGCATTGTGGCTCTGGGACGTGCCTTGGGACGCCAGCGCCGCTGTGCAATCGCGTCTTTCCCCGGTGCGACTTGGCGTCCTGGGAGCGCCGCCTGCAAAAAGGCACTTGTCAACGACGTGCGCTAAGCCTGTGGCCGTGGTTACTTGTGGACAGCGCAAAAACGTCAGTAATCTTCGGTATAGAAGAATGCTGATATTCGCAACACTCTGTATAGACGTCGAGACACACCGCAAGCAACGCTCTCTCGGCCAGTAAGTTGAAACACGCATAATTTCCTTGCCATCTTCTCTGTATTTTCTGGCATCCCAACTGCAAAGAAGACAGGAGACTGGCAGTGTTTGGGTGTTTCATTGCCTGTAACTGTGAAACGGAGGGCCTATAAAGCTCTCCGGAAAATACCTGTACCACACTGACCGTTAAAGCAATAAATTCTTCATGCATTCCTAGCAAGAGGCATTCTGTCGTCTTCTCACCGAAGTCTGCTCGCTGTCCTTGGTGAATAAAAGTAGTGAGTTTTATAAAGCAACACTGACGTCATAGCAGATTCTTGTATCCGCTCTGCCGTGAACTAGTCTTCTAAAGAGGAATCATTTGTTGCGTTTCACTTGGAACGCTAAACTTGGAAGCGGTGCCACAGTAATTGTCGCTCGTAGAAATTACACTTGCGTAACCGATATTGCAATCTGATATGGCGCTCTGGATTACCAGTTACGGAAAGAACGCTGAATAACAGGTGCACTGACAATGCTGTAGAAAAGGACTGGCCTAACATTTATAACTACATTGTCTCGGCACACAAGAGAATATGTAAAAACAAACACCACCTGGAGGAAGAAATCATCATACTGCAATATTTTTATCAACTAACAGTACTAAAAGTTAATAAATTTCTGGGGTTTCACGTCCCAAAACAACGACACGATTATGAAAGACGTGGAAGTGGCGGGCTTCGGAAATTTCGGCTGCCTAATATTCTTTAACGTGCACTGACATGAGACTACACAGGGGCCTCAACATTTCGCCTGCGTCGAAATGCAGCCGATAGTACTAAAAGCTGAAATCAACTATACTTACAGACGCACTTTTATAGCTTGAAGTTACATTTACTAAGCTTTATGCAGAGCGAATGCGACGGAATCATCGGTTTGCAAGCAAAGACAATTAATTTCAAGGAAAATATTACAAGAAACCTTAAGAAAAATTAATATAAGAAAAATGATTAAGTAAACATGATGTAACTGTTAATAACAAACCCATCGTACACAGAGAAAATCTATGAATGTAAACAAACAGTAACATGACAAACATAACAAGGAAAGAAAGGAAAGGAAAGTAAGAGATTTTAGCATAGATTATCGGAATAAAGAGGCAGGTGAGCCGTAAAACAGGTTGTCGACGATTGTGCAGGGACTGAGGGCAGCCATGCGCGAATAACGACTTCCCTCAGTTTTAATTTATTACAAACCATTTTTCGCACTTAACTACCAGCGCAGTTGTGCCAGGGAAAAAGCGTGTTAGCAACTGTCAGAATTGTATGAGAAATCCTTTTTTCGATCTGACGTCTTCGCGCCCCCAACGTAACGATATACAAAGATACAGGAGACTCCAATTTCGAGCTTTGAGGGCTGCGCTCATTGCGAAAGTATTGCCACCGCATTCTTCCTTGATACAAGCTGGTACGCATTATTACAGTTTATGTCATGCACTGCATGAGATCTGCTTCGTCGTGGAGCCGTACGGTCGACAAGCAAGCTAAGTTCAGCGAAGCAGCCTTTCTTTCGCAATGTACGCACGAAGAAATTTCCATTAAGCCTGAGTGAGCAAAGAGTTTCGCCACTGCTTCTTCCAGTAGGGTATACTTATTACAAAGAACGTGCTTTCTTTTTTTATGGCAGATTATAAGTTACGGTTCGGCAATACTTGCTAAGAAACGAAGTACATCTATATGCCAAGAACAGTGTACGAACGAGCGGCGCAACAAAATCTCGCCCAAATTTGTTTCCTTATGTTCTTGAAGACGAAGGTTCTTTAAAGAAAGACTGACTGCTGCATCCAAGAGGCTTCAAATATTCCGCGGACACGAGGGCTTCCCTGTGCGGCACTTGGTCTGTAATCTTACGGCGACACAGGTCCTCACGCTGTCGCCACAGTCAGCCCGCTCCATGGATGCACTGGAAGTCATACGTATAGCCCGATCACGCACCGTGCCATGCATTGCGCACTGACTCGTGCGACGAATGTTCCGGTTTGAGGTCTTCGCACTTCTTTCCTCGGAACTATGCAAGCGTGCGAAATTTGAATCGTAAGGTTCCTCACGTGGTCACAGGTAGTCGACATACTCGTTCTCCGTAAGCGCATACTTTGCAGTAAATACCGCATGGCCCTGCACATTACGCTAGCTTAAATGTCTCCCTGTGGTACCCACTCACAGACATGCCGAAACACAGCGCCTGCGTTCTGTGAAAAGATACGTGGTTAAAAAATCGCTGGAATACAGCCAAGCTTTGCTTGTTCCAAAGCTCGCGTTTGGTATTTTCATTAGCCAGTTGTAATAATTTTCACAGTGCTATGCGACTGAAACGCGAGGCTCGGAGAGCAAGGCTGCCGATGCTTTCTGCTTCACTATCGACGCCGATTCAGTTCTGGTATAAAAAGGAACCAAAAGCCGTTGTGACATATTCTGATTCTGTATGGTCACTCGGCGATCATCCAGCACTCTCCGGTAAAACGAGGTCCGCCGACTATCATGCTGTCCGAGTATCGCGTTTCAATCGCGTACTGCACGATTATTTACGCCGGAAAGATAGAAAGAGAACTCTGCGCCTTTTGCCGAAGAGCGAGCAATGAATGCGACTGGAGAATGACCTGTTTGCGAGCTTCATAAGAGAAAAGGCGAGACAGAGAGAGGCTGTAAGAAACAACGTGTCGGTGGAAGTGCCTTCTTAGGCCGCGCTCGCGTAAGCTTAGAGATTTCTTTACGTTACTCGCGGAGAGCCGCAGGTCGGATCTGGACACCGTTTGGTCAGGAAGAGCGACGGAATGGATACCAAGGGACGGGAGACGCAGCCCTGGACTGCCGGGAGGCAGCTTGGGTGAAGAAATTAAGAAATTTCAGGCATGAAATGAAATTTCCACGTGCGAGACAAACTGAACTGGAGCTCATGGGGACAGGTAATGAACATGGCTGATAAGGATCACGCCGGTGCCGACGACGACGACGACGATGGTGATGACGATATTGTGGTCCCTACACACACACAAGCGGCGATACATTTTGGGGACTAAGGGACCGCGTGCGCATGAAATCGCTCAAGACAATACGCTGCGACAGGCGTTTGCTGAAGGAGCGAGTGCTTAACGATGAACTCCCCTCCCTCTCTCTCTCTCGGCCGTCCACGTATTTCACCGATAAAGTTGCATCAGATAAGCAGTGCCTTGACAAAGTAAGGCGACATAACTGCATTAGTGCACACACTGCATAGTTTCCCACTATGTGAAATCGTCGTACTGACGGAACTCCGACGATCATATATACAGGGGCCTCGCCACGAGTGGTCAGGCTATTTAAGGCAAAGCACGCGGAGCCAAACCACGGGTCTTGTTTGACCGCTGGCTAGGGCCGGCGGACGACCGAGGCACGGGGCCTTCATTTCACTTATCGCACGCGCGCTCCGCAATTAGCCAGACGCGGGCGTGGCTCGCTGCTCTGGGCGTGAGAGGAAGTTCTTTTGCCGAGAGCCTGAACCGCTGGCGTCGCGTCGCGCCCAGCGCGCCTGTAGGCACCGCTTTTATCCTGCACTCTTTATGGCTGTTTCTCTCGCACTTTTTTTGCTCTCACACGCGAACTCTCACCATGCCGATCGCCGGGTGCACGATAAACGACGCGAGCAGTAGGCGTGTTCTTCAATAAACTCGCGTACTATGAGGACGCGCACCCACTTTAAATGCCAAGTAATGAAATAGTGAGCTCAAACAACCACACAGCTATGGAACGACCTGTTTTACAGAATCCGCTAGCGAAAGAACGTGCTCAATTTAATATGAGATATACGTGATATGAGATATACACGTACTACTATGCCATTACGGCATAGTAGTACGTACGTGTGGAAGCTTCGGCCGGCAAGACGATAATATCTTTCGAATAAAACTGCCTCACTACGAGCAGTCGTTCCACGCGCGAAGCGTTCGGAGACGTGGTTAGCTGACAGGCTAGCTAACTGCCGGTCAGCGGCGTCGCCTGAAATGGTCAGGGGGTGGGCCTGGTTGACCTTCGGCCGCGCGCGCGCGCGCGCGCGCGCGTGTGTGTGTGTGTGTGTGTGTGTGTGTGTGTGTGTGTGTGTGTGTGTGTGTGCGTGCGTGCGTGCGTGCGTGCGTGCTTGTATACTACGGTAATTTAATAATTTTCCGGCCTGGCATATAAAACTCCCAGTGGCTTCAAAGGTGCCTGCGTCAGACATACAGCGCCACCTATTAGGCAGTCATCAGGCGAGTATCAGCTCGGTGCACACGTTCTTCAATCGCATGCATCCGTCTGTCAAACACGAGACAGACTAATAAGCCATAGGGCTGAAAGTTGAAACAGCGATTAAATTCCTCAACAAAGAAGCTCTGAACTTTGCCAAGCGACGTTTGAATGCCGTGTAAGCGGAACCTTCTTTTTCCTGCACAGCGCCGTGAAGGAGTGGGAAAAACAGTATCGACTAGGAATACAATAGAAATGAGAACTCTGCGGTGATGTGAGACGACCGTATGCAAAACAGCAGAGAATTTTTTAAAGGGCATTGAAATGTTAGTTCAGAAGCGTTGAAGTGTAGGGAGATTATATTAGAAAGTGGCACTGTTCACTGATTTCTGTCGCCATTAAAGGTTTGTCAGGCTGGCAACTTTTGGGACCATCCTTGTACCTCGGCTGCTTCCACATACCCGCAATCAAGGGGGAAACAACAGAGCACCGACCGCTGCCAACCGTTCACTCCTCCTCCATAGTCAAGGTTCGCTCTATGGGCAGAGGGAAATGTTTCATACAATCCGTTACAGCAGGGTGCACAGATTTTGTGTATTTCGAGGGGCAGCGCTGTTTATATGTTCCGGCAATTGGGAGAATGTCGTAACTTATAGTATGCACTTCAGTACTACCGCAATGCTTGCTTCCAACCTACACGCCACATTTCACACACGGAAGAACGGTGCCAGTCGTTACACGGTGGGAGAATCATCTTTCGAATCCGCTCGGGTTAGCTCTACGACCAACGCTCTCGCACAATCGTGCGGCGAGTGCAAATTGAAACTGAAATATTTGTGCCCGCACTTTGATCAAGGCGCATTTTAGCAGTTTTTTCTTTTTTATTTTAAACAAAAGGTCACAAGCTTTCATGCCGACCTTCGCGTCCGAGCTGTGCCCACCAACCGGCAACTTCAGAAAAGTATTTCATGAATCCCGCTGTTTCTATTGCCCTTTATATACTGCAAGTATCTCTCCTCTTAATTTCATACAAATAAGACATCTCCCACACTTACTTTACTTGTCAAAGAGAGAGAGGGAACGGTATTTACTGAAAAACAAATGATCGTGCTTACTTGTCAAAAATCGCCCTAGTGTTTATTTCAACGGCTGTCGCGACATTTATTCGGGCAAGCAGATTGGCATCGCCGCTTGTGAAGCGGCAAAACGGGAAAATGCAGCGCTCGTCCGTGTCCCTTCAAATGTCCTGTGCGAAGATTTTTTGTACTAAATAGCCAGTTATACGGTGGTGATGTCACTGATGTGTGAAGTGCGCGTTTCACAAAGTGCGTTTGAGAAATGCGCGTGAAAAACAAGAAGAGTGACGCAAAGAAGAAAATGACGACCGAAGACGGCAGCGGACCGGGAGAACAGCACGTGAAAGACCGTGACGACGAAGACGAGCGAAAGGCGTGGCGCTAGAAAATAAAGTAAAAGGACAAACCAGGAAGACACGGAATTCCCAGCGGCCAATAGCAGAACGCAGCAGCCGCCAGTCAGGAAATAACAAATAAGCAAAAGGGAAAGAACAGCTGGCAGCATCGGATTCTGAGTAGAGTTTTAAGAAGGCACATCAAGGCAGAGGTTCCTCCACCGGGCTGGGCGTTGAAGACGGCAGTCGGGTTCCAGACCCGAGCCACCAGGGCTTCCTTCACTCAACCGGGACCTCCTGCTGACCCGACTCCAGCCATCGGAACCTCAGTGGCACGCAAGCTCCAGGCGAGGACCTACTGAATCCTGTGCCCGTAAGCATCGCGTGACCGGTCGGGCTACGGGTCCGAGTTCCACACTGAGATGCCTGGCCAAGATGTCGCTACCAGCTGATCGAGCCGCCTAGCCGCCCACGTCATCCGTAGAGACCAGACATCCGGAGTCGTCCTCTACGCAAGCGTGCTGCACGTCGCTCGTCCGCTCTTCACTCAAGCTCATCGACGTTTTGGTGAGCCATCTACTTCTCCCGCGTCACCTTCGCACATCACTGCCGGACTCTTAAGGACTAAACTGCCCGAACTCACGTAGCAGCTATAGAGGCTTTATTAGAACTATTTTCTCCATTCTGTGATGCTTTTATTTCTCTCTCGAGTGCTTGTGATATCATTTTCTCTCTTTTCTTATTAGTTTATATTGAAAGCTTTGTGTTGTCTTGTGTTGTGTAAAAAACGGCTTTGTCCTCAATTAGACTCTCGGAGGCTTCGCCTGAGAGAGTCGTTCCGAAAACAAATATGTTCAAGAACCTGCATTATCACATACGGGCAGCACGGCCTCCGCTATTTATTATCGAGATCACCAGCGTGACATGAGGCGTATTATTACCGGAGCAGAGCTCCTGGTGGTAAAATCCACGGGGACACTCCTTATGAATTGTGCTTCCATTCCCACGTATCGTCATCCGCTACACAGGAGACAGCGAGAAGTGTGTAAGGCGCACACGGCGATTTTGAAAGCTTTGCTCGCTTTCTCTATAACGGAAGGAAAAAAAAAACATAAAGAATGTCTCAACTTACCGGTGTTCCCTTTTCATTTTCGCGAACCGTACATATCTAAATGAGAAAAATCCCGATGTTTTCGCCACATCACACGCATCACCACGGGCGAGAGGTCACTGTCCATTCGCAAAATCCTAAAAAGCTGCGTCTCTTCGCACTGTATCGCATTTTATCACGAATCTTCGTCTTGCGTATATCGGTGAGGCCAGCAGAAATATCCTGTCAATTTCTTCCAACAGTCACAAGCAACAGTCGCTTTTTTGTTTTTTTTTTAACCAGGCCCGACCAGGCAGTATTGACTCTTGAACAGCGATGAGCGCATACAATGCATCTTTCGCTTATTTGTTCACGAGACGAGAAAAACGTTTCGCGCACATGCGTGATGGGAGAGACGACGGAGGTGTAGCAAAGGGCACGTCCACATGACAACAGTGATGGATATTTTTAATGGCGTATTTTTGGAGGCAGTGGGTAATGAATATTCGCCTAGTCAGCGAGGCGTAACCAGCTGCACGTGGAGGAATAACACGACACACCGGAGAAAACGCAAGTAGGCAAGACACTCGAATTTACTTGTCTATTCTCCGCTTTGTCCTGTATACCACTCGCTCCTTGAAGCGCTTGTTTTGGCGAGTGGTTACCAAGTTGCCCAATTGTCGGTCTTTCTGTGTTCTTGTTGTGAATGGATATGCTCGCAACGTGAAGTGCGTCATTACTCGAAAATTCAGTCGAGGAGGGCCCGGTGTACAATGGCGTAATGGCCCCCGTATACTCCGCTCGGCGTAGCCTCATGGAATGGGAGGAAGCTAAGGTATCCGCCAATACATTTAGCGTTAGCTTCCGTGAAGGGCTTGAGCTCGGTGAGAGCATCTGATAGCCAGTATCGCAACGCTACAATGTGCCTGCGTGCAGTAATACATTCCTAACACAATCGTTGCGCTAGTAATGGCGCACCAAGAAAGAAAGCCATGATTAGCGAGTGCCAGACATTGAGTATAAATAGGGAGAGAATATCAAGACCGAGAGCATCGTATAGGTCGTCAAAGGGCATCGTCCGTAGCTGCCAGCAATATTGCGTTGTGCACCATCGTACCTACTCTAGCAGAGGGCCGAACAATCTACAGTGGCTGGAGACCCAAGAAACTGGATCGCGGAAATGACACGGCTTCTTTTCCGCGGCACGTCTCCGTTGCCGCCCCGTCGCGCAACTTGCGTGCAGCGCTCGGGGTGCACTCGTCAGAAAGTGGCCTTTCGCAACAATCATTCCAGATGTCGCAACGTTACTCGCGCTCCCAGGGGCTATCCCTTCCCCCGTCCTCCCCAAAAAGAAAGAAGCACGACGCACAGTCGGCGGTAGGTGGTTTTGTGCTGCCTTATAAGCCAGACGTTCCTTGACGCAGGGTAAAGCAAACGGAAATGGCGGTAAATGGAGATAAATCAGTCTGTTAGGGTTTTGTCCCCTCAACTTAGGCGAAGAGGTCAGTGCATATCGCAGGCTGGGAATTAAAAAAGAAAAAGTACCAAGAATGAAAGTGCTCTTTAAAAGGAAACGGATATACTTTGTCAGCAAGAGGGGAAAAGAAATATCGAGATCTTGCTCCGTAAACCGCGTTCCCAGGAATGCGACGTGTAGCGCATCGTGTTGCCCAGCGCGTTATGTCATTACAACGCCACATGCGGCGCATCCCATATCGGCCGAAACAAGCTGTGCGCCTCACCGCTGGGTAGAGGGTGTATACATGCTGGCAGCCATCGATGTGATAGCTTTGCGCATAGATGCGTTGTAAGAATGCGCATGTGTCACACTGGACCCAGTCAGCCCATCAAAGCGATTCACTATTCTAGCGCCCTGACGACGTGGACGCGATGCGCTAGTTCGGTGCTCCACCGGTCGCTTTCGTTACAGGCCTATAGTCAGCAGTGTTCCCGTGCTTTAATGGCTGATATGAGAAAAAGAAAAATAACCTGAAGAGTTTACGTGCAGAAGTAGCGGTGAAAGTGAGCTGTACCGGGAGTCATGTTTTCGAAATATTGCATTTCGGAACCGTGTTTTCTACACGTGTTACTTAGCGCTGCATGCAAACTCTGCGGAGCATGCGGCCTCCGACTTCCAGCGTCGAGGCACGACCCAGTGGACAGTGCGTCAGCCCCGCAGCATCGCCGACGCGGGCCGTGACGGGGATAACTCGGAGGGTCTCCAACGGGGGGAACAAGGCGAGCTGGCTGCCTCGCCGAATAATCCGGGACCGCTTTTCTCTTTCAATATACGTGCTAATCACGCGGACGGGGTGCCCAAATGGCAGAGCCTTTCCTTGGAGGGGATCCATTTCCTTCCCGCCAGCCGCCGCACAGGCGCCCACATAAGCAGTGCCACGCGAGAAAACTAAGGCCCCCTCTGCTCCTTCGAGCACGGTAAGACACCTCGTCGGGGCTTCGGAGCTGCTCGCCACTCAGGCACACACGCACGTCCAGGGATAGAGCGACGCCGCTGCTGCTGCTGCCGTTTCTGTTATTGCACCAGCAGCACGTTTGCTGAGCTCCACCCCTTTCTGTTCGAGCGTCAGAGTCGTGCATCCCGTGCTCCTTTTGGACAAGCGGTGGACGAGGCGGACGTCACGAGCACGCACCACGGGACGATGACGACTCCAGGCGCGGTTTTCTGTTCGCTTGACGCAGACACGCTGCCTTCCCGAGGCACGGCAACCATTGCTGCGTTTCGACGTCCACCAGTTGGGACAGCTATAGCGTAACAATATGTCTCGAATAATATTTGCACAGTGTAATTCTCGAAGGGACGCGAACAGAGGTAGCATAGCCTCACTTTGACGCCTGTATTCACTATAAATTTTTATATTTCCTAACAGTGCTTCCATTGCTAAATCACGGCGTCAGAATTAGGAAGCCCTCCAGGCCATTAGCCTGGAGGTTAAAAACAGCTGTCCCTGCTTCGTTATGTGCACATAGACACCTGCATTCAATTGCGGCCACTTCCCGCAGCACTGCTTCGGGCTTGCGTTTTCAGGTGTCACGACAATCTCCTCCTGAATCTTGAAAATCGTCCACAACGCAGTGTATAGTGTCGAAGTTTCGCTAACACTCCCGTATCTATTACTCCCCTTGGACTTCACTGGTCCTTTCAGCATGCAAAAAGCGAAAGATAGCCACTCCAGCAAGCATCGTAAAAGGTAAGCGTAGTTTTCAATGACAATCTCAGTTTTGACGTTATGTACTGTCACGAGTACTACAGCGATTTATATGAGTCATGCGAGCGGTGCTTCCAATGCAAATCGCTTGAGCTCGCCCTTGAACAACAATTTACGCACGAAGACCACGCATGTAGCACTAAATTCTATTCCACACGAACATCAAATAAAAGGACGACTACTGCACTTTGGAGAACGCCTTACGAAAAGGAAAGCTTGGAGCAATGGAAAAGTCACAGACTTGAGAAGTCCGCTCCAGTTCACTCATCCCGCGAGCCGTCTTAAATGCGAAAACAAAATGAGCAGCAAGATTTACAATATAATCGTCACAAGATAAACTCGAATGAGCTGCCCCGTTTAAATCGCCGAACTTCGTTTAAATTGCACATGCCAATTTGCGGCGCTACTTTATTGCTGAGGAGAAGAACACAACAGATATACGCTGCAATCGCTTTACTCCTCTCCCTTCCCGCGCGGCGACGAAAGTGAAAGCACAGAAAACAAAAATAACCTGCTTTCTCCGCCACAATCTTTTCCTCTCGCGTACAGAATAAACACCGATCATAAAATCTTGCTTGCCTCATTTTTCTGCTTTTTTTCTACCCTGAAATTACCCGACTTCAACACCACCACCCTCGTTCACGTGCCCGCATACAGGGAGTGCCCGCCTGGACAGCAACGCCACGTGGAATCAAGCCAAGCCGGCGCATTGGGCTTGGCGCTACCCGGCGCGTCGGCTCCTGTTGGAACGCGATAAGGAAAGCCAGGGAAGCAGCGAGCCGCTGCGGACAAAACGTGATCGGAGAGGCTGTTCCTGCGTCTTCCATCGCCGAGGGTGAGATCCGAGAGAAGAAAGGCCGTCCCCTGCCCATCTTATGGCTAGACATGTTTCTTTCTTTTTTTTTTTTTGCTCATCTTTCCTTCCCTTCCCCTGTCTCAGAGGCTGTCTTACTGTATCTACACCGCGTCGAGACAGAACGGTGCAGCAGTGCGAAAGTTCGAAGCGAGCCCCTTGCAGTACAGTGCTTCTGTGCGATTCCTTCAAATACGAATTCGCGAAGCGTTTTTGTGCTCCCGAAATTCTTATCAGCAGGACAGGTAGAGAGAACGCGTTCGTTATCATCGATTGGCCAATGTGAACTCTCGAACTGTTTTTCATGATTCGCAAGAACAGTAACGAGTCTATCCTCTGCGCGGACTCTAGCAATGCACAATTCTAGCAGTGGCACAAGCTCTCTTCTAAAAAAGTAGTAATAAGAAAAAGGGGAGAGGGAAATAGAGCGCCCGTGTTCTGTTATCTCACATCGATCCAGCACCTTCCTTCCTCGAGGGTCCCGCTCCGCTAGAGATCACCTTCCTTGCGCAATATCGCAAACGCTGCCGGAGCAGATAACGAGTAAGGTGGTCGACGTATGCTTTTTACACCAGCATTTTTAAAAAAGAAGAGAAAATCTTGAATCAGAGAGCGAATGGAAGGCAAAGCTGTCACCCGAGATCAATACTCACTTTATACTTCGCTTGCATTTCGCTATAGCACTTGAGCGCTAGATTTGTCGTTTCGTGGCGATGCTATTTTTTTTTATTTGAAGCCACTTTATTTGAAAGCAACGAAACGCCGACACAAAATGAACCAGTTCTATGACATGCCTGTCCGAAGCACTTCTCCAAAAAAAGGGATAAAGAATATTTGTGAGCCATTTTACTCTGTGAAGGTGAATGACCAGCGAAGATATCTGGCACATCAATCACACGGAGTTGACGGGGCAGAGGCCAGTTTGGTTTTCACATGGCAGATTGTGAGCCTACCCAATGACGTTCAAACCGCTGCGCAGACCCTGCCATCGCACGTGTTGATGGAAGATCACTGAATGACGAGCCTGTTAGGTCCCTGCCCCGACGGCGAGTGCACCTCTAATCATAGGAACGGCGACAGCCCTTCTTCTGTTCTTTGTTCAAGCCACTGGAGCAGACTAATCATCCATGTGTGATAAACACCCCCCCCCCCCCTATATATATATATATATATATATATATATATATATATATATATGCAGCTTCATCACCCTTTTCAGTACATCAAACAGTGTACTCAAATTTACACCTGAGTTCCCACGAGGCCTCCACGGAGAACACATAATTTCACGTGACCCAAGCGAGCTGCTTCTCGCGTGCGCGCAAGCTCACAGAATGCGACGCAGCAGCAGTGCGTCGGCGAAAGTTTGGCGGCTGTGGCCCAAATTGTGGCGAACTGGACACGATTCCCGGATGTATGAAAGACAAAAGGCGGTGCAGGGTTTCCGCTCGGCCAGCAAGTCCAGGGCGTGGATCCCTCGGGTAACTAATTTTTCTATTGAGGGGCTCCCGTGGCCGTGCTGAGCCGTGAGCCACCGCGAGGGCGCTTGATTAGCTGGCCCCGTAATGAATACAAAGCACGCGCACGGGGATAGCAGCTGAGCTCACGGGAGGGACCTCGAAGGATGCTGCCGCGCTCATCCCAGGGGGCAGGATTACTCTGGCGCAACTTTTAATCTCCGGCTGACTGAGATGGGCTGCGGAGCCAAAGGCTTATCTCCGCGCGTTCATCTCGACACGATGAGCAACAACTTGACAAACGGCCATGCTCTGAAAACCGTGGCATAGAGGCCCGACCAATCAGCACGGCGGATCCTTGTTACTTTCCTTCTGCTGCAAAGAGGTTCATAAAAGGACGGCCTATATATATACAGAATGTGGATCCGCATACGTCATTGCGCACATGGAAAGCGTAAGTAGCGACGGTATGCTGGTATGGGGCCTGGCGATGAGAATAGCGGTATTAAATGACCAATTTACAAGCAACGGCAAACAACGACGTCCTCGAAGAGTGTCCAGAGGGATCCAACAGCGGCAGCGAGTATATATCGAAATGCCCCTGCCGTGCCTCGCAAGATCAAGCTGAAGGTGCTTAGGATATACCCGAGTCTCATGTGCTCGTGTGGATGTGCTCGTGTGGATGTTTACGCCCGTGGTTAGGTGTGCGAATTTGTACCTGCCAACAAGGGTATCTCGAAAATCAGGAGAGTCGGGCGAATCAGGGACGGGAAAGAAGGGTTGGGGGGCGGGGGTGTGCTAGAAAAGAAACTCGCATACACTGTTATTCATTATTTCCAACGCCACAGACGGCTCACGATTACCGTCAGTAAAGCTTTCAGACATCGGATATCACACTGGCACTGCTAATTAGAACGGAAGTGATCATTAAGAAGCCTTGATGTTGTGCGAAGTGCTTACATTATGTGTAGTGTATACACGTGGCCACGTGTACACTTGGAACTGCAATTATGAAAAAGCGCAGTTTTGCGAACAGTACTTCCTCTTGCCTTTTGAAAGCACCGCCGATCGTTGCAGCAAGGCTCCTAAAAACACAGAGTAGTTCGGCATTCCGCACCTCACTCAACGACCTGGCATAGTACACTTTGGTAGGGTTAGCTACCATACCCCAGTTACAATAAGTGCACTGCTAAAATTACGCGAGCCAGTTCGAGACGAGCCCATCCAAAAAAAGAAAGAAGAAAAATGTGGCAGCTCTTGTTGGCTGCTCATACACGTGGCAGTGCCGGCCTTAGCACGAAGTTCGACTGCTCTGGGAGCCGCTGCCGCCATTCACAATGCATGTTGTGGCCAAGTGGTTGAGTGCTGCTTTCCCACATGGTTATGTTATAAGATGTAAGAGGGTTATAGCAATGCGGCGTAAAAAAAAAAAAGTGGTTGATCCCCCTGTCATCGCACATAAGCAGCGATCTGGCAAATCGAGGGGCGGGAGATGGGTTGGGTGCTCTGCACATGTAAACCCCTTGCATATGGCACATCAGCTGCGCCACCACACTGCACAGGAATCTTCGACAGTCGCGCACAAGCTCTAGAACGACTCATATTTTTCCGGAGACACTGCACTGAACGCGCCAGCGCCCAGAGCAAACCTGCCATAAACCAGAAGTGTCCGCAAACTGTGAAACCATAGAGAAAACTCCTTTTGTCTATGATAAAACCTTGCAAGCGAAACCGAAGCGTCAGCAGATCGTTTTGTGGACGCACACTTCGCTGTGCGAAAGGCGCATCATTTCCTTGTCGGTGGCTTCTTTGTGTTCCTGTAGTGCGTGGCAACGCAAATGTCTACCATATATGACACAAAAGACAAATATGTAGCGGCCGTGGCTGAAGCAACGCGCCGGCAGGACCAGCAGGACGCCGAAGCCACTGCGGCGATAGAGGTATGGAGACTACAGAAGCGCTAACTGCCGGCGCGCATATTAACACGACCATCTACGACTTCGCTCCACCGTTCCTAGTTGGCCGTATCACCCCTGAGAACCAAGAATGCAGTGCAAGGGAGACGATGTTAATTTAAGAGCAATTTGGCTAGCTTTGCTTTAACCGGACATCACTTAGATGCAAATTGTAAACCGGCGTAGTATTTATATATAAGGTCCGTTTTTTCCTCCGTTTTGTAAGTCAGTCGGTGGTGTGGTAGTGGCGCTTCCAGCTCTTACCGTCGCACCCTGGCTGGTTGTGGGTTCGAGTCCCAGCGAGTGGTATTTTACAATCTTATATGCGTGCTTATTTTTCAGACATCTACTTCCGTTACAGATATTTTGGTGGACCCCAGCATAAAGCACTTTCGTGTTAAAAGACGGGGAGCTTAACCAGAAAACATCTTCATTTGGCTACTCTGCACATGGGAAGCGGAAACGTGCATGAATGAATGAGAGGGAAGTGTCCATCAAATCCGATATCTAAAAGGTAGCGTAGCGACTCCTCTAGAGCGATTCACGCTGGAGTCCGCACACGCCAATGTCCAAGAAATTCACAGCTTTCGTTAGTAGATGGTTGTACAAGCGACATAGTAAGGTCGCAAACAAAAGCAGTCGCAAAGAGGGCGCGCGATCGTTTCTTTGAAACTACAAGTTTCACATGGTGGACTGTCAGCCGCTACGATGACGAAGGAATAAACATTATCTTAAAGCGGACAGTTTGCATACGTTGCGCGTCATCATAGTCGAATACACTACGGCTCTGTTTAATGACGCCACGGCGACAAGTGCCAGAGATTTGCAGTATAGCCGATATAAACGAGTCCAGGAAGTGGCGCGACACAGAGGCGAGTCTTTTGACGCAAACGAGAGGACAACGGTGTCCCGTCTCTTCGGCAGGCCCTGCATACGCAAGTTTACGCACGCACACGCTGGTGAACTTTCGCGATCGGGGACTGCGACAGCGAGCCCAGTGCGCGCTAGCCCCGTCCTCACAAAGGACAGCAGCGGCCTGATATACGGTGCCTGTGCCGCCGTCTTCATACAAAACAGCCCAGAAGGGGAGCCGCGCCTGCCGGTCGTGCGTGCACCGTTTTGTCTTCCCCGAGAGTGAGCACGGCCGAAGGCAAAGAGAGAAAGGCGGCGAGCAGTGCGTGCGCCATCTCGGTTCGATATGGGTCCGGCGCCGGTCGCTCGCGCGGCATACCAAGACGGCCGCGGCGACACTCCATCGAGAGCAGTGCGTGGAAAACCGAATTTCGTCGTTTTGGGAGCCCGCCCGCTGGCCCTTCGAGTCCCGCTCTTTATTCGAACGGCGCGCGCGCCATCCCGCCGAGGAGAGCCGATATTGAATATGCACGGCGAGACACCCTGTCGGCGACCCTCTGCTTCTTTCTCTCTGTGTCCGCCCGGCCGTATCTCGTTTTTTTTTTCTTTCATTCGCTCGATATCGGAAAGATTCCAGCGGCATGACTCTTCGCACTTGGAAGCCTTTCGGTTCCTTCGCCATCGTGGGGCGAGGTTCGTTTATGCCTATTCATGTCAGGATTCGTCGCATCGCCTGACGAGCAGAAGGGCGTTGTTCGCTGTGGGAAACGTACCCTCGAGCGACGCACATCCGTATGTCGTGCATGCATTCGCTCGTCTCTGCGCTGCGCCTTTCGCACAACCTCCCGCACCCGGTTTCCCCATCCTTTTCCTTTTTTTCAAAGTGAGGAAACGTCGTTAAGCGTTTGAAACGAAGGAGTGTGCGAACCGTCAGCTTTTCCTTTCGTGACGCAAGCACCATCTGACGAGGTAACCACTGGGCATGCAAGTCACGTGCGCACGTAAGGGCGACGGCGTTGCAATCGACGCGGATTGGAGGATCACTCCAGTGCTCCTTTTGTCCATCCTGGACAATTCCAGAAACTAGTTCGCTTTCCCGTAATGACGTCACTGAATTCCGGAAGAAAGAAAAAAAAAAAAGCAGCTGAGATTCCAAACACCCGCATGGGTGCTGATTCAATAGCCCGCAACTCGCATCTGTCCCCAGGGACGTAGCCAGGGGAAGGCCCGACGAGAAATGGCGCGCCATGCTCTCTTCTGTTCACTAAAATTTAATCCTACATACCACATAGAAGAAAACCCCCTGTTTAAGACCTCAGATATAACAACTTCGACGGCAGCAAAGCTCTCAGCGCATCGTACCGCGCGTGCCCTAAAGATTATCAGTAATCAAATCACACATAAATGGACCATTTTCTGCGACTCAAAGGCGGTGCTGCAGTCAGTGGTGTCACCTTCACGCCGTGAAATGCACGAGAAGCTAATCAGCGGCGATACGTCATCTGACTGAGAAGTGCCATAGGATAATTTGCAATGGCTTCCAAGTCACTGCGGAATCACTGGCAATGAGCGGGACGACAAAGCTGCCCGCCCAGCTAGCTCATACCGCTCACCAATCACCGATTCCAATTCCGCGGACAGACGCTGCACAGAAACTCCGCCTGCCTGCTCGCGAATGCACCAAGTCGCAGTGGAACGAGACGCATCTCGGGAGCTCTCGATTATGCTCCCCAGACCCAGCCGTAAGCCTTCTACTATACTTACAAGGCTTTGCCGAGTAGACGCTATCGCCTTTGTGCCGACTATGGTTGGGCATCGAATTTACCAACGCCTATGCGTTCCGCATAGGAGTGGCCGTCACCGCAGCCCTGCGACCACTGCGGTGACGGTAAATCCGTCGAACATATATTGCGCGAGCGCCCTCAGTACTGTGCACAGACACAATCACTCTTAAACGCATTCGACCAGCTGGGCGACCAGCCTCTGCAGGAGGATAGACTTCTACGACATAGACAGGACTAACGCATCATAGAAAAGCTGCGCAAGCACTAATGGTTTTGCGAGCGACCGGCCTATCTGGACAACTGTCACAACAACGCCCTTCCTATGTATGCGTGTTTTTTTTTTTTTCGTTTCTTTCTCGCTCTGCCTGCTTTGTTTTTGTTTTGTTATCTTTTCACTCTTTTTCTCTGAGCACTTTCTCATCCTGCTTTTCCCGCCCCGGTGCAGAGTAGCAACCCGGATGCCAGCTTCTGATCAACCTTCCTGCCTTCCTTCTCATCTCTCGACCTCTGTTTCTCACGCATAAGAGGCACTCGAGAACACATAGCGGTCAATGGCGTTATTCTCCGTGAAGGGTGTCTCGGGGGTGATTGATGAAGCGGCATGCTTTCCAAGGATAAGGTTTCTCCGATACACATTTTGCTGTAAAACGTAATTTATAGCATTACACGCGCACTGGCGGTGGCTTATGGCTTCTAGGAACGTACAGCTCTGCACTGAAGGAATGACATCCATTTTATGCATTCCTCCATTACTGCCGATCATGTATTTGACTATAATGCCTAAAAAAGCGCGCTTCTCGAGTTTCGTGCACGTGAAATGAGTGAGATAATGCCACAATCTAATTACGAAAATATTCAAGTACTTACCTCCTCTGTTTTCGCTATCGGCCGGCTTCACTTGAATTGGACGGTTCATCTGCGGAAAGAAAGAAAGAAAGAAGGTACAAAATAAGTCGCGGAATTACCATGACTGGTTCGTTAATATGCACAGTTTTGTGATATATGTAGCAATGCTCGCTTGTAGTTTTGTGATATCCCTATTTTAACTAGTACTGCTCATACCGTAGATATGCAGATACTACGTTAGAAAACAGCGGTAACGACGATGGCTACATTAATAAAGGACCATACCTCTGTTAGCTAATAATAATGATTATTTCCCATCAACGCAATAGCTGATGGTACAACTAGAGTATGACTACCTTTCCATACCACGAACACCATACAGCAGCACTTCTCTCTCCAGTCAGACTCTACCTTCTTAATTTCTAATTTACTCCATTCATGCAATCCTCTATTAACGGTCCAGATTTGTCTGCGCTAGAGGAAACTATTAGCACGTCCTGTTTTCTCCCACTGGCATGTGCACGATGTCTCCGCACAAAGACAACGATATCAAGCAATATTTAAGAAGCTGAATATATTAACCAAGAAAATATCTACACACATACACGCCTTTAGTTTTAACCTGTTGCTTTTACGCGTCATATTAAGGTCAGGAGAGCAGCTTGGGCTTGTTCTTACGCAACATCAATTGAATAGCGTGTGGGAAACAGAATAAGCTGGCACTTATGTCACCTTGCGTCCTTTGTCCGTATGTAAGTAAGCGGTATTATTCCGCTGACGATATTAATGTCGACAACAGTCAGCTGTCCAGCCAGTAATCCCGCCCCTGTAAGAGTCGTATTGAGATTTGTTTGACAATAAAAGGATTCTGCTTTTATTTTTCGTAAGAAAATGACAGCTTTTCATGCTCACATTTATCAATTAATTCTGCCTTCGGGATGAGAGTTTCGGGCCGTTTGCTTCAGTAATGTGCCGGGAAGCGTCGAAATATTGAATGCCTTGTTTGTTCTTCCACACACACGTTCGCATCGCTCTGTGGAATTGCACATTTTTTCAAAGTGATGTCGCAAATATAAAACTCACACGCTTGAACACCGTTGCTCTATTTAGCGCGCAACGTCGACAATCTAAAGCAGAATGTTTAGTTATGTCCGACCACCTAGCCGATGCCTGCGCCCCGAGTTGTCGGCACACCCTCGGCTCCGAGCAGGCTGTGCGAGCATGTGAACACGCTGCGAAGTTCCCGTAATCGAGGAGGCAGGTCGCACATCCTGCGGTGTGACTCCACAACTTTGCCTGTTTCAAAGTAGGGCCCCACCGTTCTGCGTGTCACGCCATATGCAAGGCTATAAACTAGGGCGTATTAACAGCTTGCGGCACGAAATATTACCGGCCATTACCGTGTCACCGCATGTCCGCAACATGAGGTTATTTGCGCGAGTAGATTTAGAACACGAAGGAACCGCGCAGAATCGATTACGCGGCAGAGAGCGACAACCTGCTCCGACGGTCTCGCGAGCGAAGCGCTCGCCAGGAAACGCGCGTTCTGCGTCGAAGACGCGCATGACGGCAGACTGTCATGGGGAAGAGTCCGGGTTTTTCTTAACTGCTCACTACCCTTCTCGATGTCCAGATGCGGTCCAGCTTTCCATTTCCTTTCCGTCTCTTTCTTATTTTTTTTTTCCCGGGCGCTGTTTTTTTTTTTCTCTCTCTTCGCCCTAATATGGCGAATAACTCGCCCGCCACGTCTTCGGGGCTCTCAGCCGCCGGAAATAGAGCGTCGCTTCCGTTTCCGGAGTGTTGCGTCCCCGAGATAGCGGGAACGCGCGTTAGCTCTCTGCGCCACTTTTCTCATTTTCTGCTATTCCTTTCTCTCGGCCACTTTCTTACATCGTGCCCCTTTCAACAAGTTTTTATACCTTCCCGTTTCTTCGCTCCCTGTTGTGCACCGAAGACGCGCAGTGCAGCGAAAGCTTCGGCTCCGCTCAGCCAATCAGAAACGAGGAACGAAATTCACGTATACACAAACGGATAAGCAAATTTCGTCGCCGTTGAGCGCCGCCCGGCCATAGCCAATCACACGATGCCCAGCCATGCGTCACACAATCCCCCCTCAAATAAGCACCCGAGCCTGTGCGTCAATATTTCGCAAATTTGACCTTCCGTAAGGTGAGGGCGAGAGCTGTAGCATGACTAACAATGCACCGTTTTATTTAGACAGCCGCGCCACGTTCCTCTTCTGGCACACTCAGCGAGGGGCGTGCACGATAATTTAATGCGCGTTATGGACGTGACGGCCGAGCTTATTCAGTATGCAAGTGGTGAGAACAAGAAAGGAAAACCGCCTGTCAGCGGGGGCGCGCTGAAATTTTAGTTCAGCGCAAACAGCAATCGATTTTTTCCCCCTCCGCCCTGTTCGAAAAGTGCACTCAATACACCGAACGGTGCTCGCTCGTCGTAATTTCGCGCGAACTCGTCTTTACAGCCCTCCATGGGTGGTGCCACCTGCGATCGAAGAGTCTCTCATATGAACGGTGAATCTTTAACAAGAGGAACGTGGGTTTCTGCCGAGTTTATTTTACAATCCTCATTTTTAATTTGACTACTCGTGATGAACGTCACTTGAAGTGACGGCGCAGTTCGCTTTGACCGTGGCATTGTTGCGGGCGACCATTTCAAATGCAAGAAGCAAGCGCTCTAAGCCAGCTGGTACCACACGTTTTCTCCCGCATTCCCTCGTGTAACAGGCCAATTTTCATCAATTTACTTTTTCCAGAGCGCGTAGTATGGCATGCACGGAATAGTTTGGAAGCTGACCAAGAGTTCTAAATTCAGACCCGAAGGATCCACTCATGGGCTAATTGGTACATCTCTTGGAAATACGCAGTGTGTGCGGCCCAATAAAACTGGACGAACAAAAAAGAATCGTTCCTCCTCTGTTCGTCCAGTTATACTGCGCTGCGGACAGTGTATTTCCGAGTTCTAAAGCGCTGGATGGCGGTAATTGCGGGCTAACAAATAACAAGAGCACGTAGCTGCAAAACGCACGTAGGTTCTTTTTTGAGGGTGCTCACACCGGTTTGTGGTGTGGGGGCTCACATCACAAAGCGCTAAGGAAGCTCTCGCACAAAAGAGGTCTACACCAGCAGCGATTGAGTGCTCCTTACTGCGCCGAAGAAAGAATGCCAACTCTTCGAGTAAATCACGCGACGATCATTCTAGGATCGAACATAAAGGCCATTAAACAGAACCCGGGCAAAAGTAAACGCGTCACCGAGCAACCCAGTTTACACCCTTTCGCAACGACAGAAATCGCGATGTTCAAGTGTATAATGACTAAGCTTATAGGTGGTAGCGGTACACTTAAAGGCGAGGTTTGCCCAAACAGCACCAAGCGTGTGAGTGCTCATAAGATTTTAATGCAAGAGTGACATGACAATGTTACTCTTGCAACACGTCATTGAAAAGTTCCGAAGTACCCGTACAATAACAAAATTACGGTACGCGTGTCATGCACAGTAAGATTGATTGTCAAGAACCGATATTTAAAACATTTTAGCGCCATTGTAAGATAACGGCGTCAATTCGAAAGTAATTGACAAGCAACAGCACAAAGCGCAGATGTGGAAAAAAAGAAAATGCGTTTAATTCAATGTAATTTAGAAACAAGTAGCAGGCCCATTGCTTGTTTAGTCACGTGGGCCCGTATTCGCTAAGCTTTGTGTTCGTAAAAGCCGTTTTCCACAATTCAGGTTCGCTCACTGATAACGTGATTGACACCACGACCAATTCCCCCACATCACATCATCTTTCGAACAGTCGTAGTGTAAGAGTATTTAGAAAATTCGACTAGCGGAACGTTTAAATTTACAATAGGACACGAGAGAAAAAGTGTACGGGGAAAAAACATGAAATTAAGAGTGTCTTCTTTTGTGGTGGTCTTTCTTCCATTGTTTTGCTCTTTTAATAGTCCATTAGCTGCACAAGATAGGCTTTAGTTTCCTTCAAAGGCTCGCAAGTCACCGCGATTTATACGTAAACGTAGCTTTGCAGACTAGAGCTAAAGTAATATTACATCGAGGTGAAATACCCAACCGCACTGCAACTGCGAGAGCCCCCGCTCCGCCAACAACGAGATCGTTGAGCGTAATACTTCGCCCAACGTTGCTGCGAACCTGAATCATGACGTGGCTGGAAAAGCACTCTCAGAACAAAAGAAAAAGAAAGAAAAAAAATCCGGTGCCAAATACTTTCGCTAGCGATTACTGGAGCCAGGACATGTTTCGCAACTTGGCAGAAACACAGAAATCGCGATTAAGAAGAACGCAGTCGCCTCTTCGCCAGCACTCTCAGTGCCTAGACGCACGGCAAAATACAGGTGTGCAGCCGTAAGGAGGCGACTGGAGGAGGCGCCGCTTTTTGCGACGGTGCCGATTCAGCTGCAGCCAAGCGGCACCAGAAGAAGACGCCAACAAACTTTCTTTCGCGAGTTCGGGTATCGCAGCGCCATGGGCTGGCGATGCTGCTCTGCGACACTGCGTCTTGGCCGAGCCCTGGATGCTAAGGAGGCCGCGCTACGTATTTTTTCCCCGTATCCCTGGGGCGGCAAGCTCGTGGGAGGCAGCGGTGCGCGCAGTCCATCCACAGAGGGCGCACAGTTCACGGTCCGCTACGCAGCGCTAATACCCAGCACGCAGAATGAGACGGGAGAGGCGGCGACCGGTGCAAGTTCTTTGCGCGACGTCCGCTGGTATCTTGCCCTGGCCGAAGAAGGCGCTCTCTCGGACTCGACTGCAATTAAACTCTCGGCCGTCGCCGACACCGAAGCAAACTCGCTGGGCCTTAGGTGCAGCGAGCGTGAAAGAGGAAGGCCGCTTTAATGCAGCGCCACACGCGAACTCTGAGAATTTCTTTCTTCATTTTATTCCTTTTATCTTCTGCCCAGCCGACGTTCTTCGCAATACAAGAGACAGCGGCCGTGCAATTAGGACAACCCGACGCACGCGTTCCAGCGCGAAGGGCCAGCTCTCTTGGGGCGCAAACACGAGTTTAAGCCCTTTAATCGGTCGGACTGCGCTTGCCCCAAGGCGCGCGCACACATTTGGAGCGGGGAAGTAAGACATCAGGCATGAGAGAGAGACTGTCCGGCTAAGCTCCACACGACCGACCATCTTCGTCGACGCGAGCTGATAAGCGGACCAGCCGAACGACGTAGCATGTTAGCTGGCGCAGTGCGCGCCGCTATGAATGTTGACACGATGGCGGGGTCGGGAACGTGAAGAACGCGGCGTCGACTTTGCGACGAGCTTTGATTGGATAATACGGCGGCCAATGGGAGCTTCGCCGCGGGCCATCGGAGACGCAACTTGGTGGCAGCTACTCCGGCCTCCAGTCTGCGGCTGTCGCGGCCGGTTAGTCCGGCGACGGCATTGCGTCCGGCAGCCGAAGAGAGCGCAGAAAAGGGGTCTAGCAGCTTTCCTCCCAAAGCCCAAGCGCGCAGTTTCAATCAGCCCAGGCCCGGCGTTCCGCGAAGAAATTAAGGTGACGCCCAGAAAAAGCCAAGGCAGCGGCCGAAGGCGCTAATGGAATACGCCGCCGGCACATGCATTCTGCTTAGCCGGCGCGCCGGCAAATGGAATGAAGGCCGACCCCTCAGGGCTGAGTGAGGTTACAGGCGTCCCCGTGCTATATGCAGGAGCTCGTCCGATGAGATGCTGCTTGCGGTGTATGATTAGCGAGTGTGAACCGACCGGAAAATGGAAGCCGAAAACGATGTTAGGCAAAGAAATTGATCGGGCCGTCACTAAATTGGAAAGATGGTGGTAAACAGCGTCTACTTTCGAAGAACGCGGGTTATATATAAACACGACACGGTCCTAGATGGACCCACCTTTGCCTCTAGCTTACGAACGATGCCCTAAATAACATCTTGACGGAGCTATTTCGAAGAAGTTTCGGGGTACTGAATGCTCGTAAATAAGACGTAATACGATGGAACTTAGTCATATAACTAGGCGCTGCCCAGAATAGTACGCAAATACTGCGGACCATCCTTCTGAAGTCCATTGCCTGTTTGGGCACGATGGTTTGGGCTATTCGATAAAGAAATGATCGCGTAGATATGCCATAAGTCACGCGAATAGAATATTTATCGGGGGTAAAAGAAAGCGCACAGTACGACTTTAGTAGCGAAAACTGAGCATATACTCGCACAAGGAATGTCGGTAGATGAGCACGTCAGCGCACTCATGCACTTTTCCAACATCCAAAGAGAAAACGAGGATAAATTGACGTGAGAGCAGCCAATGGTAAAAAAACAGGGCACGCGCCAAGCCGAAGCGCGAATAAATTTATTTCAGTTTATTCGGGGCGCTTCAAAGCTGTGCGACTGCGCAGGAGCTAAACATGCGCCCCGCTGGCCTTTCGGCTGGCGCACTGTAAATACCGAGTGCAAGAGGGAGCCAAGCGGCGGCAGCCTAATCACCGTGTCCGGGCTCAAGACAGGCCCAGCGCGGTGTCCTCAGCTCCGAGGAGGTGCGCCGCACCTCGGTTCCCTGCTCTCCCCATCCGCATGTGCGCGCCGGCGCCGCCCTTGCAGGAGGGGCTTGTCCTAACGCTCCGGAGCCTGCGGCGAAAACGCCTTGCCGGGGGCAGCCGACAACGAGGAGCCCCGCGCGCTATCGCGGTCTCATTTTTCAAGACGCGTCAACGCCAGCTGAGTCTATAATCAGGCTTTCTCGAACCGCCGCCTTTAAGGGAGAGCGTCGGGTTTGCCGGGTGGTGGCAAAGCACGTGCTTCTTGGCCATTCCCGCGTAGGAGTCGTCTGTCCTGGCGCTTGGCACTCTGATAGCGGCGGCGTGCTAGCGCAGTGTAGTTCCGATTCCTCGCTAAAGCTTTCGTCGTTACAGACATGCTTCTACGAATATTTTCTGGTGCTTCGAATACAAGCTGTACGGTAGTGTTTATAACAATTTATAAATCACAAATTCCATCGAGCATTCCTTTACACCGAACCAGAGAAAAAGTATGCACAGAACTAGCTTATACATTAAACATCTAGATAACCGTATTTGAAGAGTTAAGTTTGATATATAAGGAACGTTCTTTTTTCCCAGGTATCGATCATCAAGAGTGACAGCTCTCTAATTTTGCATTATGGTTGCGGGCGGGCGTTCGATCTCAACACGAACTTGAGCAGTGAGACAATGCATGCGCGGAGGGAAAGAAAAAAAAGATGTCGGTGTTTGTTTATTTCCACTAGCGAACAGCACCAAAACTTCGGTCAGCTCGCAATCGGCATGCCACACAAAGTTAATCTGCCGTGCACTGAATAAATGATTTCGTTTTACATCGTACCTACATGGAGTGGCATGCCAGGCGTGTCTACAGAACCAGTCGGTTGTGAACGATATACGCCGCAAGGGAGCCTGGACGTTGTGTCAAGACCGTGCAGCAGGGTAGATAGCTAGGCTAGTAGTGGACACACATTTTGTTCTGCAAGTTCAAACACACAAAACAGACCAGGTGCGCGGACTGCAACCAACATTTATTCGCACAATGCCTACATATAAAAGAGAGAGATTCCCTTCCTCCCTCCCTCGCCCTCTTTCTTTATCTTTCTTTTCATTGTTTTTGGAGAAAGTTTGGTTAGGAGCGCACAGTAACTGCCTCTCGACTCAGGGCACCTCGACGGAGGCACTCACAGGGGAAGCAGTAGTGAAAAGGACTCGCACAACTAAGCCCCAAGAGCCTCTCTCGTAGTCAGAGAAACAGGCGGGTGCACGGCGGCGGCGGGAATCGAGGAATGGGTCAAACTAAGGAAGAAATAAACGGGTAGGTGCTCTTCAAAACACGTAGAAGAAAATTAAATGTTCCACGACCTATGTTAGGCGAAATATCTGCTAGTTGCCATTAAGAGACTCCATGGCTTCCTTAGATGGAGAAAATAGCCTCAAGCATGACATACAGGAGAGGGATCCTTCATTTGCAGTCGGCAACGAAGCACAATCTGAGCCCTTGGAAACGGCAAGTGTTCCATTTGCGCGGAACACTTGAAAATCTAGAAATGATCTCCGACCGATACTTCAATACTCGCATATTCGAGATCGCATTCTGGGGCCGAATTAAAAAAAAGCTTTCACTTCGTAAGTTCTGTTTGCCATTGACCAGCCAGCATGGTTAATAATACGCTCCGCCTCTCTATTCACTGAGAACTTCTGTTTGAGGAAAGTACAGCGCGATACGTTTCTGTGAACGCAGGTCCGCGGTCGAAGACACCTAGCGGAACTTTTTTTTCTTGTTCGTTTGTTGTTGTTTTGTGGGGTTTAACGTCCCAAAACCAGTTCTGATTATGAGAGACGCCGTAGTGGAGGGCTCCGGAAATTTAGACCACCTGGGGTTCTTTAACGTGCACTGACATCGCACAGCACACGGGCCTCAACATTTCGCCTCCATCGAAATGCAGCCGCCGCAGCCGGGATTCGATCCCGCGACCCCCGGATCAGCAGCCGAGTACCATAGCCACTAGACCACCGTGGCGGGGCTTTTCTTGTTCGTGGGAAGTAATACCTCTGCGCGCAATAATGCACCCGATAAGCCACGCAACGTGTCGCTGGTAACACGGCGGAGTAGAAGCGGCAAGGAGAAGTCGGCGAGACGACGCTCAGGCGCTATGCGACGCTTGTTTCTCGCATTCGCTGTGGTTCCAAAGGTGGTTGCGTATTTCGGAAGTAAACGGCGCAAAGTATATCGACCGGTGCTAAGCGATATCTACGCTAGGCGTGGCGGAAATGGCCACATACCACAAATATAAATTTGCCAAAATGGTATAGGGACAACTCGCCAAACTAAAGCGCGCGAGAGGTTCGTGACCACAGAGCCGTGACTGGGACCAAAATAATGTTAAGAGCACCGAGAAAATCGCCATGCTCACGACTTGACGCGGCGTGACCGGTACCATCGGAACGTCGACCCATCACGTTTTGGCGGTCAGACGCCCGCTCCAATTAGAAGCAAAGCAACCGTCGACAATAGCTGCGGGAGAGAGCGGCCTCAAAAGCCCGGCGGCAATAATGCGCACTCATTAGCGTTGGCTCGGCGCGCACTGCTTCTGGCTAATTGGGGGAGTGCCGAACTACGAGAACGCACGTCGTCGTCGCTGCCGCCGTCTTGGTTCCCGCGCGCATCCACGACGGATGCCGGTGTTCGAGCCCACTTCGTTCGACTTCGGTCGCCATTGCGCAGCGAGCTCTCAGCTGCTGGAACAGAGGAAGAAGAATGGGAAGAAAGGAATACGCGGAGTATCGACGCACGGGGCCGAGATTCGCGCGAGGCCCCATCGTAAGGGGCTCCAATTAACGGGCGCTGATCGGCGATGCCGAACGGCCCCCGCGCCTGGTGCGGACAGCCACTGACGAAGAGTGAATCGAGTGGCGGAACCCCTCTCTTCGGGTCACGTGGGTCGGCAGAGCTCTTCCTGCCGCCGGGGGGTGTTCGTATAATCGCTGTCATTCAGCGTCTGCGCAGGCCCGCAATCGCTTGAGCGACTCCCGCTGCCATTAATAGGACCGCGCAGGCGGTCTGCGTCCTGCTTCCCAGATGTGACCGAGATGAGCTATTTCGGTGCAGGCAGTAAGGACACCGCAACGTTTCTGCCACCACCACCGACCGATGGACGTCGTCAGTCAGCGTGCAGCACGTCGGTTTGGTGGCCTCTCGACGGCTGCGCGACTGGGATCGCGCCACGGAACGCTGCGCCAGAGTGAGCGCCCTCTTTGAAAGGAAACGGCCCGGGCTGTCAGGGCTCCAAGGTTCTCTACAGCAACTACAGTACCACGCTACCTCGCACTTGAGGCCGACTGCTGGCTGCATGCAGCACGGGGATAGAGAGCTGCAGGGCGACCACTTACAGTCGTTTAGATCTGCAACGATAAACGCAGTAGGGGTGATAGCGCAGCCATAAACCATAGCGTGAATAGAGATGAACGTAACGTGTAAAATCGCCATTTAGTAACGTCTCCAAAAACGCAAGGGGCATTGGCTTTTTTCTTTTTTTGTTGTTATTGTTGAACAGTTCCAAACATACGGAAAGGCGAACTACATTAGTCGTCTGTGCCGATACGTAGGTAATAGGTTTTTGATTTCCCGTTTCCCTATAAGTACGCATGTACATGACAGGGACGAACAGCGTATTTAATCTTAAGCCATTACAAACCGGGTAAAGCGACCCTAACGATCCTCGTTTAAAGTTCACTGGAAAGTTTAATAATAACACTACCCTGCGTCAACTTTTGTGGCAACATAATGCGCTCACTAAATAAGTTCAAAATGCTTATAATGCTCAAAATTCTCACATGCTCATAATGCTCACGAAACAAGTTCAAAATGCTCATAATGCAAAATGCTCACTAAACAAGTTCAAAAACAACATAATGCTCACCAAAACTTAGTACTCCGGAACATACTCTTCGGCATTTAAATGGCGGACGTGAGACATTCTTTCAGCGAAGTGTTTTGCGAAACGAAGGGTCTAATTAGACTCTTCGTCTGGGGCAATGCGGGTTGTCCAACCAAGAAACATCAGCTTACACAACACTTCCGGAACATCCCGTATTCTAAATCATGGGGTGTTGTTTGAAAAGTATTGCGCTGGAACACATTCATACGCTGGTAGTTTGTTCATTTATGCTTTCCCTCCTTGTCTGTGTTAGATACGAGCACTCCTCGTATTTGCTTCGTTGCTTAGATTACAATCGTGCCTTTTTAGAATATTTGATGTCGTCTTTACTATAGGAAACTTTACAAGCACATTATCTGAGAACACGTTAGATTATTTTTAAGCACGTTATATCCACGAACTGGAAATTAAAGGCTGACCGCGCTTGCTTCACGGCTCAGCTCGCAACATAGTATTCGATAAGGGCGTGCTGTTGCGATAAACTTTTTGCGCTTGCATCTGCGTCACTAAAATGCCAGCGTACGTGCCTCAGTCTTGGAAACCGGCGAAACGAAAGGGCGGCAAGAAGCTCAGCTGCCTCGCACGCGTCACAAAAGCTCATAAAAGCGCAGTTCCGCTTAAGTACACTTGGTAGCAGTACTATAGGGGGCAGTCGATCAGCATATACACGCGAAAGTCGCGACCCGACGAAAGACCACTCAACGTGAGCCGAAGCCGCCGGCGCGTTTTCGGGCATCAAGGAGGAGCAAGGCGAGTGCGGGCGTATGCGGCTGACGTTCGCCAATGGTTTTAACGTGACCTGCTACGCCAACAGCCACTTGAGCAGGCGCGTAGTTTGTTCGGGAGATTTTCCGCCGCCGTCAGTCGCACGCACGCACACACTCGCGCGACTTTGACGGCACGTCGCAGCGACGCAAACGCCCAGCGCTCGTCAGGGCCGCACAGCCCCCGAACGCTGACGCGGTCCTTTTGTTCTCCGCTGCGCACGACGCCGAGACCACGCGTGCTCTTCTGCTGTTGCTGCTGGTTTGTATGTATGTGAACGAAGAGGGAGCAGTTAATCAATAGCCGAGAAGCTTTGGCGTGCCATCCGCGAGATGAGGCGCTGCTTTCGAGCGAGCATGCCTCGGTTGGACGAGTATAGCGGTGGCCGAATGACAGACGACGAAGAAATTCGAGCTCTGTCGACGGACAGACGAGCTTGCAAGCTCTGTAGCTGGCGCACTTCGGAATTCGGAAAACGTTGTTTCGAGGACTCAACAAACGTTCACTGTTATTACGCAAATTGAATATCTTTCAAAACTTCAGTAATACTCGCACGTTCGTGACACGAGACGGCACGTGCTTTACTCTCTCGCTGCAAGAGGGATTCGGGTCACGCCTCCTGAAAACTATCACGTTGCCATCGAGAACTGCGTGCGCCTAACTAAACAAGCACGAGGACAACATCAAGTTGCACTGAATCAGATGTTATACTTCTGCAAATTCAAGGAGTTCACAGTCGAGTTCACAGTCGAGTACGAGTTCACAGTCAATAGTCACAGTGTATTTATGAGCTTACGTTGGTGTGGAACGTACGCAACGAGATCTTGGGGCTACAACTTTGTAAAACAGCCGCATACGGTAAGAGAATTCTCCCGAGATATCCGAAAAGAATAAATGTTCATGGCTATGTGTACAGGGTCGTTCCCTGTCTTGTCAGCTTTTATTGAGGGGCATCATTCTCGCAAGGGCGAGCAATTATGTATTCCAGTAATTATCTAATCTATTTCTTGCTTCTGTCTTTCCATGGCTTCTCTTCCCGCACTATATCGAATATTTTCAATGCACTCCACTTTTATATCAGCCCACTTCATTATTTCAGACACTTTCTGCGATATCGCACAGGAAACCAGCACGCTTTGCCACTAGCAAACCTTATGTTTCCGACTGGGAGTTTCCTAATGACAACACTAGTCACACGTAAGTGGTTATCAGCACCATGCGCATATGTTAAACGCGCCTAAAGTTGAGATGTTTCAATGAGAAAAGAAGCTCAACCTTCCATAACACGACGATTTGACACACTTGCAATCTGGAATACGCCTGCATAAAAAAGAGGGAGGGGAGAACACATTTTACGCAAATGACAGTCTGGTTGACGAGTCCCGCGCACGCTCCGTCGACACGGTGAATTCAGAGACATCGTAGGGGAAGCTGGAAATTCAAAAAAAAAAAAAACAAAAGGAAGATAATAATGAGCACAGCCTAAATGAAGACAGAGGAAAAGAACAGAGACCACGCAGAGCGCGGAAAGGGGGTGGTGTTCGAGGAAAGAACGTCACGAGGCGAGGCCGCACCAAAAATACGCGGCCTGCGTGCGTGGGCGGAGGGCGCAACAGAGCCGCTCGTCGCTGATGCCGGCGAGGGAGCATGAATAATTATGCGCGTCTCATCAAAAGAGTGCGCCACAGAGTACGCGCGCCCTAATTGCGCCCCCGCGGCGGACGAGTTCGCGGTGCGAGCACGTCGACTTGGCTTTATCGCGCAGGGGCCCCGAACGCGGCGTGAAAAACGAGTGGCAGGCGCGGGATGCTGCAGTGTTTGGAACGAGATAGGATGAAGTACAGGGAACGTCTTTCACGGCTCGAACGAGACCTTGCCGCAAAATGTCTTCCGATCCGTTTACCACCAAGAAAGAAAAAAAAAAGGCCGGCTAGTTGAAACGTACTTATACGAGCTATTTAAACCACCCTGTGAAAGCAAGGCTGTAGTGTGTTCTATCTTACCGTGTCTATTTCAGTCCAGAGAGTGTAACTTTCGTACCGTGGAACGCGTGCGCAATAACGTTAAGCTTGTTTAGTAGCACATATAGAGGTAAATCCAAAGTGGACAAGGACAGGAAGAAGGATAGAGCACAACGTAGGGAGATTAAACTGCGCTGAGGTCGGTTTACTACCCTTAAATGGGAAATGGGGAAGGGGAGGGAAAGCTTGAGAAGAGAAAGAAAAATCGCTGCGGTGCCGCTGACATTGTGTGCCGTCCACCTGCAAGCACCTGAGCATTTCAGCCAGAATCACTACGAAGACTTTCCACCGCATGAAACAGAACCCCAAACCACGCCAAAACCACGTGGTAAATTTCTTTTTACGAACGTCGCAAACGAAGGTACAGTGCTCGTTCAGCCTTGGGGAAGGCGCGCCTCATCGAACAATCTCACGGCTGAGTGATAACGCGCTATTCTGCCCGATACGCAAAAAGGAAGTAATATTTTCTAAATAATATTTTTTAACTAAATTTTCTAAGCTTGAAAGTGTCTGGCGCGGTGTCGCACGAGTTGGCGCCATACAAATGTGCAACTGTGGCCTGAACAGGACAAGTGACGTTTTCATCTTGGTATCGCAAGACTGTCGATTGTGACGCGGCATATATCATAATTCTCATCTCGGCAAATCACCCCTTAAGAAACTCGAATAGACGGTGGCGCCACATTTCCCTTAGGTAGCTGTGAAGAACTCTACCACAAGTACCATACCGCCGATATGTTGGAAAGCTAGATGCTTAGAAATTACCCTACTCAGTTATCCATACAGGTAATGCTGGATAATGCTGATGTGTTCAAAAGTCCTCAAAATCAGTTTGACTGTTCACAACAACAGAGCTTCCCCTAAGCCCTGACATAAATAATAAGCATCGCGCAACAAAAGTACATGACTAATATATTCGGGAAACAGAACCTTAGGTCATCTCGAAAAAAAACAAAGAAAAGTATATGCCTTCACAGGCACCCGCGAACGTAAGCTTCAGTAAAGCTACACATTTGAAATAGATGAACCTAGCTTATACCCCTGTCACACTAGACGTTTTAACGTCATTCGATTCGAATGACATTCGGTGCAGCGAATGTCATTCGACCCGCGGTTGTGCTACACACGAAGAAGTAATGTCATTCGTTTACGATATCAGTGACGATAGTTCCAAAGGAACTGGACCTAAAAGCTGCAGAGCGTAGTAAGTGCAGAGTGGCTGAAAAGTCGTCCTATTTTATTTAAAATAAACGCAGGGCTTTGCTTCACTGAATTACACCAACAGAATAATTTGCAGCTGATACGGCAGCGCTCAAAGGGGGCGCTGACTTGCAGCAGGCGAACCATTCACTTACTGTTTTTGCAAGCAAAGCGCGTTAATGAGAAACACAGACGCTAAATCAAGACGCAGTGTAATAAGCGCTGCGCTCAAGCAAACGGCGTTCGCGATTGCATCCTGTGGCGAAATACCAAAGCCTCTCAGACGCCGCTGATGTCGAGAGTAAACACATTTTGTTACGGCTTGCCTGGCTGTTTTCTTTTTAAAATGATGAATATCGGCAAACACGCTAAAGTAATACCATTTTCACATGACGTTTCACAAATTAGGAATGCTCAGTGCCGCACGTTTACGTTGTCTCTGGGGTAGAGAGTACACATTCGGTCCCAGTGCGAATGCGAATGAGTTGCTCGAACTCATTCGATTTCAGAAGTCATTCGATTCGAATATGATGTTAAATGTCGCCGTGTAGCAGCGGAATAATGTCATTCGATGCGAATGTCATTGCGTTCGAATGACATTAAAACGTCCAGTGTGACAGGGGTATTATTAGCGGAATCTGACAATCCATTCGTCTTCGTCTGTATGTGAGCAAACCAGTGAGTGGTCGTGCCCCGCCACGGTGGTCTAGTGGCTAAGGTCTAGTGGCTGCTGATCCGAGGGTCGCGGGATCGAATCCCGGCTGCGGTGGCTGCATTTCGATGGAGGCGAAATGTTGAGGCCCGTGTGCTGTGCGATGTCAGTGCACGTTAAAGAACCCCCGGTGGTCGAAATTTCCGGAGACCTCCACTACGGCGTCTCTCATAATCAGGGCTGGTTTTGGGACGTAAAACCCCACAAAACAAACAGTGAGTGGTCGTGCCTTTTGTAATGGATAATCGAATCTAATCGGGAAGAAAGAAATATAGGCAAGCAAGACCAAGAGGGTGGTCTTCACAGTAGACAGCGTTGATATAGCAATAAAAATGCTGAGCGCAGAAAAGAAAAATGTAAAATGGTGCCGTCTTAGCACTTTCTAGGATATTCTACTTACGTAACACTAAGCATAACGTGCCTTGTATCAACGAGATAAAAGACTCAGGTTTCCCGGCGAGGCGTCGCTTTCAAATAGCGTCGTTACGCGCGCCAGTCCACCATTACGTCGGGGAAGAGCAAAACCTTTCTGAAACTCTCACAGGGCAATAAAGGGCTACACTTGTCGGCGCCACAGGAGTTTTGCAATACGTAGCTGTGCTTCGAATGCACTGCTCAATCAGGAGGCCATGTCTCGGTGATGTGACAGAAAAAAAAAAAAACTAGCACTCTGTGCGGTCGACGGGACCGGGCAGCGGCGAGACGAGTCCAGGGTGTGGCGTTTCCGTGGGGCGTGGGCCCGCCGAAGCTACGTAACAGACATGCGTGAAAAAGGAAAGAGCTCGGCACGAAAGAACGCATGGAAAGTTGGTGCAAGTAATAAGAAAAGGAAAAAAAAAAAAACAGCGCGACGACGCCCCCCATTTAGGCGACCGCTGCTGCACGGCATCCGAGAAGGCAGCACGAATCTGTCGTTCCACCTTTAAAGAGAACATGGGACGGACTGCGCAGCAACAAACAGACTTTTTCTTCTTCTTCTTTTCTATTTTTTGAAAACGGGCTGTCCTTGGACGAGCGAAGTTATGGGCGCCCATTTACGCTCACATTCCGTTCTGTGGTGGTGGTAACAACTTTACCCTGCAAATTTGGGGCCTGGGTGCCCCGTTTCATTTATTTATCGTTTTTCTTATTTTCATTAAGAGGATGCATTACTGGGAGTCTTGCAGTCGCATTGCGTAACGGAGCATGACGATGTCCGATTCCTGACAGGGAAAAATGTTACTCCATCTCCCGCTAAAGGGGACCATGAGGCGATGCGAAGCAGCACGGGGGGTGCACACCGCGTTTGCATCGGTTTGACGCTAGCAGACGCTGCCTGCGTCAGCGTTGTCTCTCGCGGGCGAGGGCGCGTTCTCGTTCCTTGCGAAGTGGTAAAGCGTTCATCGAAGAAAGAGCGTTTCCATAGTCAACGCGCGCCGTTCGGAGAGGAGGTGTGTGGAGAGGGTTTACGCACTAAGGGTGGTCACACCGCACACCACCACTGGACTGAACTCCGCCATAAGCTGCTTCGCATCTAAAAGAAAAATATAGAAGACGGATCCAAAAAAATTGACGGCAGATCCACGAGGTGAATGATGATGAGATTGGGCGAAGCTCCTGGAAGTAATCATCGGTTAAACCGTGAAATTTCTTCCGTTAATTCGCCCGATAAAATGACGTGAAACGATTGATTAAATGGTTTATCAAACTTTTATTGCTGGTTTCCGTTGTCCTTTCATTATGACCGCTTTGTGGTCGGTGAAATGTAAGCTAAGTGGTTCTTGCACTGGTTGCAGATGGGTTTTGCCTTTGAACGCTTCTCCAACGCGAGCAGTCGGTATTTCTCAATCAAGAAACTCGCTAGGAGACGCTGCCTGCGCCAACGTTGTCTCTCGCGTTTGCCGGGGCAGTGCCGGGGCACAGGAGAAATCTCACCAGGCACTACCTTGGAGGTAAACAATGGCTGCTAATGGGAATGAGAGACAGAAGAAGTCGGCTTTTAGCTAACACTTACACTGCTACTTCTACTAACGTTTCCTACTGGAACATGCCAATGGCTGCTAATGGGGAATGAGAGACAGAAGAATTCGGCTTTTAGTTAACGCGCACGCTGCGAATTTTTTATTGTTCAACAACGCACAGGAGAAATCTCCCACCGGCACCACCTTGGAGGTCAAAGCGTAAGACTGGTTACGCACTACGACGACTACGACGAGGGACGAACGGGTGCCGCCTAAAGGAGCTTCGCCCCTAAAAAAACAGCTCGAGACGACGGCGAGCTCACTCGCACCCGCACTCGTCCGGAGCTCATAGTGCGATGTCGGCCGCCACCGCCGGTTGGCTCTCAAGCGCGCTCGCTGCACGCGAAAATGCCACGAGCATGTTCGCGCGCCGCCTTGCAAAACAGTATTTGATGGCTCCCACCGAGGCTCGGCCAGCACGCGTGGCGTGTGACAGCTCTCTCAGGGATTTGCCTCGCGCCAGCAGGCGAGTGCGCCCAGTGCAGGTTTAGCATTCGGTCGCGTGCACGCGCTGCAGGAGCGCCGTTCGATCGACCAGTACACCACACTTTCCTTGTTTGATGCCCCGGCAGCAGACGGATATCCGGCGCCATCTTGGCGTTCTCGCAATGATAGTCGCCATCGTTTACGGAAGGCATAAAGCACATATTTGTGAAACGACGTTCTTATTGCCAGCAGTCGTGTCTTACACGCTAGAAGATGCCATTGCTGAGCTCTAAAACAACCTTCGTGGTATCAGACATGACAGCATTTTAAACGTTCCGCGCTTTAATAATATCTTACGCTGTCTCTGCAAATCTTAAGTGATACGAGAAAATAGTACATAACTCATGCTCAATGCCAAACATACTACGGGCGCCTTTTTTCTATCGGGTCCTTGAGTTAATACTAGCAATTTATAGTGTCTTAGCACCCAAAACCACGATATTATTACAAGAGATCCCATAGGGGATGGTTCCGCAAACTTCGACCACCCGGTGCTCTTTAACGTGCATAGAGACCGCCCAGTGCACGAGCCTCTAGCATTTCGCCTCCATCGACATGCGGCCTTCGCGGCCGGGATTCGATCCAGCGATCTTCGTGTCAGCAGTCGAGTGGAGTAGCCATTAAACAACCCACGGGGGTGTCCGGGTCCTTGAGTGTACGAATTTTTCGTCATTATTATAACTTAAGACTACGGTGAGCTGTTTATATATATATTTTAGTAATGTTCCAACCATCCCACATGAACAAGCTGCTATCCTGGCTAATCTTTTGATTAGAGAATTGCTGTTCCAACGTTCTTTTAGAAAAGATTGCCCAAGTCAGTGCGATGAGTGGATCATACCTTTTTCTGTAATCGCGACTACAGTTTTCGTCTACATACGCCTCCTGAGCACTAAGCTGGAAAAAGAAAGGCTCAAGGACTCATATGACGCCTTTTCCTTAAGAGCACCCTAAGCGAGCATACAGTAAGAGCTAATCCGACAAAAAAAAAAAAAAAAAAGCCAGATTGCGCCTGTAGTCATCCTAGTTGACTGAGTCCAAATTTTAACAAAGCCAATGAAAGAAGGGCCCTGTAGATGCAGGGCACCTGCCGAAGAGGGCTCAAAGGCACAGAAAATACCCAGATACAAAAATAACTGCGCGGCATACCTATTAGGAATAAGCGCCCAGCGTACAGAAGGTCATCATTAAAATTTAATACAACAGCAATGTTTTATTACTTTCTTGACATTTAACGTGCACATATGTGGAGCAAAATGTGGCTCGGCCGTGAACAAGATTTAAGTGCTCCTTAGCCGGCAGGAATAACAAGACCATTTTGATTCCTTTAAGTCATGATTAGTGCGGCAAAATCACCGTTACTTCGATCGATGAGACATGAGTCAGTAAAGTCGATGAGATTTGTCCTCGTTCTAATCAGTCACTGTCACTGCGTCTCGCCGTGTTGAATAGACAGATTCCGTAAATATTGGTTACCAACACTCCCACGGCAACCTGATATTACATACTATATGTTGGGGCTCAACAGAAGTGACGAGCTCATGCTAAATACATTCGAGGACTCGGGTTTCATTTCTAGCCACTGCGACTCCATGGCAAAGTGGCTAGAATGCAAGTACTACTTCACAGTATTTGTTCAACGTCAACGAACAAAGGGCAGTCATAATTATTCCGGGTGTCTTTGCAACGGTATGTCTCAAAGCGCTGCATCGGGACCACAGAAATGGCACACAGTACCAAAGACACAGCAGAATGCAAGGCCGCATAAGGTGAAACACGCAATTACGCGTACCTCAGGGGAATTATGCGCCATGCGCATATGCGAAATGGTGTCCGCTCACGCTCAAGGTTAGTCTCTTACATAGTACGCATGCTTCCCCAATAGTCATCCAGAAGCAACTTTAACTGTCAGTCGTGCGCTATCTTCGCGATTAGACGTGATGAAGTTTGAAAACAGTGTAACTAAAAAGTTTCATGCTTACAGTCCAACGAGGATGGGTATATGCGTCTGAAAAACATCGGCGTAAGAATAAGTATGCCTTCAGGAGAAGTCTGCGTCGCGATAAAAAATGAAATAACCAAAACAGAGGGTCCCTCGGCGATTACGGGTGAACGGGTAAAACAAAAGCAAACCGTGCATCTTCTCAGGCGGAGCTGCCTGCTTTGCAGTCTATCATGCAGCGAACAGAGACGGCAGCTATCGAATGCACCCTTGCGCCGAGAAGCCCGAATCGTGCACCAAAGGGTAACGAATTACTCATTAATGGAGGCAGGCGCCCACTGCCCGATAGATCATCCTCACTGGAACAAACAACGGCACGCAGGAAGACGGCAAGAAGCAGCCGGCCAAGAGGAAGGGTGCTCGTCATCGACCGCGACGCCACGCCGCACGCCTCAGCTTGGAGCACGTGCGCCGGGTTTTCTCTCCGCCGAACGCCATTCCTCGACGGTGGGACGTGCGCCCTGCTGGCCGGCGTAACCGTCATAACGGTACGGGACCACACCCAGGGCAAACTCTATGTCCCGCGGGAGCTGGCCTCTCCCACAGTGCCCGCGCTACTCGACGTTGTAGATGGAATGGCATAAAAAGTAAAAGGAAGTGGAGTGCGCAATCACGTCCCAAGGAAAGCGAAACGGGGCGGGAGCAGCGCGGACTACGGGACACGGCCGGGCTCCCCCTCGCCGACCTGCACATTTTGACGTAATAGCCTCTCCATATACCGTCCTCCCTTTGAAACAGGCACGCGGGCTATGCAAGACTCGGTGAGTTGAACGTAAGTTGAGGCGCACCGCAGTACCCACAAAGAGCACGTCCTCTACTCTCGCTTCACGCTGCACGCGCGAATATGTGACGCGATTCCCAGAATCGCCGCTTCGTGCCATTCGGATACATATCGACGGTATAGGCCCAGACGCGGAACTAGGAAATGCGGGACATTAATACTTTCTTATTGCACATTCTTTTTGACACGTTTCTCGACCTCGCGCTTTTGAGAAATAGAAATAATGGCATCATGACCTAGAATCGCGAAATATACATACAAACTACGTCAGAACTGTGTTAAGTATTTTTCCAGAGGAAATTATCAGCATAGTATTGTGAAGGCAAGAACCACATGCTGCTAGAAAGCATAGCGACATAAACCTTCTTGCGTCGCGCACTTTTCTGTTATGTCTCCCTAGCCACAAATATCTAGGAATAACAATTTCAAACGATCTGAGATGGAATACTCACATTGATAACCTTACTAACACAGCCCTGAAAAGACTATTTCTACTGAAAACACGTCTTAAGCACGCACCACCGAAAACCAAACTAATAGTTTATAAAACCCTCGTCCGACCTGTTCTAGAATATGCCAGCGCTGTCTGGTTCCCGTTTACCCACCAACAGATTAATAAAATAGAAGCGGTTCAAAGAAAAGCAATAAGGTTTATTTTTAACAAGTATAGAGTGACAGACTCATCAACACATCAGAATCAGAATCAATTTTTATTATTACAATTTGGGTAAAGTTACAGGCATTTTAACACTACAAAACTGAACGAAACTAACAAGACTAAAATTAAGTTTCAACTACTACGCAACATAATAAAAACAGATACTTCAAGGTATATATCTTATTTTCAAGGCAGACCACCCCGTCATAAGCATTCCCATACTCCTGCCGATTGTTCCACCATGACAGTATACCAACTCGCCCAACTTGCTGCCTTGCTTCAAATATTCATTTTTCCCTCTCCCCATTAAAGATTGGAACTCAATGAAACCTACCTTAACCACCGAATCATCCATAAACTTATTCACAACTGCGATTGAAAGCGAACTGATTACCCCACAAAGAGCACTAAACCGTATTTCAACATCAATAAACCCGCTAAGCGATGAGTTTGTGTCATGTTACTAATACATAGTTTTTCTATTCCATTTCTATGATTGTATTATTTTGAGTGACATGTTCTTCATTTATTTTGTTGTTTATAAGATTGTTTCAACAATGTGTTCAACAGTAATGTATACTTGCTGCAATACAAATGTAAACTTTATCTTTTTGCAGTTGTTTTTAGCGATAATTCGTACATAATTTTTGTTACTAAAATTGTTTTTTTTGTGTGTGTGTGTGTTCTTCTATTGCAATGTATAATGTATGATTTTGCATGTATCTTTTATTTTTTTGTGATTTTGACCTACTATTTGTTTGCGTAAACAAATAGTATGTTTCATGTGCCTTACCTGCTATAATCTCTGGAGATATTGGCAGTATTGTTAAATAAATAAATAAATAAATAAATAAATAAATAAATAAATAAATAAATAAATAAATAAATAAAGCAATTTGTTTAGAAATAACTGATTGGGTTTTACGTTCCAAAACGACGGTATGATTTTCGAACACGCCGCAGTGGGAGGCGTTGGAACTTTCTGCCACCCGGGGTTCTTTAACGTGCACTGACATCGCACAGTACACGAGCCTCAACATTTCGCCTCCATCGAAATGCAGCCACCGCGGCAGGCATTCGAGTCCGCGACCTTCGGATGAGCAGTCGAGTGCCACAGCCACTAGAGCACCACGGTACCAAGACGTTAGATATGATTTCGTTAGATATGAAGCGTTACGTGGTTAAATAACTAACGGAGGCCTTCCCTCCTTCTGTGTACTGGAGAATACTATAATTTCTGAAAAGGTGTGGCCAAAACAATGTCGCAACGTCACTCCTCACACCCGTATATGCAGTTTTGCAAAGAGTTTATATGCTGAAGAAAAAGATAAGCACAAAAACAAATGAGAACAGAAGGAGCCTAAATGCAGGAATTTTTGTCCACCATGCGCCCTCTACTTCGCCTTCCTACGTGCCCAAGTGCTTGTCATCTGCAGAAGCTGCGGAAAGCCCACAGGAGGCCGCGAAATGCCTTCTTTGTCGGCAACTGGCCCTTTCTTTCTACATCACAGCCTTCAAAAAAAAAAAAAAAAAAAAACTCGGGAGCCCACCACATGCACTACCGCAAAAAGCGAATGGCGAACCTCGTCTCCTGGAACCTGTCCTCGACGTCTTCCAGGTTCGAGAGCGGTGCGCACATTTCTTTTGCCGAGCCCGGGCGGCGCGCGCTGCGTTCTATAAGCGCAGCAGATAGCTAGCGGAAGGGGGGGGGGGGGGGGGTCCTGGAGAACTTCACGGCGCACACCTGCCTGTGAGGCCTTCACAAAGAGACGCAGGCACGCGAAAAGGCCAGCAGCACTTCGCCGCTTTTAAAGCCTGCTTTCCATGTCGAGTTGGAGAACTGCTTTACGCTTTTCCCGCGCTGAAGCTATCCTCCTTTTGAAAAAAAAAAAATAATAAAGACCTTCATTGAAGCAAGGGCCTTTCTTTGTTTTTTTTCCTTTTCCTTTTCTTTTTTGTTACAAGAACAGTTAGTGAATGAGGCGAGATATTCACAAAGATGATTGTGCTCACGCAACACCGACAACAGTACAGGCACTTGCTCTGAGTGGTTTGCACGGAACAAGTGCGCCATTTTGGAGCGTTAGCGATGTTTTAGGCCCGTATTCATAAACCTGCCTTATCCTTATCGCTTGTTTTCCGTATCGTCCCAGTGACAATTACGCGCGATGAGAGGACTTAAATGGTAATCAGTGCGAAAGACTATCGTAAGGCTTGTTTGTAGATACGGGAGTAATTTTTCTTTCACGAAGAATCATAAGTGCACAGGGAAGATATGGAAAACAAGTGATAAGGATAAGCTAGTTATATGAATAGGGGTCTTAATAAGCGTTCTCCTAAATGTTCGCAGGCTGTATACGCGGAGCACTAGAACCTCACGTATCGCGCAAGGTTTCGTAACATGTCGAGAACCGTCTGCATAGTTAGGACGCAAATAAGGCGAAAACATGAAGATTATGGAAGGATTCTTGGTCTACGACGTTATAGCAGCAGCAATACTAACTAGTTATGACGGTATAATGTGTGTGACACGCTGTAGTTCAACCTCCGAACAGCTTGCGTAGAGCTCTGATCAGTTCACCTGGCACGTGGGAGGAGAAAGCAACGCAAACGTCACCAAATCAGTGCGCTGCTCTTGATGGAGTCGCCTTGTGCCTCCTGTCGCGTGCTTCCGGCCGATACCCGCCGGCACCCAAGAGAGGGCCTCGCGTGGTTTTTTTTCCTGTCACCGCTCTTCTCCAGAGCACAACGTACGTCGCCGAGTTGCCCGTGCAGTACGCACTTACTCAGGTTTCACAGTAGCGAAGCTGTTTAACTGTCGTGTCTCTCACAGACCGGCAGCGCTGACTGCTCCTGGCGTGTGCAGTTCTCGGTCGCTGACATCCCAGCGGTGCGAATTTGTTATTTTTTCTCACATATAAATATCTCGCCTCCAAGCTTATAAAATTTCGTGCCATGCGACGTTTCTTGTTTTCCTTCTCACTACGACTAACATCACGGCATTATCGAATAACATGTAATAAGAGGGCAAACTTACGCAAAGCGACAAGTTTTCGCAGTCATCGTCAACGATACGTACAGTCATAATTAAGCAGCTAGGACGAATGTCGCTTTTGTGTAGTAAACGAACCCGCGGGGATCCGGAAACGAGGTCGTTATTAAAGTGCCGTCGCTGTGCACGCACGCTTGTTTCAAAATATTAGTAATTAGTTTCAAACCAGGGAACAGCTGACACGGACCTCGAGAAAGCGCGCCTCCTCAATCCCGGTGGGACGAAAGCGAAGAATGCGCCTCAGAAATCGCGGTCAGCGCAGATGTCTCGGCGTGCCGCAAAGAGAAAGCACGCTGTTCGGCCGCACACACGGCGCGCATCTCTTTGTTCCTGTGGCCGCGTCGCCCTCTTTTCTCTGGGCTAGGATGGTGAACGATGCAGCGCGCGACTGACTTCGCAGTCATCAAGTATTCTTAATTAAGAAAACCTCGGGAAAAGAGCGTAGCGCGCGTTTTGTTCCAGGCGAGTTACCGGCACTGATGGGGAGGAGCGCGTCGGAAGCACCGGCGGCGCGCTTAATGGCGGCGCAAATAATTAAATCGTTTCTCGAAAACTGCTCGCGACTCGGACCAGCCGAAAAGCGAAGACGAGGAAGCAGAAAGATGGGGTTCATTATAAAACAGTCCGACGGTTGCGGCCATTCTCGGAACAAACGGCGGCGGGGAGGGAGACTCGAACAGAAACGTTATTCGAGCCAGGCGACCGAAGAAATTTCTGCGCGGACATATACGGGGGCACGGGCGAGGCCAAGTTTTAATTGCTCCGCACAGAGCGGGGAGTAACGTTTCTCGGACACGAAGCGTTGCGTAACACGGCATCTGCGGATGAATTTTCGAACGGCGGCGCAAAATAGCGCGGGAACGGCGAGCTCATAGCGTAAAACACACGTTCTCCTTCGCAAGAACGCTACAGGAGAATGCGGACCTCATACACAAACAGCGCACTTTCGAACTAGTGCATTTTTCTATCGCAGAGACAAGGAGTGTGCGACTTGAAAACTTTAATTGGTCGACGGAGTGAAGCATGGTGTGCAGTGTTTTCGTGACGGGAAACGCCGTAATAGTTTTACATTCGAGAATGACTTCGTAAACGGCGCTGTTTCGATTGCTCGCTCGAAAAGATTCGTCATGTCGACCGCGGCAACATGGCATTACAATTTTGCACGCGCCCAATTTCACGTGACGACGACGTCGGGGGCGGATTCGTTACGAACACCGACATATTTCGCTACATTCACTTTCCTGGATGTGCAGTAACGATTTGCTCACCATCGCCTTAGTTCATTTCCATACTTAAGGGTTAAAGCAACCTCGTATCAGAAAACCAAGCAGTTGACAAAGGTGCACAAGGAACGAAACGGGGTCGTTTGTCCGACTGAACTTGGGCGTGTGTTTCGAGCGTGGCAGTAAATGTGGCCAGGTTTCAAAACACTTAACCCCATTAGAGAGTGCATCGTTGTGCGCTTCAGATTTTGGCAAACCCGCGCGCCCGCAGTAAGTGCATCGTGCTTAAGGTTATTTCGAGTCACGCTAAATGTTCTAGCTCTAGAAAGTGTTACAGATGGCATGCGAAACGTTTTGTACGTTTCGCCAAGGAAATCAGGAAGAAAGAAGAAAGGCAAGGAGGTTAACTAGATAGCGTCTGGTTGGCTATCCTTCACATGGGAATGGCAAAAGGCAACGGAAAGACGAAAAAGGGATTCATTGATTTCGGTTGTTTTACTTATCAAAAACCACGATATGATTATGAGAGCCGCCGTAGTAGAGGGCTCCGCAAATTTCGACCATTTGAGGTTTTTCTAACGTGCACTGGCATCGCACAGCACACGGGCCTCAACATTTCGCCGGCATCGAAAGCTAGCCGCCCCGGCTCGGATTCCATCCCACGATCTTCGGATGAGCAGCCAAGAGCCACAGCCACTACACCACCTTGGCGGGAAAAAACAAAACAAAAAGAAAACAACAAAAAACCGAGGGACGGGAAAGGTGGGCTATAGATAACGCGCTGACACGTAGAGCATAGCACTAGTGCACAGTTAAAGACGTTCGCACAAGCCCGTCGTCCCCAAGAAACAAGACAGTGGCGAGGTAAGGCGTGAAGGATGAATTACGGGCGATGGGGAAAATGCTCGAACGAAGGCTTTCCGCAGTACGAAGAAAAGTAAAGTTGCGCGAGTGTAACTCTCACCGAAGCTTTGTTGATTTCTTTTTTTCTGAACGACGCAGAATGCGGTGAAAAGAATTTAAAGAAAAAGCGCACGTTGCCACTGCCGGCAAGCACTAATTATAGCCTAATGATTGATTATGCCTGGCTGCGCTTCCTGCTTAATGATCACTAATAGGCGCGTCGGTCCAGGCCGCAAGACGAAGCAATTCATTAGGGCTTAGACTTCGAACCTCAAGCAGGGCGTTTTCGCGAGCGATGAAACAATGGGACGACACGCAACTGACACAGTGTTTGCCGCCGCCACCAGGGGTGAGCAAGAACCTGGCCGACGGCACAACTCACAAGTTTGACTTCACGGAAGACGAATCCATTTTTACCTTTTTATTGAACCCGGTGTCCAAGGCATTATTATTCAAATGTACCGGCAGAACTCGCCTCGACGGCCGTCGTCGAGGAACAGCAACCAACTCGCACGCCTTCATTCCTTGTTTTGGCTCTAATTATTTAATGACGCATGAAATCTTCCTTTATTTCCTTGTTGTCTTTTTTTTTTTTGCCATTGTAATGAGTAAATAGGTGTTCGTTGATGATGGCTGCAGCATAAATAACAGACATTCGTAAATGCAATAACTAAGGATGCTATTACAGACCAGCGTACTGGCTTGTGCATAGAGGAACGCGTCAGCAATCTGTTAGTACTTAATTGATTTTGACGTTGCAATTAAGTTTACCACATTTAAATGAAGGTAAACGCCGGACAGGCCGCCACTGGAATCTGACCCTGGCAACGTTTAACGCAAAAGCTTTATCTAGCGAGGGGAGTTTACAGGTACTGTTTGAATAATTAGCGGGCATTAGATGGGACGTTATAGAGTTCAGTGAGGTTAGGAGGACGGGGGAAGCCTTTACAGTGCTGCAAAATGGGCACGTCCTATGTTACCGTGGTCTAGAAGACAAAAGAGAACTAGGAGTGGGATTTCTGGTCAACAAGAACATTGCTGCCAACATAGAGGGATACTATATATAGCATTAACGAGAGGGTGGCAGGTCTTGTAATTAAGCTTAATAAAAGGTACAAACTGAAGGTGGTACAGGGCTATGCACCTACATCCAGCTATGACGACCAGCTAGTTGAACGCTTCTGTGAAGGTGAAGACAAGTCCGCTTGTCGAAACGTTGGCTCCTGCGACATTCCCTGTTCTAAACCGTATTTTGCGATTTGTTCACAGATAATCAATGGTAGCTTAAATTGTCTCTGAAGAGGAAAGCGTATAACAGCTGCATCTTACCGGTACTCAGCCACGGGGCAGAGACTTGGAGGCTAGCTAAGAGGGTTCAGCTTAAATTGAGGACAACGCAGCGAGCTATGGAACGGAAAATGGTAGGTGCAACCTTAAGGGACAAGAAGAGAGCGGAGTGGGTTAGGGACATATTAACAGAAATTAAGAAGAAGAAACGGGCCTGGGCGGGCCATGTAATGCGAAGACAAGACAACCAGTTGGTCATTAAGGGTAACGGAGTGGATTCCTAGAGAAGGCAAGCGTGGCAGGGGGTGGCATAAAGATAGGTGGGCAGATGAGATCAGGAAGTTTGCGGGGGTAAATTGAGCCCACTTAGCACAGGACAGGAATAATTGGAGATCTATGGGAGAGGCCTTTGCCCTGCAAGTGGGGGTAGACAGGCTGATGATGATGAAACGTTTTTATGAACACTTTGCTTCTTTCAGGTCCATAGAGCGACGCTACTTTAGCTGTTTTATGTCAGTGGTTCTTAAGGCTTTTAGATATGAGGACGAATTTTTGATTGTTTTAGAACCTAACACTAACTTGACGCACGAGCTTCCGGTTTTTAAAGAGCATGGTAGAAGATTATCCTTTACGTATGAGACTTCTGCTGATAATCAGCGGCAATTTTTAGATATTAATTTGACGTTCGCTGCGGGACATGTACGCTGGCAGTATCAGCCCAGAGAAAAGAAAGGTTTGCTTCCGTTCGTAATCCGCCCAGTCAAAAGTGGTGAAACCTGCTATTGCGACGATGTGCCTTGCATCTTCTCTCAAAATGTCGTGTGATCACAAGATTCACGACAGCTTTTGTGCGCAGATTGGCAGACTTGCAGAGGCTGGGTACCCTCGCCCTGTTGTTGGTGCGGTTGCTGAGTCCCAGTTACAAAAGCTTAAGGCCGCAAGGAAGGCAGCAGCAACCGACAGTGCGCAGCGTTTGACGCGGCCTTATGTGCACCGAGTGTCGCACTCGCTCAAGAAGGTTGCATGGAAGTATGGCGTTCGGACTGTTTTTTCGGCCCCGAGGAAGCTGTCTGTTCTTTGCTCTGGCATTAGTGGGAAGAAAGCAGCACCCTGCGACAAAAAGCATGAGAGGCACTCCGGCAAATGCGCAGTCGGAGTGGCATACGAAATTCCACTTAGCTGCGGAAAGGTCTACATAGGCCAAAGGGGACGCTGCGTTAATGATAGAGCAAGGGGGAATCTGAAAGATGTGAAGAGAAAAGAAAAAAAAAACTAATTTAGCTGAGCATTAGAATACCTGCATGTGTGATCCTCGATTGAATGAGATTAAGATTATCGGTAGAAGTGCAAATATGAACGCACGGTTGGTCCTTGAAGCGTTTCTTATATCGCAGATGGGAGCCGATTGTGTTAGTGATCCTTCAATCAGCCTGTATGCTAGAGAGAGGGGCGTTCTGGCTGCGCATGTGTAATTCTGGTGTTCTTTCTTGGCGCGTGCGCACGTGGCCTCGGTGTAAATTTTCCAGTTTATTCAGTGGTTCTGCCCACGAATAAGAAAGTGTGAGTTCGCGCTTGCCCATGTACCCTCCCTTGTAATGTTTTTCTTTGCGCAACCTTTTGTATCAAATATGTCGTACACACTAAGCCAAGAACGTGTTTTACTACCTTAGCTGGTAGAGCACAGGAAGGGAGCTACAGAAATATGACGTTGAAGATGTTCACACACAGATACTAGTGAACATATTGAGGAACGTGGACATGTACGAAGAGCTTAACAAGACAGTTTATTAGTCTGAACTTACATCTCCAGCCAGCCACATAAGAACTGCAACGTCGCACGTCGGGAATTAGAACTCACATAAACACGTTTATTCGTGATCAGCGCCTACAGACGAAATTCATTTCTTCCTCATTTCCTATCTAGACACATAATCGTTGCGCGCATATGCAAAAGCTTGCAGTAGGCATTCCTCGCTCCACCGCAGTTTCGCAACTATCGTTGGCCACGTACGGTTCCAGAGCGGGTCCCGTGTTGTCACCCGCTCCTGCCCCGAGTTTTAAAACGACCAGCTCCCTTTTATCTCTCCGGCATAGGCTGCGCGAAACGGGAACCTGCGTGACAGAGTGTAACGTTTCGAAAGCTGTCGTGAAACACAGCCGACGCAGCCGCAAGCAGCCGATACGAACTGAAGTTACGACAGCGTATCGTATACCATACGGACACGGTACCATCACCTGAAAAGGAAAGAAAGTGTCGGAGAGTGCGTGTGTGTGTGCTCGCCGAGGTGGGGGGTGCTACGTATACCAGAGCCTGACAGAAGAGTACGCAGTTAGGCGGCACCGGCAGCGAGTACAAGCCCATCGCTGAGCTCGGGAGACCCTGCTGCGCTATAACAGAAAATCGATGGCGGCTGATCGTAACAGCGGGAGGATCGTAACAGTGTCCCTGCGGCGTTCGGTGCCTGAATTCACCGCCCAGTCTGCGACGGAGGCGAAGGGAACGACATTATGGGCCAGCGGGCTTCGAACAGCCCAGTCACACGAAGCTGCACCGGCTGCACTCTGCGTTGCTTAAAACCGCGCAAAGGGTTCTGCAGAACGTCGCAGCCAGCACACATTTTACGAAGCAAGCATGTCCTAAAAGTAGATGCTTAATAACCTACCTTGCTTTATTGCAAAAAAAACAAAAACAAAAAAAGAACAAGTAGATCATCGCAAATTGAATCCCTTTTTGTTTCCTGGTTGGCGTGTTTGATAACTCACAAGGAACTGCAAACGACAATTCTAATCTTCATGATAGTTTTGTCAAGCATAATTAAGTCTACAGAGTATTATGCACTGAGTTATCCATTCAAGATTCCTTCCTCATCACAGAACAGTCACCTTTTTGAACGCTTACGTTAGTGCTGAGCATTTATATTACGCTTGAAGGACGCTCCAACAAGTTATCTCAACGTAATGTAGCCACCTCATCTTTTACACGTCATTCCGAAAGACATTCCACTATAAATGTGATTTATAATTACGTGCAGATGGTGCGGCACCTCAATCGCAATCCAACCGTCAATCACGGAACCGAACGAACCACTCGACTAATGCGGCCTCTCGATAGATGTCGCCGGCTGCGGCATTTGTAATGCTGCACGGATTTAGTTAAACTCAGTGCAGGAGTGAAGGATCCACCCTCCCCTGCCAGGCCGGCTGCCGCGACCCGGCCAACCTTTAAAAGACAAAGCCCGCAGCGCACGAGCTTCCACGTAGACACAACGAAGAATGCGCCTGCTTATGTGTGTTTCCGAAGCCTTCTTTAAGCCCTGTTTTTGCCTTTTCTACTTTAATTCTCAACGCTGATGCACTGCGCAGTTTTGCTGGAACGAACTCCAGCATGTCTCCTGGAGCATGCACGTTTGTGTTCGTGGAGGCAGCTGTCCTATAGGAACTGGTTCGCTGTCCCAGAAACAGGAATATTTGAACCGTGGAGCTAAGGAATTAAGGTCTAAAGAGCAAAATATACAAAAGATGCGCCAAGAATATCGAAATGAGTTTCCAGAAAAAATAAATAATGGATGCAACAGTGAAAAAAAAAAGAAAGCGACCTGAGCAACGCGCCAGCTATGCGAAACTTCGCTGAAAGAGAAACTTAATGCTTGAATTGAATAAGAAACTCGTGAAAACGTAAAAGAAAAGAAAAAGAAAATGGAAGTAAAGCCACATGACACGAAATGAATAAGGCGGGAAGATTGTGAAGAAAAGGTAGCAGCTGGAAGTTCTGAAGACGAAAGTGATTAAAAAAATAGAAGAGAAAGGAAGAGGCCGCGCCAATTAGCGCTACAACACAATGCGAGCAGCTGCCCGCTCTTTTCGAAAACCACGAAGTGGCGCCGTGCACTCACGTGACCTCGTATGCGAATCCTACTAAGTACTTTGCAGGAGAGCTCTAAATGTTCATGCATGTCCAAATGGTGCACTGCAACCAATAGCATTAAAAGCCATCTGACGGTCATAAATGGGCACTAAAACTGAATAACTTTCGGTGTTCCCATTTAATTAATCCATGTGTCGCACTTTACCGTAGTGATAAATTAGCAGCAATATTACAAAATAATATTTCATAAACTATAGTGAATTCCAACATTGGACATTTAGTTAGGAGCGTCAAAAACGTGTATTCTTCGGTCGAATGTGTAGATGGACGGCTTTCATTCATACCGACCATACTGAGTTGTGTGCGGTGTTCCAACATAACCGTAGGTGTACGCAGCATTGAAGTTACGACTTAGCCAGTAAATATGCTTATTACTAGAAGAGTGTAACCTGTCGACCTTGCTGAGCTAAAGTTAACCAAACTACATTCGTACTTCTCTCTGAAATATCCCTTTTTGGAAATGCTGCCCATTAAGTTGCTTGGTGTGTTGCAGTGAAGCGTGACAAATAGCAAAAAAGAGGAAATATCCGCAATTCCTGGATATGGGATGATCGACTCTGTGTAACAATATCTCTACTTACCTGCAGTGGCATAGAAGTGTGTTCACGGGAATGGATATAAGAATATCTGGCGCACGTGCCGCCCGTTTATTGTGTATGGGCTAGAACAGTTGTATAAAAGTCCGATTAGAAAATTTTGTGATATCACAGGTTTTGAGCGCTGATATTCACGTGTTCACCCCAATGCATGTAGATTACATCCTTTGCCTGTGCATAAAAGTTCCATGCGTAGTTTAATGTCAAATATCATAATTCCGATCGTCTAAATTCGACAGACTGCTGCACTTTTGTAAAGCGCCCACTTGCAGATCGCAGACAACAAACTTATCCTATAAAAGACAACTAGGCGAACATTCAAACTCCGAGAGAGATATATCCATCTGGTTGAAAGCATTAGCCTGTAACGCGTATGAAATGTACTTGTTTCGTGACACATTACACAATCATATTTTGCAAGGAACACCCCCGCTGGGGCAGATAGATCGTGCCAGCCCGCCAGCGTTCCCAACGCTGCACGGATTTAGCGACGACGGGCACAGGCTGAGTAATAACGGTGGAAATAAATAAAGCGCATCGCGAGCAACAGCGCTCGCTGGCAGACCGGGCGAGCCACGTCCCTTTTCATGGCGCTATCTATTGCGGCAACTTGCTGCGCCCACTAATGCTCGCCGAGAGCGGCGTGGGGCCGACGCGAAACCGTCATAGTATATCCATCTGTTTACGCGCTCTGAAAAGTTGATAAGAAATGTTAAAAGGAGAAGGAAAGAGGACCGGCATCGAGGAGGGCCGGAAATAACAATAAAGAAAAACGAATGGCGAGGGAAACGGAGGCCAGGAAGTGCGCGGAAAGATGCCTGTTACTTCTTGCAGCGCAATACGATGAGGAAGAAAAAATAATAAAAGGAAGTACGAGATGGGCGAAGGCAAACGTACACGGCTTCAGACGTCTGAGGCGGGAAATTGAAACGGAGACGGGTGGGCGGCGGCCCACTAGAATCCCATTTTTGTGCAACTGGCGTTCTCGCGAAGGAAGGGGAAGAAAAAAACAAGAGAAATACTGGGGTAAAAAACTTATACGACCGCTTGTGGTCTGACACAAAATAGAAATTCTGCACGTGAAGCGCTTTTGGGACAAAAAGGAACTAAATCTGTCAGAATGTGAGATAAGCCGCTGTACAGGCGAGCCGCAGGTGAAACGATAAGAGCGAAAATGGACTGATATAACAGCCGGCTCGAAGAATACAGTAATAACGCGTTAAAGGTAAATAATTAAAGAAAGGAAAAGCCCGGAGGCGGAAACGTGAGAGACAAAAATTCGCGAGTATATGCAGGGGTTTTTCGTTTGGTGAAGCTAAGGCTGAATAAATCATTTTCAAGTATCGCAATGAGCCAGTTAAAGGGGCTCTGAAACGGTTTTGATGATTTTGTACAAAAGCATTGCACCGATAGCCCCAGTCCTTCTGATCATTTGCATAACAATATCAGCTGTCTCTGAAGAGGAAAGTGTATAGCAGCTGCATCTTACCGGTACTCACCTACGGGGCAGAAACTTGGAGGCTAACTAAGAGGGTTCAGCTTAAATTGAGGACGACGCAGCGAGCTATGGAGCGGAAAATGGTAGGTGTAACCTTAAGGGACAAGAAGAGAGCGGTGTGGGTTAGGGAACAAACGCGTGTTAGGGACATGCTAATAGAAATTAAGAAGAAGAAATGGGCCTGGGCGGGCCATGTAATGCGAAGACAAGACGACCGTTGGTCATTTAGGGTAACAGAGTGGATTCCTAGAGAAGGCAAGCGTAGCAGGGGGCGGCAGAAAGTTAGGTAGGCAGATGAGATCAGGAGGTTTGCGGGGATAAATTGGGCCCAGTTAGCACAGGACAGGGATAACTGGAGATCCATGGGAGAGGCCTTTGTCCTGCAGTCGGCGTAGACAGGCTGATGATGATGATGATCAGAACTCTGCGTTAAGCGTGTAATTTACTACGAAGTTTTAAATACGCGCATCGTCAGAGATCGACGCGACTCGACACAAAGCGCTTTCACCCGCCCCCTTCCATGGGACATACGATGGGTGCCACAAAGCGCAAGCCATGAGACGTCTCGAGCACCGAAGGGCCAGCCAACAGTATCGTCGCGGCATCTGGCGGCGTACACACGAGTCGCCGGCGCACTATTGCAGAGGCTAGCACTACTGAGGCCGGCGACCTCAGAAAAGACATCGCGGCGCTAGGTCGCTGCGGAGGGCTCAGTACAGCGGCTGACGCGGGAGGCGCAGTCGTCGCTAGCGCGCACTCCGCAGCTGATCGAGTTGAGGAGAAACAGCAGTGGTAAGGAGGAAGGCGACAGAAATAAGCTCATAGCTACCTTAGCGCACTGTGCTTCGCTTTATTTATGGTGTGAATGATTTCACAATTGTGTTGCCTAATCAGTGACGCAATGTCAAAAAAGACGTTTCAGGGACCCTTTAAGAAGCAAGCCTCACAATATCGCTCCAATTTATTAACAAGAGTTTTTTGTGCCGGGGTCCACCAAGAAATCAGTGACGTACTTCCTGTAACGGAAGTATTTTCGGAAAAAATGAACTCGCATTCGCCCTGAAAAGGTTCCACCCGGACGGAGTCGAAAACCCACCTTCAACCGGGATTCTACGAAAGGACCTGGATGCTCTACCGATACACCACCACAACATCGCTCATACAGAAAACTGATTGGCCTTACATCTTCACTGTAGCCTTTAGAAGTTACATTTAATTGTCGTCCGGTTAAAGCAAAGGTGTTTAGTACAGTGAACTATGGTGTTTAACAAGCAAAATTACTCTTAAATTAACATCGCCTCCCTTCACTGCACTTTTGGTTCTCTTAGGTTCGTTGCGGTGGTATCGCCATCTATAGGAACGACAGATAGAGCGAAGCAGATTGTCGTGCTGATTCGTGCCGGCAGTCAGCCCTTTGGTATTGTTCGCGCCTAGACCGCCGAGTAGTTGGGGCCGTGGCGGCGTCGTGATGGCGCGTTCCAGGGGCCACGTACGAACGCGGGCGCTACAAAATTTGTCTTGCGTGGCCAGGTGTGTTGAGTTGCGACGCGCACTGCTCCAGGATCGCAAAGACGGCCGTACACAAACAAATGATTGGCCTTTCGTTGCAGTGGGCTGTGTTTTCCCAAAACTATCCGCTGACAACCCGTTCGGTGTCTCCTTCAAGGCGTCACCATTTGCGGACGATCCTCGCGCATGGCAGGCCTGCGCAGGGCTCTGGCGCGTGCAAGTCAGTGTTTCCAGAGCAATGCGAGTCGCTCGAAAACTTTCTGTCGTGTACAACTGTCGAGAATCCGCGTGCCGTGTCGAAGGTGCCGCTGATGTCTAGATTTAACGTGTTCACATGTTCACGGTACCCAAGCCATCTCCCGCCCCTCGATTCGCCAGATTGCCAGTTATGCATTCCACAACTTCGCGAAGACAGGTTTCACTTTCGTGTTATACGGATTCCTATGACATGGGGATCAACCACTTTTTTTTTTTTTTGCCTGTCTCCGAGTGCGGGAGACGGTCCACGGCTGGGGTGAGTTGGCGGCATTATCGGGCAACCAAGAACTGCGGTAGGAGAAAACGGAGTCGCGTACGTATCAAAGCACAGCACTGCGATGAGTGCCTTCAAAGTGGCTGGCGTAGGCTAGATTCACGCGCTTGAGCAAAAAGGAGCCCGACGTCGAATAATAGTGAGCCTCCAACCGTTATCAATACCTGTTAAGCTATCTGGAGATGTAGAGATGGTTCCGCTGCTACATTATTTCGCTTATAATAGGTTGTTACGTCCTTCAAACAGCAGTTATTTTTCGAAGAAGAACGATGTCTAGCTGTCCTTCCTTTCTAACTGAAGTTTGAAAACTGGCTACGGGAACAGACATAGAGCAGGGCAACGCTGGTCTACTTCGAATAGGCACATGTTACAGAACTTCAGGTATAGTGCAAGTGTATCCGGAGTCTCTCAGTGCGGTGCCTTGAGGCAATAATTTAAATAATTAAGGCTGACAAAGGTCATTAATCATTGCCACTGCTTTATGCCATCAACCTCATCGTGAAAAGAAAGATCAATATCCCTTTTTTCTTCCTTTAAGGTCTTGGTCCTGCATGCGTAATATATAAAGAAATAACACCACTGCGAGGTATTCGATTTTTCGCAACTTCAGAACGCTTATGACGACATGTGTGAGTAATTTAACAGATTTTCCGCATCCATGTGGTTAAGTTCGTTAGGCAACCAGCGTGTGCTGCATTCTAGTATGTAAGAGATTCGCGCAATGGGTAGACATCGCAGACCGATTTGACTCATCTGAATAACAGCGAGTTTCCTTGAAGTGAGTAATTACAGGGGATTCCACGTTCGGCAGACTTGAGCACGCTATAGATCGAGTGAGTTTTAAGCTTACTGAAAAAAAGTTTCCACGAGTTTGTTTATTATGCTCAGTCACGGAAAAAGCGAAACGCGCGCACTAACGTGTGCTGCAGGCGATAGCCACGACGAATGTTACCGACCTGAGCAGGCGAAATAAAAACAGAGGCAGGCTGTATACGTGATCTAAATATTGCTACTTTCCTGAGAGTTCTTGCCGCTGCTGCGATGTGAGCATTTAAATCAGCACTGGTGCCACTGAAGCCGACAGTGGTCTCGGGCGTACTATACCGTAGACGTGTGCGGTAGTTCCGCCCTCGCAGCTCACGCTGCATCGCCACCGAATGTCGTGCTCCGAGCACAGCAGTGTGTTATGCGAGAAGTGACGCAACAACGCAGCTCCGAGGGAACACAAGAAGTCATATTGGCGTGCCCCAAATAGAGAGTGCATCGGCGGAATAGGCGCTCCTTTCTCCATCCGAAGGAAACGTGGTGACGAAAGCAGCAGAAAGCGGCGCGTGTACCCTTGGCATGACTGGAAAGAAGCGAGGGGAGGTTGTTTGTTTTTGCTAAGCCACCACATGCACATTTTTTCGACAGCGCTGGCTCTGTGTTCAACACAGGCCGAGTGTTTACGGCGAGGGGCGAGTGGCCCCTCCGGAAAGCCTGTTACTCGTCGGCGGCGGGGCCACGTTTAAAATAAGTCCCGCGGGTTATGGACGTGTGGTCCGGAGGAGCCCGATGCAGGGGCCGACGAGGGACTACGGGCCGAGAGAAACCAGTGGCTCACCCGTGGCTTTCGATGCGAGCGTCCCCTCATCCAGCGAGCGCGGCGAGGAAGGTGCCTTGGGACCTCGCTCAGCGTTCTTCAGAGCTTAACATTAACGAGTACTCTTTCTCGATGCAAAAGAAATACAGCGAGTCCCATCGAGTATATCCACTCACACAGAAGGGCACGGGCCCCGTTTAGGCGGATGTAAATTTGCGCATCGATTCGGCTTTTGAGCGCATCGCGTATCCGTGCGCGGAGATAATACCTTTCCAAAGTGCCGTCTTGTGGGTGCGGCTCCCTGAGTTCAGCTGAAAAATGACGCATCGCGCTGAAGGATTACACTTTTGAAACGGCCACTGCGCCCCGTTGCTCGGTAGCAGCGCCTGCTCGACGGAAAGCAATGGGCCCACATTTTCGTGCGTGCATGGCTGGAAACTCTCGCGAGGCACGTGATGCAGTCTCACTCAGATGCGTTACACACACTGCCTCCGTTAAGCCGGCTTCACGTGAACGATGCGTGGAGACGGCCGATCGGCTTTATGTGCAAACCAGATGTCGCTTGAGTGGTTGGAGGAGCCGTGAGGTAGCATGACACGACGGCCGAAGGCATGGGCACGAGGAGATCCCGGCAGTGATCAGGCAAGGGGTAACCAAGGATTGAAGCGATTACTTGATTAAGAACGAAGCACGATGAATGGTGTAAATCAAAAAGGCTGTAGGCCAAAGGCTCTCGACGCCAGTGGCGTTGGCCTTTTAGATCCTGCAGACGAGGAGGAGTGCGGCGCGGGGGACGCGGCATGTCCGTGCGCGTGCAGGCTGTTCGCCGCGCGGTAGTCTAGTGTAAAGTCCCTAGATCTTCTTTGCGTTTGAAAACGGAATAAAGATCTAGGGACTTTAGTCTAGCGGTTATGGTACTCGGCTGCCAACAAAGAAAAAAGAAAAAAAAAAAAAGCTATGACAGCTCCACTATCATCCACAGGAAACGTCAGTCGCTGCTAATGGGCTTTCTACACCGTGGCCACGACGACGACGCTAGACGCCAACAGCACGGGCGCGTTAGCAGAAACTCGTTAGAATCGCTGCTGACACGACAATCCTATGCATACACTGTCTGACTGCACTGCCTCCTTGATGGGCCCAGAAAATTTCAGAACCGAATTTAACAAATTGCTGTTATTAAAGCAATTAAATCTTAACTCTTCCCTTATTTTAAATTAGTTTAAGGGGCTGTCTACCACTCGGAAAATTTCTTTAGATAGCGGTAAAAATGGCCAGATCGTGCGTCACATTTACGGGAACGAGCACGCTTATACACCACAGAAAAGGAATTCTGTTTTTAATTTTGCTCTGAAAGTGGTGCAAGAAACGCCGCTAGCGACACCCAACAGCGTGTTTATCATTTTCCAAGTGTACGAGAACCAGCCCGCGCAGGCATACATGTTCTGCTTAAAAGCAATTATGCATATGTTACAACTGCACTTCACCCTATAGGACACCTTTTGAAGGAGAGCAAGAGCTATTTGTTCTTTTTTTTTTTTTTGTCGCTGCTTTCGGGCTGGCGCAGGTGGCGCGCTGCCTTCGAATTCGTCTGCCTGCAAAAGCGCGTAGTATACTGCGCTTGTCATGCATGCGGCGCCGACATTTCCTCGCCTTTCCTCCTCGTCACCTCTGGAATGTCGAAAGTGGAACCGGCTATTGTTGAGAAGAAGCCTCCCTCCCACGCCCGAAAGGGTTGCCAGGGAGACGACGACGCATCGTGCGCGGCAATCATTGTTGCCGGCATCTGTACACGTAGGAAAGGAGCGTTTTCGTGGATGAAAATATCCTGTTATAATAATTTCTACTCAATTTCTGGAGAAACCACTGCATGTCGGGGCACTTCGAAAGGTACGCTTTCTGTTAAGCCGAAAAACGGGAGAGCGATGAAGGACGGTAGACATTTCCTTTAAATCATGTTAGTTTATTTCGAACCGGTTTTATCTATTATACACTTGTTTGTTGGCCATCGTTTGATAATTTAATTTACCGTGACGAAAAGAGACGCCGACAACCCGAGACGGTGCTTCATCCGAAAGAAACGCGGGTGCGATCCCGGCCGTGGCGGTCGCATTTCCGATGGAGGCGAAAATGCGACACCCGTGTACCCAGCGTTGCCAGTGCACGTTCGAGAACTCTAGGTGGTCAAAATTTCCGAAGCCCTTCACTACGGCTTTCGTCTACTTTCTATCCCTTTCACTCCCTTTCCCTTACCCCCACGGACGCTTAGCCGTGGTCCCGAAACGGGCTCATCCTCTCTCAGGGAGCCGTGCTCGTGGTCTAGTGGTGAAGCATCACCGGCTAAAACCTTGGTGGCTGAGACGCACAGCGCGTTCGTAATAACCTGATATGCCAGCGACGGGCCTTACAGAAGTGTCTTTTCAGTTGGAGTCCCCAAAAGCTGATTGCTCGAAGCAACCGAAGAAGTCGCCGCGAGTCGCACCTGTCGGTAGCCAGCAAAGAAAATAAGTTACAGCCAAAGAAAGCTATGCGAAAGCAGAAAGCAAGAAAGAAGGCTCACGTAGCGTGAGCAAACAAATAGTCGCCGCCATAGAGGACGCGGGTTTCGTGGAACACAGGATTTCAACTCGTTCGGGTTACGAGTCGCTCACTCGCACGGCTACAGAGCAGGGCGGCGAAGCGCACGCCGACGGCTCCCGCAGCCAAATCCTGAAGAAATTGCTTTCGTTCAAGAAGCCGCGTAGGCGGCGGCGAGGGCGTTCGGGTTCGGGCGCTTCAATATTGAAGAGAGCGCTGGGAGGAGCGCGCCCAGACGGAAGAAAGAGCGGAAGAAGACGAACAAAAAGTGATAAAAAGACAATAGTGATAAACGGGAGAAGCGTCGAAACTAGCGCGCAAACTACGCCGTTCGATTGGACGGCGCAAAGAGGTGAGGCCATAAAATAATCACGACTCGTAAAGGAAAATGACGCCGGAATACCTGCCCTTTCTTTTTCTTCTCTTTTTTTTTTTCTGCGCATGTCTCGAGAACGGAGAGAGCGTGGCACGCTGATTGTACGGTTGGAGAATACGTGGCTCCTGCAAGTGCGCTTCCCCTTTAGACTTCGCCAATACCGAGCCAGTATGAACTAGGCTACTAACTGGAAACGTATACGTTGGCTTGATTGATTCGTGGGGTTTAACGTCCCAAAACCAGCTCTGATTATGAGAGACGCCGTACTGGAGGTCTCCGGAAATTTCGACCACCTGGGGTTCTTTAACGTGCACTGACATCGCACAGCACACGGGCCTCAACAGTTCGCCTCCATCGAAATGCAGCCGCCACGGCCGGGATTCGATCCCGCGACCCTCGGATCTGCAGCCGAGTACCATAGCCACTAGACCACCGTGGCGGGGCAACGTATACGTTGGCAGCGTTCACCTCATCCCCTAAATGTTCAAGGGCACTATACATTGACGAGGGAGGTGCATCGGCGCGCAGCATGGTCTGTAGCGATCTCAAGAGCGTTCGCTTAGGCGCAGAGCTAGGGTCGCAGCTGTAGCCGTCTTTTCTTTTCTTGGCCAGGTGCCACAGTAACATTTACACTGTGTCTCTGTGCTTATTTCCGCTGATGATACTTTAAACACGTGTTTATAAATGTGTATAACTCAGCCATTGTTGTTGTTGTTGTTGTTGTTGTTGTTGTTGTTGATGATGATGATGATGACTCTGGCTCAGTTAAGGAAAGGACGCTACTTTCTGCAGCCAATGTCGGGAGCACGGCTAAGCGTCCGTGGGGGTGGGGGAAAGGGAGTGAAAGATATAGAAAGGGGAGAAAAGCCGTAATGGAGGACTCCGGAAATTTTGACCATCTCGGGTTCTTTAACGTGCACTGACAACGCACAGTGCACGGGCCTCTGGCATTTTTACCTCCATCGGAAATGCATTTTTAGGGGCGAAGCTCCTTAAGGCGTGGGTCGTGCGTCCCCGATGTATGTAGTAGTAGTAGTAGTAGTCGTAGTAGTAGGTAGCCACCGGCGCGTGCCTGCCGGAGGGCACGCACGCGCCGAGGACGAGCGCGTGGCACCTGGCGCTCGCCCTCGCCGCGAGCGCCGGGAGCCACGCGCTGCCCGGGAAACTCGACACTGCCCCGGCAAACGCGAGAGACAACGTTGGCGCAGGCAGCGTCTCCTAGCGAGTTTATATATATATATATATATATATATATATATATATATATATATATATATTACGGCATATCCACGGAGTGAATGATGATGAGTGGGCGAAGCTCGGGATGTGCATCGTAGATCGTGCCGAGTTCCGGATTAATTTAGTTAACGCGCATGCTACGAATCCTCACGGTTCAACTATGCACAATGCACAAGTGAAATCTCCCACCGGCACTTCATTGCAAGTCAAGATCCAGTATATATATATATATATATATATATATATATATATATATATATATATATATATATATATATATATACGAATCCTCACGGTTGAACCGTGAGGATTCGTAGCATGCGCGTTAACTAAATTAATCCGGAACTCGGCACGATCTACGATGCACATCCCGAGCTTCGCCCACTCATCATCATTCACTCCGTGGATATGCTGTAATTTTTTTGGGTGGCAGTCGAGTTCTATAACCACTACACCACCGCGGCGGGCGCTCAACCGTTTGAAGCAAGCAATTGCTAGTTCCCAGTGTGTCTGATATGCTTGTCCCTCCTCGCCTCAATGTTGCTTCCGTGTGCAAAATACGGCGTTTACGCCAAGCAATGTATCATCATTTGGCTCCGATTTCCCCTTTGATTATAACATAACACAGGTAGGCCCACAAAACCCGCGAGCCATGTGTTGTTCACATAACGGCCGAAAATGGTAACTACAGCTCGGCTATGTGGGGACAACATGTATTGATTTCAATGACTGGCAACGTATTCACGGTGTTTTATGTACCAAGCCCACGTTATAACTATGAGGCACGCCGTATTCCAGGCAAATTATGCCGACTAATGTGACTCCGTGGGATCCTCTGACATTACTCGAGTGTTCTCGCATTTCACCCTCATCCAAATGCTGCCTGTTGTCATGTTTCCGGGCCACCACGGAGCCGCAGACGATGGCTTTCGTGTGCGCTCTACTGAGCCCAATGTAGCGGGTTCAACCACTGCCAAAGCAACCACATTTCGACAAACACAGTCATTTATTTAAATTTAGCTGCACATTAAGGAATCTAACGTGATGAAAACTATTCATACGTCATAATGAAATCGCGAAAACGCCACACAAGTATATCCGAATGAAATTATACACGCATTCTCTCTCTCCCTTTCTAAACGAAAAGGATTTGTGAAATCATTTATGGATCAGTATGCATTGTTTAGTGTTTCTCTGTTGTATTTGCGTGTCATGCACCTCGCATCATTTCCGCACTACTGCCGTGTTACAGGTCACCAGGGCCTTTGTCAAGCCGCTCTGGCGGCTTTTAGCCTTGGCGACCTTCTAGTTTTGTCTGGTGAATAAATTTGAATTTGACTTGATTCGATTTGACATGAAGCTCAAAGTGTGGTCTTAGCGAAGTAAACCTGACATCACGTTATTACAGCAGTGGCTCAAAGCACACACACGCCGACACACGCGCATGCACGCGAAAGAGAACACACGGCACGTCTAAGGTATGCTGGAAATTCCTGCGGATATATAGGCCACTATTACTTCGAACAGTGCTTGGTTAGGTACGCATACTCAGAAGCATGATGTTCATTACTTTCGCTGTTTCAGCAAAGAATCTCGTACAAGCTTGAGAGAAAAAAAGTAGCGTGACGGAGGATTTCTTTCGCGGCACATACAGAAGCACAATCACCGTAAAGCGCATACGGTGTACATTTCGTTGCAGTTTGCTCCACAAACATATCGCACACTTTTGCGTTTCGGGTATCGCACTTAAGGTAACAGCATCAGCCATATTCTTCTGGATTTCGAATGAAGCCTCCCGCGCTAGGCAGATGTAAACGTCGAGACGGCGGGTACACACAGGCATCTCGGAATCATTATTCAATCCAAATCATACTAAGTTTCAAGAATGCGCAAGCTGAGTAGATAGCGCTCCGAAAGCAGCGCGCGGATGCGCTCGGCTTTCAAGTGATCTGGCTTCAAATTGATCACTTTGGAAAATGGAAACGCTGAAATTGAAGCCATAGTATGAAGCCGAGAGTTGATGCGGTTCTGAAACAGCAGGCCGTAACGGAGCGCTGTAAGAAGAGAGAAGGCGTAATAGGGCAATGGCTGCTTTCAAAACGAAGCGCCATCACGGAATCAGGTTGCAGCTGCCGAGGTCCGCCTTCCATAAGTCACATCGAAGAGCGATCGCTTTTGGAAGTAAATACCGGCTGATGCTTCGCAGGCAGCGCTGGCAGAAAAATCGACGATGCGGAATAAAGCGATCGCTCGTCCCTCAGATCTTTCTCATATGCCCCGCTCACCCACCGCTCAGCCAGCCTTTTCAAAGGCGCCCCGAAACCAATAAGGCACGAACTACGCAAGGGGAGCTCGCCACCAAGACGGAGACAATAAACTAAACTACATATCTGACAGCCGCGGTTCCTCCAAGAAATGCGAGAAGTGTACTTAAGGAAAGAGCGCCTCAACGGGACGTCACACAGCCAACAAAAGAAAGCCAGCAGTTCAAGACAGATCGCTGACCGTCCGTAGCGTTGCAATCGAAGTGCGTCCTCAAAAAGATTTCAGGAATGAGAGCTCACGACTGTCTCCTACAGCGTTCTCCCGCCTCGGAATAAATAAGTTCAATCATATATGTGAACACGCGAAAAGAGGGACAACTGAGATTAAATGAAAAAAAATAATAATAAGGTTTTCTTCAGTACGCGTGAAATCACCTACGCAATGAGAGACTGGTTTAAAAAGTCAGCATCATCATCATCATCATATGGTGCATATAGAAACGAAAACTAGAAAAAGAAAAGTCGATGGTTGATAAGCGAGCGATACGGAGCGTGAAGTATAACGCAAAAACAAACGCCGAAGAAGGAGCACGTATCGCGCGAGGACACAGGGCACGCATTTCTTCGAGCTGTGCATCTAAACAGCGGCGCGCTTCTTCGTGGCACACCTGATGCCGTGCGCGTGTATGCGTTGACAGGCGCCTCAAGCATAGCGCGTTGTTCCAGGCCGAGCGGGCGCCCTTCTCGCAGACGGCGATGCGGCTGCCATTTTCCCTCTTCACCCGGACTACCTTGATGGATCGCGGGAAAGGCAGTCCGCGAGCAGGCGACGGCACGCATCTCTGCGCCCGAAGACGCATCCCGCGGTACTCGCATCTTCCTCTCTACGGTCTCAACCTTGTCGTGCGCCTTGCTCGTTTCAATGCGTTTGTTTTTCTTCCTTTACCCGGCAGGCGTCGCACGCAACAAGGAGGCAGAGCCGGCGCTGCAAGAGACGCCACTGAGGCCCGTGTTGCTCCTGCGCTTTTGATCGATAGGAGCCGCCGCCAAAAGGGGCGGCTCCGCCTCTTTTTTTTTTTTTTTTTCAACTGAAAGCACTGACGTGCGTGCGTGTGCATACAATCCGGAGACACAGTGGATCGAGCACCGATGCGTGCGGATGGGCTCCTGTTGCGTTGACAAATGCTTGCCGGCGTTACGAGCTTCCAATGCGGCGGGAAACAAGAGGATGATGAATGAGCCGTGGCTGTCCCAAAGCTATTGGAATAGATGAGAATACACCTCTTAACGGGAACGTAATTCAAAAGCAAAACAAGAAATATTAGGCAATTTTGTGCATTTATATCTTCTGCAGTAATTCAATGATGATTTACGAATGAAGACACACAAATAATGAACGCTTTCGTATACGAAAAACTAACAAACAGAAAAGGCACACGCAAGATATTATCTCGTTACTTCGTTCATAGTTCACGGTTACTAAAGAAACTGCCACAAGTACGAAAGACTAAGTGCAATCACAGAAAGATGAGCATTTTACGGGTCTAGGTACAAGAACATCCAGCTGTTCCACTTCATCTCGCTCATTCAAAAACACACAACGCTGTTAAAAAAGCGGAAGTCAGAAAACAAGACAAACAGTACCAGCGCACATCCAAACGCATGCAGGGCGCGCTCTACCAGAACTCCGAGAAAGTGTCACGAAGTCGTAGCAATAGAGGCGACACCTTGCAACATGCAAGATGGCAATAAAAGCGCGGGAACGAATGCCTTTTTTGACGGTAGAGGAAAAATAACGAGCGCACTGAGATCCCCCTTGCAAGCGAGCCAGAGGCGCACATTTGGGTCACTGCCTTTGAGTTTCGCTAGTCGAAATATGTACTTACCGTATTCCGGCAGAACTTAGTGGCAGGTCTCCGTTCTAAAGGCCTATTTTCAATGTACTTCGAAGATCAAAAAACGAGAAATCGGAATAGTTTCAAGCTTTCGCTTGTCCTTCTTGAATTATGCGCTAACAATGCGAGGACGTCGAAGCAGTTTTATGTTTGCTGCACCATAATGCCATCATGCTGCGTGGAATTACGAAAGAAATGCTCATTAACATTTCAGTCCTGTAATGCGGAACGCAGCTAAACGAGCCACTCGTGAGATTTAAAAAATAATATGGGCTAAATGCGTTCGCACCGTGCGTTCCGTCACTGCTCCTACGCAGAAGGCGCGCTGCGTTCCGAAACGAACTGAGGAAGAGGACGAGGAACATAAGCGCTGACGAGACAAATATCCCGCGCATCTCGCCTCCACGGCTCACCGGCTCCACGGAAAACTTTTCATTCGCGCTCGATGTTCGCCACCACGCATAGCACTGCAGTGCTTACATTAAAAAAGGAAAAATAATAGAGGAAAGCGCCCCGCAGATCTTTTCAGCAGCGTATACTGTTTAAGCTTGACAAAACTCCGGCGTGCAACACTAAAATTCTGCGGCTATACGCCCATAGAAAGCGGGTATGTGCCAAGCAGCTCCTAACATAGCTCAGCTACGCATAGTATAGTATAGCAGAGGGGCGGGAAAGAAAAGCGAGAGTCAGAAGGAAGGATGGTAGGAGAGGAGGGATTCAAGAAGAGCCAAGCCTTGCATATTATATTTTATGCGCCACAGAATGTGGGTATGTGTTAAGAATCAATTAACATGGCATAGCCATGCTAATGTAACGTAATGTAGAGGAAGGGGGCGGGAAATAGAAGTAAGGGTGCTCAGGAGGATTACAATATAGTATAGCAATGGGTGGGAAGAGAAGTGGAGGTGAGGTGTGGTGTCGTGGTGACGAGGAGGGAAAGGATGGTTTGTGCAATACAGAAAGAGGCAAAGAAAGAATGACATAAAGATGGACAAAGAGAAAAAGAAAAGATGAAAAAGGAAGATGAAGAAACGGTAGTGAGCTAGCAACTAAGGACGGTAGCCCAGTTACGCTGTTCATTCAGACTTGGCCGCGCTAGTGTCAAACTGCCGCAATTCTTAACCGCGTAGCGCTTTAGGGGTTCGCCTTGTCGACGACCGTTGTCTCCTCCTGTCGCGTGGTCACGCTGCACGCCGATATCCGCGACGCGCAACAGAGGGCGCCACTGCCTCGCTGAGAGCGCGATTTCTCGTCCCACGGCACCTCTCCGGCGCCTAAAGAGAATCGCCGAGTTGCCCGTGCTACGCACTTCCGGAGGTTTCACAGTAGTGGAGCCGTTCAGCTGTCCTCCCCGTCACACACCGGTGGCGGCGGCGGTTGCTCCCTTGTACTGTACTCCTCCGGCGCTGGCTGCTCTTGGCGTGTTCCCGCAGCAATGATCACTGTCGGTTTCGTCTCGCGCACCACTTCTGACAGCATTCTTGATCACAACAGCTTCCAGAGCGCTGTTCCCCTGAACCAGCAGGAGTTGCGGAGCATGATGCATCCCACCAGCATGTCGCACATGCGTGCCGTGACAACATTGTTCGAGGAATCCAAAGCGTAACGTTGGTAGTGTTATCACTGCTTTCTCCTTTGTACGGAACTGCCAGTTTTTGTTCCCCGCGTTCGCCACCTCTATTAATGATGCTACCTTTATCGCGACAACTCGAAGACCGTAATTAGAGCCGCACCAGGTTGCGGGAAGTATTCCGTAAATAAGGCACCTGGCTCTATTCGCGACAAACGTAGGCAGCGCCCCCTGACGACCGTACCATGCATCGACTTTAGCAACTAATTGCGAACGCCGCGCAAGAGTGCCTCGCCTGCCGATTCGAGGCTGCGGAGCATTGATTGTCGGGCCTTGTTAGCGCAACGTATGTTTGTTCCAAGGACAGCAGAGGCGAAAGCAAAGCTTCGCGTTCTTTTCTCGCTTCTTTGCTGCCTGCTACGAGAAGAAACGAGCGTTCGATGCCGGGCTGCCGCTTCTGGACGATCGCTAACGACTTATCAGATTTGCATACTAAACCGGGCCCGGTTGAGGCACCTAATTGAAATTCGCGACGGAAGTTGGGCCACAGAAATAGCAGCGAAACAGGCTTCGGCGCTGACAAGAGCCGCCGGAGCGATCTATCTATCCAAAGTGTTTCCTCTCCTGCCTCGTATAGATGGCTCAAAGTTCTCGTGTCGGCAGTGAACGCAAACACATAACCTTGGCAAGAAGTGAACTTAGCACTGAATACGTCCCTGTGGCAAAAGTAATAACGCGGGCAAAAAAGTAGCGCGAACAGGTCTACCTGAGCTTCAGCGCAAGCAAGACGGGACGCAGCGAAGGCACACGTGGCGCTGGACTTTCAACCATTTTTAATGTGAAAAGAAGGCGCATGTGCATACCATGTTGATGACCATCGTCAAGAAAAGCACACTGATCCACGCAATATACCATATATACAGTTACACTGGAAGCCGCCACCGGCACTTCGTGTGTCAATGGATATCACAGAAAACTTCTACGGATGTTTAGCTCTTTAGTTGCCACCGAGATTAACTGGGTGTCCACAAAGGTGCCACCAAGGTGCGCAATTTTCTTAGCTACAGTTTTTTCACGTGCTAAACGATCGCTAGCTGTGGTTATCACAAAAGCGCATCCATTAAACACAGGTGAGCACTTACATCAACTATAGTGAGTAGTTAACCATTTTAGCCCAGGACGACTCCGACTTCTGTATTGGTGCTTGCATTGTTTCCGCGTGCACATGAGGAAGAGAACGAGAGAAGGGCGCGCACACGCAGACGTGTAAGTGTTAAACCGACTTTCATGTAGATTGCGCATCACGCGACCACGTGTTGAACAATGCTAAACTAGGCTAAACTATCTGTCCGCTCCCCTAAACGGTGCGGACAGACCAGAAACCATAGCGCCAGGTCGGAAATAGGTCTTCTTGTATTACGCTGGAATGTAAATTTTCTTTTTACTGCCGCTCAGCATGCTGATAGTTCATTGTTCTCACACAAAGCACTCGTGTGCGGTAAGGCCGTCACACATCGACCTCGATGGCTCGTACTTTGCCGATGGATAGAACACAGTTTGTGCGAAAGGTTGCGACGGTACTTGTTGCACCACGTTTACTACGAAACCGACAGTGATCGCTTCTTGTTCCTAAGAGTGCGGACTTGTCCAGAGAATTAGAAAACGTTTTACGCTGCTAAAGAAAGAAAACGACGAATGAAGGCAGCCCGCAAAATAAACTGAAGCCACCCGAATGGTAAGTAACACACAATATTTATACTGATATATTACTCCCGAGACAGAAGCACGTAGGCATGGATACCGAAGAGCACGTAGCGTTAGAATCAGAAAAAAGATTGTGGCTAGTGTGAGAAGGTGCACAGACCACCAACTGAGTAAGGCATCCGTCATGGACACAGCGCTGCTGTCAGTCGCCGCTGACATAGCGGTGATGTCGAGAAGAGCCTGTTGGCCACGCGCTTGCGGTGGTCCACAAACATTTCCATCCGACTTACGTGTAGAGTCCGAGACCTATATTTGTCTGTCAATACCGGAGACCAAAAGTTATGCCCTCTGAAATCCCAGCAGAGGGCGGTGTCTTTCCATTTTTTTACCTTCGGCGCTGTATAGCAAGGGCTTTGCTATGTCATAATCTTGCCGCCAGAGAAACGTCAGCGTACGCGCGACATACGAATATTAAGGCAGAACGATGCTAGTGCTTCTTCTGTCTTTGATATAATGTCGAAAAGCGAGCCGACAGGCGCGCAACCAGGCCAAGCGTGCGAGCGTTTCCATATAGGCGTGTGAGGGCGCATTACGACCGCGACATGCACTCCCTGCTCTCTGTAGCGGCGCACTGGCCTCATGCGTGCCAAAGGTATACGCCTTGTATGTGCCCCCTCCTCTGTGCCGCACATATTGCCATTCAATTTGAGCCGTGCCATCGAGAGCGCCGCGTAGACGTGGCACGCCCTGCTTTGATAGGTTGGCATCCGTTCGCGTTCAACAACTCATCAGGATACACGCGCGCAGGTGGTACTACTGCCCTTTTCAGGTATCATCGTATCTGTCGTTGTTTTACGCTCTGGAAACGACATGAACCACTGAAACACATCAACACGCTCTCAATGTCTTCAAATTTATGTCCTGAGCGCCAGAAACGTATTTTGTTACTTGTATAGTACCGAGCGACTGTATATAGTGTAAGAAAAACTGAGACTTCAACGCAATAGTAATAATTAACAACACAGAACTTAGTTCGAAGTTGCGTTGAAAATTAATGCAGTTGACGTTTTCGTAAGTGCACGTGGACAGCGTTTTGACCTCGGCGGAAGATACGAAATAACATTTAATCGAATGAATAAAAACGGCTGGAAATCATGTCCGCGATATCAGTATTTTCCCACTACAGACACTTTAAAGCTATGTGGAGGCGTTGCCTCTGTGCCTCAACTACGTTCGATAATGCGAACGCCTCGATGGAAGCGTGATTTCATTTCCTTGGTCAGACACATATGAGCAAGGCAATGTGAAATCGTGGACACGGTTGACAGCCTTTCCTGGAGGTAACCGCATTAGCTCAAAGACAGACTTTCGTACCACCACAACACCTGGTAAAGATTGTTCGATCGGTATAATCATTCCCTTTGATTCCTTCTTTGCTGAAAGTTTTCGTTTAAGAAGACGGATGCAAGAGTATTGTCAAGGCATTGCTGTCGATAGATATGTGTGATATGAAGTGCGAAGTCGTAAGGTCAAAAACAGTAAATGTTAGTGACGCTAATTCGGATCGGTACATATAATATACGAAAAAATCCTTCCAACTTCAGGAAACTTGAGGAACCCTTCCCTTACCGGGAAAATGCGGGCAATGAGTGTGCGTCCCTTCTTGCTTTCTTTTGATGCATTCATTTCACTCTCGCTTTCATTATCTGTACCTTTGTTTGTGTCTCACGTTCCTTCTTCCTTCGTCTAGCCCCGCCACGGTGGTCTCGTGGTTATGGCACACGGCTACAGATCCGAAGGTCGCGGGATCGAATCCCGGCCGCGGCGGCTGCATTTCGATGGAGGCGAAATGTTCAGGCCCGTGTGCTGTGCGATGTCAGTGCATGTTAACGAACCCCAGGTGGTCGAAATTTCCGGAGCACTTCACTACGGCGTCTCTCATAATCAGAACTGGTTTTGGGACGTTAAACCCCACAAATCAATCAAATCAATTCTTCCTTCGTCTACCACTTCATTTCTTTATGCGTGTGTATTTCTTGCTATTTTGCTTTATCTGGCAGAAAATGCAAGGGATCCACATAGCTCGGATATGTTCACATCCTCCTCACTTGCCCAGCGTGCACGTGTTGCAGACGCGTGCCTTCCACTGGGTCTACTACTTCTTCATCCATATGAACCCCCCTCTAAATGGGCGCGTGTGATGAACCGAGATGGGCTGCATCGAATACCGTGCTATTCTCGCTGTCCAGCTGTGAGATGTTCAAGTCCGCAGCCGAGTACCAACTTTTATTTTTGCGCAGCTTGAGTATCTGCGTGTCGACCACGACGACGCAGGCTAGGCTAAATAGCTTTGCTTCAAAAGCCGAGCGTGTCATGACTGTAAGCACACCAATGCACTGTTCGCTTCACGCGCTCACCTGATGCAAACGGTTCGTCAAAGAGAACGATATCCGTACAAGTTGCATGGCAAGCAGCGAACACAGCCGCAAAATAGTGGAGAACTTCAACGTCGTTTGTCCCATCTCCGGTAACGCCACATCGCGTGAGATTGGAGGGCCGTCACGCGATTCCTGTCGCCTGCAGGAAGCAGTACAGCAAACAGAACAAACAAACAAGGCCGCAACAACGTCGATACGACGGGCACCAAAAGAGACACGACATGACTCGCCATACTAGCTGCCCTTGGCGCTGAAGACAAGACAGCGTTGAATGCAAAAAAGCCGCGGACAGCAGATTCATGTACAGGCTCGTGGATGTTGCACAGGTGTCAACGTCGGCTCCGCACGCCGATTCAGACCACCTACCATGGCAAGTTGGCAAAATTAAAGTGGGCGCATTGCGAGAGGGTGTAGTGTAAAAACTGCACTTTTTTTTCTTTTGATGGCGCAGTGGAAACGGGCACTCTCTTGCAACACAGCCGTCGGGCCACGCTGAAACTCTAGCGCGACAGTGTTCTTTGCTTTTCTCAATTTTTATCCCATTCTCAGATACCTTCGTGGAAAAGGGGGCGGATGAGGCGAGCCCCTGGTGATACGCAGACATCCTTCTTTCTTACATAATTTCCCACCTTCTCGCGCGCAAGTGCGCACTACACCGGCAGTCTTCGGACAAACGAATATAAAAAGTTGGCGCACCTACGCTCCACGCTGTGTTCTCAGTAGTGAGGAACCGCGACTGACTGCGCAACAGAAGAGGGAGGGTGCTCTGCTGACGGGCAAGCACCGTTAGCTAGGAAGCGTGAAATGCACACGCGCACGCTTGTCGGGGAACGCAGAAGGTGTCGTTTGCGCCGCGCAGACTTCCACGTCGCTACCACGGTACATTTTCTCCTCACAGATTCTCTCTCGGCCCAGCGGGGGTGCCCCGTCGTGCGAGTCCGCCCTGCTTCGCCCCCCATTCCTCTCGCGTACTTTGCTCGGACGAGCAGCAGAAGAAGACCGAGGCACGGCGCAGCTGGAGAGAAGGAACATTTGCAGCGCATCGTCAACAATTCGCACGCGGATAATCTGTTTAGCGATCCGACATTTGGCCCCAGTCCGGCGACGACCGTTGGCTTTTCGACGCGAGGCCCCGAGACGAAGCCCGCCGCTCCTCAGATCTCGGGCTGCCATTATGCAAATGGCGGCTGCCTCATGAGAATGCTGCAGGCCCGGGCTCGGAGCAGTTACGTGCAATGCACGTCGCGTTCAAGGGCGCGCAAAGCCGCTTGCGCAACGTCGTCGGGTCGCCGTCTACGCAGCCCCCTGATTTAGCGCGCACACGGGGGGCGAAGTACGCGCCGCGATGGTGCACGCTAAAGACAACATCGATTCCAGCTTAGCGTTTTGACATCCGGTGTCGTAACAGTTGCGCAAACGGACCTACTGTGCACCTCACTTAAGCTCCGTTATTATGCGGCCACTCCGGCGCATTCCTGGCAGTTCAGCATCTGCATACAACCCTGCCTCAACGCTTGTGCAGTTGTCTCGCTGTGCATTGCCATCTGTGGGCTAGCAGCTCTATTTTTGTATATGCTTTCTATTTCGCTTTCATGTGAGCCGGTATTCTCGTCTGACAATAACAGGCATTTCTCAATGAATCCTTGCGCGAGTCCTTGCAGCTCGTCGTCGATCTGACCATCAGGTACGATAAACGTATTAAACGAAATTTATCCAAAGAGCGCGCACTGCCACGACAGCCATAACACGCTCCCGTAACTTTCGCGCATTAAAGGGGTCGTGAAAAGAATTTGGAGATGCCGGTTTGTAACCTTCACTGCTTCAATACGCATTCGACAAGCCGAGTCCGAAATATTTCGGCGAAATATTCAGTGCACATTTAACAACGCCCGTTTTAAATCTCAGCTTTCTTGCGCTCCCGAAACGACTATGCGACACTACCGGCCGGCGTGGTACTATTTGGTGACGTTGAGTTAAGATATTTTTAAGTTAAAAGGCACAGTGAACTCTCGTTTGCTCTAAAGGAATCGATTTACTTGAAAGCTAGAAAGGAAGAAAGTACTTGGAAACCGTGCGGTGCCACTATTCGGAAGAAAAGCGGCAGCACGGTTTGTTTTCCCATGGCCTCCGAGGGCGCGCCAATCTCAGAGGTATGACGGCTACTAAGATGACGTCATCTGCGGAGTTGAGGGGAACGCGCGCAGTGAAACCGAAACCGCATTCTTTATCGCTCTAAATCAACGCACACGGTGCAACGGAACAATGCATATTGTTGATTGGAGGGTCAGGATCCCGAATACGCACTTAGTACAAAATGTTCAGAAAACGTTTCACGACCCCTTTAATGTGCTAAACTTGAGCTTGACTACGGCACTGGACGTCCCAAGACCATAACATATGGCTGGAAAAGGTAGAGTATAGGCGCTTCAGTACGAATCCTGACCATGCGCGTTCGGTTTCTTGATATGCACCGGCAGCAGGAAGTAATACAGCAGTCTTTTGTATGTCTTTCAGCAGTCTTTCGAATCTGCATCCCGACATTTTCCACTGGATTGAAGAATTCCTTGCTAGCCGATCACAGTCAGTACATGTCAACAATTCCATTTCCGCTCCCCTCCCTGTAACATCTGGCGTTCCGCAAGGTAGCGTCTTAGGCCCACTGTTATTTCTCGTTTATATTAATGACCTGCCTCTACATGTTGCCTCTCAAATCCGAATGTTCGCAGACGATTGTGTCATCTACCGTACAATCTCTAACAATGCTGATCACGCTTCTTTGCAACATGACCTTAACAATGTTCAAAATTGGTGCAGCGAATGGTTGATGTCCCTCAACGCCAACAAATGCGAGGTAATAGGTTTCACTCGCCGTCTTCAGCCATTACACACATCCTACACTATTGAAAACACTTCATTAGAAAGAGTCGACACATTTAAGTACCTTGGTGTTACCCTTTCACATAACTTAAATTGGTCGCCTCATATAACACGCGTTGCTGCCTCCGCGAACCAAACACTTGGATTCCTAAAACGCCATCTGCGTCATGCACCACGTCATGTAAAACTCCGAAGCTAGAATACGCTTCTCCCATCTGGTCACCTCATCAAACATGCCTTATCAGTGCCCTAGAAGCCATTCAGAATCGCGCAGCAAGGTTCATTCAATCATCATATTCTTATAACACCAGCGTATCACTGCTAAAAGCACAGATTGGTTTAAACACGCTATCATCCCGCCGTCGCATTGATTCATTAATCCTTTTTCATAAGTTTTTCTACAGCTCGCTTCATCATGCCCCATATATATTGGCCCCGCCTCCGCGCACAGGCCACCACTTGCAAGTGACTCGACCACGCAGCCGCACTACCACTTTTTCTGCATCTTTGTCGATCATCAGCGGACTGGAACAGCCTCCCCCGCCATATCGTCGAAACCACCTGCTCATCATCATTTTCTGATAAACTAAAATCTGCCATGATTCAATGAATGTGTGCAGCCATTATTTGATGTAAAATTGTGTAAAACCCCACCCCTTATGTAATACCTCCAGTGTGAGGTCTTTAAGAAAATAAAATGAAGTGAAGTGAAGTAAAATAACAGCGTTAAAGAAGCTGAAACTTAGTAACAGCCAACTTTTATCATTGAACGGTTCTGGCAAGCTATAAAAGAAACGTCACAGGGATTCACAAATGAACTCGCCTTCACTGCTTAGACATTTGCACGCTACTCATTTCGGATGCCTTCTGTGAACACATCAAAGTTCTTTGCTATGCAGTCGGATGTATACTGTGTACTGGTTGCTGTGAAACGCTCGAAGCGAGATAATTTCACGGCTATGCCAGTTTTACACGAAGCAAGGCTGCAGATGACACCTTAATATAGGAACAGCACCGCAACAATTGCGCGCGGCAGCTTCCCGAAATTTTCACCGCCATGAGAGATTAGGCTGATTCACGCACATTTTGATCGTACTTAACGTCGACACTATAAATATCAGCGAAAGAGCGTCCTTTATGCGTTATCTCTGATAAAGCTTTCGAAAACAACATGGAAGCTGCTGCTTTTCTCTCTGGGATAGGGGGATGAAGCGAAAACGAAAGAAAACAACAGAATACGCTGATCCCCGTAGTCGTGAGCGTTTATTCTTCTATAGCTGCGTGCCTGCACAAGCCAACGTCGTAGCAGCGTGCCCTCGCAAATATTTCCGGGTCTGTGCCGAGAAGCCCCATCGATCTACTGAGCGGAAACTAGCCGAAGCATGCACGAAGAAAAAAAAACAACAAAAAACATGCGACCGGAAAACCGGAAGCTCAGGAAAACAATGGACTCCTTCCTGCGGCCCTAAATTTCATTTTTTTTTTTTCTTCGTAAGTCACCGCTTTGTTCTCTGCGCGGGTTTACACTGGGGAGAGACAGACTCCGGTTTCATCGTGTCGGGCGAGGCTCGCTCGCTCGTCGGACGAAAGGAAGACAGGAAGCGGTGGTATGCAAGACGACGTCCGGAAGTGCGCGCCCGCAGGTCGCCTTTGAAAGCGGCCCACTGTTGCGCGCCATGCTTGACAGGGCGCCCAAAACATGCATTCTGAGCGGTACACTCGGAGTTTGCATGCACAGGTGCGAAAAAATCATGACGGAAGTTTACGCACGCACTAGTAGCGGCAGAACAAGGCGAGACGAACACTCAGGAGTCAAGAAGTAGCCGGCGCTTTACTTCGACATCCCCATATATCATATCAATAATAATAAAAACAAAGGCGGCATGAGACACTGTGGGGAATAACGTGCTGATCCCAAATTCCCACAGAATAACTTGATTGTACAGGCTGTCCGGCTGGTAATTTTCTCAGTGTTATGAACACTTTTTATTTATTTATTTATTTATTTATTTATTTATTTATTTATTTATTTATTTAAAGACTACTGCAGGCCCAAAAGCGGGCCCAGGCAGGGGGCAAATGTACAAAGAAATACAATTAGACAACGCGAACAAATATTTGGAAGTGTCGAGAATACATGTTGAGCAAGAAATAGTTCTCTTAAATATATAACACAAAAGCAAACATGAAAAGAAGGAAGGAACAAACCATATAATTATAAAGAAGTAGAAATGCGAAGCGTAAACAGCAAAAGTAGCAACACAGTGAAATAAATCTAAAGTTCAGACATACTTCAGATTATGACCACGTTGACAAGAGCGTGTGATACGTACAGTTACACACATACACGTGAAAAAAAGAAGAAATAAAACAATTTTATTAAGTCACTGCAGTAGCTTATTAGACTATGGATCAGAGAACACGAGATAATCAATGAAGGTATAAAATATAGCAAATGGATCACATTAAGGTCGAACGGTAAACTGGTGCTAGCTTGCACTAAATTTTCGTATTCACGCCGTGTTTGCTAATCTTGCTATCGTCAGGCGAGATAGTGAACGGTGTATCTTTGTGCCTAAGTGCCCCGCCCCCTAACTTCTCTCTACCTTTCGTTCACTGCAGCTGTAATGCAGGTCAACTTGCACGGTGCTCGCAGTGTGCGCTGTCCAATGACAGCAGTGAGCAGCGGAACTGTAGCGGACGCCAGCTTGCACTACGGGGAGCGTTGTCACTGTATCCCTATCCTCAGTGTATAGTACATGAACCGTGCGCCTTCCCTTGTGCTCTCTTTGTGTGCACCTGCATGCGTGGACGTGCGGCTAAATTAACCTCAGGAAATACGTGACCAAAGCGACATTCGAAGAGAGCGGGTACTTTTTGTGCTACTGCACTGATCCGTCCGTGAAACTGCCGAAAGCGGCACCCGGGCGAGCAGAAAATAGCCGCGACTTTGAGCGTACGCGCGGTAAGCGAGCTAAGCACCACCAACAACACGCAGCTGCGTCCGGCAATGGTAGCACATGCTGCTCGAACGGCTGCAGCGCGATCGGAGGCGCGCCTATATTTAGGGGAGGATGAGAAACTGCTGGGAAAGGCGCACTTAGGCGCCGCCGGCACTGGTTAGCGTCCGCTGCTCCCAAACAAAAAGAAAGCAGGGCGCCTAAACCGAGGCACGTCCCACGGTTCGACGTCGTCATCTGACCTTAACTGCATGCTGTGCCGGGTGGGCTTCTGCGGAGAATGGGGGGAACAGGGTAGGTGAGTGAGAGTTGGATGCCTTATTTTTAGTATGACATAAGGAGATGTTGGCGCACAAACGAGACGCCTGCTACTCCATGGCTCTCGAATGCATGGAAAGGGAAATACGCGCGCACGTCATTTAATCGCATCATCGTAGGAATACTTACTACGAGCGTCACGATGAGGTAAGAAATTAGTTCACAATAATTAAATTCTACCTCTTCGACGTCTACTGAGTAGGAGAAGCGAAAGCAAGGAGGAAGCCGTGAAGGTTAATCAAGAGAAAAAAAAAACTGGTTTGCTATCCTGCACCAGGAAACAAGGCAGAACTCTATGGAAAGGTCGCAGTGCAATTATACGAAGGGAGGGAGGGAGCACGGTCACTATCGCAGCAGACCATAACGGCGGTTCAGGTGCTGCAGAACCAACACCAATGCTGGCTACAACAGCTTGTGTGCTATTCTCAGAGCCGTGTCAATGTCTCCATCGTGTCACATCTGAAGAAAGGTGAGCAAGGACGACGGAAAGGAACTAAATGACAAACAGCGCTCGCATCGTTCCTTCCATTGAATTCCTCCACCCTTCGCTACTTTTATTTCCGCACACAAGCGCTTCGCGCTGCATAGCTTCAACCGCCAACTTAGCCAAAATTTCTGGTATCGTTATTTTTTTTTTATTGATGCCTTCGCCATCCTCTGCTGCGACGGTGTCTGATGCCAGCTTTCCAACTGCATTTGATATGACAGTGGTCATCAATCGCAGCATGCTCGCGAATTTGTGGCCAATCGTCTGGGTACACGTGTAGCAAGAAAGTCCTATCAAGAAGGTATTCATAGGTTTCTCCGCGACCACAGAAATTGAAAATCGCAGTGTAAAATTTCCCTCTACATATGCGCTCGACAAAGGTGGCGATTGCTGTTCCAGAACGCCGTTTTATACGACTTCCTGAGATGTGCGCTGTATTCTCCAGTAATAAAAACAACCAAATTATCTCATATCATTAAGATAATTGTAGCGTTCTAGCAACGCGCACAATAACGACAAATGAAACGAAGAATCCCAGGTGTATATATGCGACTTCGCCATTCACTCCTTACGTGTCTATTGAGTATTGTTAGCCCGCTACCATTGATTTGCATCGCCGCTTTCGAGTGCTTCCGTAGCGCACGTGGACGCGCTGCGCCAGTGTACGCGAAGAAGAAGCACTGCATTTGCTTTTCTTCGTGTTCTTCCCGCGCGGCGGCGAATTTTGAACCCGCTCCGAAGTTTCGCGATCTTCAAGTGGCAAGCAAAGATGGACGCCGCAGGAAGCGGAGCCGCGGAGCGCTCACTTCAAGAAAATGCAGATATCGTGACCCCGGCGCGTCCACGGCTGACGTAATCGATAGACCGAGGATGTCGAGTCAGGTTTTGATTCTGGCAGCGACAACGACACAAGCCAGCCTGGAACATCGGCGGCCGCAGCACGCTTGATTTCGCCTTTCGCGTCAGCGCGTGCTTGCTTTCATTTGGAGTGCTCGATGTTTGTTTTCGATGTTATTTGTCTCTCCGAGAAAGTGTCAGTGAGATAACTGGAGCAGAAACAGAGCAGCAAACCAGAATTTTCTGCAAAACATACAACGTTCCGCTATGTTTCACTATGAGGAACTGCTTCGCCGCATGGCACGCCCAAATTAGTGCCTGCAGTTCAATTTTTGTAGCGAGAGTTCTGTTCCATAAAAGTGTTTAATGTGTCCAAAGAGCACCTAAGAGGTGGTGTTATACATTTTGCATATTTATAATTTCTGCTTAACTTTCTTCTTTGTCGATAAAAGCGCTTCTTCACAAAGCTTGCTTATTGTTGTAAATTCTTTAATTGAGCATTTTTATCTTACTCATGACATATATCTCGTTAATGAAATATTTATACGTAAAAATTTAATTCATTCTTGTGTTCTTTGACATAAGTATTACACAAAAAATATTAGTGCTTTATTTTCTTCAGAAAGAAAGAGCAAGGGAAAGAGTTATCGACACCATCGCTGTTTAAAATCTCGGAAGCATGCCATGCCTATGAAACCTAACGTCTTTCTACAACCGTGGATTTCACTTGGAGTGTTCCAAGGAGAAAAATCCGGGCCGAAACAACTCATGCAAGATGATAACATGTTCATTAATCTCACGTGCGGCTACATAGATTGTGTAAGAGTCGCCATGGTGCGTTCTTGTTAATGCGAAATCATTAAATGCCCCATGAAGCGTAACGGCCAGCGAGCGTCGGGTGAGCACACGAACACAACGAAGTGACGGCGTATACGTCACGCGGTGCCAGGCGCCCAGTTCGAAAAGGTCGTTGGGAAATTCCCACCAGACCCACTCCCGAAGAACTGAATCGCCACACCATCAAATTGACTTTGCCCAAATCAAGCACGACACCAAGCGATCAACTCATGTTGCAAATTTACGTGACGTGGACGTATACATAGCAGGCACGCAGATATAGCGCACACGTCCAGGTACGCCATGCGCTCGCGCTCAGTGTACCACATACGGAGAGCTACACGCCTGTGCAACGTATTTCGCTTTTGATGCAGAAACGAGTTAAATGCTCCTTGTAAACACTAGAACACGACATGCACTTCGATACCACAAGCTGAAAGGTATATATCAGGTGCACGCTAAACTACTTTATTTCTTGTGCTTCTGAAACCTGACCTTATATCGTACCCGTGTTTCCATTTCCTGCGACGTCCGCAACGAAATTGGTTAATAATTAATTCCTGGGGTTCTACGTCCCGAAACCTGGACATGATTATGAAAGACTACGTAGTGGAGGGCTCGGGTAATTTCGACCAGCTGGGGTTCTTTAACGTGCACTGACATCGCACAGTTAAAGAACCCCAGACGGTCGAAATTTCCGGAGCCCTCAACTCTCTCATAATCATGTTGAGGTCTTGGAACGTAAAAGCCCAGCAGTCATCGTGACATCGCACATTGCACGGGCCTCAACACTTCGCCTCCACCAAAATTCAGCCGGGATTCCATGCTACGACCCTCGGGTCAGCAGCCGAGTGTCGTATAATAAATAGCCACTAGGCCAACGCGGCGGGGCAACGAAATAAGGTTTGTTAAACTAATGCGGTTATCATGAGCCGGTAGTCGCTCTAAGCATATTTTACAGCGTCCTCATCGCATAGCGGCACTAAGACAAACAACGTGCCATACATAGCTTTAGCTTACTTTCAGCTTTAAATCCATGCTCATTGCGAAATCCCGGAGGCGCATGAAGTTATTCTACTATGGCAGAAGGAAAGTTCACTACAAACCAGCTACCCTATTGTGGTGGAAATCGAACAGCACAAAACACCGCATGTAGTGAGGACGACGGATATTACAGCATCGTATTCGCTACGTCTCATCGTTTGCAGTCTCCGACTCTTCTTCAGACGCGCAAGCCGATATTGTGCAGCAGTCGCCCCCATTATGACCTCCATGTCGTACTACATGCGTCTATGATGATGATGATGATCGTGGTACGGTTAGGAAAGGACGCTGCTTTCTGCAGCCCATGTAGGGAACACGGCTAAGCGTCCGTGGAGGTGGGGGAAAAGGAGTGAAAGAGGTATAGAGGAGAGAAAGGCCGTAGTGGTGGGCTCCGGAAATTCAGACCGCCTGGGATTCTTTAACGTGCACTGACAATGCACAGTACACGGGCCTTTGATATTTTCGCCTCCATCGAAAATGCGACCGCCGTGGCCGGGATCGAACCCGCGTTTATTGGACGGTAGCCGAGTACCGTAACCACTATACCACCGCGGCGGACAGCCTATGCCACTTTCCATGTTGGAGGATAAGTATACCGATGGCCATCGTAGAGAGAGAGAGAAAAGGAAAGACAACCAGGTGAGGGCCGGTTGGCCACCCTGCAATGGGGGTAAGGGGGTCGGGAATATAGAACTAGGAAAAGAGGAAGGATGCGAACGCTGCATACGCACGGGAGTACGGTCGGGCACCAACGCTGATGTTCCTCCGACACTGGAGACTTCAGCGTTCTGGAACTGCACTAGGAATCCGAGGCAATTGCGGCGCTTTAGGGCCGTGGCTGCGCAAGAGTCTGTAGCGTGGGGTTCAGGGCAGCACGAGCAAGCTATCTTGCTCTCGCATACAGCGCTCCCGTGTCTGAACTTGACACAGTTATGACATTGGGGTGGCTTCGGAATAAACAGTCGTACGGGACGGGATGTGTAAAGTGTCCGACCTTTGATGGGCGGCCGTCGCAATATTATGCGTTAGTGTAGGACGTGCTGCCGCGCTAGCTGGTTCGCATTTGTAGGGTAGGGAAGACGACAACTTATAGGACGGTGAATCAGACGGAAGTCAGGCTTGAGCATTCGGAGTACACGCGCAAATAAACAAGAAAACCTCCTTATGTGGACCGTGTCCTGGAGTTATGCGCCACTCTGCTCTCCAATTACAGCGCCAACACCATACCCGAATGCATTTATTGGCGCTTTTCAAGCTGCACTCACGGCGAAGACACCACGCGGTGCGACTGCACGCTCGCGTGCTGCCGTCCGACTGCAGTGCTTGGGCGCGATAAAAAGAGCACGATAGCGCATGACGTCCGAGCCACCGCGCGCAGTTGCATTTCACTTTTGGCCGAAAGTCGCACAGGGTGGACGCTCGCGTTGTCCATCGGCCTCGCATGCACAGCCCCGCGGGACAAGCAAAAAAGCAGGAGCGGACGCAGTGTGTCCGCCGGAAGTGTGCTCAGCGAGGGAAGCTGTTTATCGGCTATGCTAATAGGGGCGCGCGTTGGCTCACGCCCGCGTGCACGTGTATCGATTGGCTCTTAGCTGAACGAGAGCGCGGTCGTCCCTTTAGGGCCCCTGGGGAGTGAACGAATAAAAAGAAAAGGGACGGCACACACCGGCGCTGCTGGTGCCGCCGTCCTCGCTACCCGGCCGTCATCAACGCGCGACTCTCGCGAACCCCGAGCTCAGTCCACGGGGTCGGCGAGGCCTGTCAGGGGAGCGGTCCGAGGGAACGCGGCCTTTGCAGCGTGCACTCTCGTAGGCCGCCCAGAGGACGGCGTTTATTAAGAGCGCACTTTTCAGTGCATCCCCGAGGGAGCGGCTGCCACGGTGACGAAACCGCCGCGCTGGCATCAGCATACGTCTATGAACGTGCAACTCTCAAAACAAAACAAATAAATAAAAATAAAATTACAACAAGCAAGAAAATAAAATGAGCTGCGTAGCATGCGACATCTGCAAAGACGCTCTTTTTTTTTTTTTTGCTTATATGTCACCAAAAAGACAAATGTCGCGAAGGGCAAGCTGCCATGACTGCATAATAAAGTTTCAAAAGTTAACTTCCGCTGTTCGGAGTTGTGACAGCAATGTGGTTACGATTTAATCGACACAATAGCGGGAGAAGCGGAACGTAAACTTTACTTTCAAATCGATAAGCCATGGGTGACTTCACGTGATTTTGACCAGCTGGGGTACCCTAACCTGCACATAATTCTGTGTAAACGGGTGCTTTTCCATTCGCCGCCGCCCGCCTTCCTTACCAATGTGTGGCTTCTGTGGCCGGGAAGCGAACACGCCCCTCGGGCTTCAACATGAAAGCGACCACGCTGATTCCTTATTGAGTTATTTAAAGAAAGCTGTACGCTACGCTTTCCACTTCTGACCGTGTGGGGTCTATCCATACTGACGCCAAGAAGACATAAGACGATACTGAATGATACCATCTCTCACCGTGTGAAAACACAGACACAAACAGTTCAACTGAACAACATTGCAGACGACGCTTATAACTGCAGCGCCCTACACCGATCATCATTGATGATCGAACACGCAACATTGATGATCGAAAAGCATACAAAGTCCACAGAAACCCCAAATGGAAGCGGAGACATGATGTGCATATACCTAGTTGCATATATCCAGAACCCCACGTTCTTGAGGAGCGACAGCAGCCAGGTTAATTCCAAGTCTCCATCCGTATCAAGAAGATAGCGACCCAAGTGCTGCTTTCGGCAACACATAAGAAGAAAATTCCCAGCAGGCAATGCCATAATCTATACAACATGGAATTGCTAGAAGCTGGACTTCAAGTCTGCATCCTATATAACATCGCTACCTTTTCCTGACCACTGATTAGCACAAGTAAGGAAAATGCTTGTCCTTTTATTTCTAAATGTATAATTTCAGATCTTAAAAACATAACAAATTTCGTTGCCATGGGAACGAGAACTTTGTCGCGTTTTGTAAGTCGATGCCATTTCCAGGCAACGGTTTAAAATGAAAGCGGCCACTAGAGTGTATGCTCATAACAAAACTTTGCGCTCATAAGAAGGGCGTAAAGTCTGACTAATGCCCTATACATTGGTGTAATAGCTTCTTATAAAGAAGGCTTTTTGAAGCTCCCACTGCACTGACTGCAGTCCGAAAATCATAACGGCGTCCCTGTGCGCGTGCGTGCTTGTAAATGAGCCCTCGCTGTTGCAGTAATGAATATTGCTGTACAAGTACACGGCAGTTATGCGTCTGTAATCACCCCACTCCGAATTCGATGAAGAATCAATATATTATACGTCACCTGTCTTGTTCTTCCTTTAACTAACCACCTAACTAAATAAATAAATAAATAAATATTCTGGCGGTGCATTGGCCAATATTTCGCAATGACGCATCATTGCCGGCGTATTCAGATGACGGGTTCTTCGCGAATAATAAATTCCTTCTTAAACCTACTAAGGAAGAGATTTATCACACGGAAGCATTCTGCCCATTCCCAGAGAAGGTAACTGAGCAGATTATATCGAGGAAACAGTAAGAGGTCCTGGCGCTTACTCTGCCACGGAATTGTGCGAAAAGGCGATGAAAAAGCTTGTTTACGTGCTTGCTAGAACCTACTGCGGAAGGATTACGTGGTCAATATGGCAACAAAGGCAGACGAAAGGACGGCCGTGGGAAGAAAAGTCTAAATAGGCTTTCCGCACGGCAAGGCCCGCCTAAAAAAAGAAAAGAGAGAGAGAGAAAAAATAAAGAAAAATAAAGTGGACAACGAAGTAGGTGGACTGAGATTTTAATGAAGACGACGTTGGCGTTATAGTTGCTTGAAAGCGAACAGTAGCCGACATTAGCAATACTTTGCCATCATAGTCGAGAATAGTCGCCGTTATCCAGTGGTACGGCACTAGCGTTGGTGGTGCGTAAGCGAATACGACTGATGACGTCACGTGAGTCCGTAGGCTAGACTGCATCGGTGTCAGGATCATCCCATATTTTGCACCACAAATAGGATATTCTCGTGCACCATTTAGAGCATGCGAGCGGAGGAGCTCTTCAGAATTTGACAAGGTACACGAACAGGGGCCCGCTCCGAGTTCGTGAGAGCGCCTGGCCACCGTCCGCTTTTCCTTGATTTCTGACAATGGGTACGGAGCACGCGCACCGTGAACGTAGGGTAGGCACAGCACCAAGGCGAAAACGGCGCGCGAGGGGACGCTAAGTAATAAGTAATACACGGAGGAGGGAGACACACGGTGGGGCGAGCGGAGGAACGCGGAGCGTCAGCGTGCCACGGCGCAGACAGCGCGCACGACCGCTGATGACTCACGGTTCCCCCCGGGGTGGGTGGACGCACGCCGGGTTTGCATGTGAGATATCTGCGCCCAAGAGGCGGGCGCTCGTGCCACGGAGGCTCCCTTTCCCGCTTTTTCTTTTTCCCCTTCGGCTCAGAGCATCCCGGAGAGAGGAATCAGAGCACGAGCCACCGAAGAAGGGGAATAAGAAATAACGATGACGCGAGCAAAGAAGCAAACAAAGAGCGTTGTATCGACTGGAAAGAGAGGCAGGTGGGAGAGAGAGAGAACGATCGATGCGGCATGTGTCTCGTCGGATGTTGATGACGATGGAGCTCTGCCGAAAGAGGATGCCGCCTAGACCCCTCCTCCCCTTCCAGGCGGGCTCCGCAAGGAGCCTGTGGCGTGCCTAGTCGGAATCATTAGAGACCCCGCGAGCGGGTATTAAAAGACAGCGGGCGAGTTTTTCACTCCGACAACCGGGCGAGCCCCTCTACGTTGTCGCTGTCGTGTCACCGAGTACGCGACTGCGCCGGCCACATCTCGCCACGTCTCCGAGGAGGAAAGCGTACATGAGTAGCGAAGAACGTTCGCGTGTATCTTTCCGCACCTCGAGGATGAGGCCATTTATAAACGTTCTTCGTTCTTGATCTCCCATTTTCTTTTCGTATAACTCTTCTTTACCTTGACCCGCGTTGACCACTTTCATAGACATCACACAACACTACAGATTGAACAGATGTAAGTAGCCACCACTACACGCCAAACTAAATGAGAAACAGGCGGCTGACCGTTGACCATTCGCGTCTGCGACCCTGACATTTATTCGTCTGACAGTGTGCGGAGACAGAGCGACGCTGCAGCACGTGCTGTGGACATGCACAGGGAGCGCACAGAAGAAGTCCCTTATAAGGAATGGGGTTGACATGGCAGTCTCTGATCGCCGGGCACGATGGGAGGGGTGCCTGCTCAGCCAAAACCTCGCCGATCAACTCTGGCCGCCCGTGTCGAAGTACTCGAGGCCGTCACCCGACAAGATCGCCGGACACACACACACACACACACACACACACACACACACACACACACACACACACACACACACACACACACACACATATATATATATATATATATATATATATATATATATATATATATATATATATATATATATATATATATATATATACAGTTATGGTGGTGAATAGACCGGAGGCGTGAAGACAGAGATAAGTAGTAGACCCTCGCAATTGGCAACAAAAATGCGGAAAGCGTTTACTCAACGTTTCAGCCGTTGAGTAAACGCTTTCCGCATTTTTGTTGCCAATTCCGAGGGTCTACACCACGGAGGAAGGAAAACTGAGGAGAGGCCGTGACGTCACTTTTTGTGAAGCCAGCGTTAGAGCCTTCGAGATCGGCAATGTACCGATTTCAGCCATGTCAACGGGGCGCGGCGCATGCGCATTGCGCTATCCTAAACCAACGCTCCGCTTCTCGCTGGGAATGGTTGCGAGCGGCTGCGATCGTGGACGATACCAAACGCGTCAAAGGCGACCGTTATACCACGAATTTTCAGCTTGGAGAAAGCGAACTTCGTACGGCGGCGGTCGCGCGTTGGCACGAGCCAGAAATTTAGGCGCACGCGCCCGTCATCTGTGTCGATCACGCGACGCCAGTGTGCCGAGCGTGCGGCGACCGCCGGCACCACTTCACAGACCGCACGGGGTGAGCTGCTGCGAACCGCAATGTAGTATGTGTGTAGTGCACTATGGACATCGCGCGAATAACGGCGGACAGCGGTGCTTTATCGCGCCGTCGTCCCCTCGAAGCCAGCGTCTCCAAAGTCTGTCGTTGCTGGTCGGCACCGGCCGACGGTCGTGCTAGCGTGCTGCGGCGGGAACGCGCCGGCGCGTCTCGCTATGTTTTAAGACGCGCGACCTCCGTTGGTGAAGTTCGCTCTGTGAGAACCACGCTTAGTGCTCTCATGCCGTAGGCACTGCGAAGAGCGAGCATCGTAATCGTAAACAAACAAAAACAAAGTGCTTATAACATGCACAAGCGCAGTTCGTAGCTACAAACAACATATACACATTTACTACGAAAGCATGCTTTAATGTCTTGCTGTGCGATGCCCGGAGCAGAAACACTGTCACTGACCTGCCAGGCGTTCGCCGTACAAATTACTTAACAATGTCTCCTTCTGTGACGCCGCTTTGAAATGACTTCGCTGAGGGTTCTTTAACGTGCACTGACAACGCACAGTACACGGGCCTCTGGCATTTTCGCCTCCATCGAAAATACGACCGCCGCGGCCGGGATCGAACCCGCGTATTTTGGGTGGCAGCCGAGTACCGTAACCACTACACCACCGCGGCGGACTAAAGAAAGGAGACATAGACACAGCGCCTTTCCCGCAGGCTGGCTGTTCTTCCTCCTTGTCCTCTCGCGCTAGCTGAGCGTGCCTTAGAGCGTGTCTTCCTCGCCTTAGAGCGAGCGAGGAAGATCCATCCCTCAGATTTTACATTACAATATATTATATACGCAGCTTCATCACCCTTTTGAGTGCATCAATCGTTGCACGCAGACATCAGCGGTACCGCGACACCGCATAGGGATTCTCGACAGTTTCACACAAGTGAAAGTTCTCCGAAGATACTGCAGTGCACGCGCGAGAGCCCTGCTCAAACCTGCCATAAACCAAGAGTGTCCGCAAACGGTGAAACGTTGCAAACGAAACAGAAATGTTTGTCAGGCGATCGTTTTGTGAACACACAGTCCTCTGCAGCGAGACGCGCATCATTTTCTTGTCGACGGCCGTCTATGCGTTCCTGGCGCACAGCGCGTCGAAACACAACTTTCTACTATATACGCCGCACAAGACAAATTATGCAGCGGCCGTGGTGGTAGTACATTGCCCCGGCAACGCGGACGTCGCTAACCTCCGCCGCGGTAGAGGCGCTGAGATTACCGGCGCGCTGGCTGCTGGTGCGCTACGGTTGTCGACAATCTACTGCTTCGCTCCATCTTTTATAGATGGCGGTACCACCGCTGCGAACCAAGAGTGCAGTGGAAGTAAGGCCATCTTAACTTAAGAGTAATTTTGCTTGCCGAACACCTTTGCTTTAAACGGGTATCAGTTAGATGCAAATTGTAAAGCGGTGTGTTGAAGATATAAGGCTCGTTGTGTTCCTCATATCGTCAATGTTTCGGTGGCGTGATCGGTAGAGTTTGCAGCTCCTATCGTCGCATCCAGGGCGCGAGTGGAACTTTTTCATTATTAAGTGTGTGTTCATTTTTTCAAGCATCGACCTCCGTGACGGAAACACGTCAGTGATTTCTTGGTGGGCTCCATCATATAAAACACCTTCGTGTCAAAATGAGGGGTACTTAGCCTTTTCAGCTCGGGCGTCTTTATGCCCGGAGCTTAAAAATGCATGACAGATCAGGCACCCACCGTACTGATACTTGAATGCCGGGTTGATTGAGAAGAAACGCTGCTTTAAAAACATTCTCGGAGCTTCCAAGAATCGGGAACATGGAGCGTCAGATCAGCACCTTCTTTCCTACACGCTTTCTTGCTACGTGCCCGTTAGGCAGGGATGTGTGACTTCGAGAGAGAGAGACCTTGTAGTTTCGTGCACTGCGCCACAGTCGCCAGCATCGTTGGCTAAGATGTGACAGACCTCGCGCACGCAGAGACGAAAGCGCAGGGTCTCATCGCCCGCGGAAGAGCCCGCGGCACCGTTTATTCCGGGCGTTCCCGCCGCTGGCCGCCGCAGCCAGCCTAGCGTGAAGCGCGTTCGTACCAGCATCGCTGCAGGCAGTAAACCACTTAGCGGCAACGGGTGCCAACGAGGTTTATGAGGAACGGGAGCACCTCGTGGTAGAGGCGGCTGAGATTCCTTTGCTGCGAGTTATGGACGATGTTCTTCAGAGATACCGGTAGCGGTCCTTGTCGATAAAGACACAGTCGCAAAAAAAGAAGAAGAGAGAAAAAAGGCCTTGCAATGCAGCCTCGTTGCTGAAAACTCGTAAGTCCTCTAAACAAGTCACAAACACCGCTGTAGATTTTATCTTTTCCAGAGCGACCCGCTTGAACACGGTGAAAGCTACGCCATTTCTAGGTAGACGTAGTTGTGCCAACTTGCGCGCTTTCATTTTCTGTACGGCCGCTGCACTGTACGCTTATACAAGTGTCTGTGCCTTACGGCTGGAGAAAATGCGGCACTTCCTCACCTTACATCAACAAACGCGGATTAGCTATTGTAACTCAAATGCGGCACCCTGTAGTCAGCAAATAGCTAGAAAAATGTCTACGTAGAGTCGTCTTTCTGTTCGTGTAAGAAGACGTCATGAACACCCAGGGTACTGTCGGATTTTGACGCCGCATTGACTTTCCTGTTCTATACTCGCATTGAGATTTCGGACGACCAAACCACGCTACGCAGATATTGTGGTAAACGGCAGCAAACCGCAATAACCCATCGTCTTCGTGAACCACCGACGTGTGTAGCGACAAGTGCCGAAGCCCCACAGAAGGCGTCGTTTGATGGCAATAAAATAGAACACTGAAGTCGCTATCAAGGAGTGTGCTACGCAATAAATGTCCGACTTTGAGTCGATAAAAAAAAAGAAGACCACTTCAGTAACGCCTGGGAGATGTAAAAGGACGGCATAGAACCCTAGCGTCGAGTTTACACTGTAACATGTTTTATTGCTATACTTAAATATGCCATTCGCGGTGTCGTTTAATTAAAAAGAGTAATAATACTCAGACATAAGAAATTGTAACGGCTTAAAAAAACTGATGACTTCTCGGCGTTCATTTCCACAAAGATCTCTCTACAGAGGACTGCATCGCCACCACTTGAACATGATCAGGCGGTCAGCAGCCTACATAGAAATGTACACACTGGTGCCTCGCATTGTACATGTCTGGGTTGCGGCGAAAGTATTTGAGTTATACTGATTCCTAAGCAATAGTCATCGGGTGAAATAATGAAGGATTTAATCAGAACGTGGCAGTCAATTACTTCGCACGCTGAGGAAGATGCCCGAAAGAGACTTGAAAAGGCAACTCGCGTGTGGACATCTCCCTATATATATATATATATATATATATATATATATATATATATATATATATATATATATATATATATATAAAGCTAGTTCACAGACTTAAAGAAAAAAGAAAGAGAAGGTGAATGAAATTCCAAATTCAGTTGGTGCGACATTGAAGCGTTCGGAGACGCGTGAGTCGGCGAGTTGAAGGAAGCGCTGCAAGATAAACAAAAGAGTGAGTAATTCGACTACGCACATCGCGGCAAGGTAAGCGAAGAAGCCGCATGTTCGCATTTTTACAAGGTCTCCTGCGTAAGTTTTCTGAGTTGTTAGCGTGTTATACAACGTCGACGTCGTGTTCAAGATTACAGCAAGCAAAATTGGAAGAGGACACGACCCCTGTCTGTGGTCGCGTATGCCCCGGCATTGTAACTTCACCTTACAGCAGCTGTGTACTACAGAAAAGGTCGCGTGGCTACCTATGCGGGGGCAGCAGTATAATTCAATGGAGAGAATCAAACTGGAGCCCCTACCGTCAGAATCTCCCGATATTTATAAGTTGCGTCAGTCGCCCTAATAAAATAGGTTTCATTCTCCTGGGAAATACAAACCAAGCTCTTATCTAATGGAACGACCGGTGGAAAAAATAGAAGCCTAAAGAAGAAAACGCGCTGGTAGGCTTCCCTAATTGGGGACCCTCACGACCGCTCCTGGGCGACCAAACTTTCACAAAGCAGCGGCCTGAATTTCTCAGTCTTCGTGGTGCTGGGTTGGCTAGTCAGGCCACCCGCCATTTATCCGAACGGCAGAAACAGGGAGAGCGCAGAAGGACGCAAGAAGATTAGAAAGAAAGGATGAAAACAAGCCCGAAAGACGCTCTTCCGGAACATTCGATAATGCAGATAGGAGAAAAAAAGGCAGCCAGGAGACATCGAATAGGGCACCGATCAAAAACAAGGCAGTGGCCGCAGAAATGAGAAGGGCGGGAGCAGGCAGCTCGTCACCCGGTGAGCGGAATGAAAACGAGCTTAAAACTTTTAACGTGCACCCAGACAGCAGATGCGAGCGACATGCGCCAGAGTTCCTCGGTCCATCAGGTTCCTCCGTAAGCGCTATTCCCCTCGTTCCGGGCCAAAAGAGGAGCGACGTGGAAGTCCAAACTCTGGCCTCACGAGGGAAGCGGCGCAGACGCTGCGGGAGGAACAAGAGGGGCCGCAAGAAAAATGACGCCGCCGAATGAATGGTTTCGGAAGAGACACGGGCGTCGTTCCCGCGGGTGTCTATCTGCGAGTCCATCTCTCGATTGGCGGGGGACTTTGGCGCCGAGGATCGAAGCCGTTTCGGATGAAAGCCGAGCACGGCCCGCGGAGAGCTCAGGTGTGCGTGCTGCCTCGCGGGCAAGAGGTGCGCCGCATCCGCCCCCTCTCTCGAATCCAGGGATCCTGCGGGCACTGCCGTTCACACGTGGACGACTGTGCGCGGGGTCGAAGAAGCGGTTTCGACCCCCCCCGAGTGTCGGAGCACCGCGAGGGGAAACCGGAGGAAAGGGCGGCGTCTTTCGCATCCCCGAAAACTCTACCCGCTGCGTTAACGGCACGGTAACCACCGGCGGCGCAAACAAGGAGGCGCCCCCCGAGCGCTCGACTCGGCGTCCGCAGTGATATATTGTACGCCTATCGGCGCACTATTCCCCCGCTTAGCCCAGCCACTCTTCTTTCCTTCGAGACGGTGGCACCGACGGAAGGAACGAGAGATGGATGGTCCTGTGCGGCAACTGAGCCTGCAACGCCGTGCGCATTCCTTCGCGCGCGGCAGCTCAATCAACGAGAGTGGGTCTCTCGCGGACGACGCATTGTTCCGGTGCGTCACCGTTCAACCGGGCTCCGCGAAGGTATACGCGCACCATTCCTCCGCTCGGTGCCGCGCTCACGCAACGGGGACGACTGAGTTGCCCCTCCCGCTGCAATGCGAGCTAAGCCACGCGTCGGCTGCACGTTAATTTATCCCAGAAATGGGCGCGCGATTCATTCATTACGAATGACATGTGCAGGCGAAAGAATGAGAAAATCACTGTTTATGTACGCCAGCGTAGCTAGCACCTGACAGCTATCGACGAATAGTGTAGTGGAATATTTTAACGACAATTTGAAAAGTTAGCGTTTAGAAATTAGGAGTACAGCCCACGCGGACTTTTCCGAGGTATCCACGATTAACTATGCGGCAGCGACTCCTTATTCCACACATGTAGCAACCCGACCACCCTAAGAGATTCTTGTTTGGACTTTTCCCTTACACACTATAGGCCTTCGCTGAAAACAACTTTCAGTAAAGACAACACGGTATGCCAAAAATATTTGTACGATCCGCACTCTCTAGTTAGTGTTAAGATTGTTACCGAACTGTTAAAATTCTTGCCCTACCACCTACGCCTTCCATGTTATCTCTGTGTTAAGACGTTCCTTGAAATCTGTCTGGATTATGTTGTTGTTGTTGTTGTTGTTGTTGTTGTTGTTGTTGTTGCCCTCAATTGTGGCACATACCCACCCTGGGGGATTGGCCAAGGTGTGAGAAGTTAAAATAGAATAGTCATAAGTAGTGTGAAATGCCAATCAGAATCGAATAATGTCTAGATTACTTTTTATACCTTCGTCATTTTCATTTCCAGATACAGTCAAGAGGCACTGCCTGCTTGTAGACAGATACGCAGTTGATTCTGAAAAAAAAAAAAAGTTGCTCAATCCAGCAACCCTAGATAAATAAAAGACAGGTGTCGGCTTCTGCTCACCACGCGATCATTGACGTAATATTAAATAGAACACCTTTCAATTTAGACCGTAATTAAGCGGAACCTTCACAGAAATATTATCTACATCACAGTACTTGAAACAGTATCATTCGACACGCATCGCGAACTCTGGAGCGAATAAAACGCAAACGACGAAAATCAGCGAAACGTAATAGGAATCAAGCATGTCAAAGCTGAAATGGTGTTTTCATTGTGAGTACTTCGCTCGACTAGTAACAGTCCTCGAGGAAGAAGAGAGAAATATGAGGTGGGACATTGAAACCACGCTGCCAGTACAACTTCTTTCGTGCGGCGAGAAATAAGAGACTTCACAGAATGGCCTAGTCACCTGCTGTATTGAAATATTTGGCGGCAGGATATGTACGTGAAAGCGTACGGAATCAGTTTCGACGCGAGTAGTGTGCACATGGATACCTTTCGCACAAGAAAAAGCTTGCCCAACGCAGCTCGAATAATGGAAGCACGGCATTGCCCAAACTTTCACATTCACCACCGATCCACGTAAACGAGTACACTCCTGTGCTTTTCAAATAAAACGAACATAGGTGATCTTATCGTCCTCGTACGAATGAAACTTCGGAGTTGAATTTAGGCCGTGTTCCATTTGGCGGCAAGACATATGTACGTGAAAGCGTACGGAGTGTCCTGTTTGCCATGAAAATCTTGCATTATAAGAACGCTCTCGGAGATGTCCATAACCTTAAACAATTTCGTGTAGGCGTTCTAAACAAACGATCACTTTGAGAAGGGTAAATGAATGCAAAGATGCGTTTGCGCAAAGCTTCTGATGACGCATATTTCCGCGTCTTAGCAGAAAAATAGTGAACCTGCAGGTTTGGCGAAAGCGAAGCTGTGGCTATTCGCAGACAAGCCAGCTAACGTGGCTCAGAAGGCGCGCAATGGCGGACATGTCGAGGTCCATAGGCCCCTTACAAAAATGCTATATGTGGCCATATCAGGAATTGGGCAAATGTGGCTATATACGGCACGTACCGTATGTGGCCGTATTTGCCCAAATCGTTTTAGAAACATATGTGGCAATGAAAGACACACTCGAGGAATGCCACGTAAGACTCTGATGCATATTGGGCAAATACGGACACGTACAGACACGTGCTATATATCGCCAGATATACATATATGGCCATATATGCATATCTGGCTATATATGGCACGTGTCCCTACATGTCCGTATTTGCCCAATGCGCATAAGTGTCGTACATGGCATTCCTCGTGTGTGTCTTTCATTGCCACATATGTTTCTAAAACGATTTGGGCAAATACGGCCGCATACGGCCACATACGGGCACGTGCCATATATAGCCACATTTGCCCAATTCCTGATATCGCCATATATGGCATTTTTGTAAGGGGCGCTTGAGTGCAGCGAGCTTTTAAGACGAAGAAAATGAATAAGAGTGAGAGACAGCTACGCCTGGACACTGCTCGCACATCACATGGACGCGAACGTGTACGTTTTACATAGCACTCGCGTAACGCAAGATGCTCAGGATCGAGACGATTAGTGTGGCCACGCCTCGTTATAGTCTAGAGAATCGCGGCCAGAAACAAAACGGCGTCAGCGTGAAATCGCGCAAACCAAAAATGCGACCTTGCGCCTTTCACCACTCGTCTCACCAAGCTGGCGCACGTTATTGTTTGCGTGTTTAAATTCACTGTTAGTATCGTACGCCTTCCATGAGTGACAGTTACTCTTTCGTTTCGCAATACGTCTATACTGTATATGGTTGCGCTTGTGCGCCCAATTATCAGCTGCAAATTTATTACTATCGCAAGATATCTCCCAGCGCAATTGAGCAGGCCGTTGGAAACCGAATCGCAGAAACAAGCTGCTATAGTTTGGCCGGCGTGCGTCGTCGGTGCTCGCAACTTTCCTCTCGGCGAACCCTTCTTTTCGCGAATGGCACACGCGAAACAAGAGACGCGGGCGGTGCGCCGCGGGCTGACGCTGCTCGCTGAGGGCGCATAAAATTTCAATCCGAGCGCGGGCGCATTATTCAGCAGGGGACCCGGCGTATACGCGAACTGAAGGACGCACGCGAGAGCGCGCTTCCCTTCACGACGAGTCGCTGCCTCCGCATTGTCCTCTGCCTGCTTGCTGCCGACGGCGGCGTCAATTTACCGCAATTTTCGAGAGGCTCCACGCCCCATTTCTTTTTCTTTTTTTTTTTCGTTTTCGTAACTCCGCGTCTGACGACCGCGCACTGCGACCCAGCGTGGCTCTAAGAAACGTGGAGAGGGATGGGGAGGGGGGGTAGACAGGAAACAAGAACAGAAATATCTCTCGGCACCAAACCCCACGTTTGAAACCGGATCAGTGCATCCTCTCAGTGGTTGGGCGCATTCAATCTTGCTTCATTATATGTCCGCAGCCCCGTGGCACTCACGCTGCTGCTACTTTCTCGACATTTCCGTTAAACGTAAAGGCAAAGCAAATTCTGCATGCTGTTGGCGGTGTATGAAGTCGACACTAGTGTCCAGTGTATCTGGACACAATTTCGAATTTTCTAAGTCATAATGAAAAAGAAGTACCTGCTGAAAGCTTTGATAGAAGCGTCGACGCAATAAAACATTTGTCGAACCGTGTGGAAATGCGCCAAATTTCGGTCTATTATTCCTTTTTTTTTTTTTTACAGCTTTCCCTTCTGCTTGTGCCTATATTTGCGTGACTCTACAGCGAATCCCAACCAACTAATATACCTCAACTTTTTGTGTTTACAAGAGAAAGGCTCCATCGTGCCACCTGGTCTGCTTACGAGAGGACGTCCTGAACAAAGCTTTCAACAGCATCTCCGAACACGGAACTTGATAGGCTTGCAAATGCCTGGCGCATCTCCTAAAAATTTCCTTGCCATCCGACCCTTTCACACCGTGGTGCTTTGCCCCTACCGACCGCTTCTTGTCCGATTTCGAGCGTATGAAATGGTTTAATTTATTCAATGCTTACTTATTTCGAAAAAGGGGAAATTGGCAAGAAGTCTATAGACTATTTGCCAGTGTCCCATTTTGAAAGTGATTGATATAACCAGAGTTTATCGCTTTTATTGCAGTTTAGAATTTTCTGATGACGTCAATCAAATAATCGGCAGGCAGGAGGCATATTCTTTTAAAGGTTATTCTTCTCAGGGAGGAAACAAAATCAAAAGAAGAAAATACTGGATGGACAGAACAGAATTACACGTACGGTGCACGAGTGGGCGTTCTGACTACCTTTAGCAATGGGATCTTTTTTCCTTCGTACACTATCTTTAATATATTTGTTTTAGTTATCACGTTGCCTATGTCTGCGGTCAAGTTTATTTTATTTAATATTTTATCTGTAGTATATGTATTGCAGGCGTATGCATATGTCGCTTGCCTTTATCTCAGTGTTTTCGTTCGCGCTGTGTTCCGTAAGGGTACACCAACTGACTAGCCCAAGCTCGCATTTCGCCGCCTATGCCCGCCTTTTTTTTTTTTTTTCGTTAAACCATACTATATGAGCGTTTCTCGGCTTTTTCAATGTTTGATAGTTAACGCTCTTACCAGCTTTGATTACCGCCGTTTCTGGAGTTGCACAGTCAACATCGCTGCCACCTGTTGAGCGGGTCCAGCAAAGCGATGAGCAAACAAGTGCGCACTTTCTGCGAAGCCGAGCCAGAGCAGCCGGGCCCCGAAACCCCAGCGTCACGGCTGAGCGCACACGGCGGCCCTTCGTTCATTCAGTGGGCACTGGGCGCCCCAGCATCCCCCGACCCGCACAGGGTCATCGGCCCTGTGCAAGAAAACAGCGCCGAGCCTTGTGCCCGCTCCCACGCGTATAGGCTCGCTGTCGGCCAGAGCCGCCGCCGTCGCATGCCACGCAAGGGAGTGCGACGCGCGTGGCCGTCGGCTCGATTATCAGAGGCGCACATTCCACGCCTCTCTCGCTGAATGTGCGATCAGCGGGACTCTTCGGCGCACCGTTCTCTCGGACAGCTATCACGCGATAAGAAGAGGCCTAGAAAAGCGCGAAAATTGGGTACAAATCAGGAATAGACCAACACGCAACGACTCTCTCAATACTCGTGGGGAATTCCGCTAAGCGCATTCGTAAACTATCCCGGCTTTAAAAAGGCAGCACGGACCGGTGCGCAAACTGCAACAAATTCTTACGTAAAATATTCACAAACGATTTTCGACCGCGTGTTACATTTCCCACTATTTCTGCCAGGAACCGTCACGCTACTCCTAAAAGAATATTCTGCTGCACCAAAATTAGCATAAAAGCATCTTATCTTCATGAGGAGAATGCCCTCGCTCTAGACAGACTATGCCAACGCAGCTATACTCGCATAGGCCCAATACGTCGTCCACCATTACGGATTATACTGGCCGCACGGAAAGTTGGCCCGTACGGTGCGACAGGTGGTAATACGCTCGCGCTGAGTTATTCCCGTGGCGTTTACGGGGGGCATCTATGGTCGGAGTACGCCTTGCTATAATGAACGAGTGCCTGTCGGCCAGATTCCAACGACCGACCTACTGTAGACATGGCTGAACGCCCAAACCACTGTGCCCTGGCAACAGGAAAACGTTTTAGAACGCTATCTGCCTGCGTTGAAATGTTCCTTCAGTTTATCACGGAGAAATTGGGATATATATAAGCGCGGCGTCGGATAAAAAATGTAGGCACGATAGTTCTTAGCAATTATTTCTTTTCTGATGAGGTGCCGTCGTCGCAAATTTTCAGCGTACGCCACTATTTCGCCTACAAATAAGGTTCAGCGACGCTCCTAGTTTCTCTTGTTGCATGCTTTCCTTCCCGAAGAAATGAACACACCTTTGTTGTAACTGCGGCTCTGAACTATATTTATTAGCAACACTGCGCAGACGAGGAGCTTGAAGAGAAGTTAGCTTAGCTTAGTCATGGAGTGGATATAGAAGAAAGAAAGAAATGGCAATCGTAAACTGCAAACTCCCATTGTACACACGACGGAAATCACTGCTATCCATCTCAACGGTCGCACGAAAGGTCGATGAAGAGGAAATGTCGAGCGAAGCGGCATTATCGCGTGTCGGCGGCCATGAACAGCCAAGGGAGAGCGGGAAACGAAAACTTTGTTACTGATAGCCCGCGTAAAGAGTTTTCGTTCTATGCGTCGGAGCCGTCCATTGCGGGGCCAAAGGCGGCGGCGCGTACGATTGATGGGTTTTCGCAGCGCGTTAAAGCGCCTTACACAGCGAACGAGAGGAGCGTGCATGTCGGAAGCGAGAAGCAGGGGATTATCTCGGCCGTCCATACGAGAGTGGGAGAAAGCAAAACACGATGGAAGGCCACAGCCCTAAAGTGCCGGGGCAACATCGCGACGGCTCAGAGAGAAAAGCAAGAGCGGAGTGCTCGTGATCCGGCCCGGGCGTCTGAGCCTGGAGCAAGAGGGGGGCGTGCGTCATAAAAGGACGGCCGGCCACGATGAAAACGACCAAGTCGACGAGCGCGCGCGTTGGGTGTCGCGCTGCTGCCTCGACAGAGCTCGCGGTTGCCATGGGGACCGCGCGCCAGTCCGGAAAAGGGCGCCTCCTGGGATGCGTCGCCGTCCACAGGTTGCCGGACACCGACCGTGCCACGGTTTTCCTATGAGCGGCGGCCTTGCAGTCGGCAGAAGAGCAGCGGTGTGTGCCTGCCATTTAACATGCATCTTTGGCACACACACACACCGTCGTTCCTTTCCTGGCCACGCCCAGAGACGAACAAGTCCGGGATGTAGATGCACTTGCGTAAGCGTGTGTGCGGGTGGGCGACTCCTTGCTCTGTAATCTTTCTTGTTTGCGCAGGCCACGTGCTTAAAAGAGAGCTTGTTAAGCTAGTAGGCGCCCCATTTATGCTTAGCATAATGAGAACGGTAACTCCCCAAACAGACGCCGGACGCCGACTAATCCTTACAACACATCCCATAACAAAAGTACCAGTATATCCATCTTCACTTCAGCGCCACTTCAAACGTCACATGGTTGTGGTCATAACGCAGTCAGGGACTTAATAAAAATGTGGCAGTATCACCAACAACTCCAACAGCTTATAATTATTACGGCGAAAAGCAGAGGACTGGAGTGGCGAGAAGTAATAAATAAAAAGGGGTCGACGAGCCTCCTGACTCCTGTATCCAAGGATAAACAGCAAGAACTTTACAAGACATGATAAATTTAACGGAACGATGAAAAATAAGCGATAGTAGAATAAACATTTTATATGAAAGAAACCAAACATAGCTTGACTTAACGAATCAATATTCAAGCCATGTTTCAATATCACACGTAACGAATCAATATCCACGCGTCTAAAATTACTCTCACGCCATTTCACTGCATCTAGTGTGATTTGTAATAAGAACTGAAACACTGGAAAAAGGGCTTCCAGCATAAGATGGTGTCTTATATTTGCTTGGTTTCGCACAATACAAATTTATACTCGGCAAGTGAACCGGTCTCTCAGATAATGACAATCTGCAAAACATTCGGTATTCTAGATATGGTGTTTTTGATTTGCATACGCCTACAGTCGTACGAGTTTGTTGATGCGTTCACTCTTCTTGGAACCGTCATGCCCAACACGTTTCTTTTCCGTGTCAAAAATAGCAGCATATACGCTGACCGCTTTCGACAGATTACCGCCATATGAAGTCCGAATTAACATTTCTATCTCAGTGGGCCCCGTTCGAATTCGCTGTCGCGCAATCGCTACACAACAGTCTATGGAAGATGTCGAATAATAGGTTACGAGTTTTTCCCGGAGTGACTCCACCGCGCGAGAGAGCACGATCCATGCAGTAGGAGGAATTGCGAAAGGAAGACGATGACGATTTCCAATTATGTGTGCGCGCCCTCCTGCAATCGGATGTAAGCTACTCTACGCACATCGAGCACATTCTGATAAAAATCCAAGACAGGGACCGAATTCACAGCACTGTGTCTTTTGCCATTGGTCGCTCGGCTAATCTAAGGATATGTCTAGCATCAGCATTAGCTGAAATTTTCTCTTACGAACTTTTTTTGTCGCAAGTTGTTTTTGTCAACAGGGGGTCTGCTTTTTAAGAGAAAGTAATCGGAACAAGGCCAAATTTTTTACCGCAAGTTTGACTGCGCATAATCGTGGCAAAATCAGTCAGTACCATAGCAGGTTTCCTTTCGAGCGGACACGCTTTGCATACTGATCGGCTACAAGGCAGAAATTGCATGCGCCGCAAGGTGTTAGAATAAGACGTTAACAAGTCGTTTATGCATTTCGGTTTTTCTTACAACGTACAAGCAATGTGAGCAAAAGAGAGTACTGTAGCTCAGGGACTATAATTATACGCTGCAGTGACAGTGTGGCGAAGTGCGTGAAAGCAGGCATGATTCAAAGGCCAGCGTTCCAGCTTAAAACTTATCGAATCAAGTGAAATCGCACGCGTTGGTAGCAACGTTCCCATATTCCCAAGCGGCCGAATAGCACGGTGAGCACCATAACTACTAGCATGCACTGCTTGAAGATATAACAACATCTACGTTGGTATAGGCGCAACTTACACAATATCGTCTTTTAAATTATAAAGGTAATCGCGGACAGATCTCGTTTAAATCAGGCGCAGTGGTTTATAGGGCCGTCAGTACTGTTTAACAAGGTTTCGCAGGACGTAATCAGGATCGGCGCGAAGAGGCAAGCCAGAAACTCATCAGGCGCCTCGTTAAGGAGGGCCTGACTATATCAAGAATGTTTGGAGACGCCGTTTCCGGGTTGAAAGGGGAAATCCTAGGCGAGTGAACGAGGTGACGCGAAGGGAGGCCAGCACGTTCAGCGTGCCTCTGCGAAACCGAGATAGCAGCAGCGTCGCGCGAGGCCTCTGTCGGCTCCGATGTCAGGGAAACGCTGGCGATATTGGGCATCAACCATCCCGGACCCAGACGAGATCAATACGCGCTGGCGACCGCGTTGCTCTGCATTTCCGCTGGCCGCTGCCGACGCGGTTCTCGGCCGCAGCGCGTGGCCTGTTTATTTGCGCAAGCGGAGCTATTTCCAGCTACGCTCGCTGTTCCTCCGACCAGAGCCCGCGCGGACAGCCAGGAGAGAGCCGGGCGGTGGCCGGGACACTAAACACATCCGCAAAGCTGAGGTCGCGGACCATTCGCAAAGTGCCCGTAACTAAGTACGGGTGCACACAGCGCACGTACTACGGGTGCTTTTGTGTGTGTGTAAGGGCGCTGCGTTGCTCACCAGCGATTTCAAAGTTTAAAGTTCCATGCTCAACACTTCAGGGTGTCCTTACTAATTTTATCCAAGCTTAAAGGGGGAAAAAAAAGGGTAACTAAATCTCGCAGATGATGAGCTTAATAAGCCCCACAAGTGCACGGTTCGGTCATCAGTATTTTCCCGCAGTAACACAAGTTTTGTTCAGAAATTTTTAGCGCAGTAAGAGAGAGAGGGGGGTATGGAGAGAGAGATGTGCGGAAAACAGGGAGGTTAACCGAAAAGAAAAATATCCAGTTTGCTACCCTGCACTGGCGATTACGTCTTTTTCTTCCCTTTCTGTCTTCCCTTTAGCGCAGTAAAAGTATCTATGAAACCCTAAGGAAACATTTTATTGGCCGGAGTTAGCTGGGACAGCCTAGAAAAGTGGATAGCGTGTCCACTTTGGCGCTCCTACTCACACAAACCGTCTTGCAAGTGAATACACCCTATCTGATTTGCAGTCGTTTTCACAGTGAATAAATACAGGCATTTATCTCAAATACTGTAATTTTCTATCTTAGTGAGTACCGACCCTCGGCCAGGGCGGCTGCATTTCGATGGAGGCCCGTGTGCAGTGCGATGCCAGTGCACGTTAAGGAACCGCAGCTGGTCGAAATTTCCGGAGCCCTCCACTATGGCGTCTCTCATAATGATGTCGTGGTTTTGGGAAGTAAAACCCCAGAAATCAATTAACTGCCGACACTTACAGTGTGCTCCTATCAGAGAAGGAGGAGGAGGCGTGAATGAAGAAGAAAAGACAGGGACAGTGAAACAGCTTGGCTTGCCACTCTACAGCAGCAGACTAGGGGTCGAATTCGCAAAACTTCTATTTCGCGAGTCATTCATTCAATCTGTCGGATGGCCTTGCTAATCATACGTCCAGCTTCAGTATTGGCTGAAATATTCTCTTACGAACTTTTTTGTCGTAAGATGTTTTTGTGAATACGGGCCCAGATTAATAGGTGAAAGGGTGAAAAAAGAAAGGATTTAAGGCGTTAAAGGGAATAAAAGGGAGGGAGGTTTGAATGCGCCTCTCTATTACACGCTTACAGGCAATCACTGAACGGGGTCGAATGCAAGAACAGTAGCAATTTCCGTGTTGCTGTGCTAGCCTGCGATGCGTACGGGCATGGTCCGACTATATTTTTGCTTTGAGAGTCGCCTCTGGTACAGTCAACTTTAAGCGTGGCGATGAACACCGCGTTCTTCGATGAAGCGAACACAGAAAGACAGCACGCGGTCCTACGTCTCCTCGCTATTGCAGGCGCTCCTCAGAGAGAGCGCAAGAGCGAATTAGAGGAAAATTCCTCAGTCGCACAGCACCGCTAACACTAGTCAATACCGAAACATCCTTGACGCGTCATAAAATCTGACGTGCGATGCCTCACTCCCAATATCGTGGCTTGAGGCGTCGCTATACACATGTCTGCTGCCAGCACAAGTAACCTACGTGATAAAAGCTTGAGCACTGCGCGCCCCGCATGCAAGCGCTTTCCAAAATAGCGCACCACCTGAAATGAATACGCCTATTGCCAGTAGGCTCCCACATCGCCATTCCGTCAAAATGACTGCCTGGGAAGCAGTGCTGAACATCATAGGACATAACAATTATTATTATTATTATTATTATTATTATTATTATTATTATTATTATTATTATTATTATTATGCGGATGAACGCCAGTGCGGCTCACGGAGTCAATAAGGTTCAACAGGAAAGAAAAAAATTACAGCATATCCACGGAATGAATGATGATGAGTGGGCGAAGCTCGGGCGTGTTCATCGTAGATCGTGCCGAGTTCCGGATTTAGTTAACGCGCACGCTACGAATCCTCATGGTTCAACTATGCACAAGTGAAATCTCCCACCGGCACTTCATTGCAAGATCCAGTGCATAGATATATATATATATATATATATATATATATATATATATATATATATATATATATATATATATATATGCGTTGCCGGTGAACGCTTCTCCAACGCGAGCAGTCGGTATTTCACAATCAAGAAACTCGCTAGGAGACGCTGCCTGCGCCAACGTTGTCTCTCGCGAGTGAGAGCGCGTTCTCCTTCTTTGCGAGCTGGTACAGCGTTCCTCTAAGAAAGAGCGTTTCCATAGCCAACGCGCGCCTTTCGCTCTCTCTCTGTCTCTCTCTCTCTCTCTCTCTCTCTCACAAGACAGCAGAGGCACGCGCCGGGAGGCACGCGCTGAGGCGAACGCCGAGGGCGAGCGCGTGCCTCCCAGCACGCGGGTTACACCTTGACGCCTGACGACTGACGCCTGACGCGTGACAAGGTTAGACTAAGAGGAGCTTCGCCCCTAAAAATGAATATCAAGCTCAGAACAGGGACTAACACAGGAGACAAGAAGGACGGTCGGAAAGCGACTCCATTGGCGCGATCGGAGATCGCTGTTTGCGAACGCGTTCGGTCTTGTTCGATTTTCGCCGCACGCCACTGGCCATGGGCCGCATTGACGTCGAAAGCCACGGCGTGAGGCTACGTTTCTGCATGACCACGTTTTCTCTCCATGGTCACATGTTCAGGCTCACGAAGAAAAAGCTAATTGTTTTCATAAAACTGTTTTGCTCATTACCAGCCGAAAAACATTACGTTTTGTAGTATACCGTCCATCACAGGTCGACAAAAGGTGCTAGTCAATGTCTGGGGCGTTCACAGTTTGCCGACTGACTGCTCATTTTCTCACGTACTTTGTAGGCCACCCTGCCACAAAACAGCATCCACTCAAACAAAGGAAAGAGCGACCGATCCTGAAAGTCAGCGCCGCACTCAGCCGCGCCAAATCCGCCGCCCACGTTGACTCGAGCGAACGCGTTCTGCTCTGAACAAAGCTATCCGACAGCGCGCCTGTGCTCGCCCGTTTCTTTATTCATTATTTTGTTTTGACAGAATAAACATGTTTATCTAATACAATGAACCAACTAGTCCCACAACGAGTTTTACCAGGTTTAGCGCATAGAAATATGTACCGCCACGCAGGTTGACGCCATTACGTAACCAAATCAGTTTCTGCGGGCTGCTCTAAGCGGTACGAGTTCAGCAGACCGAGCGAAGCTTGAATTCACTGTGGTCGAGCCCATACCGTACCATGGTAGTTTGTGGCACGCCGCAGTAAGGCGTACGGGTCGCCTACCTGTGGATGTCCAAAGCTACCGCAGTAACTTCAGCCAATGAAAATGTCCAGGATAGTGCTGGCACATGAAATAAACATCAACGGCGAAAAAAGAAAAGAGAAAAAATTCACCGTTGGCGGCGCGTTCGACGACAATGTGGGAACTATTTATTTCTCGAACATCACTCCGCAGGAATGCTGTCGATGCATTCGAGAATGAAGCCCACGACAGCAGAAAGGACGCCATTCCGGCTGAAAGATGCCGGCGCGTACTATTAAAGAGAAAGGCTTCAAGCGTACCGAAAAAAGAAAGCCTTGCACCGGCGTTCAAAATACCTTTCAGAGAAAACCGATTAAGCTATTCCGGGCTGCGCAGGGGCTCTCGAGTGTCACCGGCAGTGTTTAGAAGATGGAGCAACGAAGAACAAAGCGTGCATTGCCGAAAGGCAGCCCCACGGCACGTTCGCTGCAGGCGCGCCCGACGCGCAGCCGGTCGTTGAGTGAATGGGGCGCGGCGGTGCATCGCGGAGCATCAAAGAGAGGCTCGCTTCCCTGATGGCTGCTGTCGCGAGGCAGTCATTACTTATCGAACCGCAGTAATCAATGGGGTCCACGGATCCAGTTTCCTGCGGCCTCCCTTCGGCCGACCGCTAATGGCCTCCTGACCTTGCGCTCCATCGACTTCCTCGTGTAATGCTGCCACTCGAGGTTCGCTCAAGTACGCCGCCGCGGTGCTCCGCGGGTCCACGACGGAAGACGTCATCGGCCCTTGTTCTCGGTTCACGCTAATACCGCGCCCTGTATCCACTACACCCAGTAAGACGTCTCGCCCGAAGGCATTGTTCCACTGCGGGATCACTAAGTGGGCCTCCTGTTAACCGTGCCTAACAGACCACTGCGAATAGGGCAACATTCACGGCGGAACGTGGTTGAACAAAGCCTAGAGGGCGGATACTTGAGCGACGTAAATATCGGTAAGTTCACTGGACGATAACGCCTATAGCTGTTCGTTATGCAAAAGAAAAGGCGTGTGAGCACGGACACAAGAGTACAGAAGAGAAGACAGCATCTCTGCTCTTTGTGTTGAGCCCGTGCTTGAACGCCTTAGTCTTTGCATAACGAACCCTGACCAACTCGCTCGGCTTTCTTTCGTTCTAAGCGTATAGCTACTTACTCGTGTTCGCAGTGGAACCTGCGGACTCCGTCGCTGGAGGAAACCAGATTTCAGGCACCATTATCCTGAGCCTAGCGATACTTAGGCTAACAAAGACATACTTCTGTATAGGACGTTCGCTTTTACCGGAGAAGATATCAAAGGCGGTCCGCCCACTTACGCCTGATTTCAGAGCTATGAGCATACTTTGCACAGGCTGCTCCTTCAGAGCGCTGCCGGAATCCCCCGTCCTCCTAGGTGTGCGGAGGCTATTTACGGGTCTTCCACGCGTCCATTACCCTGCGTTCCCTTTCACACTCCTGAATGAGCTGAAACTCTCGATCTGATCGCATCCCGTCCAGGTTCTCGTGGCTTCTTCAGCGCAGCCATCTCATTGAAATGATTGCCGCACCTCAAGGAGCACCTAGAGGTGAATTCACAAACTTTCTCTTTCAAGTGCTTTTTGCCACTGGTCGGTCCGCTACTCTAATGATATGTCCAGCATCCGCGTCGGCTGAAATTTTCTTCTACGAACATTTTTTTTTTGTTTTTTGCCGTAAGTCGTTTTTGTGAATACGGGCACTGATGTCGCAACTACAGGTGTGCGTGGTCGAGCACTTCTCTAGCCGACAGACGTGACCCAGTATTCGGGAATGTCCGCCCACATCAGCTCGACTTTATTAGGACCTGGATTGGCAGCAGTGGTGGAATGCCGATAGCTTCAGCAATATCCGCGGGGCAATGTTGTCAGAACAACTGGGCAACCAGCAGCTGCATTCTGATGCGCTGGAGTCATCAGGCGCTTGTCAAGTATAACTGCTCGTCCCAAGGCAGCAATAGAGGGGTGCATGCGTGTACCAGAGTGCAGCCTGAAATCTCAATAACGCCTCAAAGTATGTCATCTTGGTTTGGGGCCGACTACACGTACGGAGAGGCGCACTTGCGTAATACGTGTATTGTAAACTGCTCCATCCAGACAGATCTGGTCGCTGGGGTCTGCTGCATGACGTAGCTCGCTACGTTGCGCCCTACCTAATAGGTGGCGCTAAAATCGGAGCATCGGCGATCAATCTATCTGTTGTTTGCAGAGTCGGATATCTATGATTAGGCTTTTACAGTGGCCTCCTAAATAAACTCGGGACCCGAATACAGGGGCGAGCTCGGAGATGTTTGTTCGAACGCGCGAGAGAATGCTTTCTTTCGCTGCAACGACAGGTAGTAGGGGCGTTGTTCCGGTGATGCGCGCTGTAGATTTGGCACGGCCGATTGCGGCACTGGTTTACAGGACTGCCCGCCGTCATTTGCTTGAGTGGGTGCTCTTTTTCAGTAAGCTGTCCCATAAGATTTTCAAGAACGCGAGGGCAAGAGGACCCGATTGGCAAGCGGTGAACATCTCAAAGATGACGATCATCTTTTATTGTCCTCTTGTGCATAACTACCGCACACACACAAAAAAAGAGTGCTTTTCGAGTTGTAGTGAATAACACTGCTTTACCTCGTGACCCTAAAGAGTGACCTGTAGGGCGCGCAAAAATGTGGCCACGCCCCGCGGCTTGCGACGTCAGCGAGGCGAAGGCTTATGACGTGCGGCGAAAACAGAACAAAACCGAACGCATTTGCAATCAACGCTCTACGGTCTCGCTCCAGGCCCAAAACACCGTGTTTTAAAAAGAATCGTTTATTCTGCGCTTAACGCATGGCGACCCCAGGAAATACCGATGGAATTCACAATTATATAAAACCGATATTAGGATGGTAGCAATGTTAGAAAATGAGGCACGAAACATCCTTTTCCTTCACACGAAAGCTAGCGTACAGTGCGCAGTCCTTCACATACTGCGAATGCGCGTTTCATCACGCCATTCGTAGGCAGAGCAAAGCTATTAGACATTGGTAATCGCTGCATAGCCACGTTCCCGGCACGATCAAAATTTAAAATCGCCACTGGAAATTCAATAACAGCTGTAGACGGCACAAAGAGTGCCCGAGATTCGTGATTATACATGTCCGGATTATATTGAGAAGGGCGTGCTGAAAGTGTGCGCTCCTACACGAGTAATTGTGTGTACAGGATCTCGGCAGGCGCGTACACCTCTTCGCACACGGCCGTCACACTGGGCTGTATAATTTTGTCGGCGCGTGGAAAGCGGTGTGAACACAAGCAGCAGACGTCGTCCGATGCAATAAAGAAAGGTACAGTCGCGTCCGTCAATGCTGTCCTTCGAGAAGAAAGGCCGCACGCCGGAATACACACGTGAAAAGGGAGTCCCACGCGAGCTCACAAGAGCCGGCAACGAAGAAGAAGCACTGGCCGGGACAATAGAAGCAGCAGTTCAGGCGCGCGCATCGATTGCCGATACATATCGCGCCGGCGACAGCAGCCATCCGTGGGCTCGGCGGCGGCGGTGTATCATACTGCCGCCGTCGTTGCCTATACGCGAGCCCCGAAAAGGGAGCAAGGGTGGATGAGTGCGCCACGCCCGTGGCAGCAGGCCAACACGTGTACGCGGTCGCGCAAACACGACCCGCCGCCGACACAATTGGCGCAGGGCCTCCACACCACGAAGGCAGCGCCGGCTTTGGCCGCAGTGCACCGTGAGGCGCGCTGCTGCGAAAGGATGCGACGTTGTCGCCAAAGTACTACGAGTGTCGACGAGCGTCTGCAGTGCGAGTAACTGCTAAGGCAAGCAATACACGGGCACTAGTGAAACAAACTAGACTTCGCAACGCTTGGACACAACTATACCCTTTTAACCAGAGTCCGGTGGTGCACCATTTCTCACTGGTGAAGGGAAACTCGTCCAGCCAACAAGGGACACCGTGGTTTTCCGGAGTACAAGATGTTCTTATAGACTGTCGAAAATGTCTTCGCATTTCCGAAACGCACGTGAAGGAGTGCGAGTAGCTGCTACGCCACACAGAGCACGCCAAATCCTTAACTGAAAGTCGGGCGACATCGGCTGTAACGAAGAAATATTTGTTTCGTCCGAGGCTGTAAACTACGAAGGTCGCGCACAAACAAAAGACACACCTAATGTTGACACATCTTTCATTGTGAAAAACTCGCAAAATTCTCAATCACCCAGCTCAAAAAATAGATAAATAAACAAATAAAGACGTCTTTGACAGTTTCAGCCACGTATTAAGGGAAAACTCCGGCGATTTTTCAGTGTCCACAGATCTCAATGAAATTTTCACTATATATTCTCCTCGGTACTGTGACAATATATGCCAAAGACGTGGTTGTAAGTCATTTAGTTATCCTGTAAATGAATCTTAAAAATTTTTAGCGGATGCCCACACGGGCCACCCTGCGTTTTTGACGTCATCACCTTCAACGCTGCCTACCCGAACCAGCGGGCCGTCAGAAGCACAACGGCGATAGTTCAGCACTCAAACCGTCGCTTTCAAGTTCAGAAAAGCTAGCATATAGCTCAATACACCGTCGGATGACCCCGCCATTGGCGTTGTTCTTGCACTAGCTCCATATTTGTGATGGCGGGGAGGTTGTGACGTCATCGCATACGCTGCACGAAGCATCTACCCGTTTTGATTTCGGTTTTAATACATCTTTGATATGGCTATTCAAAATTATTGGTGCGTTTGAGCAAACTGAACCACCCTGGATGTTACAGGACTGTCAGTACCGTTGCAAAACACTGATATAAAATCATGGCGAAAAAAACCGCCGGAGTTGCCTTTTAAAAAACGCTTTCATGTGCGAGGCCGTTTAGTGTGAAGTTCCACAAGAAAAAAAGGTAAGGGCAGCCTCATTTGTGATGGACCTGAAGTCTAAAAGAATGCGTTTTCATCATCATCATCATCATCATCATCATCATCATCATCATCATCATCCTATTTTAGGTCCACTGCAGGACGAAGGCCTCTCCCAACGATTTCCAATCCACCCTATCTTGAGCGAGTTGGTTAGACTTTATGCCCGCAAACTTTAATTTCATCGCTCCATCTAACTTTTTGCTCCCTCTGCTGCGTTTTCCCTCTCTTGGTATCCATTCTCTCGCTCTTACTGTCCATCTGTCATCTTTCCTCCTCACGACATGTCCTGCCCAGGTCCACTTCTTTCTTTTAATTGATATAATAATATCGGCTACTCCTGTCTGTTCCCTAATCTATTCCGCTCGTTTTTTTTTTTCTCTTAGCATTACACCTATCATTTTTCTTTCCATTGCACGTTGCGTGCTCCTTAGTTTCATCTCTAGTTTTTTCGTTATCCTCCACGTTCCTGCACCGTACGTTAGTACCGGAAGAATGCAGTGATTGAATACTTTTCGCTTTAGTGACAGCGGCATGTTTCCAGTCATGATTTCGGAATGCGTTCCGAATGTGCTCAAGTTCATCCTTATTCTACGGAGAATTTCTTTTTTATGGGTAGGTGTTCCTCTTAGTAACTGTCCCAGGTATACATATTCGTTCATTCTAAGTGTTCACTGTTGATTTTAAATTCCTGTTCTTTAGCTAGGCTATTGAGCATAACTTTGGTCCTTTGCCGATTCATTTTTAATCATATTTAATACTTTCCCGGTTTAGGTCATCAATCATTTTTTGTAGTTCATCTCCATCATTGCTAAAGAGCGCAATGTCGTCTGCAAATCTTAAATTGCTGAGATATTCTCCGCCTATTCGAATTCCCTTTTCTTCCCAGTCTACACCTTTAAGCACTACTTCTAAACATGCAGTGAATAGCATCGGGGAGATCGTATCTCCATGTCTGACACCTTTCCCGATCGGTATTTCCCTTCTTCTCTCATGTAGGAGTAGAGCGGCTGTTGCACAGCCACAATGCGTTTTGTATTTAGGATTTTAGTGCGAGCCCAACTGCAGGTTTTTGCGCCGATATTTGTCGCTACTGTTACAACAAATATCGGATGTAATGAAATAATTTCTGAATCCAGTGCTGCTTCGTTATAATGACGTCCCACTGTAAAACTTCGCCAGTTAGATTGAACCATGACAGGATATAAAAGACGGCCACCGGCCTTCTCTGCATTGCCCTCACAGAAGTTACTTAAAGCTCAAGCAAAGCGTCTCGTCACCGATCGTGTTGCTCGCCCGAGTTGTTATTAGGCAGGCCGCATGCGAGAGCTCGTCATCGGTTATTTACAGGAGGGGACCTTGCGTGCCTACAAGTCATAAATGCGTCACGGCGATGTCGAGGCACAGAATAGTTACATAATTATAATTGAACACACCTTACTAGAGCATGAAATTGGCCAACCCATGGACGTATTTCGAATTTCGTCGACGCAAATTTATATCATATTTCAAAGCATACAAAGCATGCGAAGAATTATATTACAGATAAGACGCTATACTATCGCGATCGTTTTTCTCATAACGACATTGCGTGCCCCGACGTAGTGCACTGCTAGCGATAATCGTTGCAAGCGGCCGTTTACGCGAACATGGCAATCACCGCTCACCAGTTTAACCCTTAATCCCAGAAGGTGCCGGAATGTGCCACAGAATAGCGCCCACTTCGTCGAGGAGCACGGCATCGTGAGAGAGACAGCGCCGAATCAAACCCTGCGAATAAAAACGGCGCTCGCAGCGAAAGCCTCAACGCGCCTAACGTCACGCAACGGCTGGCCGAAGCGTATACACGGCACGATTCTGGTGTTTTCCGAAAGGTTGCAGAATGCGGCACTGGGTCATCGCATCAGATCGGGTGAGCGCGCGAAACAGACGAGAAGGAGGAAGCGGAGCGTACGCGTCGACGCTAACCGCGACATGCGAAGACGCCTTCGTCGCCATAGCTGGCGATGGAAGCCACGAGTTTAATCGAGAGCCTCCCTTCATCTTTGCGCGTGCTGAGGCCAGATGACCCGCGATGAAACTTCTAGAAGAGCAGCGGAAGTCAATTTAAATAATCAACCGCGGGCTGTATTCAGCAGTCTGCCGTCTGTGAGATGTTGTGAAACAGTGAAAGAAAGAAGACGTTGAACGACGCTTCTCTGCGGACCAACAGTCGAGGTCTGCCTGCAAGCTTCATGTTGAAAAGACACGTCGAGTGGACCTGGTGAATAGGAATCTGTGTTTTATTCTCTATTGTAATGCATGGGCTTGTATAACCGGTGCTAGTTGGTTCCGTGTTAAGTTGTAGCCCATCTATGTTTGTATTTTGAAGAGCCGTGTCTGTGCACGTTGGTGTAACTGCCTGTTCAATGAGGATATATTTGTGTAGTTTGAACCACCCATGGCTATGATTCCGTCTTTGAAGAACTGCTGGAGTTTTTACCAGTGCACCAATGGGATCTAAAAACTAACTGCCCAAGCTTTAGTGGGGCCATTTTCGAGGGACTGATACGTCGGTTCTTGGAATATTTCCCGTGTCTTATAGCTAGGGGTAGGTGATAAAATGTAGGCACAATAATATAATGAACGCCATGAAGGGCTGTTCAGCATACTCCGAATGACTGGTGTACTCTTTCATACTACTTTCCCAATTGCTATCAAGAAATGTATTGCTCCTAAACGATGTTCGAACCAACCAGAAAATGAAACTAGGAAGCGTTAAACAGGTGTTCCGAATTATTAAAATTACACAGTTTTGCGTAGGCAGGAAATTGCGCAACAAGGAGTTATTGAGACCTGATGTTGTTCGGTGTGCAGAAAGTACGCCGACAACGCTCGAATGATATGCAATCGCATCCGCGAGCTATCCACAAAAACTGATATAAAAAATCCTGAAGATTTCGCTATAGACGGCCGGCTTTCGCTGATGCCATCCTCCGCTGAAGCACCTTTAAGTCCTCTGTTGCTTTACGGCTGTGCTGCTATACTTGTCTCCAAAGGCCATGGGTTGCGCTGGATGCTTATATTTCAATACGCTGCCGCCGCGGACAATTCTCATACGTCGGCAAACGCGCACTTACGCGGGCAAACTTGTTTGGATGGGGAATGCTTTGGGAATGGATGGGGAAAACTTGTATGCTTTGGGAATGGAAAAACCTTATTGAGATCCTTCGGAATGTGCACCACTAGCACTAGCTTTGGGGACCTGAAACAAGAATTGCCAATTATTTTGCTTGTTTTTCTTTACTTCAACGCGGCACTCGGTACACTTACTTCACGAACGACGCTCGCTTACGCAGTGTGGCGTACACGATCTGCAGATGGAACCCCCGAGCGCACAGCATTACTGAAAGAAAATATTCGCTAGGCGATTATTGTTTGGAGACAAGCGGACAATTGCTATCAAGACATGTGCTTTCTTCGCTTGACTTTGAAGTCAAGCGAAGAAAGCACATGTCTATAACAAAACATAGGCACCCCATCCCCGGCGCAGCTGCAGGTGTGATCACGTGACACTGCTTTGACCGGTCGCGGACACAATGCGTGCAAGACAAGTTCCGCGAAACAACACCGGTGATCTCAGGTATTCACGTCGCTGCACCGAATTGCTGTGAGGCAATTCGGAGGAAAGAACAGCACCGGCAGGTCCGACGGGAGCGCAAGAGAACAATTTTTAATCGGGGCCACGCCGTTGAAGGCGACACGCGAGGCCATTCTAGGTTGCGACACGAGACGGAGGAGGCAACGCCTGTCCGAGCAAGAAGAAAGGGCGCACAACACGGCGGCGACGACCAGCGGGCGAACCCAGGGCGCACTTTTGGAAACAATTTGCAGAGCTCCATCCATCATGGCGAACCCGCGCGGCTCGGGAGCAGAGCGGTATTGGCGGCGAGGCTGAGCCTCCCCAAGCTGTCGCTATTTGCCGCTTTGCAAAGGTTTTCGCGTCAAATTGATTGGGAAAAACGAGCGGCTCGTCCGGCCTGCCACTGCACCATAGCGCAACTGCGGTATCCGACATTTGCGACAGTTGCGTGCACTGCTTGAACTCGTAGGGACGGCGTATACCACAAGCACAGGCGATACCTTCACGGCTTCTTTATCCACATGTTCCGATAGAGTGACGGTTGCTCGTAGTACGTGGTTTTGCACGCCAGATAAAGAGAACACGCTCGCACATGCACACAACGAGAAGTAATTTTCATACGACACTCACACGCTGTGCGCTTTGCGAGAGTACTAAATGTTGCAAGTTGCACGAATAGCGGCGGCACAAGCGTATTACAGTAGCGTCATGTCGTGCAACCTCAACTGCGGCATTTCAAAGTTCAGCTGCACGCTTCGCATCTGTTGGTCACCAAAGAGCACCGCAGAGAGGCTCGCTACGCCGGCAACGCGAAGAAAGACGGCCGCAGTGTGCTCATGATGCTCGGCCGCTGATCCGAAGGACGCGTGTTCGGTCCTGGCAGCGGCGGTCGCACTTTTGATGGGTGGCGAAAATGCTAGAGGTTCGTGTAGTGCGCCTTTTCACTGCACGTTCAAGAACCCCGGGAAGTCGCAATTTCCGGAGCCCTCCCCCACGTCGTGCGTCATAATCATATCGTGGTTTTAGCACGCAAGACCTCAGCAGTTATTCCTGTCGCAAAGAAAGAAATAACGGTGTCACAAGACGTTGTCGGACAAACTTGGTCTGCTTTCTTGAACTCTCGGTAAGATTAAGCTCAAATAACAATTCTGTTTGCATCACACACACACACACACACACACACACACACACACACACACACACACACACACACACACACACACACACACAAAAGCAACGTTTATGAACGTCAGATGGGAATGAGAGAGAAATTTAGAGCGTTGCGTTTCTGGCTCCTCGTTTGCAGTTCGAGAGCGAGCGTGTTATCGCATACCGGCAGCAACGCGTTCAGGGGCTACAGAACTATATGAACCAAGAAAGAGAGGTGCAGCAGCAGCAGCGTCACCAAGGCTATTACGCAGACTGACGCAGGGATACAACACGCGGCTATAGTTTAAATATAAGACGGTGGCACAAAATGGGACAAGGACAAAACAGGAAGAAGCGACGTAACAAGCGCACACTACCAACTGATTTTATTTTCGAAAAGACACTCAATATATATGGCATTACGCACATGCGCAGACGGCCGAAATCAAAAGCGATCTTGCAAAAAAACAAACACTGCTGTGCAGGATGATAGAAGGAACGCTGACACACCCACTCCCGTACAATTTAATGAAATAGGCCTCAGCCAGTTCTCTTGCGACTGCGTCACCACTTCGCTTTAAAATTTTCCTAGAAGAAAACAGGGGCACACATGCACAAGATTTACAATGAAATGGCAGATGCGAGCCCGTACCATTTTTTATGGACAGCGCATGTTCCTGTAACCGAACATTAATGCATCGGCCTGTTTGGCCGATGTATACATTGCCACAGCTCAAAGGGATCAAATACACCACACCGACACGACACTCCCCAAAAGGATGCTCATGCTCAATATCGCAGCAACGCTTCGTATCACCAGGTTTTATTGCTCGCCTACAAACGCTGGACAATTTGCATGGCGCCGAGAAGACCACAGGAACATTGAACCTTGTAGCAACCTTCTTAAGATTATGAGCGACTTTGTGAGTGTACGGGATAACTACAGGTCTCGTTTTTTTCTCTTGGCGTTCTAAGGCAGGACTCTGAGTCTTGCCTTTCATCTTCTTTAACATTGCTTCTACTACAGAAGCAACCACAGTCCGGGGAAACCCGGCAGCTGAGAGGCGCGAAATTTGTAGGTCAAAGCTCTCCCTCATGGTGTGCATACACGACTTCTTAAGCGCTGAATCTAAACACGCAGAAGCAATAGCTCTTTTCACTGTTTTGGAGTGGGCAGATTCAAAAGGTAAAAATTCTTTTCGCACACGTGGTCTGCACATCCAACAGACGTGTTGGTCACAAACATTTAAAAAGATGTCTAAAAATTGAAGCCCGTTATCAACCAGCGGAATCATCAGACGCGACCGCAGTGGCGCTGCACATTGGGAGCTCCCGCGCGAACGCGAGGGCGAACGCTGACAAACGCTGCCATTTGGATGGCGCTGATAGCCGTATGCCGACTGACGAAAGTACAGGAAAAGGTGTTTTTGTTTTATTGTGTTATACGTGCACGTGATCACAGCTGGCTAGCCGCCTGTGCGAACCGGTGCGGACCGGTATTCTTTCCCGATGCTGAGCGCCATCGGGGAGAAAACGAGTACTATCGCGTTCACAGACAAATAAGCGCGTTCGGCAGGCCGCACCTTTTTTCTGTTGAGCGGCCGTGCTTGATAGTTCGCGCTCATCTTCTGTTTGTTCGCTTAGCGGCGTCCCTTGAGCTCGAGCGACTTTCGTACGCTCCCTTGCCCTCCTCGCGCCATCTCGCTGGTAATGAAGAAACGTTTATAAGCGCCTGCCGTCTCTGAGTCCTGCCAGAGGTAAAGGGTGTGTATATAAGGCTCGCCGTTAGCTCCCCAAAAAATCAGCTCTTAGTGGCGTAGTGGTTAGCGCAACGCGCTGCGGAGCGAGAGGTTCCTGGTTCAATTCCGCGCTTCGGAAGCATTTATCTGAATTAGTTTTCTTTGGGATATATATATATATATATATATATATATATATATATATATATATATATATATATATATATATATATATATACATATACGGTTCATGACGGCGGCGACGGGGACGGCAAAAACAAGCCGAGACTATCCATATAATTGCTATCGCAATAAAAATGAAGTACACGGCCACACGGGCAAAGAAGATGACTCTTCAGCGCCGGCCGGCAGTTCGGCCCTTAGTACTGCTATGCCGCCGCCGACATGTATACCTGGTACAGGGATGACCCAGCGCCCCTCCACTGCCAACCGACCGACGCTTGGCGCACGTATATCGCTTGACGTGAAGCTGCGACAATGGCAATGTGGCAGAGGCGTCACAAAAAATATATAAATAAAAACGGCCCTATAAAAGTAGGACACGTGACGTTGTAACAACGACAACAACAAAAGAGCTGTTACACATGTCGGCTCGCGTTCACCAAGCGTCTATCGCTAAAATGTTTTCTGATAGAATACGTAAACCAGCTTCAAGGCGGGATATATGATAAGCGAAGCCGGCTGGTCAATGGCAAAAGAACTCTTACTAAGTAGAAGTTTTGAGAATTCGGATCCCGAAACATTGGATTAACATTGAAACAGCGTTTGTTATATAACAGCGGACAGTCCCCATTATTAACTATTTCAGTCACTATTCGTCGAAATCTAGAACAAGCGAACAAAACACACTATATAATTAGCCCTCATGTCGACAACTGCAGCCGAGATTAGTCGCTCTGAACGCGTGCTGATAGCGTGCAATACAGTGGTCGAGGTCAAGCGATTTAGTCAGGCGACCGTCAGACTAAGTGGCCGTCGAGATGCGAGAATGGCGATTGTCAGCACACAATGGTGCACGACACATGATCATACCGCGTTACAGAATGTGTGTAGAAGCGGTGTTATCATTAAAACACGCAGGGCGTTCATACATATGCAAAGCAGAGCAGAAGCAGACAGCATACACGTTAGACCTTTTCTTCTCTTGCGTAAATGTCTGAACGTCTTACCCTCTTTCGCGACGAACGCCTACCAATTAGCGCAACTTTCCGTCGTTAGAAGCGGCCTAGGAAGACATTCTCTTCAAAAAATAAGAAAATAAATAAGAAAGACAATCAACCAAACATTTTGTCTGTTTCGTTTCTCTCAGGGTAGAACACGCAGCACTCAGCGCAAATAAGATTACTTAGTAGGAAAGGCAGCGTCTGTGGTGAGTTAAGCACAAAAGTCTCCACGGTGCTCTAATCCCAACGATTCGGCGCTGTCAAACTGCCGATTAAAGTTCAATTTAAAAGCTATCTTTCTCTGTGCAATGTTACCGCAGTTACAGGAGCACTATGACACACAAAGTGGCCAGCTGGGTGCAGTTCTGTCCGCGCGTAATGCGAGAGAGAAGTTTTGTGAATTCAGACTCCCATTCGTTGGTTTAACACTGACTAATATTACACGGCCCCGTTTCTCGTCGTTTACAATTCAATGTAACGTTAGCAGTGGGCCATAATCTGTTTGGTGACCGGCTCGAAGCTATTTAATCAGAGTCGCAGAGACAAAGAAGCGAAACGTGATTGACAAAGCCACCTAAGCGGTCATAAAAGAACAGATGGTCGGTATTTGCAGCGAACGTGCGATCAAATGCTTTTCGTGTGGACTCGGCGAATTTATACCTGTGTCCCACGGGCACAATGGAAGGCCTTCGTGTCGACGGCCTTGGAAAAACCCACAACTCTATCGACTCAAAATAAGTTCTGGCGCTGCTACACGGCAGTTTTGAACGTCCGTTGAGTCGCCGACTGATTTCGCAACAACATGGCGGCAACAAAGGACCCCGCTTCAATTCTAATTCGCCCTATTTGCTTGCTATTCGCACCAACGGCAAGAAACAAACCTTAAATTGAGCCTTCCCTTAATCTCATGCACCAAAAGGGACAAAGTATGTGCGACGTTTTGCAGTCATTATTCAGAAAATATCCAATTTTGACACTGCTAAACCTAAGTTCCGAGCGTGAGCCGAGATGTCGCCACACGCAGTGTTTCCCACCAGCTGCATGGCCTTTGTTTTTTATGGCAGTGACGGCGTATGTGTTCTAGAACTAATGCAATAAAATTGCCTGTTGCCTTTCGCCACGTTTCCAACATTTTTCACCGGTGTATGATTCCACTTATTCATACAACGACATAAATATACCCGTGGCCTCCGAAACTAACACGCACGGGAGCTGCCGGTGCGCCAAGTCTCGGAGTTCGCGCCGCTTCCGCTTCTGTCGCTCAACGGCCTTCGAAGTCTCGAAGGAGTTGCAGAGTGCTCCGTTGACACGATAGACTATCGACTCGACGGCCATCGAAACCGCTCGTGTAGCAGCTCAAACTTGACCTCTGAGTCGATGGACTGTCGGTTCGAAGGACTTCGAAACGCCCGTGTGACACCAGTATTAAGCTGATCGCTTGGTATATGCAGCTTAGTTTTCAGTCGATACCGTTGACAGCTCATTATGTTAAATACAACAAAAGAGAAATAAAGACTGTTTTGCAAGCGACTTCGTATGAGACCTTTAACGGTTACTTCCACAAATTCAGCAGAGAAGCGCAGACATGCACACGTCAGCTATATACTGCACCGTATATGCCTTCAGTGCGTGTGTTCACTGGTCTTAAGCCTTAACAGAAAGCGTGAAGGAGCTGTCGAATTTGTGGTCCCTATTTTATTTCACTCCTTTCACGTGTCACGGATATCGGCCCTTCTTTCTGGTGTCGCCCCGCCACGGTGGTCTAGTGCACTCTTAGCACTGTAACGTTTCGTTTATTTCCTAGGTACACAAAAATATGAAAATATGCTCCTTTACCAAAGGTTAAAGCACTTTAACCTTCATAAAGGAGCATATTTTCACATTTTTGTGTACCTATAAAATAAAATAAACGTTACCGTGCTAAGAGTGCGGTTATGGCACTCGGCTGCAGATCCGAAGGTCGCGGGATCGAATCCCGGCCGAGGCGGCTGCATTTCGATGGAGGCGAAATGTTGAGGCCCGTGTGCTGTGCGATGTCAGTGCACGTTTAAGAACCCCAGGTGGTCGAAATTTCCGGAGACCTCCACTACGGCGTCTCTCATAATCAGAGCTGGTTTTGGGACGTTAAACCCCACAAATCATTCTTTCCGGTGTCGAGAGAGAGAGAGAGAGGTTCACGTGAAGCTACGTGCGTACCCTGCTGTACGGAAGGGTGAGATAGATGAAAAGAACGAATGAGTGGACAACCTAACGGGGTGCCAGTAATATGTCGCTGATGAAAAGAAAAAAGCAAAGCTATGAAGACCTAGCCTGACGGCTTTAACCATTAACAAGATTAAATAAAATCATAAGGTAAGGTTTTCTCGTATAACAATTCAGACATATAGGCGTTACCTCCCATAAGCATTCCGCCGTTTCGTAGCCATAAATTTACGAGAACACTCTTTGGAAAACGCACGAGTACAACGTCGCTAACACTTTATACATTTCGAATGTCGTTAAATGATATGACAAACTAGACTTAAATGCGAGGGCGGAGAACCGGGATATTACGTTAACTTGCAGCTTTCTGTTTATATAAACAAAAGGTGCTTTTACTTGAACGAGGCTTCCGGGAAGAACGCCGTTATTGTTTCACATGCACGGAGCGCTAGCGTAACCACGCGCCTGTGACGCCTGAAAAAAGAGAGAGAGAGAAAGAGACAAATCGAACTGTAGCTTCTCACCGTCACGAGAGTATACTTGAAGATCATATACAAACTTGAAGCGTCCGCAGCATTTTGCTAGATGTGAAGCGGATATGACGGACAGGAGGCTGCACTGTGTAAGGAGACTGGCCACAGGTGACGACAATGTTATGAGGAGATTCGACACACGTGTGCGCTTCACAAGGCCGCCTCGACCTGTCCATTTTACTCAGCGTGAAGATGAATAATCAGACAGGCCAAGTATGCGAATGCCGTATAAAGAACCGCTATAACAGAAATAACTGTACGCTTACAACCGTATATTTCTCGCAGTGCTGGTATGTATCCGGAATAAGAAGCGAAGACGGCTCCATAAGCTGATGCGTCCATTGTGTGCTCTATCGCGTGTGAGCTGTTCGTCGGGATAGAAGATGCCGTAACACTGCAAATTGAGGAAGGTTCTCGAAGGCTGATTCTCGCTTAAACCGAAACTGAACAGGTTTTATACTTCTAAAAACTGACCTTTTCCTGATGCGCAGACACTTAAAATCACTGTTACCGAGACTTGTTTTGCGATCATGCAATTAGCGGCGCCGTAATTGAGAATTAAAATCGGAGCCATGCTCCGCCCACCGTCGCTGGCGGAGCCAGACAACGGAGGCGGCGGAATGAGAAATTTGGCAGGAAGTGACGTCAACGAAAGCATCTCGGGCGAGCGCGCTAGCGTCGAGTGGACGTTTGGTCGTCGATCGCGGTTTATTAGCTGTTGTTATCGCAAATTATCAGCATGTGCACCTTTCATTTCCGTCTTACGCTTCAAAGAACTGCTGCCGCAAATGGAATTTAGTCGAAGAGAAGCACAATGCCGCCATGAAAGCCTTTTGCGCTGCCTACGGCTGTGCAAGCACTGGTGGCCGAGAAGATGATGTCTTTCACAAGTTCCCGCGGGAGGAAAAACAAGCTGCTAAGTGGACCACTGCGGTGAAGAGGAGTAATTTCAAGGCTTCCAACACCATTGTTCTCTGCTCGAAACATTTTCGGGACATTGATTACCATCAGAGTTTATTCCTGATGCGTCCGATGGGAATTCCTGTAAAATCTGCTGGACTAAGGCCCGACGGGGTACCATCGATATTCGTTCACAAAAGGAATGAATCGCGTCGATCAAGACCAGAGTTCAAAAGGAGACGAAAGCGTGAGGTAATGAAGCTTATGCCTCTTGTAGAAAACAAATGCATGTTTTTTTTTTCCTCTCCTTTTTCTTTTTCTTATTGACCAGACGACATAGTACTCTTTAGCAATGATGGCGACGACCTGCAAAAGATGATTGAAGACTTAAGCCGAGAAAGCGCTAAGGTAGGATTAAGGATGAACATGCAGAAAACAAAGATAATGCTAAGTGGCATGGCGAAAAAACGTCTATTCACGATCGAAACCCATACATTAGAAGTCGTAGAAGAATATCTGTACCTAGGACAGCTACTTACAGGAGAACCCAGCCATATAAAAGAAATCCACCGTAGAATAAACATGGGATGACCCGCAAATGGGAGACATTCCAAACTCATGAACGGAAACCCACCACTATCACTCAAGCGGAAACTATATAACTGCTGCATCTTGCCAGTACTGACTTACGGGTCAGAAACCTGGCGAATTATAAAGAAGCTAGAGAGTAAGTTAAGAACCGCGCAGCGGGCGATGGAACGAAAAATGATAGGCGTTACACTAAGAGATAGGAAGACAGCCGAGTGGGTCAGAGAACAAACGGGGGTCGCCGACATAATGAACAATATTAGAAGAAAAAATGGACATGGGCAGGCCACGTGACGAAAAGGCTAGATAACAGATGGACAGTTAGAACGACGGGATGGATACCAAGAGAGGGTAAGCGCAGCCGTGGGCGGCAGAGAGTAAGATAGGGGGACGAAATTAAGAAGTTCGCAGGCATTAAATTGGAATCAGGTCGCACAGGACATGCAAGGATGGCGAGGATTGGGAGAGGCCTTCGTCCTGCAGTGGACATAAGATGGGCTGATGATGATGATGATGATGATGTATTTTCTCCCGTCACGTATACCGGTGTCCCACGAACACTTATGATCGCGATCAACGCCGATTCGGATCGGATTTCTTGGTCATGATTGGCTCCATTAAACAGGCTGCGGAAGGGACGTAATCGCTGTTTGTAAATTTAATCTTGATCGGGTTAATCGCGATTAGCAGTGCGCCGTGTGACACCGCCATCATACCTCCGTCCCCCGTTTCTATTATTACCGATGCTTTTCCGCATGCAGGAACACCTGTCGCAACAGAAGTACATCAGGTGGATAAGACGCCTGAAATAAAGCTTCAATATCGCGCCTGGCATCTGGCCGCGCTCGGATGCGCCTAATTAATGCTCGTAGGGAGCTTCCTCCGCGAAATGCGGCAGGTAACTTAAATCCGTAAATCAAGAGGAGAGAATGCCTCATAAGCATATTCTGGTTTTTCTATGATCGTTTCAAAGCAACCAGCAGTCGAGCGCTAACAAGCACAAACTGGAACTACGGTAAGCCGCGTATATATGCAAGTCAACATGCAGCTACAGTTCTTTTCTTTTTTTCCGTAAGCTCCCCGCACGACCTTCGAACGCTGCTTCTAGCATCGCGTGTCACAGCGCAGATATACTGCGAAAGAAAAAGAAAGAAAAAGAAAAAAGAAAGAAAGAAAGGGAATGAAAAAGGTACGCTTCCGCGCGTGCCGTGCCATTTTTCTGGCACTCCTGCAGTTGGTATTTGTTCTCTTAGTGACATCGTAAATGCGAATTGCATTGTGCAGGCAGGGCAAGAATTGTGCGCGTTGTGGCCAGGATGCAACCACAGGCGTAATATCTAAGCTGAATTAAACTATACTGCAAAGGAAACCACTCCCATGCGACACCCTATAAAACTGTACCAATAACACGCACCTTCGGCCGATGCGCACTGCTTGCAAGCAACAAGCGGTAGAATGCATTGTGCGCGAAATGAGTACTTTTTTCGGTATCCGCTGTCACGACAACGACACGTATGATACTAATACTACCTCACTCTGATTTCTAGGACAATACAGCAACGGCGTCATAAAAGATTGCAAATACGTATCAGGCGATATTCTCAACGCGGGTCGGTCCTGGGATCCGGCAGGCGGCTCCATTGCAGCCACCGCGTTCGTGCTTGGCGTAGGTGGCTCTTGATGGGCTAACGGTTCAAAGCGGCTAAGTATATGGTGTCACACCGGTCACGTCGAAGTGATCGAAGTTATCCGTAACAGCGAATAAACTAGCCAAGTTGTCTGCGAAGTAGTCGCAGGGGTCGCAGTACCTGATCACAAGCTATCGCGTTGCCGCAGCCTCCCGGAGAATCCTTCGCTGACGTCACAGAGGGCTCCACCAATCATGGATGCCAGCCGGACTCGGCGCGCGCCGGCCTGCAGAAACTCCAAGTTTTTTTTCTAATAACACGCGTTTCGTTGAGCGGGGTCGAATTTCGTGTCGATTTTCGTGTTCAGGGTGTTCGAAAGTACCAAACAGTGCTGTTAACTCGGTTTTTTTTGGAAAGCTGTTCAGTTGCCCTTTAAGTTTCTGTAAGGTACAGGCACAGTACAAAGCGAAGGATTTAACGCTCATGCTAATTTTTTGCGAAGCACACCTGCTGCGTCTATAGAAGACACTATGGCCATGTACTTGCCCCGCCGCAGTGGTCTAGTGGTTATAGCACTCGGCTGCTGATCCGAATGTCACGGGATCGAATCCCGGCCGCGGCGGCTGCATTTCGATGGAGGCGTAATGTTGAGGCCCGCGTGCCGTGCGATGACCCCAGGTGGCCGAAATTTCCGGAGACCTCTACTACGGCGTCTCTCATAATCGGAGCTGGTTTTGGGATGTTAAACCCAAAAAATCAAAGCCATGTACTCGAGTTCCACGCAGTCACACGTTCTCATCGGTAGCCAACCTATGACAGCGAACTTGCACATCGCGCTTGAATTGACGAATGACCGAATCTGCGCGGAAGTGAAAGACGCTTTCATAACGCTGCTCTCTAACATCTCCCAAACATATACAACAGTCAAACAAGAGACCTCAGGCTGGCCTCAGTTCCATTGGTCCTTCATTTGCGCTTATAGAGACGACGGTCACCGAGACAGCTCGACCTAGAGTAATGTTATTTTTGTAGATATTAATTTCGGGAAGAAACAGTAGCAGAAGTGTGCTCGCTTCAAAACCTCGGCTGAGGTCAATGCCAAAACCAACGTACGACTGCTTGACGGCGTGATGACGCTCATCAGCCAGTTTATATGCTCACTGCACCGCGGGGTCACCCTCTCGGACACACCCCGACAGCTTGTCCCTGACCGCGCTTTGGAGCTGCCCGGTTGCAGCGTCCGCGTCGGGAGACGAAATCTAGCGCCGCCAGGAACGTCCGGCAAAAACATAAGAAGCGGGGAGGCTGTTGCATCTCGCAGACGCCAAGGCAGCGCCGAGAGGGGAACCTGGAGACGTTTATGAAAATACAGCACGGAGCGCGCGCAGCTATTTCGGGTGGCTCGTGCGCCGGCGGGCGACGTCCGCGCGCAATCGATCGCCGAGAAAGCAGCGTGCGCTCACGGGCGCTCGCTCGCAAGACGACGACGACGACGAAAACAATTTGGCCGCGCGAGCACTGACTGACAAGTCATTAGCGATATTACGCGCCAGAGTAGGAACGGGGGAACCGATGGCGTGCTCGGCCCGTTTCCGACAAGGGCGCCCCATACCCCGACGTGCACGCCACATGCAAGGGCGCATATACGTGAGGGCCATGCTCGGTGTGCGTGCGCTCAAAGCGACGCGTCGCTATGTTGACTGGCAAGCCGCAAAACGAGGACAGAAAGATTACCGTAGCCTCCCGAGTGTCCACTATGGGGACGATTAGGGAAACCTCTTTTCGGAATGGCCACGCGCTTACCTGAACAGCCTCAAAGGCCGCAAGAACGAATACCTGGTGGTAAGTTCGGAGGCCACTGAGTGAATTACTAATATAAGTAGAAACTGCTTGTCAAAGAGCTGACACTGCGGTTAAATGAAACGTGGCGTAGCCTGGCGGAGAAGCACTGGTACTGCTTTCGGGAGTCTATGAACTGCCGCACGTCGCCTGCTGCTGTTGATACGACCGTTCAATTCGACTAAGAGCCAGCACTGCAGGACACGGACAAGAGAGAACACACGCATACGCACCAACGCCGGTGCGTATGGGAACCAACCAGCCCAGCTCTTCACTCTCCTTTGATACGACCATAACCAGCGCCACCTAGAAAAAAAAAAAAAAATTCAGGCCTGCTCACTGTTCCGGCTGTGGTCTCTGACGTCACTCTCTCTTGACCGTCGTGTTTGGCCGCATGGGCGTGCCTACGCCTGCTCAAGCCGTTGGAACAGCTGTGTTGCTAAGCCTCACGAACCCTTTCGCGTTCTGCTGGTGCTTTTGTTCGCGAGTGAAGACCGCATTTAAATGTCTGTGTCTGTGAACTACGGCGTGTACGTGTGATGCGCGTTGTGCAAGGGATACTCGCATTGTGTACGGCTGCAAACTCGCACGATTGGGCGATGCTAACAATCTTGTGTGCACTTCTCACTTAGCGTAAGCCTTGGCATTAGAGAACTTTTAGCTGAGCGTCGCTGGCGCTCACCTCCGCGATGATGTAGCGTCCGAACACAGTGATGGGAACTGCATGGAGGAGGAGGAATAAACTTTATTTTTTAAGGCAGCAGATTTGGGAGACCTAAGCCTCTAAGCCTAGATGACGGCCTCGAGCCCTTGGGAGCGGCATCTTCAGCCTGCTGGTAACCTTTAGTTGGTCTTCCGGTGTAGAGCTGAGCAGCGCGGTCTCCCACTGCTCTCTGGTCTTATAAGTTTTTTCTGTGTGAGTACCAGATGGCAAGCCCAAACCATATGCTGTAGGTCCGCCCTTTCTTGGCAGAATCTGCATATATTTGAGTAAATCTGTTTGTAACAAGCGCCATGCCGTCGCCTGCCGTCTGTTTAGCGAGGAGTGTGCCGGTGGGAAATGGACCCTTCCCATTATAGCGTTTGGTGATCTCGTTAAAGCTGGTCACCCGGTCTCTCTCCGTTCCCAGTATTGGCGTGGCACCTGCTCGGTCCGTCATTTCTCGAGCCAGGTTGTGCGCCTTTTCATAAACAGGAGGAAAGGGAGGACTGTGTGGGTGCCCAAATAATGGAAACACCTAGATCTTCACGAAAATTGGCTAAAATTCTTAGTGCTACCGGCGAGATTCTACCTTTGGCATAGTTCTTAACAGCGGTCTTGGAGTCGCTGATTATGACAGCGGCCTCGGCTTTTCCTCTTTTTATGGTGCCACTAACTGAAGTCACCCTCTAGACTCGCAGCAACTATCGGCATACCCTGTTCATTTGCGTGCTCCGCCGCGTCCACATAGACCACGTCTCTGACACTACTATATATTTCGTGGAGAGCTCTCGCTCTTGCGAGTTTTCTTTATTAAACTCAGGGTGCATATGTCTAGGGATTGGGAACTGCATGGATTTCGCGTTTTTGACTAGCGCGTCTTGCCGCGACGTGGTCAGCGTGGCTGCAAAAGGATGGCGTAACAGGGTAGACGCGCCTCCACGCTCCACTTAATCGACTTCATAAGCTACGTTACGCCGCTCGCACCTGGTATTCACCGCAATAAAGCAATAAACGCACGTAGCAGTATATTCTCAGAATGAGCGTTTTCCCTTTCCGGCCGCGGCGGCTGCATTTCGATGGAGGCGAAATGTTGAGGCCCGTGTGCTGTGTGATGTCAGTGCACGTTAAAGAACCCCAGGTGGTGGAAATTTCCGGCGACCTCCACTACGGCGTCTCTCATAATCAGAGCTGGTTTTGGGACGTTAAACCCCACAAATCAATCAATCAATCAATCAATCAATCAATCAATCAATCAATCAATCCATCCATCCATCCATCCATCCATCCATCCATCCATCCATCCATCCTTCCTTCCTTCCTTCCTTCCTTCCTTCCTTCCTTCCTTCCTTCCTACGCAAAAGGCGAAATGAAGCTGCTGCACACACGGAAATTTCCGCTTGGGTGACAGTGGTAGGTTTCCGTTCAAGAGTTGGGAATGTTTCTCGTATGCGCGGCATGCCATGTTTATTCTACGGTGGGTTTCTGTTACATGGGTGGGTGCTCCTGTCAGCAACTGTCCTAGATATATATTCTTGTACGACTTCTAATGTATGGTTTTCAATAGTGAAGACACGTTTTTTTTTTTTCCGCGCCACTTAGCATTATCTTTGTTTTCTGCATGTTCATCTTTAATCCTACCACAGCGCTTTCTCGGCTTAAGTCGTCAACCATCTTCTGCAGTTCGCCGCCGCACCCTTATGATCCAGTTGCAAAAACTACGAATTAGTATTTATCGTCTTCTATGAGCATTTCTTTTTGAGTTGGCAGTAGTGGGGGTATGTTCATGCGTTGGCCTTTCGCTGCTTGAAAACAGATTTTTTGATTCTCCGGATATCCTGGTTACCATCGCATGTATAAGAAACTCGATGTCGCGCAAGGTCGGTGGCAATGAGCGTCGCGTAATCCGTTAACCTTGCGTAGTGCAGAGCAAAACAGTGACACTGTTTTCTTTCACCTATATACGTGATGCGGCGCGAAATGCCGTGCCAATACGGCACGGCATTGCTTTAGTCAAGCTATTCTTTCTCCTTGGTGGTGCGCGGGTTTTTAAGAGCGCAACTCTTCACGGTGGCCGCAATCTGAGCGGTCTGTAAAAGAATTATCTTCATCATGAAATATGTGTGCCTGCACTTCTTCTATGAAATGCACTGGCATTTGCGCTTGCACTTCTCTTGCGCTCGTGCGATCAGTCCACTGCTACATAAAGGCGGATGAGTTTCATAGCATACCACAGACTGGCAGCACAGATGTCAATAACTGTGATTGATTGATTGATTGTGGTTCGGTTAGGAAAGGACGCTAATTTCTGCAGCCCATGTAGGGAGCACGGCTAAGCGTCCGTGGGGGTAGGGGAAAGGGAGTGAAAGAGATAGGGAGGAGAGAAAGGCCGTAGTGGAGGGCTCCGGAAGTTTAGACCACCTGGGGTTCTTTAACGTGCACTGACAACGCACAGTACACGGGCCTCTGGCATTTTCGCCTCCATCGAAAATGCGACCGCCGCGGCCGGGATCGAACCCGCGCATTTTGGGTGGCAGCCGAGTACCGTAACCACTACACCACCGCGGCGGACAATAAGTGTGCGTGGCGACAGGGCGCCATACGCAGGCACGAGGAGATCGGGGGAGGTTCGCACAGCCGATGAAGAGGCCGCCCACCGAGAAGCGTGTCTCGCTGCTAAGCGAGAATGTCAACATCGACGCCGAGTCGAAGATATTGCGCAGCAGCTTAATAAGAAAACAATAATTGTTTATTGGCAACGGGCGTCTGGAACCTGTCCAAGCGTGTATTGCTCAGCTAGAAAGAATGCACCTTGATCAGTAGAAGAAAGTTTACGAAAGAAGCACGAGTGCATATCGCGCAGTCATCACCGAGTCATGGCCGGTGGCTTGGCGCTACCCTTGAAACGAAACTTGGTCAGTTATTACATGAGGCCGATTCTGACACATGGTACAGAAAAACTTAAATGTTGACAAACTTGACAAGTGGACGTCCGCGCTAAGCGACAAGGAGACAAGAGAAATAGGTTCGAAACTGCGCAAACAGGACAACCGATATTGCAACTCCAACAGGAAAGAGTTCATCTGCCCGGGACATGGCGGCACATTAAAACGACACAATGGGAAAACCGAGTCGTGAATGGCAGAAAATTAGACGATTGGACGAAATGAGGAAGTCTGCAGGCTTAACATGGAATCACACCACGCAGGACATCAGGAACCGCTTGTATGCGGGTCCTTTTCCAGCAGTGTACAGAGGGTGACACGGTGACCAGGCATCCAAACCGGGCCTTGTAGCATACCAGCGTGCCATCTTACCTGTCAAGTTTCCCCGGCCGGTCCGACGGGAATATAAGGCTCGAACTTTTGGAAGGGTCCGGTTAAATTTTGGCACTTGCGTCGAAGTACACAGATGTTCTTGGATTTCTCAAGCTTCAAAAAAAAAAAAAAAATGAAACCACGACTTTGTGATTGACAGAGGAGAGCCACAGACATCGCTGAGGGTCAGATGTATTTCTTGTTTCTATTTCACTTTATTTTTTTTTTCGTGCAACGTTTACTGATATGTACTGATCAACGACGCTCGACTGACTTCGTGATTAACGACTCTGCAACGTAAATTTATACGCGGTCATCGTGCACTTAAAGCTACAGCACGAATACTTCGGCAAGGAATGCGTCCTTAAGTATTGCATTGCATTTAGTCGACAAAAGATCCGCAACAGTGGTTTCGACGTAAAGCAGACTGAACAGATGAGAGTTTGTGTATGAGCCAGTTATAATGTGCGTGATTGTGATGCTTCTCACGAAGCACCGCAGTCATAACCGGTGAGTCGACTGAATGAGAATCTAAGAGGTGTACGCCGTATCCCTGCAGCATACTCTCAACATAGGGTAAGATGCTACAGTACTCAACCAACACACTGGAGGCCTCTTCCTTCTCTAATGTTACGTTAAGTAATAGCCTGCATTGAGGTTTCCAGAATGACGTAAAAGTAGAGCGAATTTTCTATTGATCAAAGCGGTGTGAGCAAATTAATATGTCAAACAGAACTCAAGAAGCGTATTCTGGTTCTTTTGACCACCGCCAGCGAACTAAGCGTAGAAGAAGCGGACATAGAGACCTAATTTCTATTAGCCCCAATCATAAAAAGGCAACGGCCAATGACAACGAAAGGAAAAAGTACGTAAGATTTGTGTTAATTGATGTTTCAGTTATTACGGTATACCTAAAATATAAGGCAATACGCAAGAAAGAATATATATATATATATATATATATATATATATATATATATATATATATATATATATATATATATATATATATATATATATATATATATATATATATTGACGAGGCAGAGTGAAAAACACGCGCAGGCTCCGTTGATACACAGATGAAGCGTGGAAGCACGACGTACGTAAAACACAAGCGTTTCGGCTGGCCCGCCGCATTTACAACGGCCGATAAACTGATGACATGTAGAGCACGACCTCAACTCGCACTTGTGATGTGATTGCAGACGTTCCCGCACTCACACTGTTTCAATATTGCTCACTTGCTTAACAAGTGCTTCTTTCGAGCACTGCCATGCCGCAAAATGTAGTCCATTCGGACTGCCACTAATGGCTGTTGCTTTTACCAACACCTCTAATGGGTCGAACAGCAGCGCAATCAAGCGTTCGCTCTTTGGGACAGAACCTACTCGATGACTCTATGCATAATTTCGTAAACATTGAGCAGAAGAGAGAGAGAGAGAGATGATGGGCGGAAGGCAGGGAGGTTAACCGGAAAGGAAAATATCCAGTTTGCTATCCTGCACTGGGGAAGGGGTGAAGGGAGACAGAAAGGAATGGAAGAAAAGAATAAAGGGAGAAAGCGAGAGGTCAAATCGCGCACACACACAAGCACGGCATGTGTCAGAGACGGTTCACGAGGCCCGTTGCGAGCAAAAGCTTGAGCACTGCCTTCGTGGCTTTCTGCTGCGAGACACTGTCTGTCCGGCATTCCAATATGGTTTGCTCGGACAGAGGTCGACCATCAAGGCGTGACAATTCTGTGGCGAGAGTCTGTCGCTGGGAGCAGTACCCAGGGCAATCGCAGAGGACGTGCACAATCGTTTCCTCGCTGCCGCAGTGAATACAGGCAGCACTGTCTTCCAGTCCAATGCGATAGCCGAAACTTCTCGTGAATGACGTGCCTAGCCACAGGCGGCAAAGTACGGTAGTTCCACAGCGGGTAAGCCCACGCGGAAGTCGAAGTTGTAGTGATTGGTCGAGGCGGTGTAGACGGGTATGTAGAGGACCAGGAGTGTATTGAGCAGAAGCGTACTAATATACACTCCTAACAAGAGACGATGGTTCCAACAAGTAAAACGTCACACACTACAGCAACAGATACCTTGTCAATTTCCGTCCCCGTCCCTTTCCCCACGCCTAGAGTATAGGCAACCGATTGATTGGTTAACACTCCGTGCCTTTCTCTCCCTCCATCTTCTCCTCCTTCTTCTTCTTGTCGACAAGAGTAACAGAATACAAAAGGTATCCCACGGGAATTTTCCCTCACCCGCCGTCGTGTTTATGACGGTTAGGTCATGGCACGACTTTCTATTGCGCGCACTAGCCACGGTGCATTCTGCTTGCAACTCGAGCAGTTCTTATTACTTTCCTGTTCACTTTTGTTTTGTGTACTCAAGTATCCCACTCCCCCCTGCAAATATTTGTGCAATTGAGGACAAAACAAATGAAATGAAATAACATATCGCCGCCCAACCGTTGTCTTCCTTGCTGTTGAACGTCGCGAAGAACCGTATCCAGCTAGTAGCTCGGCCGCTGAGTTTCACTTATTTCCTATGCGCGGAGAAATATAACCTTACATCTATCCAAGGCGTTCTAATTCAATTTGGAAGCAACTCCTATTCTCAGCTTTTCTTTCGGTCTTTCAGGTTAAAAATGTTCCATGTCGAATGAATTTATCACGTGAACACGCTCTCAGACACGAGCGATTGCTCTAAATGCATACAGGCACATGATAAACACTTTACACTAAGAGCAAACGATGTTTCGATAACGCTTCCGATAGTTAGTGAAATAGTACAATAAATTCAAACTTTATAGACCAGACCACCTTGCGTAGAGCGCTGTAGTGTTAATGGCAATCCGCTATATTCAAAGGAGAGACTAGTTTTTAACAATGTTTATTCTCTTTCTTTACGACGAGAATGCTCAAGTAACAGTTAGACATTGCTTCGCCGTCCTGACGTTATTAGGCGAACCTAATCGACCGCGAAAGCTGCCTCCGCTGTTTGCGGGCAACCTATAGAAGTACAAATGAATGGTTTATCACATTGAGTGCCGCTATATAATAAAAGTCTTGACCGCCACCCACGGACAAGCCTTGCTTTGCTGAAACTGGGATGAAAATTTATGTCCACTGTGATTTAGTACACCACATCGCACACCACGCGCTCAAACGCAGCAAGATTGAGATATGAAAAGGTTGCGAGAGCTTAGACGGGATGTAATATCGGAATGCAACGGCTGGTTGCTGGCGTCGTGCTTCGATCACGGTGTTATTTCTGCCTATTGTTGTGTTTAAGGAGATGTTCGTGCGTAAATGAGGAGCGCACCGCTACTGTTCTTTCGATTCGTATGTGAAAGGTTAGCGGATCATTGTATTTTGTGCCCCTACATATGTTCTTCCCGCAGCCGAAATGTTCACAAAGCCTGAATAGTGTTTGGCACATGGAATGACAGCAATCTTGGGCGTTGCGTCGTAGCACAACACTCGTGTAATCGGGCACTGATGGCATACGAGCAAGAAAATAAACGAAAGCACGGAAGGTCAACTTTTTTTTTTCCATTCACAGTTTCTCCAGTTTCGTTACTAGTGTGAAAAACTCCAGTCAGTAAGAAGAACATTGCTAGAGAAGCGGTAATTAATCAACCAACGTTAATTAACTTATTAAGCGCAGTTAATAACTATTATGCTCCCTGAGCCACAAATACGCTATTGAAACAGAAGTCTGCGCACCAGCTCCTTTGTAGAATTGTGCTTGTTAACTATCACCTGCAATGCGTATGAAGCGTGCAAAAAGCAAACATGGTGACATTATAAAACAGAGTCCCTCGGCATACGCTAAGCGGGCTTTTTTTACGTAGCCTTAACACCAGCTGTCTGACAACACCCTAAATAGCGGAGCTCATTGGTCGTACGAGCATTTATAGCTCATATCTGGTTAACCTCCCTGCCTTTCCTCTTCATTTCTCTCTCTCTCTCTCTCTCGATAGTTCATAGGGCAAGCTATTACACTTCAGAGTTCTTTTCCACGCCGATATGAGCGAGAGATTTCTAAACGTGATCGCAAACGGTTAATCAAGTTTTCGGAGAGCTAGGTCGCGCTGTAATGGACTTTCCGTCCTTAAATGTGCACCGGCTTCCTAGTGATGCGAGCGAAGGATGTAGGCGCAGTCAGTGCCTTTATGCTGAAGCCATAGAAACAGAAAAGCATCGGACTGCTTCGGCGTTTTGGCACACTCACGTTGGTCGCCGGACAAGCCAAGCCGGAAACGCGTCAATGAACGTGGGAAGAGGGTCTGGGCAAGCTTGCTGTCGGCGCGTTATATTACGGCCGTCTGGCGCAAGGCTCTGATCGTGTGCGAAGAGTCGGACGCGTGCTTTCAACGGGAGCGGCATCCCCGGGTGGGTCACCGTTGATCGTTCATTTCTAAGACCAAATACGTGAATTGAAATAGCACCCTCGGTGAATCCACTTATGCGTGCTGAAAGCCCTGCTACGAGCGACGACGTCTGGCCAAAGGCGCCTTCCGTAGCTAGTCCTACCGGTAAGGCACCAAAAAAATTAGGCCCTCGATTTATGACTTCACTGGTCGCGACCCTGAGCACAAACATCGAATAGCATCTTTGATATGTCCTGATGAACCCCAAATAGCGTGGTGCGTTTCCGAACACGAATACACGCCGTTGTAGCTTACCGGTTTCATTTCCCGTTAATATCTGCGCATTTTTTTTTTTTTTTCGTTTTTCTTGCGTGGTACATCCCATCGAAACACAAGTCGATTGTTTCCATGGGACCTACATGAGCTGCGCCTAGATCATAAGCAGCAAATCAGTTTTGTCAGAGGAGTCCGTTCCTTTGGCATTATCGCTTACCTCAATCACTTTTCAACCACCACGGTTTCGGCCTTTAAAATAAGCAAGCAAGTATATACTTCAAAGTAGGCTCCTATTGCCAGTTAAAGCTCGTGAGTGATCGAGATAGCACAGTGCGCGACCACATCTCAGTACGCGAACAGTGCAAGGACGGCAGCTTGCTCGCTTGAATATTTCTCGCTTCCATCCGACAATGCACAAAGCTTTAGGAGTACATAAGGAGTATTTCAGGCGAATTACGAGACAGAGCATCGCTTTGGTCAATGTTATGTCCCACCCTAGAAGGGCTTCCTTACAGACCAGAAGTTAAGGAATGGAACGACAGGAGACACGCTGTTTTGTTCGGGTAGAATTTCTTTTTCGGGAAAAAAGAACAATGACAGAACAATAATGCCTCAAAGCAAGTGCATCACAGCTAGCACGTAAGTGACGCTGCTCAGAGTTGAACGTCGCCGTGGCAGTAGTGCAACAGGACGTTCAAACAGCACGAAACGGGAAGCTGTCAGCCGGCGAACGCAAAAATCAGTTCTTGAAGTGCTGCGCGCCTCTGTTATCTGAAAAAACTGTGACAACGCATGATAAGCGAAAATACAAGGCCCGACCAGTCCGTTATTTAAGCAAAATGCCTACGATTTGGCGTGGAACAGCTGGCCGTAGGAATGCGCGTTAATGCGCGACAAAATGAGAGCTCCGGTGTGTATCACTGACAGCCATACGGCACCTACAAAGGCAGTTCGAGAGTTCAGAAACAGAGGTCAAGTATACCAGCGTCGCAAAAGAGGCATGCGCTTGATGCAGCATCTACCAACTCGGTGTCAAGCATACGCACCGCTGTGTGTCGTGCGGCGAAAGGACGGGCAAGCAAACGCGAAGACAGGCCGGTAGACGCGATGGGTGAGCGCGTAACCCAGCGAACCGCCATCGCTGTCGCCGAGGGAGGGTTCCGCGCGTCAGGCGACCAGCGTAACGCGTGACGCCGGCCGGAGCGAGCATGCTGCCGCTAACAGGCTGCCGCCGGCGCGCAACACGCATCACAGTGATCCGGCGGGAAAGAAGGGAGGGTGCCGCGAGCTGTCGCGCCTGTTGTGCGTCCCGAGGGAGGAAGAAGAAGGAGGATGCCGCCGGCGGCAGCGACACTCACAGTCGGCTTGGCCTGCATCACGATCGCCATAACGGTCCCGCCGGAAGCTGAAGCAACAGACACCGCACAGGAAGCGCACGACTTCTTCGCTCCGTGCCGCTGGCCGCCGTCAGCTGACAGGCACCACCGCCAGACGCCTTACCAGAGGTAGCGCAAGCGGCGGCGGCGCTGCTGGCTGGAGCCCCTCCCGGAGTCACGTGACACGCGTTGCCGGGGCAACGGGCTCCGAGACTCGGCCTCCACTAGGGAGTCCGCGTCCCTAGCACACTACTTGCACAGCGCTGTCATCTTTCGGCCGCCGCTGCCTCCTGGACTCTCTCGTATCCAACGCGCGGAACCGCGCACATGCGTGCGAGCCTGTGTTCGTTTCCGTTTTTGTCTTGTTCATTGTTTGAATGGTTCTTGCAGGCGGTGTGCGCATCCTCTGGGGGTTGTTTTTCCATTTGTAAAGCGTTTGCCTGGCAGCACGCGCGCTTTGTACACGGGAGTTGTGCCAAGTTCAGGCTCTGTTTTTACGTCAATGAGTGACGGCGTTGTAAGAGTGCGCTGGGAAACCCGGTGTTGTAAGACTGCGCCATGATTTGGAATAAGAAGGTTACGTGCGAGAGACAAAGGTGTGCGCTGTTTCGCGAGTCGTGAAACGCAGCAACTTGTTATTCGCAAGCGCACCCGAGGTTGAAATCAAGAATTGGACGAAATCTCGTCTGGTCGGGATGTAATGGCATAGTAGAAACAAAAAGACAGGACGCCGACCAAGAAGGTGTCAAAAATATAATAGAATGACAAAATGACGTTTCGGCTTCCACACGGAAGCCTTGTTCACAAAGCTGGGAAGCCCGAAGCCTCCAGCTTAAATCCGCAAACCCTGCACTTCACTACAGTCCTGCTTCTCCTCGTTTCCAGCTTTTTAAATGCGAAGCATTTCTTAGCGAACTTCGGCGACTTTGAGCCGGAGAGTGAGGAGTAGCTTCTCTGCGAAAACACACACACACACACACACACACACACACACACACACACACACACACACACACACACACACACACACACAGTGGGCTAAACACTATAAACTTACCATCAATTCGGACAAATCATACTTTATCTTCTTCAATAATGGTCATAAAGGCACATCTAAGCGCCGCCCTTCCGCCAAGTTAGATGGCGTTTTCTTGAAACACAAATCATCTGTCAAGCTGCTCGGAGTAGTATTCGATCCTACGCTCAACTTCCATACACATGTTGATTATCTTAAAACAAAAGCAGAGATTTTCACCGCTCGATTTCTTGCTTTCATTCGCGCACAACATGCTCTCAATAGCACATTAATTCGCCGTTTATATCGACAAGTAATTCTCCCTGCGTTAACATACGCATCACTCGCGTGGTGGCCATCGCACCCTTCCCAATTCTAGAGACCGCGTCTTGTCACTGCAACGCACCATCCTAATTTCTATAACAGGCTCGTTTTACACCACCCGAACTTCTGCTCTCCAAATTGTCGCCAATGCTCCCCCCTTAGATCTTGAACTCAGTCGACTAGGCGCAGAGTTTTCCCTTTTCACCCAGAAAATCGTCACTTATTACGGCACTCGTACATTCCACCCTGAACAAATTTTGCACGACACCGCTCCATGTACCTACCACCCCAGTTTAAACCATAAGTATTTGTTCACTAAACTTGATCCCTTAACACACGCTGACATGTTCCGCCTTCCCGTTCTGCATGCTTACACAGATGGCTCCTACACCTCACACTCGGCCGGATCTGCGTACATTATAACGGATAGCCGAACGCGCATTTTGCAAGCTAACAAATACAGAATAACCAACGCCTCAAGCGCTTATACAACTGAACTCATAGCTGTGCGTGAATGTTTACAATATATTGGGACGCTACGCCCACCAACCCCCTTCCATCTTTACTCTGACTGCCTTTCATTGCTTAGAAAGCGTGCCTCTCTTAATGACACTGACCCAAGAGTATTAGATATTAAGAACATTCTTTATCAACTTCAAGTACAAGGATTTTTCTTCCGATTATTTCATATTCCTGGACATAAAGGTATCTTGGGAAATGAACTTGTCGACACCCTAGCATCATCAGCTATGAACAGTGGGTCTGCGAGGATGGCCAAAATTTCCGTCCGCGCGACAAGGTCCGAATTACACAAAATTATGATTTCACATTGGCATACACATTGGCAGACAGAAGGACCGAATACTTCATTATTTCACTGGATTAAAAGCGTCTACCAAATCCCAAAATGGTTTCCCCCGAATAGAAAGCTAACGCACTTAATGACTGGTCACGGGCATTTTCAATATTACCTTAAAAGATTCAACATTACCATGTCCGACCGCTGCGCATGCAACCAGCTTTGTACAGGAGACTTACATTACTTCAATGAGTGCCCACGAACACAACATGTAGTTCGACACCTGCGTCACCACAACACAACTATTACCTACGCACACTTCCCCCGATACCTTCATTTAAAACCAGCCCGCGCATGCTTAATGCGATTGGTGACCCTAATGCGCGAATCCGCCGTTGTCACTCCTCTACCCTCCCATCCCGCAGACGCCTCCTAGTTTCACCTCACAGCACACCGCCCACTATTTCATCCCACATACTTCTTATGAAATTTCCTCATCACCTTACAAACCCTATACACACCATGTATTGTATTGGATGCTGTACGCCATAGTCGTCCTTCAGTCTAAAGATGGCGAGGATATCTCTACGGCTATGACGCCCGCACCAACCATCAGCCGTATTACGTCATACATCACCTCACTGCAGCTCACTGCATTGCTGCTATGTAGTTTTGTAACATGACCTGGCTACCTGTCTAGTCTAACCACTTGCAGGCCTGAGCCCTCCCTTCCGTCCATTCTGGCAACTTTCACCTGATTTTACCGGCACTCCATAACAGCCCGTCTCCTGTCAAGAGTTTTCTCTTGTGTTGAACTCTTTGTACATACCTGGATCGTCATTCTCCCATTGCCACCACGCCTTCGTCAACTGAACACCGTCTACATGCTGAAGTTCCGGGTCCCCAAGTCATCTGCTGCCCAATGACCTGCTCCATTCGCCTGCCTTCTCATCGCCTTATCCTTCGGCACCAGCGCCACGTGAAGGGGACACATTCTTTCCAGTGAAGGACAACACCCCACAGCAGCATCTTGTCTCTCCACCCCAAAAGCGCCTGGACTAGTTTATACAATCGGTAGTTGTTAAATTTTCACGATAGCACAATATGGTTGTAGCATTTCACGCATTTATAACACACACAGTGGCACATCTACACTAAACTATACCCGGGAGCATTCTCTGCTAGAAATTCAAATCGACATTATCACTATTGGCGTAGTCTCAAACTGTCACGCCTCGTTACGCGCAGATTGACCCCTCACTGCCTTGGCCTCCTACACCCTCCCCCCACCCTTTTAGTTAGATAATTGGCTCTCCCTACAAATTCACCTTTCGGGAGTATTTCCCCTCATTTTTTTATTTTACAATTGGCTGTAAGCCCGATATACCTTCGGGTGGTGCGGGCTACCCCCACATTATTTTAATTTGTTTTCGATCGCAGGGGGACAAATTTAACACACACACACACACACTGAGAGAGGAGAGCACTAGTATTTATCTATTGCATTTCTTTATCAAGCTATTAAACCCACCTTCCTCCGCTAGCCGTCGTCGTTGTTGCTGTTGTTCGATCGGTGCTTGAAGTATTTCTACGTTGTTACACTCTGTGTAAGAAATAGCAGTGCTCAATCACATTGCTTTTTTCGAAGTCTGCGTTGGTATTTTCCGCAGCTTGCTAATTTGGGATTGCCTGCAGGTATTGCTGTTCCTTGCACTTATTGTGAGCACTGTCTCAACGCTTACGGATACCTTGCACTGTATGTCTGCTTTTGACCGTGCAAGGTGTTTTGGGGCACGTGAAACTGGTCATGAGTCTTTTCGTCCAAGAGAACGATTTTTCTGAGTGTTTTGCACCTATTAATATTTTACTTTTTCTTTCGCTTTTTATATTGCATGTATTCCCGCTCTCTCCTCTAATGCCCCCCTGCCCTCTGGGTACGATAATTTAAATGAATGAAAGATACAGAGCAGAATATAAAAAATATTTGATTGGCTGATAATCCACCTGTGTATCGCGTCCACATTTCTTAGTGCGCCTTCTGGAGCGGACTGCACGCTCTAAGAGGAAGTTTGATCCCTACTGTAAGTCTCAAAGAGGGATACAATGAGGATACAAAGCATTCTTGTAAGTCTCAAACAGCATTACTGATTATTAAGCAATGTAATGGCGACCTAATTAAAGATAGACAAGCAGCTAAGTCGGTGATCGCGATGCGCTTAAACAGTACAATGACCCCGTTTCGAGGGGCTATCTGTCGTTCCTCAAAAGATGGCGGCTTCTCTCACAAAGAAAGCCTGTTTCAAAGGATATCGCTTCTCTAGATGACGGCTCGCCGTAGAGCAGGCGCCAAAAATTCGGCGTTTAAAATGATCGTTAGCTTTTTCTTACACAGCTCGGCGTCACAAATCGTTTAAAAACTGAGCCGCAATAAAAACGGAATCGCGATGTATTCGTGGGGTTTTACATTCCAAGATTACCATAAGATATTAGGCACGCCGTAGGAAAGTATCATGGTTTAAATTAATATAATTTAATGTTGGGAGGCCGGCGATTTTCATGTAAATACCGACCACCCAGCTACATTGATGGCTTCAGAACTTGCTGCTCTGATCTTCAGCGACTCGAAGATAGCCCTGCAATATGTGCTTTGCTTGATCGTCTATTGTTACGAGTGGCTTTTATGAAATACTTCTTTTTTTTAATTTTCGTTGTGGATTGAAATGGCCGACAACAGTATTTGCGATGCGTATCGTAGCGAGGAGAGGCTACAACACACCCTATGCGACTCTTCTCGATATAATGTTCAGCGACAATCTTTGCGTCAGCTCTAGCACTCCTTGACCGTGGGCTGATATCATCCGACATCATTCTAGGATTTCGACCACGCAAGTCATCGCAGCCGAAAGCGAAGAAAGCCTCGCTATTGAAGGCGTGATATTTGCACTAGTGGCTGTGACTGTGATGTCGCCTCACACAAGAACGATTTATTGTGATGGTGTGCTATGCGCTTTATATCGTCGCTAAATTTCAACCTCCCCCGTCGCCTTCTCGTTGTGTAGGGTTGCACGAAGGTTTTCCTGAACAGGTAATCTCCTTCCGTTTCCCTCTCTCTTATCTATTTGCTTAGTCTAAGTGCACAGGTGTCCTTCATTTCGTCCTGTCGAAATGCGAACGCCGTCTCCAGGAGCCGAACCCACCATCTCAGCCAAGGGAATTTCTAAACTTATCGACAACCTAAAAACATCGAGTGCTCCAGGACCCCACAACATCCCGTCCAAGTTCTTAAATTCTTAAAAAGTATAAAACCAGTCTCCAGCAACATATTGAATATTATTTTTTTCCCAGTCGCTCTCAGAAGGCCAAATTCCTGATGACTGGAAGATGCCGAAAGTCACGCTGGTATTCAAAAAAGGCAACCGTTCTGATCCGTCCAACTACCGCTCCATATCACTGACATGTGTATCATGTAAGATATTCGAACACATCATATTCTCCCACATTGCCCATCATCTTGAAGATAACTCCTTTTTATAGCAAGCAGCACGGTTTCCGCCCCGGCTTATCTTGTGAAACACAGTTGGCTGAATTCACTACTGACCTGTATTTATACATCGATTCCCCCTACCAGACTGATGCCATCTTCATCGACTTCTCAAAAGCCTTCGACCGCGTAGCCCATCGTCGTCTCGTAAATAAGCTTTGCACATTACATCTCGACCCACTCACATTACCATGGTTAATAGGTTTTTTGACAGCTCGCTCACAGTTCACTTCCACTGGTGGCGAGTCGACCGCCACAACAGATGTGCTTTCCGGGGTACCCCAAGGATCGCTCCTTGGCCCTCTCCTGTTCCTCATATTCATCCACTACTTGCCACCCGGAGTTACATCGTCCATCCGTCTTTTCGCTGACGACTGTGTTGTGTATCGCAAAATTACTAACAGCACGGATAAAACATCACCTTAACATCATCGAGACATGGTGCTCGCGCTGGCTCATGGAACCAAATGTTTGCAAATGCAAACACATGATCATCTCTCGCAAAAAATCTAACCTTGCTTTTCAGTATTTTCTGAACCCCACTGAGATATCTCAGGAGGATTCGTACCGCTACCTGGGTGTCCTCATAAACAGTATCTTCACCTGGTCAGACTACATCATCAAACTCGCAGCAGACTCCCCCAGGACTATTGGATTCCAACAGAGATCTCTGCGGCCCTCCCCTTCCGCTGTCAGGAAACTGGCATACAAGACGTTCGTGAGGACCAAAATATAGTTTCGTAAGGACAAAATATATATTTGGAGCCCGCATCAAGATTGTCTCATCACCTTCCTCGAATCAGTTTAAAATCGTGCCCCCGTTCATATCATCTCAGTACAATAAACACGCTAGCGTCACCAGAATCAAATCTCTTGAGCTAACTCCTCTAGCTGTTTGCAGAAAAACTGCGCAGATCAGTCTGTTTCACAAGCTGTACCACAACTTTTCTCTCCTGCATGACATTCTACTCTTTCCGCCAACTCATGCATTTAACAAATCATTCTGCCTTCAGCCATTGAATATTGGAACAGTCTTCCTGAACATGTCGATCAAGGGATCGACCCGGGGAAATTCAGTGTTGCTGTCCTCCTTTTTTTGACTAATCATCGCACCAACCACTTCCTCAAAAAAGCTTCTTCACTTTATAGGTTCTTTCTACTTTTTTATTATAGTTTATAATTTTTAACACGAACGTGTTTTATGCCGGAGTCCACCAAGAAACCAGTGACGTACTTGCTGTAAGGGAAGTGGATCTTTGAAAAAAAATTAACTTGCATTCGCTCTGAAAATGTTTCACCCAGGCGGACTCGAACCCACCTTCAACCGGGATTTGACGAAAGGAGCTCGATGCTCTGCTGATACACCACCGGAACTTTTTTTTTTCTTTGTTGCATGGAAATATTTCCGTAAATGCGTTTGAACTGTACTCTACAGTTGCACACATTAATATTAAGCAAAAAATTTTCTTTATTGATACACCACCGCAACATCCTTCACACAGGGAACAGATTGAACTTACATCTTAACTATAGCCTTTAGAATCTAAGTTACATTCCATTGTCGTCTGTTTAAAGCAAAGGTGTCCAGTACAGTCAACTATGCTGCTTAATAACCAAAATTACTCTTAGAGGAGTACTGACACGAATTTGACATTCTCGTATTATTACAGTAAATGAAAGCACTGGCGCGGAGAATCTCAAAAAGAGTATCATGGTGCCTCGCAAGGCAATGAATATATTTTAATACAACTTCCTTAAAAGACCACTTTCGGTTTCGATTTCGAGGGGGCGGTTTCCTAGTTACGTGTCAACATAGTCGGGTGTACGTGTGAGTCACGTAGGGACAGCAATTCGTGATAGCGTCGCTGCAACTCTGTCGTCTGTGGTCAATTACACTGGGACACGCAAACAACGAGACTTTCACGGTCGTCCAGTGCCTCTGACAGCGATTTCGGCGATTTTTAATAGACTGTGCTCATACGTCATCGTAGTGTCCATTGCACTGGGACTGGCTTGCAGTGATGGGCGACGAAAACTTTACAACCAAACCAAAATATTTTGTACGTGTTTCCTGGCTTCCGTGTAACAATACATGGGCTGGAAAACGAAAAATGTACATTTTGAGCCGCCGCAAAATCGAGTTAGTACTCCTCTAAATTAACATCGCCTCCCTTATAATGCACTCTTGGTTCGCCTAGCTTTGCTGCGGTGGTACCGCCATCTAGGAACGATAGATAGAGCGAAGTAGATTGTCGTGCTCATTCGCGCCGGCAGTCAGCGCTTCGGCAGTCAGCGTTTCGGCCCGACAACCAAGGAAGTTAGGGCCGTGGCGGCGTCGTGATGGCGCGTTCCAGGGGCAATGTACGAAAGCGGCCGTTACAAAGTTTGTCTCGCGTGGCTCGGTGTGTTGAGTTGCGACGCGCGCTCCCAAGGATCGCAAAGACGGCCGTAGATAAGCAAATGTTTGGCCTTTCGTTGCAGTGGGCTGTATTTTCACAAAACTATCCGCTGACAACCCGTTCGGCTTCTCTTTCAAGGCGTCACCATTTGCGGACGATCCTCGCGTATGGCAGGCTCGCGCACGGCTCTGGCGCGTGCAGTTTAGTTTTTCCGGAGCAATGTGAGTCGCTCGAAAACTTTCTCTCGTGTACAACTGTCGAGAATCCCCGTACCGTGTCGAAGGTGCCTCTGATGTCTAGATTTAACGTGTTCACATGTTCACAGTATCCAAGCCATCTCCCGCCCCTCGATTCGCCAGATTGCCACTTATGCATTCCACAACTTCGCGAAGTCAGGTTTCACTTTCGTGTTCTACAGATTGCTATGACAGAGAGATCAACCAAGTTTTTGTGTGTGTTCGCGTCCTGTTGCCAACCGCGTGTAATAGTTCTTGCACTACTCGAATTCACTGTCTCCTGTATACTTGCTTTTCAATCGTTGCATTTCTGTCATGACGTGTGTTTGTTATTTGTCTCCCCATCACCACTTATGTAATGCCTTGTATAGGCCTTTAAGGGATAAATAAATGATGATGATGATGAAGAGTTGCTCGCAAGAGAATTCTGGATGAGTGCTTTTCAATCCAGAGGAACTGTTTAAGCGCCCCGAAAAAAGTCGTAAATGATTCCACTGATCTGTAGAGGTCCCGCCGTCGTTTCCTTGCATAGACAAAAGAAGACGGTTTTTAAGAGTCCGCGCAGTGTGCTATACAAACTTTGTTCGCCAGAGGAATGTGCGAAATATCCCCCAACCCGAATGGAAGATTCTCGAAGTTTCTCCTCGGAACGATGGAAGGACATCAGCGGGTGAATCACGAGTGACGGAAATGAAGATGGCGCGAGTAATGAGCGCCATTTCTGTTTGGGGCGGTGATTTCCACAAACGAAAAGAAAACAGTGAGAAAGAGATAACGTTTGTGCTTGCTGGGTTTTTCCTTTTTCATTTTTGGCCTGACCTTTCCAAGAATGGAAACGAAAGTTTAGAGGACGGGAATAAGGGCGATAAACAAAGAAAAAGAACTATAGCGGCTGCAGCACATATTAGGGCGATGAGAATGGGAAAGAAAGCAACTATATATATATATATATATATATATATATATATATATATATATATATGGTGTTTTTTTAGTTGCAACACATTTTTTAAATTAGAAAAACATAAATCGCGGGAATGTCTTGTGTACCATTGGAGTATACGGATTGGCGGCCTCTAGATACAGAATAATTTCCGTACTTGTGAGCATAATTAGCGAAATTAAGCTAATTAACGTTTTAATTATCAGTAATTGGTGGCTACAGCAAATGAGTACTTTGGAGCCCGTCCTCGACACTACCTATCCCAATGATCAAATTTTGAATAGCGGAGCGCATGTCGGAGCTACGCGAACAATTATTTCCCCTTGGCAGGCTCCTTGAAACCGAAACAGGACGGGAAAAGAACGTCTGTGACGTCGATGTCGCCGCCCCCACGGCTTTCGTCACTCGCCACTCGCCCATGGTCACCGCCGCTCCGGCCGCGCAAGCAGCTTGCATTATCGCCTTGTTATCTGCGGCGTTGGGCCCCGCGGGCGAGTGATGAAATCCGGGGAGGCGGCGACATCGACGTCACAGACGCTCTTTTCGCGCCCAGTTTCGGTTTCAAGGAGCCTGCCAAGGGGAACTAATTGTTCGTGTAGCTCCGGCTCGCACTCCGCTATTCAAAATTTGATCGTTGGGATAGGTAGTGTCGAGGACGGGCTCCAAAATACTCATTTGCTGTAGCCACCAATAACTGATAATTAAAATTTTAATTAGCGTAATTTCGCTAATTATGGGAGCGAGTGCGGAAATTGTTCTATATCTAGAGGCCGCCAATCCTGTATGCTCGAATGGCACACAAGACATTCCAGCGATTTATGTTTTTCTAATTTAAGAAATGTGTTGCAAGCTAAAAAACACCATATATATATATATATATATATATATATATATATATATATATATATATATATATATACTTTTGCTGTGTCTGGCGGATGCAATAAATATATAATTGAAGGACGTTTGTATATAAATGGGTTTAACGATTTTCCACAAATACCTGGGTGATAAAAATGCCCCATATGTATAAAAGTCATCAGGCTCACAGCTCTGACCTTTATTACAAAACAGCACGCCCTCCTCTAGTGTGAAGGGAGGCGCACTTTCTTTTGTTTAGAGGGGTAAGCTGACCGACGCGCAGCCTTCCCGTAGCGGCTCCAGATGCAGACTTTGGTCGTGTGGCAGCCAGGGGTTCGATGCTTGCCACCTTAGAAATGTCACGTATGCCTCCGTTAACAACTGACCTGTTTAGGGTCGAGGTATAAGTGCCTACGCAGCGTTCACAGATAGCAGCGGAGCTGTCACGGAGACGGGAGAAGCTCTTTTCTTTGGTTTACTATAAACACTGCTTGGTGATAGCGATTATGCGAAGGACAATAGAGAAATAAAAGAACAAATAAATAATCCATTAGCCACATCGTTGCCCTCAGTGTACTGCTAGATGAGGGTGATAGTGACACTGATGGTGTTACATTACCGTGATAGTGAACTTGACTACCTTGCCCAGCTCAGCTGTTCACCCAGATTTCACAGGCGCGGACCTGGCTTTACTTTTTGCTATCACTCACCTTATTTCGCGGCATCGTAGAACTGAAATAGACAAATTTGTCGACTTATATATACATATCTAAGGTTAGCAGAATGACGGAGCGACACGCAGATCTGTGGAATTTTCGATGAATTCAGGAATATCTATAAAATTCTTCTTTGAGATATTACAACATACGGCAAAGTGTCATCACGTAATACCCACATGTAGTCACACGACTGATTTATGGGGTTTTACAAAACCACTACCGGATTTTGAGAGACGCTGGAGGGCTCCGCAAATTTCGACCACATGGAGTTCTTTTAACATGCACTGACAGCGCACACTACACTGGCCTCAGCGTTTCGCCTCCATCGAAATGCAGCCGCCGCGACCGGGCTTCTATGCCGCGACCTTCGGATCACCAACCGAGTGCCATACTGCCTAGACTACCGTGGTAGGGCATATGTAGCCACATCTCTGATGAGTTGGCCAGCAGTGCTGAATCAGAAGGCTTCGGTTTCGGTTATACAAAGCTGCAGGAGGCGCTGTGGCCATGGTTGTTAAGGCAAATATTACCGACAATATCTTCAGAATCTTTGTTATCGATAATGCTGATCTCGATGACGCTACGCACCTGCACATACCATTGCTGGTGTAGCTGGCTGGCGTCGTTAGTTGTGACTGGCATTGGAGTTCGCGAGCTTTATTCATGGGTGGACAGAAACCACAGCAGCCTCCACCAATATATGAATCAAGGAAAGGCGCAACAGCATCTGAACAACACCATAAGCCAAATAATCTCTAGCTCGTGTAGGGTGGGAATGCAGGATGGCTTCCCTTTAAATTGATATTAACCAAGGTATGTAGTTTGTGCAACACATAGAGGATAGAGTTCAAACATTTCAAAATACAGGGCCATGCGCGTTAATCGCAGTTCCTAGACAAGCTTAATGCTTAATGCTTAATGGAATGAACCTTGAATCCTTTTCATCATACAAGTATACCTTAGTGTAGAGAGAGAGAGAGATGATGGGCGGAAGGCAGGGAGGTTAACCGGAAAAGAAAATATCCAGTTTACTACCCTGCACTGGGGAAGGGGTGAAGGGAGACAGAAAGGGATGGAAAAAGAATACCTTAGTGTAAGCTTTTGTTAAGCCTTCGTGAAAGCATAGCATCAAATGCATTACGTCCAAAGCTAACCTCACGCTAGGGTACTTACGCACAAACTTCTATTTGTTTCCAGTTCCAATAAAAAGTGGTTATATGAAACTGACGTACGCCTTCAATTACAGCAAGTATAATCCACTACGTGACCTGTGGGTATTTTTAGATCACCCTAGTTAATGAAGTAGACGCCGCCCAACACGATCACACGTTTCATTGTGCACACGATTATCGACGCAAAGCCAGTGTCACTGAAATGATGCATAATCTAAAGCTCACTTCACTCGTCATCCGCTTTAGCCCTTTTCACAGGCTCAGCTACCACGCCCTTAAATGTGTTATCGCTTGATAACACTGCCTGCGCTTTTTCACTCCGATTGAACCACACACACATATAAACGTTCGCCTCACATTGGCGCATTGTTCCTTGCTTACATTCCTTGATTCCTCGCACTGGAAATGACCGGAACCACTCCTACAGTCCGTCACAAGCACTACTCGCCATGATCATTTCATTTCAAAATGAAAACTTTTGCAACGAGACAGGTAAAACCACGTTACTCCCCTCGCAATCTAATCAAGCCTATTTTCCGCAACTTACAACCTTCACACAGCATAAACACAAATAGACGACTTACTCCAGCAAGGAAAACCTTTTTAGAAAACCCTTTACGAGCTTTTTGAACAGACTTGCCTGTGCCTATGGATTTGGGCCTGGGACCTCCACTTTTGGATTCTGCACTAGGAATTTGTGCTTGACGGTGCAGGGTTACATAAGAACAATCGCTTACCCAACCGGAAAGGTTGGTGACATTTTACTATGTATGCATACGACTATATAAAAGAAATTACATCTCCCGCTAAAGGGGACCATGAGGCGATGCGAAGCAGCACGGGGGGTGCACACCGCGTTTGCATCGGTTTGATCCTAGCCAACGCCTCCTAGATGCCCTAGCAGACGCTGCCTGCGTCAGCGTTGTCTTTCGCGGGCGAGGGCGCGTTCTCGTTCCTTGAGAGCCGGTAAAGTCAACGGGCGCCGTTCGGAGAGCAGAGGAGGAATTCCGAGAGGAAAGGCGATGACACAAGGAGAGGAGGACGATGCGCATGTGCAGTGCGGGTGTGGACACCGCACGGCGGATGGATGGATGGAGGGAGAGAGTGACATAGCCCCGACCAAGCTTCTTCGCAGCTAAAAGAGAACTTCAGTTAATGCCTTGGTAGCGTTGATTTATTTATGTAATAAATCATTACCTTTTTTACTTTTTTATATTCCTGAGATTTATACTGTTTTCTAGACACACCCCGTTCTTGGGCAATCTCCCGAGGTATGTGTGACCTACTGTCTCCCACGTGAACAAGAGCACGAGAACTACTATACTCGGCTCGCTCGGCGTGCTTTTTTGCTTGACGCTGCCTTTTTTACGTTGCATCACGCGTCCGTGCTCGTTCCGGCCCGTAACATCCTTGTATAAAGCATACGCACTTACTAGTGAGGCATGTTTCCTGCTCTCTGACATCTACGCGAACGCTCCATGCAATTTTCGCGTATAAACAGACCTGCGGCGAGTGACCATTTCATTGTTATAAAGCCGCTATGAAGAGCAACTCTTAAGTGAAACAGCCGCGGAAGATACTGAGACCTATAGCCTCCAGGAACATCTTGTTTTGGGCTGTGCTCGTCAACCCAATCGTTTATGTTGTCCAAACCTCGGTCAGTTTATCTGAAACATTATGGTTAACCACGGTTTTTACGTTGTAACTACTGCATGATGCGCGCTTCTGGGAAAAATAATGTAGCCAAGTACATGCGGTACATTTGCTTTGCCACAATGAGAGACTCACTTTTCGCGGGCAACGGTCTAGTAATCAGATTATCCGTTCGTTTAAAAACCAATATCATTCAGGTATTTTAATATCTAAGGGCATGAGAGTGGTTTGTTTTTATGGAACAAACATGCCTTGGCGTGCACTTGGGCCGCCTCAGAATTTTCGTTTAAAGAAAGAGTTGACTTTTCTTTCGTGGACTATTGGAAGTAACGCTAAGCAATTGCATTACGGAGTTACTGAATGCTTCTCTTCGCTTGTACCGCGAGAACTGTAACTGTGCCTTCCTTGTTGCGTCTGTTTTGCATTAGGAAGATTTTAGGGGCGCTTTTTTATTTATTTTGCTGTAACGAATCCTGCAACCTGTGCGACGCAAGTAGCAAGTTGAAGCAATAAGACAATATATATATAAGCAGTGAAGGAACGGACGAACATGCAAGAACTTTATTACTTTCCAACGTTTCGGCCGGTGGTCCGGCCTTCGTCAGGGAGGAGGGCGCTGGCGTCGAGCGACGGAAGCGGTCGCATAGCACGTCGCCTCCGTGAAATATCGCACTTATTTGCGTCACATCAACTCGTTCTCCTGCAAGCCTTCTACCACCGTCTCCAAGAACGTCAGCGGCAACCGTAGACATCACGTCTTGTCAAGGTGGGCCGTCTTCTGACCCTTTTTCGGTCACTTGAAGCTCTCGCCAAGCCACCGCGGAGTTAAGCCTAACTGCGGTAAGGCCCGCGCTGGCCCTGCCCAGGGTTTCCCCGGCTATGGCGGCTCCAAATCAAGTTACCGCTTACGATCCGGAGTCCCTACAGATCGCACGCATGGATACCACTCAAACCGAGACATTTCTACCAACCGAGGAAGAGTACCTCAAGGATATGCTCCGCGTCTGGCGCGGAGCATGTCCTTGAGGTATATCCTCCGCGTCTGGTGTATCCTCCGCGTCGGAGCATATCTTCCGCGTCTGGCGCGGACGCAGATGACGGGGATGACGGATCTTCCGTCACATCCCGCCTCACTAGTGTCTCGCGGCAGGACGCGGACATGGTAGTTGGACCGGATCCACCAGTCGCCTCGAGGCCCTGGAGCGTAAAACCGAGCAATTAGGGGCGCGCGTGGCAGCCCTCCCCACTCAAATCATGTCGGCAGGCCGCGAGTCCTTTCAGGGCATGTTCACGGCAGCCATAACGCAAGCACTTCCCGAAATTGTGGTCCAGGTCTCTAACTCAGTCCTTAAAGCCGTGCAACCCTGGGTTAGCACCCAAATTAAAAAAAAACACCACTCAGTGCGACTCCCTGCAGTTTAAACGCAAGCCGGCCTCCCGTCAGGCAGCAGAAGTCTTTTCAGGGCCGGCGCACGGTGCGCCGGTGCGGCCTGCACCGGTCACTTGCACCGTAAATAAATACTAAAGGATGGCTAGCCGATCAACAAAAAAGCTAAAAATCTACAAAAATTTGAGATTATCCAATAGAACTTCAGGAGCTTTAGAGCCTGGGAAAAGCGGTCGCACCTCAAGCTCTACTTGCAGTCGCTCGGAAACATGCCGGTCCTATTTGCTTTGCAGGAGCCCGGTACGGACGCTAAATTCTCTGCCTATACAGCACTTTCCAGGGTGGGGGGCCCTCGTCATGCATCCTGATGAACAAGGCATATTCCGCGATTCAGGTTGATTTTAACTTGGGTATACTGTTCAAGAATACATAATGGTCAGAGTACTGTCTCTGAGACATCGCGACCCGTCAATACACATGCTAAATATATATAGCCCCCGCATAAGCCTCGCGTAACATTTAACGAAATATTCCTTCGGGCGATCAACTTGGCAGACAAGGACCACTTAGTGATCTTTGGAGACTTCAGTGCTCTCAGCCTTCACTGGGGATATCACTACGAGAAGGCCAGAGGACGTAAGATGGCGGAGTTTATCTCCACCCTTCGCCTTGCGCTACTCACGGATCCGGCGTACCCCACTCGAGTGGGGCACTCAATAATCCGTGACACGTGTCCGGAGCTCCCTCTCGTAAAAAATTCTAAGGATGCTACCTGGGAGAACTTGGGCGATTCTCTAGGCAGTGATCACTGCCTTCTCAGGGTCACACTCCTTGAAAAGTGAGCTCATAAAAAATGCGGTCAAGCCAAGCTGACCGATTGGACCCAATTTCGCAATGAGTCTGTCCCTCCCGTACTATTTTCTGGAGGCTACGCAGAATGGGCTTAATACATAAACAACATTCAGAAAAACTTGTTGCTACCCTTCAAATCAACGAAGAGACCCCCGTAGTTGACACTCACCTCCTACACTTTTTGGGGGGCGCGCCGAAGCCTAACAAAACGTTGGAAAAAGCAGAATAATTGTAAATCACGTATCCCCATAGCCCAACACACGGAACAGGCTGCAGCGTATACGCTGCCCACCTCTCAGATTAAAATTGGTAGCCCGATGCGACGCCGTAGCTCGTTAGATGAGCTCGAAGGGGACATGACGTCTCTTTCGCAGTCTCATAGACCCCTCTCAAACTAGAGGGGAGACGCAGAAGCAGCTTCGGCGAGCTCTGCAAGGGTAGCACTTCGGCACAGCTTGCGCATACTGTGTGAGATATCTCTGTCGTACGAAGGACCCGACTTGGCCGGCGTACACGTACTCTGGTAAGCCTAATCACCAACTCGATGCCCATTTTGAGTTGCATGACCTTGAAGCTGCCTTAGCTATAATGCGCAGGGGTACGACTCCGGGGTTGGACCGCGCAACAGTGAAGCTGTTGGCAAACGTCGCTGACACAACCTACCTCCATTTATTGCAGTACATGAACCAGATCTGGGATGGCCGTGCGCGCCCTTCCGAATGGAAAACATCACTTGTGACTTTTATACCCAAAGCAGGCGAGGCCGTGAATACGGAAAATCTGAGGCCCATATCACTGACCTCGTGTGCGGGCAAGCTTATGTAGACGATGGTACGGGATCGCCTCTCTCCATACCTGGAGGCAAGGGCTTCTTTGCAGACACCATGTTTCGGTTTCGCCGACATGTCTGCAAAGGACATCCTTCTCCAGCTGCATAGGACCGTCATACAGCCCACAACTATGCAACACAATGACAAAGCCATCCTCGCCCTTGATCTGAAGGGAGCTTTCAACAATGTTAAACACAGCAGCATCCTGGCTCGTGCAGTTCGACCGATTGCGGGGCTAAGACCTTTGCATATGTCAGACATTTCCTCTCTAAACGCCAATCCCTTCTTCGGATCGAGGACGAGGAATATGGCCCATACATTATGAAAACACGGAGTACCACTCAGGGAGCGGTGTTATCACCGCTCCTGTCCTACATTGCTATGATGCGCCTTCCAAGCGAATTGGCCAGGGTGGAAGGCACGCAACTCGCAGTATATGCCGATGACATTACAATCTGAACCACTGAAGGGTGAAATGCAGGAACGCCTTCAGCGGGCCGCATCTATAGTCGAGGCGTATGCCAACGATTGTGGACTCCAATGTGCTCCAACCAAATCAGAGCTTCTGCACGTTAGAGCGAAGCCAAAAGATAAGTCAGCCATAAACATCTCCCTGTCTGGGGTTCCCATCAGAGAGGTGGAGGAGCTCCAGATTCTGGGCCTGTTCATTCACCACAGACTAGACCAAACTCCACTATTGCGAAAATCAAGAGGGTAGGCGAACAGGTAGGGCGCATGATCCACCGCGTTTCCAACAAGCGGGTTGGTCTGCGGGGCAGGGACGCGGTTTGGCTCGCCCTTGCCTTCGTGACTAGCCGGATCCTCTACGCCGTCTCATACCTTCGGACTAACAAGCAAAACGACGAAAGAATAGATGCCATCATCCATAAGGCTACTAACCATGCTCTGGATCTCCCGGTGGCCACTCCCAACTCCAAACTCAGGGCGTCACGTGTGCTCAACTCCTACCAGGAGTTACGGAAGGTCCACCTTATGAATCAATATACGCGGCTCGTGCAGACGGCTCTCGGGCGCCGCCTGCTTAACCGCTTACATATCCAATACACTTGCGCTGCAGAGGGTGCGGAGCGTATTCCGGAACTGTGGCGGCAAATGCTGTCGGGCTCTGCGCCCCTCAGTAACATATATAAGCACACGCACGAAGGCAGAAGACAGGCGCGGGCTCGGACGCTCGAGAGGCAACACGGCCCCCGACCCGGTGTATTCTACGTAGACATAGCAGGGCCTTCGCCCACAGGATTTTACGCGGCCTGTGCAGTTCACCGGGAAAAGTATGTCCGTGGGCTCTCCTTCCGAGCACATCTAGAACGAACCGAGGAAGTTGCGATAGCGCTTGCTGCTGCGGATCTCAATTCGAAAGTTATCATCATGGACTCCCGGAAAGCATGCGCTCATTACTTGGTGGGGGGTGTCCCCCTTAGCCAGCCAAATTCTAGAACGGGCACTCGCTGATCCTGCCCCGAAACTCGTGGTACGGGCTCCTGGCCATCAGGTATTACGAGGTAACGAGTCCGCTGACGCGGCCGCCCGAGCGCTTACCTACCGTCCCCTCACCCCGGCTCTCATGAATCGGAGGCCAATACACCGCTGCTGCGGTTCAAAGAAATTCCGACCTATTATCGCGACACTCACCGCCTCTTCCCGGCCCCTGCAAAGGGGCTGAGTAAGGCGGAAGAGAGAACTCTAAGGCGCCTGCAGACAGGTACTCTACTTTGTCCTGCAATCCTAAAGCATTCCGCTGCGAACACAGATGGGTGGTGCTCACACTGTGGGGAGACCTGTTATATCTTCCACATAGTATGGACATGTACGAAAAATCTCCACGTGCCCCCTTCCCCTACCCCTTCCCGAGAGGCATGGGAGACTGCCCTCAACTGCTCGTCGCTAGAGTCAACGGGTTCTAGTGAGACGGGCGCGAGACGGGGCCTCGTCATGCGGTGTCCCGGTAGGGAGACCGACCATGTAGCGGGGTCATGCTTTGACCCCGTATCTCTCCCTTTTATAATAAATGTTTTGCATAATCATCATCGCCAGGGAATCAGCCTTCGTCAGACCGGACCACCGGCCGAAACGTTGGAAAGTAATAAAGTATACAGTATACAAATAAAGTAATACAACTTTTGAGATTTAGCCTTCACCTATACAGTAAAGCGTCTTTTTTGGTCAAGGCGTGTTTCCGGGACTCTATATATTATCTGCTATATATTATCTCTTTCCAAAATGCTAAAGTTCACGTCCTCGGCTTCCTCGCGTACTCCGAAAGCTTAGCAGTGTAGTATTAGTGCAGCGGAAGCGTAGATTTAAGGTGTATATGTCCTGAAATTTATGGTTCGTGTCGTTAAGTGCTATTCAGGGTAAAGTACTCCGAACCTACGGAACGAAGTCAGTTTCCTTTTTTTCGAAAACAAACAAACAATTAAGAACTTTATAAACATACAGGAATAAAAATAAGAAGTCAAGAAAGAATCGCTAATGTTATACTTGCAGCCAATCGCGCACTGTTCGCAGAGTACTCGCGATAGAACATTACGACGAGCAGCCCCCGTAAATGCTTCTCAGCGTTCGAAGGAAAATGTCGCCGGTTACGTCGATGCGTCTGTAGATGAGGGCAGCGGGCACATCGGTTGGCGGTGGCAGGCCAGTGACGCGGACGAGGGTGACGAAGATCCTGACCTTGCCGCCAGAGTCAGCAGCTGGTCAGCAGAACGGTCAGCAGCTGGCAGGCGACCTCTCAGTGAGGTCACGGAGATTTCCCGCCGAGCGCACACGAGCTGTGACAGCGTCCAGACGGCGTCGGTCCCGATTACGTGGCTCGGGCTCACCGGGACTCCCTCCAGGAACCTTGCGCCGTCTTCCGAACGGTTCACGAAGGGTCAGCTACGGTTCAGCAGGAACGCCTTGTTCCCAAGCCCTGCTGGTGGTTCCAAGTACGTCCGGGTACGTCCGGGTACGTCCGGGAAGTCTCGTGCCCGAGTCCGAAGCTCGGCGACACGGCGAAGGCTCCAGAGACTTGCAGCAGCTCCCGAACCTGCGTTCTTGCCCCGGGTTGTTGTTGTTGTTGTTGTTGTTGTTGTTGTTGTTGTTGTTGTTGTTGTTGTTTCCTTCAAGTCTGGCACATACCCACCCTGGGGGATTGGCCAAGATGTAGAAGTTGAAATAGTTAAGCTGAGGTACTATGGAATACCAATCAGAATCGAATAATCAAGATGAAATTAACAGTGGAGTGTACGAATTTATGAAAAGAACCGGCCTGAATCAATTATGAATTTTGAAACAGTAGAGCACACATCCCCGTGGCAATGTCCTAATGAGGAGGCTCCCAAAGACAGAACATTAGACACGGTGAACTGCAACCCAACCCTATGAAGAGAATCTTCTAATGTGCGTTTTCTTAATGAGGATAACCGAGTGCATTTTAAGAAATAATGTTCGATAGATTCGTCTTCGCCGCAATATGGACACAAAGGCGATGGGGCCGAACCCGCTCTGTGCATATAAAAGTTTAGTTTTGGAATGCGACAACGTAATTGCGTAAAGATAACTTCTAGTTCTCTGGAGAGGAATGCCCTGGGTTGTTGTTTCTTTTCTTTTTCTTTGTTCCTTAATATTTGGCTCTTGCCCACTACGGGGGATTGGCCATGAAGCCGGCGGTTAATATAAAGAGGAAGAAATCTGAGCTATAACAAAGGAAGTTGTTGTCCTCAATTCGAAACCGTTCCTCCTCTTCTTCTCGCGCGCTCTTTTCTGTCACCTTCTCATTGTCCGCTCGTCCGCTCACGTAGCCATGCCACCACCGCCCACCATCGTCGTCGTCCTCCCTTGACGAGCGGACTTCTTTCGTGGCGCTGCGGACATTCTGTGCCCTTTCGACCGCCGCACGTTCGCACTACACTTCCGACCACCGCAGGGTCGCACTAGCTTTTCATATACAGTCACTCATCACAGTAGAGCAACCCGCAAGGGACATCAGTGCCTGTAGCATGCGGCGCACGCCCCCTGGCTCAGTGCCCTAAATTACACGCAGTGATTCCAAGTTGTCAACGTTTTTTATCTCTGGTAATCCCGTTGCAAAAAGCAAAAGCACTGCTTAGAACACTATATTATGAAACAAAACGCAGTATTTCAATGGTCCGTGAATGACGAATAGTTTTCTTTCCCACACACTTGTCAGTCGCTTAATGAGTGCTCAATTTGTCTGTCACTGAGGTCCCTGGAGAATAGTATTTCCCGGCACTCGAGCGTATCCAGAAGGCTGTGAACACTGGGCGAAGAACGCGCACGGCGAGAGATTAATAGATATACCTTGTTCTTGCCTCCGGTGGCACCTAAATAAGCATGACTACTTGTAGTTACATGCTCAGTATAGGGAGACAGCAAATTAACTCTCAGGACGAGAAGCGAAGGAAAGGCAGTGAAATCGTATAATAACGGAAGAAGCAACAACTTCGCGCACATACTACGCTTGCGACATGTCGCCAGTGTCGCAGTGTACCAAGAAGAGTAGCAGCATGCGTGTTATATACTGAAGGTTGCAGCTATGTAATGCGTGAGTTATAAACTAAAATTCTGAGAACGAGTTCATTCAGACCCAGATCGTCATCGTTCATGGCGGGTGGCAATGAATGACTGGTCTTCCCATGCTCGCCGACAGAACGAGTCCACTGTCGCTGCCTCTCCATAAAAGATCCTGCATACACGTTCGATGAGCCACAATGACGACACTGGGTGCGTGAGGGCGGCTCGTGGTTGAGAGCCTCTCCATCAATTGTGTCGCCGAGTGCGCGAAGAAAGACGGATACCGCTCTCTTCGTTCGATACCGTTCGCTCCCGCGTCTCCGTGATAAACACATAGCGGCATCCACGCTGACGCCTGCACCGCTAACATAACGCAGACAGGCAGCTAGGAAGGCAGGACATGTACTTCCGAAAGCCAGCGCAGGCGCCAGTCGGCTGCACTGACGAACGCATTAGCGGCAGCCCTTCTGAAGACACACGAGAGCGAGCACTAGAGATATGTATACATGCGGCGTCGTAAGCGAGATGCCCGCCGCCTTCGAAACCGCCGACGCCACCGACTTGAAAGGCGCGCGGGGAAAGAAAAAACGCCGCAGGACGGATCGAAGCACCGCCTCTCCGTCGGCGCAGAGAGATAGACGGATGAATTGGCCCTTGGTGGCGTGGGCGACGAAGGGTACGAGCGCGGCATAACCCAGGCGCGCCTCCGGGGCTCTTAGAGGGACGGCGGCCCAGGAATCCACCATCGGAGCGCGCGCTAAAACAGCGTCGTTCATCAAGGCGACTTCTAAGCGCCCTGTCACGAGACCGGTGACGGCGCCTTCTCGCTATTTACTCGGTGATCGAAAAAGAGAGGGGGGCCACGTAATGGCGATAAGGAATCGTTCTAGCGCGCGATCGCGCGCCCCCAAACGTGACAGGTTTTCAATTAAATGAAGTGCGCTCACCCCGACTCGATCGCCTAGTTTTTTCCAAAAGGTTCACCACGAATGGCATCGGTAGAGGGAACCCAATCGTCGCCTTCGTCAGAGATATGCCACACAATCACACTTCAGGGTTCCTAAATAACGATCCAGCAGACTGCTGCTGCTGCTGCTGCTGCTACTGAGGCCGACTTGCTTTTTCGAAGTGCGCCTTTCTTGGTCCTATTCGTCCACACTATCGAAATAGCGAAGATGAGAGAGGGAAAAAAAAAGACGTTTTCGTGCATACGATTGAGACTGAGAGGAGTTGCCATATGAAGTTCCTGGCTCAGGTCGTTCTTACACACGGTGCGGCTGACGCACGTGCGCTTGCTTATTAACAGCTGATCTCGCTGCTGTGTAGGCCTCTGCTTGGCACTGCGGCGTCCCAAAGCAAGTATTTGGGCAACGGCGCGTATCGGTTACGAGAGTTCTGTCCAAGTATTTCCGCATTTTCCTGCATTGATTGGTTTTGTATAGAGCACGGGGCCCAATACTAGCCTCAGCTATAACGACATAAATCAGCGCACATAGTGCGAAGTCTGGGGGACCTCATATCCTATAGCGACATGTGACGCGGGACAAACTTCAGAAAAGAGCTTCAGACAACGGGACTTTTTTCTGTTCCCTGCGCCTGAGCTGCTGGAGATGGCATTCGCCGTCATGCGACTCGCGCTCTTCCATAAAACTGCATTTCTTCGAGGCGTGTTGTGTCATGCAGCGGTGTGATTTGATATGAAAAAGCCCAGCCAGCAATCCCAGTTAAGTTGGTAGCTTAGTGTTTCACACTTTTAGAGTGTTTCATATACGTCACATTTATAGAGTGTGACGTGTCTTCACGCACGTACAAGCGGCTAACAATGCTGTGTCACTAACAAACGCAGAAAGCAACTTTTCTGGCGAGGGCTCATAAGTTTTTAAACTGTTTGTTTACAAATATAATCTTTCTAAAGATATCCTTTATCGGAACCAAATATACGGAAGCCTATCTGGGAACCGTGACTAAGAGTGATTGATTGATTTCTGGAGTTTCGCGTCCCAAAACCAGCTATGGTTATGAGAGACGCCGTAGTGGAGGGCTCCGGAAATTTCGACCACCTGGGGTTCTTGAACGTGCACTGACATCGCACAGCGTACGGGGCTCTGACTAATAGTGCGACAGCGTTTCAAACGGAAAGTTATTACAGAAATTCAAAGCTACCTTGCGAGAACGCTTAGTTTTAAGTATGGCTGTGGCCAGATGTAGAGAAATTACCACTCTGTAGAAAAAAAATCGTGATATTAGGACCATACTGCTATATAATAGCGACAACATAACCATTTATCGCTGTACTGGAATGCTCCGAAAGAAGCGCTTTCTCATGTTAGTAAAAGGAAGCTTTCCCTTTACACACATTGCTAGCATCATATGAGCGCTACACCAGGGCCCGTCTTCGGAAAAGTACGCAGCTTCCGCGTGGTCGCGCAAGGCGAGATCACAGCGAAGCTGGCCTAGAGTTTACTGAAACAGGTCACTTGATAGTCCTGCGATTATTTGGCGCGAACACGTCACGTGACACTACGTTACGTGACACTGAAAATGCCATGTGAAAATGCCATCACCAAAAATCGTGTAACGCAATGTCACATGACACGCTCCCGCCAAAATCACGTAACGCAATGTCACGCGACATGTTACCCTGAAATTATATAAGAAAATGTCACGTGACATGCTTCCGCCAAGATCACGTAACACAATGTCAAGTGCGATGTTTCCGCCAACATCATGTAACGCAACATCACGCAACATGTTTCTGCCAAAATCACGTAATGCAATGTCACGTGACATATTCCCGCCAACATACTGTAACGCAATGTCACGTAGTATTGCATGATGCCTGCCAAATTACTGCTAGCTTTTAGACAGCCGCCTCGCTGTTAAAACTGGCACGCCTGACATATTGCCGCTAATTTTAAGCAGCTTCGGGGCTAAAGAAGGTCTTATGCGAAAAAAGGTTGGTATGACCGAATTTTAGCCAGGCCCGCCAATGGCAAAGAGTGCGAAAGGGAACTTAAACCTTTGTAAATTTTTTCAAGAATTTTATGAGAGCGACGCCTATTAAAGAACACGGAAGTACGCTAGAACAGCGTCGCCCTTCACCGTCATGACAGATATGTATATATATATAAGATCTGCTGTAATATACACAGAGGTGGCTCTTATTACAATGCAAGCGGCGGCGAGGTATTAGTACGCGCAGCGCTCGAGAAGATGGCAACAGGCCAGAATCTTTACATTCTGCCGAAGAGGCGCTTGCTAGCATATTTCTGAAGAGGTGGTCACCGTGATATCGCCGCCTTGTTCGCGTGGGCTGCCGATGGTGTTTCCATTGCGTAGCAGTGCGCCGATCGGGCAGCTTCCCAAGGCGTTGTCATGAAAGGCTGGTCGCGCTGAACGAAGGGTGGGATCCGAGGGTTTGATCACACAAAGCGGAAGCACATCGCCCATAAAGCTACTATTATTCTTTGTGGGTTTTAACGTCCCACAATCACCCTATAATTATGAGAGACACCGTAGTGAAGGTCTCCGGAAATTTCGACCACCTGGGGTTGTTTAACGTGCACTGACATCGCACAGTACACGGGCCTCAGCATTTCGCCTCCATCGAAATGCAACCGCCGCGGCCGGGATTCGATACCGTGACCTTCACATCAGCAGCCGAGTACCATAGCTACTAGGCCACCATGAACCCACTAGTATTACTCCGTATAACAACCCATGCGAATTGTTATCGCATTCATTGCTTCGCCCTCCTGGCGAAATAGTGATTTTTTATAACTGAGTCTCCCTATTTAGTTCTTTCCAAAGGCCCTCTCGACAAGGCTTGTATCGTTACAGGATGCTTAGATTTACTTAGTGTGTCTAGCGGCAAATGTGGCGAAACCAAAACGACACACCATGGCACTCCGCTCGTTACACTCAGCAGGAACAGTTTTACGCTCTTCTTCGGGCTGCACCACCACAATACGCACGGAAAGCCGAGTGACATTTAACGAGTAATTTTCGGAGCCAGGAGATCGCTTCGCTGCTGGAATGTGAATCGTGCGACCCCACGTAGTCTATCGGACTACAAGTTCTACAACTACTTCGTTCCTTCGAATGATACTGACGTGCGAGTGAGTTCCATTCATGTTTTTAGCTGACCTCCGGATATGCGGTAGATTCACCACCGCCGCTTTAAGTAGCGAGTTCCACAAACAGAGCTGTCTCGTCGGCTACCACAACGTCACACCGTCCAGGAGGGAGAGGACGTCACCAAAATGGCTGCACTCACCTGCAACGAGAGAATACAAAAAAAAAAAAAAAAAACTCATGAGCGGTGGTTACATGTGAAATGCACAAAACGTCTAGGCACTTTAACAAAGCGTAGTGCATGTGCACGAAAAGTGTCAGAACATCAGCAAGAAAGTGGCAGGAGATATTCAAGAAGTGAAAGGGTGAAATCAACCAACAGCGGGCAATGAATACAAAAAAATAAAAAAAAACAATATAATGTAAGCTAGCTGGATGTCCCATGATCGCAGTAACACCGCGCTTCACTTAGTTTAATACAACCAAATAACAAGGGAATACGGAGCCAATAGAAATCTCTGAAGAAGGGACTACATTAGTTAGGTGCACGAACCAAACTCTCATGTCAGACTCTCCTAGCAGATGCCGCTCACTGCAAATAAGGATTGTCTCGCCCATTATGAAAAAAAAAAAAAAAACTTCATGGTAGCAAATCACGACATCTTTACTCGAACTAAAACGTCACACAGAGAAATTTGACACTTTTTTTCTATGCTGATAACATAACGTTCCATAAAGAACGTAGTTGGAACGGTGTGTGGTTGAATATACAGACCATTTAATTAGTAGTTTATTGTTCTAACATTTATTAAGCTAAAAAAATATGTGACATGAACAAACGTCGCTAAAACAGGGTGCTATTTATATTCAAGAGAATCCTTTTGACTAAACGTGTAGCCCGCTTATAATACCCGCTACTGCGGTCACTAGAATGGCAGATGTTTAGTTGTCGTGTCTGGTTAATCAAACGGGCCCTACAATACTGTTTGAACATAGCCGTAATACGGCGCCGTGCCGTCGTGAAGGCGCCTGCGAACGCGTGAGCCGCATACATTGCACTGCACGCACCGGGCAAGTAGCAACTTAGTTTCAAACACAGATGGAAAGCGTCCGCTTTTCTTTCAACATAGGAAGCCACATGAGTCAGCGACAAAGTCGCTTTAGGCAGAAATACCACTGAATGATATCATGATCGCGGACAGGTCATCTACAACGCTTTACTCATTCGTTTTCAATTCAACATATAAAAGTGCGTTTCTCACTTACAGATCAACGAAAAAAAGAAATGTTGAAGCGCAGTCGATGCCTCATATGACGTCATATGACGAAGGAGGAGCAGGCGCTAGCCGGACGTGCTTGAAACCGAATTGTGACTCCGTATAAAATGAAGGGTCCAAGGTCCGTTAGTCAGCGCCGCTCACTGTAACTGACAATGAGGGGTTTTTCTTGTGTAGAAGCCGCTGCAAAGTAGGCTTGTTCGAATCACTTGATAGTATTTAACAAGCCGTGTTGCATTTTGTTTCTCATTGAGCCTTTGTATGACGCTTGCGATTGAGTTATGTTCCCGCCTCTTTGACGCAAGCATGTATGTTATGTGCAAATTTCCTTCTGTTTCCTCACTAAACTGTCAGTTGAAAGTTAGCGTGTGTGCGCTGTTTCTGTTCTGTGCCATAGTCTCGACATTGCGCCTCTCGTCCGTTATGTATTCACATTCACTCGCCCCTGTTTTCTTTTTTTTTTCATTGCAGTACACACTCCCTGAGATTAACGCGCCGCTCACACATACACTCACGCACGCATGTGCGTGTGTGTTTCATCTCGAGCAGGTGACAGCACGCACGCACGCACGCACGTACGCACGCACGGAGGCGTCAAAACATTGCTCTTGCATCGAGCCTCCAGGGATCGAATGAAGACTGAAGACAATAAACTTTCTCGCTGTAGTCGCCTCACACGCCGAACCGCGGGGATTGTGGTTCTTCGAGCTGCGCGACGCCAGTTCCACATTGCCAGGTTCCGTCAGCCAAAGAGCAGCACGTACACATTCCCGGCGAGGTGTAATGCCTCGTCACAGCATGCACGCGGGTATGAGCCGAGCAATCGCTAGCGCGGCCAGCGCAGTGATCGAGGCCTCGTCGTCGGCTCCAGGTGCGACGGGAACACGCCCGCAGGCGACGAGCTGGCTGTTTGTTCTTGGAGGCATTTGCATGTGGCGCTAAGTAGAAAGATATGGCCATTGATCGGCCGCGCCTCGCGCCCGATTTAGAAGGAGCCATCGATCGGGCTCCACTCCGCCGTCACCCTCATTGATCTTCCCCGATATCTGCGCAAAAAGGTGCCCCTGTAGCGCGCATTTTCGAACCTCCGGAAAGCCTGACGAACGTGCTTTTCATTTCGCTCTGTTTATTCGACCTCGCTGCGCCGCCTATCGGCAACCGCTGCCCTTTTCGTTGCGCTCAACCACGCTGATTCCTTTCCCCATCTTTCCTTTGTTTCTTGTTTTTGTTCCTGTACATTTTCCTAAAGGCGGCAGAAATGCATAGACGTCAGTGTTAGTAGAGGTTCTTTTGAGGCCTTGTGAAACGATCTCACAGTTTTCTACATTTACGTCTCAAGACGAACAAGAAGCATAGTTAGGAACCAAGGCGGATGCTCGTGCAAATATTTGCAGAGGACGGCTTGCCGCCTGAAATGTTGGCGCTGCGCGGCTAACACCACTGCCAGCTCTTGAAAGCGTCGTGAAAGCGTATGTACCATGAGGGCAGCTCGGAAACGTCGACAGAGAGAAAGAGAGAGAGAAAAAAAGAACAAAAGTTAAATTTCATGTCAACGCCAGTGTAACTACATGCCAGGGAGAAGAATGCGCCGAGATCATTTTACCGTTACACGCTAAAGGGTCCGTGCAACACTTTTTGAACCTGGAAACCGTGCCAATCAGTCTAGGAAAACTCCTGCCAACACGTGAGCCAACCATATGCATGCTGCATGCATGCTGCATGCATGAGGGAATTCGTAGTTTGGCTTCAATTACATCAGGAAATCGCTTGCTCTCCTATCAACAAACGACGTCACTAGTAGCACCGACTACGTTGCTTGACTTCTTTTCTTGTTCTGAAAGGAACATATGTTGAAAGAAGAGCAGGTGGTTTCCAGCCGTATTTGAAACCAGATTGCGAATTCCCTGGCACGCGCACACAGAGCACTAGTATTTGGCTCACGTGTTCACAGAAGCTCGACGGCTGATAAGAACCGTTTTCAGACTATGTTATGAAGTCTTCTTCTTTTCATTCATTCATTCATTCATTCATTCATTCATTATCATCAGCAGAAGCAGCAGCACTGCACGATGAAGGTCTTATATCCACCGCAGGATGAAGGTGTTTCCCAATGCTCTCCATCCTTTCCTGTCCTGCAAGGCACCGTTTCCTACATACTGGCGCAGGCAGTTACGGACGTAACAGGGGCCCAGCAGGTGAAAGACAAATTACGGTGGTATAAACGTTGTTCACTGGTATCAACCGATTTTCCCCGTATGGAAACATTGCTGGTGCGAGGCTGGTCCGCGTAACTAGGGACTACCGAAAAGCTCGGTTCTTGCGACGGAAGTTCCCGTTAAAGTTTAACCATCTCTGCATTTAAAAGACACGTGGTATAAAACTCCGTGGAAGATCGTCCTACACAGTGCGGGCGACCGAGGCGTCGCATTTCTTAATGAAGGTGGGGCTGTTGTCCAATGCTTGCACGATCCGGCGAAACGCCTGCTTGAACGCAAGACACGAGGGATTCTGAATGGTTGCGCTGTCAGGAAAAGCGATGTGAGGCGGCGTGTCACGTTGCCATCAAGCGCTGCACAAACAAGTCCTGGGCGTCGGGCGGGTGAACTGCAACGCGAGTTGGACGTTCCACCAGCGCTCGTATATCGAGCATTTAAAGTTCACCCTGATGGTCGGTTGACGTGAGCGCCCGCTCGCTCCGATGCGCGCGCGAGCGACTATATCATTACGCGCACCGTCCCTGTCCAATGCGCGCAGATCACGCGACCCGGGCCACCAACTTTTAAAGCGCCCCGTCTGAGAAGAAACAGTTAGCGCCACAGCGAGGAGCGTGATGCTATAGCACTCATTCATATATTACCATTTGCTGCACTGGCTTGACCAGCGCAGTGATCGCATTCTTAAAGCTGCATAACTTACATACTCCGTGAGGAGCGGCTGTAAGGAACAACGTAATCTAAATGGTAGCACAATGAGCAGCGAATGCAGCAGTTTATTTATTTATTTATTTATTTATTACCCTATGGTCATCTGTAAAATATTCTTTACTTTTGGTATAAGAAATGACAACTGAACTATTCTAGAAAATGTGATGTGGTCGTCATTACGCCAGCTTCTCGGTGCCAAATGCAGCCAACTGCAGCATTTAGGGGCATACATTACCAAACAACAAGCGCTCTATGTCGGCATGCCCTTTACATCATCAGGATGCTTAGGTGTATCGAGTCAGGTGCACGCGTAGGCAACTGCGGGCAGAATCAAAGCAGGAGACTGTAAGACGACCTTGAGTTGGACTGTGTGTCAATTCCGAGCCCGAATAACTGATCAACCCGTTAATTATGCTGTGTAATTCTGAATAAAAGTGTTTCTTTCTACTATAACCCGTCGGCCTGGCCTACGCACGATGCCCCTCACACCCGTTACCGTATTAGTCGCTCCTTTTTGTTTGTTTTTTTTTACTACGCTACGGAATCAACGAATGTGAACAATCACCGCGGGAATGCAGTTCATTTGCACTTAGTCGGTGTCTCTTATGGCATACATTTTTAATGAGGCGCCTCACTCACCCCACATTTAGACCATTAGTGAGAGCAAAAACTAAAAAAATAAGAGCGGTCGCTGCCGCACCTTGATTCGTACCTTCTCCCTCCTGACGGCGCTTACAGCCTAGCCTCTCCGGCCGTGGCGTACTTCCTTGAACATCCGCGACCACTACTAGGACCCGCTGTATCGTCAACAATGCCGACGTCGAATCAAGCGCCAAGCCCATGCGGCGACTTCGCGCGGGCGCTCCACGAGCCTGGCCGTTTCCAGAACGTTCAACGGGCGCCGCCGCAGACATTTCCGTCCTCACCAGCCAACGGCGTCCAATGGTGACCGCTCACCACGACCAGTTGGGCATAAACAACGATGCTCATCTGTTCCCTGCTTTGTAAGAAGCGGCCGTAGGTGATAGCCCCGCGAAATGACGACCTACCGTACGGGCGATCCCGTAGCACGTGGCGCCTCGCGTGCAGGAATCGAATTACCTGAACGCGATACGAGGTGAATAAAAGAAAGAGGCGCACTGCTCGGCAGCGAGAAATATCCACGGAGTGAATGATGATGAGTGGGCGAAGCTCCGGAGGTCCATCGTAGATCGTGCCGAGTTCCGGATTAATTTAGTTAACGCGCACGCTACAAATCCTCATGGTTCAACTATGCACAAGTGAAATCTCCCACCGGCACTTCATTGCAAGTCAAGATCCAGTGCCTATATGGGTGGCCGGTGAACGGTTCTCCAGCGCGAGCAGTCGGTATTTTTCAATCAAGAAACTCGCTAGAAGACGCTGCCTGCGCCGACGTTGTCTCTCGCAGGGGATGGCGCGTTCTCCTTCTTTGCGAGCTGGTAGAGCGTTCATCTAAGAAAGAGCGTTTCCATAGTCAACGCGCGCCTTTCGCTCTCTCTCTCTCGCTCACAAGACAGCAGATGGAAGAGTGAGAGAGCTCGCACGCCGGGAGACACGCGCCGAGGGCGCGCCTCCCACACGCGCCCTCATAGTAGCGCCTTCCTAGTAGGTAACGCGCTGCTACAACGGACGGACAGACCCAAACCTTAAGGAGCTTCGTCCTTAAAAGAGGCCACTTTCAGTGAAGGGTGCGACGAGATGTTTCGGGTTTCCAGGCGCAGATCCACCTGAAATATAAGCGTTATCTTAGTAACGCCTACTGCGGCTTTGCATTCCCGTTGCCTGCAGAGGCAGTAACTGCAGAAGAATAATGGCTGCTCAGACAGTTGACCAACATCAGGACTGGTAGCGTTTCGCTCGTATCTGAACAATCACAACAATGGAGCGCTTCGTGGTCAACAGCGGTACTTGGGAAATTTGTCCGCGGTACATCAGACAAGAATGATTGCGTATCATGCCTGGCCCACTGCGGGTATATATGCAATGATGGAGGCTTGCATAAGTACCCAAACCGCAGCATAGCAGGCACAATCTATTCAGAATGTGCATGGCCGCTATATGTCGGCAACGTCTTTTTGCTTTGTTGTTTTTTTTTTCATTTCCATGTGTACACATTTAAATAAAAAACAGCGTCTTTATTTCCCCCCATATTTTAGCTCGCGCCTAGAGCGCGTGCCGCCCGGGCAGCCCAGAGTTGAACGCGATCGATTTTCATTTCCGATATCGCTCTGCAGTGAAACACACGTCGTGCGTCGGTGCGGCTGTTGCCCGCCCACCTCTCGCTCGACGACGACAGGACGCGTAGACGTCGCCAGAACCGCTGCCCGTGACGTTCACCACGCTATGTCGCCGCTACATCACGGAAACCCCGTGACCGCCTCGCGTCGCCAACCAGCAGCGGCGGAGGAAGCATCGGACGCCGTCATGGCGGCTTCGGCTCGTTTATCACCGCCACGCCGACGCCATCACTCACCGACTCAATCAAACCGAATGGCCACAGCGCCGCGCAGCGACTGCGGCTGGGTCTTTCGAGCTGATGCTCGCGTCGCCGATAAACAAGAATGCCTTTCCACCCTCTCCCATTCCTTCGCGCACCGGCGGCCTACGTGGTTGTTGCTATAGGCTACGGCCCGGCTCGCTTCTCAACTCCTTCGAGGCTGTGGGTCGCGGATAGGCCATCGCGACATTCAATCCACTCCAGTTACTCGCCGCCAGCAAGAACAAGGAGCCTCCGCACGGCGGCGACGTGGAAAACTTTCCCCAAGTGCGCTGCCGTTCGAAAGGGAAAGGGGGATCGAACCCTGCGTGATGGGGGCAACGCAGGTCTGCTTGTTGCTTTTCCGTTTCGCGTTCAGTTCAATAAGAGGAATCAATCTTCCACTCCATAAAAGCACTCGTCGCTCTCTGTGTTCCTGCGTCCGATGCATGCGTGCCTCAACAAAACGAGACAATAAAAAGCGGCGGCCCTTTCGATAACAAGGTATTCGAGGAGAGCCTAGTGAGACCTACGCCGTGTGCGTAAATCACGCCGCTGGCTCCGAAAGGAAGAAAAGGATAGAGAGAGAGAGAGGCGACCGTACCGTTGGACCACGACGGCAATTTAAGTCTATAGGCTCGATCGTCAAGACAGTTTTCGTTCAAGTTGATGGAGCTGCTGAGTTGCCGACGTGAACCAGCCCCCATCAGCACAATGCCTCGGTCGGTGGACAAGCCTCTCTGGGTCCGCCCCAGCAGCGACGCTGTGCGGGGCAACAACCAGGGCTTATGGAGAACATTTTGCTTAAAGAAAGCATCTACCGAAGGGACGTTCAATGAAAGTTCCCGCGTGTAAGGTGCACCAAAACAAAGACACAGGGAGGAACGTCGGCTACAATGGTAGCCGACGTTCTATGTGATGACTGGCGATGGGCACATGTGATAACTATGGTTATTCAAGCAGCGACGAATGTCAATACTATAATAGATGTATAGAACATATCGTATCCTCTTGTAAACGCTAAAACTGGCCCTAAATTTTGCCTTCGTTTCTTTTTATTTTCCATATCGCGCTTTATATCGAGCTGAAGTCTTTCTGTGCCATAGAACTTGTCTGAAACGAAGTGGAAACAGCAGGCACTGCAACCTATTAATTTAGTTTCCAGAGAAACTACTACTACTACTACTACTACTACTACTACTTCTACTACTACTAAGAACAATAGCGATAATAGCTCTAGAAGCACACCACACTAAGAAAACTGCCTCCTTTTTATCACCTTCCGCTCATGGGAGATGTACTTGAAGCAAGTTGGCCGCGCTTTCATTTTCGTCTCCTGCACAAGATGCAAAACTATAATAATATATCGAATCACACAAGGAACTACATTTGTCGGAATCCTCCACCATCGGCTTGTCTTTCCATAAGCGAAGCAGGTATCTCTCTCTCTGGGAATCACGTGACCTCTCAGTCCCCTTACGTGCGATTCAGACCGCTCGGCCGCAGAAGCGGCTCTTGTTACAGCGCAAGCGGCGAAGTATCTACATGCAGAACTTGCAGCGGGCAACATGCCAGAATCTCTGAGCTGTCTCCCGCCGACGCATTAGTAGCTGCCAAGTCATCGCGGCGTCATAGAAACGAACAAGCTGGTCACGCCGCTCGGCCAGCACTTGAAGGCACAAACGTCCATGCCAGTTCCAAGCTTCGATGTTGCAAGGAAACCCGCCAGACGAGTCTGCCCTCTCTGGTTCATTTTCGCATGCCAACTGGGCTCCCCCGAGGAGCTCACCGTACTTAACCGCTTGTGGCTAACAGTGGCTTTCACGATGTCTTATTCTTTTCTGACTTGAACGGCTGACAACGCTCTCTGTGACACCCGTTGTAGTGAGGAGACGCTGCAACACATCCTATGCGACGGTACTCTGTATATCGTGCATAGAAAACCACTGGCGTCCGCTATAGATCACCCTGACCGGTGGAGGATGTTACACGATGCCATTCTAAAATGTCGACCCCACTAGTCATCGTCAGTGCTGAAGTTCTAAAGAACAAATGATTCGCACAAGCGACTGTGTCAGCCATATGGCGTACCGTACAGGAGCGACTGACTCTCGCTTTCCGCTGCTTTCTTTCTCTTTCTGTCTTTGTCTCCTTTCTTCCTAACTTTCATGGAGACTGCTGACGGACGCGCGAGAGTCCAGACAGGGGCACAGAACGTGTGCAGTGCGCGGCGCTTACCTAATAGCGCCCGGGCTGGAGGTCTCCTGGACCGAGCATTCTGTGGAAGCTTGGCTGGGCGCAGCCCGCGTGGCGGCGCTGGGCTGACCAAAGCTGAGGCCTGCAGGCCGAGGCTACGGCGCATGCGCGGCAGGCTCCCACGTTTTCAATCACCCCCATCCATTTCCCCTTGTGTAGGGCCGCACACCAGTTGTTTTACACTGAGTAACCTTTCTGCCTTTCCTTCCCAGCAATTCGTTCCTTCTGCCGAGGAGACCCGTGTTAACAGGTTGCTGTCAACATGGCACCGTGCTCCCACCGCGTCGTTCGCGTGGGTCGCTAGCGGTGCTTCTACTGCGTAGCAGTGTGTCGGTCGGACTGTTGGCGAACAGCCTCAGTGAAAGGCTTCAGAAGGCTAGTCAAGGGCTAGTCGCGCTGAACGAAAAGCGCGCTTGCATGCGTATCCACACTCCACAAGCAGTAACAATAACGTTCAGCTGCCCGTTACGCACAGGGAAGCGCAACGTCGGATGGGATCCCGCAGTTTGATCGCACAAAGTCGAAGCACATCGCCCCTCAAGCTGCTAGTCGTACTCCGTATAATAATCAATGCGTTCATTACTTCGCCATCCTGGCGCAGCAGTGAGTTTGTTTTACGACACCTACCATAGAGTTACAACGCACAGTGACCTGCGAAATAATACGGACAGCGCGAGCGCGTGCCCAAATTGGCGTCTGCGTCATCTAATAGCGAATGGTTTGCTGTCGAAAGCACTGCTCGGGTACATTGCCCTACGTAGGCGACTGTACAAACAGTGTTTTAACCATTAAAAATCTAGGCCTGAACAAAAGCAAATCAACCTCAAAGAAAAGTTTCTAGAACACATTGCGCTGCTAAGAGCAATTTGTTGGTTCTTAGATATTCTTGTGTACAGTCATAAATATCACCTAAGCGCAGCAGCATCATATTTTTGTATAGTTGGTGAAACGCAGCTATAGGGACGGCACACTACGAATGGGAGGCATCGCATGACTAGACGCGCTCTAACTTGGCGTTTACTACAAGCACCATCGTTTCAGTTTGGGCTACACGCCTAGTACCAGACCCGAGTTTCGCAAATCCTTTGTGGGCACCATCACTATCGTGAAACACGCTGTAACGCCCCACGCGCGCTTCCGTTGTAATTACACGTCGTGCAACCAACTCCGCCTCCTCGTTCGATCTCGAGGCTCAAGCAGAGCGCGGACGACAGAGACGAAGCACGTCGTTGTTGAGTGCCGTGTGTTCTGCAGGCGCAGTTTTGGTGCCCCCTGCAAGGCAAGTGTAGCCTGTTCATCAGGCATCGCCATTAGGCTTCCGCGGCGCTAGGTCGGACCGTTCAGCCGCCAATTCAATATGTCAGGACGTACCCCATGCAATTTCGCGAGCCGCCGCCCCCTGCTCCCGACGTGGGCCGCCACCACCCGTTGCAGAGCGCGTGGCTGCAGAGCGTGGGAAATGGAAGTCTGCGCAACGAGCGGCCGCCCTTCCCGTATTTGTTGCCGGGTCCCGCAGGAGTGAAGACCGCGCTGCCTCCTGCGTACAGACGCTTTATGGCCGCGCGAGCCGCTCGCTGCCGAGCGTTTATAATCCTTCACCATCCCGAGGCTGCAGCCACGGTCCGCCTTCACCGAAAACGGCCGGGAGCTCCAGACGCTGCGGTGACGTCAGCTTGTTACGGAGCAGCTCCTGAGAGCCTGACACGGCAAGGCGCCGTTTCCCTCTTGTCGCTTCACTCTCCAAGCGCTGCGGGGAGCTAGTCGAATAGAAAGGGCGCCATCGAACAGTGCTCGCTTGTGGTATAAAGCATGAAGCGGAGGCTTAGAACAGGAGAAACACTTCTAAATGCGGCTATACAGATCACATCAACGTCAGGCGAGTTCGGACTACAATTAATTACATAGCTTTAGGAGATGCGCGGCCCCTTAGCCGCTGTCAGCGCACGTGGAAACACTTAGAATGTGTTCGTGGATGCTGAAGAGAACAAAACATTGGGAGAGCAGTATGTTCTGGGTCTCGACCAGTGTTAAGGGTTCAGCATAACGTGCTATGCGATGAATTTTACGGCCCACTCAATCTTGCGCGTTTGGCACTTCCCTGGTAGTTAGCACTGCAGGTTGTAATGCGACGAAAGTGTTAAATTCATCGCACTTTGGGGAACATAGGGACTTAACAAGGGCAGGATATGGAAAAATGACACGACACAGCGACGGATCTCAACTCATCGATTGAGAGTCAGCGCTTTGTTGTGTAATTATTTCTTCTCCTCTCCTTGTTAAGTTGCGCTGTTTCGCAAAGTACGATGAATCAAAGCCGACTCTCTTAGCTCGTCGTATTGCCCCAGCATGTTTAATTTATTGCATAGTACGTACACTCCAAGGTCTGGGTTTACCGTCGTCACGCCTGCGATAACAACCAACTCGCTTCTTGAAATTTTCCTCTGCTCGAAAGACGCAAGCCTACGGTCATGCATCGTTCAGCAAATGTGCGTGAAATGGGAAAGTGGGCTTTCAGAAACATGAAAGGCGCACGTTCAAAGCAGGGAGATAGAGGCAAATAATTCAACGCTGGGGGTAAAGCTTCATTGCATCCAGCTTTATCATTCCTTGCAAACATATCGTTCTACGGTAGACCACGCTGCGCGTCCTCGCAAAATCTCCCTGATCGCATAGGTTTTCTTTTCTTTCATCGTTCTCTCTCTCTCCTTATTCATTACGGGCATTACGCCAGTTTGTTTTATGATACTGCTTCCCTCTTAAAAGTGCTTATCTCTTTCCAAGGAAAACTAATTAAAGAGTGTTAAACAGTTTTATTGGTAATGTAGTTTTTCAATATATGCATCAAAATATCGCGAGATATTGCGATTTCTGGACTTTTTTTTTTTTTTTGTAGTGCTTGCGTGTACATGCACTCGCATTTTCTCTTTCATCTTCATACATTATTTGGCTAGTCGAGTTCACCTACAACTCCTTAGGCGAAAAATCGCAGCGCATGAGAGTCACGGTGCAGAAACAGTGCCTGAGCTTTCGTTCAAGTCTGGAGTGCAAGGGGCTGACACTGCAACTAGCCCTGGTTAATTAAACAGCCTCCACTTTCTCTCTCAAACCCGTTTTCTGGCTCTATATGTAGTCATAGAGTCGCGTTCATAGCGTAGAAGTAAGTCTCACTGTGTGGCAGCTGGCCGACCGAGTTGTGTGCTTAGACACATCCAGAGCGCGCGCATCTGCAGTTGCCGGTTGCGGCAACTCTTCCGTCGAGCGGCAACGCTGACACGTGACCGTCTCCTGAGCAGTCCCGATCACAGCCGAGGTCGGCGGCGGGACTCGAAGCCAGCCGAGCATCGCTGCTGTCGCGCCCAACCACGCTCGGCTGCCGTCGAGCGGGTGCAGCGCGAGCGGCCGAGCGTGCGACTTTCCGGCGAGCAGCGCCGCCAGGAGCAGCTGCTACTCGCGCACGGATGCGCCGCGTACGCTCCTCGGCTGCTCCCCGGGAAACCGCCAAAAGGGGGAGAAGTTGGCGGTGCGACGGCGCATGCTCCAAACTCCGTACTTTTTACTCAACACACTCTTTCTTTCCCCCATGGGGGAGAGGGGGGGGGGGGGGGCTTGTGGCACGATGCACTTGAAGCTTAGGCATTTTTTTCCATTCTTAACCACCCTGGTGGCTAGATGCAGTCTTGCTACTAAGATTGAAGTCGAATGGCTGTTATATGTTCGTTATCTAAACCAGTATCGGGGCAGCCGTTAATAGCGGAGGTTAATGTTCTGCATTGTAGAGCCCACCGTGTCACAGTTACTTGAACTACTTCTATGCATGACTTTTACTTTCGCGAGCTACAAATTTGTTTCTCAAAGTAAATTGTACGAAGATAATTTCAACAATGTCTCAGAGAACAGTGTCTTTCTAAATGTATCCTTGTGTTTCCGCAAACGACAGAAACTGAACAAACAAAGTGCCTTTCCCAAAACAATTACGTATTACGTTTCGACGGGGGACATATACATAAGCTTTAATTATCTATCCTCATCAGATTTCGAATGGTACTGGTAAGGGTCGCCTGGACGCATATGACAAGCATGTATATCCTAAATGATGGAGAGAGTGAGACATAGAACATATGGAGACAAGGTGATAAGATGCACTACAAAAAATGACAAGCTCAGCAAGGAGACAGCGAACATGACCTGTTTTATTTTCACACAGTGATGGCTGGTCCTACCCTCATGCATTTCATTTTTCACACGGCGCTGAATTAAGTCCACTTCACTCATTTCTACAGGACATGCCCTGCTTTAGACAAGGAACAGAGCGTAGCTATGGAACAAATGAGCGTTTCAGGATCACGGGGCGATCTGCAGGTGAATACGTTTGTCTGCAGACTGCGCTAATATTAAAGGCGACCTCGTGCCACCTTTAAGGGGTCCCGAAAAGAGTATGGAGCTGCCCGGTTGTGATTTTAACTGCTTCAACATGCATTCAACAAGCCGATTCCGAAATATTTCGACGTTATTAAATGTGTACTGAATCTTTGATTCAGTATATATATATATATATATATATATATATATATATATATATATATATATATATATATATATATATATATATATAATATATATATAAATCTACCACCGATATATATATATATATATATATCGGTGGCCGGTGAACGGTTCTCCAGCGCGAGCATTCGGTATTTTTCAATCAAGAAACTCGCTAGAAGACGCTGCCTGCGTCAACGTTGTCTCTCGCGGGTGAGGGCGCGTTCTCCTTCTTTGCGAGCTGGTAGAGCGTTCATCGAAGAAAGAGCGTTTCCACAGTCCACGCGCGCCTTTCGCGCTCTCTCTCTGTCTCTCTCTCTGTCTCTCTCTCTCTCACAAGACAGCAGATGGAAGAGTGAGAGAGCTCGCGCGCCGGGAGGCACGCGCCGAGGGCGAGCGCGAGCGTGGCTACGACGCGACAACGAAACAGCGAGCGCCGCAGCGCCATCTATTGATCAATTAACGTACTAGCTAAGCAGCACCGCAGCGCCATCTCGTGATAATTCTGAGATCATTCAAGAGCGAGCGCATTTTATAGCTCTCACCCCTAGCGGTCTCCCATCGCACTGCATCGAAACATCTCGAACGATCACCTCCATCCAATGAGGATGGATGGATGGATGCTATGAGCGTCCCCTTTGTAACGGGGCGGTGACATGTGCGCCACCAGGCTCGTAAGAAAATTTAGAACTTTTCTTTTTTTTTTCTCTCTTTAAATTGTCCTCATGCCTTTTAAATCTACTTCAATCAAATCGCGAAAGGGAAGGGGTCAAGGGCTCGTTCTTTATTTGTTAGAAACAACTTAATGAGCAAACAGACAATGAAGCCTAGCAAAGCATAGGGGAAGTTACTTGTGGTATTGTAATTGTGGAGAAAGTAGAAAGGAATTAAAGTGGACGAAAAGACAAACCTGCCTTCGGTGGGACCCGAACCCACGACCTTCGGATGTCGCGTCCGATGCTCTACCAACTGAGCTACAAAGGCGGTCGTCCCCCCGTCCACTTTATTGTGTATTTATGTACGTATTATCCTGGGAGTGTTAGGCAGCGCCACTCGTGGCCAAGGCGGCGTGTGTAGAACACACTTTCTTGCCAGGAGGCGTCACGTAGAACATGAACTTAGATGAGATGGCTGCTGCCCAATAAGCCCTCGCATGCTACCTAAGGCACCAAGTCTGCCGCAACGAGGCCCACGCTATGAAATAACGAAAGGGAAGGGGTCAAGGGCTCGTTCTTTATTTGTTAGAAACAACTTAATGAGCAAACAGACAATGAAGCCTAGCAAAGCATAGGGGAAGTTACTTGTGGTATTGTAATTGTGGAGAAAGTAGAAAGGAAACCCATTATTTACTTTCCTTGAATGGGCGGAACTGTAATTTAACAAAGGTTTCTCGGTTCTCGGCAAATACCTCCAACATAAATGGTTGACTTCGAAAGACAGCTTAGCATCAAGTAACTGTAAACAATCATTAGTTGGTACTCTATATGTGAATTCAAGCCCTTTTCCACTTATCTGGAACACTTTCAACACATTTGCCGGGAGAACACCCAATTCTTTGTTCAACCCCAAAATCAAGTAATCATCCACATATGGAGGGAGAAGGAGTAAAAATATTCAGATATATCGATGATTACTGACTAGGATAAACGTTATGCAATTCCCACAAAGCGACAAAAGTGCAACAAAAAATGCGTTAGTAAACGTAATTTGTCAAAGCAGGCTAGGTGGGAAAGACCCTGGATTGCATACTCTGACGCTCGGCTTGCAATGCGGAAGAGCAAGGGCCAAAGTGACGCGTGCCTGATGCATCACTTGTAACGCTCGCGGCCTCCTCGTGCTTGGCGTGGCGAAGGAGAGATGCGGTGTTGTGCATTATACTTTCCCGCAATAAGCGGAACACCGTCGTTGCCCGAGGTGGCGCGACTGCTCGAGGATCAGAGGCTCGGGCTACGCGCTCAGCCATTATTAATCGCCCCGGTCGCGCTCTCTCGGCAGGCGTCCAAGCGGCACGCTTCGCAGCCGGAACACCATCCGCGTCAGCTACGGTCCCAAACCAGCGCGGCTGGCCTCCCCACCGGCCTCTGGGGCAGCCTGTCTCGCTTCGGCGGCCATTGCTTCTGCTCCCGTTGCACCTCCGTTGGTGCTCCGGTCAGATGCGTGGTGAGTTGGATGACGTGCTCATGGGCACACAGTGCCGAAACCCTAGGTACCAGCAAACATCTTAGTAGCACCAGCAACGCTGGCAACAACACTACAGTACAAAGGAAACAATAAATTAAAATTAAGAAAAGAACAAGAAAGAACGAAGAATCAATGAGCTAGTACACAGAGCGCAAAAACTGAAGAGACAAGACGAATGAACCAAGAAGATCGACAAGGATGAATGAATAACCAAGAAGCAAGACGGCAAGAAGAAAGGATGCAACGATGCAAGAACCAAGACCAATAAACAGAGCACAGGATAAGAATATCCAAGGTTACTTCATGAAGAAGAGAAACACGTGATCACTGACTTTAATTTTATCTTTATTTCCGTTTGTTTTATGCTCTATAAATTCCCCTTGCTTGTCGGTCCGTTCGCTCGGCGGTGGTCACTGATGGTACCTATTTCTTAGTTTTGAATTCTCACTTCTCATTTGTTTCTCTTTTATCAATCTATTGCCCCTTTAACAATCTCCCTAATCCCATAGGGTTTCTTACTATTATATTATAATAGTGAAACTCCATACCGTGACACTTTCCCTTTAGTCCCGATAGCTCAAAGCCTGCGATCTTTAGTGGTGCAGCTGGGCGCCTTAGCCCGTCACACAATCAGTGGCTCCCTTATCCTTTAGGTAACGCTTAGCAAACGCAGCTGCACGCTTCAAGAGCGCCACGTGATTGCGTGAAAATAAAGCGAGTCAAATTCGAGAACCTTCGACGGAAAGGAAGCTCTCCTCTGTACTGTTATTCGCAACTATGAACATGCTGCCTTCTCTTAGCGATTAAATTCTGACAAGCAGAATGAAAAGTGCCCCAGCAAGCCGCACGCAAATATCATTGCGCTTAACGCCCCCTTTTTTTTAACGCGAAAGCGTTAAGGAGCTCGTTTCGCAGACATTCCGGCGTCGATGTCGGCGTCGTTGGTTGTGAGCTAAAAATTGGGGGACCCTTAAGCTTCGCCTTTAAGAGTTGAACGCGATAGCGAAATCTGGCTCCTAGTGTGCCCTTCATCCACTCAGTGCATACTTATTAATGTGTGTTGGTACACACACACACACGCACAGACACAGATACACACACGCGCGCGCGCGACGTATCTATAGTAATGGTAGAGGTTTTAGTTCTACTTAACTACTTTTATACCAACTTCATGGAAATATTATTGTGAGCCCACGATGCGCAATTTGTGCCGCGTGCGTTTTTTTTTTTTTTTTCTGAGCTGTGAGTCGGCGAAGGGAGATTGCAGAGAACATCGGAGACGCTGCGCTGCGTTTCGTCTGGAAACAGGATCCCGCGGCGACATACCGCTGGAAACAAACAGCGTCCTAAGTGAAGTTACAACGAGGAGAGTTTGCCAACTACTGTGAGCGGCGGGTGTGTTTGTGTACTGTGCCCCTGCGTTTCTCGTCGTACACGCCCGGGGCCGCCGATCTTGCTCCGTAGCAGACGACGCACACCGTTGCAGATGGCACGGAGTTATTTTTCTCTCGCGATCCGGCATGTGCTGTGCCATTTTCATCATGACAGTTTTGCCAGAGCACTCGTCATGATACACAAATCATATTTATACCCATAAATAGGCGTTTTAGAAGCAGTCACAATTTTTTGAGCGGGAATATTTCCTTAGTCGCGGAGGGGGCAATTGGCTGCTGCGCTTCGGTCATCTGGGCGGGGCCTCTCCTGTCTTCTAGGAATGGAATGGAATGTGACCTTTATTGAGAGAAAAAAAAGGGAAAAAAAGGAAAGAAAGGGGGGACGGCTCTTGGCCACTGTTGGGGATGAGGTGGGAAAGGGATTAGGGGATTGAGGCTTGATGATCAGCTTCATTTTACGCCTTCGCACGGGTCAGTCGACCCCTCCTACACTACTCTAAACAGGCCACTTTGACTTCCGTATATTGCCATAGCTTTTTGTGCTTCGTTGTCGGACTGTAATAAATTCCGTAGAGCTCTTATGTCGGAGTGCAGCAGATGTTCAATGCGCTGTCTGCCTAAAATTGTACCCGACTATAGGCTCTGCTGTAGTCGCTTGACCTCGTAGATGGCGGGCGCGCGCACCTTCTCGAACGCCATGGTAGTCGAGATATTGCTTGATATGTCTTCCGCTAGATGGACATAGTTCTGCACTTCTGGAGATGTTATTTTTAGCTCACGGATGATTTTTCGTTCACGCACGAGACGGATGATTTTTCGCTCACGCAAGAGACGCGGGGAGGCACCGACACCGACGGCGGTATTTCTGCGGAACGAGCTCTCTAACGCTATCGCGTTAAAAATCACTGTTGTCGGTGAGCGAAAATTTGAGGTAGATGCAAATAAGGAAATAGAAAAAAAGAACCTTCGGCAACGGGCCGGGCGTCGGGCTAGAACGGGGCAGGCGTCGCTATCGCGTTCAACGCTTAAGGCGAAGCCTTAAGCCTAAGGATCCCCCGATTCTTTTTTTTTCTGCGCTCTTCCCATAATCCCGTTTTGCAGCGCTGTGGTCTCCATTCTCTTAAATAAAAGACCAAGTAAACAACCTAATGAGATAGCAAAGTGTTTGTAAGAGGAAATGAGCATATATAATTATGCTAATATTGCCGCTTCCTTGAGGGGACACTATGCAATGTGTGGTTTTTGCGCGGGCCACTCCGAGATTTGCAATGGACTATTATGTTTGCCCCCGGTTTGCCCCTATATCTGCAGCAAATACCTCCCGGGGCCAGAATGGCCCAAATGCCAAAATACAAAATGTGACTTAAATCACATGCTGTGGCAGTGCCCCGCGCTAAACGCTAGCTTCGGGTCTCCTGCCAACGAGGACGAATGGATCACCCACGCCAGGAGCCCCGACAGGGCCTTTCAACACAAGGTCGTCCAGAAGGCCGAAACGGTGGCTCGCGAGCTCACACTCCCAGTCCCCACATGGGTGGAGCTGTAAGGGGTACCCAGACCCCTTCAGGACCTTTAATAAAGATAATTTTCTCTCTCTCATGACGTCGTTAGTCGATGCTTGTTTACAAGGAATCCGAGTTCATGTCGACGTTACGAGGTGCGCAGATTTGCGCTCATTTGCGTGGCATGCCCTTTGAAATCGATCTTAAATGCATCCGGGAATAATCTCGCCTTCAAGTCTGAGCCGCGACTCCGCGCCTGCCGTAGATATTTGAACTGTTATGCCAGTTCTGGGACAAAGCGTACGGGCGCTGTGTCCATACAGAATAAATTCAGCGTCCCGGGATTCGAGGTTAGCACCGAAATAAACTGCAGGAAATATAAGCGTAGGCTCGGGCGCATTAATAAGCGCCACACACAGATCGAATAGGGAAAAAATAAGTATGTAAACAAAAAATTACTGCAGTGTATCTATGTTGCTAAACGAGAGAATGAAATGCAGCCAACGAGGAACGCAGGAATGCACAACCGAATAGCGAGATCGTGTAGGAGTAGTTAAAGATTACAATCCTCGAAGAATTACATCTACCCAACATCTAATGAAGTCATGGAAGGCGCAGGTGGCTTCGTTTATGGTTTCTAAGGCGCCCGTAATTCGCATTCGCTAGCGTAAACCTTAAGATATATTGGTTTGATCAAATGTCCAGAGTTAAGCAGCACAGTGCTCACTTGTGTATTGGTCCGAAATAAGCCGGGCAGACGGCAAGAGCAACGCACAAATCTATTTTCCTAAGTTTATGAACGCATAAAAAAAGGAAGCTGTCTCAAATACGCTTCTTGTGCGAACGTTTTTGCATAGCCATTTCTTCCGCGCACTGTATTGCGTCGGTAATGCGGCTGCTGCGCGAGCTCTACAGCCGCGACGCCATTGTGTTCGGCGACGATGTTTGCGCGCCACGGGGCTTACCGCCCGGTTTGGCGCAAATCCCTGGGCGCTTTGTTTGCGGGGGAATGCGATGGCTGGAGCGCCTCCAGCCACCGCCGGCCGTGAGCAATGGTCGGTGCGCCACAAATCCCGTCTTCCAGACCGCACTGTTTGTTCCCACGTGCCTTGAGCCGACGCAATCGCTCCGGCAAACCGAAAACGGCAAACGAAGTGTAGGCCACAGGTGTTCGCGCCATTGCCGGCGAGCTTCATTTACAGGGTGTGCGACGTTCTAGTTTTGTCGGGTTAAGCAATGCCGAGTGGCTGTCATTTCCTCGCGCACAACGAGAAACCAAACCTATCATAAATTAAGGTGAATTTGTTAGTTATTGAATACTTTGGAAATTCTTTACCCAAAGGCGCTTTGTGGAGCACTTAAAGGAAAATGCTCAAACATTGTTGGTGGTCTTTAGACGGTCTTTGACAAAGTAATATACGGACATGAGCAAATACGTGTTTCACACTAGTGCGGGAGCTAAAACGTGGCAAACGTACACGAAAAAGAAGAAAATCATGTCTCAATAATTTCGCTGACACAAGCAATAAAAGCTACGCAGGATGTCTGGCACAAGGCCAGACATCCGCACCTTCCGAATCAGAAAGCTCACTTCACTGGCCATCACTCAGCGATGAACTCAAGACAGAAAGCAAAAAAATATAATAATGAAAGAAAATGGTTATCTAGAGGACCGTAACGCGTAGGTTATAGGACGTTGCTATAGCATTTTAGTTAGTGCACTCTAAGTAGGCACGGCCCACATTATCTGCTACTCCCGAGTCCGCCTTCCGGACTATTGCTCCCCCTGCAGTCTATGGTACCGCACATTATGTACTGTATCTCTTTGCATGACGAAGCCAAGTACTGGATAAATGAGTTGTGACCTTGAACATGTACAAAAACTATGAGGCAGCCCAATACTTACGCTTATTTCTCTCGGCGTCATAACGTCACCGAAGAGCCGGAAAGTTATTAAGTTGCCGTTCTACGTACGTTGGTGGTCAATCTGCCTATGCGTGTACTACATGTCTGCTGCATGCAGTAGTTGAATCTAACGGCACGACATGCATAGGAATGTTAGCTGCATTTTAAACATCGTACATACTACGTTGTTATGCATGAAAGTATCCTATATCGATGTTTTGTAAGTATTCGTATAACAGAAAAAATTATCTTGTTGGCGAAAAAATATCTCACAAATTTGTACTGGCCACACTTATGACTGCATAGCTTTTCGAGGGCTGTAATGGAGGCCCTGAGTTATCAAACGCTAATTCAACTTGGGCGCGTTTGTCTAAAGTATTATTATATTGAGGTTAGGATAATGAAAACCGCTATTTTCTGCAGACCTTCTCGGGAGCACGCTCAGCGGCGGAGGGGGGGAATGATAGTGGGAAGAAAATGAGAGAGTAGAAAGGACAGGAACGCCCTAGTGGAAGGCTCCGGAAATTTTGACCATCTGGGTTGTTTAATGTGCTCTGACATTCCACAGTACACGACACTCTAGCGTATTTAGCCACATCGGAAGTGCGATCGCTACGGCCGGGCTTGAACCCGCTTCCTTTGGGAGTGCAGTTGAACACCATCGCCGCTATAGGCCACCGCGACGGACGGCTAATAGAGTGAGCGGTGGAGGGAAACAAGAGGGAGACAAGACACGAAAGGTGTTGACGGGACGCTAGTCTGGTGGACTACCCTGAACGATGGGGACATATGGGCGGAAATAACCAAGAATGACACTTCTGCGCTCACCTGAAGACGCACGTTTCGTGCACCAGCGCATGGCCGTCCAGAACAGTGCACCCGAGAACAACCACGAACGCTGTCATTGCTTCCCCGCGACAACGCCCCGTCCGAGAACCATCGCCCTTGAATGTACTCATGCAGCCAGTCGGCTTACATGTTCAATAACTCGTGTAGCTGCGCAAGTGGACTGCTTTAAATCACCCCAACGAACAAATTGTATGGCTTTGTGAGTGCTACTAGATTTTGCGAGGCTGTTTTTAAAATGGCCCTAATGTATCGCGTAGAGATGAACGACATATTTAAGCAGCTGTTTTTATAACTACTTCTGTTTTAAGCTTCATTTTTTTCCAGTTCGCACACTGCGATATGGAATGCGCATGGCCAACATAATCAATGGTCAATCTCCTGACCTATCGGTCACGATAGCCACACAGTCGTACTTTCCATACCAATTTTGGTATATACCGAGTGAACTAGGCGTCAATTTTCGATTGTACATTTCAAGTCCACGCATTCTTCAAGGAAACCCTTCCGTGCGAAAAGCAAGGCTTTTTTCTTAATTGAGTCCGCATTTGAATACAGTTAGCACTTCATCCCCCGTATGAGATTAATACAGCGAAAAGGCGGCCGTCAGCTTTAGAGCTCGCAACAATTTTGCGACATGTATTATCATACTTTCTGTCCCAACTCTCACCCCGTGGTACAGTAGGTACATCATAAGATAAACACTATTTGCATATTCGGATGGTCATTCCAGAGCACTCCGCCAGCGGTACAGAGTTCATGCGAGGGCGGCAACCAAACATTCAAACTATCAAAATTGCTTTCTATAATGAAGATAATGGACACATATTATTTATACTCTGGTCACTTATGCTTTCGTATGCTTAAAAGCGCCCGATAACGTCTCAAGGCGCTATTAAAGGGCAACACTAATGTACCAAGTGATACTTCGCTCCCACCATTAATCATTCGAATGCCCACTGTTTGCGCTGGGCACTGAAAAAGGAGAGCCTATTCAAAGGAGAGACAGGAAAGGCCCATTTTTTGCACTGATTACCGAAGAAAACGTAGTTTAAGCTCTTTACAAATGAACTCGTACGCGCCTCGGCAGCGGCAACTCAAGGCGCCGTGTTTTCAGCATGAATAAGGAACAGCGCTTAAGGGAAGACATCCGGAGTTCTGCAGACATCACAGGAAACTTCGCAATTAACGCAGATTTGTGATGTTTGCAGTTTGACAAAAGGAAGGAGTACTTTCGAAGAGAACGGTCGAACAAAAAAAGACAGCAAATATTGAACCTGGACGGTACTCCTAAAACGGCGCCTCTCGCAGCCTTCACAAAGGAAGCTTACCTGCATCACAAGGCCCGTCGTGTTACGCTCGGATGGCGCCAATGCATTCGGCGCTGTGCCTCCGGACGGCGATGCCTTAGGCGAACACTAATGTCGTACCTGCGTCAGGTTGTGTCAGCGGCCGCGCTGATGGCGAACCGCTAATAGTGACCCGTGCAGAGAAGGCGGCGTTTCGCTAATGGAGCGAGCCGCCGAGGCGCGTCGTTTTTTGAGATATGCCGGCCCCATCTGAGGGTAAAAGGCCTTTCTCCGGCGGAGCGTGAGCTGGTGGCCACGTCTCACGGAACACTCTTCGCACCCTGATCACGCCGCGGGGCATCGTCGCTTCCAGCGAAAGTACGCCTTCGCAAATATGGACGTGAACTCCTGCACGAAGAAAGCATGTGGCACTCGTGCGCTTGCCGAAATGCATTTTCATCTTGATTGATTGATTTCTGGAGTTTTGCGTCCCAAAACCAGCTCTGATTGTAAGAGACGCCATGTTGGCGGGCTCTGAAAATTTTGGCCGCCTGGTGTTCTTAAACGTGCACTGACATCACACAGGACGGGCCTCAACATTTCGCCTAAAATGCAGCCGCCGCGGCCAGGAGTCTTAATAAATGCGTTTATTAAGAAAGAGAGAGCGTAACGCTCAGGTCATCGTCTGAGGTTGCAAGACGTTTTCCTTATGCAAAATGCAGAGCATGCCAAAAGGAGAGTCTAATAGACGAGCTACACTATGTTCTTCCGTTGTCTTTATGTTCCTTCATATCAGTTGAAGTTTAATCATTTTTATGACGCGATATAATTGCGTCATAAAATGCACCATAATATTATGGTATATTTTTAGATAATAAGCGAAGAATAGGAGGTACCTCAGTGGGAACATTCAGGTGGACCTCCTGACAAAAGGTAAGCAGTAGATAAGTGCATCGGTCAGCAAGGAGTGGTGGATTAGGAGTACGCTTCCAACAATTCTCTGGCAGTTTGCAGCGAGTCCTACATTGGACAAACGGGATGCTGCATAAATGACTTACTGGGGCAGCATGCCTACAGGCTTAGTAAGGATGGCAGAGCGCACCTTCCTGTGCCCTGCAAAGTCTGCCTTTGCAAGCCATACTTTGCGCAAACGTCGATTCTTGTCAAAAGTAAGAATCAAACTGCCACAGAATTGCCGAAAGCGTATCATACTAAAAATGAAGGGTCTGATTGTGCTCGTGACACGTCTATCACTTTGTATTCTTCAGAAATGTCCCTTATCCGGAGAATGCTGTCATGACCATGTCATTCTGTGCGTCACCTTAGCTGTCTGCGCGAGCGCAAAAATGTCTTCTTTTCATGCATCGTTTCAATCTGTCAGTAAACAGTTGGTAGTTGGGACCGGCCACGGTGGTCTAGTGGCTATGGTACTCGGCTGCTGATCAGAGGGTCGCGGGATCGAATCCCGGCTGCGGCGGCTACATTTCGGTGGAGGCGAAATGTTGAGGCACGTGTGCTGTGCGATGTCAGTGCACGTTAAAGAACCCCGGGTGGTCAAAGTTTCCGGAGCCCTCCACTACGGCGTCTCTCATAATCAAAGCTGGTTTTGGGACGTTAAACCCAACATACCAACAGTTGGTAGTTGGCGCTTCACTGTCTCTTTCATCTTTATGCCTCTTGTCACGTAATGTTCTCGCACCACAACCCAGAATATATTACGCTCCACTACTGGCGGCTTCTTTCTTTCTTTCGAGCGGCTGATACCGGCACAGCCATGGCTTATGTACCCACATATCAAATGCGGCGCGCGTACCTACATTTAATTAATTTTCGCTTCTAGCCTAATGATTGAACTCCTAGTCCTTGTAATACATTTATGCTCCGATACCACATCTACCTCGTACAAACTAAATCTTGATGTTTTTAGGCGATTTTATATTTCCAGAGTTCTTTAAAGCCTTTTTTTTTTTCGTGACAAGCGCCACACGCTGGCGAATCGGAAGCGCATCAAGAAACAATGTCGCTTGGTATTCGCGCCATAAAGCTCAAATTACGTCTGTCATCATGGAATGAAACGGTATAACTGGACTTATGTGTCACGCATAACATCCATGGCGAAACAGATTGCGCTACACAACAATGGTCAAGCACGACTTGCAGTTATGGTGTAATTTCTGCAATCGTCAATACATATTCAGGCATCCCGCTTAGGTGAAAAGTTTTAAAACATGCAATGCTAAGTATGTGGAGTTTTAACCATGTTATAAAATGAAGAGAAAGTGTGTTATCACTATAGTATTTTTTTTAAAGATCTTGCACAGATATTTTTAATGATATTTGCACATCATTCCTATGCTGCTGTTTTGTATTTTCGTGTGCGCTGTTCATATATTTGTTTTTGGATTCGCATTGTGCTGTTTGTACTATGTATTTGTATATTTTCTATGCTGCTTGCATATATTCTTCCAGTGTTTAAAACTTTCCCACCCTGTAACAGCCCGAAAGGGCTCGCAGTATTGAAAATAAAAATTACACCATCTCCCCAAGGGGACCATGGGGTGATGCGGAGTATCGCTGGGAGTTTCAACGGTGCATTCAACGGCGGTGTTTACAGGTTTGCAGTGTTTTCGGTGTTACCTCTGCGGTGAACCTTGCGATGAACCTTGCGGTGAAACTTGCGTATTATTACGTTGTTAACTTGGTTCGTTACCACGCATCGCGTGACCGTTGTCAGAGTGTGGGTTGATGCTGATGCGTACTTGCGTCAACCCACTCGCTGACGGAACTGTTGCTTCCATCACACAACACCACCAACTTCTTTCATCGGAGAAGGAGGAGATACTACTGAAGCGAAGCGCGCGCGCTCTCTCTACCTTCTTTAGTTATTGTAGCAGCTGTTGGAGAGAGGGAAGGGAGAGGAGAGTCACGCATGCTAGTGTGAGTGCGGACACCGGACGCGTGACACACCCGCGAGCAAGAGATGTTCCGCATCTAATAAAATAAATAAATAAATTGCTAAATAGCTGTGTTTCACAACAATTTCTCAAATTTCAGCATATCTTTCTTTGTGCATGTGAACGCTATAATTATGAAATATTCAAAGCACGAGCATGCTGCCTTGCAGGTAAAACTGATCGGTGGGCGGCAAAAAGTAGCACTATATAAAAAAATACGGTGCGTTCTTCTGAATCGTGAGATATTTTACTTCAACAACAGTCCCGTATTAAAGAACCATCAAATGTGAGGATACCGCGATCAGTATTCCCGAAGGTGAAATGACAGCTAATGCGAACTGTGAAGAGCCTTCTACGGCCAATGTTAATGCTATCTGGAAGACCACAGAGTAGTTTGACAATGCGAGGAATCGCGGCACACTGAAATGCTTGTGTTACATCGAAGTTATATTGATGCAAAGCGAACATAATTTAATGAAGAAAAAGACAAGAAATTAAGACTGAATGGATGTATTAGAATGGCTCACTAAGTTAGCCGCACGTCCGGTTGTCAAGAGAACCATAAAAAATCAGGAATGAATAAGGGTCTGATTGAGCTGACATTACAAAGATATTAGGCATGCCTCTCCAGATCCTAATAGTCAGTCAGACGCAGAGGCACTGATGTGAGTGGCAGGGTTGTAAAGCACAAGCCCCAGGACACCGGTCGACCCACCGTTAGCCCTCTGATCACTGCTACGTGGCAGTCAATAAGCGAAGGCCAAGAAAGAAAGAAAGAAAGAAAGAAAGAAAGAAAGAAAGAAAGAAAGAAAGAAAGAAAGAAAGAAAGAAAGAAGTGCACCAGTGAAGCGTTGCCTTGCCCTCGACCCAGTTCCCAATGCCTCACTGGACCCCTTTTTTCGCTCGGTCCACTGCTATGTGACAGTGCATATGCGACGCCAAGGAAAGGAAGAAAGGAAGAAAATCGTGACTGTGCCACGCAAATGACCAAAATCACAGAAAATTGTAGAAGATCACAAGAGAAACACAGAAGAACCAAAGATCTGCCGTTTTAGCAGATTTCACACAGGATGGAACTGCCTTCTAGTTCAGTTTCTTTTTTCTAGTGACTTATAAAGATAAGGCGACACTTTCCATAGCTCTGTCTCTCAGGATGGCGTGACCATTACTCCACGAGACGCATTGCTTCCAACTTCCTGTGCAATAATGGGCGTGCCTCTTCGCCGTCAGTCAAATTCTGGGACAACCACGCACGACAGCGCCGCCATTTTCTGATCGCGCTTAGCATACCGTCTTACGGGGCCACATCATTAGGAAAGGACACGGAATTACTATTCCGGTGGAACAGCTTTTCTTCTCGTCAACGAATTTCTGAAAAGCGGTATACGTTAAGCAATAGCTACTCAGCTCATTTAGTTGGACCAAATACACGCTATATGTGTTCAAACAATCGCAATATTAAGGCTCCATGAGCGAATACACGTATAACTCCCCTGTTTTTGCAATTTATCCACTTATTTCGACACATTCGGCTGTTTCTGTTTTGTACTTGCCTATTCGAGCATCTATATGCGGTGCTACCTCACCGATTTGGGGTGCTGGCTGCGCAGTGGCATTTCTCAGGTGGGCTACATCGCGACTTCGACGTATGACAACGCTCCCGATCAGGGCCGCGCAGCACCACAGATTTCGTTTTCATGCTGCGCACCTATCAGGTGGGCACAATTGTTATTTCGCCCTAATGTCACCGCTGTGGTTTCGAACTGAATCCTCGCCGTCGGGTCGATAATATGGAAAAGCACCAGCTGCTAAGGACACCGCTAACACAGTGCGAGGTTGTGGACAGATAATACATGACATAAGAGAATCATGTATTGAAGTATCGGCATGTAGTGAGCATTGTGTGTCAGCCAGAATCCCGAGCTCCGTGTCAATAGCATTTACCGTGTCCACTGAACGTACTTCAGTCGATACAAAGCAAGCATGTTGCTCTCCTTCATCGATCCATGCAACTCATCTGTTCATTACTACGTGGACCACGGCATGTGTCCATGCTGTGTACCTCTAACGGCAAAAAGGCGGTGTGACAGTGCGTTTAGTGCGCGACACGAGCACCGTCGTAGCGACCCCGTTCTTTTCCCGTAGCCGTTTTGCAGTGCATCGTTGCGCGAGCCCAAACTAATCAGGCTTTGTCGTTCCCGATGGAAGAGAGCTCACCAAAGAGCCACGAGAGCCAGCAGGCAGCTTCGGAGAGCGCTGTGTAGGGCTGGCCATTATTGGGTTTTACTAGCGGATAATGCTGCTGGACATTACCCGCTCGAGCGACCGCGACATCCATTAGCGAGGAGTGTAAGGGGGCGGCGGGGCTTTTATTTTGCACCGGACAAGCCGGACTAAGAAGAGGACACAAAAAGGACAGACAAAAAAAATGCAAAGGGAAGAACTGAAGGGATGTGCCACTATGCAGCCATTCGCCGGGTCCTTTAAAAACTCCGCTCAGAGAGAGAGCGCCTCACCAGTGAACTGACGCTAAAAACGTGCGCACTCAGCAGATCCTTCCAAAGCAAGCCTCACGCGGGAAAAAGGGCGAGGGCGGAGGTTATAAGAGAGACAAGGCTGTTCCACCAAGAGCGAGCAACAACTCGACCGCCCATAGAAGAGGATAAATAAAATGACCATCGAATCGCCGAGACGGCGACGTCACGGACGCAAAGAAAAAAAGTGCTCGCTGTAAACATCGATAGAAAAAAAAAAAAAACGCTGTCCAGTCCGTGCCATCAAACGCCAAAAAAAAAAAAAAAAAACACGGAGCACACAATAAGAAAATTGGAAGCAGTTCCAAAAAGAAAAAGAAAAAAGAAAGAAAACTTAAGCAGGCGGCCGGACAAGAGATAATTGGGAGCGTCGTTTTGATAGCTTACTTCTCAGCTAGATGAGAGGACAGTAATAAAATTACATGGATTAAAAAGAAAAGAAAGAAGACTGCGGGCGGCAACAGGAGACAGAAACGAAAAGAGTGGGTTCCCATTGTTCCTCCTCGATGGAGTTGTTTTTAATGATAACAGCGATGGCAGAAGAGAGGATGACGTGGAAGGGAGAGCGAGAAGGGAATATTGCCCGGCCAATAAAGAACTCTAGTGTGGCCGAAAGAAAGAAAAAACAAAGAGTAGATGACTGGCCAGAAAAAAAAGAAAAGGTGGCGCTAATAAAGCGAGAGAGACGAGAAAGATATGACGTGGCGGCGGGTGCAAAAAGAGAAATAGAGCCGGCCGAGGGACAGTGCAGATCGGCGTGCTGGAACGCGCTTACGGCTCGCTTCGCTGGCGGCGGGAATTGCCGCGAGGCGCCCGCGGGGAAAGTACGCCGGCCGAGTGACGGCATGTGCCCGCGCCGTGTGACGGGACAGAGCGCCGAAACAGAGAGAGAGAGAGAGAGAAAGTTCCAAGAGAGAAGGCGGCGGAGGTGAAGAATGATCGATGGCTCAATTATGACTCGCCCTATACCGCCTCGAGGGTTTAAACCTTGCTAGAGGAGGTCAACAAGGAATAACGAGAAAGGGAAAGAGAAAAGGAGAAATGCTAATCATGCAGCGGGGCCCTGTAAGCGTTTTGGGAACTTCTAGCTGATCGGCTGAAGAGTAGATCGACTAGGAAAGACCGCCACAGAGACGCATCGTTTTCGTAATGGATGCTATCTTGCGTAATACCTCCTGACGACAGCGAGTGCGGATGTCGAGGGCATGTTTTCTTTTTTGTTTGTTTGTTTTTGTGCTACACGAAGTGAAGACATCCTAGAGGATGACTGGCCCAGCACGACAGTCGCGCGACGAGTACCAGCCATCAAAAGGTGGTAGGGGTTTATCAGCGGTGTCATCGTAAACGTTCTGTGTGCCCTAAATATTTTGGCTAGATCGTTGGTGCAAACATCTGACAAAATGCGCTAACGCGGCCGCAGAGCTCTCCGGCGCGGTGGTCTACTGCCTATGGTGCTAGACTGCTGACCCCGAGAGACGCGGGTACGATCCCGGCCGCGGTGGTTGCGCTGTCGATGGAGGCGAAGATGCTACAAGCCCGTGTACTGTGCGTTTTCCTTGTACGCAAAATACCGCCAGTGGTCAAACTTGCCGTATTCCTCCAATATGGCATGCCTCATAATCATATCGTGACTTTGGCACGTTAAACCCCCAAGATTACTTATGATTAATACACAGTTTCCACGTACCTGCCTGTGTCTCCTCAAAGTGCAAATTGTCTACAATGCTTAGTTTCGTGATCTTAATATTTTGCGCAGGTCACTCTCGTTATTGCTTTTTCCACTGCTTTACATTCTTATACCATTATTACTTTTTCTTTGCATCTATTTCCTCCTAAACTTACATTGCATTCTGTTATGAGTAAACTCTCCTCTTCATAATTTCTTTTAGCGCTTAGTGCTTGTCCTCGCTTTTTGTCCAAACGTTATCCCCCGCTTTCCTAATATTTCATCATATTCGCTTCTCTTTTCGTGCTCGTTGTGAGCGATAGGATCAAGACGGTGGAGTTGAGCCTACGTCTAGCCGTCGAGAATGAAATTATGAGAAATGAGGCTTTTTACGGCGAATAAAATTTATCTATAGATTAAGTGCGGATGGCTGCAACTGCCAAACTAAGAGTTATTTTTTGAGCAAACTGAAGGGCTCACAAAAAAAAAAAACAGAAGAAATTAGGCGTGGCTCTGCTCTCGCAAACTTCAATCACCAGCGCAGCTAGGGGGGCTTATAAAAGCATTGCTATGTTATGCAGCAAGGGAGAAGGGATCCTTTAGCTTAGTCAAGTCTAACCTTTCTTGCACTATATAAATTACACAGACGCAAGGAAGCCACGGAAGCGTCAATTCCAAGGAAGGGAAGTATTTACTTCGTCCACACCAAACTGATCATCAACTTCATTCATTGCCCTATCTTCTCTGTCCCTTCTTTCTCTCTCTGTTTATGTATCTCATTAAATCCTAGGCACACCATCGCTCTCTTTTTTCTTTTACTCGCTAACCCATAGCCAGTTTTGTTATAGTCGTCGTACAACGCATTCATACACTTCCCATAAACGCATGTTCTCCTAGCGTGTGTGTGTAGACTTGTGGTTACGAAGCTCATGATACTCGCCTTCGGACCGCGGGTACACATCCATGTTCGAATACCACCTCACGAAGAAATTTCATTTCGTTTAACTTATTTCTGTAGTATTTTCACTCCATCTGGATCTCCTCTCATCTCAATCTCTCTGCATTACGTTATCTCCGTCAGCTTACTCCTTTTCCAGCTGCACCGAGTATTCGTCCTGGCCAGCCACGGCAGTAACTCAAGCAAGAACAGCTCCGCATTTGAATAACGACGGTGCAATCTAGCGAGTTCCTTGCCTTTGTTTTCCTGGAAAGCGGGCTTCGTAGCAACAAGCCTATTCGTGTGGCTAAGCATCCCGCGCCAACGATGCGACCAAGAACACACACACACACACACACACACACACACACACACACACACACACACACACACACACACACACACACACACACACACATATATATATATATATATATATATATATATATGAGCGAGTGAAAATCGATGGATCCGGTGAAATATGTGTCCCACCTGCCGAAACGTTAGTAAAGAATTTGTGTTTCGAACGTTTGTCACCCTCTTCCTCAAACACACACACACACACACACACACATATATATATATATATATATATATATATATATATATATATATATATATATATATATATATATATATATATATATATATAGGACTGTATATGCAAAAATAGCTTGGGTTGCCGCTAGTTTATAACAGAATTGACGATGCGCCTCTTAGAAAACGACGGTTTATTAAGTCAACGTTTCGGTCGGAGCCCGACCTTTTTCAAAGCCCGACCTTGAAAAAGGTCGGGCTCCGACCGAAACGTTGACTTAATAAACCGTCGTTTTCTAAGAGGCGCATCGTCAATTCTGTTATATATATATATATATATATATATATATATATATATATAACGAGAGGGAAGGGGGGTAAAGGGCTCGCTTTTATTTGTTGGAAACAAGTTAATGAAACAACAAACATTGAAGCCTAGCAAAGCATAGGGGAAGTTATTCCAATTCGTAATTATGATACTGTAACTTTGGGGTAATTAGAAAGGAATTAAAGTGGACGAAAAGACAAACCTGCCTTCGGTGGGAACCGAACCCACGACCTTCAGATATCGCGTCCGATGCTCTACCCACTGAGCTACGAAGGCGGTCGTCCCCCCGTCCACTTTATTGGGTATTTATGTATACGGAATCCTTGGAGTGTTAGGCAGCGCCACTCGTAGCCATGGCGGCGGGTATATATATAATATATATCTATATATATATATATATATATATATATATATATATATATATATATATATATATATATATATATATGTGTGGTGTTGTGTGTGTGTGTGTGTTCTTGGTCGCATCGCTGGCGCGGGATGCTTAGCCACACGAATAGGCTTGTTGCTACGAAGCCCGCTTTCCAGGAAACAAAGGCAAGGAACTCACTAGATTGCACCGTCGTTATTCAAATGCGGAGCTGTTCTTGCTTGAGTTGGGATATATATATATATATCTATATATATAGATATATATATATATTTATAGGGTGGTTTTGGGACGTAAGGCACCTCACAAATCAAATCTCTCATAGAGATTTGATTTCTGGAAGTGGGTCTGCCATTGATATATATATATATATATATATATATATATATATATATAGATATATATATATATATATATATATATATATAATATATATATATATATATATATGTGTGTGTGTGTGTGTGTGTGTGTGTGTTCTTGGTCGCATCGCTGGCGCGGGATGCTTAGCACACGAATAGGCTTGTTGCTACGAAGCCCGCTTTCCAGGAAAACAAAGGCAAGGAACTCACTAGATTGCACCGTCGTTATTCAAATGCGGAGCTGTTCTTGCTTGAGTTGGGATATATATATATATATATATATATATATATATATATATATATATATATATATATAGATATATATATATATATATATAATATATATATATATATAGCAAGGGAAGGGGGTCAAGGGATCGTTTTCGTTTTATTTGTTAGAAACAAGTTAACGAACCCAGGTGGTCTAAATTTCCGAAGCCCTCAACAACAGCGTTTCGCATAATTATAGGGTGGTTTTGGGACGTAAGGCACCTCACAAATCAAATCTCTCATAGAGATTTGATTTCTGGAAGTGGGTCTGCCATTGATATATATATATATATATATATATATATATATATATATAGATATATATATATATATATATATATATATATAATATATATATATATATATATATATATGTGTGTGTGTGTGTGTGTGTGTGTTCTTGGTCGCATCGCTGGCGCGGGATGCTTAGCACACGAATAGGCTTGTTGCTACGAAGCCCGCTTTCCAGGAAAACAAAGGCAAGGAACTCACTAGATTGCACCGTCGTTATTCAAATGCGGAGCTGTTCTTGCTTGAGTTGGGATATATATATATATAATATATATATATATATATATATATATATATATATATATATATATATATATATATATATATTATATATATATATATAGCAAGGGAAGGGGGTCAAGGGATCGTTTTCGTTTTATTTGTTAGAAACAAGTTAACGAACCCAGGTGGTCTAAATTTCCGAAGCCCTCAACAACAGCGTTTCGCATAATTATAGGGTGGTTTTGGGACGTAAGGCACCTCACAAATCAAATCTCTCATAGAGATTTGATTTCTGGAAGTGGGTCTGCCATTGATATATATATATATATATATATATATATATATATATATATATATATATATATATATATATATATATATATATATATATATATATATATATATGTCACTGCCAGATCCACTTTCATATTTTATGTTTTTATGTTATTTCTTCATTATACTCGGTGCAATTACAGAGGCGGCCGTAACAATGTTCTGGGTATAACGGAGCGTTCTTCGTGTCGGATGGCCTTTGCGAGGACCAGATTACAATGTATCACATAATCGAACTGCAGTACATTGCTTAGTGAAAAGGTACCGTTTGGTTGCCCTGGGCTTTTTTAGCTAGGATATACCGCTTCACTCCGTACGAATATGACTACGAGTGCAAACTCGGTACCTCGTTCGCCAGTTTATTCTGTATGCCTGTGAAAGTCCGTTTGAATAGTGTTGGAAGTTTCAAATGCTCGTAATGTCTCACGTAAATATAATCGCACCTGTTGGCTGACACATTCTTCCAGTCGTAAGTCATTCACGTCATGTCGCGCGTTCTCTCTGTCATCGAAACTGGCGATTACATTATCCGCGCGCCCAGCGAGTACCCGTTACCACTGAGTGCCTTTCACCAACTTGCACAGAACCACTAGCGTAGTTCACGAGTATTGCGGGAACGCATGCATGCAAAGCACACTCGTAGCCGTCGCCTTTTGGAAGCGTGCTCGCGACGAGAAGTCGCGAAGCGGCTTGCCGAGCGGCTCCGTAGTCGACTAGACTGAGGCATAGTAAGGGAGTAAAGGGGGGTTGGGGGAGCGCTTTAAGCGGTAGCGAGCGCGCGCCCGCTGCGGCTGCCGCGGTGACAAACGACGCCCGAAGCCGTCGACAGCGCGACTGTAATTTGATAGAGTTGACTTGACGCGGCATCGGCTGAGCGCCCATGCATCACTTGGCTGCCGCCGAACGGCGGGCGACCTTTTCCATATTAATGGGCACCGCGACGTTTTCGCGTGGCTGAGTGGCCGCGCTTAGGGCCGCCTGCCGCCTATTCGCGACTTTCCGGGCCGACCTGCGCTGCGAGTTGTTAAAAAATGGCGACGCGCGAGGCAGCAGGTTCGCCGCGGGGCATTATCGTTGGCAGCGTAGTCGAGTTTTCTTTAAAGCCGCTGTCTAATGGCCTGCGTATGCACACTGCTCTTATAGCTCTTTACTTACTGCATCTTACGGCTCCCTCGCTGTCGACGCCTGAACGCACACGAAGAGAACGTAAAAAGAAAAGCGACAGTTATTAAGAGAAGGACGTGTCACTTGTAGGAAGCACAAAGTTTGTTCCCTCGTTCTTTTCTTTATTTCGCCTCCACAATTGCCTTCGTAGCTCACTGAATATTCTAATGTATTCCTTCATTGCCGACTAAAATTTGCGCTTGCTGCTGCTTCTACAATTGCCACCTGTTTTTTGACGAAATAATAGCATTACGCAAAGTATTGCCAAGTGGCTACACCAAGTTAAACTCGACTGACAAATTTTACCCTTCTTTCTCTTCCAATGCAGGTATAAAAAGTACAAAAAGAAGCGTTAGTGTAACGAAATGAGCTGCTTCCTGCATAACCAGCCTACTAAACATGCCGACTAAGTTGCTATACAACAGATACCTCACTGTCATACATGCTAGAGTATTGTGTTTTTGGGAGACGTTACTGCTCACGTTCTTGGCAACGAAGTGCACCAGTTCAATTCCACGAGAATAAGATAACAAAAGTAAATAAATGAACTCCAGTTTCGTTAGAAATGAGTACCGGTACTGTTTTATTGCTCCAACGAATAATATAGCATAAAGTGGCGTATTCGTAACCTTAATGGAGATGTAGAAATTCTAAATTGCAGTGTAATGAATGTGTATGAAACATCTACTTGCCGAAATTGCAATCACGGTCGTATACACACACACACACACACACACACACACACACACACACACACACACACACACACACATATATTACAGTCATATATCTATATATACATATATACTAGCCGCATATATACTAGCTACAATATATATATATATATATATATATATATATATATATATATATATATAGATCATCAGGAATCAGATGAAGGCCGGTCTCCGGCTGAAACGTTGAATAAACGCTTTCCGCATTTTTTTGCCAATTCCGAGGGTCTACTACTCATCTATATATATATATATATATATATATATATATATATATATATATATATATATAGATGAGTAGTAGACCATATATATATATATATATATATATATATATATATATATATATATATATATAGATGAGTAGTAGACCCTCGGAATTGGCAAAAAAATGCGGAAAGCGTTTATTCAACGTTTCAGCCGGAGACCGGCCTTCATCAGGAATCTGACAAGTTGTCCGCATGCAGCGAAGAGTCTAGGAGGATGTAATCATATTTGGCACTATAGCATCTAAGTATGCGCTAAATGCATATCTGCACCCTTCTGCGTATGTCATAAGACTGCCGCAGGCTATGAGAGAGATACTTGAGACACTGTTCCTTGAACGTGGGGTAGTGAAGCCTATAATGTGCAAGTACGAACAGAGCCCACAGGACCTGGCATTCTGAATCCGTCAGTGAGCAGTGTGAAGCGCCTAGAAGACAGCCGTTTTTATCCTTTTCACTTTTGCGATTCCCGCCAGGAATATTTCGGTCTAGGTTTCCAATGTTCTAGGTATAACAACTCACTGGGATATGTCAAGCCGCCTTCAACACTAAGTCTTTCATTATGAAAAACTGCAGAGCGCAAATTAAGAGCGGTACATACAGAAGAACAGATACATCACGGCACATATACAACCCCATCCAGATTTTCCTCTGTCCCGTTCCTAATTTGCGCTCTGCAGTTTACCACGATGGACTTCGTACTAATTGCAAGACTGAACTAAAGCAGACCAAAGAGGAAATTAAAAAAAAATCTGATGAATGCTTACAGACGTTTCCACTCGTTCACGTGAAATAAAGACAAATAAAGTACAATACTCCGTATTTATGAATTCTTATTGAACTGCAAGCCACGTTGATAGCAAGTGATAAGCAACTCGCGTTAATGGAATCTCGTTTCCATCCACGACAGTTGTGTTGTCGGAAACCGTGCGGCTAATGAGTTCGCCGTATAGCTTGAGGGCGACAGTGCTGAGCCCGTCCCACAAACGCTGGCTCGAGTTTTTTCCGGCACTCCGTGTCGCTAACGTCGTTGCGTTGCCTGCGGTTGTCCGTGGAATTCGCATTGGCTCGTTCTTGACAGACGGCTCCAGAGCGGCCCTGCTACAACACGTCACCCTGTACATACGCACCTCCTTATCTCACCATCCTCATCTATCACTATTTTTTTTCTTCCCTTTAGCCCTTCTCAAGCGTTCTCTGTCCCTTTAATTCCCCCACCCCCTGAGTGCTTCGGTTGAGGTGACCTCACTGAGAGACAGTTACCGTGCACTCTGCACCCTATTTTCATCACTTCCTTAAATAAATAGAATGTCTCTCTCTCTTCTCCAGCGTATACAGTAGCAGACCATAGCAAATTACATCTCACTCCGACCCCTCTGCTTTTCTGTAAATAAACTTCTCTCTCTCTTTTGGCTGCGTTCTTGCAGCACATAACCTCTCTCACAACGCTTCAAGTTCAAGTTCAAATTCAAGAGACCAAATACCATATTATTGTTCTCTACCGTCCATTTATTTGTCCGAGACATTTTTTTCCCCGCTACACTTGAGGCCAAATAGGCAGCACACCGTGCCGCCGCCGGACGAAAGACACCGACTCCAGGGCGTCAATCTTCACGTACCCGTAATGTTACAGGGGTGCTGGTCACAAGAAGAGTAGTTTAGAAAGAACTGTTAGGCTTGAAGTAGAGAAAGAGAATCGTTGAAAACGATCGCTCAGGCAAAGTCCTACATGTGGGCTAGTGTTCATCACGGGAATCTTCAAGTCCACTTGTCGTATGAAGCGACTATACCCTTGTTCGTCGTCGTTTCGTCACTTCAGAGGCGCTGCTAGGTGCATCTAAAGACAAGTCTCTGAATAAGCGGTGAATGCCGCATTGTGTGCCGACGTACACACAATGTGGCTCCTAATTTCCAAATGTTGGGCTACAAATTGTCAGCGGCCTCACTGATTACTGTTCATTACTTCTCTTCACGTTTCGTAACTGCGATAACTGGTCGAACGTGGAGTTGCGCAGCATAGCCGTGCATTTCGGTGCCAGGACACTGTATGTACATAAAGTGAATCCACATTACTCAAAATGCCGTGTAAGTGCACAAGAACTACAGGAAAAAAAGCTGTTGTCATGTCTTAGTTTGTTCACATGTATGCGAAATTGATCAATGTAAGAAGGTAAAGCTACAGCAAGTTTTTGAGTGAGAGGGGAGCGTAAAGACCAATTGCCGATTCTTCAGGCACATAACAAGCGAGGTGGCACTTTCTTACGTCATTTAAGGCGTGGACCCGTATTCACTTACAATTTCTAGGCTAAAATTTTATCCGAGAGAGAATCCCTAGCGAATTCTGGTGCTCTGCTCACCAATATCTTGCAACGTTTATAAGCTAAATGATTCCCGAAAGCCAACCATGATGTTCTACTCATGAGAACAAAGAAAAAAAATGCCATATTATGAGGGAAAAATATTACAAGGAAATATTACGCAATAGAATCGAGAAGAAGAGACAAAAAAAAAAAGAAAATCAAACGAGGGAGGGCGTAGTATCGCCTACGTGTCTTTCCTCGCGTCTCTCTGCCGCTGTGGAGGCCCAGTTAAAAGATGTCATAAATTTCGTCGGCAGCGCTTAGCAGTAAAATGTTGCGCAGCCCCAACCACATGGCACAGCTCCCTATTTCTCCGATCCCTCTTCCCCCCCCCCCTCTCCTCCTCCTTTTTTTTTTTATGTGAAGCGCACAGCAACGGCCGCGACTTGTGACCGCAGCCCACGGTGCCAACGCGTCGGGCAGCGAAAAGGGTCACGTTCTCGCTTCTCCGCACTTTTCGCCGGGCGAGCCTCGTAAGTCATTAGCCAGTTGCCGTCTTCCTCGCTGTTTGTGCAGAGCCTGAACAGGGAGCGGGGGATGGCGAAGTGGCTTGCCGGCAGCAGAGGGGAGCCTACGCGCTCGAAAAAACAGCGCAGCAATCAGGGCGGCGAGCAGCAAGCAACACCCTCGCTTTTCATTTGGAGGTGAAGCGCACAGGCGGGCTCTTAGGCTTAATCGCGCCTACGTGCGTGGTGTGCTCGCTGTAGCACCACCTAAGAGGGAACGAAGTAGGGGGCTGCGCGGAGTTAGCGCTGCCTCGCTCTGCCTTTGCCGCTGGGCGCACCAAGAACAAGGCGCGCGCACTTTTCAACCCGGTGCGCGACGACGGCCGGCTGCGCGAAACGGCTCTTCTCCTTACCGGCGCTACGTGAGCTGCAAGTGGACCACGACGGTCGGTGTACTTGCGTGCAGCGAGCGATGACTGCAGCGCGCTAGACACCGGTGTCGAGCGTCCAATGGCCGCCGAAACGCGATTTCACGAGGGACCAACTCCGCAGTGACAGTCAAGTGGTGGCTTCGGAAAACTGACGCGCATTACCGAAAGGTTAGCCTCACAGTATACAAGCGACATACGGACGCCTCTTCCGAATTAGAGGTGAACACTTACTCTTGCATGACATGACCAGAGTTGATCAGGCTTCGTTATCAGAGTGTGACGTCAGTATTACCGCGTGGCAAAGCTAATCGCGGCGCTCACCTCGAGGATGCTTCTCGTACGTAGCCCGCGTTCCGCAAGTTAGGCATTCTGCTTATCATCACTGCTATAGGCTTCAAAAAAGGAAACATTGCAGCTGTTTATGAAAAGTACATCGTGCGGTTTGAGGCGACGCGGACATTGTTTCCTGTTAGGCTATGCAAGGGACAGCGTAGTGGAAGTGACAAACGACGGCCGTGGTTCCGATGCTTCATGCCTACTTGCTCTTAAAATCATGGTGCGTACCCGTATGGGTGCCTAACCAAAAAGTACAGCACTTAGGTAGGGCATTTATAAGACGAGCAGTTACAGCCCCGTGCTGCCACTGTTTCGTGGTTAACATCATGTAACCATGGCTTTGGCCATGGTTACAGAGTAAAAGGAAAATAGCAGCGGCATGCACAACCGTGTTCTACGTTCTTGCTAGCTTCGTCCTCGAAATATGGTTCTAATAAAACGTCACCTCTCGTAATTATAAAGAAAACCCACTTACGCGTACAGCACTGCTGTCTTTACATGAGATATTCCGAGCGAGTTACCAAGCTGTTGTAAACGGTTTCTTGCAGGGCAACATATATGCAATTCGCATGGATTGCGTCAGCTTTTGAATTGCAGTATACATTTATTAATTTCGATCCTCCAGGTGGAAAGCGGCAATAAAGCTCCCGTGCACACATCAGGCAAAGATAACGGTCTATAGCTGGAATGAACACAGGTGGCTTACTTTACAATTTTGGTCGTTTGAAAGTGCTCTCTGTCACTTCTAGCCTACTTTCAAGAGAAATGACTGGCGTTTTTTCTCAGAGACAGTTATAGCGTAAGACCTTTCTTATGTGCACAGGTTGTGTAGACATATGCACAGTAATTCTTGCGCTAAAATTGTTCGTGAAGAAATTTTGCCAAACTCAATGCCGCGTATAACTAGCTCCGAAGGAAATTCCTTGTGCATGCGAGTCCTGGGTGTGCATTGCCAAATACTTTTGTTCGTAAGCATTCTTGGCGAATGAACGCTTGAATTTCGTAATATTTCCTCTAGCACCAAGATCACGCGTAATTTTCTTTTACGGAAAATTCTGACTTATGCTACCACTATGACACACATGCCGATTCAAGATTGAGTATGCAGTCTCGAGTCTGGAAGAGCAATCGCAACTGTATTTTTTTTTTATTGACAGCTCGACATTGAGGAGCACACTCGTTGAGATAGTGAAAACCATATTTTTCAGCAGCAGTTAACGTGAAGTCGAATCAATGATTTACGCATGACGCGGTCCGGTGCGTGTCCACCGGCCATTGCACGCAACTGGCACAAACGGGGCAGCTCCCCGGGACAAGGCGTTCTTCTGAGCGCGTCAGCACTGCTGCCAAAGGCGCCGACAAGGAGAATTACGCCACGTGTTGATGAGGCTGCCAGGCTCCCCAGGGGTGCCCTGATGTTCCTTCTGGCTGGTCCAAATGTAGCTCTTAATTTTTTATCATCCCTAGCGTTCCCTTGTTTCCCCCCCTTTTTCCCCCTCTGTTCTAACGGGTCGTTCCCGCGAGTTTTGCGACACGACTGGGCATCAGCTGTGCCATCCGGCGATGTGAGCTGAGAAAAAATATAAATAAACTATAAAAACCACCCAAGGCCTCGTTAGCCGTCATAGCCGTAGCTGCTGTCACTGCTGTTCCGACGTATATTCTGCGTTTTGCCTCGACAACGACAATAGGGTGCCTAGTTGAAGGTGTTTCAACTGCGTCACGGAATTCCGAGGCAAGCTTTTTTCGCATCAGAGAACGACGCGCTAATTACTGGCTTTTGGCTCGTGCGTCATTGGTTGTCAATAACAGATTTTAACGTGGTGCAAAAAGCTGAGCGCTATCGGGCGGTGACTCTAAGGCCAGCTTTGTCCTATACGCTGCAGGCTTCTTGTGTCTGGCAGGAGTTTAGGTAGCAGGCAAGCTGCGCATTTTTAACGTGATCTCCTGAGCTGTTCTTCTTAAGCCAGAAGCCAACTGACAACACGCCTTCTTCACCTTGTACAGCTTCGGTCTACCCTGCATGGTGCAGTCATAGTGTTGGCAGGATGCGTTCAAACGTCAAATGGGTGGCGAGTTAAGGCTTGAGTGTGCGTCTTGCTATTCTTGCACTTTTAAATGCTTTAGCATTCCCTCGTCAGCTCGACACAAAAATTTGCGTGTGTCTGTGACACGAGGTGATAAAAAAGTGCGTAAAACAAAGTTTCTAGGGATTACTATCTATATATATCCAGACGGCATGAAAGTCTGTAGAGACACGCACAAAATGCTTACGTATCGGAAAGCGAAAGCACGCACAGTCGTGCCCACGCACTAGGCACACGTGTAGTCAGGTGCACCTAAAACCCACCGTGGACGACTGTTACCAAGCTGGCTTGGCTCCTCAGTCGCCCGCAAATTACAAAATTTAAACCCCTATAGGTGTAAAAGGGGTGTTTCCGTCACCAGCACCATTGTTGACGCCCTTCCCGCACCATTGTTTTTGAATATTCAGTGTTCGTAAATAAAACAACCTTTCAACACTCCATTTCCGGCTAACTTACACGCTTATTTTAAGGGTGCACATGAAAAAGCTACAGATGTATAATAACTTCTTGCCAGTTTGGCGTTGAATATTAGGCGGGTTTAGATTAACCGATCTGTGTGATGCAAGACTACCACCCACCCTAAATTGGCAGGATTTCCGTGGATTGTTGTTTTTTTAATTGCGCAGAGCAATAATTTGTCCACTAGCACTGCACGTCAGGCCAATATCTGGATCATATATGCCGGAATGCCGGCGTATGGCTATGAAAGCCGACAGTTCTAAGTTGGGCGTTAGTTCGATATGCTTGCTTGAGTGCATGTTAGTGTGTACAGGTGCGATGACCTTGCAATGTCATGTCAGTCTGTATTCTGTGATGATAAATGTCGAAAAAATCAAATGCTCTTCGACTCGCGGTATGATCGCAAAGCACAGCCTCCATTTTTGCTATACACCTCAAGCAGCGGGTGTAGATGTCCTTTACATCCTTAAATGTGTTAAAATTTTTATAGTGCGGGATAGGTTTCTACCAAGTCCGCACTCCTTAGGAGTTTGTTTTCCATGGAAACAGTTTTCCTCCTGCTCACTGAGGAAATCTTACGATATAAACACTCAGAGGCAGTCGCACAAAGCGAACCGCCATACAAACCGGGAGGCCTACGCTTACCGCGTTCTGTAGGATTAATGACGACAATAGGCGTTGGTAAATGAGAAGGTAATTAGCTACCTGCAAATACTTATCTTAGTGCCGGACACGCGCCGCCGAATTTTCTCGGATAGGAATGAGTTCTGCGAATGAAATGCTTCACATGCACTTAGATCCTTGTCCACTGAAACGACAATGAATTCGCTCAGAGACGCCCGGCTTTCATAGGATGGAGGGATTCGGCGACTTCGAAGGCTCCTCACTTTTATTCCATCCCTGAATCCGTGTAATTTGGGCTTTACAACAGAGAACTCATTAAAGGGCGCCGACAGAATATATCGGGATTGGGTCATGCCTACCCGTCCGGCTTTAGAGTACGGGCGTAATTAATGCGGGTTCAAATTTAGTTCTTCTTCTTGCCTTTCCGTAAGAAAATAAAAATAATAATGAAGACGAGCCACCTATCCTTTGTACCTCACCAACACATACACACATGAACGAAGCGAGAGAGCGACCTTTGTGACGGCCCCGACTAACAAAGGCGCCGCGTATTGTTATCAAAATAACTCATCCATCCTTATTCATCAGCTCTGCTTGAAAGCGCAAAGTATATAAAGTAGGACAGCGGCTCGACGTTCTTGCATATGAATAGAATGAAGGCTGTAGCGGCGTAATGGAAACAACTTGCGAGTAGGATATGAGAGCGGGAAAGCTATTGAAATCCAGAGATAAGAAATTATCTTTTCCCTTTGACATGCAAATTGTCGGTCCTCTCAAAAGAGGCTGATTCTTTTATCCAAAACTTACGACCAGTCGTTAAGCTCTACTCTGTGCCAAAAACTTCCAGTATACGCTCACTATAGCCGGGTGCGCACTCGTGGCCCCTTGTCACTATAGACGACGAGTGCGCGGCCTCTGGCGAGCACTCGGTGCCTGACGGTCGTGTACAGGCCATTGATCGACAGGCGCTGCGGAGTAAACAAAATGTCGGTCGCGGTGCAGAGATTCTGCTTTCTTACCGCGTTTTGGAAACGAGGAGCTTTAGCGCAGACCTACAGCCACTCCTCACACTTCCCCTGCGGTCTTGCTGGAAGCGCGTTTGAGTAGATGTTCTCAAGGCGTTTTCAACACAGCCACCGAAACCGATAGAGCAAATAACGTTACGGTGATCTTATCTTCAGCGTTATTTGGTAGCGTTTGTTCAACTAGGAAAACTGGGAAGGCTGCCGACCCAAAGGCAATAAACATATGGCCTCTGTGATCCACTTCTGGTTCGGACGGACGCGATACCGGCACGTGGTGGCACTAAATGGGCGGACGGGGCCCCGAGATCGCATGCTTTAGCGTGCCGTCTATGACATCTGTTTGCCGATTTGAGAGCGAGCGAATGGGCTGTTTTTGAAACGAAACTATGAGTTCCCTATACAAGGTGCCGCGCAACAATATTTAGCTCAGCACAGTGCTCAGCATTCATCACAGATAGGGAACGGCTTCCGATTAAGTTCAAAAAGCGTTTCAAGGCCCCCTTAACTGTATACCTTGCATCACAACAAATCTGCTTATTATTTTTTTTTTCAGGAGGCACCATAATCGTACGCGAAAGCGGTGACCAGCCAGTCGGTTTGCTGGTGATGTCGTGAACGAATGTGTAGCCCCACAAACATTACAACTGCTGCCCATATTTTAGGAAGTTTCCCATTCAAAGGCGGAATCCGTAAGCCCTTTACTTCGTGAACACTGCGAGTCATTGTTAATATAAGGATTAGCCGTAATATATCCTTACGAACTGTAGTGCAGTGCCTCTTGGAAACACATACCCAGATATTTCCTTAGTTCACACGCCCTGAAACGTGAACCCGATGCACAGGTGTGAGGAGGCCCCTGCATATAAAGCCGTCTTATATTTCTCAGCTGTAAAACTAAAGCTGCAGTCTTCTATCCGTAGTACAACAACAAATAAGCTATGCTCCCAGTTCGGAAATAAAAAAAGGAAAAACATATATCTGACATGACGAACTAGAGAAGCACATAACTTTTTCGAGCTAGGAAGTCTATGCACTCGTATGTCAAAGTGTAGAATCTACTCTTTCGATTTATATCACGGAGTGTCGCAATGACTACGTCGTTGTAATTGATGACCACAACATGCGGTCTCACGAATTACGACGTAGGTAGGATATTGTGGGGGAGGGCACACAAAGCCCACAAACCGAATAACAAGGGTTACATTTTTCATGAGCTGGCTTTTAGAATTCCAGGGGACCATTTCGGGAGAATATTTCGCCGAGGAGCCATCGTACGGGGGAGCGCATTTCCTCTCTCTATTTTGCATCGTGGAGCTAGTCTGCACAGCGCACGCTATAAAAACGAAACTCCTGCCGGCAGACCAACCAACCATTTTGCGTCAGCGCAGACGAGCAATTATTTTCACGGTGCAGCCCGACTCCCTGCGCTGTTGACACAGGCACGCTACTCTAGCAGGCGACTTTTTGACTCGCGGGCCAGGAACCCGGTGTGCGGTTCCTAGACGGCGGGCATGAATCAAATTCCGGACAGAAAGGGACGACCAGGCACAGCGAGGAAGGGCCTCTGCAAACTTTCACCATGCCGACGTCGCCCGAACGCTGATGGCAGCAGCCGCGGGCGACGCAAGACGAATGCCTCGGGAAGAACGATGTTATGCGCGCTCACACTGCGGCCCCATCACTGGGCGAAGAAGCTGGCTCCCTTGATTACGCTCACAGTAAATCAGGCCCGCGGGCTATACAGCCTCCTGCCGCCCTCGTGACGCAAGAGCGCGTGGCTGTCTCGGTGATGCGAGGAGCCGCCCGCAGAGACGACGTATATTCTGTCGCTGCTCGGAAAGCTCATTCGCCGCTGAGGCCTCCCTTTGGGCAACGTCGACATAAAGCTGAAACTCCAACCACTAAAAATGAACCTGAATGCATCAGCTTGTCCCCATGTTTGTGACGGCGCTTGTGTGCAGATTTCTCCATTGTGTCCCGTCTATGCTACACAGTCCGCCATCTAGTGCGCAATAAAAACGCGCCCATTTCCGTAGGGTTGACTGGCAGCGAACATATTGGCATACCAGTATGTTCACTATAGCTTTCCCAAAAGCTACCAACCCTTCGAGAATATACGATAGCACGGCCAGTCATAAAATGAAGGTTTGTTATAGAATACGAGAACGAGTGCATTTGGTTCTTCACCTGACTTTCCCCCCGCGCAAATCGTGTAGCGATGATCCTGGATGAAGGTGACATACTTCAAGTTGGTGACGTGCTTGTATACTGCTCCGCACATCATGACGGTCGGAACTTACCTTTCAGCTCTCAGTATACGTCCGCGCTCGACGGCCTTGTGAAGAATACTCGACGTTTATGCAACACTCGATACCAGGTTGCCCCGCCACTGTGGATTGATATGAATGCACGATTTCTATAGCTGGTGTAAAACAGCTCGCGATGCTCTGCTACAGAGCCCCTTTTTGCAACTAAGTGTAGTCGCTCCAGCTTCAAGGTGTCGTAACACGTGCTTTAATTAGAAAAGGCTAGAAGTCTCTGGATTTTGACAAGAAACGACGCCACAGCATGATATACTACGACTAGATGCGGCCAGCGTACTATTATGTGGTCTGCCAAGTCAAGCAACCGCAGATGGAGTGCTAGCATGTGTAGCTTGCGTCGTGAAGCATTACAATTAAAAACTGCAATACGAACTGCGACAGCGTGCGTATGAAACAATTATCCGCTTCTCCGAGTGATTGGTGGTGAACACCTTGCACTGCAAGAGGCCGGAAACATCGGGTGTCGGAAGTTTTTTGTTTTTTTTTATTTGACACGCGAAAGAAATCGTAAAGAAAAAAAATTGGCCGCGTATCTCCGTGCTTCGCTGCAAATGTCGAAAGACGACAGTCTTCTACCGGCCGTACTACATGAGTCGCGGTTCATCTGCGGTTCGGCACGAGCTTCGGGCGTCTGTTCAGCCACCGGGTACGCTTGCTTAGCCTCTCGGTCAGTGACAATCGCGCATCGCGCACCTCGTCTCTTTCCTGTTGCCTCCGGGCGCGCCTCGATTCACGATCTTTCGCTAGCCGCTGGGCTCGTTGCTCTGACGTTTCCTGGGCGCGCTTGAGACGACGGGCATCGGCACGCCGGCGCTTCTCCGCTGCAATCTGCTCGTCGGTCTTTTCCCTGCGTTGTCTGGGCATGTCTTGTAGAGTGTGTTCTATATCATCAAACGGCCATTTATGTTTTGCGTTGCCTCAGACAGCGCCCCGTCTATGTTGAATCGGCCGCATGTGGCTGGCATTGATGAAATGGAAGCAGCGCTGCGTGAGATATGGACGCCATCTGGCCATGATATCGGGAAACGCAAGAAGCTTGCGTAGTACGCAGAGCTACTGGTAGGTGGCAGCACCGTGTCGTTTTACCGAAGCGTAGGAAACGTCCGCTTTTTGGTTCATAGCGTCGCATTTTTAGCGCATCCTAACAAGCACTAGGGTCTTTAGAATTACGCATCTCTGGATTTTGACAAGAAACGACGCCACAGCATGATATACTACGACTAGATGCGGCCAGCGTACTATTATGTGGTCTGCCAAGTCAAGCAACCGCAGATGGAGTGCTAGCATGTGTAGCTTGCGTCGTGAAGCATTACAATTAAAAACTGCAATACGAACTGCGACAGCGTGCGTATGAAGCAATTATCCGCTTCTCCGAGTGATTGGTGGTGAACACCTTGCACTGCAAGAGGCCGGAAACATCGGGTGTCGGAAGTTTTTTGTTTTTTTTATTTGACACGCGAAAGAAATCGTAAAGAAAAAAAAATTGGCCGCGTATCTCCGTGCTTCGCTGCAAATGTCGAAAGACGACAGTCTTCTACCGGCCGCACTACATGAGTCGCGGTTCATCTGCGGTTCGGCACGAGCTTCGGGCGTCTGTTCAGCCACCGGGTACGCTTGCTTAGCCTCTCGGTCAGTGACAATCGCGCATCGCGCACCTCGTCTCTTTCCTGTTGCCTCCGGGCGCGCCTCGATTCACGATCTTTCGCTAGCCGCTGGGCTCGTTGCTCTGACGTTTCCTGGGCGCGCTTGAGACGACGGGCATCGGCACGCCGGCGCTTCTCCGCTGCAATCTGCTCGTCGGTCTTTTCCCTGCGTTGTCTGGGCATGTCTTGTAGAGTGTGTTCTATATCATCAAACGGCCATTTATGTTTTGCGTTGCCTCAGACAGCGCGCCGTCTATGTTGAATCGGCCGCATGTGGCTGGCATTGATGAAATGGAAGCAGCGCTGCGTGAGATATGGACGCCATCTGGCCATGATATCGGGAAACGCAGGAAGCTTGCGTAGTACGCAGAGCTACTGGTAGGTGGCAGCACCGTGTCGTTTTACCGAAGCGTAGGAAACGTCCGCTTTTTGGTTCATAGCGTCGCATTTTTAGCGCATCCTAACAAGCACTAGGGTCTTTAGAATTACGCATCTATGTATTTTCTACTAAAGGAACACACCACCTAATAATTACGTATTGATGTTGCGCCTCAGATATGCGTAATATTTGCCATTTGGTCGACTGTGTTCACAAGTATGAACGCAGCTACCAGTTCAAGATGGGTGGTCATTGAGGAAGGGGTTAAACTTTCGCCATTCTACTGAATCGAAAAGCAGGATAGGCAGACAGACAGACAGACAGACAGACACAAACCAAAATTTCTGCGTTGAAGTATCCCATGAAAGACTATCGTCTTTAAAAAATAGCGCTGATCCCTCTGTCATAGGAATCTGTATAACACGAATGTGAAACCTGTCTTCGCGAACTTGTGGAATGCATAAGTGGCAGTCTGGCGAATCGAGGGGCGGGAGATGGCTTGGGTACTGTGAACATGTGAACAGGTTAAATCTAGACATCAGAGGCACCTTCGACACGGCACAGGGATTCTCGACAGTTGTACACGAGAGAAAGTTTTCGAGCGACTCCCATTGCTCTGGAAAAACTGACTTGCACGCGCCAGAGCCGTGCGCAAGCCTGCCATAAACGAGGATCGTCCGCAAATGGTGACGCCTTGAAAGAGAAACCGAACGAGTTGTCAGCGGATCGTTTTGTGAAAAAGCAGCCCACTGCAACGAAAGGCCAATCATTTGCTTGTCTACGGCCGTCTTTGCGATCCTGGAGCAGTGCGCGTCGCAACTCAACACACCTGGCCACGCAAGACAAATTTTGTAGCGGCCGCGTTCGTACTTTGCCCCTGGAACGCGCCATCACGACGCCGCCACGGCCCTAACTTCCTCGGCGGTCGAGACGCGTACACTACCGCAGCGCTGACTGCCGGCGCGAATCAGCACGACAATTTACTTCGCTCTATCGTTCCTAGATGGCGGTACCACCGCAGCAAAGCTAGGCTAATCAAGAGTGCAATATAAGGGAGGCGATATTAATTTAACACCAATTTTGCTTGTTAAACACCATAGTTCACTGTACTAAACACCTTTGCTTTAACCAGACAACAATGAGATGAACTTTTAAAGGCTATAGTAAAGATATAAGGCCAATCGGTTCCATGTAATAGTGATGTTGCGGTGGTGTATCGGTAGAGCATCCAGCTCATTTCGTCAATTCCCGGTTGAAGGTGGGTTGGAGTCCGCCTGGGTGGAACTTTTTCAGAGTGTATGTAAGTTCATTTTTTCAAAGATCCACCTCCGTTACAGGAAGTACGTCATTGATTTCTTGGTGGACCCCGGCATAAAGCAACTTCGAGTTAAAAAATGGCGCTGATCCCTCTGTCATAGGAACCGATATAACACGAAAGTGTAAAGACCCGTGTACACTAGCGGATGGATGGATGGATGGTATGAGCGTCCCCTTTGTAACGGGGCGGTGACATGTGCGCCACCAGGCTCGTAAGATTTAAGAACTTTTTTTCTCTCTTGAAGTTTTCCTCATGCCTTTTAAATTTACCTCAATGAAATCGATCATACCATCGATCATACCTTCAATGAAATCGATCAAAGTAGGGAGCCTACATGACTGCAGTCATGTAGGCTCCCTAGATGGATGGATGGATGGATATTAGGAGCGTCCCCTTTATAACGGGGCGGTAGCCGGGCCACCAAGCTCTAGCTTTATTTCTTTTTCGTTTACAACCATTTCTTTTCCCGAATCACACATATTTTCACAACTAATTTTTTTCCTCGTCTATTTATTTTATCTATTATCGTTCTGCTGTGATGTAACAATCTTACCCGAACTACCTTGCGCTTTTGTTTGCTCCATACTTTTGCGCCACCAATGCTCTAAGCGCCTTTTACTTATATCTATCGCCGGCATGTTCAGCTTTCCCCTGTTACTCCTGAAACCCATGGCCTCCTGTAGGGTAGTGTCCACAGCTACACCTGGGTGGACATCTGTACATTCAATCAAAATATGGTCTGTCGTTTCCCTAGCTTTTCCACAGCACGTACATGTATCCCCTTCTTTATTGAATTTCGCTCTATAACTTCGGGTTCTCAGGCAACCGGACCTTGCCTCAAACAGTAAAGCGCTTCCCTTTGAATTATCGTAAATTTTTTCTCTCTTGATTTCGTCTTTCGCTTTTAGGTAGTTGTTCAATGCCGGTTTCTTCTCCATTCTTGCTATCCAATCCGAGTTCTCCGCCGCTCTGACCATGCTCTTAACGCTCTTTTTCGTCCCATCCGTTTCGTTACTGGATGTATACTTACTGGTAAGAATAACGCGAGCGGCGCGCCGCCGGCGGCAAAACGCGAGGCTCCGAGGCTGCTGCACGGCGGGATTCTCGTGCCGCTAGAGGGATCGCTCCGTGCGCAATTTCTCGTGGCGCGCCTCCTGCCGCCGGGGAGGGGACCAATCAGTGTCCCCGTCCGTGACGTACGCGCTCCATCGCGGATCATGCGGACACGCCCGGAGGCTCGTTTTGTACCTGTGCGGTGGCTCGCTTGCCCCTCGCGCTCGTTCGCCCGAAGGAGGCGGGATTTTGCGGGACTGCAGCCGCGGTTCGCCGCGAGCGGTGTGGCTGTGTCGCTGCCGAAGCGTTTCTCCGCCGGTGGCGCACCGCGTGCGTTTTAAATGCGGAGCATTTCTTAGTCGCACGATGTCGCGCTTCGGCGTCGGCGGCCGGCGGCGCCGTCAACACCCCCACTGCGCATGCTCGGCTCTTCCCGTGCCGGCCCATGAAGACACCCGCAAAACTGTCGCTCCAGGCGGGCGTTCAGCAAGCCGAGCATGCGCAGTGGGGGTACAGTGCCTAGAAAGTATATTTTCTAGGCACTGTAGTGGGGGTGCGGACCTCTCCCCCGTACTCCTCTCCCTCGAACGCGGGCGGTGTGTATATAAGCGGCGGAGCGCGCGTTCGGAATTCAGTCAAGGGCGTCTTGGCTTTCGCTTGACTTGACGCTTTGCTCAAGAATAATAAAGACGAAATAACAATTAAGCATTCCCAAACCATACCCAATTACGCAACATTCACGCGATACCCCCACCACTCTGCGACGCATTTACTCGAGTTCCCCCCGTGGGAAGATGCAGGCGTAATTTTTTCCGCTAGTGTCCTCACAGAAGTAGTTGAATGTTTACTGCACGTCGAGATGCCGCGCGACAACGCCATCACATATGTTCACTTGCGCGTCATTGACCCGTCAACGTCGTTGCCCTTCTTTCACGCCTAATAGATCAGTTTTATTCATCGGTGTCCCCACGTGAAGCAGAAGCCCGCGTGGAAATACCACTGGGCTGGCCATAGCTGCATTATGCTGGCAATGAGGCGTGACATAGTCATACGACGGGAAAAACAATTAGCGCAGCGCTGTTGTCACCGAACGCGTTCACTGCGAGCACCCTGGGCGAGAGAGCACCACGTTGCAGCGACAGCGGTCCAGCGGCGGCAGCCTCCGTTGCGTTGAGAATACGGAAGCAATTGCCAGGTGCTTGTTAGTGCTATGCTTCAGACTGCGCTTAACCTCTCCTAGATGGCGCACGTGCACATTGAGGGAGACAGGAAGGGCTGGTAAGGAGTGAGTGAGTGAATGAAAAACTTTATTTGCCAGTGTGTTTGGGGGCTGGTAAGGAAGGATATGGGGCGCGTTTGTGTGTCTTTTAGCCAGCGCTCGGCACCTTTCGTTGTGGAACGGGCGCTCGTGGGTTCGGTTCCCAGCGCGATACGTTAGCTGAAATTTTCCTGCTGGTTTTTCTTGTTTACACCTGTATACTTTACTGCGCCATATCCGTTACAGGAAATGACGTTGAGGACTTGGTGGAACTCGGCATAAAAAGCACTTTCGTGTTAAAAAAGAAAGAACATCTTCGAGTATTAGCTAATATGCCGTTGGCAGACTGCCCGCTAGGTATAACGTAGATCGTGCTTGCTCCGATGCGACATCAACGCAATATGTATAGTCCCACGCCCCGGCACATTTTACTTAGGTGCCGCGAACTCTCATGAAATGTCGGTAGACATTTCGCGGCAGTTATTTGAAGGAAACATGCGAAACGCAAATGTAACACACACACACACAGAGCGAGAGAGAGAGAGAGAGAGACGACGCATTGCGCGATAAGAAGCGGCGCGTCCGATTACAGGATTTGACGTAATCGTTAGAACAAGCAGTCTTTAAGATATATTTATAGTGCGATCAGGAAGCTGAGAATAAATTCTGAAAGCTGCTCGCTCGCAAGTGCTCATCGCTACTGACTGGTGGCATCACACGTTAGAATGCACAGTGGCTGCAATCGGCTGCAGTTTTCTTGAATAGGATCTAAGCTCAAGAGTGACCGCTTCTTGCGAATATAGGTCTTTTTTCGTAACAACTACTCATTCAGTATTGTTATGAATAAATATCGTGGTGATGACACTTATTCATCGCTTGAACAAGAAGCCAGTGGCCGCTGACGAAGTTGTCGCCGCTCGCGCTTTCATCAAATACATTCGGTGAGGGCACGGGAGACGTGACAGATTCTACGACACCGCATCATCTATACTGCGTACAAATAAACGTGGTGACCTACTAAATGACTGAACTGTCGAGAGGCGGCCGGCATGCCAATTAAATGGCGTTCGGAGACGTGTTTCATCCGCTTGGTTGTTCTGCCGGTTCGTAAGAAGAAGGCCACGGTGAATAATCGGTGGCATAACAATGAATTGCGTAACGTTCTGGCATGTAACTGCGCACTTTGTGAAACATGTCAAACAAAACTACGCCTTTAGCTTTTACAGCGAAGCTGTATGCCTCTGCCAGCCAAAGCGATTTTTGTCGCGTGGTCAACGTCAACAGGAAATTGTACGCTAAAAAAGAAGGGAAGCCAGCATAGCGCGGTGGAGATGAGGAGAGGCGCACGGCGAGGGGGCGCGGCGCATGCGCATGTCATACGGCGCGGCACACGTGGTGTCCCTCGGGTGTACTGATAAAAAAATCACAGCATATCCACGAGGTGAATGATGGTGAGGTGGGCGAAGCTCCGGAAGTTATGGGTGTCGGATCGTCGGTGGGGCATGGACGAAGCGGAGCGGCGGGCGCGGAGGGCCGCGGCGGCTCGTGCTCGTCCCCAGGACCCCGCGGTGCGAGCCCGAGGAGCGGCGGCGAAGCGAGCGCGGCGCCTGGCGGATCCCGAGACGGTGCGGGGTAGCTACGATGCCGCCGCAGCTGTAGCGCCAAATCGGTCTCCGTCGATGGGCCGGGCGGGCGTCGTCTTGGAACGGCGACGATCCAGGAGACTGAGAGAGGCACTCGTTTCCCGCGCACCCAGGCACAGCCCGCGCAGCAGCCAACCGGAGAGTAGCGGCACTTACGCAGCCATCTAGTGGCGATTCACACAAGCGCACTATTGCACACACTTCTATTGGACCAACGCCATCTAGGAAATGAGACGAGAAATGGTGATGACGACACAGATTGTGTACAGCGCCATCTAGAATATCATCACTCAACTGCAGTTTGTATGTACTTCTATGAGACAGCGCCATCTATTATACTGTTCGGGAGATACTGCCGGTTACGCGTGACGCGTGACAAGGTTAGACTAAGAGGAGCTTCGCCCCTAAAAAAAATAGCGTCGCGCAGCACAGCGGAAGCGAGGTAGAGAGGAGAGGTGAAGCAGGCGATAGCGGGACGCGTACAGCTGCTGCCGACGCCGACCGCGTTTCCCCGCGCTCGCGCCGAACGCGTCCGCTGTCCGTGGCTCTAGCGGCGGCTTGGCCGCTTGCTAGTGGAGAGACCGGTCTAGCAACTCTTTCAGTTCATTGCAGGCTACCATGGGTAGACCAAGGAAAGATGCCAGAAGAACAGCGTGAATATAATGCTCGACGAAAAGAACAAAACCGGCTTGCTCAGCAGCGTCGTAGGCAAAAACCAAGCATGTATGGCACGAGACGCCGAGTGTATGCACCAGGGTGTCGGAACGAAATGTTTTTCGTTCCGGTTTTCGTTTCGTTCCACAGAAAAAAGTTCCGTTCCGTTTTCGTTCCGGAACAAAAGAAAAAAACGTTCCGTAACGGTTCATAACGTTTTTTTTTTCAATAAGAAAAACGAACAAAATACTTAATATTAAAGTACCTTTTAAAAACAGCAAAGAATACTCAACTATTACATAAAAATGCAATAATAAATGTTGGGGTTTTACGTCCCAAAGCCACGATGTGACTATGAGGGAAGTCGCAGAAACTTTCGAAGCAAGGGCACAACAAAAACTTGGTATTTATTTTTCCTCAAGTTTGAATCCCGAATTTTCGTTAAGGGGGGCACACGATTTCAGAAGCAGCAGGTCATCAAGTGTACTCGCCGATAAGCGAGACCGCTGCTCTGACGAAACGAACTTGAGTGCCGAAAATGCCTTCTCAACGCTGACTTGTGTGGCTGGCACACCAAGGGCCACTTGTGCTAACATGTACAGCTCCGGTTGCCGCTCTTTGCGCTCGTCCCAAAATTTCACCACATAAGCGACGACAAAGCCCTCTCCACGACGGCCCGTGTGAGAGGCACACGAAAGTCCGCTTGAATTTAATACAAACAGCTATAGTTGCCACTTTCTTGGTTTCCTGCAATATTTCAACGCGTCTTTCCTTTGAAATACCTGCCCGAGATGCGAGCTGACGTTGAACCCTGAGTTATGCATTATTGCTCACGTTGCATGACCTCGGTTGTTCCGGATCGCAATGTTTTCCCGTGAACCGAAAAACGATAAAAAATATTTCGTTTTTGCTCCGGAACGAAATAATTAATAACGTTCCGGTTACGTTTTCGTTCCGGTCAAAAATATCGTTTTTTTCGTTTTTCGTTTTCATTTTTCGTTCCGTTCCGACACTCTGGTATGCACGCCGTCAAAATGCATGTGAAAACCAAGCGACGCCACGATGGGCAATCGTTCCGGGCGTAGTTTGCACCTTCGCTGTCCAACCACCTTCAGGGCGTGGAATGGAGTTACAATTTTTGTTATAGCTGAGAGCATGGTGCTCCACTCACTAATAGCTAGTAGAAGCGAGTGCGTTTACAGTTTTTGCTTTTAGGGGCGAAGCTCCTTATGGCATCACCTGCGGCCCGTCCGGTATGTCCATCCGCCGTAGCCAGTAGCGTCTCCCGTAGCATACAATAGATGGCGCTGTCCCATAGAGATGCATGCAAACTGCAGTTGGGTGACGATATACTAGATGGCGCTTCGTCATCGCCCTTTCTCGTCTAGTTTCCTAGATGGCGCTGTCCCATAGAGATGTGTGCATTATGGCGGTTGGGTGACTGGACACTAGATGGCGTCATCGCGGTGAAATTTTGGAAGGAATGGGCATAGGCGACGATTGTGTACAGCTTTTGAGGGAAATATATAGAGAAAATACAGTTTGCATAGAATGGGAAGGAATAAGTAGCAGAGAGAACGTTGATATTAGCAAGGGGCTGAGACAGGGATGTCCTTTGTCGCCGCTGTTATTCATGCTGTACATGGTTAGAATGGAAAAAGCGCTAGGAGATAGCCACATTGGTTTTAATCTGTCACACAAACAGGGCGGCGTGATGATTGAGCAGATGCTTCTGGGTTTATTTTATGCTGATGATATTGTCTTATTCGCGGACAGTCGAGATGATATACAACGGCTGGTGAATATATGCGGGAAGGAAGGCGAGGATCTAGGACTAGGATTTAGTGTAACAAAATGCGGATTGATGGTATTCAATGATCCCAACGACCAGGCGGTATCCATACAGGGCCAAGAAATACCGAGAGTAAGCGAATAAAAGTACCTTGGCGTATGGGTAAATGAGGGTGATAGATACATGAAGGTACACGAAAAAGCCTTGGCAGCAAAGGGAAAGAGGAACGCAGGAATAATGAAGCACAGAGCATTATGGGGACACAATAGGTACGAGGTGCTTAGGGGTCTGTGGAAAGGGTAATGGTACCGGAGCTTACATTTGGGAACTCAGTGGTGTGCATGAGGCCAGAGATACAATCGGGAATGGATGTGAATCAAAGAGCTGTGGGACGCCTCGCGTTGGGTGCTCACGGGAAAACGACAAACGAGGCTGTAACGGGCGATATGGGATGGGCGAGTTTTGAGGCAAGGGAAGCGCAGAGCAAAATAAGGTTTGAGGAGAGGCTAAGGAATATGAAAGAGAGTAGGTGGGCAGTAAAGGTGTTCCGCTATTAAATGCGAAGCATTTCTTAGCGAACTTCGGCGAGTTTGAGCGTATCTATCTATCTATCTATCTATCTATCTATCTATCTATCTATCTATCTATCTATCTATCTATCTATCTATCTATCTATCTATCTATCTATCTATCTATCTATCTATCTATCCGCCTACGATTTTGTGCTCTCCTGGCCGTTTCGCTAATCGGATGTTTACGAAAATTGGTATGCCACATCATGACTACATGACGAACATATATGACAGTTCATAACATGAAAATCATGATATGCATGTCATGAGCGGCATGATTTACATGCCACGGTCTTAGGGCTCTCCTGGCCGTTTCGCTAATGGGATGTATGCGAAAATTGGTATGGCACAAAATGACTGCCTGACGAACATAAATAGCAGGTCATTACATGAAAATCACGATATGCATGTCATGAGTGGCATGATTTACATGCCACGGTCTTAGTGCTCTCCTAGACGTTTCGCTAATGGGATGTATGCGAAAATTGGTATGGCACAACATGACCGCCTGACGAACATAAATGGCAGGTCATAACACGAAAATCATGACATGCGTGTCATGAGCGGCATGATTTACATGTCCCAGTCTTGGTGCTCTCCTGGTCGTCTCGTTAATGGGATGTATACAAAAATTGGTATGCCACATTATGACTGCATGGCGAACATAAATGAGAGGTCATAACATGAAAATCATGACATGCATGTCATGAATGACATGATTTACATGCCACGCGTTTCGTTAATGGGACGTATACGCAAATTGGCATGCCACAACATGACTGCATCACAAGCATAAATGACAGGTCATGACACGAAAATAATGACATGCATGTCATGAGTGACATGATTTACATGTGACGGCCTTGGTGCTCTCCTGGCCGTTTCGTTAATGGGATGTATACGAAAATTGGTATGCCACGACATGACTGCATGGCGAACATGACTGACAGGTCACAACATGAAAATCATGATATGCATGCCATGGGCGACATGATTTACATGCCACACGTTTCGTTAACGGGATGTATACGAAAATTGGCATGCCACAAGATGACTGCATCATGAACGTAAATGACAGGTCATAACATGAAAATCATGACATGCATGTCATGAGCGACATGATTTACATGCCACGGTCTTGGTGCTCTCTTGACCGTTTCGGTAGTGGGATGTGAAGGAAAGTTAGTATGCAACAATGACTGCATGACGAACACAAATGACAGGTCATAACATGAAAAGCATAACATGCATGTCATGGGCGGCATGATTTACATGCCAGGCATTTCGTTAATGGGATGTATACCAAAATTGCTATGGCACAACACGACAGCATGAAGTACGTAAATAACAGGTAATAGCATTAGAGTCATGACACGCGTGTCATGACCGGCATGGTTTACATGCCATGGTCCTGGCGCTATACTGCCGTTTCGTTACTTATTGAAGGGATGATACATACCAGGATAACAAACGACATAGAATATCACACCACTGGCTTGCACCCTTCCCAGGCTGGGTTCAGACCAAACATGGGAACACACAATAACCTCTGGTTGCTTCGGAGAGTCCTCAATCGGAACTCGCGAGGTGGACCTCCAGATTATATTCTCGCAGTTGACATGCGGAAAGCTTTTGATAATGTGAAGCAGGACCACATTTTCTCCAATCTAGCAAGGATATATCCCAGCCAGCGAACACTTGACTGGATCGCAAGATTTTTAGAAGCCAGACCAATACGACTGCCCCCAGTTGTGACGCCCAATCTACTACCTACTACCTCGATCGAGGCGTCCCTCAGGGCTCAATTCTGGGCCCTCTGCTCTTCAATGTGTCCATGCTCACTGTAGCCGAAGAACTAGAATCGAACACTGGCGCTCGTTATACCATATATGCGGACGATATAACAATTTGGACGGAAGCACAGGACTACGGTGGAAACATTCAGGATATGGCCAGCGAACTTCAAGCTGCTCTGCTTACACTCGAGGGCACCCTTCCTAAGCTAGGACTCACATTAGCGCCAGAGAAAACTCAACTTCTCTGTGTCAATGGCAGGGTCAGCACACTCCCGCCAGAGCAGGCAATAACACTGACATTGGGAACCCATGAAATGAAGGCCACACATGGATATATTAGGATTCTAGGGATTCCTTTCCATAGCTGTAATACGCGAAATCTTTGGACCACTGAGCTTAAAAGGCAATGGCCCAAGCTATTGAACACCATAAAGCGCATATCCAATAAATTTGGTGGCGCACGACAATCAGCCTGCACTGCAATCATCAGATCCATTGCGATCAGCAAAATTACTTACGGGGGCACGGTTATATCTTTATCAAGAAGAGCCGAGAAGACATTGCTGGTGCTTCACCGACATATTATGAGGACTATCACAGCCCTCCCGAGATTCACGAACACGCTTAAACTGGAAGAGTTAACGCCCATGCCGCCCATCGAAGATATCCTGAGCAATGCTCAGACATCGTTGCATAATCGTTTGCACCTCACATTACAAGGACGGGACACCCTCCTTTGGGACACCAGACGAATTCGCACACATCCATGTCACACCGTTAACGAAGATAACTTCCTTGCTTTCCCTCGCCTCTGCCCCTCCAAGACATCCGCTCCACTAGCGAGTGGGGCCTCTGCAACCAGACAGCGACTTTCTCGCCAGCACAGTCAATGCAGCAATGATGCGATATTTACTGACGCCGCGCATGATGGCGAACACCTAGCCCTGGCATGGTACAAACCTTCGACAGGTGAAGCTCAGCGCTACGTCTGCACATTGGACCATGCAACCCCTACTCATGCAGAACTTTTGGCCATTTGGACCGCCTTACAGGACAACCCGGCGCCATCAACTATCTATACTGACTCATTCGAAGCACTGAAGGAAGTTGAGAATCCTAATACAGAAGATATCACGGCTCTGCGCATCCGTCAGATTCTCCAACACAAACAGAAAAATGGTATTGACGCTAGGGTTGCCTGGACGCCGGGACACGTGGGAATCCAAGGGGGAGGTAACGAGGTGGCACACAGTCTTGCCACCTCAAACGCTGGAGTTCTACCTTATCATCTCCAACCTCTCCTGCGTGGGACTCCCGATCTCGTCGACCACCCATACGTGAATGTGACGCCGAACTCCCACTTTTACATGGCACGTCTGCGAAGCTTTCTGAGATTCCTTAATCGCGAAAGACTCAAAGACGTCACGCCTCCTCGAATCTTCAAGGACCTCGCCCTCAGTCGCTCCCAAGAAATATTTATAAACAAAGTGTTAGCAAACACAGCCACTACCCCTGATATAATCCATATGTGGCAGACTGTCGCAGACATGAAGAGGGGCATCGACACATCTGCCCCCTGCGTATGCACCTTTTGCCACTGTTTCTGCACAGCAAACATCGACCACCTCGTTCTCCACTGCCCTGCTTTTCGCCCTCATCGAAAAAACAGCGATATATTTTTACACACAGATCTGAATGCTCTACAAAAGGATATACTTGAACACCCTGATCGTCTCGTTACACTGGCCCACTTTGGAGTTTCTAGCGGCCTGGCGCGGATGATTTAGTGTTTGCCTACCCCCACCCCACTACCCTCTCTCCCCAACAGTGACCTTCGGTCCTCCCTTCCTTAATAAATGAATTTCATCATCAATGGGATGTATGGGCTCCTTCTACTGACCAGAGGGCGCTACGTAGCTCTCGTCGGACGGCTCAGTCGCGCACGGTGGAAACCGAGGCGACAACGACGCGCTCGTTTCTTCGCTGCTTTGCGGGCGTGCTGCGAACCACACGAACGCTCGCGGCGTCGCCCTTTGGAACAGTTCGCCGCAGGTTTGCCCGTGGATATGCGTTCGCCCGTGGATATGCTGTGATTTTTTTTACACTGCGCCACATTTGATGATGGTGATGATGATGGTGAACCTTTTCTATGGCGCTCACCCACCGAGGGAGATAGGCCAGGAGTCGGGTGTCAGTAGAGACAGACACCTTGGCATTTGCTTGAATGAAGAGGGATTGAGTAAAAAAGGGAAAGGAAATGAAGAAAAAGGAACATTCTTACTTCTGGGCCACATTTTATTAGCCAGCTTTTTACCAACTCGCCCAACATCTTCCTCTTCTCCAGAAACCATAATAACCCTTTTCAACTTACAGAAGAGAAGAAAGAAATGCGCGCCCAACAAGCCAAGCATTGGCGTTTTTTTTTTCGCGGAGCTTCGAAGTGTGTCCACTCCTGTCTTATTTGCACTTCGCTGATCACACTGTAAAATCACATGTAATTTAATAGCGTATCTGCATATTCACTTCCCACAAGTTGAACGTGTCATAAATTTCTCCTAGCGTCGCGCACCTATAGTGAGAGGGCATCGCAAATAAAAACCGTCATCACCACCACCGCAATCATCATCAACGTGGGGCTGTTCCATCAGAGTGTGGCGTGTACGCCCGCGTGACTTTCGGAACACCAATACGTTCCATCAACATGGACGAGCCGGAGGAAAGCTCCTATGAATCTACAAGTAAGGCGCGATATTTTACATGTTGCGCGAGGTAACTCGGCACCTCAGTACAAATGGAGTCAGCATTTATGTTTTGTAGCGGATGAATCGCAATGAGTTGCTCGAGCATGCTAAGCTGCCTACTGACGATCGTATTGCTACGTCTCGGAGTTCTTCCAGCTTCCACTTGTGCAATTTTGTCTTTATTGTGCGAAATTAGGAGGCCTAAGAAAGATGGGTGATGTGATAAAGTTCATCGTAGAGTAGCACATGCTAAATTTTACGTACCGTATTTACATTAATTTGGCAGAGCATAGACGGCCACTATAGGGCATTTTACCGTCGACACTGAGCCACTGAGCTGGGTCCGAACAAGGAAAGATTATTTTCAGTATTTTTCAGGAGTTACTAGAAACAGCCTGCCTTCATTTAGCGTACTAGTTGGTACTAGCTACATGGTCAGTCTGCCTGGCTGGCCTTGCAGTAATATCGTTTGCTGCTTTTGCACTCTCCCTTGCTTTCCGGCGCCACTACCGCCAGAAGCGCGGTTGTCAGCGGCACGCGTACTGTGGTTTATTAACCTCCGCACATACATGTGTTCTAGTGGCACGTTAACATCCCCGTTATCGCTCTGCACGTATATGAATGATTGGACGCAATATCGCACTTATTGAAGTACATTGGTAGCGTGATATTTTGAAGAGCATAACGGTTTGCGCTCAATCGGTCGGACCAAACGTCTTAGAGTCGCGTCGCGCGTGACGGGATTAAGACGTGTCCGTCGCATACAATCCGGATGGGGTGAAGCAAGCGCACCGGCTTAGCGGCGAGGCAACGCTGCGAGGCAGATTAAAAGAGCCTAATCTTGGCTCGGCTAGCCTTGGCGTCGTAAGGATTACGGAGCCTCGCAACTGCAAAGCCACAGAAGGCTGTCACGCAGAGTATAGTACAAAAACAAGGACGCACACTGCGGTGCCGCACGTCTTAATGTTTTTCAATGGACGCAAGTATATGTCGGACGCATGTTTTGCGGAAACAAAACGCCTAGGCTCTGTGGGCACAATCGCATTCGTCACATCGTTATATTCATGGAGAAATTGCGTGTTTTATTACTTTATCCCGAAATATCCGCCGCCCATCAGGTAAGCGATGAAATGAACTTTTTTTTTTTTATTGACGCGGTGTGCTGTGCCAGTTTCACATAGACAACCATACGCGGCTGTTTTCTTTCTTACCCACAACTATTAGCTACAAATGCAAAAACAACTGGCTGTATCCATTTCTGTGCTAACTTTGTGGTTGCTTTTAAACGGTATTGAATGCGTTCGGGAGAAATTTTGCCAACGAGATATCTTCCTGTCGTCGGAGCTTTTTTGCTTGGCAATGCAAGAGTGCCGAGTGATGCAGTGGACTTCGAAAAAGCGCTCGATGACTTCAAAGCTACTTCATCGTGCCGGAGAACACGCTTTGCGAAGCGGGGCTGCACTGCTGCAAATCACGTTAAGCACGAAAAAAGAAAGGAAGTGAATGTTATAGCATCAAAGACCTAAAGCTGTCCAATTGAGGGCTGTCGGTACCTCGGGCTGTCCGCATCGCACAATTGAATGACATGGTGTACAGCTAAGTTATTTATAAACTTTCGCGCATACGTTAGGAAAACACCTAGAGGGGTCTTCCGCCAGCTACCAGCTAAATTACTAGGAGCATTTGACCCCAATTTTACATGACGACTTAACTTTTTCTTTTGGCAAGTATTTTCATTTATTAACGTGCTTGATTGAAATATATCCTTGTTTGAACGTGTATAAACTGTAGAATCTGTGATGAAAGACGGAAAAATTAAGCACCCAAATGAATGAAACTTCTGTCACTGTCCCGCAAAAGAGAAAAAAAAAAAGAAGGAGGAGGAGAAGAAGAAGAAGAAGAAGAAGAAGAAGAAGGAAGGAATGGCGTGTACATTGCAGTAACATAGGCAGACAGCGAGACGGCATCATAACTTTCGAAATGCACTGTGCTGACGGTATGAAACACGACCGTTCAATGCTAAGTAGTTCACAAGACTTCGCTTCGATTTCGCCGCCTGGACTTTATGCAATGGTCAGCGTTCCATTAGTATACTTACATCAAAAGCCACGGTGCCGTTAGTTTACTCACTGGGAACAAGACGGCAACTGCGCACAGCAGTTGTTACAGTGCAATGTTTCAACGGCGCGTTTCATCCCGTGAGCACTGCATGCACTTCGTCGGATGCCGGCACGGACGAAACGCACTTCTCATCTATTATCGACAAAACAGAAAAGTGCCACACCCAAATCTAATGTCGCTTTTGTTTTAAAGGATGCTATAAGCATAGCAAAGGCTAGGAAATGTAGGTCCATCGTTGAGGGATACGATAAAAATGGGGCGCTTCCTTCCGAAGGTTTCATGTAAAAGACTTACGTAATTCCTGTAGGAACACAAGGCTCCTAAGTTCTAAGCAGTCCTTGTCCAGAGATAAATATTGCTTCTGGTTCATGAACATTTTCTATCGTATTTTGCAAAGCGTTTCTTACATTTTGATTTTAATGAATCTCCTTTCCTTTTCATCTTGTCTGCTGCAGCAAGCGGATCACCGGAAGTGTAAGCGATATTTTCCATCACAGAAGCATCGCGCGATTTCGACGAGAGATAAGGATAGCGGTTAAAAACTCTTCCTTTTTTTTTTCAAAATGTCTAAACAGTGGTACATTACATAGGCTCATTTTGAATTTGAAAGTTTAAGCCAATCAGGTGTCAGGGCACCGTCAGTTACTGTAATGCCAAGCATATACACTCTCTCAACGTCCTTGCTATAGTGGCCCAATTTTCTCATTATCCGTGAAAGCTGACCCTGGGCACTTCTTCCGTCCGCCAGATGTATTCATATCGCACTCCACCAAAACTACGACGCCACCGTGATGGCATTCAAGATGTTCAGCCTTTGTAATGTCACCGCGGAAGCTTATACATGCATGCGTACTAGCTGACGCATACACCGAACGATTGTATTCGTTAGACGGAAGAGGCCGTTAGCGTTTGTGTTGTGTGACCTGATTTTGTTACTGCATTGATTTTCTTACTTTGTGTTAGCAAGCAGAGGAGGCGATGGTTGTCCGTCCCCACAGTCAAGGGGGTCTTCATGTTCGTCGGAGTGGTCATGATCATCGGAGTGCTTGGAATGGCGGGCTACATCTTCTACAAGGGTGAGCCCAAAGGGCGTTCTTGACTGAATTATCTCCACAGTGCCGGAGATTTCGTGTCTATGCATATGTGCATCTGCCCTTCGAAACATGCCCATGTGAGCGCTTGCGCGTACTCGTTATCAAATGTTAACCAGAGTTGCGATGCTACTTGCTGTTTCACCTTGTGAAGCGCAGTGAGTCTAGTGTAGCTTCTGGTTTGTATACAGTCTGCCTGGTCAGTATATATGAACAAGCATATGTGCTTGTAAATGCATTCAGCCTCATAACAGGTGTTGGCGTTCCACGTTCCAAACCTGCCATATTACGAGATACGCCGTAGTGGAGTATACTTTGACCACATGTCGTTCATTAACGTGCACTTCAACTAACCAACCAGGCATACTTGCATTTCCATAATGGTTAAAACAGCGCTTCAAAACGAGACGGATCCGAGACAGAGAAAACGCACACACGGACGTGTGTGTGTTTTCTTCGTCTCAGTTCCGTTTTGTGGCGCTGTTTTAACCATTATGGAATCGTACCAACTAGACCAATCTGTTGCACTCCTGCACTGCATTTCGCTCTCAGCGAAATGCGGCCGCTTTGACCGGGAATCGAACCGGCGTCCTCTAGCATAGTAGCTTGACATCTTGCCTGATAAGCTAGCACGGTTGGTGTGTTGTCGCGGAGATGTTTGTGGCACAACTCCATGATTTCGTCACGTCCCTTCCTGGAGGCTGCAGGAAACCTTTCGAGGGGCAGAAAACTTCAAGCACTGCGGTGTGTGTGCGCGCGCGTGCGCATTTCATTCGTAAGCGAGAACTGCGGGCCGACTGCGGAGGTTGTGTGAGCCCATGAAAGGAGCTTCAAGCACTTCACCGCTACAACTCCGCTGGTCATCAGCATTCGCAGACTGAAATGGCTCGTGATTGTTTAAGGGCGAAGCTCCTTAGGGCGTGGGTCGTTCCCTCCTCCTCTGTAGTAGTAGTAGTAGTAGTAGTAGTAGTAGTAGTAGTAGTAGTAGTAGTAGTAGTAGTAGTCGTCGTCGTCGTCGTCCTATGTATGTAGCCACCTCGCGCCGCCGGGAGGCTCGCGCTCGAGAGCTCGCGCGCCAGGAGGCTCGCGCTCGCGCTTGGCGCGTGCCTCCTGGCGCGCTACCTCTCTCACTCTTCCATGTGCTGTCTTGTGAGAGAGAGAGAGACAGAGAGAGAGAGAGCGAAAGGCGCGCGTTGGCTATGGAAACGCTCTTTCTTAGAGGAACGCTGTACCAGCTCGCAAAGAAGGAGAACGCGCCCTCACCCGCGAGAGAGAACATTGGCGCAGGCAGCGTCTCCTAGCGAGTTTCTCGAATGAAAATTACCGACTGCTCACGCGGGAGAACCGTTCACCGGCCACCCATATATATATATAGGCACTGGATCTTCACTGGCAATGAAGTGCCGGTGGGAGATTTCACTTGTGCGTAGTTGAACCATAAGGATTCGTAGCGTGCACGTTAACTAAATTAATCCGGAACACGGCACGATCTACGATGAACCTCCAGAGCTTCGCCCACTCATCATCATTCACTCCGTGGATATGCTGTGAATTTTTTCTAACTGAACTTTGGCGGCTGGCGCCGTGCAATCTGAGGCACGAGAAGACGAACAGTTCCGAATCGAACAGCCCATTTGCTGATATCTGCGCACTGTTTACTTTCACAGATTGCATCTTTTGGTTATTTCTGATTACGCTGTCTTGTACTTAAATGAACTTTAAGAAGGTGCGTAAGCAACGCAAATGACAGCTAGATGGACGATGAAGTTTCCGGCATTTTTGTGGCTTTCCCAGCAATGCAGTCGAATTGTGCTGACGTAACAAAATGCAAACACAGAGCTTGCGGCCTTATTGCCTTGAGTCGGACTGTTAACCTGTGCTTCAGACCGGAGTAATTGTGAGCGCAGAAGTATATATCATAAATTTGTAACGAAGCAGCGGTCTTTGTCGGGCCTCGATAGCACTTGATATTGCCGCCGTAAAGGCAAAGAATATTTTTCTCAGTGCCGTCATCGACATATATACGTGTGTGGACATCTCATAAGACATCGCTCATAAAATTATTTTATTAGAAGATGGTTCTCCATCCTGATCGCAAGGTGGGCGCCTTTTTCTTTAAAGCAGCGCCAAAGTAACAGTGCACAGATGCTTTCCTTCATTTTACTTCTCTCTGTTTCAGGGCCCGACGCCAAGGCTAAACGTTTAGTCGCGTCTAACCCTGCCACCAGTCTTTCCGGTTATCCACGAGGCAAGCCCCTGTCACTGGCTAACCACCATTTCTTCTTTTTTATACGCGCCATACGAAGGCAAAAGTCAATTACGAGGGGCATTCATGCTGAAATATATTTAAAAATGTGCTTACAACTTGCTTATTAACATGCAATTTCCTTGAAAGCGTTTTGTGACTATATGCGTTCTAGCGATGTTGAAAACAAGTTTAATAATAATAATAATAATAATAATAATAATAATAATAATAATAATAATAATAATAATAATAATAATAATAATAATAATAATTGTGGTTCGGTTAGGGAAAGGACGCTATTTTCTACAGCCCTTGTCGGGAGCACGGCTCAGCGTCTGTGGGGGTAGGGAAGTACGACCGCCTATAGGATTGTATATTAACGTGCGCTTGCAACGCACGAGAGTTGCGATGTGGGCTTGGTGGTTCATTTGAAAAGCTTAGATGTAGCGCAAAACAACACACGGACACGAGAAGGCACATATGGACACCACACAGCGCTTGTGTGGTGTCCATATGTGCCTTCTCGTGTGCGTGTGTTGTTTTTGCGCTACATGTAAGCGTTACACCGCACAGTGCACGGGCCCCTAGCATGTTCTGCTTCATCGAAAATGCGACCTCTGTGGCCGCGTTCAAACCCGGGTCCGCAGCCGGGAGGGAACGCATGCAAGCCCGGTGCTCGCTTCTGCTCGTGTCTCGACGATCACTGCTTCTTGCCGCAGCGCACATCACCGGCTATTTGAATGTGGCCACGTTGTTGTGGCAATAATATCTGCTAAGGCGGTAAGCTGGGTTTGTTAATGGGCATGATCAGATACGATTACTGGCGTAATAAGAAAGGCACGGTAAGGAACTACACGGGGACAGTAGGACTTAGTATTAATCTACTTGTCAACATTCTTGTACTCTTACCTTAATCAACTGCGCTGTTACCGATGAATTTTTTAATGTAACCTTTGTTCCTTTAGTGCGTATAAAACGCTCTGCAGTTTATTCATTTTTTTCTTGGACAAGACATGCCGGTCGAGATGATTCAGCCTTGGCGGATTGTTCTTCGTATGCAGAAATTATAATCCCTTGCAAAGGTTTTCATTTGACGGCAGAGTGTAGCAAGAGTAAGGGTAAAACTTAAAACACGAACGCACTATGTGTTAACGAACGTGGGGACTAACGGACGGTGACTAATGTATTCTCCTACTTTAAGATGGCCGCCACACACCGAACGGGATCAGGTGGCAAAGGACAGTCTTACTAGAGAAACTGATGGGGAACTTAATCCAGTGAAGGCACGCTGTTGGTCTGCCTTGTTTCAGCAATTCTTTAAATCGTGGCAAATTAGCGTAATTGGTAGAGAGCGAGGAAGTTCCTTCGCCAAAAAAATAAATAAATAAACTACGATATTTGCTTTCTCACATTCGAGGTGCAATTTTTCCCAGCTTGCGAAACGATCAGGCGAGAGACTATGTGGTGCTTTTCATTAGATTGCAATATCGTGCGGACTTGTCGAGTGTGGGAAAGAGCCGATGATGTTAAGCCAAGTAAAGGCCAGAATACGGACGTGCGGCACGAATAGGAACAGCCAGCAGACAACCTTCAACTTGTCGCCCGAGGCTGAAAATTAAGGGAAAAGAAGGGGGAGGGGGGGAGGCAACGCGTGCACCGCTTTAACATTTAAGTGACCTAGACCAGCGCAAAAACTGTTCTCATTGTCCACTTCACAGGTAAGCTGGCCAGCTTACCTGAGACGTGGACAACGTCCGGCACATAACGGTGTGGACGCGCTGCCTGAACTCAGCATTCGGTGCATCGTGTATGTCGTTGCAACCAGCTTGTTAATGGTGACTTGTTAATGGGGACGAGATGCTTTGTTGGGCGAGTTGGTTCGTAGTCTGAAAGAAACTTTGGGCGCAAAAAACACGACACAAAAGAAGACAGGACGAGCGCTCGCCCTGTCGCCCTGTCTTCTTTCGTGTCGTGCTTTTTATTATTATTATTTTTTTGCGCCCGAAGTTTGTTTCATGCTAATAATGAGTTTTCTGAAGTGCAAGCTCAGATAACCTCTCTTGGAAGGCCGCTAATTCAGCTACGTTCGCATTCGTGATGTTAAAGCGCATTCCTCTAGCTTGTCTGTAAGTGGTAAATAAAAAGAATGGGACAACAACAATGCTATTCGAAGTAAATGCTTAAGAAGTTGATGGAACTCTGAACACTCTCAGTGAACTGAAACGACACTGAACTCTGGCCTAAAAAACGGAATAGGGCATACGAATATGACAAATTGCGAGTCATGCTCATGGCATAAACCATGAATGCTATCATCGCGTCCGTTCCATTCTGCAGAAGTGACTCAAGTAATGGGAAATGTAACTAATGTTGACGCTTGTTAAAGCAGCTGCGACAGTCTGGTACCCAGTCAGCCTGTTTCTAACGTAATAAGGAAATTCGCATAAGTGAACTTCGTTTTCTTTATTTTTTTTTCCTGAAATAGCATTGCTAACCATCGAATCGCTGTTTAAAACCCGGGCACGCCATCTGTATACAGGAAAAATAAAAGAAAGAGAAAGATTGGCCGTCCTCACGTCGCCTTCCAGTTGTCTCGATCGTGTGCTTTACCACCACCAACGCTTTGTTCGTCCTATACGGCGTTCCATCGCCGGCGCAGTTGCGTTGCGATGAAAACCATGACTAGCAGACGAGAAAATACGGCGACAAACTTATGTGCTGGCTGGTAGCTATGCCATAGCTATGTTCGAAGGTGTCCGCTTGTGCCTCTTATGTTGTTAGCGCTTGAATCCCCGTGTGCCTGTGTCCGCGCCTCGCAACGAATACGGTAACTTTTATACAAGGTGGTATAGAACAGCGCCTATTTATCATTATTGCGCTCTCTTACCTTACGATTCCACATGTTTGGGTTGCTATTACAAATAAGGCAAATATTGGAATATTGAGCACAGCAGGAACAGTAGTTTGGCCAACTGAGACACTGAGACAGGCGAATGATGCAGGTACACTAACTATTACGGACAATAAGTTGTAAAATGATTGCTATTAGCAATTAGTCCTCTTTTAGATTCTTTTGGCGTCTTATTCGTCGTTCCCTGCACTTTGCGACCTTAGCTGACCTTTAAGATAGTTGTTTTAAACAATCCGAAGCCATGAAACTGCTTTACTATGATAATGAGCATTTTGTTCATTAGCTATGGTAAGCCACTCATTTATCAAAACGTTAGCATTTCGCTAACAGTGATTTGTTAGAAAGTAGAAATTGTTATTAGAGGACTGTGAAAATAGTCGCTATTAGACCAGGTTAATTTATGATAATTTATTACGCACGAGGAGCCTCACGGTACTAGAATACTTCTGGTAATGCAGCGTCATGTCTACAACTACGTTATTTTTTATATATTTTGCTCTCCCACAACAAGAGTACGGTACTGTGCAGGCACATGCTAGCGGTGTTTGTTTGTTTGTTTTTGTCGTTCTTCTTTCCTAAAAGGAGAATGGTTAGTTTACAGTTTATACGCATTTTATTGTTAATATGCCTTCTAGCTGTTCATACACAGAGTGTTCTTTCCTTTTATGTAGCGATATAGAGTTCTCTCGAGTGACAAATGTGTTGAGTTAGAAAATCATGTACATTAATAAGCCGCGCACAGCTCTATAGCACGCTATATTCTATGTCGTGTTAAAATATTATTGCTTTCTCTTTACGTGCTCTCTTTCGCCAATTTCAGCCGAAGAAGATGGTCCAGTTCAATTTACAGGTAAGTACACCACAGACATTTTTTTTTTGTTATAGAAGAAATAAAGCTGGGGGAAAGGAATATTTCTATATGAAGATGACTTCATTGCTATAGTACTCTGCCGCAGAGCCAGTGTAAGGCCTGACGAATGTATAACGCTAGAGGACACCTGAAATTAACTAAATCTGCGGTCATACTAATTAGGCCAGTGTAAGCCTAAGCGCTAGGAATGTTCATGTTAAAATCACCAAAGCTGATCCAACGCGTTTGCTTCTCCAGATTCCAAAGAGCGCCCGCCAAACAGAACGGCGGACTGGTGACGGTTGCGTAGAAATGAAAACGATGAGGTGTGTGGGAGGCCAGCGACAACTCGCGTTATTGTCTGGTTCAATATCACTGAAAGAAGGCAGGAGTATTTCCCGCTACTCTATCAGAGCAGCCGGAGACACATGCATTTACATAGGCCGAGAACACCTATCTTCGTAATCATGAACGGCCTCACTGCTGGACTGGATTGTCACACGAATGCTGTGCCGTGAACGCTTTTCGAATGTTCAACTATGTACGGAACCGTGATCGGTTATCCAAGCTGCTTTCGCTGTAGCCTACTGTCGTCTCAACGAATGCGCTGTAATCTACCCACGTGCTTCTCTCACTCCGCTTGAAGCGCACTGCAGCATCAATTTTTGAAGACAGACCCTTACGAATATAGGTGAAATAATCAGCAGAAATTCTGCAGATGGTTTACTGCTGAAATTCTGCTGATTTACGAATATAGGTGAAATAATCAGCACAAATTCTGAAAACAAAGAAATGTAGCCTGGATGCTAGACTGTAAACAGATGGGAAAACAAACACTTGCAAGGAACAGCATAGGAAATTGCTGATCGACACCCTGTTTTGAAAGAAATGCTAATAAAGGTCATCATCGTCGTCGTTTTCGTTGTCCTCGCCGATTTATCAGGGGATGACAACAGGGTCAGGCCGCGCCGGATAGTTTGATCACAAAACGTAGTTGTCTTGGGCAGTTTCCTTTGTTCTGTGTTATGGTTTAAGCGAGGTTGGTGCTGTATATAAACGTTCAGGTAGTTCGGGCTACTCCGACTCCGCGTTGCCTTGCGCTGGGTCGTAGCTGGTCACCCGCAAAGGGAAATCAGAGCACGTAGTTAGCAGCCAGGGATGGGGATCGTTGTTGATGGTCGGGGCACTATACGTCATCAGCGGTGCTGCAACACGAAGCAGTGACGCACGAATGATGTGCGTATAGCGAAGTGTTTGATTAACGAAGCTGGAACTCACGCCCTCTCATTCGGCCGAGCTGCACGAATGACGGGACCTGCGTCAGCTTGACAGGAGGACAGTAGCCAAAGCTAGATTGCGAATTTTGAAGCGTTACTGTTTAGTGTCAGCGTAAAATGATGTCTTCCGACTCCCAAAGGGGTCTGGCTCGTGAGGCGACATGAAGGAAACTAGCAAGCGATTGAAAATGCACGTGCGCTCTGGAATATCAAGGTATACAAGGGTGAGTTTGTGATAGCGGGCTCAAAACAAGTGGCTGGCTCGAGAATGTAGTGTTTGAAAGCGCACAATCGTAGAACGCGTGGTGCTGCCTTACGCGAGTGCAGTCGTAAGCGAAACATTAAGCGAAGGAGCGTCGATCGAGACTGCAACAGCGAGAATGAAGCGTGTTCTCTGCCTTTTTGACCTTTCACCCATGTATACTTCGGATTTATTAAACTGATTTAGAAACAGCCATATTACTGAGAACGTCCTTTACACCAAGGAATTGGCCAACAGCCTTTTCTCCCGTTCTCAGCCGCTTGCTATGTGGGCGATGACGTTGTGACGAGAATAGGAAGCGAGTTTTTCACGTTTTTGTGACGCGTAACTGCAAATCTGTTACCGCGCGATGTGATAACATTCCGCTCACATATCCACATGAACCTCGCTTACGAATCGGCTGCGTGTTCGTATAAAACCGAAAAAAAAGTGTTTCAGTGCTCCTTCGGCGTTTCAAATAAAGGCGGGTTTAATAAGTTATTTTGCTTCCGTGCGAAAGATGAAAAACAAAACACAACTTAAGGCAACGAAAGCTTTTGCTTATCGTATAGTGCACTTATGTAAGTGCCACACTGTGTCGCAATACTGTGCGGCGCGCAGCATTGTCGCAGAAGACACTGCCGCGCCGGCAGTGTCTTCTGCGACAGCTTTAGTCTTCACTATGCATTGATAAAGACGCCGTACAAGAGTGGAGCAATCCTTCCTGCTGTTTAATGGTCGTATTATATTTCTACACATCTTCTCTCCTTCAGGCTCCGAACCTACAAGTCCTAAGAAAGCAAAGGCACCGGCACCTAAACGTAAGTTCTCCATGACACTGGAAATCTAAAGTATGATTGCGAGTAGCGCATGGATCAGCGGCGAGTTTGCGGGTTAAAAAAAATACAAGTGAAGGATAGAGCGCTGTGGACTTAGCACAAGTTCTTTGGTTGTAGTAACATATGTAATTGCTGTGTGCTGTATAGTTCTTTTTTTATTATTTAAAATTGCAATTTGTATAGAGCCTTTCTAAGCATAAACCTTGCTACTACAGTTACTACTTCTGTTAAACCTTGCATAAACCTTGCTACTACTGTGACTACTTCTGTTACTACTCGCAATGAGCGGATTATTTTCATGCTGAGACAAGCGCAGCGTATCATACATGTACCCAGGCAATTTAATATTAAGAAGTATCACGCAATTGCATAGTTTTCGGCATGTTGCCGTGTAGTAAAGCGAGCTGAAGTGACGTATTTTTTGCATAATTCGTTCTTTTAGGCACAAAAAAGAAGAGGTCTGTTTCAGCGGCGCCCAACAAGGCGAAGAAAAGCAAGGCTAAGAAAGGTCGGCTAGCGTACTGCTATTTCTTGTTCCACATATTCATTGCGCTAACACGAGCAATCAGATGCACTCCGTAACATTGGAAATAGCTTGCATACCAAGGGCGAGGTGTTGTTACAGACGTTATACGCACTGTTAGCTATTTATTCTTATGACGGGCGACTGGACTACAGGATTGGGAAACATCAACTTTGTTCGCCGCGTGCTGTCAGGAAAACACGTTTATTTGCACGACATGCGAATAGAGTGGTTAAAAATACATAATACCTGCCGAAAATATGCTATTTAGTATGAATCATTCGTATACTGCTGGCGAGAAAAGAAGATATTTTTGGCTGCAGGGTCTCTGGTTGACATATTTTTATTTTCATAATGTATAACTACCTGTAATATTATAAACCTTATTAATAAAAGTGATTTTAATAACGCTCAAGTAGAACGCCTGGAATACATGTTCTGACGCTGTTATGATATAAAAGGACGACTTGTCACATCTTGTAAGACGAAGCAGGGGTAATTGTTACGCGAGCTACCGCAAAATCACTTGCCAAACTAAACAGTTTCATATTCCGGAAAGCCTCACTGATGAAATCTCCCAAAGCTGGGGGTGAGCAGGTTTTTTTCTTCTCCCCAAGGGTCTTAAGGAGTGCCATTAAAAAAGAAAGAAAGCTCATTTGCTTTTGTAGAGCCAGCTGTTCTCGCACGTACAGCCGTTGCCTCTTCCTATTGACCAACGCTCTCACATCGCGTTCTAGATGCAGCCCGTACTTTCTCAGGGGCGACCCAACACGTCTCTTATGAAACTGGCAGGTGCACAAATATGTTTAAAGTATATCTGTGTAATAATTAAGATGACAATCTCGATGTCAATTCTTTGTCATAGTTCCTTACATTACAATGAAATAATCACTTATCGTGCACTCTCGCCAGTGGACGCTTTTTTAACCTCTTAAATTATTACTTTTGATATGCCGAATGTAGCAGTGAAAGTGACTTCTACGTAGCAAGATGTAACGTAGGAGAGGCCTACATAACTGAATAAAAAAATAAATGAAATGATCAATTATAAGGCGTCACGTGCCAAAATTGATTAATACTACAAGGGAGAACGTTGACATGGAGTTATTTGTCGTGTGCCTAAATAGGATTACACAAGAGGTTTAGCATAAGTGAATTTAGACGGCCACGGCCTGGATCGAACCGACGACCTCTCCAGCGCAACGCCATAGCCACGCGGTCACTGCGGCGGTGTGTACTGAAAACAATAGTTATTTGTGCGCCTAAATATTAAACAATTTAGTCGATTAGTACTAGGCTCAAAGTAAACAATTTCTAAAGGAAACACTACGATGCGAGCTATCTAAACAAGCAAGTACTTCAAACCTCTTTGCACTTGTAAATACCTTTCCATGTCTAATGGTTAACGTGCCTGCCTTTGCGGCTATATGAAAAAAGAACTGAAAAAGCGACAGCGATCTCTAAATCTACGCGCGGCGATGAGAGATGTCGTCATAAGTGTTCATCTGATTTCCCGGTGGGAGCATTAACACGAGAAATTTTCTGTGATAACTACATGAATTTATTTATTGGGCCTCATGGCGTCGTATTTTTCACCTACTGGCGTTTACATTCTCTAAAGAAATGACAAGTGATCCTACGTGCATCAATAGATCCTACGCCTTAAACTTTGATGTGCTCGCCACGACCTAGCCAAACATAAGTGCACCGCTAATGCGTGAAAACGTCAGTGTGAATCAAAGGAAACTTCGATAGAATCTGCGCATTATTAAGGCAACAGAAATGGCGTACTGCTCGTAAAGCCCGCAATGAACCGCGTGCCCAAGGCTCCTTCTGGTAATTTTATTATTGAAATTCATATTCGTAATCACGGGACTCGCCACATACTAAGCGGCCAATTTCCCTCGCTGTCACAGGCCAGAAGCGCCGCAACACTCAGCCGACGATGGGTCCCCAGAACGCCCCTCTGGAGGCAGAAGCCGATGACGACGAAGCTGACGATGGAGAGAAAGCCGATGGTGAGGGTAAGCTACGACGGCGCTGCAGCCGAGCGATAGGAAAATTTGCCGCTTACGCCTATTTCCCCGTGTTTCTTGCGGTTAAGTAACAGTAAGAGAGAGAGAGAGGGGAAAAAAAGTACGCGTATCACTACTGAGAAGCATAGAGTGTCTACTCGCATCTATCTATGCACTATTGAATGATTAGTGAGGGCTGTCGAAGTAAGAATACGGGGCGCATAATGACTTAACACAACCACGGCACACACGGTGTGCTTTTGTTCCACTCTGACATCCAGTCACACTAATAACCAACTACCTTAAACGAAATTTTCTGTTATGCTTGCAAAAGCAACAATTAAGGTACGCGTAAAATCATGTTAGCCGAGAGAATAAAGACCTCTACAATCATTTCTATGACACGCTCTTCTATAGTGCGCGCTTTCGTAGCTTTTCAGGTACTTTTTGAGCTTATATTAATATTTATAAGTGACAGTGCTACGAGTACACCACGCTTTGATGTTTGGCGGACTCTTGGAGTATTGCAGTTTGTTGAATAGGTGTTAGTTTTTATTCCTGAAAAGCTCTCCAGCATGACAATGCCTTTCATTTTTTATGTGGAGTTAAAATAATGATAGCGATTTTTCCATTATAAGAGTTGTTGCAAGCCTTCCTGACGCGAATCTGTCTTCACTTTTTTTTTTTTTTTTGGAACGGGATGCATAATACGGGGAACACTGCTGCAGGGCTGTGCTGGTTACCGTCATACGCCATCATCATCATCATCTTGGCCTGGCCTTTCTCATACATCTGTGATAGGTAAAAATACCGAACTCAAGTATTCTTTGCTTTAACTATTTTCAGGTGCTGCGCCTCCGCCTGATGTCGCCACTACAAATGCAGATAAAGACGACAGTAAGTAGCCATGACATGTCTACATTTATACATTTAGCTTGCCCAGTAAAACGCGAGTTGATAAATTCAGCCCAGCGTTCGTCGTCTCATTGTTCAGTCGTTACCCCTTTGGGCTGTCTATTGTTATTGATATACTCACATCAGACAATCATTATACGGTAAGAATGCAAGCATAATCGGAGCTGCTTTTCGATTTTATCAGAAAATTAAGGCAGCTCGCATGAATGCCGTCATTTACACACTACAGGCGGAATCAGTCCTGAAAGCACAGATTGCGAGTTGCTTTTAAGGTGATCTACGCAGAGCGAGAACCACAATGGTGAGGTGTGACAGCTTCCCAGTTCTCGATAATAAACGATAGGGAATATCTCTATTTGCAGGTGCAGCTGATGATGAGAGGAACGCGCATACACGTAAGTACGAGAATAAGAATGAGCGCATACAACTTGCGAGAAGTTGAATGCTTGGATGAACTGCTAACAACTGAATGGTCTACGCTGCTTTGAGTAGAGCTTTTAGCGACATTACAGTCGCTTTCGCGTCTCTGCATGTCCTATACTGGTGGGAACAAAGCCCGCACGGATGTCTAACATAAATGGTACGTGAAAACTACGTGCTTCTAAAGAATAACAGCGTTAGGAGAGACATAAACGGATTAAGGCAATCACGAAAGACGCTAAAACCGCTAATTTTCTCCGCGACAGTACGGACATGGGGCACGTGACAGATCACTGTGCCGCGTGCACCTGTCTATAGCTGTAAACTATCCCTCAATAACTGCATCGAAGGTACATGTGAACCTGCATAAGTCTCTTCAGCACTGTTAGAGCTCTACACCTGCCTGTGGACAAGTGTTAAGCAAGAAAACTAACATACGGTGAGTCTTTATAAGTGGGCAAATATTATGTTTAAGAGCTATCGTTGCGCTTGTAGGAATAATTCACATGACTTGAGTCACAGGTGCGGCTGAACGCATCGGAACCAATTCCGCATTTGAAAATACATCGACGCGTGAGAACTTATTAAAAGCATTATTTTGGCAGACAGTATCGTAGTTACTGAGGCAGCGAAAGAAAGATCGTGTGATATGAAAGACGAACGGCGCTAGCGGAACAAATCTGGTGGCACCATTGAGTACAGTAGTGCACCAAGAAACTTAAATGCGGATTAAACAAGACCCCTGGACGATCTCGATTTTCACACCACCCAAGCGAGTCAGCAGTCATTATAGTTATGTGAGTGCTGCTCAACTTGAACGTTAACGCACTATCGTACACCCGTCGACACGGCGCTTAAACGCGTTTCGGAGAGATTTGTTCCTTGTTTTGCGACAAGTCGAGTAAAGCGCGACAATGTTTCTGTGATTTTACCCGTTCCCTCGTGTCAGCACGGCATGCTTTTTCTTTACCACTCCCAGAAAGCTGATGCGAAGGTGCCTTTTGTCCTTATTTGTGCATGGTAATTAAGTTATGATTCCTTTCGGTGGTTCTGCGTGTATGAACTTCTTTATAGTCAAAATCATGGAGCTTAATTTCATTCGAAACTACCTTAACCACCCATTTTGGTGCCAGTATTTCTAGCCTGGGAGTTTAGTGGTTGTGGATAGACGTGGTTATTCATGTTTCTTGCGCGCTTGCGTTTTTCTGTGTTTGTTTGTCATATCAACAACGTGACTCCAAAAGGCAAATTGCGCGCTTGGACGGAAAACATGGGGTTCTCAGAAAAGTTCATGCCAGCTGAAGTCTTAGAACATAGCCGACGCACTACGCCTTCCTTGCTCGTTTATATCTCGCTTTTATTGCTCGCTCACTCTGACTTTACACTGCTGCAGTGTTTAACGGCGACCCCTCCTGCACAACCACCCATGAGTTGTACAAGTGCGAAGGCGACGAACAGCTGCAGATGTTCCTGTCTCATTTCTGCCTGAGCAACGGCAAGGGGACGAGCTGCTTTCAATGGCAACCGCAGCAATTCTGCCTGACGAGCCAGACAAACCGATTCCGCACTTTGCAAGACTGTCAGGACAAGTGCAATGGTGAGAAGCTGTCGATTCTTATCACCTAAGCGCTGCCGCTTCAGCCCCTGCGTATCGACGAACAATGTAGTGTGCTTGCACGGTTGCAAAGTACAAATGTAGGTATGGTGAGATCATTTCGCAATGAGCTAAATCATTTTCTCCTGGAAGCGCACGCAGACACGAAAGGAAGGAGGGAATGCAATATATACTGTGAAGCATCCATAGCTCGCGCTATGACTCTAGCACAATCATCCTCGTTCATTAAATGCTGTAAGTGAAGCCATGCCTTAAACAGACGACGTTGTGGGCCCTAGTGGTCAGGCCGTCTATATCATAAAAAAAACAAAACAAAAAGAACATTGATCGGATACTCCGGCAGGAGCACAATTTCGCTCGGCCATGAGTATATGCATGAGCGACTGTGTTTAAGCTGTGGCGTGTAAGCTGACGCTGTTCCAACTGGACAGGCTAAGGTGCAAACAAAAATGATGCGTCATTTCGGTGGTGCGGCGCCAGAGTTTAGACCACAGCAGCTGTTACAGCTATATTCACAGCACGGACAAAACGAAAACGAAAAACAAAAGAAAAGGTTGACGTAAAGGTCATGCAGTAGGCCCCGCTCGGCACAAGTTTTCCATTCAACGCTGCCACACCAGGTTCATTAAAACGCACTTGCTACAGAGAAATTGGCTTCCTGTCGAATGGCTTCCTGTGTGAATGTGTCGCGGTGTTTTTTTGTAGCGCTCGTACGCCCTGCTTCTTAAACGCAGTTCCTGCTTCTACCACATTCACCACAGCCTGCAACATAGACGCGGTGACAGCGCCCCAAAGAACTTATGTTGCAGCTTTATCTTTCCATGTATCCTACATGAAAAGTGGAGTATAGAGATCCTTTCCAATAATCTCTCGAACGACACACCGAATACACTGCTAATGCGGCTGGTGTAAATGCTGTCTCGGCAATTTCCTCTGTACCGCCGTCATACGTGCTGTCATAGTAAACAGCGCGGGCATTCACATGAAACTGACACGACAGATGCGTTGTGCAGGCCACATATATCCCACCGTCTGCACTGTGACCACGCTGTACGTAAAGCAACTGGCCCGGTTCTTAACTAGTATGTAGTAATATCATCTCGCTGCTCAGTCGCTATGAGACCTGTTCTATGTAGTGGACGTACCACCACCAACAAGCTTGCGTCGACTCGACGTCGCAAAATTGATTTTACTTAGGCTATATCGCAGTCATAACCTTACCATTGTCCACTGCTAAACGCGGGCTTCTATGCGCGATCTTCAATTGTTCCCGTGTTGAAATGGCCGATTCCGTCCGATGCCAGCTGTCTTGTTGATTTCGATGTCATATAACTGCGTGCCGTGCTCGACATAAAAATCCTTTCTAAGGAATGGGTCTCATCGTACTGTGTATAACATGGAGTTTGATGAAGCATCCCCTGTCGCGTATAACCATAAAACAAGGAAACGTGATCAAATAGTTCACTGGGTGTTGCGGTGCAGCCTGAAGAATTGTTTGAATATGTGGTGGATATCTGAAGTCATGTTATTCGATAACACACACACACACACACACACACACACACACACACACACACACACACACACATATATATATATATATATATATATATATATATATATATTATAGCGATAGTGATGTCGTGGCTACAGGCGGTGGTCGGATAATTGCTCCGCCCGCCACTTCACTTGAGTGCGCTCATTGTTCACTAGAAAGTGAATTCCTGCGGTCAAATTTGTCCTCTCAGCAGTTAGTTACGGCAAAATTGAAGCACTATGCTGGCTCACTCAGAAGCAGTCATTATAACTAAGAGGTGCAAAGTGAACATCTCTTCTAGTGCTGCATAATGAAGTCATCGCGGTTTCGAACTGTGAGACCACCACTCAGGTTCTGCCGAGTTCCTTATAAATAGTACTGTCGAAAATGAACTACGGTTGTTTATAAGCGCTTACCTGTAAAAGCCTGCTTAGGAACTTGCGCTTCAATGTTCACTGGAAGTCCATCTGTAAGTTAGTCTTAATATTTAAAAGCATCGGGACGCATTCGGACAAAGCGGTCGCGACGTCAAATGACGATATAATATTGCCGCCGTGTAGCGATACGTTACGCGTGCCTTCATCAGAGTCATCAAAGTTCCTTAACACGACTTCGCCATATAGTGTCGAGAACGACAAAAAAAAAAAAAAAAAGCGAGCATATGGGACGATAACCGGAACTTTATGGTTCTGCGAGCTAACCGTCTCGTTTCCACGCAGGGAACCAGAACTGCGGCATGGCAGCAACCTGCCAGTGTTCTGGCATGTACCGCAAGGTGAACTACATTTACGACATGCGCCGCCAGCGCTGCCGACTCATACCACTCCACGAATGTGTCGAGGTGGACGTGGGGTTCGTGGACAATGACGAATGTCAAAGTGTCTGCGGAAAAGGTGAGCTGGCGCCGACCTCTGTACTTTCCGATAACTTGCCCCTTGGCATGCCATACATCTCACTTAAGTCCTGCCACTGTCCGATGCTCGTACATTATATGGAAGCCTCAAAATCCATTTCTTTTGCATACATAACACGAAGTTCGGACATTAGGGCCATAGTTTACGGCGCACACATTTTAAAAGGCATCCTATCGATTCGAAAGCGCCTAATTTGGGCCATAAATGCGCGATACATTCACATGGTTGACCGTGAAGCACGAGGAGAAAAGAAGGAATGTATATACACTGGCGCCGCTAGTAAACACAGCTCAAGTTTGCAAAGTATCCAACTCATTTCATGGTGCCTTTGGTGGAAAGATTACTTCGGGAAAGTGAAATGACAAGAAATTGCCACCTATTTGGCAAAATAAACGTGGCGGTGACCCCTTACGTTCTCCAAATGTCAAAAAGCATGAATACCCTTCCGTAGGGAATATCAAGCAGCTTTTCTCAATCCCTTGTAAAGGGGATCAGTGCGTAATAAACAAATCTCAATCAAAGTAGTTTGCAATGCCATCCAAACCACAGGAGAGTGTTCGTACGCTGCAACTTGCAAAACACGTGTTGTCTATCGCGTTCCATTTTCTAGTGGCTGGCTCTACACTTTTAGCTCGGTAACCTTTAGTTTATTTTATAGGTACACAAAAATGTGAAAATATGCTCCTTTACTAAAGGTTAAAGTGCTTCAACCTTTAGTAAAAGAGCATATTTTCACATTTTTTTGCACATATAAAATAAACTAAATGTTACCGTGGTCAGAGTGTACATTGGGCAGCCCAGATTTTGTTTAAATGAACCGCTGAAGGGAGAAATCGCTTCCTGTCAGGTTTCAAGCATTACTGTGTTAGATACTCCCGCGGAGAACTTGTATTGACGTGGCTGTCATCTCGAGTAGAAATATTACTGAAGCTGAACAAATCAAACACTTCGGTAACGCAGGTATTAGAAAAAACTTCAATGTCGTCGAGTGATAAATAATTGAAAGTTTTGCGCATCTTATAGCGAATTTCATAGAGCTGCATGGGTGCTTTTTACGTCAGCAGGCTCAAATTGGAATAACTTCCCCTATGCTTTCCTAGGCTTCCATGTTTGTTGCTTCATTAACTCGTTTCTAACAAATAAATCGAGCCCCTGAACCCCTTCCCTTTCGTTGTTGCATAGCTTAGGTCTCGTTGCGGCAGACTTGGTGCCTTAGGTAGCATATGAGGGTCTATTGGGCAGCAGCCACCTTGACATAAGATCACGTTCTACGTGACGCCTCCTAGCAGTAAGAGTATGCTACGCTCGCCGCCATGGCTACGAGTGGCGCTGCCTAACACTCCTAGGATTCCATATACATAAATACCCAATAAAGTGGACGGGGGGACGACCGCCTTCGTAGCTCAGTTGGTAAATCATCGGACGCGTCATCCGAAGGTTTGTCTTTTCGTCCACCTTAATTCCTCTCTACTTACCCCAAAATTACAATATCGTAATTACGAATTGGAATCACTTCCCCTATGCTTGCTTTCCTTGGCTTCAATGTTTGTTGTTTCATTAACTTGTTTCTAATATATATATATATATATATATAACGAGAACCTGTGCTCAATGGGCCAAACGTACTTGGAGTGAAATAGCAGACACGACTTCGCAGTTATCGTTTATTGCCAACAGTTTCGACCGCGGGTCCGGTCTTTTTCAAGGCATAGAGAGAAGTGAAGTGATATCGCTGGCAAACTGGTCGGAAGAAGAAAAGGGAGGGAGTGGTACTAGAGGTACACAATTCATTCTGCAGGTGAGCGTTATGGGTGCTTGAGAGAAGGCTGTGCGGGAGGGAGAACAAGGAGGGCAGCTAGCGACAGGGATTGGCGGCAAGCAGTGCACAGTGGGGGGCAAAACTGGAGTTTGGGTGATACTGCGTATTCCTAGCTGAGGGCACCGACAAAAGGTGGCCGTGCTTTGTGGGGGTCGTCCTCGGGGTGGCTCCTATAGCACCGCTGGTCCCGTCAAGCCGTATGATTACGGCTTTCTTGTCAGGGTGGCCATCACAACTTTATACTTTTGAGAATGTTGTAAATAAAACTTCACTTTTCTTTACGCTGACTGCAAGGCCGGCTTTTCTGCGCTAAAAAGTATATTTCGCTTTTGGGGTTATTCGATTCGTATTCTACTCGGGCTGAGAAATCGCGGTTCGCACGCCACTACACACGTACAATCGCAGGAGCGTTGTGTGTTCAGTTACTCGTCTCAAACGGGCACTAATTTTCGCCTCTTCGAATCCCATGCAGACACCGCTAGAGAAGACTCACGCTGTAAGCTTGCCGCACTGGAGGAACTGGTGCGCCCGTGCATGTGGGAGGACAAACTGTACACGCACTACTACGACGCTAAAAGCGGCCAGTGCCAGCCGTGGGACGAAAGCGTGTGTTCCTCGACTGTCTTCAGGCGGTTAGTCGACTGCTTCAGGGAGTGTCCTCGCGGAGTCATCATGACGCAGCCAGGAAACGCCACGGAGAAGGTTCGTCGCATAGTGCGAGTGCCGCAGCAAGTGAAGCAGCAAGAGAAGCGGCGGGCGCCCTAAAGACAGCTTGACAAGTCAATTCTTTCTCTTCTTCTTTTTCCTTTTACCTCCTTTTGCGCCTTTGACCAAGTGTTACTGTAGACCATGTGCTTGGCTTACAGTGCAATAAAGAACCTACCTGCCAGAGTGGTTAATTAGACGTTGCGACTGACACTTCACGAATGGACCAGGTGAAATGCATCATTAAAAATAGCGATGAGACTGGTACGTTTGGTAGCTGGGTATACGTGCGCATCGTATATAGACCCTTTCACTGTTTACAGACAAACGCGTCCATCGCATACCCCAGGCTACTTCCAGCGAGGGGCAAGTGCTTGCGTCCGTTTGTACTCTTGCTAGGGGTGAGGAAAACAACAATAGAGCGCAAGGCCGCAGCGCGTGGGGGACCCCAGCGAACGGAAGCACCCTAGGGGCGCGGATCGGTTTCCAGGCCGTCGGGAAGCCGCCGGTGAAAGGGTCTATATAAACCATAATATTTGACGACCGGGTGTGAGATTGACACGATGGCTGCGAGCTCGCTGTACTACGCATAATATTAACTACTGCAGTCTTAAAAACCATGGTATAAGGCAAGCCGCAGTGGAAGGACGATCGCTACCGCGTGTACTTCTGGCGGCCAGTGGCTCTGAGTGAGCGTGAATGCACACTGATAGTGCAAGGAATGTATCACGCATCACTGTGTAAGCGCTTCCTGGTGTCCGAGGAAACGTCGCAGGACACAGTGGGCAGCGGTGTGGTCGAACGCGGGTAGCGGCACGTGTATGATTGTCGTCCGAGATCCTCACAGTCCCGTGCGCGGCAACTGGTATCGAGAGAAGGAAACTCGAGCGCCGTGCTTGCAAGGCTAAGCGATACTGGTCTATAGGATGCATCCCACAGTCGTAACTCATCTGCTCCCGTTTCAAAGAGTTATAGCGTCAGTGCCGCTGGCCATCTCTCATCATGCCAGATACTGCGCTATTTCCAGTAACAAGGTGTTCATATCGTGCGCGGATGTCACGTTAACGTCATCGTGAACTCACGCGCCAGTTATCAGTGGACGTCACCATTTAAGCTAGTTTCTTACGGTACACAGTTAGACGGTCGGTCATCAACCACGTTGAGATGTTTCAAAACCAGCTTTTTGTAGAGCGTAAGATGAAATGCTAGAATGTTGCTTGGTTACCTCATTTGACGTCGTCACTAAGAGTAGATAGATAGATAGATAGATAGATAGATAGATAGATAGATAGATAGATAGATAGATAGATAGATAGATAGATAGATAGATAGATAGATAGATAGATAGATAGATAGATAGATAAGCATTTCGAACGATGATGACGCACGATTCTTTTCGAGAGTGATCGAGTAGAGCCGGCTCCTGTCCCATCTGGGTGGCATGTCTTACGATGTCACTAAATGCGTGCACACTGCGCGTTTGTTGTTTTCGAAATATTACAGCCTGCCTAAACTGTTGTTTAAATAAGCCGTAGTGTGCCGGAAATGTAGGCATCAACCGCCATAGGCCAACGCAGCAAGTGCGCGGGGCGCAGTCAAGGTATAAACAGCGATACAGCAGTGCTCTGGCAGTCAAGCGGAAGGGCTAAGCAGCAACCAGAGACTGGTGTACCTAGTAGCTCAGTAACGAAAACAGCAAGCCCCAAATAAGCAGCTTGGATGGTGGGACGAGCTGACCAACACAGCACGGAATTTCTTACCCCTCGAAACATAGCGAGCTTCGAGGTGCGAATCTATTGCGAACGTTGTCTTAATGCGCCATAGCACCCTGTTGTTGTTGATGAAAGTTTAACGTTTGCACTCGTCTAAGCGACGAGCAACGCCACAAGATTGCTCATGTGAAAAGTGATAATACTACACCTGTAAGTTTACCACTCATTTTAGATTTTTGAGAAATACCATAGCCGCATATGGTGAACATAAAGCTGCAATGGTGCGTAGAAAAAGAAAAAAAAAACACCATATGATCGGATTTACCCTTGAAAATACGGGCTAAATTCAAAAGGGGGTGTTTTTTTTTTTTTTATGAGAGCAGGGAAAGCCCAATCGTCAGGTGCTACTAGAGCATCGCGAGCACTCTTCTAAACATAAATATTCCGTCTAATTTACTCGGTTAGAGAACACCATGCACCGTAACTGTCAGCTTCATAAATGCCATGGACCAGCATTAACGGTCGCATTTCATGTGCCTCCACGGTAATAGCATCCATCGATCATGCAACTTTTTCTTGAGGCCCAGAGGACCGCATGATTTAGAATTGCGCTTACTTGTGGGAGCGTCGTTCATTGTTTTGTATTCACTCGGAAAGGCAGCGACGCTGAACACCTGATACTACTGGAAAGCATCGGCGTGGTGTGTGGACTAAATTTTAGTTTGCCTTTTCTGAAGCAGGATTAAACTAAGGCCGCATGGACCCGATATTTCTCTGCAGCACCCGGCATTGGAGAGGTGTCCAATGGCAGCGCGCCGTGCGGGATCTTCATTGTGAGCACGGCAACAGTAGTATCGGGTTGCTCATTATAGCCGAGTTTATAGCACGCACTTATACATGCACGGGACAAAGGGCCGCACGCGTAGTGGTGACTCTTCCCGTTTCTGTTCCCGTTCGTTGTCTGCGAAGGAACGACCAAAGCGATACACACTGGCTTTATATACACAGAGCACGCTCCGCATCTGCTTTTTTTCCCCTTCGCCTTGCGTTTTGCTCACTGATTGGCTGTGTGTTTATTCGCAGCGAACATTGTCGATGCGAGGGTAACAAACTCGCTCCGCAAGAAGGTGCACGACCCAGGGAAAATAATGGACTCGTATGCAGCAAAGAAGGCACGGACAAAAGGAAGCGCATGTCGACCAACAAACACAAAAATTCACTCGCGACGCTGACAAAGAAGGAGTGAAGCAGCGCATGGCAGCCGAGGCATCGCAAATCAGGTCGTCACTGGATACACACGGGTTTCGTCTAGCAGCCAAGAATACCGGCGCAAACAAAGGGCACGGCCCCGCGCTTAAACAAAGCCGCTGCGACGACGGCTGCCGGTGCGGCATCAGCAATTTGCCCGAGCGGAACGACGCTGGCGCGCACGTGCGCAGCGACAGCCATGGTGTCGCGAGGCTTGCGTGTAAAGAGGGCTCATTGCACAGAGCATGTTCACTTTGGGATACTGGGAGTGAGCGGCGCAATGACGCGCTCTGACATCATCAAACTACGATACCTGCCCACAGGCTTGTGGTGCCGGTATCTGTAGGCTTGGAGTCGCCGCAATATGATGCACGAAGGCTTGCAGAATTCAAAATAATAATCTCTAGGGTGTTACTTGCCAGAACTACGATAAGACTGAAAGATGCCGCAGTGGAGGGCTCCAGATTATTCGTTTACCTGGGATTCTTTAACGATAGCCTAAAACGCATAGCCCGCGGACCTCTAGCATTTTCGCCTCCATGCAAAATGCGAACGCAGTGGCCGCGATCGAACCCACGTCCTCCAAGTCAGCACCTGGAGATAAAGAATGCAGCCAGATGTAAGAAGCACACAACAGTGCCAGCACCTCAAGTGCGCGTCTTGTTGTTTTTAAGTAGTATTTGTAAATTGTCGGCGACCATGTCCAAATGTGTGCAGCATCGCAATGGCATTAAAGCGTCCGCCACAAGCTGTTCTAAATTCAAAGCATTTATACGGTTGCGTTTCCTGGAGTAACAAATAAAGAACATTCTCCAGACCAAAAACCGGTAGATAATGCAGAAGACTAAGCCCACCTATCCTCAACTAACTAACTAACTAACTAACTAACTAACTAACTAACTAACTAACTAACTAACTAACTAACTAACTAACTAACTAACTAACTAACTAACTAACTAATTAAATAACTAACTAACTAACTAACTAACTAGACCGACTGACTGAGTGTAGAAATTTCATTGATTCTTAAGTGTCCGCAAAGGCGCCGTACGATTCCATCATGCTCGAAGCCCGCCGACAGAACTTCGATCGAAGCGCAGGGGAAAGCAAGGCGGCCGCCGACTTTATAATAATTGACAGCCCGCTCGCACAAACATCAGCCGGACAATGATTCGAGCGACAGAGAACACGGGGCGCCGTGCAGGGATTTAATTAGCGCGCCGGTTCGTAGGATTAGTACACGGCCCACCGCGCGGCCGTTCGCCGCGGTGAGCGCGCGACTCCTCTGTTGCCGTTCGAGCCGACTGCGCCACCGATGAAAAATGGCGCTTCGCGGAAAAAGAAAAAAAAAAAAAACGTCGCTGTTCACGAACATGGCTGCCGCCGCCCCGCTGTTCTTATTTGCACCGACGAACGAGCGCAGAGCCTCTTGTTGCGCGCAGCGCGATATTTTCCGCCGGTCTCTCGCTGCTCGCTACGCCGTGTGTACTCGGGGCAAACAGGGCGGGTGATTAGTGTTCCCGTGCCCACAGCACGCGCATGCGCAGCGACAGCTCGCCCTTCTTTCCTTACTCGTCTCTGCCGCAATTTCTTCTTTTCCTTATTTTCCTTTTTTTTTCACTTTCCCTGCGCGTGTAGCGGCTCTCTTGCCGTCTAGATGTCCCCTATAGGCTTAATAAAACCATGCTGTACAGGGGAAAGCTCGTCTAGATGTCAGACAACCACGAGCTGTAATTCCAAAAATTTACGCGTCACGGTGATTTGTGGCATGCCGTGGATTCTCGGTCTCGCGGGCTTAGCAATTACGCTTTGCTAGCGACCGACACCGTACCTGGACTATATAGCTGTTGCAGCGCTTGAGCCATCATAAACGTGAGCAGATAGCGTAGGTTTAGTTGAAACCTGCCAGAGGTTTGATATAGCGCTGCACGTTACTAGCGAAAACGGATATGCTTGCAAAAGGCTTATACTTTTAGATTTCAGTTCCGCGGCAAAGAAAAAGGACAGTAAGAAAGGAAATTAAGGCAAGGTTGTCCGAGCGCGCAAGCTCGAATGAGGTTCGAGAACACGGCAGCCCGGCGATTGCATATCGATTGCCCGAATGAAACTTGCTTAGGCGTGCCACACTGTATGCAGACCGATAGCTCCTGGAAAGAGAAATATGCCCACGTGCGCTGCGCCCCTCGGCTCCATATTTCATGCGCCATTTTTTGTGCGAGCGGAAGATAAACTGCGTTGACTGTTTGTGAGTAAGGGAGGCGCTCGCCTGTTGTTTGCTGGTTATGAGAAGTGTGTTTGCTTGGCATTACACACGCGGCTGCTTGCATCAAAAATATGAAAAAGCATGGCATTAACCTCAAAGGTTCTCACGATTCCGAATGAACTCGGTAACGCTTTGGGAAGTGACTTTCGCTTGTTTTTGAGATAAATCAGCATTAAGGCGTGCGTAGTGTTAACGTACATACAATGGGCAAAAATCCGGAGCGAATCGTTGATGGGGTGAAATAACTGAAATTAGTTGCCTATAAGAACAGTATGAGCTATAACAACAGTATGAGAACAGTATGAGCTACAGTATGAGCTAACATAATGCAAGCGTAGCGGTGGCCACAGCACCTGTGCCTGCATGCGAGCTGAAGCCCACATACATCGAGAAATTACTAAAACGATGCTCTCACGGTTTGTGGATCGGTTCCGACTGCTAAGTAGCACTTACCTGCAACGAAAGAAAGAAACAAACATCAAACATGAGTCGCCACACGCACTATGTGAAGTTTAATACTTCTACGTGTCAGTAAATCTTTTTTATATGATAAGGAAGATGGCAGCTTTTATGTCCATATTGTGCGCACGTTCCAGCTATAGCTATGCGTAGCGCATGAAAATAACGTATTTGTTGTAAAATCCCTTGACGTGAGAGCTTCTAAGCTCCTCATTTGAACAGCACGAAGGGAAAAACATTCAAAGGATGACTTCGCTTCAAGAGACGTCACGTCAACCCTAATGAAACTCGAATGAAATCAACAACTATAGAACGATGTAACTTTCAAACGCAGCATATATCCTTCAACTTTGCCGCAGTGCTGACAGCAGCGCCTTATCACAGCCGCAGCTTAACGTGCAGCGGTTTCGCGGATTATTCACGTTGTGACTTGAGAGAAACGGAATGCGATAACCTTGAAGACCTGATAGTCTCCCGCAGGGCATTCTCATTGAACGAGGCCTCTTGGAGCATGTTACTTCGATTATCAGCCCGCTCTGTCGTAACACGCAAAAAAATAAAAAAGAACAACTTTGCCTTCTGAAGCCGCTCCATATTCAAAACGACGCACCTTCAATGCCCGAAGAACTCTCAAGCGAGAAGCACTTCGTCGGCCTGCCGACGCCGTCGCTCAGCTGCTTCAATAGCGGTCGTATAGATGCGAGAATTGATTGAGATACATGGACGTCCCGTAAGAGACGCAAGAAGACGTTTACCACATCAGTAGCCACCGTGCCTTATAGTGTTCAGGAATGTTTCCTTTTTTACTTTATCAAGTTTTCTTGGCGGGAGTGCCAGCACGCAGACGCCGAAAGAAACATCGAACCGCGTCGAAGAATGAATACGCTGACATCAGCCCCTTGTTCATTCGGCGCAGTTAATGACTTTCTTTATTGCTGCCTCGCCATGTACCATCTCCGCCACAGTATTTTCCCCTTCGCGTAACGACTATATGCATGTAGCAGCGGGCTGAGTGCAAGAATACGGCCCCACTGGGTCCAGGGCAAAAGTGGTCGGCATTTACCGGTCGCGTGACAGGCCCCAACAACGGACACCGCGAGCCTGAAACAGCTCCGCTGTTAAAGATCCGTCACATCGCTTGTGCAGACATATTTAGTTGCGCTGTGCTTACTACAGTTGATCTAGATGCCAGTTTTCTAATGTCGATATTAAGCGCGGTTGCTATACGAAAGTGCTGTCTTTAATTAAAGACTTGTCGACTGCACGGCGAAAAAAATGCTGAGCCCAAATAGACGCAAGCACCATAACTCAACGCCTTATTGAAGGCGCACACTCGAACATGTGCTTTTACATCATTTATTCAAGTTCTGCAGATTCCGCACGAGTCAACCACTGACTTTCCGGTGTGAGGTGCTTTCAAAGAAGAGCGCAAATTTTGTTTGCCTAAGAAACTTCTTCGTAACAACAAAGATATAGAGTTCGCAACGCAAAGGTTCATTATATTATGAAACACATCTTCCCCGACAAATTATCACCGTTGTGTAATATCCTAGACAATGTGGAAAGCAATTTGTAATTTACGTAGTCTCGTGATGGAGGAACCAAGAACGCAAGTTGGACGCGTGGGGGCCTTTAATGGAAATGGCCAATAATTGTTCACTGCATGCGAGAAGCCATAATGAGAATTATATATATTGGCGACCGTTTGGGATACATCGCTCTAAGACTCCAGCCAAGGGTAGAGGGAAAATGATGAATAAAAGAAAACGAGGGAACATGTAGTTTTTCGAGTTCGTACGGGCGCTATATGGTTACACCTGAAGCCGTTCTCACACTGGAGACGATGGAGGCGACAACGGGCGATATATCCCCCGCAGTTTCTCCGCAACCAAGGTGCGAGAACGTTCGCTAGGTGCGAGCACTGAAAGGAAATGGTATAACGAAAAACAAAAGATTAAGTTAGAGTACCCGTGGGACACCAAAGTGCTCTCTATAGCAATACGTGCTCGCGGAAGATTAAGAATAAGACGGGGAAATAAACCTCGCATATGAAGCGACCAGCGAGGTACGCAGGAAAAGTGTTTCGGTGCGCACGCAATAAGAAGCTCATCTCCATAACTCGCGCTGGCGACGCTTATGCGTCGGCAGAGAGCCGGTGTAATTACAGACTGGGCGCCAAGACTCGGGGAAATTTGTTTCCACCTTGAACAGCGCCCGATCATTCTTACCAGAGCCGAGAAAGTAGTATGCAACAGAGGTGTGTTATTTTACTTTCCGGTTCGCTTCCTCTTGTTTTTTCTTTTATTTTCTGTCACGTTCTTTCTTACCGAAGCCGCGCCTTCACTGCCACATCCTCCCCATTGCGTGAAGGCAGCCACGCATGACGAAGGCGAAAAAGATTTACGATCACTTTTATCGAAAGTAAATGAATGCTGCCTATGTTTATTTTGGTAGCTTCTACAGCCTATGAACCGCTTGCTGCAGCTGAAGGCATCAAATTTAATTTCGCTGCTGCTTGTTAAAAAGGAGAGTTTCGCTGCCCATAGAACTACAGCGAAAGTGAGCCTACAGTGGAAGCGAAAACAAATAGGCCCACGCAGTCCTTGCACATTTTCCGTAAATGGACGCACTGAACGAGGAGGAACGCAAAGAAAACGCCGGCAGGGACCTATATGCGCAGGCCAGACGAATATTCAAAGAAGTGACGAGCAGAATGCAGTTGAAGCCAAGAAAGCTCAGAAGCAAAGGAGTGTAGAAGTGCATAGAAAAAGTACTGAGGACGAAAGAAAGAAAGAAAGAAAGAAAGAAAGAAAGAAAGAAGAAAGAGAAAGAAGAAGAAAGAAAGAAAGAAAGAAAGAAAGAAAGAAAGAAAGAAAGAAAGAAAGAAAGAAAGAAACCGCCATCTGCAGGTGTGAAAAAGCGCCATAACAAATGGGCAGGAGGGACGCAAATGCAGCAACGCCGGGGAGGCGGAACGTATAAGCACGAACAGCTGATGCAGCAGCATCAGCGGCCCAAGTACCGGGTGGCGTGCTTTCCACGCGTTCCTGAGAAGGAGAACGCAGTGGACTCTCCGAGGAACAATCGGGTAGCGCACTCTTCGGCCGGCTCTTTTACGAGCGAAAGAAGCGCGCGCGGATACGGCGTTGCTCTACCTGGCCACCGCATGTCGACCATTCCCAAAACGCGCGTGCGCCGGCGGAGGAAGAAGAGAGCCCTTATCGGGAGTGCTCGCGCCGCCTCCAACATTGGCGGCCTGCCCAGAGGCATACATCATCTTTATCGCGCGCTGCTGCCGCCCACCGCACACTTCCCTTCCAGCTATATATTCGTCGGCGCTATAGCACAACCGGTATGCGCGCGTGCGATACTCGATGAATGCCTCCAAAGGCCGCGAGAGAGAAAGAGTGGCCGCGCCGCCAGAAATGTGCCTGGGTGAGAAATTCAACACTCGACTACGAGGGCTATATCATGGGCAGCAATTGTTGTCGCCGATAAACTTGTGCCCAACTTTCCTGTAGTGCTCCCTTCTTCCATTAATGGTGCTCTTCGTGATTAGTTCAAGTGTCGTATGCAGAGGTTGCCATAAAAGCATCCTCGTTAAAGAATAAATAATATTAAGCGCGAAGAACCCCCACAAAGTACCCGTCTATTCTTGTAACAAAAAACGCAGCCGATTGTTTATTGAGTGTTTTAATATTATATTAGCGTTGATACGACGCTTTCATATAAACGGCAGGCTGGCCAGCAGGTGTTAAAAAAGCATAAATATATCGATTATAACTGTTTATCGCATATAGTGTGGAAGAACAGGGAAACAGAACGACCCGAGCTAAAATATTTTGTGCTTCAATTTAAGGTATTGATCCGATTCATGGGGCTTTAGGTCCAAAAACCACGATTTGATTATGAGAGACGCCGTAGTGTAGGGCACCGGAAATTTGGACCACCTGGGGTTCTTTAACGTGTACTGACATTGCACAGTGCACGGGCCTCGACATTTCGCTTCTATCGAAATGCCGACGCCGCGGACGTGATTCGATCCCACGATGCTCGGCACAAGCAGCCGAGTAGCTTAGCCACTAGGCCACCGTGGCAGGGCTCAATAAAAACCCAACACCGACCAAGGTATGGGTATAATTGTAAAAAACACGTTTCGGCTCTCGCACGGGGCCTTGTACACAATGATGTAAGTATGACATTATCGATTATTTATAAAGTTGTTCTATCACTTGTTTTAGGCAGCGAGCATATACGGGTGGGAAGGTTGGATTGCCGCTGTTCTTGTTTAGCGTTGCGCCGTAGTCTGGGTAATCCGTGATTCCAGATGAAGCCGCAGAAATGAAGGGTATTAAAAAAGGCCAAATAATGTCATCGCAATCCATTTAAAAATACGCACTGTGCTTCATAATTCACATCTCGCCATCGATGTTTCTCTAAGGTCATATAAAAGTACGTATTTTAAACGCCTTAGTATATGGCATGTGTTTTGGGACATCTGTGACACCATCTTCTCATGTCCATTACCTAAACACCAATGCCGCCAGTTTTTGAATGTCGATGTCACAGTGTGCATGGTTTTGGGCAAAAAATGTAGCACAGCGAATCGGCCTGCCTGTGGTTTACCCACACGTACCAAACACACGAACACTATCCATAATCTCCTTAAGCGCAGCCTATATATATATATATATATATATATATATATATATATATATATATATATATATAATATATATATATATATATATATATATATATATATATATATATATATTTCAAAAAAAGAAAAAGAGATTCACACGATATTAACACAAACAATATAAGTTTACTGACGTTGCGGCCGGTGGACCGGCCTTCATCAGAGTGAAAAGGTGTTGCAGAGCACCTCGCTTTTAAGGGTACAGGAAGGGGAGAGGGTGCGGCTACAAAGGCGTACGTCTGTACAGGGAATGGCTACGAAGTCTGCCTGGACAGAGCACGTGATCGGCTGCGGCGAGTCGCGAAGCGACATCGTAGCCTGTCAATTAACAGCAAGGCGGCACACTTACAACCCCGCGGGATTCTACTATCTGTATGTAACGCAACTATAAAGCCACTCCACATTGTAAAAATGGTAATCACCATTTTTACAATGTGGAGTCTCCAGCGAAGTCTCCCGGGTGTTAACTATGTAGTTGTATTTCGTTAATGGACAAAACAAAAGGAAAAGTACTGTCTGTGCGTATTTTGTCCCTGTGGTAGACAGCGATGACACTGAAAATTTTATTTGCCGTTATAAGCGTCACAAGGGGGAAAAAAGGAAAAGAAAAACGACTTCTCAGACATTTTTTTGTCGCTTCCACTAGGCCACCACTGTGACAGAGGCTTACGCACTTATATCACACTTGAGTATTCCCGAAGTGCCCGTGGCTTTTAGGGCGGTACAAAAGTGGTCCGCGGGGCTACTTCCCTCTAAAGGTGCTAAGCGAGAGTAATGCAAACTGACGAAGATCTGCTGCCTCTCAGCACCGTATAGCAGAGCAGGACGGCTTTTTGCACGTTCAGCGTGGTACCCCAGACCTAATGCACGCACGTCTCCAACGAGGCTGACAAACTGCTATCCATAGCACGCCCACGTTCGGCGTACATCGTGAATAAACGCGACGAATGGGCCATAAAAGGTCCAGGGGAAAACCGCCGTCCGCGAGTTGAATATGAGAATGGCACGGCGAAATGAAAGCGATTCGCGTGAATCAATCCAGCATCGCTAGCGAAGGGACCTCTTCGCCTGAATTTTGTGGAGCTATGGCTTCGCAGTTACCTCATTGTTAGGAAATGCGGTTATTGCGCGTTATCGTGAAATATATTCCGCGATGGCTCGAACAAGCTTCACCTGGGCTTTAGTATAGGTAGCTGCAAAAAATACGGAACAGTAGCTGTAAATCACGGATATATATTGTTTGAATGTCAGCCATGCAATACATACAAGGCTGTTTCTAGATAGATATTTCAACTGCACTGCCGAAGCACTTAGTGACAGGTGACTTCAATACAACTGAAATAGAAAGTTGTACGAAAATTTTACGATCCGCATTGAATATCAGCGGGAGACCGGAAAATATTTCTCTGTGCAAAACAACATAACATCATTGTGCTCTGCTATACTCTGCGAATAAATGCGGTATTGCGGATAAGTAACTTGGGAAACACGAGTATACAGCACCTTGGAATCCCACATATGAACGATTATGCCACACACAGTACATTTAGAGGATACAACGTGAGCACCCAATGAGTTTAGGTGCCTTCAGCGCACTTCCAGCGAGCAAAATAATCAGTAACAGTAAACTTGCGAGCTACAGTTATTTATTTCCACGTGCAATCATTAAAGGTCATCGTGCTTAGTTCCAACAGCCACATACAACCCAGACAACCTTTCGTTATCTCTGAAAATCTGGTATAATAATAACGACCATGAAATTTTATGACAGAACAAAATACTATACCGTGAAGTTTGAACTTAAGCACGATAATGCCGCAACAAAATAATAAGCCGCTCGCAGAAGCGCTATGCTTATTAATACACCGTGTGCTCAAGATTGAGTTAGAAACCTAACTCCGCAAAAGGATTGAAAATTGGGCGACTTGGTACCAATTCATCTAAATGCTTACTTCGGCGCACACAAAAAAGACACGGATGCAGGGAAGAAAGAATATACACAAGAGCTGACTCCCAACTCAGTCTGTTGAAAAAGAATTGCACATATATATGCACACCCAGAACTAGCCAAAAAAGGATGCGTGTATGCGGTAGAAAGACACGAACATTATCTTAAAAAATGAAAAAGAAAATCTTAGACAAAAAACAACAAAATATACGCAGGATATTAGTTGGCATTCAAAAAAGCGAATTTACTGTCAGTCAATATACAATAGAGGGTTCACTAACACAATCATGTGCTCGTCTTCTTATGTGAAACGCCTCGGTTATCTCGCGTGTTAGTTGATTTGCATCCCTAAACAAGATATCGGTGCTAGCCCACACAGGCTGGCATCCGCAGTTCTCACGATTAGCTGCTAAGCGTGAAGAACTATTTTTTACCAATGATTGATTGTGCTCTTTTAAGCGTGTGTTAATACAGCGGCCAGCCTGAGTCAGCGCCTGTGTGTATTCCTCCCTGTGTCCGTGTCTTTTTTGTGTGCATTGAAGTAAGCATTTATGATGAACCTAAGTCCCATCGCGGTCATCTGAAAGAAAGCGTGGTGACCAAACACCAACGTCCACTCACAGTGTCGGGAATGTGCACCGGGAAGTAGCGTTCACTGTTCTGGGACCCCCGATGATGCGGACAATTACGAGAGCTGAGCTCCCACGAGGGCGCAGCCACATTTGCCTGGTGCTGCATAGACGCGCCCGCCCGGTATTATGACGCTGGCTACTCCCTCGGCACTTGAGGCAGTGCTTCTGCGCATATGCATGAGTTTACGTGTCCGGCTAATGCCCGTTATAGTGTGCGACGCCCAGTCAGTATACGTTATAGCTGCCATTGCCTGCAACCATACCGGCTACAGCCCAAGTATCGCAGCGCCTCATAGTCTTATTGCCTTTCATGATGCACGGAAGAACTACATTTGAAGCGAGGTTACAAAATCTATGCAGTGCTTCTAGGATCACGTATGGAAAGACTTGGGACTAGATCGAGGTGCACTCTCGTCATGACCACAGTGGGTGCCCACTCTGGTGTCTTTTGTGCATCTAGTGTAAGACGCACGTCTTCTTGAAGTGCGATAAACGCGTCAGAGTACGACGTATTAGTGTTTGGAAGTATTTGTGGCGAAATATGAAGGAGGAGAACCGGACCCGACCGCCTGGCCTGTTCGTAGGAAATGGCCGAACTACTGCGCGAGCCCGCCCGGGGCCGCTGCTCGCGTTAGCCGCTCCTTCGTCTTCTTTATTTCGCAACAGTATTTTCCAGAATACATATTAAGCGGATTTGTTTACCTACGGTTCGTTGCTCGATGAAACGTTATGTCGTGTTTACCTCGCTTTTGTTTCTCCGGCGAGGGGTGAAGTTACGTAGATAAATACGCCACAGAGACAGGCGCCGCATGCGTGAGGGAAGAATCGACGCTTCAATATAAAACTTAACACCAGTACTTTGACCCACTGCTTCTAGCCGCCCCGCGCTATTCGCGTTGGCATTGTTGTTCTACCAAAACGAGGGCAATCTAAAGTTATAAAGTATAGTAGTTATATAGTATCAGTATCAAATAGAAGCGAAATAAAATAGCGCACGATATTGAATCCAGACGAGATTGTGGGAACTTGGAACATGTGTTTCGAGGCGCAGCTGGGCCTTTCCTGGACCCGCTCTCCCTTTCTTTAAACGGGAGCTCTCAGAGGGGAAGGGGGAGAGAGCGTGGCGTTGGCAGGAAAGAGCACAGCTTCACCGGGTCTGGGAAGGTGAGCGATACGGTGTGTACGAATTGTATTCTGCAAATGCAGTACATGGCCCTGCATTATGTACGTCACTTCAATGGGCTCCGCTGATATGTCAGACATGTGAATGCGAAGAAAACAGGCAGCCAGAAAGAAAATGCCCAACCGAGGTCGAAATGGAAGAGCGCTCAGTGTTCGCGTCTGGTGGATCCGAGCGATGGACGCGCGTGGAATCCGAATCCGCATAAAGACACTTGAAAATAAAGAAAAAGGGATAAAAACGACAAACGCCGAATAAGGATGAGGGAGCGAAGCCCGGAGACACAGCGGGAGCTCAATAATCGCTGAATCATAGATGAAGCAGGACCGATCGCTGTACGCCGTCACCGCCGCAGGTGTTCTTTCAAGCGCGCATGCCAGAAAAGGGAGGCCAGCCGTGGCCGCCAGCCACTTGTCGATCGCCCAAGGGCCGGTTTCTATCACGTTCGATGTTTTCCTTTTTATTCATTTGCGCCCTGCCATCACTTGCGTCCTCTTTGTGATTCGGCCTTTCGTTCAGCTGTCCGTTCTTTTGTTATCTTTATTATATAGTCTGGATAAGTTTATCTTGCAGAACCACATCTTTCTTCGATCACATCGCACACTGCGCGTTTGTCTACTTGTTTTTTTTTTTTTGAGCCCCCGAATAAGCTTCGTCGTTGTATACGCGTTTTATGAATTTGCTTAACCCAACGTTTTATAAAACCAAGGTGGATATTCTGGCTCACAAGTACAACTCCACTATTCCTTGACGCGGACGGGTGGCGCACTTTAAGGATATAAGTATTTCATCACGCACTTTTATAGGAAAAGGAGTATAAAAATAGTCACTGCTCGCTTCTTTTGTCCTGTTAAAATATGCTCACGAATAACGTTGTTTAAAGCGCAAGGGGTGATGCAAAGGACAAGATGCGCCATCAAGGGGTGACGTCACCACGCGTAATGACCTTCAGAGTCTCTTTCTCAGTCTCTTTCATTATTTTTTTTCTTTTTTGAACGTGCTAACGGCTACCTCTGCTTCTGACATGCATGGCGCAGGCACGTTGCGGCAGCGCATGGAGGCCACGGTATCTATGGAAAAAGAGACACATGACCTCTGTGATTGTCTGTCGCCGCACTGTTCATAAAATCAGCCATCGAGCCCTCTTGCTGCGTTGTTTTATAGATAGCTGTGTCTTTCATTGTCGAGATATTTTTATGGCGCCCTTCTCTAAAAAAAAACAAACTTCTGTACATGATTAAAGACACAAACCAAAAAGCAGGACAGCACTGCTCATAACAGTAAGAGAATTAAAAGTCTTGAAAAAGGGAAAATGGGACCAGTGTGATGAGTGGGCAAAAGTGCGCGCCTTTGATCGGGCAGAAACGGCGACGACGAAGCCGGAGCACGCGCAAACATGCGCGAGCACAAGGCTGGGCGTGGAGAAGTAAGTAAGAACAGGCAAAAGCGGAGTACGGTATAATCGGGTGACCAGGCCCGGAGTCTCGAAGCTCGCTGAATGCCGTGCGCGATCTGTGGCTACAAGCTACACGCGGCCGTTAACGAGCTCTCGTCCCACCGCGTCACCTTCTCCAAGACCGCTGTAACCTCAACAGCGATTCTCAAGCCAGTGATGGTTCTTTCGGTGCTCTTTCTACCTAGCTCCTCGCCACAAAATTAAGGGAGAAATGTCGAAAAGGGAAAATGTGAGGAGACACACAACTCTTCATTGAGAAATGAGACTATCTTCCGGTGTGGGCTGACAGGCACAGTAGACATAATCCGAACATGTAACGGCCAGAAAAATGAGTTGTTGAAGAAGAATTAAGGCAAGTGAAGGCATTCATACGTGGTACAATTACCCTTCCACATGCTCGTCGTCATCGCCATCGTTATGAATATCCGCCATGCGCTCCGAATCAAAAAGGCCTCAGGAGCAGTCCTAGAAGTGCGGAAGAATCTATCTCTGATTCGGGATGTGTTATTCAAGTTCAGAACTGCACATTCACTAATTGAATCGCGTCACAAAATCCAGAGTTGTCGTCGACTGTGCGTCCCATTCCTGAGGTAACCGACTTGTAGCTGTATATAACCAACCGTTGTTTACCCTACGCATTGCTTATAGTCGCCCGAGAACAAATTTTATATCATAATGTCGATTAGAATATCCGATAGTACATTGCCGAGTTCAATTCACACCAATGTTTTCGTGTTCCTCGTCAAACATTTTCTGCTTCTCGATCTGCATGTGCTATTGCGATCGAACAATAAAGTCATGCAACGAGCGTTGTGCGTATTTTTGGTTATAGAGTGAATTTTACTGCTCCATAATGAAAGACAGTCGTATTAAATTGCTATTTAAATGGTCGGGGTATTCAGGACAGCAGTGCATAGCTGGAACAACCCACCTGTTTCCCCTGTAAAGCTGGCTACCCCCAAGCTTGACGCGGTTTCGAAAACGTTTAGCCGAATTTTCGAGTTAGCTAACCAGAATATCAGTTTTTCTCTCTCTCTCTCTCTCTTTCTCTCTCTCTCTCTCTCTGTGTGTGTGTGCGTGTGTGTGTGTGTGTTGTGTGTGTGTGTGTGTGGGTGTGTGCGCGCGCGCGCGCAGTTAAGCTACGTTGCACGTTGGCCCCGTTGGATACGGCATACTATAGAAAAAACACGCAGCCTGCGCTAAGTTGCGCAAGGTCAGACCACAGCGAAGCTAGCCAATAGTCTACCGATCGTGGCTATACCGTCGCGGGAGTAGAACTTGGCTATACTTAGTGTTACTTCAATACGACCGGGGCTACGCCTATGTAGGTTCTTTATAGAACCCGGTATAACTTAGTAGAACTTGACTATACTTGACCATACTTGGCTATATTTCACCATACTGCTAAATTATTTCACCATACTGCTAAATTAGACCGAACTAGAAGAGAAGCTCAGGAAATATGGAGATTTGAATTGATGAACACATCGCTAAAAATGATGTAGAACAGGGAATGTCGCTGGAGCCAGCGAAATTCCCAGATTCCATTTCCTGTGTAACGTGTGTGTTCGTGGGGAGGGGGAGGCAGCTGTTCTGCTCTTTTCTCCTTTGTGAAATGCCCCTAAGGCTTCTAGCCGCCCAATAAATGAAGGCGCTCGTTTAAGAGGTTACATTCGCTTTTTAAAAGATATTTGCCTGTAAAGCGTGCTCTGCGGTTATAACGAGCATAGTGCTAGGAAGCCAACAGTAATATTTTGTATTATATATCTGGGAAATGGGAAATTCCCTGTTCTACATCATTTTTAGCAATCTGTTCATAAATTATACTGAGTACCTGCTATAAATTATACCGAGACTGTCGGCCAGCTTCTCCCCGATCTGGCCTTGGGCGACCTAATGCAAGCTGCATGCCTTTTTTTAGGGGCGAAGCTCCTTAAGGCGTGGGTCGTTCGTCACCTGTATGTATGTATGTAGTAACCACCGCTTGCCCTCAGCCCACTACTGCATAAAGGCAGGTATGCGGCACAGAAAGCGGGTATGTGTGTCCAGGCTGCTACCTGGACAAACGCATCATCATCATCATCAGCTACCTCTTTCCTGAAGCCATGCACTACGCCACGAAGCGCACATGGAAACATGCACCACGATGACACTAAATACCCAACATTAACGAAAGACTGCCCGTTTCTAACGATGATGATGATGATGATGATGATGATGATGATGATGATGATGATGATGCGTTTGTGCTAGCGCGTTATGGCGCGTGTAAGAAGCTGGTGTAAGACGCTCTCTCCGCCTTATAATCTTTCAACAGTCATGTGATGGCGTCGGCAAACGCGGTGCGCGTTCCGGCCTGTGTAAGCGGCTGCGTAAGACGCTGTGGCCTCTCCCCCTTACTAGAGTGTACTGCACGTTTCTAACGCGTTTGTGCTAGCGTCCCCTTAAACGCGAGATACCAGCGTTCGAATACAGTGTTTCTCACGTCTTTACATGATTATCGACTGGGCGAATTACACGGAAGATTCACGGTATACCGATGATTCCCTCCGGAGCTTCGCCCACTCATCATCATTCACCCCGTAGATATGCTGTGATTTTTTTCATCTGCTTGAACATGAGCGCCCGCTAGCTGAAGTTTTGCCAGTGTAGTAGTGGACTGAGGTCATGTGCTCTAGACAAGAAAGGAGCACGCGTGCGAACGCCGCACATTGGGTAATGCATAGAAGTGCATGCGTGCTCTTGGGGAACTGAACTAATGACGGTCATAATGTCGTGATACATACGCACAAATTATGAGATCCTGAAACGCTTCGCATTTAAAACGAAAGACTACTGCCACACGCCATGTTCACAGTGCTGTGTAAGTGTGAGTGGGGGCGGGGGGGAGGCAGCTGTTGTGCTCTTTTCTCCTTTGCGAAAAGCCCCTAAGGCTTCTAGCGGCCCAATAAATGAAGGCGCTCGTTTATGAGGTTACATTCACTCTTTAAAAGAGATTTGCCTGTGAAGCGTGCTCTGCGGTTATAACGAGCATAGTGCTAGGAAGCCAACAGTAATATTTGAGGTTACATTCACTCTTTAAAAGAGATTTGCCTGTAAAGCGTGCTCTGCGGTGATAACGAGCACAGTGCTAGGAAGCCAACAGTAATATTTTGTATTATATATCTGGGAAACGGAGCCATATAAATTAGATTCTTATCTCATGATAATTTAGGGTTTGATACATTCGGCGCTGCATGCGCTAATTTGTTGTAAGTGTAGCAAGTAGGTATGTATTTACAAATGCTGTCCATCCACGACAACAGATATAAAGTGGATATACCCTTGAGATATCACGTGTACTGCCGCAAATATGGTCATGAAAGTCCAATACGTCCTTGTGTCACCCGTCTACGTTTCGTGGCGTGCAAAGTACGCTCTTTTAACAGCGAAGCTGTTTAAACTTTTCGTTCATTCATCCGTACCACGCATATGACATTGAAATGACCTTGCCGAGCAACCAAGCGACGCTACATCTACCAGCATAACCTTGCTTGGCCTCGACATCATTCTACATCACGTAACATGACATTACAACGACACGTGGCCACAAGAAGAAGATGAAGCAGTCGAGGAAGAAGTGAAGTAAAAGAACGTGGAGGTGAAGATCACGAAGAAGTTGAGGATGAGGATGATGAAGAAGACGACGGTGAACCAGAAGAAGAACAAGAAGTAGATGATGATGATTAGGAGGAGGAGGAAAAACATGAAGAATAAGATGAGAAAGATGATGACGATGATGAAGAAACAATATGACGAACAAGAAGAAGAAGAAGAAGAAGAAGAAGAAGAAGAAGATAGATGATGATGATGATGATGATGATGATCCGGACCAGCCAAGTGCCCACCAGGTTCGCTGATTTGGTAGCCTTGCGCCACTAGTGCATGCTGCGCTAAATTTCTTTACATTAAACTACGAACATCTAAAGATACAGAGCGGGCTCAAGAAAAAAAAAACTGGGCGTAGCTTCCATTGATGGCGCAAGGCTACACACCGCGCGATTGACAGGCACATAGCTGATTATGGATTTTGCGAGGTTTTTTTGCTAAGCATTACGCGGCAACGATAATTAGCGCTGGCTTGGCTCGGTGCACTAAACCGTTCGTCGTGGCGAGCTGCGGCACCTTGCTACTCAGCAGATTCCCACACGCCTGCAATACCCGTATTATGAGCGAAGCTCCTTAGGGCCGAGCCTTGCTCCGTCACATGGCCGTAGCCGCCCTCGCTGGTTTGAGAGGAGTCCGCTAGAGGCGCTGCGGTGCATAATTAAAAGCGTTCGTTCGCGTCACGCGCGCTTTCTTTTTCTCACCTTGTCCCTCCCTCGTCGTCCATAACTCTGGTTTGTATGGAGTCCGCTAGGGGCGCTGCGGTGTCGTGAGAGAGAGCGAACGGCGCGCGTTGACTATGGAAACGCTCTTTCTCCGATGAACGCTTTAGCAGCTCGCAAGGGACGAGAATGCGCCCTCGCCCGCGAGAGGCAACACTGACGCAGGCAGCGTCTGCTAGCGAGTTTCTTGATTGAAAAAGCCGACTGCTCGAGCTGCACAACCGTTCACCGGCCACCCCGTATATATAAGAAAGGATGTTGACCAGCAATATAATGCCGGTGCGAGTTTTCTCTTGTGCGTAGTTGAACCATAAAGATCGAAGCGTGCGCGTTAACTAAAAGCAATCCGGAACTCGGCACAATCTACGAAACCGGAGCGCAGGGACCTCATAAATACCAGGAGCATAAATGACAACGCGTGTGTAAATATACACACGCGTTTTCACTCATTTACATGCATGAGTGGACAATGTCACGGGTGACCTACGGTAGCACCGAACGATCCCCAGTGCTTCGCCCGCTCGTCATGGTTCACTTCGTGGAGATGCGTGAACTTTTTTGCGTCGTGGTCTGAGAGAGAGAGAGAGAGAGAGCAAACATTTATTTTAACATAGTGAGGGATCTTCCTCGTAGGGTGGTCTGAGGTTTCGGGAAACTCCTCTCGATGCGCTCTGAGGCCCACCTAACGCTTCTCAATGTTCCGCGCCGAGCTCAGCGTAGAGACGTTCGCGTCAAACAAAACACGGTCACAGACGTGCGGCACATGCCCTTCGATGGAATGGAGGAGGAGGAACGCATGCGCAGTCGCCAGTGACGTCGGGACATTCGGAGAAGAGCGGCAGAGGAGGAGGTATTGCGACAGTTGCGCGACACCTGCGCGATAGCGTTCCTCGCGGGGAGATTTCTGCGCGCGCGAACCCAGAACTTACGGCTGGTAACAACAGTTTCGCTGTTTAAAAAAGAACAAGAGGAAAAGAAAGGACACGTGACGTAATGAATACGTAGCACCTTCGCTCAACTTCCAACTGTCCGTCACGTCGTTCTACTAAAGTTTCAATAATTAGCCCTTCCCATGCCCCTGCTCCGACTAAAATTTAACACACAGTCAATTTGATTGTAAGCTTATCTAAGTTGGTCAAGAATTGTGCACTCTCCCACATTTCGAGTTCCTCACATGATATATACATATATATGCGCGGTGGATACGACCATAAATTGTCTGTGTTGAAGTATTCGGACGACTGGGAAGGGTGCTCATAGGATATACATTATTGCTGTTATATTGCACACTGCGTTCGTTTTATAACACAACACGTAATTAATGAAGCTAGGATTCCACGTGTACTCCAAAAAGGAGTGGCACAATTAAGAACCGCACTGAACTAATAGTAGCAGATGCAAGAAAGAATAAATAAAAGAGAATGAAACTATAAAAAGCGAGGCGAAACTGTAACAAGTGAAGGCACATTGTCTTGGGGACTTCATAGCGAAAAAAGCTTCCTTCCACCACTCTACGAAGCCTCGTCTAGACGTTCATTAAGAAGAGCTTCAGAAAGGAGCTGAACATGGCGAACGGGAGAAACCGAAAATGGAGTGTGCAGCTGTAATAACTCAAGTGCCTGCTTCGTGTTTTCATCATTACTCTTTTGTTATATTTGTGAGCGTTTTGCCAGTGCGCCTGCTTATTTCTACGGCAGCTAATGGTGCAGCAAAACGTGAATATATCAGATAATGAGAAATTTTATTTATGAACATGAGAGGCTGGAACAACAAACAAAATAAGGAATTTAATCTTGCAGGCATTAACCAGGGACACCGAGTGGTGCAGCTATCGTGGCCAACACACTAATTTTCGCAAGGAAAGAAAACTTCGCCGCTTTTTAGTTAAGGCTTTCAGGAGTGTTGAAGCAGAAAGACAGCGCTTACTTTGATCGCTGCCTAATATTTAGCAGAAAAGAAAATGCTTGTCACGAAATAGAAGAGCGCATGAACGAAAGAATAAAGCAGGCCTACACGAGTGATGAATTGAGCAACAAAGTTCAGCATTTTCCTCTTTATTTTAATCTCACTGGCGCGGCTGTTGCAGCCAGCAATTAATCACCACGGCGCTTCATCTCGGCCGGGAGAGCGGAAAGCGAACGACGAGTGAAGCGCTCGAGTCCAGCAGTAGCAGGCGGCAGCCATCTCGCTTTGGGTCGCAGGCACGGAGGCAGAGCCAAGGCTAGCCGAGACGAAACGTACGGAGCATGCCTGCTCGGCTTTCATGTTAGGCAGCATTAATGAGTCGCCTTGCGAGGAATAGGCACGCGAATTTGGTCTTCAGCATTTGTTGCACGATCATGTTTGAAAGCAGCACAATTCGACGAGTGTGACAGTCCTTCAAGAAATAAAAAGGCAAGGTATGCATCTAAAAACTTAAAAACCATTTATTTCAAAGGTTCACGCCAGGGGAAGCTTACCTTGACATATGGCGCTGCAGCTAGGAAGATCAATCTCTAAATAAGCTTCGCACGATTAGTTTCTTATCCTAGAGAGGTTTGGCATTATAAAAAAGAAAGATTGTGAGTAACCTATAAATCTCTGTGTACGCTGATTTACTCTCAATCAGCCCTGCATGCAAATAAGCTGGATTCTCGCCAAGAAAGCAACCATGTTCAAGCAAACGGGGTTCAAACAATTTCGCTTGAAACATATATCCGCCGATTTGAAGAAGTCAGATGCAGTAGGAAGGGCTGTTCGAAACTAAACTTCGGCGAATATAATCTAAGGCAAAATAAATCCCAGAGGAAAACAAGATTAAACTTAGGCAGCATGGTCAGCAGTGAAAAATGAATACGTGACAGTTCTGCTCTTTTTGATACGGACGGTATTTACAGCTCGGTAACGTCAATCCTGAGCAGCAACTTCGAGCTTAGCTTAAAGATATTTCACAGATTCTAGTATGCGACACGTTCCATGCGATAACACTGTCTCTATCTTCGTCGTTTCCCGAATCGTATAGTTTTCAGTGAACTTTGAGGGGTTCCACAAAATTCAATAATAATAATAATAAATTCTTGGATTTTACGCTCCGTAATTATATGATCATGAGAGAGCCGTAGTGGAGGGGTCGGGAAATTCTATCTTCGGTTCTTTAACGTGCACTGATATCGCACAGAACACGGGCCTCAACACCTCTCCCTCCACGGAAATAAAGCCGCCGCGGCCGGTGTTCGGTCCAGTGACCTTCGGATCAGCAGCCGAGTGCCATAGCTACTAGACCACCACGGCGGGGCCCAAAGTTAATCGATTTCGTCAAAATGCTGCTTAGCTAAACATCATATATTTAAATGTGTCTCCAACAAAGTTCCATGTGGTAAACTGCTGAGAAGCGCCAGTAGAGTCTAAGCTAAAAAATTGAGGGATACTCATGTCCTGTAGTGTAAACGGAAGCACCAAGTGAGGATTCCAATAATCGTAAATGTCTCGCCAGTTGAAGCCCGAAATTATGCTTAAATGGCATTACTGAGTGCGTTTGGTTTATATCTGAGACAGGCGGTCAAGGAACTAAACTGGATAACTGGTCATAGCCAGTATGACTGGCGAGGGAAGTGAACCTTAGAAAGTCGCTTACCGAGTCTGAAGATGTCCGGCACACGAACGGAACTCTTCTTCCAAGACACATCATTTCCTTTGTTTACAACCGAGTCACTATACTCATCTCAAAATGAAATGCGCGGACAGACGGAGGCGCATTATAAACCTCTTAATTTACATTCACCAAGTAAACTGTCTTTTTTTTTCGGTATGTAGACGCTCAATCTCACAATTTGACTTGTGGTCTTAATTCCGCCAGATGAAGATTGGTTGGCTTGGCCTCTCTTAGTATGGTGCCCTTGGCAGGGTGCTCTGGTGTCAAAGCGATTCAAGCAGCATTGGTGGCAGATGGAAATGCTCACACACAGTGGTGTGCAAGTGCTAACCTCGTACGAATGAGATCACTTGATAAAATAAAGTATAAAACGTGCCAAGAAACCTTTAAGAAAAGTCGTTTCAAGTCCCACAGGTAAAACTGATAAATGCAGGGGAGAGATAGCGCAAAGGAACGCTGACAAATGGAAAACTATGACGGAGTGCCGAAGAAGATCGAGATATCCATCCTCATGAAGCCGCCGCGCAGAGGTCAGATGGCCAGCATAGAACCACGAATTAGATTCATGGAAAGACGAGAGAGAAAAGGGTCGGAAAGCAGGGGGCGAACAAAAAGAGACGATACATATATAAGGCAGCGTTAGCAGAGAAGACGTCACAGCCTGCTCGCCAGAGGACTGGGCTCGATTGGTAAGGTGCACTGCGGCGCCGAGGGGGCACGGACGGCGGATGGTGAGAGGCAAGAAGAGAGGACACCGTCGGTGGCCAGTCGCCGCGCTCTCTCTGGCGCAGTGAGGCGATGAGCCTGCCGCCCGGAGAGGTCCGGCGTCGCCAGGGGAGCAAAAAATTAATTTCCACACCGTGCCAAGCCCTGCTTACTGGGCTCAATGGAGCCGGTGGCGGCCACCGGCACTAATCTTGGCAGGACCTGTTCTGCGGTGCGCGCTCACGCACAAACACACAAACAGCGAGAGACAGCCAGCGGGGGAAGATGCACTTTGTCCCCGTTATCGGTGTGTGTGGGCTTCTCCCTGTCTGGGGGAGGCGCCCTTTTGCGGTGTGACCCGCCTGCACAGCCACCGCTATTGGGTCGCTGATCGATGGGATTTGTGTCCATCTAGCCTCTCTGGAACGCACCGCTGGTTTTCATTCCCGAGTTCGGTGCTGAAACCCTCGAGGCAGGTTGCGACAACCGGTGCTGGCTGAATGAAAGGACCTTTCCCAAGATAGACAGAACAGAAATGCTGTCGCAGCAGGAGCACAATGCGGAGAATAACAATGATATTAATACAAACAAGATTCCGCTTGCGGGTGGCACAACCGAAGGGCAGTCCCAGTGATATTAATACCAGATTGGAGATGATCTGGACACAATTTCGCGTGCAAAACACCTAACTCCAAGTTTCAGTGAGAATAACCGCGTAGGCCAACTTGATTAAAGAGCATTTTAGGCCCCCGCATTTAAAGCTAGTTTAAGACCACATTTCAGAGTAAGCGTCAAACCTTAATGTTTCTATTGGACGTGGTAAAAGAAGAATCATACGCAAACGTTACTTCGCAAGTGAACAACCTTACGCTAGCCTTATTCGTAGTCACGTTAAATAATTGCAAACCTAGTAAGGACTTCAACGTTCACAAATTTTTCTGTGAGCCCACTTACTCTGCTCTCAGCAGTATTTATAAGTCACAGCAGTCAAAAGTGCATTGATGTCGCAAGAAATCGATGACGGTCATTCCTAAATTACGTGAAAAAATGTTCCAGAAGCCAGGGGAATTCATATTCAAACGTATAGCTTCACTGGCTTTACTCAACAATAAAACAATAACAAAGCATAGACGTTTCGCCACCTATGCGGGTGGCATCGTCAGTACACAAATGGCGTCCCATGAAAGAGTACATCAACTTATATCTTGCCGTAAACATCCGGCAAAGGACCACGATTACTGTTGCATGCATTCTGATTATGACGGATGAACCATGATTCGATGAATTTCCTTGGGCCCCATCGTTGTTCACGTGCCAGCGTCGTCACATTATCTAAATCGAACACGTGTCCTTTCGTCAGGCAGTGGTCGACTAATTCCGTCTTGGCACGTGTTGAATGTGTGGCTTTGGTGACGTCCCTGGCGTGTTCCTTGATGCGAGTACGGCGTCGTCGCCCGGTCTCACCGATGTAGCAGGCATCACAGTCCGTACAGTTAACTTTGTACACAACTCCGCTTTGTTCGTCGGAGGGGGTGCGGTCCTTTGGTTTTGGGAACACGTTAGCCAGTGTGCGCATGGGTCTAAACACAGTCCTAACGCCCAAAGGTCGCAAGGCCCTACGCACAGCTTCTGACACGCCGCAGACATACGGTATGCACACAACAGAATTTTCATTATTAGCCCTGCTCTCGCGAGGTCTTTGCATGCGGCGCCGCGTGTCATCGACAAACCGCTGAGGGTAGCTCCGTTTATTCAAGACAGTGGCAACATTAGTCTCTTCATGCTTCCTCAGGGTCTGTGTCGACGACAGCGCGTCGCAACGTGACAGAAGTGTACGGGCAACAGCATATTTGTGCTCCGCAGGGTGGTGCGAGTCAAAACTCAGCACATTGCCACTGTCGCAAGGTTTGCGGTATACGGATGTCGCCAATGAACCGCCCTCGTTCCGACGCACCAGCACATCTAGAAACGCCAAAGTGTCACCATCTTCTATTTCACAAGTGAATTGAATGGCAGGATGAACACTATTGAGTGCATCATGCATAGCCTGCAGATTGTGCTTTTCTACAATGACGAAAGTGTCATCTACATAACGGCAGTACATTTTCACAGGGAAGGGCAAGGTGGACAGACATATAGTTTCCACGTGTTCCATCAAAAGATCTGCCACGATTACCGACACAGGGCTGCCCATCGGGACACCTTCTATTTGGTGGTAGACAGTTCCGCCAAAAGTGAAATATGTTTGCTTTAAGCAAAACCTCAGTAAAATCATGATGTCATCTACAGTCAGCGAAGTTCGACTTGTCAAAGTACAATCATCTTGTAGGCGTTTCTCGATTACATCGGTAGCCAGTTTTATTGGCACATTGGTGAATAAAGACGTGACATCAAAAGACGCCATAACATCCGCGTCACCAAGCTGCTGCTGACGTATCGCGGTAACAAATTCTTTGGAATTCTTAACCGTGAACGTGTTTCCCTCCGCAAGAGGATTTAAAATTTCAACTAAGAACTTTGACAAGTTGTATGTAGGAGATCCAACAAAAGATACAATAGGTCGCAGGGGACAGCCATCTTTGTGAACTTTTGGCAGTCCGTACGCTCTCGGCGTTGCCCCGTCAGACGAGAAGAGACGGCGGTATAACGACTGGTCGACCATTCCTTTTGTTTTTAGCCTGCGCAAGTAGTCCACCAATTGTCTTTCAGTACTTAAAGTAGGATCGTGCTGCATCTTTTCAAAGTGCAAAGGATCATCCAAAATTTCTTGCATTTTTCCTTCAAAGTAAACTGTCTTTTTTTTCGGTATGTAGACGCTCAATCTCACAATTTGACTTGTGGTCTTAATTCCGCCAGATGAAGATTGGTTGGCTTGGCCTCTCTTAGTATGGTGCCCTTGGCAGGGTGCTCTGGTGTCAAAGCGATTCAAGCAGCATTGGTGGCAGATGGAAATGCTCACACACAGTGGTGTGCAAGTGCTAACCTCGTACGAATGAGATCACTTGATAAAATAAAGTATAAAACGTGCCAAGAAACCTTTAAGAAAAGTCGTTTCAAGTCCCACAGGTAAAACTGATAAATGCAGGGGAGAGATAGCGCAAAGGAACGCTGACAAATGGAAAACTATGACGGAGTGCCGAAGAAGATCGAGATATCCATCCTCATGAAGCCGCCGCGCAGAGGTCAGATGGCCAGCATAGAACCACGAATTAGATTCATGGAAAGACGAGAGAGAAAAGGGTCGGAAAGCAGGGGGCGAACAAAAAGAGACGATACATATATAAGGCAGCGTTAGCAGAGAAGACGTCACAGCCTGCTCGCCAGAGGACTGGGCTCGATTGGTAAGGTGCACTGCGGCGCCGAGGGGGCACGGACGGCGGATGGTGAGAGGCAAGAAGAGAGGACACCGTCGGTGGCCAGTCGCCGCGCTCTCTCTGGCGCAGTGAGGCGATGAGCCTGCCGCCCGGAGAGGTCCGGCGTCGCCAGGGGAGCAAAAAATTAATTTCCACACCGTGCCAAGCCCTGCTTACTGGGCTCAATGGAGCCGGTGGCGGCCACCGGCACTAATCTTGGCAGGACCTGTTCTGCGGTGCGCGCTCACGCACAAACACACAAACAGCGAGAGACAGCCAGCGGGGGAAGATGCACTTTGTCCCCGTTATCGGTGTGTGTGGGCTTCTCCCTGTCTGGGGGAGGCGCCCTTTTGCGGTGTGACCCGCCTGCACAGCCACCGCTATTGGGTCGCTGATCGATGGGATTTGTGTCCATCTAGCCTCTCTGGAACGCACCGCTGGTTTTCATTCCCGAGTTCGGTGCTGAAACCCTCGAGGCAGGTTGCGACAACCGGTGCTGGCTGAATGAAAGGACCTTTCCCAAGATAGACAGAACAGAAATGCTGTCGCAGCAGGAGCACAATGCGGAGAATAACAATGATATTAATACAAACAAGATTCCGCTTGCGGGTGGCACAACCGAAGGGCAGTCCCAGTGATATTAATACCAGATTGGAGATGATCTGGACACAATTTCGCGTGCAAAACACCTAACTCCAAGTTTCAGTGAGAATAACCGCGTAGGCCAACTTGATTAAAGAGCATTTTAGGCCCCCGCATTTAAAGCTAGTTTAAGACCACATTTCAGAGTAAGCGTCAAACCTTAATGTTTCTATTGGACGTGGTAAAAGAAGAATCATACGCAAACGTTACTTCGCAAGTGAACAACCTTACGCTAGCCTTATTCGTAGTCACGTTAAATAATTGCAAACCTAGTAAGGACTTCAACGTTCACAAATTTTTCTGTGAGCCCACTTACTCTGCTCTCAGCAGTATTTATAAGTCACAGCAGTCAAAAGTGCATTGATGTCGCAAGAAATCGATGACGGTCATTCCTAAATTATGCAGTGGTAAATGTTTATATTTCACAATTACACTTTCTAGAAAGGTCATCAAGGCGTCATGATATGAGGCTTGCTCAGCGGCAATACTACACCACGGCCTTGTTGCCCTCTGAATAGACCGTAATTTCCTCGACGCTATCCGTATCGTTTTTAGGTCAAGCAAATATTCTGCATATCCGCATAGAGTACGAGAAAGTTCGTAGACTTTCGACGAACCGCTTTTTGCTTCAAGACATAACGTCATCAACCATCATACGCAAGCATCGCTAACGTTAGCCCTATTTACAAAGACAACGCATTTGGACACAACACATTCTGTGGGCCTTCTGAACGACAGCAAAATCATTTTGATCAGGAGAGTTAACTAATGGGACAACCAGTAGTGTAGCTCGCAGGACTAATACAACAACTACTGCAACTGGGACGCAGTGTTACCACCAAATACATATGCGTAAGGCTTTGCGAGGACGTTACACAGCAGCAGACGACGTTCTTTTGTCGTTTTTGCCGTTGGTGAACTAATATTACACACGCTGAGCGTGAAAATTACAGCTAAGGGCAGTGGACATGACATGTTCAATATAACCAAGAAGTAAAAAAGTAACGGAGCTTGCGCGAGCTGCATTTACACTCCTCCACAGCTTGTGGCAGATCAAGCATCGGCCATTGTGCTGCGGCTGTCCTTCGCGTTTTATTTTCAGCCGAACGCTTGACAACATCTACAGAGCTGCTCAAACGACGTCAGCACCTTCTTAAACAAAGAGTAAATATTATATAAAGGGTAAATAAATGCCTCACCCAGGAAAAAAAAAGCCTCTTTTAGCCAGTTCAAGGCCTTTTCGTTTGGTTTTTCTCCCCTATAGTTCCCGAATTTAAAGCAATACTGGCAAGCAATACTGGCCCCAATACTGTCCCCGTAGCAGGACGAATTTTTCGGCAACTAGGAAAGCTTTCATTTCTGAGAAATCCGTATGGATTTTCTTGTAGCCTTGTGCTACAAAACGGGTGGATGCTAAAATTTTCTCTTTCTTAAAGCAACACTCAGTTTCTTTGTTCTTTTTTTAGTTACGTAAGAGTACTTACGAAATTAAACTTTCGGCGTCATGTACCCGGCAACAGAGAGGAACGATGTAACACTTACGTCGCCGTAGTGGATTTGGAGTACCCTCATGCACAACTCAGAACATTCGAGTGAGCACAATGTCACCCCCTTTTGACGGGTAATGAACCCACAGAAAAAAAAAAAAGAACCTGAATATTTCCCGTGCCAAAAGCTTCGAACAACCGCGAAGTTTTCGTTAAAGAGAGCAGATAAAAAAATGTACTAATCGATTCAATAAAGAATAAAAAAGTTGTTTTTGTTTTTGTAGAGATGGCGGCAAAGCCAAAATGTCTCGTTTTGCCCCGTGCCTCATTTACCTCACTGTATTCTAAACACTGCTATGTCACATATGTTGGTTAAGTGCTCAAATCTCGAAAAGTAAGAGGACGGACAACGAAAGCACTAACAGGAAATACACGCCACATTTCGAACTTGTTCACTATATACTGAAGCTTGCCTTATTAGCCATTACTGCACCATAAAACACGTGGCCTAAACCATATTCTGAACAATATGCTCACATGATTGTTGGCCTCGCTGCTCCACCAGAGTGAATCGTCAGGCACACGGCGACGCAGCGCAAGAAATCCGGGGTGCATCGACATTGATTTTTTTTTCCGTGGCAATAACCTGCCCACTCCACACGGAGAAATGTAAATCGCGGAAAACTTACAGAGAGGTGGCAGAAAAAAAAAAGAGCGTCAGACGTGCACTTTCCCACCGCCACGAAGTATGATCCCAAGCAAGGACATTCAGGTAGACGTCACTCAAGCTTTACACTAGAATCGTGGCAAAAATAAGAGAGAGAGAGAGAGAGAGAGAGAGAGAGAGAGAGAAACTGCATGGCTTTACCGGCAACGACGCAAACTGAAAAGGCCGATATGAAGTATCGTGCTGAGAATGAAGAGAGAGAAGATGCATGCACCACGTTGTATGCCCCTCCGATTCTTTACGAAAGCGCGGAATCGCAAGAGTGTGAGAGCTTGCACCGTTTGATGGACCCCTTTGGTGAAGAGAGTCCCGGTGCTGGTGCTGCTCGTAGCATTGCAAAAGGACGGTCTTTTCTGGTTGCGGAAGCCCTACACCGAGCCGGCCTTCCTTCGGCGCAGGCACAGTTATCGCTAGGCATAACTCGATGCTCTTTTGCAGGTTGCGATAAAGCGGAATGTGCTACATTTTTTACCCGATAGCCTCCTTTCACTAGATACCACACCTATGAAGTTATCCAAACGAATAAAAAGGACACATTGCAGATTTCGCGCCTTGGCAAGTGTTCAGTGAAGTCCCATGTAGTATAATGCAGCTGCCGCCAAGTAATAATGACACTGCCGCGGGATTTTCCGAGGGGCTCGAAAAATACGTCTATGACGGGTAATCGAAAATCTCTTACAACTGCCTGTATCTTACACTGTTAAATAATTTATGTACCTTGCACTGTTAAAAATAAACGTATCTTGCACTGTAAGATAATTTTGTCGCTTTGTGAATTTGTTTGCCATAACATGCGTCTCTAAGATGTCCTAAGTATTCACCCTCAAATTATCGGGCGCATAGCAGCGCAGTGTGCGCTGTGTGTCAGTGATGGATTACATGTACAAAACATGGGTGAAGGACCCACGAACCTAATAAAATCTATGAGCTATGGCTGTTCCGAACGCAATACAGTTGTGTATTTCGTATCGTTGTTGCCCATCGAGGAGAGCTGTAAGTTCGAGCTTAAGGCTACTACTATATTCACGCTAACTTTTGTCTACAGCTAATAAACTCCGCGCTGCTGAACTTAATTTTGAACAACTTCTTAATACCGTTATAATATCGACTTATTATTTTCGCTTATGCATAGAACATCACCTTTCTGCCCCGATGCGTATTTCCTAGATTGCTCGCTGCATCCTCTGTTTTCACGCACGCGAACGATTCTCACGCAAGCGCGCACTCAAGCCCACGCTGAGCATTGAACGCCAACCTTTAGCAATGGTTTTGCTGGTCAAATTATTAGACAGTATTTCTCTCACCACAAGCGATATAGGCATATATGCGCTCGAAATGATTCCCTGGCAAATATGTCCGGCATAGCCATGGCATGCCAACACTCTTAGTCCACAATACTACAAGCGACGCTGCTGATAGACGGACGTGAAGATCTGTGTAAGTCCCAGCATGAAAATATGAAAATAAAGCATAAAAAGGCGATGCGTGGTACTATACCGGGCTTATCGATAAATTTAAATGCATTAAATTGGCCACTGCTTAAAATTGTTCGATCACTGAAACATGAGATCGCACTTACTCGCCTGCTTCCCTCTTGTTTCAGGAAATAGGAGCTCTTAAAACTATAAATATGGGAGAAAGAAAAAGCGCGGAACAACGCAGTACGCAGATGAATCAGTTCTGCCCTGGCGCACGAGAGCTCATTACGTAAGCTTGAGCGAGATAGTGACCCGCACTGATACTTCAACAATCATGCGATGGGATAATCACGCTGTTTGTTGCTCCCCTTAGCGAGCCCTTCTCCTTAGCGACCAGGAGAAGGGCTCGGGTTGGGATGACTACCGGCACGATGCTACCCCGTTCCCGAGAGTGAGACTTCGCCGTTCACTAGTTGGTGCTTAGAGAGGAAGGCACATTTATCTATCCTTTGTGCAAAAGTTCGCCCGTATGCGGCCTTTCTGGTGCGAGGCAGTTGCGCAGTTGGCTGTGGGCGACACCCTGGTCCGCGTAAAGGGAACGGCACGCGGCACAACGGTCCGACGGGAGCTGGCGAAGAAAAATTACGCGGGGAAGGCAAACGAACCGAGTGCGACAGCGCAGATTCCGCCATGAATAATTCGTCGCGGAGACTGCGAGGCGTGCAGCCCGCTAGGCGACCGGTCGCGACTGTCGCGCTAGAGTCCTCTTCTGGGGCAGCAACAGCGAGCGTGTCCGAGGAGGCTTGGACGCGAGAAGAGTGGGTGGCGAGGAAAGCTTTTTCCCGTCCATTAGACGTGCTCTCCATCAGCGTCCATTCTTTCTCTTCCCTCGCGCTGGTAAGGAAAGGCGTCTCTCTCCCTAGGGACTCGGCCAAGATTTCTTGTTGTTACTCGGCCAGAAGCGCCGCTCCCCCGTCTTCGGATGCCGTCGCCCTCAGTGCGCGCCTTCGGATGGGCTCTTCATGAAGTAGTGCGCCTGAGAGGACGCGGTACGATCACCGCGTGTGAGACGCCATAAATACGGAAGACCCAATGGGACTGGTCATCGAAGGACCGCTGCCCATACGATATATATCTAAGCGCGACTCCGTAGTACGGTCCGAACTTGCGCGCCCTATTGCGCAGAAGCTAACTTTCACGTTACAGCAGACGGGTGTGGGGTAATTTGGTGGAGCAAACAGTACTCTCACCTGCGGAAGAGATCCATCAGGCTTTTGATGGCTGAAATTCTGCACGACAGCAGCGTCGTTGAATTTAGCGGTGTTTCGGGTGGTGCATACGTAACGACGTACAGTTCCAGCGCAGCACCTGATACTTTGACTGCAGGACATCACGCTTCGAACGCACGGTGTGTGGTCATATGACCGCGTTATTTTCCTGGGAACTTAGTTCACTTTCACAGTTCTTGCGAGAAATTCTCTGATCAGCCGTAAAGTCAGGAACTATCACGGCCGGTCCACGCCTGGGACAGAGACAGCATAAAAAAAAAAAGAGCGGTCAACTCAAAGCACCTTAGAATCGCGCAATGTCCCGTCTAATTTGGTAGGAATCCAAGCGAAGCACTACCAATGGAAAGTTTCGAGAGCTCGCCCTAAGCGCCTGCTCTTTGAAAGAAGTCCATTAGAAGGAGAGCGCCCGAGAAGAAAGTCGTTTTCTCCTCTGAATGGAGCATTGCTCGGAGGCGACAGTTTTATTGCCTCCGAATGTGGCGCTCCCTATTAGTAGCACCGCGGGCCACGGTTAAAAGTGCTGACTGCGGAACCGCAAGGACAAGAGAGAGAAAAGCAAGTCGAACGTGTCTGGAAAGGAGAAAGAAACGTGTGGAGGCGAGGCCGCGTGGGTTTAGCGACAAATGTGCGCTGAACAAGCGGGCGCGCCGCGCTTCTGAAGCAGCAGAGGCGCCTCGGCGAAAGACTAATTAAATGCATTCGGCGCTTTCGCGCACGTCCTGTCAATGGCTGTCAGCGGCCTTCTCCTCGTTCAACACACGCATGCAATGAGGCAGCCCGTGTTTGACGTTCCCCATAGCGACGAGGCCTCTTTGAACAGCCGCCAGTGGACGGAAGCGGAGGCGAACTTCCAAAGAACCCAGCGGGCGTCAATGGAAGCCGGGCGCCGAGTCCCGCTCAAATTGGACGAGACAGAGAGAAAGAACGCGAGATTGCGACACGAAAAAAAAGAAAAAGATGCCGGGTTCGACACTCAACTTTCGGACGGAGCTTTTTTTTTTTTTTTCTTTCACGCCGGGCCCTCTTTGTGCGCGCCCTGTTTCTTTCCTTCTTGGCAATGAGTCGTCGACTTTGGGCTCTGTTCGAATGCGCTTTCGTGTACGCACGATTGTCAGTCTGATGGATCGCGAGAGAATGCAGAGAGGGAGGCCTGTCCGGTTCTCCAATGCCTCTGCTGCCGTGGATGGAAGGAGCTGGCGGAGAGGGAACACCGTGGACCAAAAGGAGTTGGGGAGCCCCTTTGTTCCATCCGACTGGCGCCACAGGGCCTCAGCAGGCCATCGCGGCGGTGGTGCGAGCCGCGCCAGAAAGAGCCACCGAGCTCCTTTCCTATAAGGTCTCCTTGCAGGAACGACCCTGTCGTTTTCTTTAATGGCATTACGTTAGCTTTTCCGCCTGTTAGCTATACGTATACTAGAACCTGTGAGTTAGTCTTGTTCTTCGACTTCCGTGGTACCTGCGCTGCTGTCGTAAGGCTCAATTGTTCTGCTTGGAAACGCCTCGTTCTTCGTGGCGTGATTGAGATTCGAACCGAATAATGGTTCATTTGCAACTTGCTTACTCTCTGGATGCGTACGGAACGCTAGGCGACACCTAACCTGAAATGAAGTGGTGAAAAAAAAAAGACCCCCCGCGTTGAGCCGTGCATACTTCTCGGTGCCACATAGAAACGGCTGTTGAGAACAGCGCTGCCGAGAACGCGGAATCATATAGTGCACTTCTGGCGAACGTATAGTCCACATGCGCCGAATCGTAGTGAATCAGGGAGCAGAGGACGCGCCACATTAACTCCGGGCACCGTGTTTTCAGCAGCGCTTGGCATCTATTTACCGCTATTCGCATTCGGCGCGGCAGCTGCAGTCCACTTGATCCGCGTGCGCCCCAGCCTCGAGCACCACTACACATTCGGACGCCGCTGCAGCTCCGTATGGACGGACCCCGTGCGGTGACGGCTGCGAATGCGTGGCGTTCAGAGAGACCGCTCAGCGGAGAATGGGCGGGTGGGGGGCTCGACCGGGCAACCTCCGAGCGCTGCGTCAAAGGGGGGCCCGTCGGCTCCGATTTCGTAACGCGCCATTGATTTCGCCGCGCCAACGAACTGCTTGCGCAAACATTTGATCGGGGGGAGGAGAAGTGAATGAAGCCGGTGGTCAGCTGGCGCTCCGCCACCCGATCGCCAGAGCGGGCCACTCTACGCAATACGCCAGGCTGTGCACGTCAGCATAATGCTATCGGCGTCCGAGAGTGCGTGCTCTTTGAATGCATTCCATATTTCGCTGTAGCGCATAATAGTTACTTGGAAGAAAAGATTCCACTCAATTGTCCACACTAAATGAAATTTCATCACATCTTTTAGGAGCTTTTCATTTCCACACAATGTTCATACAGCCAACCAAGAAGTGTGATTTTATCCTCGCTCGATATGCACACTTTCTGTGCTTACTGAAGCTAACCGTACAAATGTCTTCGTTTCATGCCGCTGTGGCACGTCTTGCACCTCGCGGTATGGCGCAGGCATCAACGCACGACCTTTACACGTGTCTACTTAGAAAGGCCAACTTCGTCCTACGGATGTGCAGCAAACAGCTAAATATTACGGGACGTTGGCTTAACCACAAATACGAATTTCCGTTGTGTTACTGCGTGACGCCATTTTTGTGATGTTAGGAGGTGTTGGCGCACAGATAAGGCGCCGACTACTCCTTGGCTTGTGGTGAAAGATCAACACGCATGGTTTCGAAGCAGTATGCGAAGCAATCCGGCATAATCGCGATAACATTAGTTCCGTCAGAACTGTAGCGAAGAAACACACGCACACACACACACACGAGGTATATGCATACAAGTCCAAGGCAGTACTCACGAGAAAAATGCTATTAATGAAGCTATTACGTAGGGGGTAGCTATGCAAGTAGCATCAACTGCTACAGGCTGGCATTTAAAAGACCGCTGTGTTCCCGGGCCGAGCGGCAGTACAGTTTTCTCGAAACTTTCGCGACCCATGTATTATCGTTGCTATGTGTATCATGAATGAGTGCTATGGAAATATCTTTACAAAATCAGCTACGAACATCGGAACATCAGATCGACCACCATAGATCAGCTAAAATATTGAATATTGTCCAGATATCCGAATGAACACCAGATATCGTGCTTGCGCACGCTCCATTTGTTGAAAAACATCAGGCTATGAACATTATTTGACACATCCATACACTACTTTCATAGAGCTGTCAGGAGAATTGAGGAGCCTGTAGAAGAGGAAGAACTTATTTGAACCCGTGAACACAACATTAACGACGCTGCGATGCCCCTAAGCACTGTCACTGAACACTGTGTTTAGAAGACATGCCAACATTTGCCAAACAATAACCCGAGACAAGTGCACTTTTCATCGGATGCACACAAAAGACGTTGCCTGAGTCGTTCATAAGGGTAATCATTGTAACTATTGGTAACTCGCATTTATCAACGGCTTTATTAGGGGCGAAGCTCCTTATGCCGTGGGTCTGTCCATCCTCCTTTTCTAGTAGCCACCTCTAGTTCGTGAAGTGCTCACTAGATGGCGTGATGGTGCTGCGGTGCTCGCTTCATTTAGATGTATGGGAACGCGTAGTATAGGAGTCTGTCTGTCTGTCTGTCTGTCTGTCTGTCTGTCTGTCTGTCTGTCCGAGCGCTGCGGTGCTGCTTAGCTAGTACGTGAATTGATCAATAGATGGCGCGGAGGCGCTCGCTGCGTGTTCTAGTGTGATAGGAGAGCGCTAGATGGCGACACACAGTGTTTGTCACGTCTTTGATGATGTACTGGGCAAGATTCACGGAAGATTCACGGTTTTTACCGATGAACATCCGGAGCTTCGCCCACTCGTCATCATTCACTCCGTGGACACGCGTGGATTTTTTTTTTTCAGTTCCTTCTGCTGTTCCCGCTGTGGCTATGTTACTGTCATCACTATTGACACCTTTATATTTTTACTTGTTTTCTGCATAAAAAATGCTGTAATATAAACGATCAAAGAAAAGCAAGTAAAAGGAGCAAACAGCAGGATTTTTAAGCACGTTTTGCAAGCGTTGAAAACCGAACGCACGACGAATACGATCGACGATCTAATATACATTAACATGTTGAAAAATATTATTATAATCGCGTGCAACTCACGCATATATTTGAATAGATCTTTCCTATGCAACTGACGAACATAGTTCACATGCAAGAAAAGACATTGCTAGATGTGGCTACCTGGAGGGCACCGTCTTAAAAATCGATGGCCGCGCTTCTTTTTTTTAACTTCTCTGTGGCTGCGCCTTGCACGATTAGTTCGCAAGAAGGGTGGCGACACAACGTCTATATCTGAGACTCAGCGCGGTACAGCTACTCTGAGACATCACGTTTTATTTTATTTTTTTTTTTCGAAACGGTGAGGCGAACAAGGAGGCTTAGAAAAAAGCAAAAAAAAAAAACTCCCTTTTAAACCACCCTTCAGTGTGAATGAGCCGTGAAACCGGAAGTGGGCAGCGCACAACGGCGTTATTCTAACGCGAGCTCGCACTGGCGGTCTCCGATCGGGTGGAGGAACGCCTCCGTGTAAGAGCGCGAGTGCCACAAGCGGGCGAGTCCGATAAAGCCGCACTGAGTTATGGCCATCTGGCACCCATCTCGTGCGGCCGCCGGTCGAACTGCGGACGCAAGCGCGAGCTGCGGCGCACGACGCCGCCGCCTTTTAGTGAAAATCGATGCATCGCCGCTGCAGCGAAACCAAAAAGTAGTTTGATTTGCGGGACGCGTTTCCTTCGCCCCTGCGATCACGTATGCCGCCGCCGAAGGGGTTGATCAGATGCGACGCGTGCGAGCGTCCGATATAGGCCTGCAGAGCGGCTGATCTATGGTCGAGTACGGCTGGTGCCATGACGAATGGCCCCGGGCAAGGAAGATTGATCGCCGGCGGACAGAGACTCTTCGTGCCACTTTGGTGAAGCGCAGCGTCGTTCCTCGGCCGTCTCGGCGGGGACGCTCGTACCAATCGTGCTCAGAGCGGAAATAATTTAGTGCAGCTGCGAGAGCGCTCTTCGGTTGCCTCGATTATGAACGTTTCGGAAGCAAGCAAATAAAAAAAAATGCCGATTAAAGTTTAACGGGCCATACTGCGACAGTGCATGATTAAATATGTGCACTCATTCGTGCTCATTCGGACGGAACCGCCGGAGCGTCAACAAGCTGCTTCTGGACTTTAACGCAGATTTCTACGAAGTTGGTTCCCCGAATTCGTGCAACGGTTTGCTTGTTTGTTACGGTTCGCGGGTTAGACGATTTCTTGTGCGTGTGTTTTTAAGTGACTGCCTCAGATGTATATAATTAGGGTATCACAGGTTCTTTCAAAATTTTTAGCCTACAGGATGTATGAACTAGACGATTAACAATGCAAATGCCATAATAATAATTTTAAAAAGCAGAATGAGTGAAGATCTAACATCTTTGGACGTGCAACACCCACTGAGCGTCATAAAGTTAAGTTTGTTGGTATGGATCTCTCTTCAAGAAAGGTTAATGTTCACTGCATTTGCGTCGCTTCGCCTTGAGTTTTTTCTGCGCTGAATAGCCTTATATAGCTGGCATTTCGCCCCTGTATTTGTTCCACCAGTTCTTTTGTACGTTTGATTCCAAGGCTTTCATGAACTCAATCGGCAGATTCTCCATATCTGCTGAAAGCAGCAATGCATCTCTGCTTATCATCGTTTATTGATTCCATCACCGATATCGACGGAGTTTGACATTTGATTGTTGGCACAATTAATGTGAGCTGCATTCGTCAGGAAACCATCACTAGAATTGGCGGAAGGCCTAGCAAGCCTTCCGCCGATTGTTCCGCCAAATATAATTTGTTTTAAAAGCGATTTTGTGCTGCAACTTCGGTCATGCTTATGAAAGTCGACAACCCTCGTTTCTCGCGGATTTACATCCGCTCCGGAAAAGCAGCGCATGATGGCACGGTCCAAACTTTAGAATGTGCTCTGGATCGCTTTCAATGTCGCTGACGCCTTCGTCAGGTGTCCTCATACAATGGTGCGCCCTTCTACAACTTGCTGTCTTTTGCAAAGTGACAGTTGTCGCTGTTCTTAATCACAGTTATAACCGATGTACTCAAGAATGATGTAGACCTCATTAAGACCTGCTCACACATGTAACGACATAACACCGTAACAACAACACGAATACAACACAATTACAAGAACAACGACAAGGTAACAACGCTGGCCAACTTGCGAATGGATGTAGTGGATGACGTTTACAAGTGCAGCTAATGCCATTAAGGATCCCTAGCTACACTCGTAAAAACATCTTTTATGTGGCATCAGCAGCTCACATGATATTTGCTGATATTAGGCGCGATGAGAAGTAGCGTTGATTTAAATAAGGAGAGACCGAACAAGCTTCACCATATGCAACAGTGGAGCGACGCAAAGCGGACATGTGAATCGATACGAGGGATAGTGAATAATGTTCAGGAACGTCCCCATATCAATAGCGCCCACGAATATAGGCATATCTTGACATCCCTCCTATAATGACATCACTTCAAGTGATGAAGGTGATGAGGACAATTATGATGGCGACGACGTCTATGATGGAAGACTTTAGTGATCGCAAGGAGGTGACCTTAAAGTGACACACGATGGCACCTTTCACGAGCCGGCAGGTTGAACGCTGGAAGCAACCACAGGAAATACGACAATATTATTGAATCTGGGCGAGTTGAGAGATGTCATTTAAGTGGAAGTTAGCGCTCAGTCCGTAGTTTCTGCAGCGTGTGCTGTTATGGGCTCGTTACAGTGACCAAATTTGGTGTGTGATGAGATTCTTAGAAAAGAGGAACGCACGCTGTGTCTTACGACGGCAACGTGTTCAAGAATACGGCGAGGCTGCTTTCTGTGAAGACTTTATAACAAAAACAGCAACAAACATCGACGTGGAAGAAACAAACTAATAAATGAAAATATTCAACGCTATCGAACAGAGTGAAACAAGAACACAAACGAACACGCGAGTAAAGTCACAGCCCGAAACAGTCTCGAAGAGGCTGGCCATCCGATGCGGGAGAAGTCCGAGCAGGTGAAGCGGTCGGCGTGAACTGGAGGTCGTCGCTGTAGCTTGACGAATGGTGCTGCATCGACAGTGGTGTCTCTTGGTGCCGGCCAAGGACGGAGACGACGGGCACCGGAGTCACGGGGAGCCTCAGACTCGTGACTCGACGAGACGAAGCAGCACTCGGGCTAACACCCGACAGTGCTACTTCTCGTAGGTCCTCCAGGAAGAAGGAGGTGAGCCAAAGCCGCGCAGTCACGGTCCTCGTGGTGACGGTCTCGCTTGACCAGGCAGCACTCGGGCCTACACCCGACGGTGCTGGTGGTGGCTCGTGTGGGTCGTCAGGCGTTGGATGGAGACTGCGTCAGGAGCTCGCTGCCAAGCGGAGCCATACGCCCCGACAAGCGCTCAGGACTACGCCCAACCGTGGTTCTGGCGGTGAGCTCCCGTGCCACGTCCACGCTGGTGGAACGCCGCCTTGCTTCTCCTAACATGGCGCCTCACGTGCCAGCTCCACGCGCTCCCCTTTGTTCCTTTCCGTCTCGCTGTTGTTGTTGTTGTTTCCCTCAATTATGGCACATACCCACCCTGGGGGATTGGCCAAGATGTCAGAAGTTGAAATAGTTAAGCTTGAGGTACTATGGAATACCAGTCAGAATCGAATAATCAGGATGAAATTAACAGTGAAGAGTACGAATTAATGAAAGGAACCGGCCTGTCTCGCCTCGCGTGACAACTTGTCGTCATCGTCCTTTTCGTCAGCGGCTGATGAATCCCCGCCTTTGCGCGGTCGCTTCGCCCTTGCCGCCGTCGTCACAGCACCAAAGACAGCTATCGCGCACTTCTCCCATCACATGGTGGCATAATACATTTTAAACCTTCTTGGCATAATACCGCCCGTGACCGTAACCGCGTCTACATTGGCTCTGCCGGGAAAAGCTTCACCGAAACAACTAATTACATAAGTTTCTCAGGTACCACTGAAGACACGGGTGCTCAGTTCAAAAGCAAGACGAATGTTGCCGTTCACAGCCACCAGATGATGAAGCAATTTTATTCCGAGCGGATGAGGAACGTACGGTGATATCGCTTGAGACTTCAATCGGTCAACGTACATCTTTCCCCACATTTGGCTCAACGCCAGTAACTACACCGCGTAGAACTAAAGCGGGGAGCGAAGTGAGCCAGGATTGCGGCAAACTGGGAGCTCCTTCCGCAGGTTTTTTTAATCTTCTTTTTTAACGGAAAAGTAAGTTGAGAACGAACAAACACGGAAAGATATTACCCACATCGGTGGGCACTATTGCCAACGTCTGGGGCAAAACAAAAGCATCGCGCAAGCGGACAGCTCACGGCAGAGCGGTGGAAATGTTGCTCGTTTAACTCCTCCGCAGAAAAAAGTACACCGCTTTCATCTCGTCTCCGCGTCTGAAGCCTGTTTCCCTTCGTTTTTATTTTTTTACGTGTGCATTTTCTTGGCCCGTAGCAAACAGAAGCTTTCGAGGAATTTAACAACAAGTGCAGAGGGGTGGGGCGGCCGACAAAGGAACACCGCGGGGGCGAGAGCAGCAGGCGCAGGATTCTGCGTCTGACAAGATATTGCCCGCAGTACAACCTCCATCAGTTGGCCTCAGGAGGAAGATGAAAGCGCCGAGCCAGAGACGGGCACACAGGCACGCGCGGTGGTAAAGGGGGGGGGGGGGGGTAGAGGAGCGTTCCCAGTCTGGTGGTCCTTTGAAATAACCGGGGAGTGCACCGCGCGATCTCGGGCGGGATACAGCCGCGCAGTCGACGAGTCGCGGCAGCGAGCCCGCAGCAAAGCAGAAAACAAGCCCGAGAGGTACTGCGAAAGAAAGGGAGAGAGCAATAAATGAAAAAGAGATACACGGGCAACAGCGCACCAACAACGTTCCCGAAAAAGCGTCGAAATACGGGCCGTCTTCGACGTTGACGCTAAAGCGACATTCTGAAAGTGTGGCGAAGGAGAAATGGAGGGGGGCTGGCACAGACACGCGCGCAGGGTACATGAAGAGACAGGTTGCTGGAGCGCTCCTGCATTTCCCTCTTCCACCTCGCCTTTGTCGCACACAGCAAAGTCGCGCGAGGCAACCAGTGTTATGGCGCCGTTGTCCGGCCACCAAGTGTGGTAATAGAAGCTTCTGTTTGGATAGGTTCGCTGTTTCTGCTCCCAGACAGCGCTGGTATCCGCAGGCACTCGCGAAGAGATAGGGCGGACAAAAGAGAGGGGCTCAGGAGAGGCCTTCGTTTGCTTGACGGAACTCTGCCGGCTGGACCGGGAAGGCCATGTCGGAGTTTTCCTGACAACCACCGCTGTTCGCTCGTGTGTGCGCAATTTCACCAGAGGGCATGTGCGTGGACACCGCTTGATCATGAGGCAAGCTAGATATCCCGCAAGCAAACAGCCCCAGGCGCACCATGCGTCATGAAAGGCCGACAGCGCAGCATTCTTCTTCAAATGTGCACCGAAGGTCCAGTTGTTTCTGGTAGAAACACAAAGGTGAAATTCGATTTTCACTTAGAAAGCAGTATCCCTTAGACGTGTTAGTGGTGGAACTGACAAAAATTTCGAGCAATACCTTTAGTAAGGGGGGCTGCGCTGATACTCTACTGTCGTTGCCCACTGTACACAAAAACTAGGGATGTGAGAATACTCAAACTTTCGAGTATGTTTAACATATTGTTTGCCATTTGGTTCAATTCGCGCCTAGCTTTTGTTATTCTAACTATTCGAATATTGCAATTAGCAGACAACATGTTCAATGTCAGAAGAGGCTCGTCTCTACATACAGCGTGTTTTGCCACACAGCAATTATGAACTGCGGCAAAGTTGCTTCCTGAGTCCAGAAGAACTTTGGTTGGCTTGTAACTGAATTTGGTAGTTACGGAAAACCCAAGAAGTTTTTATTAATTAAATGTTATCAGAACAGCCGCGCCTAAACCTGCACCACAAACGCCGTGAAAACAGCACACAGCGGATGACGTCGCGCTGGGCGTTTCTTACTGCGTGTGTAACAGCTATGCCGACGAGCTGACGCAGTTATCTGGCTTTGTTTCATCGTTCACCGTTTCATTAGACGATTTATACGAGCCTGATCGCTACGGTATTCCAAGTGCAATAAAAATATCTATTTTTACTTTCAAATCTACAAACAAGTCTATCGGCCATTACAGGATAAGAATTACAGGATAAGAATTACATTACAGAAGAACAGGTAAGGTTAAGAATAAACAGAATAAACGGTATAGTAAATCGTCATAGACACGTACTTCCTCAACAAGCAAAGATATTGATATATAATGCATATATACTACCAATTATTTCCTACTGTTTTACGATATGGGGCAAAATGACGAAACAAAATGAACAAAAAATTCTAGTTGCTCAAAAACGAGCAATACGTCTAATCGCGAATGTACCATGGTACACACACACTAACTCGTACTTCACTGCTTTTCATATCCTCAAAGTCACCGAGTTGTATCCCTACAAGTTACTGATCATGTACAAAACCGCAGTTCTCGGTAATAATCACAGACTATTGTCCTTATTCAAATTAAACTGTCCCATACCTGCTTACAATACCCGAAATTCTGTCCAATGGTGCCAACCTTTTTGTCGCGCTACATATCGCCAACAGTCTCCATCATATGTCTTACCGAGATACCTTAATATTCTTCATGCAAATAACATTTTTCTTGAACAAATTTCAAAGGGCATGCTGATTAACCACCTTTATATGTTTGAAAATGTTTAGCAATTATTTCTGTGACCTGTTTTAGCTGATGAGTGTTGTACATATCATTTCTTTATTCATTTATACAAATGTTTGTAATCTTGGCCTACTGATACCAGTACGTTTCAGTAGAAGTGTCTGTTAGACATGTGATTTACATTTTATTTGGTTTGCTTGTGTGTTTTTTTTTTGTTTTTTTTTTTTGACCGATGCAAGTATGTCAGTCTCAGTGCATTTTAAGTTGTAGTCTTAAACAATCGTTGGTGTTGCTGTTTGTCCATTTTGTGCTTACAATGCATCTGTCTGAATGGCGTGTGACCTACGGGCGCAGGGCGTTTCTCAAGCTACAAAAAGCAGCTTTTTGCTCGGCGTCCGCTCTTTGCGTTCAAACTGTACCACAAAGAGAAATAAACTTGTATTGTATTGTATTGTATAAAAGGGCTGTTAGCATAAAACGCGCTGACCCAGCTTCTTTTTATACGCTCATACTAGTGTGCTAGAATTCTAGCCCGCTGAGCTAAGAGAGAGATAGAGACTCTTTATTTGGAAAGAGAGAGAGAGTTTGGCCGGCGTGTGTATAAAGATCTAAAAGGAGAGGGAAGAAAAAAAGATAATAAAAGTAAATGTGAAACGCCCAAGTGAACTGTACAGGTGGGATGGCTGTGCTAAGCTTATAAGTAACTCTTTACGCTAGAATGTGCTCTTGCATGTACAACGTGGCGTGGTGAGCATGCGGTGTAAAATGGTATATCATCATATCCAGTAAAGAAGCCTGACGTGTTCAAGGCAATCGGGAACAATCGAGAACGACTTGACGCTCCTCATGGCTCATGCTGCGGATGTAGGTAAAAACATTTTTTGAACTAGCAGCTTGATTACAAATACCTTTGGAGTGTAACAGTGAGCGCAGACTATTTGCATGATCACAACTAGTTCGTGCCGCAGAAGTAGCCGTATTCGTTCTGAGGCGTCGTAAACTCATGTTGTGGCAAGGCCGTGGCCAGTAAGTACTATGTTGCATTACGTTCAGTTTATATCACCTACTTTTATTCTGCATAACGACGCATGCTATCCATAAATTTATTAATGTTGTCAGTGATGCCTCCATGAAGTAGAATTTCTGTCCATACTGACTCATCCGGAGGACCAATATATCAGAGTACATAGATTTGAGACATCACTGCATGGACATATTCATTCACAGGTGCTTGCTGACAAAATTATGAAAAAGCTCAACCGCCATAAGCGGCCATGCATTTTTTAGTTGTTCTTCTATGGCATTTCACGTAGAGGTGCAGTGCATTGCATCATGGAGATAACCATTAAAACTTTAGCGTCAAGAGGCCGCGATGCTGACGCCACGAGATGGCGAGCTTTCAGACACTCCTTACGTAGCTTCCGTCCGCTGTTGCAACACCGCGCCTTCTAAGAAGCACGGCATCGCGTCGGGCTGCCCAGGTAGTAAGGAAAATGCGGCACCAAGGAGCTCCACTTTCCGAGATGCCTGCCTCGCTTGGCGACTTCGCGCCAGAGACACGTGAAAAACGGTGACACACGGTGGCATAAATAATGGCCGGCGTCTTTAGGACTTCATGTGGCCGGGAAAGGAACACAGAAATCCACTCCCGAGAGCGACCTGAAAGTGTTGCCGAAAATGGGCTGTTTCTCTGCTTAGTCTTGGCGTCCTTCCCGCAGTGATGTTTCAAGCGGGGCAGTCTTTTCGTATTTTTGTACTTTGAATGCTCTGGTGCTCCCGAAAGCTATTAAAATTGTCGCTTTTGGTTTAAATTATATATCATTTTCAATTCGCAGCGTGTCTGTGCACGAGATATGGATTACATTGGCGTAAGAATAGAAATTGCAATCCCTTTAATGACGCTAGTATTGATTTTCTTAGCTTGAGACAAGTAAATGTATTTTTTTTATCAATGCAGGCTGCTCAGTGCTTCCGTACAATAATGTCGAGTTCTTGCCTTCGTATGCTTATTATATTCCTACGGCACTCCACTGACACCGGACAAAATTCGCAGCGCTGTGTGAAGGTTGCATGAGGCGAAACATGACGTGTGCTCTTGTACTGTCAGAAGCATTGCTTAATTTGGCAAGCCTGAACACCTTGAAAACTGAAAGGGTAGTCTCCAAATCAGCCCACAGACATAAATTACTACCCTTGTCTAATTTCTGCATCCTTTAAATTGCGTTCTACTGAATATGCTACAACGGGCAATCTGGGGGACTTTAGATGAAACATTGTCACATATATCTCATGTCTAGCTCCGTGATTAGACAAGCGAAGAGGATTCCGGCGAGTGGATTCTAATGAAGAAGAGAGCTAGAGAGAGATTTGCTAGGAGAAATTATTTCGAACATTACGTCAATGCGGAATTCAGGCGAAGTGGTCTGTGAAGTGACGTCTGCTGACATTATGACAAAGAATACACTGCTGTTGTGCGATTCGCTTTGTTTTTAACGGCGTAGCTGGTTTAAGCTTGACGTTTGTCCGAGCGTCGTTAAAAAAAATACTTAGCTAAGATCTGCATAACAATGCATAGTGTAGTGTAGCAACGAGGTGGGAAACAGAAGTGAGGGTGAGAAGGAATTATGTGAAGATGCATGACAATAGTCTTGTACAGTACAGGTTCAGCAAGGCGACGGCAGTTTCGCTCATGACATTGCTGGTTATAGTTCGTGCTCACGTCCGGTTGAAACACAGGCACAGCGGTACAATCGCAGGTGCACAAGAAATCTTGCGCTTGACTGCGGCCGTCCACTGAAGCTGATCCATGATCAGTATAACGTCCACAGCAGAAAACGGCGCTTCAGAGTAAATTCCAGGGGGAAACAATTTCACGCGATGCCTATCAAGTGTTGCTTGTCTACGTCCACATACAACGTCGAGAGTCACAACACCCTTGGATTTGCTCGGAAAACGTGTTACATCATTCCGAATTTCTATTGTGGTCATTGGTCATTTCCATATGGCGCAACTTTTGTTTCTCAATCATAAAATTGATGCGTGGTGCTGATACGACGCAGAAATCGGCATTTCGCGGTACTGACCCTCAAGCACCGAGACAAGGACCAGCAGCTGCGGAGGACGCGGCATCCGCTGGCTCCCTGTTTATCGGGGAGCGACGCAATATTTCGACTCAGCGGGGCCTCGTGATTAGATCGCCAGCCCCTGGGAGGATGCCCGCGGCGAGATGAAGGGACCCGGCGTCGAGCAAAGATTGCCGCGCGTCTCTGATTTAGCTGGTGGCGGCGGGTACGCCGTTGTTGTCCCTTGGGTGGCAACAACACTACGCACGCGCACAAACGTGGTAATCCGACACTCAAGGCGGCCTCTCCCGCAGCTTTATGTGTGAATGCACGCAAACTATCGTCACCAACACGATGGTTCTTGCGAATGACATTAGACATCTTAATCGAGATGTAAAACACCACTGAAATGAAACCGAAAAGGGGCGGTTCGCTGTTCGTTTCAGAAGAGGAACACGTGTGGACGTCAGCGCGAGGACAACAGAAGCATCCAATTGTTGGGAGAACGCTAAGCCACCGTGTCGACAACACCTTTGAAGCAACATTGAATACTCCTACGAACGCTGTCTTAAGAAATATATTGTTACGAGGCCGAAGTCGTTTAAGAGTTGACGTTTATTCCGGAGGCTCCGAACCGAACAACAGGATGGAGCGAGGCCAGGGAATGAACTCCTCTTCTTCCTCTTCTTCTTTCTCCTCCACCTTGCTTTCCACAAGCACCGTGACAATATTTCCGACCGCAGTTCTAGTATTGGTCCGGCAAAAAAAGAAAAAAAAAAGAAAACCTGTTGTGCAAATGCAAACGTGTTTCAGGGCTCCCAGCTGGTCAGCTTCCCACAGATGATTTTCACGCATGGTTCGCGCAATAGAAGATTCGTGTTACAATGTATACGCGTATAAATGACATAATTTGGCAACCGTCACACATCGATCTGCGCAGCAATTACGAGACAACATATGAAGCAGACGTTTCTTATCAAAATAAAAGCTGTGTAAAACAGGTTGCAATAAAGAAAAAATTGGCGTTATCAATGAAAGAGAATTGTCTCTTGCAGTATGTTCAGCAGTCGAATTTTAAGAGCGGGTATGCTCACCAAAACGGACATGAATGATGGGTATTGCAGAATGAAACCACATCTCTGGTTAAACGCCGGTCTGTGTTCTTGTTGGCAACGGGGCAAAAACAACACTAACGAGACCTTCGCCGAAAATTTCTAACGGAAAGAAATGACGGCAGCGGGACAGTGCATCCGGCGCTAGCGACGGCTCATGTTTGGTTATTATCGATTGCTTGCGTTTTTGATAAATAGCTCAGCATGCTGCTGCTGCTGCTGATGATGATGATTATGATGATGATGATGGTGACGATGGAGATCATGATGACCAAGGAGTAGGAGAACAAGGTGACGGCTAACGCAAAATGCGAGAAAAAACGCACACCTTAAGAAGAGAACGACGCGAACGCACTCTAACTAGAGGCCACAACAACAATTGGCTATGTTGGCAGAAGGCAGTACCATGTAAAGCACACGAGCAAACAAAACAAAGCAATGAAACAACACTAAAGATTCGCGGCCAGATATGTAATTTCGGATTCGTGTAAATACATAGAAGGCCTTGTTACACACGCGTCGCCCTGCTCATAAGTACAGAATGCGTCAAGAAGTTCTCGTGTAGTTTTGTAAGAGCGCCTCGATAAAACCACATTCTTAACTAGCTCTGTGTGCACGTCCATTGTTTGCAATGGAACGACAAATTAGACGGAGATTACCCTTTTCAACAAGGTCTGTGATCCATAGGCGCTTATGGTATATGATGTATATGCCAGTCTGGCGGATGTTCCAGTTGCCGCATGACAAGAGAAATCTTATCCGGCAACTGCGGCAAATGACACAAACCTAGCTCTTACGACACGCCACAAAGTTATTGCGATGCTCGACATCACAATCTACCGAACTGGTTGAACCTTCAACCGTCTCATCCACGTCTGCACAGACGACGCCTCACTTATTCTTTACTGAAAACACTACATTAATGATAAAGCGTACCCATATCTTCATCATGCGATGAGGAACGCAGTGTATGTAAGGTATGCTTACAAAATAGTTGTTTCTTAGAAGCAGTGGGAGAGGTGCTTTCACTTTACCCGGTTTGACGCACTGCCACCTACATTCTATCGACCCATCACTGCAACTGCGGCTACTACTGGGTATTTTCCGACTTGAAGAGAGAGTGTTGTGTCGTTTGCAACTGGGCGCTGCTTTCACCAATTCTTACTCTTCCAAACTTGAAATGGCCCAAAGTGCCGAGTGCAGCAATTGTGCTGTGGGGGAAACTATCGAGCACCTTCTGTGCTACTGTCCACCTTTTGAAAATGAAAGCGTACAGCTCCGTGCGGCACCACAAAAGCTAAATAGCAACGTCTTCACCGTTGCCAATATCTTAGTATACGATGGCGCTGCGCATCTGAACTACGACAAGCAACGAAAGCGTTTTCTGAACGCTCCGTCTCCGAGAATGGACAAAGAACATTTATAACGTCAGCGACAGTACAGTTTCGTTTTTATTCGCTTTCTTTTTTCTCCATCCCTATCTTCTCGGGGTTCCTTCCCTTCCCGCTCCCCCCAGTGCAATGTAGCCTATCGGGCTCAGCCCAGCTCCCTGTCTTCCCATTCCTCCTCCTCCGTCTCCTTTAGTAATCTTTCGCTTAGGCGGCCTCAAACAGTGTCGGAAAATATGGAAAGCCCAAGGCGCTTGATCTTGTTACAAAAGGCTTCTGTCTTCCCGTGAGGGCACGACCTGCGAGAAGTTGTATGTCACGGCATGGCCACTCAATTTCCGCCCAACTTTGAGTGGCCTGACCGGAAATGCAAGGGAGGCTTAACAGATCTCAGCGAATATGCCCAGCAGATATGAGCATGCCCAACGCAAGCGCAGGTGAAGCTCAACCTTGCGCCTTTTTCTTTAAACATGTACCTTAAGCGCATTAACCATGGCGCTGACACACTCAATAGCGTTTACAAAGACGAGGTAATCGTCCACGCAACGCCCGATTTTCAACGCTACACTTTCCAAGCCTGTCTCAAATTCTCGCTCATTCCTGCCAAGACAGATTTCGCTAGGCACGGGAGCCACACGGGATCCGACACAAAATGCCCACTTTCTGCGAGTAAACACAGTCAAAGAACCGTCGTCGGAACTAAGTACGTGGAAGGAGTTACATGAAGGACCCCACAGACACACCATACCTTCACTATAGAATAGCTGTTCATCGCTGTCATGCAGAATACACTGTTGTACGAACCGGAGGGGAATCCCACGCTCCAGGAAACAAATGAAGGCGTCGACGAATTTCCAACTCATGTAAATTTAGAACTGGCCCGGTTTCCGATTCTTTTAAGGAGACGATGACTACGGTGACGATTAGTCGATCATCTATTTGACGCACCCAGCAACAACACTTGGGTCTAAATAATTGAATGCTAAAAGCAGCAGACACCGCCTAGACGCCGGGGCACAAGTCCTTCGTGGGGAACCAGGCGGTGCACGCAGCAGCTCGGGGTCATGCGCGCCGAGCTATCTCCGCCTCGCGCAGGGAACACGGACCATGAGGGGACAAGAATATGCGCATTTACCAGGGAAGTACTCGGACATGCTGGCGCACTGCAGGAAACGGAGAGGACGTTACCCGCCAGCACACAAGAGGCTCAAGCAGGGAACAAGCCTGACCTGGGGAAGACTCGAGGCTGGAGCCTACTTGCGCAGCACGCGACTGCGTGTCACTTGTCCTGGGGCCTACGGGTGGGACTGCAAGTACTGCCCGCTGCACAAGCCCAGCACCCTGAGCCGTATCCTTATGGGATGCAAGAGTGATTCGCACGTAGCATCGAAATCACGACCAAGGAGCGCTAACAGGCAGAACTAATCATCTTAACCAGAAAGAATTCGGAACTGGTGGGAGACTCTGATTATTATTATTATTATTATTATTATTATTATTATTATTATTATTATTATTATTATTATTATTATTATTATTATTATTATTATTATGTAAACATATACGCGCAAGGACAGCAAGGAAATAGAAAGAACAGGCTGACGACTGCCACCTGGAAGGGTACGACGTCTGCATACTCCTTTAGGAGAGGGAAACAACTAGAGGAGGTGATGAGGAGGACAACAGTAAGTGTCTGCTTTGTGTGAAACAAGACAGACGTGACACAATCACTGCGAGTTATGAAAAGCATCTATATCAACATAATTAGCACTATAAAGACTATAAAAGGAAGAAATTAGCGTTCACCCGTTTAAAGCACAAAGCTACTGTATGAAAATTGGGAAAACAGTACAACTTGAGCAGTTCAGCGCATGTGGTAATACCGTAAAGAAGCCTGAAAAGAAATAGCAGATCAGCGCGACCTGGGCGGCACGTCGCGTTGGCAGCGACGACATTGCAGCGGTGTCCAGAATCATCTTAGCGAGATTCACAGCCTTTCCCACAAGCAGACGATTACAAGGTTAAAAAAAAATCTTTTTATACCCACTGAATGGAGAGCACTGTTGCACTTAAACATGTCATTCCAGGTCGTAGATGCACGCTCAATTTGAGGAAGACAAAGTGCAGTGCACAGTTTGTGGAGGAAAATTCCAGAATTGAAGTATCTCTACAGCCTATAAACAGAGGCCAGAGAACGAAGAATTCGCATATGAACACGCTTAGTTTGCGCAGCAAAGTGTGAAATGCCATAAAGGACCACGCCGAGATCTCACAAACCTTACATAACGCTTCAGATTAGAGAGTCCGAGCTTGGCATGCCCGCTCTTTTTGCGAGCGAAGGTTTGGAGCTCGGTGTTAGGCAGTGTTGACGAAAGGCTTGCTTTTCGTGAGCCATTCAGAAAAAACGAAAGCAAATCTGATGGCATAATGCGACAGTCGTCAAAAGTATGATTTTCTTTGAAAAGTTTGATATCATCGGTGTATAGAAGGAATTTCAAATGGGGGAAGAACCACCATCAGAAGGGGCCTAATGCTCACTCCTCAGGGACTCCGATAGTTGCCTCGTACAAAGGTGTTTCGCCATTTGAGGTCACGTAACACGATCTACTAGAAAGATAACTGCTGAGGAGATCGACAAATTAAGACTCAACGTCAGCGGGACTAAGTTTAAGCGCAAGTAGCCAATATCTGACTAAATCAATACACCTGATAAGGTCACAGCTATTAGTGGCAATCTTCCCTTTTTTGAATAGAGGCAAGGAGGTCTATGTCAAGAGGCCATACTTGCGACTGTTCAGAAAATCTGACTTTAGAGAAGGTCCTGTGTGTGGTGAACGTGCACACACATCAGTTCTCCCTGCCCCCATCATCACACTTCATCCTTCTTTATCCCCTTTTCCCATTCCCAGGGTTTCTCAGGTCCTTGATAACTAAAGTTCTTTGCCTGCCTGCCTTCCCCACCTGTGCAGCATAGCAGTCCAGATGCACTTGCTTAGGTCGACGTGCCAGCCTTCCAATAAACTATCTTTCTCGCAGAGAAATACGTGCTGATTCGGGATTAGAACATCCTGCACATAAAAGGCAATGCAAAGCGGAGAGCAAGCTTAAATATATCTGATGCGGGCGAGAATAACAGCAGCAACATTTATTATATCGCGTGCTGGGGATGTTTTGTAGAAATTATAGACCAAAAACTTTCGTATAAATACATGCACAAAAATAAATCAGCCAAAAGGACTTTGTCCGCTCTGCAGTATATAATTCAGAGGCCTGAGAAACCCCTCAGGCATCTGAATTGCACGCTGTACATTTACTAGGAAACCCTTATTTTCAAAAAATTTCGCCCAGCATTAATAAAAAATCACCAATATACACTTCGAAATATCCTCAGTAAGAGGAAGAAGCTATTGACCAAAATCAAGTGCTTCTGTGCAAAAATCACAAATTCTTAACTAGCTGCACATAAATCCGAGTCTTCCTCCCATGCTGCGCTTCCTGCACAATGTTTGCGCTTTGTACTATAGGATTTTGAGCCATATAAATGCACCACGATTTTGAATTCTGGTGGCAAGTGTATGCGCTTGAGCTTGAAACCTATAACTTGCTCAGGAGAAGATTGATTACCGAATGCACGCCTTCATTCGAAGCTATGCTAAAATAATGCTTAATTTTATGCCATTTTGCACAATGAACACTGTTATTAGACCCTTACGTAGTTCACTCAGTGAGTCGTTACCAGCCAGAAAAAAGAAGGGGAAAAATTGGCATTCCACAATTTGTAGGACAAGGCAACACACACACACACACACACACACACACACACACACACACACACACACACACACACACACACACACACACACACACACACACACACACACACGCGCGCGCGCGCGCGTAACGTTGTGTTTTTGAGTCTTTTTATTTCCGGGCGTTTTGGCGCAGGCTCCTTTCTCAAGATCCTTTCCCGACTACCTTCCAAGTAAACCAAGTAAAAGGCCGGGGGACGCTTGTGCGCATTGGGCCGTGGGTGACCGGCGCTGATGGGGAGTCAAACTCACGACGTCCCGCAACCGAAGCGGAGACTTTACCACAAGGCCACGACTGAGCTTAGATTGATATCCAAGCTCATTTTGGAAAAGGTAACTATTTTAGTGCTTCGTAAAGACCCCTAAAGGACTAACACGGGTTTGGCTAGTTCCTCATTCGGAGTTCCAGTACCGCCAGTATATTCATCACTTTTCTATTCTACGAGTGAATACATAGCCAAGTCGACAATCCAAGTCGTATTCTGCCATGGGCGGGGCGACCTTTAGCTTGAGCACACAAGGAATTTCCGTTTACAAGAATAGTAAAAGAACAGAACACATACTTGAGTTCAACAGCTTTGTCACGAAAAAGCCTTCAGGAGTGCTCGGCGTGTAACATTGAGGAACGTTCGCAGTGTAGGAAGAAGGCAAAGGCGCTGTACTAAGCAGGCGATGGAGAGCGGCGAAGTCAATGGATTTTGGCAATTGCATCGCCTAAAGTAAAATTGGCCCTAGAGAAAATAAAAATCGGTTCCCGAGGTTTCCCTTTCTACGGCGACGGAAAGGCAGCGCTGAAAGGTGCCTTACGAAAGGAGCCCTGCTGAAGCGCGCCAAAAAAGAAATACAGCCGAAAGGGTTTCTTCGCGTAATTCGGGACCTCCAGAGAAACTATATTGGCGCATGCGCGCTTGACGCAAAGAGCAGTCGTTATAATTTTTACGCGGTCGACCCGAGACCGTAATCGAATTGCTGCTCGCCCCTCTGCACCGGCTGCCGCCGCCGTCAACCCAAGATTTCCGTCGCCTTTCCAGCCGGCCTCAGCGCGTTCCGAAATCTGCAGGAGAGACGCTAATCAAATCGGTAGTGCGCTCCGAGATTGATTTGCGTATTGAACCAAAAAGGGAATTAGTGCGTCGCTCAGTGTGCGGGGTCAGCAGGGAACGAAGCGCAGCTGGAGTCCCTACCGGAGGCTGCATCCACAGCGGCCCGAGCTGCACCGAAGTTATCTGATTAGAGTTGCAACAAAACACGCCAGCTGCAGTCTCACAGCCGAAAAATAACTGCTCGTAATTTTTTGAGGCATCGTCTGCATTTAAATACACTAAATGCCTTCCAGAGATAATAACCAATACAGGAGGTTTTAGACGCCGGCAGTGCAACAGTTCTTCAGTACCTGTGTGGACCGACGGCCCAAACACATACTCTACAAACCTAACGCAGCGACGTCGCATGAATGTCGTTCTCTCTTGTGATGTTATGTCGCGTTAGTTTGTCGCCCCATTTTTTAACATGAAAATGTTTTATGCCGGGGTCCACCAAGAAATCTGTGACGTACTTCCGTAACGGATGTAGATGTCTGCAAAATACGTGCACTTTAGGTTACAAAAAAAAAAAATCCACGCATATCCACGGGGTGAATGATGATGAGTGGGCGAAGCTCCGGAGGTTAATCGGTAAAAACCGTGAATCTTCCGTGAATCTTGCCCAGTACATCATCAAAAGACGTGACAAACACTGTGTGTGGCCATCTAGCGCTCTCCTATCACACTAGAGTACGCAGCGAGTGCCTCCGCGCTATCTATTGATCAATTCACGTACTAGCTAAGCAGCACCGCAGCGCTCGGACGGACGGACGGGCGGACGGACGGATTCCCATGCTACGCGTTCCCATACATCTGAATGAAGCGAGCACCGCGGCGCCATCACGCCATCTAGTGAGCACTTCATAAAACTACATGTAGCTACATACTATGTACGGAGGTGGTCAAAATTTCCGGAGCTCTCCGCTACGGCCTCTCTCATAATCATAGTGTGGTCTTTGGACGGTAAAACCTCGTCAGTCATGATCAAATGAAATTTCAGATTCACTAATATTTGGCTCACCTGTTCACAGGAGCCTCCACAACCGATCGGCACCATTTTCTATGTTCAAGAAGCGCTACAGGGCCCCTTTAATGGAGTACTGTTAGAGTGTGGTAGCTTTCTTTCTGTCTGTGTCGTAATTTCAGCACAGTGGCCATGCATGGATGTCCATACATGTGATGTATAGTGAATAATCGACAAAACGCGAACAGTCGCCCTTTTGTCAAGTGTGTGTGGACCCATCATTGTGGCGACGAACTGTGTGTCCAATGCATGGATTCCAGTGCATGGATTCCAATACAAGGCAGGGACATTTGGTATAGCACTTCAGCAACGGATGGAATAAAGTGGTTTATGTGCTTAATAATGCACTGTGCGTTCTTTACTGCCGATATTTCTGTGTTTTCACGTTGGTACAGGTACTGACAGGGTGCTTGGCTCAGGAAGCACTACTCACACAATAGCAGCAAGTCACATTTTTTAAAAGTTGTAAGCCATCTTGCGGAGATGTGGGATTGCATCAATGTACGTTTACTTATGTTGTCATCTGTCTTCTGCTTTAACCTACCTGGCCTGTATTTAGCACGTTCCCGTTAAACTGAACTCCGGGTAGCCGACATGCTTTAGCTTTCCACTTGCTCATAAACATTTGCAACACAAACCAGAAACATCAAAATAACAGCTCCCACGAATACCTTCCCAATAAGAGCTTTAAAATCATTAAAAACGGACCGACGTGAAATAACCTTTTGGTTTATGTGAACATTTCTAGCCCAAATTACGGGAGAGGGGGCGGGGGGATTCTATGAGAGGTCTTCAATCGAAGCATTACACTGGAAATTCGAGTGCGGCTAAAAAAATTGTCATAATGCCTGCTGGCTCCTAAGCTGACGCCTATTGTTAGGCACATAAGGTATATGTCAACGTACGTAAACACTAAATGCTGATAATCAGCCCAATTAAACTAAAAAAGAGAGGTCCGTCCTCTCATGAAAATACTACTGAAGACTAGTGCAATCATTGGTTCAAATGCCAACAAAATAACACAGCGACTCCGTAACGTTCTGTTGACATGTTTGTACTCTCTAATATATATACAACGCTGATCGAGCTCCTCGATAATGCAAGTTCAATAATCCATAGGCCTATAAAGCGTTTCGTTACCCTCCTCGCAGACAACGAAACACCATATGCACTTTCTTGAATAATGAGGTGCGGTGTGAAGTCGAAGAATACTTTGAATACTACCACTCAGGGGACAAGGGAAGGGGGGGGAAGCGCTTCTCCGAAGATTGGACAGGATGATACCCATGGTGTTACCAGAACGCAAGGGTGTGCGGATGCGGGGTTTGGGTTAACAGGAGGAATAATCGAGGGGGGGGGGGGGGCTGTTATAAATCACCGCTGCCAATAATAATGCTCAGGTCATGCACAAAAGCAGGAAGGGAAGAGTTAGTTAGTCCAAGAAATGAATACTATTCGTTAAAATAGTATAATTGCTTAAATAAAGCTAGATACTTTAGCATTTTTCTTGTTCATCAGTAATGCTATCGTCGCTCTCGCCGCATAGCCAATGAACGAAAACAGCGGGAACAAAGCCGTCGTGAATATACCGGCCCTATTTTATTTAAAACAAGCTGAAACAGCAGCTCTGCTTTGTGGTTCGACTTCGGTATCATACAGCCAGTCTCCGCAAACTTGACCTGCGTCAGGTATCCAAGTGGATGCTTCTCTGCTTGGCCCCTATACTTCCCGTATCTCATGCCAAGTGTGCAATATAGACAGCAACTAAGTATGGTTCCGATATGCGCTTCGTGTGGTTCCAATAGCAGTACTCTTCGCGTATTCTCCTTTTCCTAGGTTGACCGCTTCTTCCTGCGAAAAGTGGCAAAACGTACGTGCTTCTGGTTGGCCTTCCATGTTTTCATTTATCTTCTTACCGTCCATTCATTCATTCATTCATTCATTCATTCATTCATCGGTGAACTGTCCACTGAATTATTTGAGCCATCCGTGCTTTAATCAAGAAAGTGACGCGTTTTGAAAACGTGAAATATTGGGAGTAACTCGTGGGCTGTGAAGGCTGCTGAGAAAAAACTCCTCGCTCCACCGTAATCGTGAGCAGATATAAGCATGAAATGGTTCCCGGCAAAACAGAACTGAGCCTCACTGCAACTGTCGTGCCGGCCAAACACCATCCATGCCGCTCCCAACTCCGCCAGTGTGGCCACGTAGCGCGGCGCCTTTTCTCGTATAGGCTGCGCAAAACCCACGCTGTGAGGCTCACGAACCGCTGACGTTGAAGAGGCTACCTAGTCTCAGGGCCAAAAGATAACAATCAAGCGTATGGTGCGTGTATCTGCCTTTGGACATTCGTTGTTGGACATGACAAATACAACTTCAGCGTGCTAGAAGTTAATAAGAACCAGAAATCAATATTTCTTAAAACTATTTTGGGCATTACTTAACGTGTGTAATGCGGTATACTGCACAAGGGCCGGGGGCCAGTGACCGGATTATTTTAACTTTCGACTGGATGGCCGAATGCCCTCTCCGCAGCTTCCGGATAACAGCTTTGGCTTTGGGCTCAAGGTCACTCGAAGGTCGCCGACAACGGCAGCTAAAATTGCAACAGCAGTCAGCCGAACTCGGGACGCTGTGCTGCACACGAATATAGCCAGTCCTAGCTGTTCCTCCGCTTTCCCAGCGTCGCAATCGTAACATTCGACGTGAGTCATCACCACGTGCGGCCACCGTGTCGCGAGTATACAGGGCAGCAAAGGTCACATAGCGCAGTGGCCGCGGTGCTGAGAAACGCTGACTCGGGTTTAAGCGTGTGGTTTCGCCCCGTTCGCCGGTCGTGGTTTCCCTTTAGGAAAAGCGGCACCTCTCTCAGAGGCGAGGAGGCTGCCGCGCGTAACGACCGGTTTCTCCTCTAAGGGTGTCGAAGCTTCCCTCTTATTCTTTTGCGCCGTCGCCATTCGACCTACATCTTTCATTCGTTTTCTTACCTTTTGCTCCGTGTTGCTTCTTTGCAGCAGGTTCCAATCTTTCCACCCTCACGAGAGAATTTTATTCCTGGCACCTTGCACGCCTTCGCGCGTTCCTGTTCATTTTTCTTTCAGACTTTTTTGTTTTCGTTTTTCTTTTACACCCCGTAGTTCACTGCGGATGCAGGAGAAAGAAAAGCAAAGCCAAGTTACGGAACAGAAAGTAAAGAATAAGGCATAAAACAGAGGAAAGGGCCGAGCTCTGCAAGAGAGAAAGTGCTTGGCACTGCCAAATACATATTCCCGGACTTCGATAGCGCTGACTCGAGCACGTTGGGATTTCAGCAACGTGGAGTGTGTACTTTCCTGCGGGATCTGCTTTTCCTCCCATGTGCCTTCTCAACCTGCTTCCTAGCTCTCGGAACCGCAGAGGAAGGTTTTCCTCCTCAGCGTTCCCTGCTCGTTTTTCTTTCGTTTGCCTCCTTCGCATTGTGATGCCGTTATCTCGCGGCATTTTTAAGGTTCGCCATTTGTGCGAATGAAGGCGAGCGTTTGGTTTGGCCGTGGGCTCTGTGAAAAAGAACAAAAAAAAAAGAACAAACGAAAAAAGACCAAGAGGCGATAACTTGGCATGCCGGTGAACGAACTCTCTGGCGCCATGATGCAGAAAGGGGAAAAAGAAAAAAAAAAACACACACACAGTGATATGTGCTGTAGGCACGGCAGATAAAAATTGACAAAAGGCACTTCAATAATTGCCGACAAAGGCACTTCGTGGAAATAGCGAGTCCCTTAATTGAGTTGGGGAGTCCAAGCAGCTCTGAGGCGCTCAGAATCATTATAGCGCGATTCTTAAAGCATCATAGGCGCATCAAAATGTGGCTGTACGCTGAGATATTGTATTATCAGGCCCGTTAGCAAAGCTTAACAAAAATAGTTTACGCGATATGCTTAAAATGACAAACTTGCAGTTGCTGCATTTAAATTATTCTGTGCTATGTTTAGAGAACAAATAATCCATGAGATTACGGCAGAAGAGTTTCTGACGGGCTGTTAAAAAAAAAAAATGACGGCAGGTAGTGTCGCCATAGAGCCAAAATTTCTACGAATGGACTTGTCTTCGTCGGACACCAGCAAAGACAAGTGCATTTGCCGATACGTTGCCTCTAGAGAGATTCCCTGTTCCTCATTGTTTTCAACAACCTCCAGTTAAGCCTGCACGTTCCCCTCAGCTTCTTTTCTAGTTTGAATTAGCACAAACATAGCTTTTTTGTGTTGTTGTTGTTGTTGTTGTTGTTGTTGTTGTTGTTGTTGTTGTTGTTGTTGTGTTGTTGTTGTTGTTGTTGTTCTTGGGCCGGTTTTACAAAACTTCTATTTCGCAGGGTTTTTTTTTTTCCCATTGGTCGGTCGGCTTCTCTTATATGTCCAGCAACGGCACTGGTTGAAATATTCTCTTACGAACATTTTTGCTGTAAGATTGTTTTGTGAATACGGGCCCTGTTTCTTAGACAATGGCAACAGCTGTCGAGATTTGCAGCTATTCGTCTTTGCGAATCGCTTGAAGCAGGTCCCTAGCAGTGTATTTTCAAACGCAGGATTGACACACTTGCAATGTTTCACATCGCGTATTCAGGCAGAAATAATGGTTTACTTTGTACACCGGCCACGTTTCTTGTGGCGTGAGAGTGCTCTTGATCATTATTAGCACGCTTTCTCAGTAAATAATTTCGAGGAGACTTGAGTTGTGTACACCATGAAGCAAAGAACATGAAGTAAACGGATTCCAAAACCCATAAAGGAAACGTGTACAAGGAGGCTAGAGGAAACCGTGATCAAAGCAAAGAAGCGGAAATTTTTGTCGACGTTCTGCATCGAGGCTAAGTCGGGGGCTGCTATGCTTTCCTCTCCTTAGTGGTCGCCTTTCATCCCCAAGCAAGGCCAAGGCGTAGCCCGATACGCCGGCTCGTCAACCGGGCTCACACGGAGATTGCTTGGACGGGAGCAATCAAGCTAACAACGCAGCTTTCGTTGCCTCTTCCTCTCGAGGATACTGCAGCCCCGCGGCGGCCAAAACCGCCGCGCGGGTCACGTCCACTCCTCGCCCATTGATTCTCCGGTGGCGCTGGATTAGACGGGAACAGCCCTTGACGCTTCCTCGACCGCGCGGGAAATGCGGCACACGTTCTCCACGTTGCCTCGTCTGCTGCCATAGGTTTCCGCCGAGCCGGTTCAACCTTCGGCTCAGTCTGGTTACCAAATTCACACGCGATTACAACGGCGCATGGTCACATTTGGTTTTCGTCACTGATTAACGCTTCTCGGTTCAATAAGGAAATTTTCAATGGATGTTGCTTCTCGAAAACAAGCGACTGCAGACTGGGCGAAACGGATAATGTGCTGGCACTCGTCGAGCTAACTACTCCGGTTGCTATACCACTCGTACATCAGTTTTCTGTATTCCGTAAACGCACTCTTACAAATACCATTGTAATCGCGACTGCATTGAAACAAACGGAAGCACAGGCACACGCAAGCACGCACACGACACACAAGTCCGCCACGGTGCTTATGGGGCTTGAATGCTGACGCGGTCTTACATCGGCAGCGTTCTGCATGATGGCGAGTAGGGTCAAGGCATGTGCGCGTTGTCATGTGCAGAACCCAAGGTTACCAAAATTTTCAAAGCCCTGGGTGTCTCACAAGCATATGGCCTGCAGCGCGTAAAATCCTGGCAATTATTATTATTACACGACAAAAAAAAAAAAACGCACGCCTGCTCGCGCAGCTACGCACACCAAATGACCAAGAGAGAAAAGAAATTGCACTCACACAGTAGGCAAACAGAAGCATGCGCTTGCTAGAAGGACGAAGTGTAGTTCATGCTTCCGGAACCCATATTAGCATAGCGTTATTAAAAAAATCAATCTTCACAGAGGAAAGTAGCACGTTTGCGCTCAAGCATACGACAGCCCCGCCATGGTGGTCTAGTGGCTAAGGTACTCGGCTGCTGATCCGAGGGTCGCGGGATCGAATCCCGGCCGCGGCGGCTGCGTTTCGATGGAGGCGAAATGTTGAGGCCTGTGTGCTGTGCGATGTCAGTGCACGTTGAAGAACCCCAGGTGGTCGAAATTTCCGGAGCCCTCCACTACGGCGTCTCTCATAATCAGAACTGGTTTTGTGACGTAAAACCCCACAAAACAACAAGCGTACGACAGGGGAATTTTCGCCCTCGTTCCTCACTAGATGTTCTTCACTGCGCTAGATTTTTCATTCAGACCGTAAAGACGGCAGGCTATACAGAGAGGCAGTGTGGTCGTCTTCTGCATGGTCGTCAAGTCATATCTACAATAGATAAAGTGCGTTACAGGACTGTGGCATAGGTGAAACGGTGGCAACTATATACATCACTCAGCGTGCTTTGAATAAAGCCCGGCAACTTACGCTCTTCCGTATTCGTCGGCCGACCAGGCGTCGAGAAGTCACAATATCTGTCACTGGCACGTCTCCTGCGAGCCCGGACAGAGTTTTTTCTTCTGGACGCCTCTCAGAGAAGATGCTAAAGCGGTAATTTGGGCCTCAGAAGGTTATCCGACGTCTGATTGACGTTAGTTATGAGGTTGTTGCCGTTTGTGCGCAATGCACATGCAGTCAGCAGCATTCCGATGAACAAAATTCGATTCCGATTTCGATGAAACCCAATTCGCACTGTAGTAAAACAAGAACGAAGACGACGAGAACGGCGCCGAATGCGGCACGCGGCGGCCAAAAAGAGAGCGCGTGGTGGTGGCGGCGAAGAAAAATAAAAAAGAGGAAGCAGCAGCTGGGAGCGTGGCCACGCAGACAGACAGCGTTCGAGAGGCGACCCAGGTTTCGTGAGGGCTACCCGGGACTATCGCTGGGCAGCCTTCCTGACTGGCCCCGGGCGTACGACTCCTGCCCAGTACCTGGCTGGTTCTGAGCGGTCCCGTGCCTACCTATCTGCGCGGCGATTCCGCCACCACTCGCCCTGCTACATCGCAAGCCGTACCTCGTCTTCCACGACCGGCTACTGAGGGCTGGCCTGCTGTAGAACGTGTGAGCGCTCACCTAGGACTGTATATACTCTTGTGTCGCGTGGGGGATCCCTTTCTGCTTGTGGGTGTATTATCGCGGGAGTTCGTTTGCTTTGTTAATATGTACTAGACCACGTCTTTGCCTCCATCCTTCACCGCACCGCACATGAATCAAAGTGACGGTCCGATATCCTCTCACTACACTTCTGGCGTCCGCGACAGAACGCCAGAATGGCCTAGTGGAACGTTTTAACGGAACGTTAAAACAAATAATCCGAAGAATGTGCCAAGAGAGCCCCAAAAATTGGGATCGGTACTTGGCCCCTCTTTTGTTCGCGTACCGAGAAGTTCCACAGAGGAGCTTGGGCTTCTCCCCTTTTGATCTTCTTTACGGTCGCTACGTCAGAGGCCCCATGGCCATTCTCAAAGAGCTCTGGTCAAGAAGACAATTAGATCAGAAGACAAAGATGACCTATGGCTACGTTGTCGAGCTGCAAGAACGGCTGCACGAGACGTGCCAACTCGCTCACGAGATACTTCGAAGATCGAAGGCTACCCAGAAGCAATACTATGATCGCAAGGCGAAGGCACGGCACCTTTCCATGGGGGACAAAGTGCTCCTTTTACTACCTTCCGATAACAACAAGCTCATTTTGACGTGGAAAGGTCCTTTCATCATCACTGAGAAGAGGAGCGACAGTGACTTCGTTATAGACCTCGGTACGCGCCAAAGTACTTTTCATATAAACCTACTCAAAAAGTACGAAGAGAGAGATTCGGGCGACTCACCATCGCCAGCAGAACACCAAACTGCTGCCGCTTTCAGCACGCACGAACACGGTGAAAAGAATGACCCTCCGTTTATTGTACTGAAGCGGAAAGAAACATTCCAGGACGTGAAAATCGACCCGGACCTTACGGTGGAACACAACTCCGAAGCTAAGAAAACGTTACATGCATTCCAAGACATATTCTCAGATGTCCCTGGAAAGACACATCTCGTAGAGTGCCAGCTAAGACTCGCCACGGAAACGCCGGTGCACGTCCGTCACTATCCTCTCCCTTTTGCAGTCGAAAAAGCCATAGAAGATGAAGTACAGGAAATGCTCAAGCAAGGCATCATTGAACCGTCACACTCACCATACCAAGCACCGGTGGTAGTAGTGAAGAAAAAAAATGGCAGCATGCGGTTGTGCATTGATTTCAGGCAATTAAATCGAGTGGTCATCATGGACAGCGAGCCAATACCAAGGGTCGACATGATGTTCGCCAAGCTGGGCAAGAGTCGGTACTTCTCCAAGTTCGACTTCACCAAAGGGTATTGGCAGGTGCCCATGCAGCCAGAGAGCAAACATATGACCGCCTTCCAGTCATCATCAGGCCTCTATCAGTTTCGATTCATGCCGTTCGGTATAAAGACCGCACCAGCTGTTTTCACCCGCCTGATGAGGAAAGTAGTACATGGTATTCCCAATATCTACCACTACTTTGATGACGTCTTAATTGCCACAGAAACCTGCGAGGTACATGTTAATACCCTCCGACGCTTCTTCCAACAAGTCAAGAACGCATCAAGCCATCCAAAAGTGAAGTGGGCTTCACGTGTGTGAAGTTTCTGGGACATATTGTAGGCCACGGCATCTTGCAGCCACAGATATTGTTGTTATGTTATGTGGTGTTTAACGTCCCAAAACCAGCTGTGATTATGAGAGACGCCGTAGTGGAGGGCTCCGGAAATTTTGACCACCTGGGGTTCTTAACGTGCACTGACATCGCACAGCGCACGGGCCTCAACATTTCGCCTCCATCGAAATGCAGCCGCCGCGGCCGGGATTCGATCCCGCGACCTTCGGATCTGCAGCCGAGTGCCATAACCACTAGACCACCGTGGCGGGGCGCAGCCACAGATAGAGACTCTTGAAAAAATCGAGGCTGCTAAGAGACCGACGACCAAGAAGGAAATACGTTCATTCCTGGGCCTTACCGGATACTATCGGGACTTTGTGCCAAATTATTCTGCAGTGTCGGCACCTCTCACGGAATTGACCCGCAAACGGGCTCCCAACAAGCTCATCTGGGAGGCTCATCAGCAAGCCTTCGACAAACTGCGACACTTGCTTTCTGACAAGCCAATCCTACGCTCTCCAGATTTAGAGCGGCCTTTTATACTACGTACAGACGCATCCTCGGCAAGCCTCGGCGCTGTCCTACTCCAACGCCATGATGGAGTTCTGCACCCGGTCTCATATGCGAGTCGGAAGCTACTACCAAGAGAAGCACGCTACTCCACAATAGAAAGGGAAGGCCTCGCCCTCGTCTGGGCCATACAAAAGTTTCATGTCTTTCCGAGGCAAGCGCTTTTTATTACAAACAGATCACGCACCACTTTCTTACATCAATTCTGCCAAGCATGTGAACAACAGGGTGCTTCGTTGGAGTTTGTTACTCATGGAATATGACTACTACAGAGTACATTAAAGGCAGTGACAACATTGGCGCTGACTACTTAAGCAGAGTATCGTAGATTTTTGTTGTTCGTTCTTTTCATGTTTATATACGTCTCTGTTCCCTTTTGTACCCGCGTGTGTGCTCTATATTGATACTGGAACTGTATCCTGTGAACTGTAAACTGTGAACTGTATCCTGTGGGTGTGTGTTGTGCAACAGTGAACCGCGTCCTCGTTCGGCAAGCCACCTAGCCGGAGCAAAGTTGTTTGAAACGAAACAACTTTCTTGAGTGAGGGGTAGTGTAGTAAAACAAGAACGAAGACGACGAGAACGGCGCCGAATGCGGCACGCGGCGGCCAAAAAGAGAGCGCGTGGTGGTGGCGGCGAAGAAAAATAAAAAGAGGAAGCAGCAGCTGGGAGCGTGGCCACGCAGACAGACAGCGTTCGAGAGGCGACCCAGGTTCGTGAGGGCTACCCGGGACTATCGCTGGGCAGCCTCCTGACTGACCCCGGGCGTACGACTCCTGCCCAGTACCTGGCTGGTTCCTGAGCGGTCCCGTGCCTACCTATCTGCGCGGCGATTCCGCCACCACTCGCCCTGCTACATCGCAAGCCGTACCTCGTCTTCCACGACCGGCTACTGAGGGCTGGCCTGCTGTAGAACGTGTGAGCGCTCACCTAGGACTGTATATATTCTTGTGTCGCGTGGGGGATCCCTTTCTGCTTGTGGGTGTGTTATCGCGGGAGTTCGTTTGCTTTGTTAATATGTACTAGACCACGTCTTTGCCTCCATCCTTCACCGCAACGCACATGAATCAAAGTGACGGTCCGATATCCTCTCACTACACGCACGATAGACCGCACCGCCATCGAGTGCAGGTCCTGTTGCAGTGACTACAAAACTTCGGGACGATACTTTCTAGGAAGCGAGGTTGTGTACCAAAGGCTCTTGCTTCCTGTTTTAGGGGCGAAGCTCCTCTTAGTCTAACCTTGTCAGGCGTCAGCGTAACACGCGTGCCTCCCGGCACGCGCTCGCCCTCGGCGTTCGCCTCGGCGCGTGCCTCCCGGCGCGTGCCTCTCTCTCTCTCTCTCTCCCGGCTCGTGCCTCTGCTGTCTTGTGAGAGAGAGAGAGAGAGAGCGAAAGGTACGCGTTGGCTATGGAAACGATCTTTCTTAGAGGAACGCTGTACCAGCTTGCAAAGAAGGAGAACGCGCCCTCACCCGCGAGGAGACAACGTTGGTGCAGGCAGCGTCTTCTAGCGAGTTTCTTGGATTGAGAAATACGACTGCTCGCGTTGGAGAAGCGTTCACCGGCAACGCTATATAATATATATATTATATATATATATTATATATATATATATATATAGATATATATATATATATTATTATATATATGAGAACTTGTGCTCAATGGGCCAAATTTATTTGGAGTGAAGTAGCAGACACGACTTCGCAGTTATCGTTTATTGCCAACAGTTTCGACCGCGGGACCGGTCTTTTTCAAGGCATATATATAATATATATATATATATATATATATATATATAGATATATATATATATATATATATATAGGCACTGGATCTTGACTTGCAATGAAGTGCCGGTGGGAGATTTCACTTGTGCATAGTTGAACCATGAGGATTCGTAGCGTGCGCGTTAACTAAATTAATCCGGAACTCGGCACGATCTACGATGAACCTCCCGAGCTTCGCCCACTCATCATCATTCACTCCGTGGATATGCTGTAACTTTTTTCAATGTTACATATGTCAGTGCCTTTCCAACGAGACGGCATCAACCACGGCATCAACTTACCACGGCGTCAACTTGAAGCCTTTTTTTCTTTTTTGCGCGAACTAGCATTTCTTTTTTTTTTTTTTTGCGCTGGAAGACCCAGGCGATGAAGAAAAACGGCAGTAGCGCTAACTTTCAAATGAGTGTTCATTTAAGGAAACAAAAAGTCATACACTCGCACTGCGAAGCAGTCCATCACAACACACGAATCACGGCTCGCTTTAGCTTGACTGCCTCTGAACTTGCTTTCGAAACGCTGCTGGTTTTCTTGCAACTAACCAGCCAAAAAATTCGTATTTCTTGCATTTATTAACGCATTTGTTTCCCGACAATTGTCGAGAGCTAGGACGATATACCCGAATCTGTTCGTGATGAGGGCACTCTCATAATTTTTGATCACCGCACCACGCCGAACATTGTATACGGCTGTTCGTTCTATAAGAGAGGGAAACGCCGTGCGTTTTTCAGCGCCATGGTGTGCATTACGTGCGGCGGAACTGGATCTGCTGATGAACAAGCAAAGGATCCGCTATCTTTATTTCTTTGCCTGCACTTTGGCGAAAGTAACCTGGTATATATACTAAGAACAGCATTACACCGACGCCACTAATCTACGGAACCGCTCTAATGGAGTAACGATCTCATGCTTCTTAAAGAAAGAAAGGAAATCATTGCATATTTCCGATGCACGGAGTGCAAGAGGTCCACCATCTCTGCTGGTTTGCCCGGAGTGACAACATTATAGCAAGCAGTGCGCTTCCCACAACTGTATACAGCGGATGCGATGCACTGCTACTAACGTGCGCTGGATACAGCTAGAGTTTTGGAGCCTCTGCAACGGTAGCAAGGAGTTTCCCTCGTTAAAACAAGTGGTTGGTAGTTCACCTAAGCGCCTTCGCGCCACAATGGCCACCGCCGGAATGGCCCTTGATGGCGATTGCGATGGGGCGGCTGGCCTCAACCGGCCGGACGCAAGCTTGCCTCCGGGTTAGGCGCAGGGCGAGCGGGTACAGGCTGGATGTAATCCTTAATTACTTCGCACCTTGAGCGGCAGCAGCCGCGCTGGTCTTCGCCGCCAGCTGTGCCCACTACGCAAAGCCAAGCCGTAATGACGGTCCCAAGATAAAGCGTACAATTTCTAACGTCGGGCGTAAGATTTTACTACATCTTACTTTCAAAAACGCATCACTGCACCTTCGCTCGAGCGCAGACAGAAAAAGACGTAACGATGCGAAGGTAATCACAAAGTTCAATCCTCAAGCGAACATTAAGGCCTCACTTGGCTCTTCTTGTGCTTCGTTAGTCCACGATAATACCGCTGTGTTGTTTCCCACCAGCGGCTTCCTCCTTTTATTCTCCCCGGACTCGCCGCTCAGCAAATGAACAGAGCCGTCCAATCGAATGGCAGTCACGGAGCACGATGCTCGCCGTGATCATCCGGAACGCAGCTCGTCTGCTCTTGCGAAATGTGTCGCCTAATTGCAGCATCGGAACCGGGCGATATTCGTTCGAGGATCGTTGCAGCAAAACTGGTGAAAGAGGAAAAAAAAAAAACAAGGCAATTACGAACGGTGGAGAGAAGCCAAAGGCGAATATCCTTGATGGCTATATGACGAGTACCAGAGACGCTCGGACTGTGCTTGCAGCAGAAATGCCGTTCCACGTGCACGGAACCATCTCGGTGCCCGATTATGGCAACGCTTGCTACCTAATGCGCACTCATCTTGCAGGCAGTATAACCCTGGTAACGACTCCGAAAAGCCTTCTTTTTTTCCTTTTTCTTATTTGGCGATTTAATGTTTTCAAAGAAGCATCCCCCACCCCACCTCAGGAAAAAAAAAAAGGAAATCTCGTAACGCGTGTCTTTCTGGTTGCTTAAAGCTCAAGGAACATATTTCGTGGCAACTTCTCTCGAAGTAAAAAAGAAACCGATTTGAGCTTCCTGATACGATGCTGAGAAATAATGTAGTTAAACTTACTCGAATTTCCCATGCTTTTTCGCATCCGTGCAAGTGCCATCGAGCAATTTTAGGCCTACATGATTCTTCCACCTCTCACGGCACCATGCCGCAGCTCACGTCTTCAAATATTTGAAACGATGCACATGATGCAGGAATGCACACACGCCTCATACATCACGCATTTCATAGGCTGGGCAACGTACTATAGCGAGCAATATGAAAGGGAACACAGGAACGCGTGGCGAACAGCCTCGAAATCGAGTGTGAGTTATAAGCGGATGGCGCTGTTAAAGCCGAGCGGAAAGGAGGGCGCTGCTCCTCTAACTGTTCGCACTCCCACCACGCTGGCGTTTCTACAAAGCAGCGACTTACGCCATTTTACCGATAACACGGTATCGTCGAATATTCGATAAGAGGCGGTAACTGTCACGATAACAGGCAGCGGTTCGTTTCTTTTTGTTTCATTCGTTTTGTTTTTCTTCACACAAGCGCATGGTGCAATGCAAAGTCCTGGCCTTTGGGCACACAAACGCACAGCAGGAGTGCCAACAGTTGTTACAACAGCCTTCCCCTCCGCGCCATGTCTCCGACGGCTGCCGCCACATATCGCCTATACCTGGGTTTCAGACTGTTTGCCATGCGTTCCTGTGTTCCCTTTCATATTGCTCCCGATTGTACAAGGTTGCTACATGAACACTGGTTGCATATAAGTCTACATTCATCGTCAACTGCATTTTTGCCGCATTTTACACACCACGTCGACAGTAGCCGTTATACCAGAAATCCTGAGCTCACCTGGACGTTGCCATTTGACGGGCGGCATGCGCTCAGAAGCCTAAGATAAAGAATAACGTAGACGCACCACAAGCCAAGGCCGCGTTAATTCGAGAAATATGGGAGTGGCCTTTTCCCTGCAGTGCGCGTAGACCATGTGATGATGATGATACCAAACACCGGCTCTTGTTTTGGGCAGCCTCTTTAATAGTGCGAACGTCAGTCAAGCGACACCCCGAAAATGAGATGCATTGAGTGGTCATTAGAATACGCTGCCCGCGCATCGAAAATAAGCAAAAGCAAACGAAGAACACTTCAGTAGTGTAATTGTAGAACTTAATTCGGCGGAGAGACTGGTCGCTTCACATTTTGTCCTCACTTTTTTTTTATTGATTACTGTATGGCGACCCACGCTTTCTCTCTCCAATTTTTCAAAGTGCAAGCTTGACATCTCAGCCTCCTTGCACTAGCCGTTCGAGTTAACGGCGCGGTCCTTTGTTCTCGAATTATCTGCGCGGCGCAAGACTTTGGCGATAAATGAAAGCGCCGACTCCTTCCTCCAGCTTTCGCGCCTCGCCTCATTAGGCTGGCGCGATATGCCTCCGATATCACGCGTCAGCGAGGGGGGCGACGGCGGCATTAGTTTCGGCGCGTTGACTCCACACCGCGCTGCCACATGCGCGGAACAAGAAGGAAAAAGCCAAATGAATAAAGCCCGGGCACTGCTGTATTAACCAGTAAGCTTCTCGAAAACGTTCTTGTTTCCGGTTACATTAATAGTAGTGCTGATAAAATGTGTATTCAACGCTTCGATATGCCCTAGCCACGCTCAAGAGAAATGCTTTTATTTGAAACCTATTCGAAGTTAAGCAGAGCTGCTGCAATCGCTCAGTTAACCGCTGCGTCAATTACTCATACGACACCGCAAATCCCTAGTACTCGCACACCAGCCTAGAAAAAAAAAAATCACAGCATATCCACGGGGTGAATGATGATGAGTGGGCGAAGCTGCGGAGGTTCATCGGTAAACCGTGAATTCTGCCCAGTACATCATCGACGTGAGATCGCGCGCGTTTATACTAAAGGGTCGATGAGAGTTATGGTGACTTGCAGCTCACTTTAATTTTACATGTACGCTGTGAATTTTCATTGTTTAATCACGCACAGGAGAAATCGCACACAGGCACTACCTTGGAGGTCAAAATCCAGTGCCACATATACGGGAAACAAGAAACTCGCTAGCAGACGCTGCCTGCGTCGGCATCGCGAGGCGAGAGAGGGGGGGGGTGGTGAGAGTGAGGGCGAGAGAGGGGGAGTCGTCGAGCTCGACCGCGGCATATTCACCGAAAGGGCGATGACGACCAGCGCCATCTAGTATATCGTCACCCAACTGCAGTTTGCATGCACGAGAGGCGGTTACCTAGGACGGGACGCTCGGGCCACGCCATAAGGAGCTTGGCCCCTAAATATGAATCCACGCTTGATTATAGCGCAGGGATGACGTCTTAACACCACTGGATGAAGTGTGACGCCTTGTGTAGCATTGTGCAAGCGCTGCAATCGAAAATGGATATCTTATTTTCTTACATATGAGACATTCTCGCCTAGACGGGAGGGTTAAGGTGTGCGCCGATACTACATGCAATACAAAAAGCCGAAAACGCTAATGCAACAATATTGGAAAAATGCAACCTAAGGAAAGCAGTGAAAAAGCACCGCTAAACACACCAGCCGTACAAAAAAAAAATGCAAATTTGCTGTCACGTTCTTACGACTTCATGCACTACACGATGCATCAGCAGTATACCGTCAGTCTAGAAAAAAATGTTTAACTATTTGGAACTTTCGCTTTGTGCAGTCCCTGTGACAGCTTTGTCGTTGGGCTATTTTGTCAGGTTTACAATTAATAGTTCGTCTTACAACTACGTCAATAAGGTGCGGACTCTGACGCCACTCGTTTGCTCAAGCGCTTCGAACTTAGTGCACCTTTGCGACACTTTCGAGACACTCACTAAGCGTGCTTTTCTTTTTACTTTTTTGGAATAAGTTGCTCTAAGAAGCATCACAGGCAGCCGACGTTTTCTCTTGGCACACGCATCGTTACACTTCTTGGGGAAACTTGTTGCACTCTGACATTTATTACCTTCGCTTAAGAAAGGTAACAAGTAAGACAAACAAACGGAAATGTTATATTAAAAAATACTGACTGAGTATTTGACGCTGGGAGATGAAAACGAGGAGAAACAGAGCAAAACACTGAGCGACATATGACGAGAAATCCGGGTACCACGAAAGTCAGACGCGTTTATTATGCTTCGACTGCCAGTATTTTGTTTTCAAGGGTGTTTTTATGAAAAATAAGAGCCTCGTAAATAGTTTATTCAAAAAGCAAAGAAATACGCAAAGGAAATAAGAATGGCGGTAAAACTTTATACGCGGAATTAAGAGCAGCGATAGTGAGATAACAAAACAAAGACCACTCCTTGTCCTTGCGCCGCGTATAGATTAAGAACCAATCGTTTCGAGTGTGCGAAAGTTTTATACGATAAGCATTCAATTCACCGTCTGAGAGAAGCGGTAATTAATTATACGGTTTCAGCAGCGGTGTGTACTCAGGATTACGATATAAAAGAGTGATTTCAATGCGTTACTGACAACAGCGAGTCTTATATATCAGAAAAAGGGAATCGAGGCGATGGAAAACATCCACTGGGGAAGAAAGACAAGCTTAACGAAGGATTTCTCGCTGGTTTACGGGGCGCACTAAAAGGGAATATTGAACAAGTCTGAGCTGTTATAAGTTCCAAAGAAAACCTTCTATTTTTGCCGTCATAAAACAAGCTAACTATCGTCTCCTGTTTACTGTATTTCTTGCTTACTTTCAATGAGTTTCCGTGCTCATTATGTATGCACAGAAATACAAAGGGATTAATGTGGAGGCAGGGCTATAAGCTGCTTAAGGGATTGCGAATCATGCATTAAAATTTTTCGAACTACTTAGCGTTCAAAAAAAAAAAAAAACGCCATTGCCGTTAGTGTGCTCGTGCCGTCACTCAGGCCCAAAATGAAGGAAAAAGAGCTTCGTTGAAGCCGGATCGCGAATACGAAGCGGGCGAAGTTATCTCTCAAAATTTACGCGAACTTGTTCAAGCAATTAAAAAGAAAAGCGGAGCGACTAACACCGCGCCTTGCGTTGAGTGCAGCAAGGACCTTCACTATAGCGACGTAGAAGTCGCCAATGCCGCAGTGGTAGATGAAAGGCGCAAAATATGAACGTCCGTCAGCGTGGCATTTACCATCGCGTGTTCTTCAACGAAACAAGAAAACATGCATGTAAGCGACAATGCCGAGAACACACGATGCCCGTGTCTGACGGCTGTTTCGTCCTCTGTCACGTCTGTAGGCAGCCGGGGCGTGCGTCTCGCCCATAATGTTATCTCTTCGTAGGTTATTGGGGGGAGGCCCACGTTATACAGAAGAGAAAGAGAGAGAGAGAAGAGAAAAGGTTCAAAACTGTGCCTTTCTTGTGGAAAGAATTATCCGCATTGCCGACGGGGGAGGGGGGGAGTGCGAGCCGCCATTAAAGCCGAGTCCTCCCTGATGGGGATACTCTGGGGACATTCCGGAAGGCTCCACCTCCGCGAAGCCGGATACGAGACGTACAGCTATTCGGGAGAACGCGAAGGAAGTCGGGGTTCAAATGTGCGCCGAAGAAATATATACGGGCAGACGTTTGTGCCAGAGGAAGAACACAGCTTATAGGAGTGCCAGAAGTACTCGTAACTCGAGCTATGAGCGAGCCGAAAGTAAGGCCCTCCCTCGTGGTGGCGCGATGGCGGGATTTAATCTGCCAGAGCAAATTCGCGTCATCCGATAAAATGGCGGCACTCGAAAAAGCACCGACGTTGTCGACAGGTCACGTCCGCTTTCCTTGGCTCGTTTCGACTGCCAGCGGTGTTTTCGGGCGTTGTACACTACTTAAACGGTGGCTGTAAGGAACCCAGTCATTCGGGAAATGTCATTTGATTGTGTAGCGTACAGGCGAGAAATAAGCTGCTTGACAGGCTGAACAAAGACAGCAGACTGGCTTTCACTGCGGGCAAAACAACAACAACAAATAAAAGGAAAAGGAAAGCGGTCGGTCGGTCTAGTGGCGACGGAGGTATATCAGCGAGGCTACGGAGAATGGGTTAGCAGAGGAGATGGGAGAAGGTCTAAGGAAACGCATTTCCACCGTGATGATGGTGAAACGTACCGACCGCAGTGAGAACCTACGTGGAAGCGAGTGAACATAAGAACTGTATCACTGCGCGGCTAGTACTGTGTATCAGTCCTGACTCGTCCCTTGAACTTAGCCGGGCGGAAGGGCCAGCCCTGCACCTCTAAACCATAACCACCCAATGAATGTCGCCCGTGCAGTACTTTTGCAGCATCAGGTTCTTCGCCATTATTTCTTCATTTCTTGGGAAACAACCATGCCATCTTAAAGCGCAACGTTACCTTGCACGAAGTGTACAATTTGTGTTGCCAAGTGCGAAAACTAAGATGACCTATTTTATGCGACCGGATGATACCTTCGCTGTGAATCGTTAAATGATCGCGAATAAATGTAGCGCCCTACCGCTTAACTCCTAACGATAATACGGGCTAGTCGCAACAGTATCTCAAGGTGATATTGTGGAAATACCTGTGAACCGCACAACGGCACCTCTGCATTGCTGCAGCTATGTGACCCAAATGCATAGGAAACGATAATGAAAGCTCATGAGCTGCGATTTCGCCGCCCCATCACTTTGCGTGTCCCTGTACCGGCGTCTACGTCTCTCGTCCTGTGTTTGTGCTGTCTTCATTACCCAGCTAACATAGGTCTATGCGATAGTTTGAGCAATATACGGGATAGATATTGTAACTGAGAGATATCGCGTCAATATATCGTAATCACGGCTTTGCAAGTGGCTGAAGATGTTTCCATTTAATAATTACGCTTCCGGTTAAAGATGTCTACAAAGGAACGTTTTCCTATTTTTACTCTCACTCTCTTTTCGGATGTGCCGTATTCAGTTCTACAAGAGCCGCTTCAAACGCTGCCATCAGATTGTCACCACGAGAACAAAGAGCAACGAATGCATGGGGTGTTTCTTACTGGGTTGCAGGCGCATTTGTCCAGCTTCAGCTCTTGTTACCACCGCTTAACGGAGTAACTTGAGGCTTATATATGTCCTTGCAGAGTGCCCAATTACTGCATGCAGTTTACCGTTTGGCAGACACGACGGTAATCGCTAGACATGAGCCTAGACAAAAAAAAAAATATATGTGCACACTAAAGGCCTGCGTGATCTCAGAACAGGCAGCACTATAATATGGTTTTCCCTGATACTCATTCTAGGAACACTCTAAGAAATACAATGCCATAATTCAGGCAGAGTATCTTCACCCTGCGCAGGGTAAAAATACAAAGCCATTAGTATATGGTTGAATCTCCGTAGCCAACCGGACGCTTTCTGTTTAACTTCCCTGCCTTTCTGTTTCCTTCCTCCTCGTCCCCGGGCTAGGAAAGATTTTTGGACTACGAGCCTCTTTCGAATATAGGTCTCTTCTTGTGTGTTCACAGCGCTTTCGCGAGAAAGGCAATTTCCCTCGTCATCGTACAGCAAGCCATATATACGTTAACGCAATCGTCACCATCTAAGCCTTTCACCTTGTCCGTCATGCCGACATACTAGGATTCGGTATAGCTGAGATCATAGAGCACGTCCTGCGCTACTGCCCTCTAGATGCGTTCGGAAGACAGTAATTGATAGCACGTTTGTCAAAATTACGATTATCTCCGATGGTTCTATTCGGACGTGAACCAGATACTCGGCACTGGTGAGATGTTCTGAAGGCTTTGGAATTCCTGCACGACGACGTGTGACAGTTTATCAAGGCCCCGGCTGCTTATGTTCATGCCTCTACCATCATCCTTCTCATAATAAATATTCTACCTTCCTTCTCACTTTCCATCTTTATTTCCTTCCACAGCTTTAGATCTCTAGCCGGTCAGAACTTTAGGCTAGACTAACTGTAAACTTTTCTACTATAGCAAGTTCCGCTTTGTCTCCGCCGGCATCATAACGACCCAAAACTCTACGAAAGACGCATTACATACTAATATGTATCGCCGCTGTGCTCGTAAAAATCCTCAGCTTTCATGAGTACATTCTACGGCCCATCGAAAATAGTGCCACCGCAATGTCATGGAAAGGTTTCGGCCCCAGGCTACCGCGTTGTCAGCATGCAAACTCAGGTGCGCCTCGATGGGAAAGGCTGGAAAAACAGAGTCCGCGCGTGCGTGCGTGCGTGCGTGCATGTGCGTGCATGTGTGTGTATGTGTATGTGTGCGCGCGCGTCGGGGGTGGGGGGGGGGCGAGGGGGAGGTCGTGGAGCAACTCTCGCGACGTGCCGCAGTGTTCCTCACAATAGGCTTCGTTTGCAAATGCCGGAGACCACCTCATTAATAAAACCGACGTGCCGCTCTGTCGTCGCCATGGTTACCAGGTCCCGTCTCATTAAGGTGAAAAAAAAAACAAAATAAAAAGAAGCATCCTCTCTCAAGGAGCATGAAAGGCGAAGCGAGTTCGGCGTACCTTTCGGCGATTGATGCGTGCTCCCCGTGGCTTTCATTTCTATAATTTATTTCGCTCTTTCCTTCCTCCCCATTCAACAGACCTTCCGGGACGGAGCTGCATTTCCGCACGTCTTCAACATAACCATCGGATTGAGTTTCCTGGCGTACGTGAAAGCCCAAAGGAGGCGCTCAGAAAGACAGTATGGAACTTAGGAAAAAAGCAAATCAAGAAGATATCGTAGTTTCGGAAAGTCCATCCACAATTCTTCAGGGTCATTCCATACGTTGCGCATGTACCGGTATTTTCGCCACTTGGTGCCACTTTTCGTTCAGGATGCAGGTCGGGTGGGATGAACGAGCAACCACAATAGCGCAATATCTATCTAGCCGCCTACGTCTCGCTGCTCTCCTGGTCGCCTCGCTCAGCTCGTATGCCGAAAAATTTGGGAGATAGGGTATAAATGTATGAGGAATGACCACGCCACTAACATGACACACTCGTCATGTACGTCACGATTAACGATCCTGCTATCACGCGTAGTTTTCGGCACATAACACGGCGTACTGTCTCCAGGATCGGCCCACACAGGGGACGGCCAGCTTTAACAACAACAACAACAACAACAACGACGACGACGACGACAATAATAATAATAATAATAATAATAATAATAATAATAATAATAATAATAATAATAATAATAATAATAATAATAATAATTTAAGTACTGTTGCGAGAGTACAAGATTCTGGTCTACACATTGACACAAGACATTCGATAGCTTCCACTCCCAAGATTTAACTGCAAGTCAGTGTTGTGGCTTTCTTCTCGCAGGCAGTGAACCGAACACGTTGAATTCAGAATGAGCTAAGCCGTCGCAGACATCTTGAACTGGGCCAAGAAATTCGCTATACGTTATAATAGCTTTACGTGAAGCGTACGTCTATGGAAAACTACAGGGACGACTCGTTTCTTTTCTTTGGGCAGTTCCGGCAAACATTAGGGAAATAATTGAAGTGTGTACTAAATGCCATCACCTTTGATATCGACTTTCAGAGACGTGAACGTTTACACGCATGTATTCTTCCTTCAACTACGGGTCCTGGCAGTGTAAGAGTTCCGTTCACTTTCATAATCCAAACATTACAAGAACATTAAGGAGCCCCTAATGCGGTAATATTGTCTTTTCTATCTTTATTGGGTTACCCACCAAACTTGAACAGCTCTACCTATCTTTGAAAGCAATGTAGTGGCATCTGGTTATAGAGAGTAAATGGGGCAGGTACGCATGTGTCACGGCGAAAATGCAGCAAGGAAAAGAAGCAAGAATAAAATTATTGCACTCTAACGCTGTTATAACTGTGGTTATAGCACATGGCACATTTCCTTATAATTCATGTCAGAATGTTTGGAATGTTGCGCTAGAATGCATATTTTCAGAATGCGGCCTGTGCGGACAGGATAGTGTTGTGCAAATTGCCAACGCAGCCCACTCAAATCTAAGTCACGAGTGTATGGGGATCACTCTATGTTAGCACAGGTAAACTAAATAAATACGCGTCAACCGTTATGCAACGCTTATTTATTTAGGATCTCTCAAATAATGCGTACTCGTAGCTACATGCTCTTTTAAGAAAACCGGATTAAATTTCTGGATGTTTCCGTTCAATGACCGCTTTTATATGCACCGCAAATAATACTCGTATATCTATTACTGAAGCGAGGTCTGTAGAACGCGTCGATGACGTTAAAGTGGACCTGAAGACAGTTCCAGGTACCCGGAGAATAACCTCACTCAAGTAGCCTACTGCCTGCCTGATATGTCGCCGCGATATTTTTTTTTTTCTTTTCCGAAAGCGTCATGTATAAGCGGAGTTACGGTGGACTTATTTCTGGTTCAAAGCATGTCATCCCTCTTTTGGTCTCCACGAGCGAGCTGACGAGGGGAAGAGCAGTTACACAAGCGCGCGTTATCTCCTTGGGCATTTTCCTTTTTTTCTTTTTTCGACTGCCTTCGCATACCTTCGGCATCCTGAAGCCACATGCCACGTACCCGCGGCGCGGATACGGGGCGGTACCCCGTGGCGTCAACTGCAACTGCGCAGATGAAGAACCGTTGCTGGTGGTCTGAGCAGCGGACACACGCATCGGTATATGTGAGGCCGTTCCAATTAAAACGAACGAAAACGAACGAGACACGGTCACCTCAGTGCCATAAAAGTGTAGTGATATGCCGCAGCGGCACTCAAGTACACGTGCGCGGGAGCGCTGAGTTGGGCCAGCACTGGTTGAGCGGGCGACAGCTGTCCTTTCCAGGAAACGCATCATTCGCGTAAACAACAAAGCTTTCGCTTAGGTTAGATTGCTTATTTATCTACACCGACCATTATACACGTGTGATAACACGAAGAAGCGCATCTGATCCGCATCTCCATGCACACCTTGTTTTACGTCAGCTGTCGGCCAGTACCAGATATATGCTGTATGACGAAAAAGGCTCGCTTTTTGAGAGAGCGAGGACTAGCTAGCGTCTGAAGAGAGGGGGCCCTTGAGCAAGTGGGAACTCTTTGCTGGGCTTCTGAACTCTACGTGCTACGCATGACTACAAAATTTGGTCGCACTGTTCGTTGCGGCATTTGCTGTTCGCAGAACGTGTTTTCTCGCCGAGTTGGAAAGCAACTCGGGAACCCTTTAGGGATAGCCGGTATTTGAGAGCTCAGCGACGACTGTGTAATAAAATGTCGGCGATTGTTTGCGAGAAAGGAGAAGCTTTCCTATCTGTGTGAACACGTCGGCCATGCGTCACTTGTAGTTTCTACGTTCTTTATTTCACGATACAATAAATCAATACAGCTGCAATACCCTGTCTGGTTGACGTAACCGGGCCCCTCCAAAACGCGTGCGATGTTTTCATCACCACGCGCATCTTTATCTTTCGCCCAAGCTCTTCTTCAACTACTCTAAACCTCGGAATGGAATGGATAAAGTTCGATAGATAAACATAAAAGAATGCAAAAAGCGCGAACGACACCGCACCGACAGAAACCATAACCCGAGTGCGGAGGAGTGCGATAGCTGTTGTGACAGCAACAGGAGAGGCGCTCCAGGCACGGCGTCCAGCTGCAACCGTAACTTTTTAAGGGCGCGCGAATAGCGTGCCCAGCCTGGTCCAGAGATGCCGTCCGACCGCGCGGCCAGCTTTCTATAGAGAGCCGCTAGCGCGGCGAAAGAGCTTGGACTCAGGGTCCGGTGGCATCGCAGCGTCGACTCCGGTCACGTCGACCCACGACTCCGTGGTCGGATTACAAAGCAAGCTGCCTCCTTCACCAGCGACCCGTGCTCGAATGCTCTAGATGCGTGCAGCGGTGCAGAAGCTGGTGCCAGCACAGCTGTCCTTAGCAATCGTCCGTGATCAACCGGTTACCAATCGCACTACGTGTAGTTACTGTAACGGGAAGTGCAGTAACCAAAGGCAAAAAACTCTACTCTAAAGCAGGTGCGCCGTACGTGTCGACTCACGTGGGGTCTATTTCAATCTATGGTGCACGGCATATATTGCGCGTGACATAAGGTGGACGGGAACAAGCATAGGGAAAAGCAATCGCTTTGGAGAATCTGCCAAGTACTGCGGCGACAAGTGTTGACCGACGGCCGTGGAGGCGATGGCTGAGATATGACACCACTGAGAGCCTCGTCGGGCTTAAGTAGTAGCGGGTGGTGCCGTTCTTAAGCAGTGCAAGTTTAGGTCAATGAAGGGAAATGACACCAAAGCTGTTTTCTTTCTTGCCTACGGTAGTTCTCGAGCATTCGATCACGAGAACTTAGTCATAGAAATAAGATTTGCGCACGTACCTCCAAAAGGCCGGTGTTTCCTCCTCAGAAATAAGGAACTGACCCATGATGTAACATTTCTCTCACACAGAATGTTGTCACGGACCCAATGAGGATGAGCTAGCGTAGCTTGCGACCCGAATTTGATAACAGGTATTTATGAAATGGCGGTGGTTTCAAAGAAATCCAGACTTTTCGCTTCATTTCAAACTCCTATTGTTGCAGGCATTTACTGACTGAACCACAAGGTTTAAACCAAAAATGTAAACGCAGCCATGGCAAGCTTAAAATTTTCAGGTTTTGACTTTTATCTTCTCATCAATCACGTACCAAACCTAATAGATGCATAACCCACAACTTACAATTAACGTCTACTAATGCTTACCACAACAACTGTGTTGCGCTTGAAGCTAATTTTGCAGGGGCTGTATGCCACAAATAGTGCCCACTTCTCGAAGAACGCGGCGTAAAGCTAGAGACGTAGCGCCGAAAAACAACAATGGAAGAAAACCAGCGCGCGCTGCACGGGATCCAAAGCTCTCAAGGTCACACAGCAGCTGCCGATGTCTAGAAGGCGACGGTCAAGAATCTGCTCGAAAATCGTGGAACGCGGCAGTGAGACATCCTATCACGGCGGGGGAGCGCGCGGGACCGACGGAGAGAGAAAGAGAGGAGGCGGAGAGTTCGCGCCGACGGTCGCCACGACCGGTGAGCGAGAAAGAGGCGCCGTCCAAGCGGGGAAGCTGCGAGTCGAATAAGAATGTTCCCTCAGCTTTGCGCGTGCTGGGATCACGTGGCCCGTGCCGAATCTTCGAGAATGACTTCCGAAGGCAATATAAAGAGTTGACCGCGGGCCGTCAGCAGCAGTATTAGTCGTGTGTGACTCTGTAAAGGAAGAAAGAAGTAACGATGCTGCTCCGCAAGCCAACCGACGAGCCCAGGCTGCAGGCTTCATGTGGACAAGGCATTTCGAGTGATGATTAGGACTTTGATGATTAGGACTATTTTGTGTTGTATTCTTTGTTGTAGTGCATTAGATTGTAAGTTTGTTTCGTGTAACGTTGTAACCCATCCGTGTTTGTATTTTGACGAGTTGTGTTAGTGCACGTTTTTGTGTAACTGCCTGTCTGATGAGGATATATTTATTTTGGTTGATCACCCTAGGCTCTGACTCGGTCTTTGAACCACTGCTGGTGTTTTGCTAGTGTGCCGAAGGGACCCAAAACTTATTAATTCTCCAAGCTTTCGTGGGATAATTTTCGGGGAGCTCATACGTCGGTTCTTGGGATTTTTTCCGGCGATTGCGTCCCGTGTCTCGCAGCTCGGGATCGGTGACACTGCTTTTTCAGCATTAAGTTTTCTTCCTGACTCACGGACAGTGGAACTTCTAGGTGGAACAAATACTGCAAAAAGTGATTATGTTCATATCATCAATATGATCATCGTCATCGCGATCACCAACTGCACCACTACCCTGTCGTTGTCACCACCGTCATTAGCCAATTCTATGTCCAGCGAAGGACAAGGTTTCTCCCAATGACCTCCAACTGACCCTGTCTACTGCCAAACTTACACTCCAACAGTTTCATAAATGTGTCCGCTTACATATCTCTTGGTCATCCTCGGCTGCATTCCTTGTGTCTTGGCATCCGTCCCGCTGTTCGGTTGTCCAGGTCCACCTGTTTTACTCAGTGTCAAGTGTATATCGGCTACCCCTTTTTGTTCCCTTATCCATTCTGCGGTCTTGCTAATGTCCCGCGTACCGTTCTGCGTTCCCTTGCACGCTGCTTGGCACTTAAAAGGGCCCCGTAACTCTTTCTGAACGCAGTCAGGAACCCGTGCCGAATGTTCGTGGAGGCTCCCGTGAACGTGTGAGCCAAATATTATTGCATTATATACATGCACCGGGTTATTTTCAGTGTGGTTTAGAGTAGGGCTGCAAATTGTCCTCTCTTCTTTCAAGAAGCTGTTGAAAGGAGATGTGGCACTGTGAGTACCGTCTGCGACGCTTGAGGAAAAAATAGCGTTGGCTGAGCTCATTTTCCGAACATCACCATCTGGAATGCCTTATTTTTTCGTTTTGAGTTTAACAAATACAGAAAATGTATGTATCTATTTTTAAGGAAACCGAGAAAAGTCAAGCAACCTAGTCGGTGCCTTCAGTGACGCAATTTGTTGAAAGAAGAGCAGTCGGTTTCCAGCTGTATCTGACACCAAACTGCAAATTATCTGGTGCGCGCAGCGGAATAATATTTGGCTCTGATGTTCAGAGGAGGCTCAACGACTCATGGCAGCGTTTTTTGGCTATGCTCAAAATGTTTTGTGGGGGCCCTTTACCTTTTCATAGAGTTTCTTAGTTATTCTCTATGTTTAGGCTCCATATGTTCGTACTAGTAATACGCAATGACTGTACACATTTCGCTTTATGTACAGCCGTGAATTGCCTGTCATGACTGTAATATGTGTGCTGTATGTGCGCCAGTATATCAGTATTTCCTAATTCATCGGCGAATATCTTATGAACAGGCTCGCCTATTGGTAAGTGACCTTGATATGCAATTGCTTCCGCAGGGTCTGGGGATGGCTGGCAATCGCGAACTCGTGTTCTTCATGAAACTGGTTATGTTGTATCCAGCATCATCCCTGTATCTCATGTCAATATTTTTTGTGCGCTTGTTGTTCGTTTCATCCTTACATTTTGCATTCATTTTTGTCATCTTTTTACGAGCTTTTTGTTTTGCATGCACCCTGAATTGTTGTACGTCGGCATACGTGGTTCTTGAACTGCACTATACGCATAAGTGAAACGCGACAACGAGCACGGAAGGATACGAGCCAGCCTAGAGTGAACAATACGGTGCTTCAGCGCACCTCGAATGCAAGACCCACTTACATAATGGTTTGGTTTCGGAAATAATGTCTTTGTCTCAAGCAGACAAGCACAGCAGGTGACTTCTTGAGAGGGCAAGTGAGACGGAGCTAAGCATAGCCGAAGGACGCACTCACCAACGACAGGACCTGCACGAAGACTGAATCAACAGGGCTCCATTGCAAGAATATTTACTCACAGCACGCGGGTTAGGTTCGCCGTTTCTAACAGCGGCTGGTACTTAATTTGTCTCACCATGTAAGCGCTTTACAGGAAGTGGTAGTTCCTTGGATACGATGTGGATAACTACAACATAAAATAAAAAAGCAGGAAGGAAAGGGATATGAGAAGTCGCACTTGTTTTAAGCTCTGCTAGATGTTCTGTCATGATGCCCTTGAAGCCGAAGCATCTGAAACCTCTCCTCGCAGTATCGCGTACGTATCAGCTTTCTCAAAGACTTTACGAGAATCTGCTGGACGAAGCTCAAGCCCTGCGGTAAGTCATTATATTAACATGACTGTAGGACATGTCCAGTCAGGAATGCCGCCATGTTAGAAACGTCCTTACGTTGCAGGAAATATTTTTCGGTGGAAAAAGGAAAACACATAGTTTACGAAGGATTACGATGCAGACTCACACTAAAGTGTCAGTAAAAGAAAAAAAATAGAGCAAGTAGTCAACATCGACAAACGTGATTCTATTCGCTCATTATGACAGCGTATTGTGTCTCGCGCTGATGTCTCCACCTACGGCCCAGTGATAAAACAAAAAGATCTATGTAAAACTGGACGAAATCTCATGCTCCAATACGTTGTAGACTAGACCTGCAGAAAAAACGAGAAACGACGATGCAAAGGTACCGATCTAATTCTGACAACTTCCGAGTCCTTGGCTGCTAGAAATACCTGCAGACAAAGTGAGTTCCCGTGGCCGTTTCGCGCTCGATGATGCAATGAAAATACAGTTATCCTATCTACGGCCTCGTTGGCAGCCACCCATGAAGTCAATGCATGCAGCAGTATGCAGAGAGCCTGCGTTGTTTTCTTTATATTCTCCGTGAACTCCAAGCGCAAATGTATCTCCTCGCTAGAATGGCTTCAAAACGCGATTCTGTCCCATCACAGGTCAGTGTCAGCGCTGTTGACTGCTTTATATAGGAGCACTGTCGTTTATACAGGTCCTCCACGAGGCACGGCGGACTTTATCCCGTGCAAACAAGCGCGCGTCAACAGCCGCATCAGTTAGAATAACTGCTCGGCGCCCTCCCTGACATACTATCGGCAGGGTTTCTTCTGCCGCCGATCGTGATGCTGGCCGCCTTGGCCGTGTGCAGCGCTCGCATGCTGGAGTGGCCATAGTGGGACATAAAATCGACAAGCCGCCAATAGATTACGACCTCATTTCCGGAGGCCCCTACCACCACTAGAAGATACGCGAGCGAGCCCTCCGCAGCAGCAGCCAGAAGAAACGATACGGGTTAAGTACGGCCTCCGGGAGCCCAACCTCGCCGCTCAACCCATAACGGTAGCCGGCTCCGAGCGCGGACCCCTGGCGTGGCTGTAAAATATCGCGAACGACCCGTGCTTGTCGAGGCGCGTCTCGAGTGACAAGTTTATGAAGGCACATCCGGAGAAAAGGCCGGGCCAGGCCCTAAGTAAGTGCTCGCCCTGATTGGGCCACCGGGCACGCAGCGCAGGCGCTCGCTCGCGACTTGGCGAACGACGAGAACGTAAACGCCAGCCTACGCCGTCCATAAAGCAGAGCCGGCCACGATACCCGGCGCTCGATAACGCCTCCATTGGCCCTCGCAAGAAGCTTGCGTGCGACACCTGATAGCGAGGCGAGCCCGAGACGACAACAGTGTTCACGCTGCGGTCGTCCCGCTGCTATACGAAAAACGAGTATCGCACGAGGCGCTTCTTTCGCGCCGTTTATCACGCCCGGCCTCGGCCTAAAACCCACCACACGGACGCACCGAGTTTCTGGCCTCCTCCAGTGCACGTGCCCCTGGATGCTGTGAAGACGAAGCGTCAGGTGGCTGCGCTAAACCTCCTCAAACTATTCCACAGTGCGGAAGTCCTTTCACTGCTCGCATCCGAACCGATTGCATACGTAATGAACACGGCTGTACAGCGCGACGATTCACGCTTTAATTTAGTGCCGGTCAAATAACTCTTCATTCAAGCGCGCGCACGGTACACTTTTAGGCTTTTCGTTTTCGACTTGTGTTTCGCCACCCCGGCCCAGGCGTAGCCCAGCAAAACGGATGTTTGCATTCCCATTAACTTGTCCGACTATCGCGTCTCATTTGGTCTCTCCGAATGTGTTCGCAAGCAATATCCGCTGAAGAGCAGCCAGAAAAGCGCGGCTGCCAGATTAATGAGGAGCTTTGCGGGAAAATATCGCAGTACGGAGGTCCTCTTTAGAATGTCACTCGTTTATACAACAGTTTCGTGGCTCTTTCAATTCCCTGATAAGGCGTGACGGATAGTTGTCACAGGAAACAAAACGTCAATTTGCTAGCATCCAGGCTATATCTATCATATTGTTACGAGTTAACGGGAGTGCTCGATGTGAAATGTCGCACGCATGCTCGGAGAAGAGGAGGACTGAAGGCCGTGCCCGTGGAGGAAATGGAACGACGACGTTGGCATCAACCACCAGCTGGCTTCTGTTGAGCTCGCTATTGCGACATCAATAGAAAAAAAAGGACCCGTCACCGCTTTCCTGTTCATCGCATCGAGCACTCCCGTTTACTCGTAACAGGGTGGTGGAGGTGCAGGGTAGACGCCCACAACAACGGAACTGTCAAGGCTAGAGCTTCATAGAAGCCGTCGAATTGCCGGCCTTCCGCCATCTGCCATTGCCATCGATATCCTGCATCAATACTTACATCCCATTAAAAACAAAAAAAAAGGTGAATGACAATCTTCCTTGGATTAACAGGGATATATTGCACTTGTCTCACCGTGTAGGCAGACTACGTAAACCAAGACATGCTAACCCCGAGCTTCAAGCTTCCTTTGAGAAAGCCAAGGTAGAACAAAAAACGAAACGCTAACGACTTCTACCTCTCTGTGCAACTTCCTTTATTACTTAAATCCAATCCTGGCAGGTTCTGGACTTCAGTCTTGCCTAGTGCTACAACCAGTTTCTCTTTTAAGATTAATGACGCCATTACAAATGACCCCATCGTAGTTTCCAATGCTTTTTAACCCATATTTGCAGTCAGTTTTCACCCTCGACAACCATGTTGTCCCAGTCTTTAATTATGACGTCCAAATCAATAATCTCGATGGTTTGTAATAGGCTCTGACTCTGGCGGTGTATTGAACCTGATCTCAAATCTCGATACCAAGAAATGTTCCGGCTCGGACGGCATACCGTATTTCTTTCATGTGAGATACTCTTCATGGACAGCCCGGTAACTTACTGCAATCTTCCAGAAATCCCTAGACTGTCGTGAAGTACCATCTTCATGGAAAACAGCGAAAGTGTTGCCTTTGTACAATTCTGGTGATGGACAACTCTTATCTAAGTGCAGTCACAGTCATGCAAGATGTTGGAACACATTATTCGCAAGCATATCATTGAATTCCTCGACTCCAATGACGTTGTAACGTCGGCTCAGCACGGTTTCCGTCGTGGCTACAGCACTGTTACACAATTAGTCGATTTTGTTCATGATGTCACCTCTAACCTAGATACAGGAAATCAAATAGATGCTATTTTCATTGAATTTTCTAAGGCTTTTGACTTTGTTCTTCATTCCAAGTTGCTGGTGAAACTAGATGCCATAATCAATAATTCCCGTCTTGTTTCGTGGATCGCCAGTTTCCTTCAATGTTGGTCACAACTTGTTTCTTTCAATTCAGTCGAATCATCCCTTGTTACGTCAGGCGTTCCGCAGGGGTCTGTACTGGGCCCTTTATTATTCCTCACATGTATTAATGATTTACCTCACTGCACCTTATCTAAAATAAGACTTTATGCTGACGATTGCGCATTGTACGAATCTATCAATTCTGCGGAAGACCATTACCGTCTTTCCCAATCACTCATTTCTTTCAACGCTTGGTGCAAAACATGGCAAATGAACGTCAACTGCATTAAAAAAGTCATGTCATTTACCAATGCACAGAACCCGCTTTCGTTTCATTATTATCTGGATGGTATACAACTTAAAAGAGGGTCACATTATAAATATTTGGATGTAATTCTAACAAAAAATCTTTCCTAGACTAACCACATCGAATATATCATGGGAAAGCTCTAAAAATATTACGATATTCGCGCCGTACCTTAGCTAAATCCCCTCGATATACCAAACTACTTCTGTATAAAACATTAATCCGCCCTATTCTAGAATACGCATCTCTTGTTTGGTACCCCTGCAAACAATGTGACCTAAATATCCTTGATAGCGTTCAACGTAAAGCTATCCGCTTCATCTAACGTAACTACAGCCGCAACTTCTCAGCAACACAGGCTCTGCAATCACTGAACATTGTACCGTTACATTCTCGTTATCGCATCGAATCCTTAAAACTATTATACGCACTTATCAACTCCTCCCCTGGCGTTTTTGGTGGTAACCCCATCACATTTATGGAGGAAACTTGCACCCGCAGCTCCCACAACTTCAACATGAAGCCTTCATTTGTCGCACTAACAGATTCAAATTTAGTTTTTTCCCACGTACAACAGACCTTTGGAATTCCCTACCGGGCAGCATTCGTTCACTACCATTAAAAGATTTCATTGATGCCGCTATTGACCACCTTGAAAAAAAATTGGCAGATCTCACGTGCAGTGGGAATCAAAGAAATGCGAAGCACGCATAAGGAACGTAAAATGGATTTGCATTGTTGTCTCGCTATACCGAGTTTGGTACATGTTACAAGTTACATGTACCAAACGGTACATGGTACAAGTTAACGAAACGGCCGCAAGAGCACCATGACTGTGGCATGTGAACCATGCCGCTCATACACGCATGTCATGATTCTAACGTTATGACCTGTCATTTACGTTTGTCATGCAGTCGTGTTGTGCCATAGCAATTTTGGTTTACATCCCATTAAGGAAACGAGTGGCATGTAGATCATGCCGCTCATGACATGCATGTCACAATTTTCATGTTATGACCTGTCATTTATGATCGTCATGCAGTCATGTTGTGTCAAACCAATTTTCGTATACATCTCATTAACGAAACGGCAGCATAGCGCCAGGACCATGGCATGTAAATCATGCCAGTCATGACACGCGTGTCATGATTCTAATGTTATGACCTGTCATTTACGTTCGTCATGCTGTCGTGTTGTGCCATAGCAATTTTGGTATACATCCCATTAACGAAACGCCTGGCATGTAAATCATGCCGCCCCTGACATGCATGTTATGCTTTTCATGTTATGACTTGTCATTTATGTTCGTTATGCAGTCATATTGTTGCATACCAATTTTCCTATACATCCCACTAACGAAACGGCCAAGAGAGCACCAAGACCGTCGCATGTAAATTATGTCGCTCATGAATGTCATGATATTCATGTTATGACCTGTCATTTACGTTCGTGATGCAGCCACCTTGTGGCATGCCAATTTTCGTATACATCCCGTCAACGAAATGCGTGGCATGTAAATCATGTCGCTCATGACATGCATATCATGATTTTCATGTTGTGACCTGTCAGTCATGTTCGCCATGCAGTCATGTTGTAGTACACCAATTTTCGTATACATCCCATTAACGAAACGGCCAGGAGAGGACCAAGACCGTCGCATGTAAATCATGTCACTCACGACATGCATGTCATGATTTTCGTGCTATGACCTGTCATTTATGTTTGTCATGCAGTCATGTTGTGGCATGCCAATTTCCGTATACGTCCCATTAACGAAACGCGTGGCATGTAAATCATGTCGCTCATGACATGCATGTCATGATTTTCATGTTATGACCTGGCATTTATGTTCGTCATGTAGTCATGATGTGGCATACCAATTTTCGTAAACATCCGATTAGCGAAACGGCCAGGAGAGCACAAAATCGTAGGCGGCTAGATAGATAGATAGATAGATAGATAGATAGATAGATAGATAGATAGATAGATAGATAGATAGATAGATAGATAGATAGATAGATACGCTCAAGCTCGCCGAAGTTCGCTAAGAAATGCTTCGCATTTAATATGTAAAGTTCTCGCTTGTAATATGTAATGTGCTGGTTTCTTAGACATTGTTGTAATGTACTTCAGTTTTGTATTTCGTTTTTTTCTCTGCTGTAATAGTTTTGTATAACTTACCCACTCCTACTACAGCCCTGCACTAGGGCTGCAGTATATAAATAAATAAATAAATAAATAAACATGCCTGACGAAGCCGTTCCTAGGACAGCGCCCAGCGGTCCTCTGCAGTATTATCGAGTTCCACCGACCTTCGGCGGAAAGGCTGGAGAAGACGTTGACGAGTGGCTCGTAATCTACAAGCGAGTGAGCAAGTCAAACGGCTGGGATCCTGCCAGATATATATATATATATATATATATATATATATATATATATATATATATATATATATATATATATATAGCAGTCATGGTGGTGGATAGGCCGAAGGCGAGAAGACAGAGATGAGTAGTATACCCTCGGAGTCGGCAACAACAATGGGGAAAACGTTTATTCAACGTTTCAGCCGGAGACTGGCCTTCATCATGAAGACCGGTCTCCGGCTGAAACGTTGAATAAACGCTTTCGCCATTGTTGTTGCCGACTCCGAGGGTATACTACTCATCTCTCTCTCTCTCTCTCTCTATATATATATATATATATATATATATATATATATATATATATATATATATATATATATATATATATATATATATATATATATATATCGTCTAAAACGCCAGAAACGAATTTCCGGAATGAATTATGCAATAAATTGTGACTACGAGGCAACGGAATGCGCAGAAATCTATCGGAGCGTGCGATCTAGCTGGGAACTCGTTGGAAACATCATTCAGCAACCTTGAATTTACCTTAAGTATAGGGATGTTTTCGAAGGTCTAAATCAAATATTGTGCATATGCACGACAATGTCGACGTTCTAAAGGCGACCGACTCGTTATTCAGTTCAATGAAACGGAGAAAGGAAGCGAGTTAAAAGAATTTCGGGCTCCTTGAAGTCGAATGGAAGCGGGTATTCGCTGGTGCCTCGTAAGCATCTATTAAAATAGTGCGCATGGATTGCTTCTCCAAGATTGTTCCGTGTGCAAAGACTGCCTGTGGTGGAACACTTGCCAGGAAGGAAAGGAGTTGATCGTCATAGTGTGGGACGCGGCGTGGAAACGGAGGCTTGGCTTCGTCGTCATCCATGCTGAAGTTTTCCTTGCGGATGTTGACATATAATATGAATAACCTGCAATAGGTTTAAGTGCACCCACCGCAAATATCATTACGTACAGTGAAACAGCTAAGTTCACGATTACCATTGACGAAGGAATTGTTTGTAAAGTATTTCAAATACGAAGTGTAATGACAGATATTTTCACCCTTATGGCGGAAAAAAAGTGAGTAAAAGTAGTAAATGTAATATTGCATTATTTTTTATTACAGTACCATGTTCTTTGGGAAATGTTCAACAGGGCAGATTGAACGTGACGATTACCTAAAGAGGGAAACAATAGTAAGCGTGATTTTTATAACCCACGCATACAGCTAGTATTATTCTAGCAGTATGGCTCACCCAATTCCGCGAGTATTCCTGATTACTGGTATCGCTTGCGGTTGAGAAACACCGCTTAGCTTTTTGCCCTCTCTATATTTTCACCTTTAGTTTCTATTGCAGTTTCAACCTTGGCAAATCCTACCAACACTCCGTGTGCACCAACATAATTTAAGGAGAAAAACAAATGCACGGGCAGGCCAAATGAGAAAGTGTGCTGATATTCAACGAAATATGGTGCATTCCCATTTGTCGCAGTTGGCATTAAAATAGCGCTTGCTCTTGAGGTTAAGTCTACTGTCACAAGCGGATGCCCATGTTTCATGCATGAGTAGAGCGCTGCTACTCATGCAGACATGCACAGACTGTCATGATTGTTCATAGGTTGCTTTAAGAATTTCTATAGGCAACGGGTGCGGACGCTGGGTATCGACGTCTCGGTGGGAACATGCTCCAGGAATTCTGTTTTGACAAGAAAGACGTATTTTACCGTTGCCGTGATCAGAGTGAGTGAGTGAGAGAACTTTATTGAGGTCCGGAGAAGAAAGAAAGCGGTGCCGGAGTCCCCGTCAATCAATCCGGCGGCTCCACCCAGGTCGGGGCCGGTAGACAGAGTCCTTCGGTGACGGCCCGGGCCCTCTCGACAGCCTTGAGCTCGGCAGTGAACTCTGTGCTTCTAAGCGCTGAGTCCCAGGAGGACTGATCAGGAAAGTCCATGCCCGCGTTGGCAGGGCACAGCCAGAGCATGAGTTCAAAATTGTTATATTCGGGGCCACAGTGTGGGCATACAGTAGGAAAGTCAGGATTGATTTTGCTTAGTGTCGTTGGTGTGATGTACGTCGAGTCTGCGACTGTCTGTAAGTGATTGCTTGTGATCTGTTGAGCTTCGTGTGAGGAGGAGGAAAAATTGGACGTCTTAAGCTATGATTAGAAGCGAGTTCGTAGTATGACACAAGCGGGTCTTTGTTGTCGAGGTTCCTCCAGGTTGTGTTCACGTAAGGGGGTGGACCGCAGACGCCGAAGGTGAGTTCTCGCGCCAGTTGGTGTGCCCGCTCGTTTGGGTTGCAGTCAGGAGGTCCGGAAATGTTTCCCATGTGAGCCGGACCGTGCTCAGAAAGCTGCTGTTCGTCTTCGAGACACAACACGGGAAAGGTGAAGGCTGCGCCTAATAACGTTGAGGAGGTGGTGGCTCTCTCTTCCAGATGTGACTCCGCCACCCGCCCTCCTTTCCCCCTCGCAACATCCCTTTGAGTCCACTACTGAGTCAGCGTCTAGTATTTGGTGTTTTCAACGAACAATGCTCTTCCACCAGAGAGACTCTTCCAACAAAACCCGGTGCACACGGTCGGACACGTTCATGTGGCCCCGGGTTCTGAACCAGGGTCGTTCAATCGAACCACTTAACTGCGCCCCTTGAATGCCACAAGAGGATAGCTGGCCAAGCGACCTGGGCCGTCGTCCACCTCTATAGTACAGACTTGCCTGCTGGCGAGAAGTACCGTCGGGAGGCTGACGTGATAAATATAGTTAAGCTACGTTTTTATTTAAAAACATTAGGACAATTAGGACATTAGGACAATTATATTTGCAGGACTGTACTGGAACTCTCCTTAAAAGAAGGGGTTCATCAGTGAGTAGAAGTCCGGAATTACGTCGTACTCAAGGCATCTCATAAGTTGTCATCTCAAACACTCAGAAGGAGCGAACACAACTGCTGAGTAGCCACCTATCGTAATTGCGCCCTGTGTATAAAGGAAACCTGACTACGTCCTCCCCTCCCCGCAATCAGGAAGGAGAGGAGGAGAAAGGAAAGGCAGGGCGGTCAAACACGCGCGCGTACGGTTCGCTATTCTCCTCTAAGGGATCTTGAAAAATTCTAATTATCATGCGTTCATGTGGAGGGAGCGAGAGCGCGCACGCTTTTTTACGTTGATCGTCAACTGGTAAAGGAGCGGCCTCACGACGATCGCTGACGAAGGGACAATTAACGGCACAACCATTCTTCACAAGCAAGGACATTCTCCAAAGTAAAACACAACGGCTCAACGTGAATCCGGCAAGCGGTCGTAACGACAAACATATCAGCGACAACGCTACAGTTCTACTGATGGTAATGAGAGCGACGCTCATGCCATCAGCAGAAGGCTAAATGTCCGGCCTTGCGCCGCCGCGCAAATGATCGAGTGAAGAGTTGACACTGTGTCGATTCCGCTTCCAAATGCACGGGAAGTCTCCTAAGGCTGTCTAGTCGTGTTGCCTAAGGCTCTCTAACCTTCCGTTGGCTTACTCGGCGTGCACAGAGACGCGAGATTGGCTGCCATTGTCAGCCAGTCTCGTGTCTCTGTGCACGCTGCAAATAACTGTGAAAACTTCTTCATTAGAAATAATCGCCTCGAAACATAACTGAATGCGAGTGTGTTAGCCCCTGTGACAATATCAAACACTAACTCTTGCTTTTCGAGACCGGGTTCACTGCTTTTATGAACCTCTTGGTTTACGAAATGAACGAGTCCGAATCCGCTGGGCGCTGCCCAGCGCTTTCGAAAGATAATGACGTAACACACTCACTGTGCTCCCTTGTATAAAGGAGACCTATTTTAACGGCATGTTCTTTTTACTGGCGGAAAAATGATTGCTTTATGTAGGCTTCAAATTCTATAGCTGCGTTGGAGTTTCGATGCAAATAACATTCCTTGCGAAGAAAAACGTGATAGCAACTCCAGATTATGGGTGACCTTAGAAACTCAACTCGAGTAGAACAAGTTGTCCGACTCAGTTACAAAACTGCCTGTCGCCAATGAGGCCATAAATGAAGCCGAATTCCACGAGCACCGAGTTACCTGTATTAGCCTGAGAACCAACCGTCGCTGCAACGGCGGCGACGTTACATCACGGCGCAACTACCTTGCTCCGCGGCTCCGCTGCCGCCGATCGCCTCATCTTGTGCCGATAGTAGTGTAGCCACTGTATCTGTAGTGTTTACGCGTTTGCGAAGCAACGAGCCGCAACGTGCCTTCTTACCATGACGTCATCCACACCTAAAAGCATTTTATGTTTATAAGTTGGGCATATCATCTCCATGGTGCTGCACAGTAGCATTTCCTAGTTCAGAATAAACAACCGAAGGCCACCATGTTCGCTGACCGATCAGCTGCGGCCGTTTAATGCCCGCTCAAAGACGGCGACTATGGCGGTAGAGTAAACTTGGTACTCACCATGAGCTCCTTGTAAAACATAGCTTCCGGAAATATGGAACACGTGAGCAACACTTACCTGTAAAGATAAGAAAAAAAAAAGCAGGTCACGTATTACATTCGTACGCCGCCAACTTTCAGCAAAGAGTGCCCGCTTCCCCTCTGAGCACTTGAGTACAGAACGACTGCGGTAACTTCAACATCCTTACAATGTTTGGAGCGATTTTTATCCAGAATTTGCGTCGACAAATGATTTCACATATTCATGCAATATTTGTAAAATAGTTACCTCAATTTATTTAACATTGCAAAACCTACCAAGATAGCGAGAAGCTAATACATTCGAGTTGGTCGAAACAAAGCGGTGACGCGACTGTAATTAGGGGAGGAAACGAGGCCGTTTGTACAAGAATATTAAATAGGTCTTATTATCAAAATCAAGCAACGACTGTGCTTCAGGGCAAATTACAAAACGTGCAAACACCAAATAAGCACTGCACAAGGCCACTCTACTCGCGTTGAAGCGGAGTGTTTAGAAGAAAGTTTCACAGGCCGCGAACAAGTGATCGGCGAAACCGCCCAGCGAGCGCTCTTACTTCCAGAAGTAGGCCAATGCAGCGCCAGGCATTCATGGATCACAAGGGAGCCCAAGACGCGCCTTTTTGATTTCCGCAGAAACCCGTACTAATGAATGTAGCACTGGAAACTGTGGACATCTGCTGCGAGCAGGAGTGATTCTTTTTATTTTATTTTCTTTCTTGCCTCTTTGGCGCGAAAGGCTTGACTGGATCTCGAGAAGCGGAATGCAGCTTCCGGTCGACCGTCCAGCGTTGTCTCACTGTCGGTGGTATCAAAACGGTGGTGCGAAACCAGCTATCTCCGGTCTTGTTCGCTTGCCATATATCAAAAGTTGGAAAGTAATAATAATGCTCGTGCGAATGTAATACTAATATGACCGATAGGTCACAATGTCAGTTACATGACATTTACGTCACAATGAGCGGCAAAAATTTCTTTATCACATGCTAAGACGGCATGACGGCGCAAGCCATACGTCAATGACATAAACAACATTTTGATGTTCTCCATTGTAATTCTTTTATTGTTGTTTCTTAGGAATTTCTTGTGACATTCTATTCGCGACATCTATTTTGGCTGCCCCCCCTCCCCCCGCTTCCCCATTTACACGGGCTGCAAAGGTTAACGTTCAATCAGTTGTGGCTCATACGCGTAAAACCCTGGCAGAGCAACGCGGGCATCGTGACCTGAATTGCAAGAACGTGAAGTTATTGATGTCATTACTTACCATTTATGTTTGCCTTACACGCATACGTACCCTTCCACGCCAGTTTCGATATCTACGAACAGAACGAGACGCGATTTACAGTTTTGGTACCACCAACGCAGCCCGGTCGCGTTCAGCGTCTGGTGAGCCGGTTAAGATTTTTAGTTCAGTAAAGCTACGTGTGGCTCGTCATTCCTCGGCCACGAATATGAAGCTGTGAGCTGCATGTGAGTGAATATGAAATTTTGTATCCTATATCAGTCAAATAACAGCCAAAATAGATGGCGCGAATAGGATGCCACAACGAATATCTAATCAAAGTCGTAAAAGGGTGGCCATGGAAAGCGCCAGAGAATCTCTATAGCATTGAGGAATGGCCTTCGTCGCCAAATGGTCTTAGCATGTGTTGAAGGACGAGTGAATGTTACGTTTGTAGCTGCTGCCCAACCTCACCGCGTAAGGTACCAAATACGATGTTTGTTGTATATGGTTAACGTTCCTACCTTTTCTTCCTTTCATCTATCCTCTCCCGAATAATTCCATTGTTATTAGCAGCTTATTGTGAGCTAGAGCAATGTAAGCCCCCAAGTTGCACGAAATGGTTCGTGTAAATAGAGCTAAATTTTAAGGTATGTGAACATTAATAAAAGAAGCTCGATAATTCTAATGTATGCAGCAAAGACAGCTAGTCGGTTTTCTCGAAGCGCAACTCTGTAGTGAAGCAATGCTCTCACGAATTGTGAGGCATGGCTACGAGTCGACAGTTCTGAATTGGGCAAAAAGACAGGGATAGAAGAAAAGGAGACAGGTTGGTCAAAAAGAAGGAAAAAGAAAAAGAATTGACGGCAGATCCACGAGGTGAATGATGATGAGATTGGGCGAAGCTCCTGGAAGTAATCATCGGTTAAACCGTGAAATTTCTTCCGTTAATTCGCCCGATAAAAATGACGTGAAACGATTGATTAAATGTTTTATCAAACTTTTATTGCTGGTTTCCGTTGTCCTTTCATTATGACCGCTTTGTGGTCGGTGAAATGTAAGCTAAGTGGTTCTTGCACTGGTTGCAGATGAAAACCATTGCTTTGCCTGGCGTCTTTCGTTAAGCAGCTGGCGTCTTTTCGTTTTGCTTTAGAAACATCTGGCGTCTTTCGTTAAGCAGCTGGCGTCTTTTCGTTTTGCTTTAGAAACATCTGGCGTCTTTTCGTTTTGCTTTTAGAAAACATCTGGCGTCTTTCGTTGGTTTATTTCATCAATCAACGGCGCTTTGAACAAAATTTTTATTGTTTAATCACGCACAGGAGAAATCTCACCAGGCACTACCTTGGAGGTAAACAATGGCTGCTACTGGGAATGAGGGACAGCAGAAGTCGGCTTTTAACACTTCTACTTCTACTAACGTTTCCTACTGGAACATGCCAATGGCTGCTAATGGGGAATGAGAGACAGAAGAATTCGGCTTTTAGTTAACGCGCACGCTGCGAATTTTTTTTATTGTTCAACAACGCACAGGAGAAATCTCCCACCGGCACCACCTTGGAGGTCAAAGCGTAAGACTGGTTACGCACTACGACTACGACTACGACGAGGGACGAACGGGTGCCGCTTTAAGGAGCTTCGCCCCTAAAAGAAGCTCACAGAAGGGAACCACTGAGATACCGTGGTAGTAGGGCCGGAGAAGAAGAGGAAAAAGAAAAGTGATGGTGTTCTTCAGCGCGTGGAGTGAACGGTTTCATATTTATTCAGCGTCGAAATGTCCAAGTCGCTTGTGAATAAACTTGCCGCTAAACAGGCATATCGAAGGCGGCAGCGGCTCATAAAGCTGCCGAACGCCGGGGGTGCTGGGATGGAAAATGAAGCAAAAGCCAGGAAGCACAACAAAGCAACAGCAAAGAGCGCCGTAGTAGCAGCAACATAGTCACGGTGATGAAAAAATAACAGCAGCGACAGAGAGTGCGTAGGCTGCACGACCCTCGCTCTACGCGGCCTCGTCAACTGGAAGAAAGTGCTCTACGAAGAGACAAAATCCAAACAGGGCGACGCGGTATATGCGAGTGAGGAGCGCGCATGTCGGCTCCTATAGCGGCGTTCCAAGATGAGATAAGAGGGGCAGGTAGGTGAACTTCGGGAGCCAAAATAAATTACGGCCGCAGCTTGGCGATGGGGGAAAAAGAAAAGGGGGCGGGGAGGGGGAGTAAGTGGTGGCCAGATAAATAAGCAAACGGCTCCCGCTCGTCGGCGATGCCGCGAGTGTCTCGCGGGAGGAAAGGCTTCCCACGGCCGCTGGGCTCAGAGCGGGCGTCTCCATGGTAACACGATGTTTGCACCTGACTGATGCCGATATCAAATTTAGATAGATGACGCCCCACGCGATGTCGTGTGCTTTTATTCCCTTCGCCCAGTCGCGCCCACTTCTCTGCCTGCAGATGTGGACGGCCCCTTTGCATCGAATACCTCTCACTTCGTGTCAGCGTGACCAGAAAAGATGGAGCAAAAAAAGAAAAAAAAGAAAGGAAAAGTATGGCTAGTGGTTGCACATGAAAGCTGCAACGTTTGTACACGGCCTGCCTGGGACTCCGTGAGGATCGCAACGCAAAGCGAATCGGGTTCTCCCATGCGGCAGACGGGTCGTCAAAATAGACGGTTGGTTCCTTTACGTAAGGGACCGCATAAAAGATGCAGCAACGATCCGTGGTAGGCACACGGCTACACATACTGATGTTTTTTTTAATTCGAAATGCCACAGATAGTCCTTATAAAACAACGAAAGCTGTTTGAAATGGTTTCGTAAATATAAAAAAGCAAAGAAAAAATGGTGTCAGATCATATTTTAATGAATAATGCGAGATTATGTTTCATGCACACAAAAAAAATTGGGGAACCCTTAAGCTTCGCCTTTAAGAGTTGAACGCGAAATCCGGCCCCTAGTGTGCACTTCAACCACTCAGTGCATACTTATTAATGTGTCTTGTCACACACACACACATGCGCACAGACACAGACACGCGCGCGCGCGACATATCTATAGTAATGGTAGAGGTTTTCGATCTATTCAATAGCACTTTTATATCAACTTCATGAAAATATTGTACAGTGATGTAGTCACATGGTCCTGTATTATGAACTGCGCGTAGGCGTGACACTTTCATTAGTAAATGGTCACATTCTGTCGTCCTTCTTGCGTTAACTATCTGGCAGCTGTTCGATTTGTTCTTCTGGAGTCATGTTCCGGCCAACCGCAACAAGCATCGCCTTATGGTCGGTGAAATGGCAAACAGCACATTATCTAATGTTTGCTGTTTGCTTGATATGATATTGTCACGCAGTATTGTGACTAGAAGAGCCAGACGCAGAGAGCGTCTTGGGGCAGCCACTTTATTGGAGACCTTGTCCTAATTCGGCGGTGGTAGCGACGACAGGCGCAGCTGTTTTTCGGCGGGTCACAAGAGAAAGAGCACCACGGCTTGGCGACGCACGCCGTTTTATACGCCGCAGAGTTCGAGCTGGACGCTCCTAAAGTCCCTAGATATTTTTTCGGAAAAAATATCTAGGGACTTTAGACGCTCCTAAAGAGCGCGTCGACACTAAGGATGAAAGTCGAACGCCACAGCATCATTGATGCGCATTCATACCAGACACCTAGTGTTACGCATGCACAGACGCAAGCCGAAGATATAAATGCTAAGAGCGCGCGTCTGTCGCTCTAGATGAAAAGACACCATGTGGCAATATGTTTCCTGTCCTAGAACGGCGGAACCTCTGCTGTAGTCGCATGGCCTCCGAGATGGCGGGCGCGCCGGCCATCTCGGAGGCCATGGTAGTCGAGACATGTTTTTCACAATGTCTCACAGATGGTAGCACATTATCTAATGTTTGCTGTTTGCTTGATACGCTCAATCAGGCGCTGGCTCAATAAAGTTTATTCCTCCTACAAATCGCCGAATGGGCTCATTTTCGTCGTGACACCTGCCGAACAAAATGCGTTAAGGAGACTCCTTCCACTACCTGACATTTATGTGGTGTTTTTTTTTTTCCGAGAAAGTTCCAAGTGTGTCTGTTTACCTGACTTTTGAGGAGTCTATGAGCTTAAAAGTGCGAAGGTGTGTTTTTTATGCTAGACTGTTATTAATATGTGTGCAACTGTATAGTACAGTTTAAACGCATTTACGGAAATCTTTCCCATGCAATAAAGAAAAAAAAAGTAACATCGTAACTATAGAGGCCACAACAACAACAACACCTGCTTGCCACGCAAACGGCCCGGGTTCGATCCTCAATGGGACCGAAAATTTGTGTTGTTTATTTTATTTGCATTTTCTCAATTTTTCGCTCACGGAGAGACACCGACACCGACGGCGGTATTTTTGCGAAACGAGCTCTCTAACGCTATCGCGTTAAAATTGCGGCCGTTTACGAAGCCACCACGGCAACTTGGCTGTGGCACAACGCAACTACGTACGCTCACAAGAAGGAAAAGTCTCATAAGCATGAATGTAGAGTGACCACTTAGTCGTGGCCAAAGACGTAGTTCCGTAGACTAACTTATTGCGCTCCAGGGGTAGCGCCTTAAGCCTTCCTATTTGTGTACTAAAGCACTGATAAAAAGCAGGGTGCAGTTTCCAGGCAAACGGCATAGAATAAACTATATAGAGGACAGGACATGAATCGTTTTGCCACGTTTCGTGATAGGCGCACCATGTTCGACGAAGCGTGCGCGTGTAGAGTGCTTGCCCCCGCCAGCTTCCACTGGCGACATCGCACAACGCTGGTGCTGCTCGCACGAACGGTCAGAAAACAGCCCTCGTTGGTAGGGCCAACGTAACACTGTTCAAGCGAAGCTTACGCTGCCGACTTGTGTTGCCGTCAGTGGCGTTGTACTAGAGAGCAGTCATCATCGTGATTGCAGGGAACCGTCGGTGTTGGTGTTGGCGTATGAGAAAACAATCATTATCACAAATTTAGTGTCCGCCCCCTTCTTTCTTCCTTCCCGCTTCGCGTAATAAGATGGGCTTAGTATGAAATAAGATAGACTGAAAGTAAGAATCGCTCGTCGGGCTGCGGATTAGAGCCACCGACCGCCGGGCGAGACCACCGCCTCAACCGATTCGGCCGTCGTCGGTTCATCAAACGCGCCCTCTAAAGCGAGCATGGAGAAGCTCGGGGGCTGTACGAAGTAGACGCCCGTGTCACGCTCTTGAGTAGACGCTCGGCAGACGAAGGAAAAAGAAATAGTGAAGATGGAAAAGACGGGAGGTTAACTAGTTCAGGACAATAGGTTTGCTACCCTACACGCGAGAACCGGATAGGGTAGACTGACAGATGGAAAGAGAGAAAGAGCGCACCACGCACACACAAACAGCCACAGTCCGTCACTCTTGTGCGGCACACGACATCACTGTCACAGCCACTTGTCCGAAAGTCTGTTTCTTTTAAAACATAAGTAGTGCCTTCGTTGCCCTCAGCTGCAATGTCTTCTGTGGACATCTAAGGAAGGCTTCAACAGACACTGGTCTATCGTGAAGGCGCGCTAGAACTGATGCCAGGGATTGTCCTTAAACATTCGGGACAGTCGCACAGAATGTATTGTAGCGTCTCCTCCCTACGACACAGAGAGCGTTGACGGACATTCCAATGCGAAATGCATTGGACTGTGTGAATTTCACCACTAGCCATAAGCGATAGGACCTCTCTTCGGCAGAGTTCAGTTGGCATACAAAGGGGCATCATAGAGGTGAGCTGGTGCTTACGATTGGTCCTATTGTTCTTGATGCTTGGTGTGCGCCATAAGGAGAGAGTGTGATCTCCTGTGCAAACACTCGAATTCTGCAGGCAGCGTCGGTCCTTGAAAGCGATATGGTCTCTTCCTGTGTTCCTTCAAGAGCTGCTCGAGTTGCATCATCGGTGTGTTCGTTCCCTGTGACAAGCGCAGTAGGCATGGCCCTTGGGATTCCTACCAATCACGATGCGTAATGGAAAAAGTAGTTTTACGTTACCCCACCCAATCGCTCTTTTGTATAGCCACTCTATACTAAACAATAATTATTATTGTGGTCAGCTTTTTACTGTCCAAAATTGGGAGGCTGTCATCCAACATTCTGAATCTAGACCAGTTACATCACTCGTTTGCTTAGCTTTCGCGCGCGAATACGTAAATAGGGCTATATTTGCCAATGCCGAACGCAGGAAACACATGTGTCGTGGTAGCTTACAGAAAGTGCACATGGCTCAAAAATCGCTTACGTTACGGCTCAGACGAAACGTTTGGCTTCACAAACTGTTATCTGACAAAGGCAAGCCACCGACTCACCAGCGTATTATTTATATCTAGTGCACCGGTAACTAATACATGCAATACCCTTAATAATTTCTGAGGTTTACGTCGCAAGATCGCAATATGACTATGAGAGACGCCGTAGTGAAGGGCTTCGGAAGTTCCGAGCAACTAAGGTCCTTTAACGTGCAAAATGACATAGCGCCGTACACGGATCTCAATTCTCTTCAAGTCTTCGCGAAGGCGGCTAGACACCGCTGAATGCAAGGGAAAAAACGACATGCAGTGTCACGAGCGAGTGACGACTACTAGTACTGAGCAGCTCTTTGACCGTTACATGTATCCAATAACTTCCCACTGGTAGAAAACTAGGGTAATATATGTGTGCCAATGTGATCAATCACCACGTGAAATTGTATGTCAACACGATCTATCGCTCTATAAATAAATAAATAAATAAATAATAAATAAATAAATAAATAAATAAATAAATAAATAAAGTTCCTACCTATAAAATACACCAGGAGTTGCGAGCGTTTACTGCAGGACAAAATGGTAACTTCGCGGGAAGCACAGTTCAACCGACCTTTTGCAGCAACTATCTCGAACAGCACTATGATAATGCATGACAAAGTAGCGATAATACCATTCGTTTGTGATTTTTCATATCTGAACAATACCCGCGAAGGTGTCACCTACTCAGTATAGGCGTCGCTCGTACGTCGTGGTAACTGCAAACATGCATCCTGAAGATCGACTGTAGGACCTTACGCTGATGAATGGCTACGCATGCAGATACACTCAGGACTACATTTTCAGCGAGCTCTGGGAGACAGAGGTTTCTTTCCTAACCTTAAAAATAAAATTTCGACCGTCCCCCGCCAAGACAGCCCAGCGGGCTAACTTGTTTTCATAAAAACAAAGTCATAACTGCCGGCACTGTTCATGCCACTTGTAAAAGCATAGAACGTAGATTAACTGCATGGCTGGCATGCCCCTAAATGCTCCGACTTAAAAGGGCTCAAACGTAACGGAGAGGTCGAGTTCAGAGCCTGCGGGAAATTGTTCACGAAAGTTTCCTAGCGCTTTGTCTAGTTCTCGAACCTGCGCCAAGTTCGATTCCTTCGTAAAGAAGCCCCTCCATATTGCGCAGGGCTGGCCTCGGTTCCGCCTTGAAAAGTTTGTTGTTCCAGTTTTACGCGCCTTGTTTTCCCGGGGCAACTACAGCGTTCTCCGTTTTATTTCAGCGCCCGCCTCCAACTAAGCACAAAGTCCGAATACTGGGAAGATATGTGCGCGTACAACGAAACTGGCTGCCGCCGACACGAATCGCAACAAACCCTTCGACCTCCGCGCACTCGCTGATCCCTCTCTTGCGCCTCCTTCTTTTCGAAATGCCTCGCCCGCTTTTCCTTCTGATTCCTCTTCGTGTTGTTGACAGATGCGGAATACAGGAGCGGTGTCAAACAAAGACAAGCGCGGCAGAGACTTCACAAAGTACAAAGGTAAACGTCACAGAAAAAAGCTCCGGGCTTCCGCGACCGGAAAGACGAATTGAAGCGAGAACGGAGGCGCGCGCGCTCCAGCCTTGCTTTCTTCATCCCGCTCTTCCCTGAAGGGAGTTGCGAGGACCAAAAAAAAAAAAAAAAAATAGAGATGCGGTGAAGGGGAGACAGAAATGGGGGACGCTTCCTTATAGCCGCGGAAGACGCCCGCCCGCGGTCTCCTCTTCGTGAACAGCAGCGCGGCGCGGCCGCGAACGCAATATCTTCGCTGGGAGCCAATGCGAAAGGCGAGGCACTCGGCTGCGTTCCTGGCGGGAGGTGGTTCGTTGAAGCCAAGTGGAAAAAAGCTTCCTCCACTACTCGGCTCTAGCAGGAACATCCCCCTTCGCCACATTTTCCCTTATTTTCCATCATTTTCTCACTCTGCGGTTTCTTTCTCTTTTTTTTCTTTAGAATACAACGCTTCGGTGTCTTGTCAGCGACCTGAAGCTGCGCGAGTGAAGAGCGCCACTGACGACGGTGGTATTCAGTCACGGTCCGCGACATGGCGACATCGAAGCGCTACTCTGAGTTGTTGAACCGCGACCTGCAATAGCTGCGAGCGTGTTTACTAGCGTGCTGTTTAACGTCCCTACAAAGCCTTATAACAGCCAACGTACCTTGCGGCTACCGCCTCTACGCTTTATTAATATCGCTATTCCACCCAACGAGGCAGCAATCCATTAATTAAAAGAGAGTGCGAGCTTGTGCAATGAAGATGCATTTTGCTTACAAGTAACGAATCCACAAAGGCCAAAGCTTCTCTCAAAACAGTCCGGATGTCAACGCTTAAAATTCGATATAAAATAGTGACTTCAGAGGGTCAGTAAATAAAATTAAGTGAGAGAACGCGAAAAGAGAACAAAAAGTGGACAAGTGAACTTATGTCAAGCTTGCACGTTTTATCTTAAAGGAGAACTCCGCGGCGGTTTCTCCACCATGTTCTGATATCGTTATTTCCTAATAGTACCGGTAGCCTTCAAGCATCCAGGGTGATTCGATTTGCTCAGAAACTCACCAATAATATTAAATGACAGAATGAACGATGTGTTCAAACCGAAACTGAAACTGGTAGACGCTTCGTGCAGCGTATGCGATGACGTCACATCCTCCCTGCCATCATAAATATGGAGATGGTGCCAGGAAACTGAAGGTGGCGATGTCATCTGACGATCTGACGAGTTATGCCAGGTCTTCTGAACTTAATAGCAACGATTTGGCCGCTGAAGTATCGTCGTTTTGCTTCAGACGGCCCGCTTGCTCGGGTAGGCAGCGTTGCATGTAATGACGTCAAAAACACAGGATAGCTTGCGTGCGAATCCGCTAAAAAATTTTAAAATTCATTTTCAGGAAAACTACATGACTTGCCACCGTCTGTCTTGACATAAGTTATTGCAGTATCGAGGAGAAATGTCATTGGCATCAGTAGACAGTGAAAAATCGCCGGAGTTACCCTTTAATCGAGCGATGCATGCTTTTGGAGGAGATATCAGACCATTTGGTTAGTAAAATTTCACATTAAATCGAACACCGATTGCTTAAAATAGTATTCGCACCGTATCTATCTATCTATCTATCTATCTATCTATCTATCTATCTATCTATCTATCTATCTATCTATCTATCTATCTATCTATCTATCTATCTGTCTGTCTGTCTGTCTGTCTGTCTGTCTGTCTGTCTGTCTGTCTGTCTGTCTGTCTGTCTGTCTACACATATAGAGCGCCCCGGAATGTATATCCCGCTCTCCAGAACAGACACAACAACGAAAATTCATGAGCTGGCAACTTAATTGTTCAAAAAGACGCCACCCTCATGGCTCAGGACAGCTATTAAGGATGTAATTTTTAAAAACGGAGGACAATAATGTGCCAAACAATCTTTTTCTCGCATTAATAGATTAGCTAGCTTTTCACAGCGCTAAGAACGCCAATCTTGCGAAAAGAAGAGCCCCAGTAAGCCAGCAAACGCACAAAAAGAAAATACGGGTGGCGACGTCGCTTCGCAGTTCCAGCACTAATACGAGTGACGTCACAGACCTTTGACGGCGTCTGCTAAGGCCTACAGAAGTATTTATCTACAAAAAGGCATACATTGCATTCTAACGAAGGCAAGGACTTAACACAGGGAGTTTCAGAACATTTCATGGGGCGAATTTGGCGAGAAAACGAAAAAAATAAATTGGCCTTCTGACAACGAGGCAGAAGTACCAGCGCGAATTTCACAACTAAAGCTTTGACATTCATTTTCTGTTTTAATATTGGACATAAAATGGAGAAATTTCCTCATTTTCCCTATCATAAATGTTACAACACCTTGCAGGTTCCCGCCAAACCGATTTGCCATATTCATGCCCACGTGCTTCGAGTTGTCGACCAACTGGACCTCGCGCTGTCGATTGCTATATCCTTCTTGCCAGGCCGGTTTGCAGAGCGGCCGCCCCATACAGGCGTTGGTCCTGGGTTCGATCTGTGGACCAGGACGAAATCAACTAAGAAGGTTTCATTTCTGAGAAATCAGGACGGATTTATTTGTAGCTTTCTGCTACACACGGATGGATGCTGATTTACCCTTTCATAAAGAGCTATCTCCCTTTGTATGATTGACCAGCCAAAATAAAGCTGTCATTAGAAAAGCAAGTTGTCTCTTTCGGCATATGAAAGATGTCTGTAGGGACAGCACACATTATACGGACCATAGAACGAGTCAAGTTTCCAAAAAAGAAAAAAAATGTCAAATGCATTGAAAATATTTCGCTGGCTCTGGCACAAATACAGAGCCTGAACGCGTTAATCGGTTCCTCCCAAGTAAGAAAGCTAACAACGGCAAGTTTATATCGCCTTCCACTGGTATTCCGGCACAAGAATTTATCAGCGGGTTTTAGTGGGAACGCCGCATGCCGCCGTCGTCCAACGTGACGAGAGACCGAGGAAGCAGCAGAGGGCACCAGCACCGGAAGGGACAGAATTTTTGGAAAGGAAATTCAGTTCGGAGTGCACGGTAACTTTCTCTCGACTGAGGAAACACCAACCGAAACACTTACAAGGGAAGGGGAGCGAAAGACGAGAGTGGAAAGGAGACGCCAGCTTCATAAGACTAGGGAACACCCACAGCACCGAGCGCCAGGCTCTCACCCAAGGAGAAATACCGACGGGTGCCCGGCAGCAGTGGGAATCGAACCCATGCAGTAGTACCTACCGCAGCAATGGTGGCGGACGCTCTGACCACTAGGCCACCGCAGCACTGGAAGGCGCGCGCAGTACCACGTGGTGGTGAGAGAGAGAGAGAAACACGGATCGCGGACAATGCTTCCTAGATAGCAGGTTTTGCGCTACGCTTTATTACGTTATGCCACTTGGACGGCAAACTCGGTTTGGCGAAAGCGGTTGCGTCAAATTTTCGGCCCAAGTTGCATGATGTTGTAAAGCAGCGAAATGTTTAGTCCCGTGCACTGTGCAATGTTAAAGGATCCCAGGTGGTCAAAATTTCCGGAGCCCTCCACTATACGGCTGTCTCTCGTAATCATAGCCTTGTTTTGGGACGCAAAATTGCAGAAATCAGTTAACCATAAAACATCGTGCACAGAGCTGCTATATAGGAGACGCTGATTCAGCCACGTCGATAAAGCAATAGACTTCTAAGCACAGTACTGTAGCTTAAGAACTCTCTACCAGCAGAGCTTTTCCTGTTCATATTATTATGTTGCTGTAAGACGACATCCCTAAGTAACTGGGCAGATGAATTACAAAGCATGATTACTGACCTTAACAGGCAAAGTATCACAGTGGGCCTGAAAATTAATATGCAGAAAACTGAAGAACGCAAGACAGAGGATGCACGGACAAGGAACGAGCGAATAACGCACTGCTTCTAAAGGCCAGAGCATGAGTGCCGTGGCGTAAGGGCGGTTTCGATTTGTTGGGGGTTTAACGTCCCAAAACCAGCTCTGATGATGAGAGACGCCATGGTAGAGGGCTCCGGAAATTTTTACCAGCTGGGGTTCTTTAACGTGCACTGGCATCGCACCCCAGCACACGGGTCTCAACATTTCGCCTCCATCGAAATGTAGCCACCGTGGCCGGGATTCGATCCCGCGACCATCGGATCAGCAGCCGAGTGCCATAACCACCAGACCACCGTGGTGGGGCGTAAGGACGGTTTCCTTTTCCCATCTGATAGTCCGCCGCGTTGCTGTAGTGGTTATGGTGCTCGGCTGCCATCAAAAAAACGCGGGTTCGATTTCGGCCGCGGCGGTCGCATTTTCGATGGAGGCGAAAACGCCGGAGGCCCGTGTACTGTGCGTTGTCAGTGCACGTTCAAGAACCCCAGATAGTCAAAGTTTTGCGGAGCCCTCCACTATCTTCATTTTTATCTCTTTGAGTCCCTTTCCCTATGCCCCCACGTACGATGAGCCATGCTCCCGACATGGGCTGCAGAAATTAGCGCCCTTTCATTAACCTAACCATGATCATCATCATCATCATCATCCTTTCCCATTATGCAACACACCGTCAACGCGCACTCGCGACGTGACGTAATGGGAATTTCGGTGCCGTTGTGCCAGCACAGAGGTTGGATTTTTCGCTTATTGGGCCATCTCACACTTTCGCCTTAATACAGCTGAAATTCGGGATAATTAATTTGCTGCGAAGCCTAGCGCGACTTCCGGGCCCACACAGATACTTGCATGAGTCAGCAGTGTCGAGGATAGGGAGACTTGGTTTAAAATGCCAAACCAACTCTCCCAATCCTCGGGCGACCCACTATGTAGGTTGCAAGAACTTGCTGAGGTTTCCACAAAATGCTGCCCATTAACAGAGGCTTCTATGGCGAGGTGCAGTTGATACTGCATTGCCTTTTGCCAGCATAACAACTAATACACACACACACACACACACACACACACACACACACACACACACACACACACACACACACACACACACACACACACACACACACACACACACACACGAGTGCAGCATGCAGACCTATATACGGACACACCTGCGTGCCCATATGGAAGCACGTACGCGCACATGCAGCACACATAAGCACAACGCGTGCGCACATGAACGCGCATACTGAGAGAGTGAAAAGAGGAATTACTGCATAGTACGGGTTGTTTAAGAATGAAATGACCACGACTTCATATATATATATATATATATATATATATATATATATATATATATATATATATATATATATATATATATATATATATAATTCGGGGAAGAAGTTCTGTGGGTCCGGTTCAAAAGTAGATTAGAAACGACTTTCGCACTTGCGAAAATCGCACGTTTATTGTTCAACGTTTCGGCCGTGGCACGGCCTTTGTCAGAATGAGTGCGCAAGTCGTTTCTAATCTCTCTCTCTCTCTCTCTCTCTCTCTCTCTCTCTCTCTCTATATATATATATATATATATATATATATATATATATATATATATATATATATATATATACATGACATTTACGCAGTAATTTTACAGCATTATCTGGCACAATTAAGTTCCCTTGAGTTCAACGTGAATTCTTTTGGGCCAAAACGAATAGCTCCAAGCAGAGTTCAAGAATTTAATAAGCGGCTTTCAGTTTTCAAGGCTCATAACACAACTATGCTTACATAAGGTAAAGAAAAAAAACGGCACGCCAGAAGAAAAGTTACAACATAGTAAGAAGCCTATATCGTGACGCAAACGCAGCGTGCAGCTTTTACTCTTGGTCGGGCGAGTGCCGAGTAAAACAAAAATGAGGTTTAAGGTGAAGTGGAAGGAGACGGGCGAACGCTGCAAGCGCTCAGCAGCTAGCAACAACAGCATTCGATGCCCGCCTTTAAGTACGGGAAAATTCTATTGGTTGGGAAAATAGCAAAACCGAAATACAAAAGGAACATCCGCTTCGGTTTCGTACGACGACAATAAGGGCGCTGGCAGAAGCTTTTCCTAGGGACGTGCTCTAAGAGAAGTGCCACGGCGAAGCGGTGGTAGCGTTTTTCAGCGCAGCGCTGAAATTCAATGTCACATTGACGTGACGTTAAGTGCATCGATGCCACCGGGAAACAGAAAATTAAATTCTATGCCTGCGCTTTCGAGGCTACGGTATTGCACTCCGGCAGCCGCACTTGTTTACAAGCAAGTGCTGTAGAGTGAAGTCTTGAAGAAAGTTGCGAGCACCTACAACCTTCCTTCGACACATCGGGAAAGCTAGTGCGGTGCAAAACTGCCACATCTCGCATTCACTACGTCACATATATATCGCAGTGTGTGTGTGTGTGTGTGTGTGTGTGTGTGTGTGTGTGTGTGTGTGTGTGTGTGTGTGTGTGTGTGTGTGTGTGTGTGTGTGTGTGTGTGTGTGTGTTTCTGCAACATCATTAATCTTGGTAACACATTCCGTCTTAATACATACTAACGGAGGTGCTTGGGCACTGGCTTGCCGCGCTAGAATAAGTCATCCTCCTTAGAAATCGTTCAATGAAGCCGCGATATCCATTGAAAGAAATTAAGTCCCTCAAAATAGGCTATATGTATCTGCTCCACACACAAGAATCAAGCTTGGGTGTTCATCGGACTGTTGTTTTATTGAAGCAATCTCTTCTTTGATGGAATAAGTGCAGTGGCGTCAAACATCCGACTAGTGTCTATGAACTAATACGTAATGCTTTGTAGCAAACTTTCACGTTCAAGGAACGTTGGTACTCAAAGCTAACACAGCTACTAGGTGGTTGACAGCTGACTGAGATAAGCAAAAAAGAAAAAAAAAGAATAACGTTTATAGAAGGAGGAGGAAAGAAAGGCAGGGAGGTCAACCAGACGCGCGTTCTGTTTGCTACCCTATGCTAGGGGAAAAGGACTAAGAGATTGCACAAGAAAGACAATGAAAGGAGTGGTGGCGGTCACTGGTGCGTGTAACAGCTGGTAACTATAAAGATGGCGGTTTAAATGAAAGAACAAGAAATAAAGGAGAGTTGATTGATGATTGATTTCCGGGGTTTTACGCCCCTGCCATGATTATGAGAGACGCCGTAGTGGAGGGCTCCGGAAATTTTGACCACCTGGGGTTTTTTAACATGCACTGACATCGCACAGTACACGGACCTCAACATTTCGCCTCCATCGAAATGCAGCCGCCGCAGCCGGGATTCGATCCCGCGACCTTCGGATCTGCAACCGAGTACCATAGCCACTAGACCACCGTGGCGGGGCAATAAAGGAGAGCGAGTTAGGCACAGAGTACGACAACTAGAGTGCGAAATGAGCGACCCAGGATGGCTAGGTGGCTATTTGTCACCAGCCCGTTTCAGGAGACGGCACGTTTGGGCGGAGAAAAATACGGTATGTCGCAACATTAACTAGCTGACTATTGACAGTATTGATATTATTAGCGCCCGCGTTCGCTGTGAGGCGAGTAATGGAGTGATATTTAATATGGTGTGTATATGGAGCACGAGACCACTGGTAAGATGTCTGAACATTTCTTCCAAGTATCGCCATTCCGAAGTGAGCTTAGCACTAACCGTAGTGTCATTAAAGTTCTGCACTCGAATGTCGCTAAGGTTACTATTCTCCCTCCTTACTACCTCCGAATTATGACCGGGTGTCGGTGGGTTCTTCTTGCTCACTGTGACTTGACAGTGTCGTGCCTGTGTAGTAGCAGATGGTACTAATCCGCTTCAACAGCTCGAAATTTCCGCAGACGATATTAGCGAAATCAACTCTTAACAAGTTGCGCGTCTCTGAGTCAATAAGGAAGTCCCCTAACTTTACGGAAAGTGAAGCACGCAACGCAACTCTGAACGTATTATAGCGTGTTGTGCGCCATATGGTGAGACCGCATAAAGACGTTTGTGTGAACATTCTGGCGCGCAGCGCGATGGCGTTCTCGTAAGCTTCCTCGATTGCATGGCACACGCTGTCGCCAGGAGTTTGGGGAAAACACGCGGAAGGACAAAGGTCCACGGGAGCTCCACGGATGTCGCCAGCGGCACAGGATCGATGGAGGGACGCAAAAGGATCCGAGCCAAGATGGATCGCCTCCGCTGTCCATAACCGATGCGGGTCACAGGGCAAGAAGCAGCAGCGCGCCTTGGCGGAACGACCGAAGCTCCTCCTTCCCTCTCCTGGGCAGCGTATAGTGGCGCGAGCAGATCAACGAAATCCGCACCGGATGCGGATCGCGTGGCTCTGATGGCGGATGTAGCGGCGAAGAGCCGAGACTGGCTGCAACAGGTTTCCTGCGGGAAATGGCCGACCTCCCGCGACATCTACCTGCCTGCCTCCTTATTACTGGGTGTGTGCACCAGCTTGTGTACGCACATGTGCGCGCGTCTACTTATCTACGGGTGTGCGCCCTAAATTGCCGATATTTTTTTTTTACTTTCACTTCACCTGTGGCGAATGAGCGATCTTAAAATTGTGTTCTTTACTTACTATTTCATTACTAAATATTTACTTGCGCGATGCTGGTAAAGATGCGCGACCGGCGCAGCATGCATCATGGCACCGGCATTCGTCACTAGGCAGCGTCCATCCTCTCTCCCTTTCTCTTTAGGAGCGACAAAAAATTAGGTGATTTTTCAATGTCGAATTGTAATGGTGCTATCGTCGACGAAACTAGCTGCCGGCACCCCTAGCGTCCACCCCCTCGCCCCCAGACTTGGTTAAATACCACATTCTACGGCTAGCGCACGATGCAATGAACAGCTTGGCAAATTCTGTAGCCGTGCGCGGCACGTCGCCTTCACAAGCGGGGCAAAAAGTTGCCACTCATGCAGGAGCTCTCTTTTCGAAGAGAGGCAACTCCTCAATCTCCATGTGTGTGTGTGTGTGTGTGTGTGTGTGTGTGTGTGTGTGTGTGTGTGTGTGTGTGTGTGTGTGTGTGTGTGTGTGTGTGTGTGTGCGTGCGTGCGTGCGTGTGTGTGTGTGTGAGAGAGAGAGAGAGAGAAAGTGAGTAACTAGCGTTGAACCCATCAGGAATGCTGGTGAGTTCAGCGGTAGTCACTATAGCGTTAGTGGATCCAACTCTATAGGTGGCTTAGGCCCTACTGGGTCCGTCGCTCCTGCTCGTAAACGGCGCTCGCGCTTGCAAGCTGTGGTTCAACTGCGCTGTTCTGCTTAGCACAAAGGTTTGGATGTTGATGGGCAGGCACGTTGGCAACTTGTCGCTTGATACCAAAGTGGCCTCCGCCACGTCATCTCCGTGTCGTGCATGTGCTCAACAGCCGAAAAAAAAAAAAAAGGACAAAGCTTACCTACAGAACGACCCTTTGATTGAGCTGTGCAGAAAGTGTTGCGGATTACCGCCTGTGTTTGTTGGCGGTAACGTAAATTTGACGCCAAGCAGAATAGAACGGGAGGGAAACAGACCAGAATCAGTTCACATTACAGTGCGCAAGAGCTCTATTGAACGACGCTCTCGTGCCCTCTACATAAAGTAAAATCGTAGAACGGATACTATAATTTGTCTTTTCCCTTCATCATACCACCGTTAGGGAGGAACATTTTCTTTTTATGTCGAGTAAACAAGTTGGCGCACAAGGAAATTTGAGTTATTCAGCAATATTACCTCGTTCACAAGTGGGAAGAACATCAGACCGGCTGGCGATTATGTCCTTCCAGAGCATAACGTATCGCGTGACCATCACGTAACAAGGCAACCTTATCCGCGAGGCCTGTGCGGCGCCAAGTTGTTTGTTTTCCCAGGGAAGAACAAAGTTCCCTCATCGCCCACGCGACGCTTCCTCCGGCACGAGGTCGCCGAAGAGGCACCGTCGCCCTCGCATCGCTCTTGTGGACGCGAGGCTTCCCAAAGAAGGATGTGCGGTGCCCTTCGGTCGAGCGCGCGTCAATCGTGCATAATAGATGCGGCGGTGCACGCGAGCCTCCACTTATAGCCCGACCAGGTACGCTCGCTTTTTGTTTGTTTGCTGCTGGAAACGAGGCGTGGAGAACGTCGAAAGGCGACCCTCCGCGCACTTTGTCACCGCTCAGCTCAAAAAGCACCTGCACGGCAAAAGACGATGTGGAGAAAGGTGAGGCGCGCCAACTAAATGTACATTTACCTAATAGGGACGAGGCCGATGCGCTTATAACAAAAGCAGCCACTTGAGATTTCCGCAGCAGTGAGCCCAGTCTGACGTCGCATTGCAAGGAGAGATCGCACCATTTTTCCCCTACAACAAACACGGCATCCGCAGAAAGCCAACAAGAAAAAAAAAATACTTTAGAAGCGCGTTCTATCTGGAAGGCGCAAATAAAGGATCAACAAAGTGCCTTTTCTGCTATATTACAAAATTATCTTATCTTGATCAATATAAAAAGCTTACCTACTAGCACTGATAATGCCACAGGTGTTTTTAGCGCATGCTTCGCATTTCTTTCCTGATCTACTAACACGGCTTGCTTATCGATGAGTAATTTTAGCTGAACACCAGGGTTCATTTCTGCACCTTGTTCTCTTCCTGCTATAGCTGCAGCCTCAACAATGAGCCAACTCGCCCAGCAGAACTGCTGTTATTATCATTTAGTAATGGCAAAATTCAGTGAACATCTTCACTCTACCCGTGCAGCCGCACTGGCATGCCGTGGATGTGTCCCAGTGCACGTTGCCCTGTTTTGCTTCCACGGAGTTGCACATGGTGAAGGAACCACGAAGCTATCCTTTTATCGTTAATCGTGACGTAACTGGAAAAGTTGTCAAGCGGCCTCAGCTGCGGGGATCGAACCCGTAACTTGGATCCAAACCTCTTCTACACGTTACCGCACACATTGCCCTTCACATGATCACTATCATGTACCCGTGGGCTGAGGACAAGAACGGCTCCACGCACTTTTCATCTTGCGTGACAAACGCTAGATCGGACGCATGGCACAACTTCGACCTTAAGCACCTACGCTGTTAATAGGTAGCTCCGTTGTAGCCGCGGATACAAGTTAGCGTTCTTAATTTACGTCCCTTATTTACGAGGAGAATATACTTGTCAGTTATCTGTACTGCAGCGTATAGTCTCCGTTTAACAGGGTTACCAGCAGTGGCATCTTAGGGCATGAAGTGTTGCGCTGCTAAGCTTGAGGACGAAAGCTCGGGGCCGCTTTTCGATGCACAAAGAATCTAGAAACACCAGCGAATTTAGAGATAAGTTCTCCTGATGTTAAAAAGAACCCAGATCGTAAAATTCATCTAGGGTAACCCAATACCACGTGTCTCGTAATCTTATCGTGCATAGCTTTTGCGCTTAACCCCCCTCTCTCTCTCTTTAAATTTTTATCAATCTCATAACTCCACGTAAGCGCCAGAAAGGATGGGGAAAGAACAAACACGTCAGTGACGTCAAGCGGTGCACTCTAAAGATCTGAAGAACGTTGCCGCAAACGACAACGCTGTCCTCAAAAGACACGGCGCTGAGAAGCGCGACGCAATAAACATGCATTATTTATAGCAGCTGCTTAGCGTTTCTTGCGCAGGCTTCCGTCGTCGCGGAAGCGCGTGAAGTGCAAGGACTAATCAGAACTTATACATTGGCCATCACAATGCACTCATTGCGGCATTACCTGTGGCAGTATTATTAAAGGTCGTACTGGGTCTAAAGAGGCCGTGGTCAGAGAGTGGACCTCCGTCACTGTGCACGTCCGCGTGCCGTGAACGCCACTTGTGGGTCATTATGCGAAGGAAATCCTCCCGCGCTTCTCGCTGCAGTGTTTCTCTCCACTATACCAGGCGGATTCAGACCTGGGAACATTACCGGAGCGCCATAACGGAAAGGACAGTACGCGCACTACGCCGTGGCAGAATTTGCATCGGGGCGAAGAGGAGCTTACAACTGAAGATTTAAGAGTAGCTGTGAAGTGTTTTTGTCCCTTCCTCGGGAACATGCTTGACGGGAGCGCTTTTACGCACGAGATCTCAGAAGCGAGTCGTCTAAACGGATTACCATAATTAAATATTCATGCCCGCAACGACGTACGTACCCGAACGGGAACGGAACGCTGAGCGCATCGGCTCTGAGACTTGCGAGTGTTAATGCTGCCTTTATTGGTTTTGCTTTTGAGTAGACAGTCTCCGAGGACACGAGCTGCTGTCGCTAAGCTCGCCATGTTCTATTTTATTTTTCTGAACTTTGTATACGGATTCGAATGATCAGCGTACAGATAGATGGGGAGACGAGAATCCGTCATTTCTAGTTGCCGCTCACCAGAAAAATGTACACGATTGTGACACGTGTAAGGTACGTGTCACAACATCACACGTGTCACAACATCGATACTGAATGCACCAGACCGTGCCCGATTACAAGTTGCGCAGAGTGGCTTTGTAGTTTCATTACCTTCCACTTTGCTTTCACCTGCAAACACGCTGGTGTTCGCGCTCTGATGCTATATGTACTTAAGCTATATAGCTTAACATAAGCTTGAGCCATATATACTTGAGCTTCGTTGCGTAACTTACAATTTAAATATGCAGTCCAACGTACTCACTAGAGTAACTTTTTGGGTTTGTTCTGTGCCGAAAAAAGATCGAATGTTCTGAAGTACAAACAACACAACAGCGGCGGCTACACACTCCGCTTTTAGGGCCTAGTTTAGAATGAAGAGGAGACCTGACAATAATACACTAACGACAACATGATGAAACTGTCGCTACTGTAAGAGAAAGAAAGAACAGGCACACAAAGGAGATGCAGTTTCTAACATTGAACTTTAGTGCAGTAAATAATGAAGGAGACAGGTGGAAGAGAAAGCTCCGATTTAAGAAACGTTATTACGCACAGTTATGACCTGCAACAATCATGCAACCGCGAATTCGCCCTGCTCAAGATTCGAGAGTGCAGCTGAGCTGCACCTCAGGTCGAATAAGCAGAACAATCGCAAGAAAACTGCAATAAAGTTGTTGTATACCTTTCAAGAATATAGCTGCCTACATAATACACTCTTAAAAAAAGAAAAAAAAAGGTGGTAGAAAAGCTAGTAGCGGCAACGGTTACTTAGTTAGCGTAGCTTCATGTAGTTAACGTAGGGCAAACTACATGAAGTAATTAGCGATTGTTATTTTGTGTAACACGATGTAGTTGGTCTGCACCAATCACTATCACTGGACAATGCCTTACAGCTCAGTTTTGTTTGATCTTATTCTTTGTCAATTCAATCGACTTGACATGGCAACGTAAACAGCAAATATTAACCGAATCATTAAAAGCGTAATAAAAGACTGGCATGGTGGTAAAGTTATTAACTTGGCTTACTACCCTTATATATAGGCAGGAACCGCAGGTAGTAAATGACATAGTAGTAACGTTACTACCTTGCCGTTTACTAGCTGCAGTTACTACTTAGGTAGTGAATCTTGTGACAAGCACTTACTACCTCAAAGTTAGTAAGTAGCACTGCCTTTTTTTTTAAGACTGTAGGGTGCGAGGTATTATACAAGAGCCGAGACAGATTGCAGTAGCGCAGAAGTAGGACGAGTAAAATAATAGTTCCTGCGCACAAAGCGCGACATTTGGATTATTGCGCACGGGCTCTATTATAGCTCTATTATAACTTTCCTCAACTACGCGAGAGCCTAATCGTACCACCCATGAGATCATCACGACGTCTGTTTAATTGTCACAGTGTTCAACGCATTCATGGTTCAACTAACGCTTTCAACAAATCATTTCTACCGACTGCCATATCAGATTGGAATGTACTTCCTGACGATATTGTTAGTGAAAGAAGTTATGTTAAATTTAAAGATTTATTGTTACAGCACTACTGTCAGCAGGCCGAATAGCAGCCCTGTTTTCATGTTTTCTTCTTGTTTTTTTTCTTGTGTTTTGCTTTGTTTTTCCAAGCAGTATTTATGTGTCGCCTCCATGTGACCCGGAGTTATCTATTGTTACACCCCCCCCCCCCTTATGTAATGCGCCATGAGGGGCCCTTAAGGGTAAATAAATAATGATGATGATAATAATAAAAAAATCAAGCAAAGACTTGCTACAGTCACAGCCACAATGAACGCATTTAGGACGTATTGTGGTGTTCGGTGTTCAACGCGCTGGCTGCAAATGCATGAATGTTGCTTTTTTGTCGTTTGTGCAAGGATAGGAGATATACTGTTGAGTACTACAGAAAAAAAAAAACATATTAAACACACTACAGTACAAACTCCCCGATGGAGAGCCAAATGTGCTCTGTGATTTGCATGTGGCTGCATACAGTGATAGTGGATGTTCTGCCATTCAAGGCGGTGGTAATGAGAACTCATCGCGTCAAAGATAAAAGAACCACATGTGTGTACGCGTTTCCTGTGGTGTACACATTTTTCGTTGATACCTAAGGAGTCTCCCATTACGCTTCTATGGCCCCAACTCCCGAGTGCACAGACACCGTTTTTTTTTTTTTTTCTAGTGCAGGCTCATAAGTGACACACGAGAGTCGTGACACTACACCGAAAATATTCCGCTGTCAAGGTTAAATTTGCCTGTAGCCCATATCCGCTCCTGATTCTGGCTCTCGAAGTTAAAGAAGATGTTCGAGAAAATATGGCAGAATACACGGCGCATTTATTCTATTTTGGCGCAATTTCACCTTCGGCTGAGTACACACTACACATTCATGTAGGCCCTCTGGACAATAGTCACATAGATCCAAAGCCATTACGCATTACGTATGCGGAATGCGTTTTATCCACCTTCATCCGCTCTGGTTGGTTTATTCGATATCGTGATTCCTTTTTTATCTCATTTTTCTTCCTTTTCCCTCTGTCTTCCATTACATGCCCTACGGTTCTTGCGTGCTCATGTGCGTAAGAAGGTGCAGCGGACTGAAAAGGCCTCCTAAGTGCCCTAATTTCACGGCCTAATGAAGCTGACAGTTAACGGAGCTAAGGAAAGCATGGTGGGTTCTATTCGCCGTTTTTAACTGAAGTATCCCCGCCGGCGGCAAGATATTTTTTCGTCCACTTCAATTTCCCTTATGTCGTGATTACTACACTCCAATTAAGACTACAAATCGTGCTCGCAACACTTTTCCGGACTTAATCGTGTGTGTGTTAGCTCCCTTAATAGGCCCTGCAACGCTTTTTGAACACAGTTGGAAAAAGGTACCGATCAGCCGTGGTGACACCTGTGGACATGAGCCAAACTTAACTGCAGTGCACGCACCAAGGAATTTGCAGTTTGGTTTCAAACGAAGTCGTACAGCGTCCGCTTTTCATTCAACAAATGACGTCACCGGGTGCAACAATTATGTCGCTTAAGGTTTTTCGTTCCTCTTTGAGAGAGATACGCACCTTTGCTTTCTTTTTAATTCAAAACGAACGAATAAAGCGTAGCAGATGATCTCCCTACAATCACGAAATCAGCCAATACTATTTCAAGCGATGTTACCGGTGTCCCCCTTGCAGCTGACCCTCAAGCAGCTGACCGATGTGCACATAGTCGCTTGGACTACGCGTTCTTAGTTGTAAAATTCAAAGCCATGTCGATGCGTAGGTCACTTCATTTCATTTCATTTCTTTTGGGCATTTTCACAAGATGCCCACGAAGGGGGCAAAAGGAGAGTTTGTCTCATGACTTGGCCCACTCTTCGTGAGGCACTTCGGGCAGGTACATACAGCAGGACAATGTACAGAAATAGTTCTATTTTCTTCTAGTTCTATTTTCGCGTTGTTTTACCTGACGATGTCGCGGTGTGTTGTATGGATAAAGAAAGTGTTGCCGCTACTATCGCAGTAGTGAAGAGATTCAGCAATGCAAGTGGAAGTCACGTAAAGTGGGGAAAGTGCCTTGAGTTTTGGCATGAACAGTGGCTATCACAACCAGAAATTTTCGCCAGTGTAAATTGGGTAACAACTCCCGTAAAGTATCTAGGTGTCCCCCTGGAATATTATCAAGACAATGATGAATATTGGGAAGAACTAAATAAAAGATACAGAGTTGACGGTGAATAGGTGGAAAGGTAACAATCTGTCTGTGTTTTCTAAAGCTACTGTTTGCAACCTATTTATTGTCTCAAAACTATGGTATGTAATGCAAGTATAACATTGTTCACGGGCCAATGTACAGAAGCTTCATCGAATATTCGCAGTCTTTGTTTGGGCTTCAAGTTGGGAGAGGTGCAGTAGAACTAATTTGTTCAGAAGAGTGAAGGATGGAGGGTTGGGATTACTACACCTTTTCATTAGGCAGGCTGTCAACAGGTTCTCTTTTCGCGAAACAGATCATCCTTTCCTGCGCACGGTGTGCCAGTTGAGGTTGATGAGAGCTTTGCCTGGTCGGTACGGATCACATGCCAGGGTCTGCTTGTGGATTCCTTAAAGAGGTTACATTAAGTGTTCGCTTTTTGTCTGTTAGATTTTCTAACGAGTACCTTTTCTCCGTGGAGCGTAGAAAGCTGAACAAAGATGTACGCGATTCAGTATTCCCAGTCCCCTTGTATAGGACCATATACAGTGGAGGCCAATGGCAAGACGTCCTTCAGCGGGTGAAAAGAATGGAAGTAGCGCCTGCTGCGAAGTCATCCTTTTTTAAACTTCATACAGGTATCTTATCTGTGAAAAAATTTCTGGAAGATCGTAGTTTATTTTCACCGTGGGGATCACATTGTCTTATATGTAAAAAACCATAAACCATTGACCATGTATTTTTACATTGCTGGGAGGGCGTATATTTTTGGGATGTGCATCAAAGCAACTTTAAAAATGATTCATACGGGATCAGATCTCCAGTTGATGATGAAGAAGGCTTGACGCTGGATTTAATTATGTCAACAGGCCTCCACTGCCTATGGCGTGCTCGCATGGCAGGGTTTTATTGTGAGCCTGATGCAAGGCTTGCGCGACTATATTTTTGAGAATATATGGTAAAATTTGTTGAATTCCAGAAAGCAAAGGAATGTCAGCCTGAGTATTTGTCGAGGGTCGTAGCCTTGACAACACTTAAGAATTCTAGATGGTGTTTTTCCAGTTGAACTGAGTCTATTTGTTGTATATATCAGCCGAAGCTTGCTCTTGTACCGGGTATGTAAAAAGAGGCAATAAAGAAAAAAGAAAAGAGAGTGGCTTAAAATCACAATCCCATGTGCTCTTTTCACTAGCATTCCCCTCAAAATTAATTTTGTCGCAGTTCACAGGCCACAGCAACGTGATTCGGCGAGTCGAGAAAATAGAGAGGTTTGGGCGAATCGGCGTGGTAACATGCTACAACAGAAGCACTCAAACAATTATTTCATTTGATATGCAATGTTTTATTGTGTGTTCTCAGGGAAGCTTAGGTAGCCACATTCATGTGCAACTCACTTGGCCGTTTATGTTTCTTTTTAAACACGAAAGTGTTTTATGCCGGGGTCCACCCAGACATCTGCGACGTACTTCCGCAACGGAAGTACATGTCTGAAATATAAACACGCATTTGAGATTGAAAGAGTACCACCCACTGAAATTCGAACCCACAATCAGCCAGGGTGCAGCGCTGGAGGCGCTACCGACCACGCCACCGACCAACGCGCAACACGTAGCAAAAGACGAGCCTTATATACTTACTAGACCGCTTTACAATTTGCATCTAATTGATGTCCGGTTAAAGCAAACATATTTAGCAAGTACAACTGCTCTTAAATTCACATCGCCTCCCTTTCAATGCGCTGTTTGTTCACATCGGTGGTACTGCCACCTAGGAACGATGAAACGAAGTCGTAAATTGTCGCTTTAATATTCGCGCCAGCAGTTAGCGTTTCAGTAGTTTCGACGCCTCTATCGCCGCGCATGCTTCGGCATTCTGCTGGCGCGTTGCTTCAGCCACGGCCGCTACATAATTTCTATTGTGTGACCTATATGATAGCCAGTTGCGTTGTGACGCGCTTTACTCCAAGAACGCAAAGACAACCGTCGACAAGCAAATGACTCGCCTTTCGCACAGCGAAGTGTGCGTTCACAAAACGATCCGCCGACGCTTGCAAGGTTTCACCTTTCGCGGACGCTCGCGGTTAAAGGCGCTGGCGCGTTCAATGTATTGTATCTGGAGAAATGTGTCGTTCGACAGCTTTCGCTTGCGTGAAACTGTCGAAGATCCCTGTATAGTGTCGATGTGCCGCTTATGTGTAGTACATGCAAAGGGGAGTCCACAGTACCCAAACCATCTCCCGGCCCTCGATTCGCAGACTGCCGCTTATGTGCAAAGACAAGTTTCACTTTCGTGTTGTACCGATTCCTATATGACAAAGGGATCAACCACGTTTTTGTTTTATTCAACAACGCAGGTTATCACCATTACATGTTTATCTCTTCTCTGAGTTGCTTCCGTTTGAATTTTAGCGGCGAAGCTCCTAAGGGTGTGGGTCGTTCCCTCCTCTGTAGTAGTATGTATGTAGTCACCTCGCGCCGCCGGGAGGCTCGCGCTCGCCCTCGGAGCGTGCCTCCCGGCGCGCGAGCTCTCTCACTCTTCCATCTGCTGTCTTGTGAGAGAGAGAGACAGAGACAGAGAGAGAGAGAGACAGAGAGAGCGAAAGGCGCGCTTTGACTATGGAAACGCTCTTTCTTCGATGAACGCTCTACCAGCTCGCAAAGAAGGAGAACGCGCCCTCACCCGCGAGAGACAACGCTGGCGCAGGCAGCGTCTTCTAGCGAGTTTCTTGATTGAAAAATACCGACTGCTCGCGCTGGAGAACCGTTCACCGGCAACCTATATATATACAAAAATAGCTTGGGTTGCCGCTAGTTTATAAAAGAATTGACGATGCGCCTCTTAGAGAACGACTTAATAAACCGTCGTTCTCTAAGAGGCGCATCGTCAATTCTTTATATATATATATATATATATATATATATATATATATATATATATATATGCACTGGATCTTGACTTGCAATGAAGTGCCGGTGGGAGATTTCACTTGTGCATAGTTGAACCATAAGGATTCGTAGCGTGCGCGTTAACTAAATTAATCCGGAACTCGGCACGATCTACGATGAACATCCGGAGCTTCGCCCACTCATCATCATTCACTCCGTGGATATGCTGTGGATTTTTTAAAATAATGTTTGCGTATTACGTTGTGTGACGTGCGTAACGTGTGCGTTGTGTGCGCGTGTCTCTGAGTGTAAACTATCGTCGAAATTTCTCAACGCTATATGTGTAGAACTATATTTAACCTTGTTCTACTTGTTCTCATCTACACGTCGAAAATGAAAAAAAAAATAAAGATAAAATCTCGCACCAAATAGTGTAGCATAGCGGTTTATTATGTGCGCTGAACTATTACGAGAATGGCAAGAGTGATGTATAGCGAAACATAAAGAATCATTCCTCCAGCGTTTTGAGACGATAGTAAGCAGAATACACCCTATAAGAGACAGAGGTGATACAGACACTTCGGGCTGGGCGCTGCACTAGTGAGCGACTTCGCGAACCTTGCAACTCTTGCGAACAATTGCAGGAAGAAGTATATGCACCTTGCAGCGCATCGCGAAAGATGCTCACATGCACTGATATTCAGCTGATTGCTTGTAGGCACGACATGATAACGTTGGAGAGGACAAGGAAGCAATGTATACAATCGTGAGTAAACACGACATTTTTAGCCGTTTATATGTTAGGCTTTCTGACGCAGAATTTGCGTTTGCGTTGAATGCGTCATGTGCCTCAAACCATTTTGGTTTAATTCTTTGTTGCGATCGCCTCTCACTGTATATACAGGTATTCTGGTGAAAGTAAACTATAGTTGTGCGCCTGCGCTTTACTGGTAAGTCCCTGTGTCTTTTATATTTTCTTGCTGTTTTGTTGCAGGAGCGTGCAGCACTTGCAAGTATATTTGAAGAGAACACGACGCCTAATAGGGAAACACTGTCGGCTGGTAGATCTGCACTAGCTTGCGCCAGAATGCATACAACACAACAGGATTTAATAGCTTAACATTGGGCAGTCGAAGCAACACACTGCAGGTAAACGGAACATTGGGCAAGTCGGTGGATGTACGTACAAGGCTGCAGGAAACTACCCGTCAACATGCACTAAAATGTTCGGTTGCTGCGAGTTGGGCAGATTACGCAAAATGTAGTCGTCAACAATGTATTAAGCTATGTGCTCATATCTACGTACTTACATGTGGATTCAAATCAGACCATGTTCCTAAAATCATGCATTCGCTAAGATAATGAACCCCTAACTTGTCGAATTAGGCACCTTTGATATCGTTCTAATAACAGTCTTAGTAGTCAGCCAATTCTCCAACTCATTCGAGCTTTAGGACCGTTCCTTTTTGTACTTCTCCAAAAAGGGAGAGTGAAGGAAAGGGAGTTTAAACCATGGTTGGAATCGTCGAGGTGGCATACCTCGTGCACACATAGAAAACAAATAATAAAACAAGACAAAAAGAACGAAACTTTATGAACAGACATGAAGGTGGGAACCGAAGCTGTATCACACGACTCCTGAGAAAACAGACGTCTCGAATTGGTGCACATACTTACTAGCCCAAGACTAGCCTAAGAGGAAGCTTTATTAAGACGTCTCGAAGAGGTAGCCAAACAAGAACAACGCAGAAGAATAAGAGAAAGAAATTTACGTTTAAAAATGCGATGCAGGCAGTCACGCTAGTCAGTGTGAGTCAGTCCCCTCTTCCTGTCCTCTTGGACCAGTGCTCTCGTACGGGCTAGTTGGTGACCATTCATGCTGACTTCAAGACGCGAAAAATGTGAACGGATGAAGCACAAAACGGCAAGCCAATAGGCGCTTGCCCTTGTCGTCTTGTGTTTCGTCCGCGTACATTTTCACCCAGTGAAGTCAACATGAACTCTCCTCTTGATTGGCTCGCCGTTTAACTATGCCTGAGTTGTTGGTCGCTGGCAGAAAAGGCAATAAATTTAACTTGTGGAATACAACGCGCAATTAATGAAATTTAATTCCCGAACTATGACACGCTCACGGATGGATTTTTTTCTCCCCAATATCGCGATCACGATGCTCGCCGTTTCGCCGTTCGACATCGTTCGAGGGCGGAGGCGGCGCAAAACACGTCAATGTTGGACACAGCGTACCTCCTGCGTGTCGGCGTGAGCGACAAGGCGTCCAGACGCGGAACCGTCAGGCCAGCCGGTGCGCTGCGACAGCGTGCGGCGGCGTCCCCAGCAGTTCGTAGCAATCACCACGAGGTGGCGCGATCTCGTCGGGGCCGTGGCCGGCTACGAGCACGAAGACGTGCGAACGATGCAGAGTGCGCCGACTGTCAGCTGAAGCAGCGCACGTACAGCAGCAAGGAGAGCGTCTTCGGCACGTGAGTGCTGGCGGTGCTTCGTCAGATCGGCGGCACTGTGAGGTGGCGCGACGGGCGCGGACAGGTGGTCCGGATCCCTCCCCTCCTCGTGTGGAGCGCTGCCGAACCCGAGCCGGGGCGCCTCGCGGCGGCGGTGTCCGCCAGCGCGCGTCAGCGCACCAGTTGAGCGCGCTCCGAGAGGGGATGCGCGCGCGGGCCGCCCCGCTCGCGATGACCCGGTCGATGAGGCCGACGAGGAGCAACTGGACGCCTCTGAGAACGAACGTCTGTCCAACACACTACGCAGGAATAGGAAGTCTATGCTCTCAAAAAAAAAAAAAAAAAAATGTCGCGTAGCACTGAGGGAGAACGCCCAACAACGAAGCATGCGAACAAAAAGCATGCAGTGCTGCAATTACTGCAAGCTGAATAATGACGATGTAACGTATACCAAAGCTAACTGTTAAGAATCTACCTTACTGTGACCGCATTGCAGCGTGCACATAGGCGGAGTTATTTCGTCTCACTGTGCGCTCAACTGGATATGGAAAGAAACGCACACAGCCTCTTATAAGAGAGATCCTACGCACGCACTGTGGCCCTATTTCAATGCGTGAGTTGCTCTGGCGGAACTACTCCCAGCTGTGCACGCCAAGGCGACTGCCCCTTGTTGCAACGCCAGTGCCGCCAATAATGTAGCATGCCTTTTTAGGAAGTTGCTGGCCCCCCTACACAGCATATGCGAAAATGTGATGAGTAATTTCCAACAAGTTATACCCCCGCCACATCGTTAGTTACGGTACTCGGCTACTGACCTTAAATACGCGGATTCGATCCGTGCGCGGGAGTCGCATTGCCATGGAGGTGAAGTGTTAGGCGCCCTGCGCACCGACAAAGCTATGCCTATATGATGCGTGTTCATGTATGTGTACTTGAATAGAAAAATATTATTGTTTTGAAATGAATGACCTCGCCTTCCCGGCTAGACGTCTCCATTAGATATACGGTCGTCGTTGTTACGGGCAAGTCCGACGTGTCAGCCCCGCCGCGCTTGCATGTGCGTGCGAAGTCATTTTTGTCCCTCTGCGAGAACTGAAATGCGAAATAAACTCTCCGTCTCTCTCTCTGAAATTGTGCGCGACTCCAGTGCCACTTTGTAGTTACATTGGCCGCTAACTTCCGGAATGGGGACGAACGCAACGTGCAGCCTTAACTAAAACGGTGCAGAGGTCAACTGGATTGTGGAAAGGTCCAAGTCCACACACAGGCGAACAACGGGCTGGACCGATAGCCCTCTTCTGCGAACACAGCGGCTCGACAGATTATTAGGGATCAGCGTGACGCAATTAGGACGGCGGACCAGCGCTCCAAATGGGGCCACCGCGCGGCACAAACAGCGAAGCGGACTCGCCCTGCTTGCGGGGAGCTGTACGCAGCGTCGGTGGCAACGGGATCTTCCGCTCGCTCTTCATTCACGGAGGCGGGCGTGCCCTCGCGCCGATGACTGTTTTACCCAGGTCTCTCCATAGGACGAGCACCGACTCTCCTGAGAGGCACGCTTCGCAGGACAACTCGGCGCCGCTCTTTCAAAAGAGCTCGAAGCACGAGCCCTCCACGGTTCTGGTTAATTGCACTCATTTTTTTTTCTTTTGGAGATTCTGTCGCATCGCGAGATCCTGCTCAGTGGACGCACGCAATCACCGCCAGCGCGGAGGAGCGAACGACGTTGAACGAACCAGTTTCCGCGCAGTACTCGTGGTCGAGTGGCCGGCGGCTGATGGAAACTCGAGTGCACAGCTTCTGCCCTCTCTGTTTCGACCTGGAACTGTGGAATTCCGGTATACTTGGTGCTGGACAGAAATTATTACAGTACCTTTGATAATGTGTGCTATGTAGTTTGGGTTTGTCGGTACAGAGGCGAATCACCTTCTAACTGTTGTCATGAACTAATGAAGAGAACTCTAGATACTCACGCCTGCGTGAATATCTGCAATTGTATTCAACGTTGCGCGTAACTACATGAGTCTTAGAAAGTAATATACAGAGCTATAACTTGGCTATACGGCAAGTGAGCGTTCCTACTCTGGAAAGTGTTCGTTCAAAAAGTATGAACGCACACCATCGACGCGATGGTGGCTGCATGCAATTCATGCGACAAGAATACCCAAACGTTCGCTATTTACTAGGCAAGGGCGGGACGGGAACGAGCGCTCGTTAAATTACGAACCTAGTTCAATTAGCCAATCCAGTTTGTTCGAGCAGCCAGCATTTCGAGTTGTGTTCTGCAACTCTGCTCAGCTGGTCTCGAGTTGCAGCAGCTATCGACAGAATTTTGCATATTCGCTGACATCCTGTGGAAGGCCAATAGCTGGCGGGTAATATTCAGCAAACGAACAGACGACGCAATGAGCAAATGAAAGCCAGCGAGGGCGGGTCGTACTGAGCTCGCCTGCACACCCAGTACTAAGGTAAAGGGACGAAAAGATTAAGAACGGCAGAGGATGTTTGAAGTTGATTAGAGTGTCCGGCGTATAAGAATTACTGTCTATGTGTCGGCGAAACAAAAATGGGAGTTTAGGGGAACGATTAACAGACCGTTGAAGACGATAAAAAACAAGTAGTGTCGCTAGAGCCAACGCTTCGACAAATGGTTTCGTCTTCAGAGCGTGGCGTCGTGCCGACAAACTCGTAGATGACGTGCCGTTGTGTTATACGCAACCGTGCAACGCCCTCGTGGATTTCCGAATCCGCAAACACGTGACACCGTGGTTCCAAGAACTGCGACACAGACAGCGCATTGATTTGTCAATCATATCCTGCGCAGCCTCTGCAAGGAGGTCTATTTAAGCAGCAAGCCTTGTTACCTAAGAGCAGCGAGGGCTTTTTTTTTAATGGGTCGTATAAGGAGACGTTGACGCACAAAATAGGCACAGGTTACTCCTTGACTGCTGAGTGAGATGAACGTTCAACATGCATGATTCAGCGTGTTGGTATCAGGGGTGGGCAAAGATACTTTGAAATTGTATCGCGATACGATACAAGATACTCGGGCAAGAAGTATTTCGGATACAGATACAAGATACCACCTCAATAATTGTATCCGATACGATACTTGCCATTTGTATCTTAAGATACTTCGATACATTTATAAATTTCATATTATGGACATATATAATGCAGCAAAAAACGCCTATGAACAGGAGTGTTTGCTTTAGAATTTCAGAACTGCGACCAACCAAGTTTAACTTGAATGAAGCATGTGTCAGTATCTCAACAACTGTTGTTTTCTGGCTATAATTATATTGTTTTCATTCCCAAACAACTGATTGGGGCTCTTTTGGCTGCTAAACATGGCAACTATGTATAAGCTACGCTGTCGGCGGTTTTTTGTGGTTTTTGTAATTCATGGAACTCGATGCTCTACTTGCCAATCAGGTAGTGGTTTCCCACCTAATAACAAAAATGGCGATGCAAAACCTCGGCACGATGCCGCAATTACGTCTTTGAGTTTAACCTGGTCCGTACGCGTATACCGTTTACGCAGTACCGGACCACGGGACAAGTGTACAGGAGTAACAACGCTCGTAGCGACATATTTTGTGACGGATCTTCTATACAGAAAGGACATAAAACCGCAATGACTTCCTAAATTCTAGTTATGTGCTCGCGTAAAGCGCTCGTCATCGACGGATTCACGAATGTGCAATTTTTGTAATAATTTCTCTCTACGAGAGAATTCCAGACATCGTAGCGGTACAAAGTGTCGCAGGATCCCTCCGCTACTCATACTCTTGACATTGATTGCGCGAATTACGTTGTGATTTGTGACAGCGAAAAAAACAATGTGACTCAGAAAGGATGGATATATATATATATATATATATATATATATATATATATATATATATATATATATATATATATATATATATATATATATATATATATATATATATTAGAACGAATCGTGCTGTAACATTATTAGTTACGATGTTTCTCAGCAAAAGGTGTCGTCAGCCTACCAAGTAAGATCACACACTGGAAATGTCACTGCTTGTGGAAAATGTCATGAAAGAGCTCGTGGGGACGGTCACAATAATAATTGTTGAGGTTTACATCTCCAAACCACGATATAATTATGAGGGATGCCGTACTGGAGGGCTCTGAAAGTTTAGACCATCTGGTGTTCTTTAAGATGCTCCTAAATCTAAGTACAGTACTGCATGGGACTCAAGTATAACGCCGCTATCGTATTTCGGCCTTTACGGCCGGGATTCGATCCCGCGACCTTCAGGCCAGCAGTCGAGCGCATTAACCACTAGGCCGCCGTGGCGGGTGGGGACGCTCATGAGAAAGGAGTACTTAGTACTACAATGTTTCTCGAGGCACCTTCCTAACATATTTCTGCGTCTCCTTAGAATTGTTATATCCATAATGCGCACTCGATTTTGCCATTCAACTAAGTCGTAAGCAGATCTGTTACTGTTCACTCTAGGCACACCCAGACTATTTTTCTCTGCAAGATGGCATTGAGATAACTGCAAACCGAAGTGCACTGTGGCAGTCACTGTGGCAGTTAAGCAAGCTAGACGCAGCGCAATTTCTCCTCAATCGGTCTCCTTCTCCTCCTCTCCTCACCGCCCGCGCTTTCCCCAATTGCGTCGCGCGCTTCGCAGTTTGTTCGTTTACACCGCGGATCAGCGTTATAAGCTTAGTGGCGGCAGTACCTGCTTGAGCAGCGGACTTCTGCCAGTATTTCTAGTGTCGCGCGGTGATGTTCCGACATCAGTATCTTGTATCTTAAGATACTCGATACATTCTTCAATGTATCGAAAATACAGATACTGATGCACGTCTTTCAAGATGTATCGCGATACAGATACAAGATACTCAAAGAGTATCTAAGATGGTATCTAAGATACATGTATCTTCGATACTGCCCAGCACTGGTTGGTATACACAATTTTAAGTGTAATAGAGCGCACTAATACAGGGACCATAATAGCAAGACAACACAATGTTCCGCTTAAGCTCGGCTCTAACGTTGGCATAGCGAGTATACCAGGGCAATGTGGAATATTGAACTGAACTGAATGTGGGAACTTCACCTTGAGAATTGCCTATGCAGTAAGGCGCCCTTCAGGATTTCTACATTTCTCTGCTAAGTAGCTCACAAAAAACGAGACAGATTTTACTCTATTTTCTTTTTCGTACAAAACGCAGTGTACATGCGCACAACTTTTGCAGATGGTCTCACTCAGCGTAAAATATTAAATCGTATAATTAAAAGAAGGAGGATCCGGCGTCCTTATTTAGCAATATATTTATGGCCTCTGCTATACGAAAGAGATCAAAGCAGGTAAGCATTTAAAGCTTGTTTGCATAAAATTCATAAGCACATAAAAGCTCCAAATAATAATGAATAAATGTAAAATTTGTTAAACATCAAGAGCCCGCAGTTAGTAAATAACGTAAATAATTTAGAAGGAAAAAGCAGAAACGGCAAGGTAAAAACCCAAACAAGCAGGGAACAAAAGGCAGAATTGACCTTCTGTTTCCTGCTTTCCAATGGATATGGATAGAATCAATGAACAACATATTTTGTAATTAGCAATAACATGCGCCTCAGAAACTCTAAAATCGTAAGACGGCGCAGTGAATACATCAGGAACATTGCTCTGAATTTTACTGTATTTCTCAAACAAGGGCAACGAACCCTGGGTCACAGCCTTCAGATTACAGCCAAAGCGGAGAGAAGCTGAAGCTGGTGCGTACAACCTTACTTGTCTCCTCCTCCTCCCTTCTGAGGTTGAGCCAGAGTTGGGAAGGCGTACATGAAAGTGCTGCTAAGTAACAAGAAGTTGCCGTCGAAACGCTGGCTGGCACGACACACCGTGTTCGAGGATTTTCCATTGATACAAAAGGCAAGCCTTTTCAGAAGTAGACTTTAGCTGTTAGGCGGAACTCGTGCTTCGAGTAGAAACTCCGCCATTTTCCTGTCTGCATTCTTAGGCGCTTCATTGTTGCCTGTCTTCTAATGAGGACAGCATCTAGGCAAGCAAGGCACAGTGTGCTTAAATACGGCCTTTGAGTATGACAACATGTGCACATTCGCATGCTTACAAAACGTGTTTTCTTATCCTTGCGAACTTTCATACAAATGATCAAACCTTCCTATCATACCGTGTTCTCCTCGTCACAATTGACTAGGTCCTTAGAAAGGGCCAGACCATCACTCTTGACGTCAGTAACGGCCGGATCAGGCGTGACACATGAGCGCGGCAGCATCACTAATCCTGGAATTAACCACGAACGAGGAGATAAGGAGAAAAAAACAGAGCAGCTTAAACCGGAACACTTATTAATTCATGGCAATTGCATGTGTGTAATGGGCCTAAGAAACGTTTCACCCTGGAACGCAGCTGGTTGTAAGTTGTAAACAAGGCACGCATAAAAATATTACAGCATATCCACGGAGTGAATGATGATGAGTGGGCGAAGTTCGGGAGGTTCATCGTAGATCGTGCCGAGTTCCGGATTAATTTAGTCAACGCGCACGCTACGAATCCCCATGGTTCAACTATGCACAAGTGAAATCTCCCACCGGCACTTCATTGCAAGTGAAGATCCAGTGCATATATATATATGGGTTGCCGGTGAACGCTTCTCCAACGCGAGCAGTCGGTATTTCTCAGTCAGGAAACTCGCTTGGAGACGCTGCCTGCGCCAACGTTGCCTCTCGCAGCTGAGGGCACGTTCTCCTTCTTTGCGAGCTGGTAGAGCGTTCCTCTAAGAAAGAGCGTTTGATGATTGATTGAGTGTGGTTCGGTTAGGAAAGGACGCTAATTTCTGCAGCCCATGTAGGGAGCACGGCTAAGCGTCCGTGGGGGTAGGGGAAAGGGTGTGAAAGAGATAGGGAGGAGAGAAAGGCCGTAGTGGAGGGCTCCGGAAATTTAGACCACCTGGGGTTCTTTAACGTGCACTGACAACGCACAGTACACGGGCCCCTGGCATTTTCGCCTCCATCGAAAATGCGACCGCCGCGGCCGGGATCGAACCCGCGTATTTTGGGTGGCAGCCGAGCACCGTAACCACTACACCACCGCGGCGGACGGTTTCCATAGCCAACGCGCGCCTTTCGCTCTCTCTCTCTCTCTCTCTCTCTCTCACACAAGACAGCAGAGGCACGCGCCGGGAGAGAGAGAGGCACGCGCCGGGAGGCACGCGCAGAGGGCGAGCGCGTGCCTCGGGGCACGCGGGTTACGCCTGACGCCTGACGCGTGACAAGGTTAGACTAAGAGGAGCTTCGCCCCTAAAATGCTGCATGACGCCCGCTCCGCTACAGCGACTCTACGCATTGTGGGGATGTGTACACTTGGTTGTAGTCAGTCGTCTAGGGCTCGCTAGAACAGCTAGCGGTCGATAATGCAGAGACGGTGAGGCATGATGCATGAGTTTAAATAGAGAGAGAGAAAGAGAAAAAAAGAACTTTCTAAATAAAAAAAAAAAAGAAGAAGAGGACGTCCGTCCCCGTGCTTGACATAATCTTCTTTCTGTCCGGGGAGCAACAGATAAAGTCCAGGCACACACCAAGCCCCTTGCCCTGGAAGCAGGCGCATCGCGGCGTCTCGCCCGAAAGGACGGCGGCTTTGCGGGTTCGCCCGTCAAAGTGTCACGACGGGAGCGCGCGCACACGCGCCGCAGCTCCCGAACTTTGTGAGATGCGCGCAATTTCGACACCGCCTCCTATCGTTCCCGCAGCGAGGCACAAAGCGCGCTGCCAGCTAAGCCGTGGGCACAGACGAGAGAGAGAGCGGCAGACCGCACGGGGAAGGGATCCACCGTGGAGCGACACACGGGGTCACATATCACACGTCAGTTTGCAGTCGACTGCGCCCCTGCGCTGCAAAGTAGATCGTGCGACGAGTGGAGCGCATCGGAGAATTTCTCCCCTGCCACATCGCCGACGGCAAATGAGATCTTATGGCCGAAGAACGCGAGAAGAAAAGCGCGGCGCTGTGTACGAAGGCGCATTTGCAAAACTCGCCCGCACAACTTTTCCTCGGGGCCCCGTCACTGCGCTTCCCTCTTATTTCCTTTCACACATCTTTGCTGCTCCCTCTTTAAGATTCCGTGTGCACTACGCAGATGTCGCCACTGCAGTAAACACTCGCACAAATATAACTTAGCATCGACCGCAGAAGCAAAATTTATGCATTTTCCGTCGAGTGCGATAGCGGAGAAAGCGGTGCCGCGAGATTTAGCGCGCTTATTTCTCTCTATCTCTCTCATTTTTTTCTTTCTTTTTTTTTTTGCGTGAAAAGCGTGAGAAGCTGAAATTACTATTTCAGGAAGTTTCTGCTCAAAGCTGACCGAGTGGTCTTTCTCTTCATTTTGTGGACGCTAGGTTGTCCAGCTTGGTGCTTATTTTCATTACGGTTTAACCAAGAACGTAAACATGTGTGCTGCCACTGAGTGTAATGAAAAGAAACACGCGCTTTATGCAATAGTAACAAGCAAATACGGGGACTAGCCAGCGGTACCCTGGCTATCATTAGGGTAAACTTGGAAAGCAAGAATATATAACAAATTTGGTCTTTTTTGCGAAGGAAGACGGCCAGGCCAAGCAGTGCTTCCGCAAAACGCGCCTTTACGTATTTCAATCCATAGCCGAACATACATACATACATACATACATACATACATACATACATACATACATACATACATACATACATACATACATACATACATACATACATACATACATGTACGGTTGTCTTGGTTTGTTTGAGTGGAAAGCCGTTATCCCTTTCCTGTGAGTCGCGCGGTTGTTTCGGTTGTTGCGGGGTGTGCCGTTATCACCTTCCGTTACGCGCAGCGCAGGCCGCGTATATCTTGCATGTTGCTTCGGGAACCATGTTGACCGTTCTTGAAACTTCGCATGCCTGACGAGCCCATTTGAGTGTCTTCTAGAATTTCAGAGATAGTGCGAGAACGCGTTATGATGCGTGTACAAAAGCCGGCGCCTTTCGCCGCTTGTCAGTATTTCCATCGACCGACGACTGTCCACACCGCTGTTGCTGTGCGGTGTGATTGGCTTTGTTTTGCTGGGCACAGGTTCTTCCAAGAAATAGTTCGCCTGACGTCGTCTTGAGTTATGCTGCTTTCAAATCGTCACGACCACGTGACATGTCGTAACAGCAAGTGGTAACGGCACTCGCCGCAAACAACCGAAACAAGCGCGCGTGTCACAGGAAAGCGATAACGGCTTTCCACTTAAACAAACCAAAACAATCGTACGTGTACGTACACGTTGTACGTATGTTCGGGTATTAATTGCTTTTTAATATGGCTTGTTTAGGAGAATCTCTTGTAAAGGAATGCACGGCCTAACTGATTATTCTGCATGCTGCAGTAGCTAGAATTTAGCTTTAATCCGGATATCAAGAAATTTCATTCAAGGTGGCCCAGCGGTTTTCCTCGGAGAACAATTTCTGCGTCCTACGTGTATCAGGTAGCTTCGCAGTTGATACCAAACTAAAGAGCTCCCTTTTCAACTGCGAAGAGATAACGAGGAAGTGAAAGGACATGGCATTTTAATCATTCGCAAGCCACAACATCACTGATGATTCATGTTAAGCTGCAGTCCGAAATGCAACTTGCACAGCATCGACGAAGGCACGCCTTTTACGGTCGTTTTGTTATTGCTGCTTCGATCGAAATTTTTGCATTACTGCTCCCCGCCTCTTGTAAGGGTACATACGCTTTCTCTCAATAAACTGTTCCGTTGTGAGTATGTGCGTGCCTTGTCCTGTCTTCTCTCACACAAGTTACCGAAAGAAGACAAACTCATGGAAACCGAGCACGCATGCACCCAAAGCGTTCCCTCGCGTACCCCACCTGTCGTTCACCGTAATCCTGCGTTCGCTACTGCTATTTACGCCCGTTTGTGAACGAACACTATTGGAAGTTGACCGGTGCGAGTGAGTCACCAAGTGACGTGAAATATTGGCGCATCGTACGGCGACAGGCAGCGGCAGCGCTGGGTCGTGGCCGTTGTGTCTTCGTGTCATCGGGAGCAGCCCACTGCCTCAGGTCGCATGCATTTTTGAGGCGGGTGCCATCTTTTTTTGACGGTGCCGTGCCGTGTCACGGGCTACATTCAATATTAAACCGCACTCTCGCCATTCTCTTCACCTCATTGGTTGACCGCCGCACTCTCTCTGCCCTCCCACTCGCGCTGTTGTTAAGGCAGCAGCCCCGTTTCGGCAACTTTCCCGCAAGACGCTCTCACTGTCGTGGAGAGGAAACGAGAGCCCCCGTTTAGCACCGTCGCTCCAACCGAACACACTACATCCTGCGTGCTTCCTTAAAAAAAAAAATGCAGTGACAAAACAACAACAACAACACTATAGCTGTTCCTCTCGCCTTAGGTCATACCGTGGGTCATACGCACACCGAGCACAATGTTGTCGAGCCAGTTACGGTCTACCCGTACTGCGAAGCAGTACCTTAGCGAGTGCTACCTAAGCGAACGGTGCCTTTGACCTACACGTCTTTACCAAGCTTACATACCAAAACCGCAATTAACGCTTCAAATTATCCGCATTCCACACAATGCGCATCTTCACACGTCGATCGCTAATTTAAGGTTTGACTTCATCCATTCGAGATAGGCCTTTTTGATAAATGGTTCTCAGCGAGGACCATTCCAGAGTTTTCAACACATGCGGCTTTCCGCAGAAGGGCTGCATCATTGAACAACGCTTTATGTACCCCACCAATCAAGAAAAGAACGGATCCGCCGGTAATGTGCGCATAAATAAATAAATAAATAAATAAATAAATAAATAAATAAATAAATAAATAAATAAATAAAGTGCACTTCAAGGAAGGCTGTGGGGACATTGGTAAAAGCTAGTTCCGAATTACCCGCTAAGTGATGCTTTATTAGAGTGCTTTGGCACGCAAAGCAATATCGTAATTACAACATTGGGAATAGAATATGGCAACGTAATTTGTGGCCCAAGCTGTGAATATTTTTGACAGCTCAAGGGCTGTACAAAGAGGGTTCGTTTGTCTCATGGTAACACCGTGGTTCTTAAGGGTGATGTCGAATATTTAATAAGGACTTGTGAATTTCTTTTTTGTTTTCGCGCTAATTAAACATAACAACTGCTACGGATACAGTGGCCCGGTACTTGGTCACCAGACGGTTTGAAGAAGGAAAAACGACGGCCCCACTGGACCTGCAGGGCCTCGTCTGCCCCTATAAGTGTTATCGCTATAAAATCGGGAATATGTTGAAAATCCCTCTGAGGCAATGTTCTTTGCATAAACACTTCTTTCGTAAGGTCATCTTCCCTAAAAAGGTTACAATGAAATGAGCTGTCTTTGAAGATGAGCATCCCAGCTTGCAGTCGTGACATCTTGACGATTTCGTTTTATTCCCTACAGCAATATCGTAGAACCTCCTCGAAGAAGAACACCACACACGTTTTGTGCAACCTCTTACTCCTGAATTACAGAAAGGGAGAAACAAATGATTACGACTGGTCAGCGCTAATGAATCAGATTGATCATGAAACAAGCTTTGTGTGCGTATTGTTTCATCGCACGTAGCAGACTGTTTTTCGATGTGGTCCTACACGCACAGACCACTTCAGAGGTGACGAAATCTAAGTTAGGATTTTTAGACGCAGAGTTCGATTTGGAATGTGTACTGTAACATAACATAAAGACTTACATTAGACGGCAATTGTTTCCGCGGTATGATCCACAGCTTGCGAAACCATGCAGCAAATCTGAAAACTGAGTCTCTTTTGGCGATCTTGTAAATAGATGTATCGGTTAGCTAGTAGTGCGCGCATCCTCTACCACTACTCCCTTTTCCATCTATTACTGCAAGTAAACGTTTCACATCTTTTCACATCTTTTGTCCACTTCCGCTCTTTTTTACGATGAAAAGAAGCACGAATGCAATTTTTATTGTACATTTGATGAAAGCGCTGAAAAATAAAAAAAATAAAAGCGACTCCGTCCAACGATGCCGAAACAATCGAAAACACCAGACCGGTTGAAATTGCCCCCGGATCCTCAACTTTCAAGTACATCGTAGGCCGGACAGACTGGCCCCATCTCCTTGCGCGGTCATGCGATCGTATATCCTATTTCCGGCGGGGTATAACAGTCGAACGTATTTTCGCGCGCCCAGTTCGCGACTCTTCGACACCGTACGCGTGTGTTCAAATAGGACTCGGCCTTACTCAATAGCTGTTCCCTTCTCGTCTTCGATATTAGGACCCCGAGGCGACGTCTCCAATAGCCTCCCTTAGGAACACACCAGTTTGTAGTTTCCGTTTCCCTGTTGCCATGCTCGTCGCCCAGCGGAAATTCTTTGTAGCCGTAGGGGCTACCGTCAGTCGTGCCTTAGCTCGATACTTTCTCACGAGACGATGTAATCATTCCTCGGTGTTGTCTGACAACTACTCCAGCTGTTTCGTTTCCCTTGATCGTCGAGTGCACGCTGCCTTGGCGAGCCCGTGTCGTCGCAATGTCATAAAAGTTAGAAACAGTAGATATTGCCGCACAGCTGTCCTGATTAGAGCTAGGCGCGAAGATCGCCATGCGGTCTTATATGCATACAAGGTCGCTCACACTCTTCGCCTTCTATCTATGCGGATGAACATGCGGGAATGGTTCTTATCCTGACTGCATGCATTTGTACCGGCCCCGCCACGGTGGTCTAGTGGTTATGGCACTCGGCTGCTGGTCCGAAGGTCGCGGGATCGAATCGTGGCCACGGCGGCTGCATTTCGATGGAAGCGGAACGTTGAGGCCCGTGTGCTGTGCGAGGTCAGTGCGTAAAAGGGAAAATTAGCATCCACAAGTTTGTAGCACAAGGCTATATGCGCTGCAGAAAACTTTCATAATGGGTTCACTACAATAGACTTGTGGTCTGCGTATACCTAATCCACACAAAAATAATTCTGTGAATGAAATTTTCGCTCGGCATCGCTCAGGCGACGTGTAAGCGGTGCGGTCGACTTACATGAATATTGCGTTCTGCATGTATACGAACAAGGCCTGTTTTGCTGAAGGATATCAAGTGTGGGTATCCATGTGTCTGCCCATTGCCTTACAGCCAAAAAAAAAAAGCATACATTATTCATCCAAATTCGAAAAATAACAACATGCGTAATTACACGCGTATCATGTTTCGTACACCAGTATACCACGCAAAAAAAAAAAAAATACAAGAACTACCAGCAGGAGCAGAGGAAGCCGCATCGATGACCACCTGTCGCGTTCCCTCGCTAAATAACTGTTGGGGCATATGAACGCTCCGAATACGCTCGTCTCTTACAGCAAGACCGACCACGGCGGCGCAGTAAAGAGCCACCGGTTCGTTGCTGCGACGTCTTTCACCATCTCGGTCCGATTCCATCAGTCCACAGCTGGGGCTCCCGTGAGCATCGGGATTGCCGGTTGCGAAGCAACCACTGCCGGCGCAGCGAACGCCCAACGGGACAAGCCGCAGACGGCGGAATAACAGTGGGCCGCCGCCGCCGCTTGGGGACGCAATCAAAGTGCCGTTAAGCCTGCCCCAGGCGTCCCTGGCTGCGCCGAGGGCCAAGCTCTGCATCTTCATCCGCTATGGCGGCCATCAAACTGTGATCTAGTCGGCGAGCAAAGCAAACAGAACTTCTCAGATCCCTGGGAGTTTTCTTTCTCCTTTTTTTTTTCTTCGGCGTGTTCGGTTGTGTGGGGACATATTTTTTTTCTCTTCTTATTACCCCTTGAGAGTTTCAAAATACCTTTCGAGTAAAGGAAATTAAAAAAAAAACTACGGACAGAGAGAATTAGGCTTTACTTTCGTGGTGTGGTGAAAAAGGCCGAAAGTTTGGTTGTCGACTTGCTGGATGAATACGACGGCCACCAGAGATGTGTGTTTGTGCCGCAGCCGGCTCAGAAGGACTGTTTACTTCTTCAGTCAAAATTGAAATGTAGCTTTTGCTTCCTTACGGCGTAGCTGAGTATGACAGCCGACGACGAAGTGCACTTGATTTCATGCGCGTGGAACTTATTATGGAAACTTTAAATTACGTTCTTAAGAAAGCTGCTTCAATAATAATAATAATAATAATAATAATAATAATAATAATAATAATAATAATAATAATAATAATAATAATAATAATAATAATAATAATAATAAACGCAGCCAACACGCCCGGCTTTATTTTCTTAGTTTTGCATTCTCCTCGAATGCGTGTGACTGATAACGTCGACTACTTTTGAAACGTCGCGCACGCTCTACCAGGAGCGGGAGCGCAGCATTAGGCGGCTGTCGACAATACCTGTTTGATGGTTATACGTTTCAAATGACCAATTACGCTTTAAGACTGGTGGCACAAGGTTTTTATGCCCCGTTACTCAAGATTGGCCCAAAGCCTGCAATTTTCCCACACGACAAGTGAGAGCGTGGTCACATTTTCCGCGCTACTTTTCCGCTAACGAAAGCCCAACGACTCGTATTACTAGTGGAGATTTGTGATTATTGTCAGTGCACAGCTACTCGACTGGTATGCCTCCAGTTCACTACAGGTGACAGCCACAGGGAGCTTTCACACCGATGGCCCTAATGTGAAGTGGCAGTAAGGATGGAGTTAAGCGGGGACCTGCTTTTTTTAACGCGATAGCGTTAGAGAGCTCGTTTCGCAGAAATACCGCCGTCGGTGTCGGCGTCTCTCCGTGAGCGAAAAATCGTCCGTGACCGAAAATTTGAGAAAGATGCAAACAAAATAAACAATACAAATCTTCGGTCCCATTGAGCATCGAACCCGGGCCGTTTGCGTGGCAAGCAGGTGTCCTACCACAAAGCCACGATGTTAATTGGAACTGCCTCGGAAAAAACACCACATAAATGTCATGTAGTGGAAGGAGTCTCCTTAACGTATTTTGTTCGGCAGGTGTCACGACGAAAGTGAGCCCATTCGGAGATTTTTAGGCTCATTCGGCGATTTGTAGGAGGAATAAACTTTACTGAGCATATCAAGCAAACATCAAACATTAGATAATGTGCTGCCATCTGTGAGACATTGTGAAAAACATGTCTCGACTACCATAGCCTCCGAGACGGCGGGCGCGCCCGCAATCTCGGAGGCCATGAGACTACACCAGAGCCTATATGGTTCCGCCGTTCTAGGACAGGGAACATGTCATATCAAGCAAACAGCAAATATTAGATAATGTGCTGTTTGCCATTTCACCGACCATAAGGCGATGCTTGTTGCGGTTGGCCGGAAGAGGTCTCTGTCACAAAATAGTGCCTATTTCGAAGTAAAACCCGGCGTCGAAAGGCCAAAACAACAAGAAAAACGGCGCCCGGTGGAGGCGCCGAAGGTCACGCCGCGTCTCCAAAAGGGGAGAATGTTGTAGAAGCTTTCTTATCGCGGCGAGCGCGCGCGCGGTACAGACGTAAGGAGAGAGAGGAGGCGGAGAGTACACACCGACGCTCCTCGCGCAGTGAAAGAGAGAAAGAGGCGCCGCCCCAAGGGAGAAGGTCCGAGAATGGGCGAGAAGGTTCCCAACTGTGTGTGTGCTTTGAGTCACGTGGGCCGCACCGAACCTTCTAGCACTGCTTCCCAGGGCTATAAAACCAGTCGGACACGAGCCGCAGGAAGAGAGAGAGTGTAGAAGAGTTGAAAGTAAAAAGAAGAAGCAAGAAGTCGTGCGTGACTCAGTCGCCGTTCGACGAGCCAGCTGACAAGCCACCTGCAAGCTTCGAACTGAGAAGACGCCGAGTGTCTTGGTGAATAGGACTCTTTGTGTTTTGTTCTTTGTTGCAGTGCATGAGCTTGTTCGTGTTGGTTGGCCTTGTGTACCTTTGCAATCCATCTGTGTTTGAGTTTGCGAAAGCCGTGTTTGTGTACGTTTCGTGTAACTGCCTATTTGATGAGAATATATTTGTTCGATGAGAATATATTTGTTTTGTTTGATCACCCTTGGCTCTGACTCGGTCTTTAAACCACGGCTGGCGTTTTGCTAGTGTGCTAAAGGGGACCAAAAATCTTATTGTCCAAGCTTTCGTGGGATTATTTCCGGGGGATTAATAACTTAGTCCTTGGGATCTTTTCCGGCGATTGCGTCCCGTACTTCACAGCACTGGTTTGGTGGCAGTCTCCAGAAGAACAAATCGAACAGCTGCCAGGTAGTTAATGCAAGAAGGACGACAGAATGTGACCATTTACGAATGAAAGTGTCACACCTACGCGCAGTTCATAATACAGGACCATGTGGCTACATCACTGTACAATATTTTCATGAAGTTAATATCAAAGTGCTCTTAAATAGATCGAAAACCTCTACCATTACTATAGATATGTTGCGCGCGCGCGTGTGTGTGCATGTGTCTGTGCGTGTGTGTGTGTGTAACAACACACATCAATAAGTATGCACTGAGTGGTTGAAGTGCACACTAGGGGCCGGATTTCGCTATCGCGTTCAACTCTTAAAGGCGAAGCTTAAGGGTCCTCCCAATTTTTTTTTTCGTGGTATAGATTACTGGCAGCTTTCAGAGATATGCTACAAAGAATAATTGTACAGACGAGACAGACATAAACGTAAAGGAAAATCAGCTTAGTTGACGCGGGAATATCTCCAGTCGGCTGTCCCCATACGGGGGAAAGGAACGGCGAAGAATGAAGGGACAAACAAATATTGTAAGACGATAAGAGTGTATTAGGACACTACAAAATCACCACGATTACGAAATGTACAAGTTTTACAGAAAAGCATTACCAAAATGCAGTCACATTTGTGCCGTCCAAACGTACGGCTTTTTTGCGCCGTTGAGAATATTTTTGTGCGATTATCGATCGCATATATGATAACATGAAAAAAGTCGCAGACTTGTTTCTTGTTATCGGGAGGACGCTCCCTTCGGGTACCCTTTTCGACGCGCCTGCTACGATAGCTCAGCGGCTAAGGTGTCGCATTCCTAAGCGCGCCGCTTCGACTGCAAACCATGACGGCTGCACTCAGATGGCAGCGTAATGCAAAAGCACCCGTGTGGTTAGAGATGGGAACCCCGGATCGCCGTAATTGATCTGGAGTACCCGGACACGGTGCATAATCATACTTTGGAGTTGACACGTAAACCACATTTAGTGTTCGTTCCTTCCTTCATACATGTGTTAACGAGAAAAACAATAATCAGACACACGGACCAGAAAACAGGTAAATGCATCCACATAAGGTTAATAAAAAGAACCATACAGATGCTCCCATAATACAAGGAAGCGACGCGATAGCTCACCTTGTATTGCACGTTGTAAGTCTTGCATTGTTTTGTTTGGTACCAATAGGAATGGACATTCATTCCAGTAAGCGAACAATCTGTTTCAGAGCAAACTTTTTCTCTTTTACAATTAATCACCATCGTCTTCCTTTGCGAAAGTGAAACAAGCGGAGAGCAATGGATAACGTTAGCCCCTCGCGCACATTTTAACGTTAGCTTCAATGAAATTGTTCCACTCCAAGTACGGTGTGGAGGCGAAAATGCCAGAGGCCCGTGTACTGTGCGTTGTCAGTGCACGTTAATGAACCCCAGGTGGTCTAAATTTCCGGAGCCCTCCACTACGGCCTTTCTCTCTCTATCTCTTTCACTCCCTTTCCCCCACGGACACTTAGCCGTGCTCCCTACATGGGCTGCAGAAATTAGCCTCCTTTCCTAACCGAACCACAATCATCATCAAGTACGGTGTGCAACTACATGTTGCAGGAGCGTGGATGGATGGATGGATGGAAAACTTTATTGTGGTTCTGCAAGGCGCGTGTCAGCGCGCAGCGGGCGACTCCCACGTCGGGACCGTCAGGCCAAGCCTGCCGGCCGCTCCGCGGGCCTGCTGGACGGCCCAGCAGGCCCGTGGAGTCACCAAATAATTACTGATGAGGGAAATTACCGCATTCTCTAAGCCCATTGCCTTTTTGTATCGACAGCACCATGTATGTGGCCCCGCCACAGCGGTCTAGCGGCTGCGACACTCGGCTGCTCATCCAAAGGTCGCGGGATGGAATTCCAGCTGCGGCGGCTGCATTTCCATGGAGACGAAATGGTGAAGCTTGTGTACCGTGCGATGTCAGTGCACAGTAGACGAGGTGCTTGAAATTTCCGAAGCACTCCACTGCGCCGTCTCTCAATATCATATAATGGTTTCGGTACGTAGAACGGCAAAACTATTATTATTATTATTATTATTATTATTATTATTATTATTATTATTATTATTATTATTATTCAGACTAGTTACATCATCCGCAATCAGCGATACAGATGATTATTAGCGTTCTAGGTATCATTCGGACGTGCCACTCGTCTTTCATTTATAGCGGAGCAGCCATGACGAAGCTAGAGCAAGAACACTTGTTGTTTCAACCGTTTTTCAACGTCAACACGCTATGTGATCACTTTATTGGCTATTGGTGTCGTCTAAATTCAGTTTCGATATTCAGTAGAAACCCACAAACCCAGGAATACACTATTCTGAGATGCATATTACAGGATGGAGTATATCCGCGCTGATTCTTTATAAGGTATTTTCTGCTGTCAGTAATAATCACGGTTACCTTCCATGAAGTCGCCAATCTTAAATGCGACAGCTAAGATTTGGTAGCCCGAGTGCGTAGCCTGTTCTTCCCTCCTCAAGTAAAAACCTTCTCTGAATCGCACTGAGCCACTCTTTCCGTGAGAAACTGTAAACAATGCCACCGGAGTATGTGAGGCGGGCGCGAGCGAGCACACGCACATACTCCGGCGGCAATAGAAAGAGGCTGCTTTCATAATGTCTTTCGGAGAGGTGCAACTATTGATCTTTGTGTTACTGCAGACTGAAAAGACGGGGTGTTCATTTGGGATGTTCCGCAAAATGACCTGGAAAACATATCGACACTAAATAAAGTGGGCCCTTGTGACGATGCAGTCAGCACTGAGTATTATTTATTAGGCCTGGATGACGCGGCGAACTGGATGTGCCCAAAGCACAGCTCAGACTCAAGGTGACAAGGCACAATCGATGATGAAGAAACCTATGTGTTGGCGATTGTGCCCAAATGAAAAAGAAGAGCCTACTCAGCACCCACACTTATGCCATGCAGGCTATTTGTCAAATAAGGACGCCCGCTTCGCTTCATCTCTCCCACATTACACCATACTTTCTTTTTTCTGGAATGTATATATAGTCGTGTGATTGCATCCTGATATTTCGAAACCTACGAAATCACTTTCACGGAAAACAAGAGTGTACGTGTGCGGTGTGCGAGCAGCGCCAGAGGAATATATCCGAAACATGCTTTTGCATACGTGAACATCATGGGCGCATTTGTCGAGAATTTTACTGATTTCTGTCTATCTCTCAAGCACTACACAAAGAGGCAAAGGTCGAGTGGCTCAAGTCCAGCGCTAGAATTTCCGTCTATGGCCAGTGGGTGCCATGCACACTAAAAATTAAGGCTAGGAAAGTAAGGTCATGCCAGATATCGTTGTAAAACATTACATCGCTGTCATGTAATCACATTACTTTTGAATCATAGGTATATTATTACACGTAGGAAATCTGTGATCGCACGCATACGTTTATTAGGTCTGTTTGTGCCTAGAAGCTCTGTGCTTTCGATGACAGCAGCAAGGTATGCAATGCGCTGCTATAGGTCTGCCATAGTCGATGCTATGTATGGATACAATGGATGTACGCTTCTACGCAAGTTTGCGCACGCAACGGGCATGTCGTACACATTCAACAAGCAATATGAGATCTCGCATGCTCGTCACACGACCAGCTTGTCTCACTGCTACTCCACCGGTTTGCCTATGTACGTGCCCACAGCATACTGGTCAAAAAAGAGCGAGAGTCCACAGACGGACGCTCGTAGTACGGTAAACCGGAAGCTTTACTTGCGCACTCTGAACATCTTTGGCGATTTGTAATTACGTATGCATAAAGGCAAATAAAAAACTTTAGAAAGAAAGCTTTTGTTTCGCGCTTCACTGTCAACAGCGTCGTACCACTTTTCTTCCTCGTTTGGATCAGCCAGGCGAAAGTTAAGCAGAACAGGAAGGAGCGCACAATGTCTAGGGCAGAATTCAGCCGCCCATGATGAGCTCAGGGAATCGCTCGATCCCTTTTGTCCCACTGTGAGGGTAAAAGTAGCTGTCGGAAAAGAAAAAGAAAGAAGATCGTACAGCTCTCGTCGAGGTCCAGAGACCCAGGTCTCGGCAGAAAGGTGCCGCAGAGGATGGCAACAACATCCTTTGAGGCGTTAAGAGCCACGGCACCGTAAAGAAGGAGGCAGGCAAAGCGGGCACTCGCGTCGGTGAGGGCTCTCGGGAGATCCGCGAGAAGGAGGGGCCGGCCTTCACAAGCAGGCACGCCGTCCTCCTGCTGCGCTCGCGGTGAAGCACTCGAGGCAAACAGCGCCACTGCGCCACGCGGCAGCAAACGCCGAGCGGCCCGTAGGTCAACAAAGAAGAGACCACTTGAGCCCGGGGCCGTGCAAGAGGGCGAGCGCAAGAAACGGCGCTCGCTGAGTCCACAAGGGTGCGGCGCCAAAGGCGCGATTCGTTAAAGGCGTCCGCGCGTGAAGTCGCAGCCCAGCGGCCAAGTTGGCTGGGCACCCCGAGCACATCGTAATATTTTTCTTTTTTCTCCTGAATAGCTAAAGGCCCCACCAGAGCCTTGACCAATCACGTTAATATGAAGAAAGAAGCAAGACACTTCACTAAAGCTGGAAGGATGAGTCCGACTCTGAGAATGTGCAAAGAAGCTGCACTTTCAGAATCGGGACACCTGTTCCCAGGCGTATTCGGCTCCTGGATGCGTGACCGCGAGTATACGTCGCGTAATGGACGGAGAGATGGCCTGCGGAATGCTCCTTTGTCACGAATGCATGCAGAAAGAAAATGTATTCAACCCAGGAAAAAAAATCGAGAAGCCGATGCTCTTTTTTTTTTTGTATTTAAAACAATATTAAATGGTAAGCATTTCTTGCTCACCGTAAAGTGTTCCGTGTATTTCACGACAATAATCATAATTATTTTTGGCCCCCAAGAGTGCGCATGCACTTCTGTGCGATGTCAAGTGTGCGTCAAGTCATCCTGTGCCAAGCGTCTCGCAAAAGTGTGCGTTGGTGCATAGCTATGCGTTAGTGCATGGCGTCCTCTCATGACACGAAGCTATGCAGAAATTATGGGAAGAGTTGAACTCGATAGCGATGCTTGGACCCGTTCTCATCGCTCTCTCTTCCCCTTGCCATGCTCTTCAGTCGCCTAGCCACGCAATGTCACGACACCGCTTGGCAGAAAGTGCGACCTACTTGCGTTCCTGCGCGGCTTCTCTCATCATCTTGCGTCATTTGACATAGATGCGCCATCAAGCCTCGCCGATGAACATGGCACCATTATAAATGATATTTGAGCTAGTTGGTAACGGTTCATCCTTAGGACATACCTGCGCGTCTTCTTCTTTGCCCTTGTCTCGTGTAACGCTGCACCTGCCGACACCGCCGACACCGGGATTGCTGCAGTGTATATAGTACAGCAGAGGTGTCGGACGGCGTCAAGCCGGGGCCACACGTGGCGCGTCTGCCACAGTCAGTGGATCGACGCGAACGTCTTTACACGGAGCTCGGTGCGAAACATTGAGAAGCCTTCGGAGGTCATCGCTGTGCTTTAGGAGGCGTTTTTACACTGAGCTCGGTGCAAAACTTTGGGAAACCTTCGCTGTTTCGTAGTGCATTGCGAGCCGAAGCCCCGGACCTTGACGAAACGCGGGTGTGCCGGAGACAAACCAGCCAAGCGCCCACCAGCTTCGCTAGCCTTGCACCACTAGTGGAAGCTTCACTTCACACAGTGAGGCAGGCTAGTTGCGGGCAGTCCTGCAGATGACACTTTTGGGTACGAAAGGATGGTACGGCAAACAGTGTCGTGTGCTTTCTTTTCCTCTACACGTATCCCGGCATCTCCTTTCGGTGGCTGTAGTCGAGCCTCACCTTGCTTAATGAGCCAGTTAAATTTAGGCCCGTGTGTGCGTTCCTTTCACCCAGAGGTGGCTGGTTTTCTTGTTCCAAGCAGCCAAGGCAATAAGAAGACAGGGCATTGGCTACTTGTGAAATGATCTTAAAATTAAGCCATACAGGTATCTTCCGTTTGGTCTTTGGTAAAACACGTTAAATTACAGTCAACTGGAAGCAAGCAAAAATGAGTGAGGTTTAACTTCTTTCAACCTGGTTACCCCGAGTAAAAGGCAAGCTTTGCTTCTCTACAACGTGCTAATCCCGACTCCCTTTGCTCCAGCGTTTCAGCAGGCAACTTTGACATCTCGAAGCCTGCCCCGTAGTTAAATCTACTGGGTGACTGGACTCAGCCAGTCGCTCGCGCAGTAGCACACGCGCAGATGGCACGATCGGCCTGGCACCCGCAAAGACACCGAGCGAACAAGCACCGGCGAAGTAGCGTAAAAGGATCGCCTAGTGACATGGTACCTCGGCGAGAGGACGCCAAGCTAGTATGGCTGCGATGCCTCCCCACAGCGGACCAGGAGGCGTGACGGCACATTGCTCGAGTGTCCATTTATTGAGGTGATTGCGATATTTTGTATGTCAACGTAACAAACATTACCAGGATTGGATATGCGGTAAAATCGAAAATTAGCCCAGCCGCAACACTGACGCTCTGTTGGCATGAGCCATGAGACATAAATAATGCTGGATTGCCTTGCTATGTGCTAGAATGGAGTTTTGATAGACAAAAGGCGTGATTCTTTCCTTTTCTTTGTTTTTTTTTGCCATTTTATTTTGCAGTATCATTATTCCGATCTTCTGCTGGGGGTAGACAACCGTAACCGCACCATTAGGAACCGTGATGCTTAGCGATAAGTGAAAGGATGCTTCGAAGCGATCAACATTCGGAGGACATGGGCTGCTTCAGATGACGTGTAAACATCGGCTGCGAGGTTGTCAGAGACTTCTGTCGCCTTCAGGCCACGAGTCCCTCAGGGTGCGAGCGAAGAGCACGAATTTCGGTCGAAACAGGGGTCAATGATCCTTGTTGAGAGGTTGTTTCGCGGTTCAGATCTCCTTGACTTAGCAAAAACTGTTCACTCAGGGACGTAGTTATAAGTTCCCGAAAAGGAAACGTCGGTGTAGAATGCGTTATTCCAAGGGTCTTCGTGAGACATTGACGAATTAATGAATACATTTTCCGAAATGTTCCGCTTAGCGTCATTCCTTCTGTGTCCAGACAAACAGAGAGAGAGAGAGAGAGAGAAATGTGCCTTATTTTAGGCGCATACAAAGCTTTCTGGTCGTTCCCCCGGTGGATAGCCTGCTTCGAGCAGGAGACCATGTCATGTGACCACATGCCTCGCCCCGTTGACTAGTGGCCACTGGTCATCAGGATTAACGTGGGCTGGGAGTGGGGTAATAAGGAGGATGTCAGTGTTTTGGTCACACTGCGATGCCTTTAGGTACTGGATGTCTGGCTTGTGGCGGAAAACGGTGTCGTACTCACACATCGTAGGGTGGATGGGGGCGCATTGCGTTCCGTGTGAAAAAAATCTCTGAAGAGCTGGTGCTTGGCAAGTAGGCCCTTATTCATGTATGGTTTTCTTGTATTGTTGCGAGTAGGCCGCAATATTGCATGGCTGAATTAATAATTTTTCTAGAGAGTTCACGAAAAAACAAAGCATGCGCCTATCTCAGCAACTGATGCATCAAAAACAGTGAAGCTGTGTATAATCACATGTCACAGATCACGCCAGCGACGTCAGGGGAAGCCGAAGAAGAAGAAGAAGCGCGCGTGCAATAGAGCAAAAGAGTGGCATATCAGCCACGCCACATCTCCCATGTCTTGCGTCACACGCATACGAATGTTCGTACCTTTAGAAAAGACTCAGATTCCCTTTGCGTATCTTCTTCTTTTTTACTTTTTTGGTGATTCATTACTGGCGTCCCGGTCATATGACCCCGTCGTTCGTCCCAATTAGTTGCGTTTTTCCACCCCGTTCGTCAGTTATTCTCTGCCCCAAGTTGTACAGTGGGAACCTAAACTCCAACTTGTAGCCAGTGCAACGGGGCAAAAAAGAAAAAGAACCACGAATAATGATTTCTAGCGGAACAAAAAAAGAAGGGTGGGCGGGAAGAGTCCTCGGAGTGGTTGCTCTATGCACGAGACAGGTATGCACAAGGTAAGTCTTACGTTGGAATAATTGATTACTATACCGTACAAAAAATGGAAAAAATTAATGAGTGGCGCTGTAACGCAGGTTGTATTGACGGCTTTCCCTCGATCGACACTTCACAGCAAAAACTCCCACCGCGTGCGATCGGCTCTCGCCGTTGTCGCACAGCAACGGACGTCGTGGTTCTTCCACTGCAAAATGTAGAACTGGTAATCCGTGGACTTGTGGGTGGTTAAGAACAAAACCAGGCATAAATGAGAATAATTGGGCAACAGCAGGACACACCAACGCTGTGCATCTCCGAATTTAAAATATGTAGTTTAAGCCGCTTAATTTCCAACGCTGCCGCTGCTTTTGTGGCAAGCATTGTAACAAAAATGAAACAAGTCGCTCATTTCCAGCCGTCTCATCAGCACAACCTATAAGGCTATATACAGTACAACGCAAAACTGCTTTAATAGCAGGTATTACCCAGGGCCCAGTTCTCGACAGCTGCTAAATGACGTTAATTCTCAACTCGAGTAACTAGTGCGCCGGAGGTGCTCCGCTAGAGTTCCGCGCCACCTGGCGCAGCGTAACGCTCGGAAGGCAGAAACAAGGGCGGCCTTTACGAAAGGGCGTTAATTTATGGTATCTCAGTTACGCCATCACTGCGCCTCGTGTCGCAGGGGTGCCGAAGAAAAATGCTCACCTCTCTCCACGCCCTACGCTCCCGTAGTTCTTTCCTCTTTTTTTTTTCATAGACGAAAATTATCTATGAAACAACTCATGTAGGTTTGCTACTTTTGTTTTGCATCCTTACACTGACATCTTTTAAACCCTGAAGTTAGCTGATATAATGAGTTTGTGAGGCAAACAAAAATATTGTTGTTGTTATGTGGGGTGTAACGTCCCAAAACCAGCTCTGATTATGAGAGACGCCGTAGTGGAGGGCTCCGGAAATTTCGACCACGTGGGGTTCTTGAACGTGCACTGACATCGCACAGCACACGGGCCTCAACATTTCGCCTCCATCGAAATGCAGCCGCCGCGGCCGGGAATCGATCCCGCGACCCTCGGATCAGCAGCCGAGTACCATAGCCACTAGACCACCGTGGCGGGGCGCAAACAAAAATATGATTTCATATATGCAGCTAGATCAGAGAGAGAGAGAGAGAGAGATGATTTACAGCCCTGTTCTTATCTTATCATTTGCATTTTTGGTTGTTGACGCTCAGCTGCCGTGACCGGCTAATAAACGACACGTTGCACGATTTCCAACACTGCATCCCCACGCAGCTGTAGTGTACGGAGCTTTTTCATTGTTTCCGTACCAGCAACGCTTCCGTAACAACATGAAGGTGATCACGCTGACGCGGTCTAGGATAAGCAAGCACGGCTGCATCTTACGCCCATGCGTAAGACGAACGCGCACTCGCGTACGAACGCCATTCGTGAGTTTTCCTCCGAGAAGAAGGACGCGTCTCTCAGCGCACGCGCAACCAGCAGCCACTCTGAATGCGAGCAGCGCTATAGGTCTTGATCGGGTGCAACGTCGGCGAGGGTGCGAGCGAGCGGCGCCGGTCCTGCCAGTGCCTGCTCCACCGCGTTCCGCCCGGATGGCCAGATGCAAGGCGCACCGGCTGCCGGCGAGAAGACCGGCGGCGGTAAACAGCGCGTGAGAAGGGGGGAGAAGCAAAATCTTTAATTAAATGAGGCCATGCATAAAATTGCGCGCGCCACTACGCCCGCGCACGAGGCCCACGCGCACATACAACACTGCCTTCTTTCTTTCGTCCGTTCTCTGGTGGTGGGTTGATTCGCCCCGCCGGAGCGGGGCCCTTTTCGTTCGCGAATTATTCTCTCTTTCGCCTTTTGCCGGCCGCCTTTGTCTCTCTTCTTGAAACCTGTTTACCTCGTTTTATTGCCGGCATTATTCCTCGTTCGCCTCCGCGTTTTCGCTCCTTTTGAATCGTGCCGACGTATACGCCTTGGTCGTGCATCTCGGTCCGGTGCCCCTACCTCCCAGACGACGCTTGCCCTGTCGGGTATTTTTCGCGATAAAAATAAAAAGAACGGCACCACGAAGGCGGCGTGGAGGAAAAAGGAGGCACCCGCATCATTCGCCTTCCCCCCATCCGTAAGCGCAGGAAGTAAAAAGGACGGAATGAGATCTCGTACTACGACTCCGTTTGAGTCTGTCGTAAAACAGAGGCGCCGCACGCGTGCCTCGTTCCCCCGCTGCGCTGACTACTCTAGCGGCACCGCACAAAAATCATCGTCAAACGGCATGTAGCGATGCAGCGTTCAGCGACAGCGGGCCACCAACACAGATACGGGCTGCGGAGAGGACCGAATCAGAGACGGGGTCACCCAAGTAATTTGCGTCTTTGTTTCTTTCCTTCTTTTTCTTTTTTACTTATCGGCGGAAGCATAAGAAGGAGAGGAAGATACTATTATTTGACGACAGCGCTTCTAGAGAATGCTTGATAGATGCCACGTTCAGCCATGTTGCCGCAGTAACTCATGTTTTTGATCACTTTGTACTTCACCGCCAGAGCGCCATAAATGTAAGCTGAATAACGTCCGTCGTTAGCTGTGACCCGAACTTGTGCGCAGCACCGCAGTGCTGAGCGGGGACAGGTGGAACACGCATTTTCCGTGAATGCGGATTGCTCGGGGACACGCATTTGCAACGCTGTTGCCTGCAGCTGGGAAACGGTTGTAAATATCAAGTAGCGGACGTGCTCCAATGATGGCGCTTACTTAGAAGATTAAACCCGGAGGCTTAATCTTTTACATCTTAGAGTTCTAATACCGCGACATGATAATGTGACTAAACGTAGTTTAGCCCCTTACGACGTTTAGTCGAAAGCCTTTGGTATGATTTCGGCAACTCGGAGTTGCTTAACAGGTGATGAGCTAGCTGGTGTGCCACGGTGCTTGTGAAGCGGCACATTTGAAACAGAGACGCGTCTGGGCACACGCAAAAAAAGTACATACACCAGCGCTCGTGTATTTCTTTTATCTTGTGTGTGGGAATTGTTTAAGTGCGTTGCTGAGGCTGCATAATTTGAAGTTCCTTTAAACATTACAGACAAAATTCGCAATCAAATCAGTTTGAGATTGATATATGCGTGCACATTATCTGCAAGATGCTAGCAGTAAATATACCCTATAGAACATATTCAAAACCGGCATTAACATGTGTGCTACGGAAATGAGCGCGAAGTGTAGCCCCTAGCAACGGGAAGGCCAACTTGGCTCGTATGGAACCAAACAACAACCGCTAACGTGAGGAGATCTCCGGGTTCGTGGCTGAAGTGCTCATCACCGATGAAAATGGTGAGAAGGACATTGAAAGGAAACCGAGTCACCCAGCAAGCGTAGAAGACGGGCTGTCAACGTGACGCTCACGCGCGCGCGTTACCATGCGCGGCACACGTCACAATCTTGTGTGACCATGTGAGCTGCTGTGCCTGCACTGAAAGCTCCCTTTATAGTTTCTCCTCGAAAAGGAGACTGCGACTTTGGCGTTACAAGCTCCAAATATTAACCGCTATCCGATGGAGGAAACTATCTTTCCAGAGAGAGAGAAAGGAGAAGGAAAGACAGGGAGGTTATGTTTCCAGTCTTTATAAATTGGTCATTAGCTACTCCTTGCAGCATAAAAAAATTAATATATGCATTTTTTGTCAGCAAAAGGAAACAAAGAAAAGAAAGCATGTTCTTCCTTTTTCCCCTGCACTCTTTAAAGGAGCACGCAAACCTGAGCACACCGGCATTTTTCTTTTTTATTTTGCATTTCGGCCCCATCGGAATGCGGTGACCATAGCCTAGAATTGAACTTGCGTCCTGGGGCATAGCTTCGCAGCGCTTTGGCCCCTAACTCGTTTAACACGTATTTAGCAAGGCATGATTAATGCTGAAAAGGAATGCATACTGTACTCAGAAAAATCTGAGGATTCGTCTAGTGCTCAATCAAACGAGCATTACGCTTTATTGTAATCCTGCACGGAGCCGCAGTTATTGTAATATCAGAAGAATGAATAAACGTAACACCTTTTTTTGCCAAGGTCGATTTCCAAATTTTTGTGATTATTCTTTTCGGGTATCCTAGTCCGTGAATATAAGCAATACTTGATCTCCAAAATTCCTTGTATATAGTAGGAGGCCTGTAAGCATCGATCTGGTTGTTATTTGAACATTTTGTATGGCCTTAGTTGTGTGTTTGTTGTGGACAAGGCTGATATGTTGAGCATCGAAGTTTGCACTCTAATAACGACGAGAGCACCACGTCTTCTGCCCTAGCCTGCTTTCGCGCCTTGTAGGCCACAATGCTTCGGCGCGGACGGTGCAGACGAAGGATTCGTTCACCGAAAAGAGTGGTCCTCTTCTCAGAGGACCGCCTGTGGGCCTCCCACAATTTTGTATCCGCGTTCCAAAAGAATGTTTCCTTCTAGTGCTTTCACAGCGCTGTAATCCTGATCGGTGTCAAAACTTCCGTGGAGGCTCAACTAACAGCCGTTACGAAATAACCCTCAGCACTGGTCGAACACGAACAGGGAGTTTGCACTTGCTTCGTGCAAGGGTTGGTGATCACAATAGCAGTACAGACGAAGTGCACACAGAGCTGTTGCAAAAAGGACTCTCAATTATTGTGCCTCAAAGCGTATAGGTTCGCTTGCTCTCGATGGTTCGACGTGACGCAAGCCACAGCCCCACTGATGAAATGTTGGATCGAGGAAGCCTTAGCGCATATCTAAATAAAGCAAGAGTGGGTTGCGTAGATAAGTGAAATAGCATATATATATATATATATATATATATATATATATATATATATATATATATATATATATATATATATATATATATATATATATATATATGCTCAGCTTGTTAATCTAGCAATGATGTCGCGCACATTTTTTTGTAAGAAAAGCTGCTAGGTCAATCCCCTGATGTCGTAAAACTACTTACAAATAGCTTCTCTAAATTACCGAAGTATATAAGTAAAGAGACAGTTAGAATGTGCGTCAAAGGGCGGCTACGCTTCGTCAGCTTGCATTAAAAACCACCCCATGTTAGAGTACGGGAATTAATCACGCCTCGACAAGCGAGACCGTTTTGTTTTGACATATGCAGGCTTAAAATTAGGAAAGAATGGCAGATCCCACGCGCAGTGGAAATCAAGGGAATGCGAAGCACGCATCAGGAACGTAAAATGGATCTGCATTGTTGTCTGAAGTTGACTGAAGACATGAAGTTAACGGACTAGCCGCAACAGCACCAAGACAGTGGCATGTAAACCATGCCGCTCATGACATGCATGTCATGATTGTAATGTTATGACCTGCGCTTTATGTTCGTCATGCCGTCATGTTGTGGCATATCAATTTGTGGTATACATCCCATTAACGAAACGGCCAGGAGAGCATCAAGACCGTGGCATGTAAATCATGCCGCTCATGACATGGATGTCATGATTTTCGTGTTATGACCTGTCATTTATGTTCGTCATACAGTCATGTTGTAACATACCGATTTTCGCATACATCCCACTAACAAAACGGCCAGGAGAGCACCAAGTCCGTGGCATGTTGTGGCTCTAGTCTACTGAAACCGTAGAAGGGCACGCATTTGGGCTGGTTGGTTCATGATTGCAAGAAGACGAAAACAGCGCAGGGCACAGCAGGACAAGGAAGAGCACAGACGCCCGTGTCTGTGCTCTTCCTTGTCCTGGGTCCTGCGCTGTTTTCGTCTTCTTGAAACCGTAGAGCATATTTTGTTTGAGTGCCGAGCGTACAATGATGAGCGTGCGCTCTATGAACATTGCATGCAGTCACTTACACAGCTCCCTTTATCACCTCAGTTTGTTTTAGGCCTTCTAGCTTGCCCCACACAACAGAGGCGTGCGATGGACTTTTTGTTTACATATTTAAAAGGTATAGGTCAACTCGATAGACTTTAACTTTGTCTCCGTTGTCACCATCACTCACCCATCATGCAACACATCCTATCACATCACTGCGGGTTGGTGAAAACGTTAAATATCTTTGGACGCAATTAGTCATCATATAGTCAGAAACACAAAGCCCAATTTTTCTTTCTCTTTGTTTTTCACTGTATCTTGTACTTCTTTCTACTCGTCTTTCTCTCCCCAAACTCCCTCGACACGCAGTGTTGCTTGTCAGCGATATTTCAACGCCGGCTAAATTCTCTGCCTTTCAATAAAGAGCTCTCTCACTGTGGCATACCAATTTTCGCATACACTCCATTAACAAAACGGCCAGGTGAGCACCAAGACCGTGGCATGTAAATCATGCCGCTCATGGCATGCATGTCATGATTTTCATGTTATGATCTGCCATTTATGTTCGTCATGCAATCACGTTGTGCCACACCAATTTTCTTACACATCCCATTAACTAAACGGCCAGGAGAGCACAAAGTCGTAGGCGGATAGATAGATAGATAGATAGATAGATAGATAGATAGATAGATAGATAGATAGATAGATAGATAGATAGATAGATAGATAGATAGATAGATAGATAGATACGCTCAAAGTCGCCGAAGTTCGCTAAGAAATGCTTCGCATTTAAAAAGAAAAGTTCGCTCGAAGTGGGGCTAACTTGTAGGGTGTGATATCGGGCGACCTCGAGCAGGGAAGCGAACTGACCATGCAGGCAAAGAAATCGAGACGGCAAATACTAAGCGGAGGGTATTTTGCTTGTAGTCATTTAACATATGCGTGACAGTAAGAGAGAGAGAGAGAGAACATCGAGACGACAGCAGTTTTGTAAACGCAGTTTTGTAGGCAGGGGGCTGCCTCGGTCACAAAGTCACAAAGTATTGACGCACCTGGTGCCTCGTTCTCTGGTCAACAACTCGTGCGCGACTATATATATATATATATATATATATATATATATATATATATATATATATATATATATATATATATATATATATATATATATATATATGAGGAAGAGGGTAACAAACGTTCGAATCAAACTTTTTACTAACGTTTCGGCAGGTGGGCGTGTCTTCGACTGCTTCCTTGTGTTACTCTGACGAAGGCGAAGGAAGTTTTAGAAGCATTCCATATTGTCAAAAATGAAGACACGTGTGTAAGCGCCACATCAGTAAGTCTCAGCAGAAAGGAACAATGTTTTCTGGGGTCTGGCATTCCATGTGTGTTGTAGTTCTGAGATACGTGTTTGTGGCCCGCTATCTGGTAGTGCTGTGTAATGCGCCAGCATATCTGTTTTTTGTGCTGTTAATGACTCTCGCGCAGGTGCGGGCGATTGGAACGGTTTTATATGTCGGTTTTCCGAAATAAAATTTCAGTTGTTAGTCCAGCATCGTCCTGTGCGCCTTCTTCTTCTGTGTCCGTGTGTTTTCAGCTGGTTTTCTTCAGAAATCATGCACCAACTGGCCCAACTGTCGACGCTCTTGAAGGCAGGCCACCTGCCGAAACGTTAGTAAAAATTTGTGTTTCGAACGTTTGTTACCCTCTGCCTCAAATATATTTTATACCGGATCCATCGATTTTCATTCGAACGCACGCACACACACACACACACCACACACACACACACACATGCATATATATATATATATATATATATATATATATATATATATATATATATATATATATATATATATATATATATATATATATATAATATATATATATATTATATATATATATATATATTGAAAGAACTTGCAGGAAGCACACATTGAAAAGGAATATATTTTGCTAACGTTTCGGCCTTGGCACGGCCGAAACGTTAGCAAAATATCTTCCTTTTCAATGTGTGCTTCCTGCAAGTTCTTTCCGAATATAGAAAATACCCGGACCCATCGAATTTTTCCTTCAAGCTATATATATATATATATAGATAGCGGGCACTTCCCGTACGATTTTTCGACGCCCGGCTTTCGGCAGTGTATACGATAATCTTTCTGCATAGCTTTTCACCCACTGAGGATGTATAGCATAACGGAATGTGGCTACCGTGTTCGACTGCTTCTCTATCACGCTCAAGCACTGTAAAATGTAGTCGAATGCCAGATACCTCTATAGTGAACGTACGCTTCCTTGTACGAATGTTCCTGACTAATCGCGTGGGACTTCGCGGACGTACTTGGGCTTCAACGACAAACTGCGTGGCCGACGCAGGTCACCGCAAAGAAGGAGCGCCGCTTTGTTGACGAGTGCTCGGTGCATTGCCTCTGTAGCATCGACACTCGGAACACGCTAATCCGTTCGCAGAAGAAAAACAACGGCTTGCGCGGCGGCCATTTTTACACGCCAGTCCCCATTTGTGGTTTGGCAGAACGGTGCACAGGCGCGAGCCGTGCATTATTCCGCAGGCGCCCGGGAGCATACGCTACACAAGCGTCGCGGCGCGTTCGAGAAGGCATTGTGCGCGTTGCCGATCGCTGCTGCGGCAGCGATGTCGTGACAGGAAAAGGCTTAGCCCAACAGCGTCGGATAGGCGCCCAGCGAGGCTGCGCCAAGCTTGCACGGCCGAGCCTCGCGCGCTGCCAATAAACACCGGCCTCATTAACCCCGATTAGCGGTGACATTGGATCGTTCCAAGGACGTAGAGAAAGGAAGTTGCCCGGTCTTCGTTTCCCGGGAAATGCACGCGCGGAATAATTGTCGTCGCATGCTTTGTCTTGCTCGGTCCGCCATCCCTGACTGTCGCCTGTTTGCGTCATGACTCGCGCATTACTCGTCCTCATTTGCAGTCCCGCGAAGAACGAAAATGTGTTCGACTTTATTTTGCAGCGTAAGCTGTTATGAGATCACAACAAGGGTCGCTTTTGCGCCGTAGTTGTCCGCCGCCGCCGCCGCCGGTGTCCGTAACCACTATCGCTGCAAATTTTAGAAAAAAAAATAACCAGGACCGAGGAGTATTCCAACTTGTCCTCCCGTTAATTCGAACACACACTATCTGCGTGGTAGTCGAGCGTTCTACCACTGAGCTACGCCTGTTCTTTGTTTTTTTTTTTTTTCATACATGGTATTTATTACAGTGCGCTAAGGAAATCGCAAATTGCATAATGCTCTATTGCAGTGAGCTAGCGACAATAATCGCACACACACTCCAAATGACATTGTCAGCCTAAAATATAAATTCACGGACGGAATGCACATAAGTGATTCAGGTAGAGTTCAAGATGTGTTGCACAGCATGGCTGTTACAGATGAGCACTTCACCAAGATAGGGTACCATTCAAGCTTACGTCAAGCTCGTCGTAGATGTCCCTTAGATGCATGGTCATTTGAACAAAATGAGTTATTGATGCAGTAACTGGTTCTGCGTTGCAGTCTTGCACGCGTGTCTTCCACAAGCTATGCATTCCCATAAGAAAGAACATATCAAATGGCACTTCATCCAGGGATGTTGGCATAAGGTAACGTATAGTATGCGAATTAAAGGTGAAATCTTTCTTTAGAGTTCGCTGAAGGATATCCCAGAACAGAATAGCGTCCTTGCAGTTAATAAAGCAGTGTTCTATTGTCTCTGGTAAGTCACAAAGACGGCAGTCCAACTGATGAAACAAAAATACCTTTCCTGTGTAGCCATGCCTTCACAGGCAATGTTTCTGAATGAAGTTTATAAAAGAAGGTTTTTGAATTAGGAGAAACGTACATTTTGCGAACGCGCTTGACGACATCGTGGCCTGGAAGGTTGACATACAAAGAACGATAAAATGGAGGTGTGTACAAGTACTCAATCAAAAAACGGGCTTTAAGGAACTGGACTGCAAAGTGCACTTCCTGCATAAATCTCCACAAACGCGGACGTACACAGAAATTTGACGAAACAACTAAATCAGGTGAAGCGTTAACAAGTGTTACCCGCAAGAATGATTGAATTATCGGATGAGAACTGTCACGAAAAAAAGAAAAAAGCGCGAAACGATTTGCCATAAGTAGAGATGCACAAGTCCCAACCCGCCCTCTTTCACCGGTCTGAACATGTTGTCCCGTCGCATTGGTTCGAAAGTGAAAGACCATACAAAAGTAGCAAAAGTCCGATGAAAGCGTTGTATGTAAAACCGAGCGCAATGAATTAGTTGCAGCATATAGTAAAGCTTTGTTGCAAGAAGTATGTTCCAGGCTTCAGCTCTCCCAAAGATTGAAAGGCGATGTGGAACGTATGTCCGGGCCTGACGTTCAAGCTTAGGGACGCGCTCTTTCCAGTAATGTGCGCCGAATCTATATGCATCAAGCGGCACTCCAAGATACTTTGGTGGAATACGAGTCCAATTAATCCCTGCGAACTGACTCGGCGTACATCCCCACGTACCAAACCATAATCCTAGACTTTTATAGGCGTTTAAACGAGCACCTGATACAACACCAAATTTTTCAATTGTAAATAGCACATTTTCAACACTTCGTTTGTCTGTGCAAAAGAATGCCTAGTCATCTGCATAAGCCAATACTTTAACTTCGTTACCTAATATTCTGTAACCATGGATACGATTTGCTCGCATTATGCTCAAGCATAATGGTTCGAGGTAAAGTCCAAACAGGAGGGGAGACATTGGGCAGCCTTGCTTTACAGACGAGCGAATAGAAACAGGTCATCTCTCAAAATGGTCATCTCTCAAAACTGAGCTACGCCTGCGGTTGAAAAATCATCGCTAAAAAACCTAAACAGGTATAACGTCTGCCGAGGTATCGCATTAACAAATGTAACGTTACGTGGCAGAACAATAAAGCGCCACTATACGTCGCGGAAAGCGGATTGCATGACGAGTTCGAGGAATCATTTCAAAGAACACAGGGCTGCATGGTTTGTAGCTCTACACCCATTACAGAGGCCTCATAAACATCATCATTATGAAACAATCTTATTCAACCTTACCGTCATCATTATTACGAACCGCTGCCCTTTATCGTGCCGTATCGTGCCATGCGACATGCGGCAGGCGACGTGCGCAGCCCCGACAGCAACTTGACTTGGCTCTTCGATATACCTGATGGCTCCTCCTCGTAAGGTGCGGACCGCTGCTGAAAAAGCGAATCGCAGAGCTACGCGCGCGGCTGCAGCAAGGCAACGTCGGGCACAACAACAGCTGCGCAGAGAGAAGCCCAAACCGCAGCTCGCCGTCGACGCCGGGCCGAGAGTTCGGTTCGTTCTCGGGAAAACGATGCCAGGAAACTCTCTAAGATGTTCAGTTATACAGATTTGCACGTTACAATGCCACAGTAATTATGGCGAAGTGGGTACTTCCCTACTTGGCAAAATGATGAGAGTTATGGCGCAGGGGATACCTACCACCTCTAGTTGCAGTAGTTTCCCCGAGCGTTTAAAATGGCATCTAAGAACATCGGTCCTCCAGCTTACGCTGCCACTATCCTGCGGTTCCGCGCAGGCCTGGCTCTTTTTGTAATTCTCTGGGTATGCTCCAGTCTTCGTTTAGTCAAACCGAAAGGTGCAGTGAAGGAAGGAGTATGGTGTATATATAGCTCCCAATTTGCTCGATGCATCATTCTCCTTTTGTGAAATCGTATCTGACGTCAGTGGTACGTTAATTAGCGCTAGCCTGATTGCATGTCATCGATATTCACTTCCTCAGTGGGCTACTGTGTTGTCTTCCAGGCCGGTATTGAATGCGCAGAGGGATGAGCCTCATGCTTCGCAGTTGTGGTCGTTCGCTGCATCCCAGCCAAGCGCGAGTGATGCAAGTGTGAGCACCTACGCGAGCGCATCCGCGTTGTCGATCAAATTTTTCTCTCCTCATCACGACGATGCTTTTGTTTTTTTTTTCGTGGCTGACTTCTAGCACGAAACACTGTTTACTTTGTTCTGAGACCCCTCGCCCACGAAAGCGGAGCGGTGAATTTATTACTCGCCCATGCATAATGCATGCGAACGCCGCCACTGCTCAACGTCATACCGAGCAGCTTCTCGCGCTGCTCAGCTTTGCCAGTCATCTTGCGAGAGTGCCGCGCGCTGATAAGAGGAAGAAGAAAGAAGACGCCGGCAAAAAGCCCGTGATCCGCTGGCAAAACAAAACACTTGGCCGCACCAGCGCTATCTGGCGGCCCGCTCCGCCTGTCTGTCGGGATATTAAAAGATTATGGTGCGCTGAGTGCAAGCGCCACCAGCAAGCAGTCTAACCGCAATCTAGCGCAGCTTTGCTCTGACTTAGCTGGCGTGCTTATCCCAATAAAGGGCGTGTCGAACTTTGGGGATAATGCTCACACCGGTATAGGCGCACCAGCTCCCTCAAAAAAGGATGTGCACACAGCGACATAGTGCTGCGCTACGGAGAATCATCGAAACCTGAATGTCAACAGACGTCAGCAGTATTTCTCGTTGGAGTTGATGCGATCACGACTTCAACTGTGTGTTTTTCTCGGGTGATTTATGGTCGATTCCTTCATTTTTTGGAGATGTCCTCAGTGCTTGATGGTTTCTTCCAGTTCGCACTGCTGGCTGCATTTTTCTTTTTTTTTTTTTGCCGGATACGTAAAGCTTAACTAATATGCAGATTCTTGCTTTTGCTCTGCTGGAATTCAAAATGCTATGTTCTAAGTGTTAGAGCCTATATGTGTGCTACAATAGCACAGCTATTGCATGCTATGTAAAACAAACAGCTTGTTAGAACGAGAGAGAAATGAAGACGGAAGGCAGGGGGTTAACAAAAAACATGCTAGGTTGCCTACCCTACGCATGAGGAGGGGGAGGGGTGGATAACAGATAAGGTAGAGGACAGAAGAGGAGGCGAATATAAACAAGCGGACAATAAGAAAGTAGTCGTCCGTCAAGGCGGTGAAGCTTGCCTTCGAGCTCGCTCGGATGAGTTGCCCAGGATGCGCAGCGGCACAGCACGCGGGCGACTGTACCTTCCCTGCCGCTAAAACTGCTTGTCTGACTCTTCGCCATTTCTATGAGGAACCAGTAGGCATTCGCATATGCCAAGCCCAGCCACATGCGGCACATTGTGTTTCTTCGTGAAGATGGAGTCCGGGGGGCAAGTCTGGGTCCAGGTAACTTAAAAGGGAATTGGAAAAATCCGGTGAATGCCACTGTATATAAGCGTGATGTGGCGGGCAATGAATTGAAACCGCCGTGCAGCATCCATTCTGGAGAGCGGTACGGGCACCTGTATATCCTGCTGATGAGCGCTGTGGTGTGCCAGTTGTGCCTTTCTGTTGTCCGTGTCCGTTCAGCTTGCGCTACCATCAAACCTTAACTAAGCTATAGCTGGGCAGCTACACCGCCCATGATCCGTGACTGACTATAGTATAACGAAAGGAGGATAAATAGAGATACTACAGAAACTCACAATGCCTATTCCAACAGCGACGCGCAGTCTATCACTCAGACGGTCGACATAGAGTTAGCGGTGTGCCGAAGGCACGGGGAATTCAGCAAGCGTAGAGTGTACAGAAGAAAATGTCGTTGGCATGCTGCTTAGTCCCGTCGCGACACTAAAGGGACCACGTGAAACCACTGTGCACGAAACAGGAAGCCTTATCACAAAAGACTGAACCCGCCAAATTCAACTTTCAGCAGTGAGGCACGATTCTACGTTGCAAAAGCACAAGATGCGAACTCAAACAAAGTAAAACACACACACACACACACGTCATTCAGTTTTTTACCCCGGCGTGTAACCGTAGCATCATATTATTAAAAGCCCATCTAGTTATGTCTGTCGGAGCACTTGCAAACGGCTTCCATATCTTAGGTTACTGCAGAACAGTGTCATCGCTTTTGGTCATACATAAATCGCTCTTCACGAGAAGCTATTGCAAGGCCGGTTGGTCGCGGACATGAAAAATATTGAATGTCATCGGCGAGTGCCTTCTTTTTGTTACTGTGCGAACGACATAGCATCAGCAGGAGGAAACGCGGACCAGGCAGAAGATGGAACTCAAACGCGGCTAGCTCACGTTACTATCCTAGATCGTGGAGGAAAATTCTCCCTGCTAAGAGCGCCTTCTTGCATCCTATATATCTTGAGAATCACACACACACACACACACACACACACATATATATATATATATATATATATATATATATATATATATATATATATATATATATATATATATATATATAGAACAATGGAACAATGGAAGTGATGTGCGCGTTTTTAAGGTTGCGAACGCAAATCCTTGTTCGCGTGTGTTCAGCTAGAGCCCAAAAAAGGCCGCCTGTAGACAGCCTGTACTCTGGGAACACGAAACCATGTGAGGACGACTGGGAAGCGCGTTTCCTCTTTGAGCAGCCGAGTTGAACCGAGGAAAGAGCGAAAAAGTTCGGAGCAATGGAAATAAAAAAAAAGTATGTGAACCCTTTGGGAGACGCACGGAGAATATCTGTGACAGCACGCGGGAGGGAAGGAAACAGAGTGCGAGGCCAAAGGAAAAATAAAGACAAACTAGGCAACGAACACCGCCTTTTAATTAGTGGCCGTCTGGCAAATAGGAGAAGAGCCTAAATCTCGCGCACTTTCCTGAAAGGGAAGGCATTAGGCCGAGAACGAGGCGCAAGCAGCAAAAAGATAAATAAGACTGCTGCCTGAGGGAGAGAAAGAAAGTTCTCGTAATCTGGAGTGAGCCTGGAGGGTAAAAACAGAAAGAGAAGAGGCCTGGGAGAGCGAGTCATAAAAGGGGGCTTAACCGGGTTCCCGAGTTTCTCGTGTCGCTTGTTTTGCTGCGCGTATCTTCGGAAAGAAGGAGACTGCGAGAGAAACTGCAGGACGCCGAGGCAGCGCAGCAAGACGGAAAGAGGAAAAGAGCATGAATTGCGCGCACGCGAAAACGAGAGACAAAGCAGCGAAAGAATCCCGCCGGTGGCACAGAGCTCGCAATTCCCCCGACGCTCGCAGAACGGTGCGTGTGGTGACGGTGTCCGCGTAACTGCCGTCGTGCGACCAAGGAAAGATAAACAAGTGCGCGCCAAAATAAGATTATGTATGACGGCCAAAATGCGAGAGAAATACGCCCGAATGTATAAACGGGGGAGATTGTACTTGTCGCGCAGTTGCGTAACTCTCGAAATCGCTGCGCCACCAGTCATGCACGGCGTGAACCGTAATGCAAGGCTATCATAATGTCGTGGAGCGTTGATTACTGCTCTTTTGAAAACAAAAAGGAAATCGCCTTGTTCCCGGCAAACTTTGCACGTCCTCTTCCGACAGATAGTCACGGCGACCTGCCTGTCTCGGGAATCGTGCAACAAAATGTGGCAATATTAAAAAAAAATGTTGAAATTCGTTGAGTACTCTTGCATGCTAGCAAGTGACATTCAGGAGTAGTCATGACTCAATCATACGACGGGCACTTCCTCAACAACCTGAAGATATCAAGGCCCTCCTGCATGCCGTAATTCTCCTCGCTTATCGGGCAGCTTTCGCCGCTTGCTATTCAACCCACTAATCTGTATCAGCCGCATCTCTTTCGACGCGCTCCTTCGCACATCACCCGCTATGTCACCTGATGAGCCACTATGTCATCATATCAGGCGCTCTGTTCCTTTCATTACTTTTACGGTGTGCTGTGCTGTGCCCACCCGCCGGGGCAGAAACGGCGCGTGGGCTCGAGCTCGAGTTTCTTCACCGAACGGTGTACGAGCGCGGTTAATAAGCACCTCTGGATTATCTACCTCATAGATGCACCACAGGGTGGCTTCGCTCTCCGCACAACCACAAAAGGTCGAATTCTCTACAGAATTACACCAGAATACAATAAAAAATAGTAAAATAGGTATGCCTGCGACATCAACAAAAAAAATTAAAAGGCAAAAGCCAACAACCCTACCCCTGTTGAGGAAATGTAGGAAAGTGAAACTTCATGTGCGCATGCTCCACCTGCTACTCTTTCGTTCTTTCTTTATCTTTGCTGTTTGTTTATTGCTCTTCGAAAGTCCCAAGCCCAGCGGCAGAAATTTCAGGGTATTCATATGGCTCAAATATATATTCACATCTTGCATGCGTAGGTGTACGTGTACGTGTTTAAGACACTTACCTTATAGGAGGCTGTGTGAACATCGCGAAGAACAACAAAGACACGAAGACCGACGAGAACGACTCCTTAACCATTTTTGCTTTTTTTTTTTTGCTTTTTTCATTGTTCGTGGTAATAAACTTCGAAGTCATTGCTTGTCCCCGTCGGTCATTTTGTCTTCGTCTTTCTCCGTGATGTTCACCAAATCATGGAATATCAACTAGCCCAGTAACACACCTTGCCTTAAGAGAATCGGGCCTGAGTTCCAACTCAAGCAGAGGCTTTTTTTTTTTTTTTCACTCCGATGCGCCCTCTATGAAGTGGCGGAAGAAACTAATGCATTAGCTTCTTCTGCCATTTTAGAGAGGGCATTTTCTTGGAGCAACTTTTTAACGCGATAGCGTTAAAGATCTTGTTCCGTAGAAATATTGGCGTCGGCATCGGTGTCGGCGCCGGCGTCGAGTCTGTGTGCGGAAAATCACCGTTGTCCGTGAGCGAAAATTCGAGGTTTCCTGCCACCTAAAAAACGCGGGTTCGATCCCGGCCGCAGCGGTTGCATTTTCGATGGAGGTGAAAATGTCAGAGGCCCGTGTATTTTGCGCTGTCAGTGCACGTTAAAGAACCCCAGGTGGTCTAAATTTCCAGAGCCCTCCACTACGGCCTTTCTCTCCTCTATACCTCTTTCACTCCCTTTCACTCCTACGGACGCGTAGCCGTGCTCCCTACATGGGCTGCAGAAATTAGCGTCCTTTCCTAACCGAACCACAATCATAATCATCATCATCATCACCATCATCATCATCATCGAGGTAGGTGTAAAGAAGAGAACCTTCGGACCGAGTGGGCATCGAACGTGCGTCCCCTCGCTCCGGAGTGCGAAGCGCCGCGCGCTCGGCCATGCCGCAAACACATGTTGCGGCGTACTTTTCGGTCTCGAACGAAGGACGGGCACAAAACAGACGCGCAGTGCGCCTCTAACGAAGAACGGCCACCAAACAGACGCGCAACCATCGCTGTGATTCAAAATGGCGTTGCAGCGGCCAATGGACACCACCCTGTACAGAGCAGTGTGTATCGAGGTACCGTAACGGCGCCTAGCTGGGAGCATATTCAAGGATAGTAACGGCGCCCTGTTTCGCCGTCCCGCATGCATGTAGCACGCAGTAGGATGCTCGCCCTTTGGCTTAAGGGCGTGGTCGCCTGTGCTTGCGGCTGTGCTCGCGAGCGTGTAGACGTTCATTCACGCCATGTTGACACGCTTTTGATAGATTCTGTTCTGTGTACAAGTGCCAGGCGAACTGCTGTGCCTTCTTCATCGCCGAGTTTTGATGGCGCACCGCGACTTTGTAATTTGCCCATTACGTCGCAGTAATTCACAATCTCAATCTCAACTCCACGAGTAATGACATGCAACAACAAATGTGGTGTCCTGACAATTACTTGGCTACGCGACTGAAGGGCATGACAAGCGAAAGAGCACGACGAGAATGGGGCCACGCATCGCTATCGCGTTCAACTCTTAAGGCGAAGCTTAAGGGTCCTACAACTTTTTGGTGCGGCGATCACAACTACGCCCGCTATCCGCTCCAAGAGTAGACAATACAAGCATCGCTTGAGAGAGAGCATAATCTCCTGGTCGCAGTTTTCTAAATATGATGATTTGTGGGGTTTAACGTCCCAAAACCAGTTCTGATTATGAGAGACGCCGTAGTGGAGATCTCCGGAAATTTAGACCACCTGGGGTTCTTTAACGTGCACTGACATCGCACAGCACACGGGCCTCAACATTTCGCCTCCATCGAAATGCAGCCGCCGCGGCCGGGATTCGATCCCGCGACCTTCGGATCAGCAGCCGAGTGCCATAACCACTAGACCACCGTGGCGGGGCAGTTTTCTAAATAATCATTATCAGCAACACCATCATCGTCATAATAATGAAGGAGAGAACAGCTCCGGCATCCGAAAATTTCGACGTGTAAGCGTGTGCTACTATAACGTCCGGCTGCATCGTCGTCGCACGCTGCTGTGATTAACCGAGGAGAGCGCTATTTGTTCCCGACGACATCCGTTATCGCCCGCTTGTAGTTCCTGCGCGTGTTCTGCATCGCACCGTTCACTTCAAGTGTGGTTGCAGTACGGCACCGATAACGCGTCTTTTTTTCTTTCTAGTGTTCGTCGACACCTGGAACACCCCGACAAAACGCGCACACGGAGACCACCTCAGCGTGGCAGATATGTGGCGCGTTTGGCATTAAACTCTCGCCAGAATTTGCCTGATGTACACGACGCTCCATGTCGGCTGTGCTCGTTGCCCTGAAGAAGACTTTGCTTGCACGATCACGAAGTATTTCAACAAAGGCTTTACAGAAAGTGTTAACCCTTTACATTTGTTATACACAGGCGGATGCTGCATTCATACCGTTTGGATATACTCGCCTTCAAAAGCATCGCTCTTCAGCACTGACATGGCCGCGGCCGCGGCATGGACAATAAAAATGAAGAAAATGCGGCACTTAGCTCAGCGCGTAAGACACTTGCGAAACCCGCCAAAAAATTTACTGAGCTTCGTACATTTATTTTGTGTTTTTCATAACCATTCCTGTTACGTCACGGGTGGAGAGTTTTCTTGTTCGGTTGGTAGAGAAATGCCAACGCAGTTATAGTACGCACTCAGCATTAAGGGAAGCACACCGTTCACGTGCGCCAGCTGCACTTTGTGGCCTCCAGTGCAAGGTCTCGCTGGTGTGAATCATCAGCCTTCCGCATACGAAGTCTACAGTAGCCTATTGCACTGCGAAAGTATTAGCTTGAGCCAGCCACGAAGTCGGCAGAGTGGAGAAGATGTGGCAGCCGGATGGTGTAGCCGCAGTCAAAAAAAGAAAAACGGCCAGACCTGCGCGGAACCGCAGGACAGTGACAACGTAAGCTGGAGGAGCGACTTTCTTAGAGGCCATTTTAAACGCTTGGGGAAACTAGCGCAAGTAAAGGTGGTAGGTATCCCCTGCGCCGTAACTCTGGTCATTTCGCCGAGTAGGGAATCACCCACTATGCCATAATTACTGCGGTATTGTAACGTGCAAATCTGTATAACTGCACATCTTAGAGGGTCTCCTGGCGTCATTTTCCCGAGAACTAACCGAACTGTCGGGCCGGCGTCGACGGCGAGCTGCGGTTTGGGCTTCTCTCTGCACAGCTGTCTGTTGTGCCCGACGTTGCCTTGCTGCAGCCGCGCGCGTAGCTCTGCGATTCGCTTCTTCAGCAGCGGACCATACCTTACGAGGAGGCGCCATCACGTATATAGAAGAGCCAAGTCAGGTTGCTGTCGGGGCTGCGCGCGTCGCCTGCCTGCGTTGACGAATGACACGATACGACAAAACTGCTTCAAAGGGCAGCGCTTCCTAATATTGACGACGGAAAAGTTGAAGAAGATTTTTTCATAATGATGATGTTGATGATGCCTCTGTAATGGGAGCAGAGCTACGAAGCATGCAGCCCTGTGTTCTTTCAAATGATTCCTCGAACTCGTTATGCAATCCACTTTCCGCGACGTGTAGTGGCGTATTATTATTCTGCCACGTAGCATTACATTTGTTAATGTAATCCCTCTGCAGACGTTATACCAGTTTGGGTCTTTTACCGAAGGTTTTGAGCACAGGCATAGCTCAGTGGTACAATGCTCGACTGCCATGCAGAGGGCGTGGGTTCGAATCCACGCAGAGGACGTCGCTTCAAGTTCTCCTCGGTCGTGGTTATTTCTTCTAAAATTTGCGCGATAGTGGTTGCGAACACCGGCGGCGGTGGGCAAATACAGCACCAAAGACGGCCCTGGTAATCTCATAACAGCTTTCGCTGTAAAAAGTGCGATGGAATAAATTTTTTACCACAATATGAATATGATTTTTTTCGAAGCGTGCGGCTATCCGCGCGCGTGTATCGAGAATAATTTTGAATTGGTTGTGTCCAGTAGTTAATGTAGTAACGGCTGCGACGACTAACTAACAGTTGTTATAAATGCCCGAGTGAAGTCAGCGCTGGAACCTAGTTATGTGTGATATAAAACGACTGACAAGCTAATGAGCGGGTCTGCCTAGCAGGAATATTTCAAACTGGTGATAGTCTTGGCAGGCAGGGAAGAGAACTAAGCCGTTAGCGCAAAGTACGAGGACCTCGTACAGGAATACGAACACTACGGAGGGGCGAAAGTTCAAGGAATATAGGTCAAAATATAGTCTCCCATTCACAGAAAGGTGGACTGGAGTGTTCGAAGCAAGTACCAAGTTTTAAATGCGAAGCATTTATTAGCGAACTTCGGCGACTTTGAGCGTGTCTATCTAGCCGCCTACGATTTTGTGCTCTCCTGGCCGTTTCGCTTTTGGGATGTTTACGAAACTGGTATGCCACAACATGGCTACATGACGAACATAAATGGCAGGTCATAACATGAAAATTATGACATGCATGTCATGAGCGGCATGATTTACATGCCACGCGTTTCGTTAACGGGACGTATACACGGAAATTGGCATGCCACAACATGACTGCATGACAAACATACATGACAGGTCATAACACGGAAATCACGACATGCATGTCATGAGTGACATGATTTACATGCAGCGTTCTTGGTGCTCTCTTGGCCGTTTCGTTAATAGGATGTATAGGAAAGTTGGTATGCAACAGCATGACTGCATGACAAACATAAATGACAGGTCATAACATGAAAAGCACGACATGCACGTCATGGGCGGCATGATTTACATGCCACGCGTTTCGTTAATGGGATGTATACCAATATTGCTATGGCACAACACAACAGCATGACGAACGTAAATGACAGGTCATAACATTAGAATCATGACGCGTGTCATGAGCAGCATGGTTTACATGCCACAGTCATGGTGCTCTTGCGGCCGTTTCGTTAATGGGATATATACGAAAATTGCTATGGCACAACACGATTGCATGACTATCATAAGGACAGATCATAACATGAAAATCATGACATGCATGTCATGATGTTCATGTTATATGTCTTGACCGGTATGATTTACATGCCACAGTCCTGGCGCTATACTGCCGTTTCGCTAATGGGATGTATACGAAAATTGGTTTGGCACAACATGACTGCATGACGATCATAAATGACAGGTCATAACATGAAAATCGTGACATGCACGTCATGAGCGGCATGATCTACATGCCACTCGTTTCGTTAATGGGATGTATACCGAAGCTGCTATGGCACAGCACGACGGCATGACGAACGTAAATGACAGGCACAGGTCACAACGTTGGAACCATGACATGCGTGTATGAGCGGCATGGTTTACACGCCACAGTCATGGTGCTCTTGCGGCCATTTCGTTAATTTCATATGCACCAAACTCGGTATAGTGAGACAACAATGCCAATCCATTTTACGTTCCTGATGCGTGCTTCGCATTTCCTTGATTCCCACTGCACGTGGGATCTGCCAATTTTTTTCTAGAAAGTCCATATCGTAGTGCCGTGTCCGAGCGAACGCGCATGCGCAGGCACTGCAGAGAATACCAGCATGGATACACAGCAGGCTCTAGAAACGTAGAAAAGGCAGAGGAAAAATACGTGCGCTTCTTTCGGCTGCATCGCTATAGCGAATCTTTTCGCTATGGCTGCCGGGCACTTCTAAAGATGCGGCCGGCCCGTGTGCTGCCACGGAGACGCGGCGACAGCTCGAAGCGATGGCGGCCTATTAGGATGGACGGCTGTGGGTATCGAGGGAGGTTCTGGCCGCCAGTGTCACCGCCTAAGTGACGGCCCAACAGATTGCGTGCGCCGCTCGCCTGTCTCCGAAAAGAACGCGCGTCGCCCAATTCCGCGACCTTTCTGACTGCGGCGGCTTCAGGCCGAACTCCCCCCGCTTCTCCCCCCATTGCCCTGCATTCCCTATTTCGACGCTGCCGCATTCATTTCAGGTCCACATACTGAGTGGGACGGTTGCGACAGGAGAGACATCGAGCCGCCGAGAGGTGTTGGTGGGAAACTGTTGCACGGCGTACTTTCCATGGCACCCTCGGCCCTCCTCAGGTTATCTTCCTAGCGAGTGTCTCTGTTCCCGCACTTCCTTCGAGAGGCTTAAGCCACGTGCTTAGAAACACCTATACTCCGGAATCTCTATAGTGCGGAGGGAAAGAAAAAATTCAAAAGGACAGAAAGTTGAGCGAGTTGGTAACATTCCATAATCAAAAGAAGAGGCGTGCAGGACACGGACACAAGAAGAGAAGTGAACACCACGAACGCCGTTCGTGGCGTTCGTGGTGTTCACTTCTCTTCTTGTGTCCGTGTCCTGCACGCCTCTTCTTTTGATTAAGAAAAAATTACAGCATATCTGTAAGGTCGCGCTTGCCGTGACACCCCCACCCCTTTTGACTGACATGTGTTTGCAGTCGCAAAACTGCACCGTCACCCCCTGCGCTTGCACATGCGTCGGGCAAGATTGACTCCCCCGCTCCCTCCAGGTGGCTGCCGGGCCGGTTTCGGCGGGGGCGGACCACCCGGGGCAGCTACTGAGGGGGGGATAAAAGGAGCGCCTGAGCAAGCTGGGGGTCTTTTTGCTGCTACAAGTGCTTGCCGGCTGGACACCGGCACGATCGTTTGAGGCCCCTTCGCGGGCCGTACTCTTGGCTGTAAATTTTGTACAAAGTCCTGTATATAAAGTCCTATTGTTAAAACGTCCAGCGGCGAAGGCGTCTCTTTTCCGGGGCAACCTCTCGAAGACGGCGGCGGTCTCCATCGCGAAGCTCGGGCCCGGCGTTGCTTCGCCACCACGAACCTGTCTGATCCGTAAAATCACGGATCAAAAAATTTACTATATCCACGGAGTGAATGATGGTGAGTGGGCGAAGCTCGGGAGGTTCATCGTAGATCGTGCCGAGTTCTGGATTAATTTAGTTAACGCGCACGCTACGAATCCTCATGGTTCAACTACGCACAAGTGAAATCTCCCACCGGCATTTCATTGCAAGTCAAGATCCAGTGCCTATATATATACATATATATGGGTTGCCGGTGAACGCTTCTCCAACGCGAGCAGTCGGTATTTCTCAATCAAGAAACGCGCTAGGAGACGCTGCCTGCGCCAACGTTGTCTCTCGCGGGTGAAGGCGCGTTCTCCTCCTTTGCGAGCTGGTACAGCGTTCCTCTAAGAAAGAGCGTTTCCATAGCCAACGCGCGCCCTTCGCTCTCTCTCTGTCTCTCTCTCTCTCACACAAGACAGCAGAGGCACGCGCCGGGAGAAAGAGGCACGCGCCGGGAGGCACGTGCCGAGGCGAACGCCGAGGGCGAGCGCGTGCCTCCCGGCACGCGGGTTACGCCTGACGACTGACGCGTGACAAGGTTAGACTAAGAGGAGCTTCGACCCTAAAAAAGAGCCAGGCCTGCGTGGAACCCAAGGTTGGTGGAACCCAAGGAGGTTTTAAAAAAATGCTAAACCTCCTTGGTGGAACCGCAGGACAGTGACAGCGTAAGCTGGAGGAGCGACTTTCTTAGAGGCCATTTTAAACGCTTGGGGAAAATAGCGCAAATAAAGGTGGTAGGTATCCCCTGCGCCGTAACTCTTGTCATTTCGCCAAGTAGGGAAGTACCCACTACGCCATAACTACTGCAGTATTGTAATGTGCAAATCTGTATAACTGCACATCTTAGTCTCTTGGCGTCATTTTCCCGAGAACTAACCGAACTTTCGGCCCGGCGTCGACGGCGAGCTGCGGTTTGGGATTCTTTCTGCACAGCTGTCTGTTGTGCCCGACGTTCCCTTGCTGTAGCAGCAGCGGTCCGTACCTCACGAGGAGGCGCCATCAGGTCTATCGAAGAGCCAAGTCAGGTTGCTGTCGGGGCTGCGCATTTTCCCTGCCACGTGACGCATGGCACGATACGATACGATAAAGGGCAGCGCTTCGTAATAATGATGAAGGAAAAGTTGAAGAAGACTGTTTCATAATGATGATGTTGATGATGCCTCTGTAATAGGTGCAGAGCTACAAAGCATGCTGCCCCTGTGTTCTTTCGACCGCTTCCTCGAACTCGTTACGCAATCCACTTTCCCCGACGTGTAGTGGCGTATTATTATTCTGCCACGTAACATTACATTCGTTAATGCGATTCCTCTGCAGACGTTATACGTGTTTAGGTCTTTTAGCGAAGGTTTTTCACGCACAGGCGTAGCTCAGTGGTAGAATGCTCGACTGCCACGCAGAGTGTGTGGGTTCGAATCCACGCAGAGGACGTCGCTTCGAGTTCACCTCGGTCGTGGTTATTTCTTCTAAAATATGCGCGATAGTGGTTGCGGACACCGGAGGCGGCTGCGGGGGCGGACAACTACGGTGCCAAAAATGACCCTTGTAGTGATCTCATAACAGCTGAAGCTGTAAAAAGAACTACATGTTTGATATACCGAAGCACCGCGTACTCAAAACAGTCAGATAACTCATCGCAAGCCGTGCGCCCGAGAGGCAAATGCTACTGTTAACATGACGATTTTAAAATGTTTCCCTGTGTACGTACACAAATATCATTTGCTGAAACAAAGGAGCGGCTCCCATGCAGTCGAATAGAAGCGACAGTGAGGTTTTACTCGATCCAACCGGTCATAACTCCGCGCAAGACACACCCGTCTCGTCGGAGCACAGCAGATGCCGGTCCCTTCGCGTACTATACTCTCGCCACATGTTCCGCGTCGTATGTTTACGCAGCAACTCTGCCCGGAGACGCCATTCACATGTGCTGCGCGTCGCGGTATGCTTGCCTCACGAAGCGGGCCGCGGTTGACGACGAACGAAGAAAGACGATAAAATAGACAGACGCATCGGACACACGCACAAGAGTGGGAAGAAGGAATAAAGGAGCCGCCCCGCGGTGGCCCTGAGCTGCGAAGCGCACTCGTGGCGCTTTTACGGCCGCTTGGTCCGGCGTTTGTGTGTGCTTTGGGGCGCGCCGCGAGCGGGTTGCCCCGAAGGCCGTAAAGCTGGGCACGCATGTGCGGGGATACGGGCGCTGCTGTCGCGCCGACTCAGCCTCCGGGTTCCGGCCACCGGCTGACGGCCTCCGCTTTATTACGCGGAAAAAGCGTAATAACTTGCTGCCGCTGCTTTCGCCGATCGGCGAAAACAAGGCCTCCTTTCTCCCAGCCAGCAGATCCCGGCTGCGCGTCTCACCCCCCTCCGATTTCTCGTCCACTTTCTGCCTTTTGTGTGCGCACAGTGCGGTGGGCGCGAGGATAGGAGCACGCGCAATGGGCTGCGAAATCCGCGCGTTTCGTACGCGCCGCGCCAGGCACCACGGGATACCGAGTGACGTGCACCAATAAAAAAAGCGCCGCTGTGCCATGCACCAGGCATCTTTTCCCTCCGTCGGTGGTTTATTCTGGCTGCAATTGGAGGCAGGCTGTTTGGACGGGACTGCCCTAATTTCGGAAGCGAGATTGCCCCGAGCGCGCGATGGCTCGTCGGTGCAGACGTCGCTATGCGCTTCCTTGGATCTCTGAGGTTGCAACAGATAGCACGAGGCGCGTAGAGCTGCGCTGGTTCGCTGTCCCACGGTAAAAAGCAGTGCTGCAGAGTACAACAGGGCGAGGCAATCGCGGCTTCATTTTGGCAACAAAAAAGGATTGAAACAACCGATATACACTTCCCTATTTTTTATAGTACAACCACAGTGATGCAGGCGGCCGTAAGCGTGAGCAGTAAATAAAGTACAGTTAATATCTTTGCTATGACAGGGTGATGCGCTCGTGCACGCATAAAGAACTTCTATTTATACCTTGACCTTTGAGGGCTGGAAATAAACAGTTTTCCTCCTCCCAGCAACGCAGTATTGTTAGACAGCACATTCGAGAGCCGCTGACCACACTAATGATTATTGGGACCGTGAAGAACGTAAAAGCGCGACAAATACCTAAACGGACGAGCAACGCCAAGCTGAAGCAATGGCGTAGCCAAGAAACGCGTGACCGCAGTATCGGCCACAACCAATTCTTCCACCTAGTGCGCGCTAATGCTGATATTCTTTCCCGAAGTCCACAACATTTGAATACGTTTGGGACAAGCGCTAAGAAGGCGTGGATGGGTTTGTTTGAGAAAACGAAGTGCGCTCGTAATCTCATACACTCGGTAGGTTGTACACGATTAGCTACTTAACGTCGTTTTATTGCGTAGACGAGAAACCATATGCTACACATCATGTTTCAGTCGTGAGTTCTCGCCCGTGGCCATGTGGGTAGACTAAATACATATGTATCCTAGCTGACAAGCTCCACGTGAGCAAAGGTCGTCTTCGTAACATTATCATATGGGCATCATCTGAGGGTTTTCCTTGAAGCTAGTGGGAATCCTTTCATGCGCATCCTCTATTAGAAACCATGTACGCAACCATGTACAGTAGCCGAAGGAAATGGTTAATGAAGTACCACGGTAGCGTGCCTGGTATTAGCATTTTATGTCCTTCCCCTCTTTAAGCCAGCTTACTCCAAGTTGAGAGAGTTACATTCTTTTTACGAATGTACAATGCTTTCTTTAATGAGTGAAAGCGAATTGAATATACGTGGGTACCGTATACTTTGCCATTCATATTCGTACATGTTCACAATTCGCGTAGTCTGTGGCGCACATATCGATGAAGCGCAAGGTGCGTAGCTTTCAGTAAGACTGTCTGCCAGAGCACTCATTCCAGTGGGAGCGTTAAACAAGATACGAATATTTTTCTTCCGCGTCTTTTTCATTATCGCGCTTTTTTTTTTCCCCTCTAGAACTCAGCGTACGCGCTTATGGAGTGCGCTCATCGCGTCGTCGCACGCAAATCCTTCTCGCTCAGACGAGTGTGTGCACACACTAAAGTTCTCGCCGCACGTCCTCCTCGTTCGGCGGGTGTGAAGAGGTTCGCGCCACCCTTTCGATGGCGCCGACGGGGAGCCCATTTTCATCCTCGAAAACCTCTCCGCGTTCGTTGCACATGCTGCGCTGTTCAATCATCGTTTGCCTCCTAGCAGCGGCGCAAGGTGAAAAAAAAAATAATAAAGCCAGTTCACAGACACTAAAAAGACGTTTAAAAAATAGCGTAGAGAACGTCGGTATCTAGCGAACTCTAATATACGCTCCGAAGCGCAAAGAGCTAGCGCGCTTCGCTCGCGCCACGATTACGAAACCCTTTCCGATAAAAATCCCTCCGCGACGAACTCGTCCACGGCGCGCGACGACGATGTTCAGAAGCTTCGCCGCAGAGGGAGTAAAGTTTAGATATAATGCAGGCGAAACACAAACAAAACGAGGCGAGCGTGGAAGCAAAGCGCACCGCACGCGTTCGCAGAAGGGCAAGAGCGGAGAAGATTGAGACCGTGGCTCCGCACTGGGAGCCCTATTTTCGAGAAAAGTCCGTATCGCGCCGCGAGGAGGGAGTTTTTCGCGTTAATGGGCGGTGTTGCGAACACGGCTCAGTTGCGCACAAGCTCCCTCGGCCGCGATAAGGAGGATTGCGCGTCGCCGCTCTCTTTTTTCCGGTGTCATCCTTACGAGCGCGCTCTCCTGCAGTGTTACAGAGGCCAGAATCAGCGCCTCGCCGTGCTTATTCCCAAGCCTACTCACGGACACCAACATCTTCTGATTGGTGTTGTTTCGTGCAATGGCCAAACATGTTCGCCTGCACAATGCCAGTCGAGGCGGCGAACAATCACGGATGATTTGCACGAAGAATACTGATTGTACACACGGTCCCAGGTACGCGAATGCTTGTTTCAGGGATTTTGTAAACGAGTTCGCCCACCGCCTCATGCGATATTTTTTTTTAAAAAAAGGTCAACGTGGTGCCGAGGATCAACGGTCTGTTGTGCCCGCGAGACCTCTCGCTTCCCGCAACAGCAGTGGTTTCATTTACGAGAATGCGAGGGCACCGCATCGTTAGCAGGCGGTCACGCCATTTTTGAAGTCACGTAGTGAAGATCCCTTGTCACCCGTACACGTGCATATCTGCAAGCACTATTGTGAATCACAGAAAACGACGCAGGTCTCTCATCGGAAGATCGAGATACACATCTGTAATACACGTCTTAATTAAATCACGTGAAGAACGAGGTTACGCCCGACCGTGCGTAAGAACAAAGTCCCAGATTTATGCTTAAGAAATAACATAACGAACACCAATTAACGCCGCATGTCCCTTCTTGCTGCTTAACAAAGAGTGGTATAAAGTAGCTGAAACCCTCTCCTTGTGGTTTGTGAACAAGGCTGCCGCGTAGAAGACGAAACATGAGTAAATTTTATTTTCCTTGGTCTGCGTACATCTGTGTTTTCACCAATGTATTTACGGAGCATTTTAGACTTGTTTCACAACAGACGAGATTTTACTGCAGGGCTGCAGGACGCATTTCTAACGAATAAGGATCAAACATATTCGCCCGCGCTGGGCTTTGCGAGGGACTTTCCTTCCGCGTTGTTGCGAAGAGAGGCCCTATACACTTATTGTACACTATTCTCCCCGATGCTATTCACTGCATGCTTAGAAGTAGTGTTTAAACGTGTAGACTGGGGAGAAAAGGGAATTCGAATAGACGGAGAATATATCAGCAATTTAAGATTTGCAGATGCAATTGTGCTCTTTAGCAATGATTGAGACGAACTACAAAACATGATTGATGGCTTAAACCGGGAAAGTATAAAATTGGACTAAAAATGGATAGGCAAAAAGCAAAGCTATGCTCAATAGCCTACCTAAAGAACATGAATTTAAATTTGACAGTGAACCCGGAGAATGCTTGAATGAATACGTATACCTAGGACAGTTACTAACAGGAACAACTACCCATAAAAAAGAAATTCTCCGCAGAATAAGGATGGGCTCAAGCGCATTCGGGAGGCATTCCGAAATCATGACTGGAAGCTTGCCGCTGTCACTAAAGCGAAAAGTATTCATTCACTGCATTCTCGCAGTACTAACATACGGTGCAGAAATGGTGGAGGATAAATAAAGAACTAGAGATGAAACTAAGGAGCATGCAACGTGCAATGGAAAGAAAAATGATAGGTACAACGCTAAGAGATAAAAAAAAAACGAGCGGAATGGATCAAGGAACGAACCGGTTAAAGGAAAGAAGTGGACCCGGGCAGAACATGTCATGAGGAGGAAAGATAACAGATGAACAGTAAGAGCGACAGAATGGATACCAAGAGGGGGGGAAACGCAACAGAGGCCAGCAAAAGGTTTGATCGAGCGATGAAATTAAAATGTTCGCGGGCATAAAGTGGAACCAACTCGCTCAGGATAGGGTGGATTGGAAATCGTTGGGAGAGGCCTTCGTCGTGCAGTGGACCTAAAATAGGGTGACGATAATGACGACGATGATGAAACTGGTACAGAGAGCAAAATGTACACACAACTACAAGAAAGTGAGTGAATGACACTAAGCCACCAACAAGTTCTGCTTGAATAATTCTATTTAGTTGAACGGCCCGTAGTACTTCTCCGTTACACAGGCATAGCATCCATGTGCAGTATAAAATTAGAATATTTGCCGGCGTAATTTGCTGTCCATCGTGCTGAACATAAGGTTCGTCGTCTTTTTCTTAAGTTCCTCACTGTTGTACAGTATTAAATGACAATCAACCAAAGTCAAGAAGTACACGTGACGAGAAAACGAAACAAAAATATGGCATCTGCCATTGAACGCGACCCAGGAGCCCTTGAAAGAGCGCTGCGTGAGTGATAGTCCGCAAACTCCACATCGGAACAAAGTGAAGCATGGATCCAGTCTAGATTGAGGAAAAGATTTCCGGCACCAACTTCCGGACTCCGAAAAAAAAAAAGGAGAGACGCTGGAGGGAGCGCCGAGGTTCTGGACGCCGACAGATGTCGCAAAGAAATGGAGCCTTCATCGCATCCTGCAACATGAAGACGTAGTACAGACGCTTCGTTTTCGTTGTTGTTTTTTTTCAAGACGGGGCTAACGACAAGGGACTTACTTCGCGCGTTTTGCCAGCGATCGTGAGTTTAAAGGCTATTTCCTGCAACTGTTCAAGCTGTATATCACGCGCCGGATGCCATTTGTTGCATCAGGTATCGCCTCTTCGATGGCCCGGTCACTTTGTGCTGTCGGATAAGCGGAATTATTGAGCATGCTCAGCAACTAAAATGTACTGCTTCCTCTATACGCGGAAGTATTAAAGTTTGTGTCATTCAGAAGAAACTAACTGTGCTAAAACAGATTGAGTATGGAAGGAACAAAAATAAAATGCTGTATTGTTCGGCACAGCGGAAACAAATTGAGGCTATTAAGCGCGTTTGTTTCGAAAAATACGGAATAGCAGGAACACTGCTTCATATTTTGTTAGGGCGGATGCTTTGCATTTACTTAGTTTTTTTTTGTGTGTGTGTGTGCTTCAAGACATGAAAAGAACCCAAGCTGTTGTTTCCTGGTCCACGCATTCATTTCCTTATGCTGCAAGACGCTTCCTGATTGGCTGGTCTTCAGTACACTGCCAGATTTTGAAAACGTTTTATCTGTATAGCAGTTTCCTGACGGTATTTATGCAATCCCCATTTTGACGCTGAGAACAGCTGCAGATGTCGTTAAAGGGAATGCGCATGTCAGATTACGCACGCAATGCTATACTAACCAAAGTGTAAAATCCGTCTCTTATCTGTAGCCCAGGCGGTTTTGTTATGCAAGTATTATTATTATTATTATTATTATTATTATTATTATTATTATTATTATTATTATTATTATCGAATAAGGTAATGAAGCTAATGTTAAAAATATATCCGAGAGCGCCAGAAACATTATTGTTCGCAGACTTGCAGTCAGTATCGTCCAAATGAATGAATCATCCTTCCTGTAGCCACAAAGCACACCGTGAATCACAAACGTAGATCAATAGTTCTTGTGTTATAATTTATAAATATGACAGGGGTTGTACTTGTTGGGTCAGATCAACGAATCAAGCACGAAGTAATCATTGCTTTTTCAGCCTCGATGTTTGTCATTGAAAAGTGTACTTTAAGTGCTTTTAGCAATGTGACCACGAATGGCGTGGTTTGTCAGTACTAAGTTTGGCAAACTTATTTTTGAACGATTCACGTATTTCAGTTTCGAGGACAGTATCAGTTAATGTTAAAGAGCTGTGTTTCGCCGTGAACTAATTTTATCGAAGGGCAAGGAAGATACTGCATCTGGCAGAGCGACAGAGAGAACACTGAGGGAAGGAGCTACCCGGAAGCAAACTCTGGTCGTCATGAACACGTGGAACTGGGTATGGACCACCGATGCGCCAGCAGCGCGTGCACTGTCGGAAACATTCAGGTTTACGTTGCTCTGTAAAGCGTGCTTTGCCTGTAAGACAATCCTGTATGACAAAAAAGCCTTCTTTAAAACTGCAGGTCAAACGCATTGTGGTTCCTGAAGGGGCCCGCGCTACTACTTTTCGTCGCAGTATCAAAAGGTCTTCCGAAGGAGTTAACGGCCTCTCAGAGATGTATTATGTACAGTCTGTTTCACACTTAGAGGAAATCTCGGAGCGCCTTGCACCGCGATGCGGCCATGATGCGGCGAGCGCTGGAGTCGGCCAGCAGCGGCTGCTCGCGCAGGCGCAGACGCGCGATGCATGCACCCTTGAACCACGTCGTCTGCTACGACAGCGCGTGCTCGCTGTATTGTCGGAAGCGTGCTACTGTGTGCGGAATCCAGCTGATTTCATCCTTAACGTGAGAAGTCAGCCGATATTCCTCACTCAAGGTTGTGCGGCGCCATACTTGGGGCCTGCATTGGCAAGAAAGGAGCTCTGCAAACCTAATTTGAAAACACACTTGCCTTGTGTTGCCGGAGGGCCGGGGTACTGAGCCGGGGTACTGAGCCGGGGTACTGAGCCGGGATACGCATGCTTCGTCACGGTGTCTGCTACTAAAAAAAATAGGCGTAGCTCAGTGGTAGAATACTCGAGTGCCACGCAGAAAGGCGGGTTCGAATCCTCCTCCATCTTGGTTATTTTTTTCTAGAATTAGCGCAATAGTGGTTACGGACACCGCAGGCGGCGGCGGCGGCGGACAACTACGGCGCCAAGAACGTCCCTTGTTGTGATCTTGCGATCTCATAACAGCTTACGCTGTACAAAATAAGAAAGAAAGGATCAGTTAATCACGAAAAAGAAACACAAGTTGGGGAACAAAAAGTGGGAGGGCGCTTAAGCATCGCCCTTAGGAATGAAACGGTATAGCGCGACAGGGACCCACTCGCTCAGTTTCCTAAGGGACATTCATTAAAATTAGCGTAGCCACTTAAAAGAACCAAGAGCCAATCGTCAAGACACCTGTTTTTATTTCAACGGAAAGCTGACCGGTCGGAGTGTCCAATCATGCAATGACAACGGGTAAAATCCTGCAAGAAATTTTTATCGGACATTTTTGTCTATGAAGTCTTAAATGCAACATATGTTGCAAACAGTGGAAAAGTCGTCGGGTGTGCCTGCGCCAGGTTCTGCCGCGACAGAGCGCATGCGCGCTCTACCTGGCAAACGCCGCACGCATGCGCCGCGGTTATAAGCAGGTTTTCGGATGCCATGAAGGCAGCGCCGCTTCTGCAGCGTCGACTCCTTTTACTGCGCAGAAAGGATATAATAGGGCGGGGATGCGTTTTTATGTACGGACTGCAATTTTATGCTCGTGTTATGACCGTATGAAGAGCAGTAGGCAATGGCATATTAAAGACTTCATAACGCAGTAACAAGGTTATACCACCAGGCTACGCCACTTTTCAACTGCCGCGATTTTCAAGCTCAATTTAAAGATACAAACTTTATCAATATCGCGAAAGGGTGCTCGATTTCATCACTATAATTCAAGTTCTCTCCAAATCCACGAAAGTTCATTCACGCGTTCTCGCTCGCTCTCGGTCCCTTTAAAATGCTGGACTTAATTGAATTTTGTCGTAACATAATTGTGTTCTCTCGTACATTCGAATTACAGTCCGAGCTATTATGTGCGTAGACTTTAGTTAAGTAGTTGTGTAAAATTTTTCTGATGGATTTATTTTGAGAAACTCTGCTTACTTCACTAAAGCAGCTGCGCCATGGCGGAGGCTTGTTAATTTAACGCTGCTAAATTATAGTTAGAAGGCGAAGGAGAGAGAAAAAGGCCGAGGAAGCCACGTATTCTCCGAGACATAATGGATGCTGTCGAAACACGTCAGTATTATTTGTGGTGAATATGACAATTTAACAGCTGCGAGGATTGTGGCGATCTTCCGTATCATATAATATAGGAAAACCTAGAAACCACGAGGCGGTAAAAGCACTTTTAGGAGAGCTCTGAACTTCGTATTTGTTCAAGGAGCGGTCAAATTAGTAAACAGTGCACTCGGCACACGCAGCTAAACCTAACCAGTGGCAATTGACCCACGCAGCTAAATCTAACTTGTGACAGCGAACATAAAGAACGTCATAAATTTTTGTTACACCTCGAATAGCAACATGTTAAGCAGCAAACACCAAATATCTGGGTGCTTCAGTTATCATGGCAGAAGGGAGTTCACTGTGTAACCTTTATGGCAGGGGAAATGCCAGGTTTTATTCGTACTAACCGAACAGCATACACTCACACTGTACGTGAGCTACAAAGCAACACGCGCCGCCTCCTTGCTGGTCCCAACGCGTGAGCTGTGGTTCTAAACTACGAGAAGTCCCGTGTAAGACAACGTTGCATAAGAGTCATTTGTTCGGAAACATATAAGCAGTGGAATAGGTCACTAAAAATGAATAAGACGACGATAAGGCATGCAACGCCTTACCGAAAGTTGGCCATGATTGAGATGCGATCAGATAAAGTATCACTTGGAACTCACCTGAAAGAGATTAAAGGAATCTAATTAGCGACATCAGAAAATGTACTACACCGAGATTGTACACAACGTGAGAAGAAGCAGAAGGCTGCATCCCGATTTCTTTAGTAGCCGTATTGAAGAAATTCCACTAGGGTTATTGTTCCATACGTGAAAATATAGCGAACCGCACTGAATGGTGCTTCAATTTCTCTTTGTGCAGGAACGGATGGTTATTACTAAATGACGTCGAAGTGGGGGACTCCGGGTTCATTTTGACCGCATGAGTCTTTCGACGTGCGCCTAAATGTAAAGAGAGGTGTCCTTGCATTTCGCCTCCTCTGGAGGGCGGCCGAGAATCGTTCCGGTGTGCTCTCGGACAGCACCGCGAAAACTTACCCGCAAAGCTAGCCCGTGATTTCTTGTTGGTCAGGAGAGGTATACTGGTATGCTTCGTATTACTAATATGGCTACAAATTATATTTACTATCGCATCGCTGATTCATGTTAGCGGAGTACATAGCATAAAGCATGGCTTAGCAGCACATAAAAAAAAAAAAAACACCGGGCGAAAGTACACTCTTAGCGCGGTAACCTTTTGTTTATTTTATAGGTACACAAAATGTGAAAATATGCTCCTTTACTAAAGGTTAAAGCATTTTAACCTTTTATAGGTACACAAAAATGTGAAAATATGCTCCTTTACTAAGGGTTAATCATTTTAACCTTTATAAAAGAGCATATTTTCACATTTTTGTGTACCTATAAAATAAACTAAAGGTTACCGTGCTAAGAGTGTATAGAGAACCTTGTTTATGACTGGCCTCATCCGATCAGGCCGAAAGAAAGCAGATGCAGAGGGCCTCATCCGCAACTACTATTAAACGCGAAGCATTTCTTGGCGACCTTGAGTCATTTGTGCCTATCTATCTATCTATCTATCTATCTATCTATCTATCTATCTATCTATCTATCTGTCTGTCTGTCTGTCTGGCCGCCTACGTCTCGGTGCTCCACTGGCCGTCTCCTTCATGCGGTGTGCGCCAAAATTTTGATGGTAGGATAGGAATTTATGACGAAGATGAACGATGATTTTTCCAGAATTAACATGATGTACTCGTCACGCACCTCACAATCAACAAAACTGCAATGCCCGTAGCGTTCGGCCTATGGTATGCGCCACAGCTGCTGTTCGAAATTTCCCCTACTCATTGCAAAGAGGGGCCAACTAAACTAGAAATTTAACATATTAGAACACATTTAAAACAAGAAAGGCACATCGTTTAGGGTAGGTTTGGATTGAAATAAACACATACAAGCACCCACACGCACGCGCCTCAATAGCGGTAGGCGGGTATCGAAGCCGGGTCCCCAAGGTGCAAAGCAAACGCGCTGCCACTAGGCGAAGGCGGCTCTTCCCACACGGCACATTTAGTAAAGAAACCTAATGCGCCAGAACTTGTGATGGTGGTGCTGGTGCAACGTCACCTGCACTTCTACCTGCGTGTTAAGCGCTATCTCAGCGACGTTATAAACAATATATATGTTCTGTTGTCACTCGGCATGCTTTTTGACACGAAAGTGTTTTATGCCGGAGTCCACCACGACCCCGCACGTCCCTACCGTAACGGGTATGATGCAGTAAAGTAAACTTAAGAGCAAAGAAAAACGCTCAGAAAAGCTTCTGTTGACGCGCTGGGAATCGAACTCACATCCCCCGGCGCCACGACGAAAGGTGCCCAGTGTGCTACCACTGCCCTAACGCCGTACACGCTTGCTGCTGTACGAACGCGCTTTCTTGTCTCGTCCGGCTCAGCACGCACGCACCCAGGCGCACATTGCCTGGAACGGTGCTGCCATCTAGGAGAGGCAAAGTAAATCACTGCAGCTTTACTTCATCTCTCTTGAATGGCGGCACCATTCCAGGCGCGTTCCAAAGTCCGCCTCGACGAACGCGTGCAGAGCAGCGCGCATAGCCGCGTTCGTACACCTTCGAGCGTATATGCGCCGACTGCGCAGTGGTAGAGCACCGGTCTCCTTTCGTTGTGAGCAGCGTTTCCCCACTGACCACTCTTCGAGCTTGATGGGAACGAGAAAACCGCTGCTTTAGGCGCCAGAGCCCGGATGGGTCAATGTGACGCAAGTAAATATGACTGATACCTTGGTCGCGCGGCATTTACTATAGAGTGTGCCCAGTTATTAGGTAACCTACTTCAGTTACCGCAAGGGGTTGGTCCTTGACGTTATGCAGGCGATGCGTGAACATGGGTTTATCCACGTGAAACGGTGCCATACCAGCGAAACACCGATAGCAATGGACAAGTTCACCTCGATGTAACAATAAACATTCAACTGCTTATGCGAAGAGACATTTCACTTTCGTGTTATACCGATTTGTTTGACAAAGGGACCAACCACATTTCTAAAAACTTTGCTCGATGCGGTAAGAATACTCCAGGGAACGATGCCGATGATACGCACATAAGGTCTCCGTATCGTGCATTTTTCTCCGACAAAACAGACGTCTGTGCTGTGCACGAACGAGAGTGCGAACGCTAAGTCGTACCCTGAGGCGCCATTCAGTCACCACGGTACTGACAACATTCCTGATTAGCGAACGTTAAGCATACACCCACTCATACACTTCGCACAAAGAAGTTCATCCGATTGGTAACACTTGGTGGAATGCCAGAGTTCGTCATAGGCGACTTTTTTGGTGACTGCTTCCCATGACGGCGATTTCCACAATGCGTGGGATTTGCAGCACCTTCCCCCCCCCCCCTTTTTTTTTTACAATACGATTAGGATGTCCCTGCACTTGAGTACTACAGTTAGAACTGTTTTGCGAATGCGCTGCCGGAAATTTGGACCAACCGGGGTTCTTTACGTGCACTGAAATCGGACAGCAAGCGTGTCTCAACATTTCGCCTCCATCGAAATGCAACTGTCGCCGCTGGGATTCAATCCCGCGACCTTCGGAAGAGCAGCCTAGCGCCATAGCCACTAGGCCACCGTGGCGTGGCGGTACAAATGTCCTATACGCCAGCTATGCGATGATATTGCCACAGAGCTGTAATTATCTCTATTCGACTTGTCGAGTGTTGTTGCAGCTTCGGTACTACCAACATCATGCAACACTCGAACTGCTTACTTCCTACGTACACCCCCGCAGAGATTGCAGCTAACTGAGAAACGCATGTGCGGGACGTCAGCTTCGCAAGTAACGTGCATTATTTACAGACACCCCCGGCAGCAATCTCTTATCCCGCGTTTCTCGACAGCAGCACGGGCAGCTCGCTGCTTCCCCGCGCTTTCGTGCCACTGCTCATCTCGCGGAGTATTTTTCTGGCGGCAACAGGCTGCGACTGGCGAAACAAAAGCCAAGTTCTGTACTGGCAAGAGCAAAGCCCGCAGCGATCCGCTCCAAAGCCCGCGGGACGAATGAGGTGTCGGTCGTTAACTGGGCAAGACTAACGACTCGGCGTGTCGCAGCCGAAACCACGGATGCCGTGTTTGCGGTCGCCGTGTCACTTTCGCGCCGCATCCGAAACGCGCACGACGAAAGCGCCCACGACGAAAGTGGTGCTGTAACAGCGCGCTGCTGAATATTTGAAGAGCAGGCGCTGGCGCGGAAACATCTCTCCTCGTGCCTTCGCGCTACTGTGAAGGCCGCTGTGCTCTCCTTCCTTTCTTCCTACTCGCGTGTATGCGCATGTTCGCAGGTAAAAAGAGCCTCGAGGGTGGTGACAAATTGGAGAAGAGCGCGGCTCGTAAACCTTGGAGTTTTGCGTAATCAAGGATCGACGACGACTCTTCGTTAGGTGTCTTTCCAAAATAGGATGTAAAACTGCATGCATATGCGATGTTCCAACTGAATTACTAATTGCAGAGCAAATAAAGTGCCGTCTAGCACCTATGTGTAACAAGAATACTCTGTTCTTTAACGTACGGTGAACCACAGAAGTTAAAACGAACCACGCGAACGCGTGGCTAACATTGTGTTCGCAACGCCTCCCCCACGTCACCTGCAATCGACGACAGCGCTATGTTCATCCCTCCTTGAACCTGCGGCCGGTCTGTTCTTCCAATTGTGCGCAAGTATTTTTGCACCTATCTCTCTTGGATGCGATGAGCTTCTTGATAGCCAAGGCCACAGGCTCATATCTCGACAGCCCTTCGCGAAAGTGATATCTCTTCATCGGCACACCGGTCGATGCAGGCCGGGACGGCTGAGATACCGCTGTCGAGGTAGATATGCGACGGCCCTACGACTGACGAGCGCTGCGCGTGGAAACAACGAACTAACTTGTGGTGCGCGGCATTGAAAAACTGGCTTGCTAGCAAGTAGCGGTACTGCTATAGGTGGCGAGGAAACCCGGTTTCGCAAGCGATCGCGTCGTCTGCTAACTTATGTAGGTGACTGCACTTCGCTTGCCAAATTTATCACATTTCTTGATGAAGAACGTTTACATCCATTACACAAAATAAAAAAAACAAGGAATAACTGATGAGATTAGTCATGACTTCGATTTCATAGCTGAAAAGGAAGAGAGCTGAGAAATTAAACGCAGTGACAGATTGCGGCATTCACTCGCAGAAGTCGTGTTCAATGGTGTCTCTGTTAGTATGTGAACCGCATTCTTCAGAGGCTGGTATTAAAATACCGCCTGAGAAAACATCTTGCAGCCCGTTCTTAAGAGTGCGTTGAATACGGATAGTCTCCGGTGTGGATACGGATAGACCACGGATAGTCACCGCAGTGGAAATTTTGAGCATTTGAACAGTCGGTCAGCGACGGTTTCGAACATTTGTTAAGCGTAAAAAGTGCCTTATTAAGTCAGTTGACTGCTTATGTAGCTCACGATTAATTTTGCCTTAAGCGTTTCCAAACAGTTACGATGGAAATCAGAGTTGCAGCGAGGAACCCCAGGATACGAGCTTCTGTGTTTATATTTAACAGATATGACTAATATTATGAGACCGCAGAATAAAAGTGAAAGTGTGAAACTGTACGCACTGGCTGTCGTTAAATGCTTGCTGATGGGAGTAAAAGAACACTCACACAGAAGGAGCTGCAGCCCTTCACTTGGCGATGCAGTGCGGTCGATAGTAATTGGCTCATTATTTCTTGAATCAAGAGAAAGCAGGCTCCATTGGAGCTGGCTATGCGAAGACACAATTAAAGAGCAAATATATTTGCCCACTCAATGCGTGCACATACATCGCAGAGAGATAGGAATACCAAATTGGTAGGAAGGGCATAAATATGGACAATGCTAAAGACGCTAACCAGAAGATAATGACGAAGACGTCGAGCGCAAGCACAAGTGATACTGCCGTAATAAGACGTGTACCGTGACTCAGATTTCCACCATCAAATTGAGAGGAGAGAAAAATTTCGCAATATCTCTAGTCGCACCGCACCATGGGAAAACATAAGCAGACTACAGAAACGGTGACTTTACAATCTCATTGTCCACAATAGGCTCAGCAAAGCAGTTTAAAACTAGTTTAATTGTGCATGGATTGCCACGCCTACATTATAGTTGCACTGTATATCCGAGCATGCTGTCGGATACGTCTTGACCGTGGACTAAGTGTAGTGCTCCGCAAGCGCTTTGACACAAAATCAACAGTCAAAGAAAAGTACGTGAACTGGGTGGTACATAAGCGTGCAAATCTCTGTGAAGAAAGTTAACTCATTTGCTATTCTGCACCAAACATACGCGTTCTAATAAGTTTGTAACACATGCACATGAGCGTTTTAGTTAGTGGGACGCTTTTGATCTGGTAAAGTCGAAAATATTATGCCGCCAGAATGGAAATTGTGGATAGCTTGTATACACTACTGGACACAAGGCAGTCACAGCGGAGCTGGTGGCCTTCCCCTCCTCCTTTCCCCATCCTCACCTTCACCTCTGTTTCTTACCTTCTTGATATACCGTACTAAAGATGGGTAAGCTGCGCTTTTCTCTCTCCCCATCATTTCCCTCTTCCTCACTCTCACGCCCCTCGCCTTCAACCTTCAACCGTTTCCCACCCCTACTGCGGCGCTGGTGGCGTTACCGTCCTCTTTTTCCTCCTGCTTACCCTCACTTTCCTTCCGCATCTCCTTGCTATACCACACTATACATGGCTATGGTATGGTTTACCCTCTCCCCTCCTCATTTCACTCTTGCGAGTGCACACAACTCGTTCCAGGTCGACTGTGTGATTCCCTCATATTTATGCCACTCCTTGGCACCATCCTTGAGGTTGGCTATGGCCACCACCCAGTCGTGGCGAGAACCGATCGCGTTGATACTTCTCACTCACGCGTCGGCGTCATCCCTGAATCCGCGGAATTCTGGTACTTCCCGAATGGCCGCGATGGTGGAGCGGCAGGCGCGAAAGCGGCGTCCCAGGCCGTCAAACAATGGAGTTTGCGTGAGAGCTCATCAAAGGCCCGTGTGAGCTGCGCGGCGGTGTCGCGCGAGCCGCTGGAAGAGCATGCGGCGTTCCCAGCATCCACAGCGGCAACGTCTATCAACAAGGATGCTGTGACAGCGTCCCTCGGCTCTGGTGCTGATATACTCGCGGGCACGGGGTCCATACCGTAGTAAGCGTGGACAGCGCTACCGGGCAGGATATTTCCGCGTGCCGTGTCGGTGGGGAAAGGTGTCGGTGCGCTAGTAAAGAGCCCTGGAGCCGTCGAGAAGGCCTGCACGCGGTCCCCGGGCGGTGTGTGAGGCACTTGCGACGGCGGAAAGTTGCCGGGTTCCATGACGAAAAGAACGTTGGCGGCGTTCCTAAGCCAGTGGGAACCGCAGCGTCGAGGTCGTCGAAGACGCCCTTAGGGATTTTCCATCGTCGACTGCGTCATTGTAATAATAATAATAAGAAGAACAAGATAGCATTTATAGATAGGAAAGGAGGAGATGTCGGCCTGGAGAGTGAATCTCTGACCTACTACTCCTCACAGGGGTAAAGGGAAAAGGGATAAATAGAGATAGAGGGAAGTATTAGCAGGTGACGATGGTAAAGTACAATGAGTCACTATACACGTCCTGTAAGCGGATGTGCACCATGCGCAGCAGTCTTTACAGCACAGTATTAGAGACGGGTATCTGAACCTGTGTCACACAAAGAATTAAAACGGGCCTTCAAGTTCCGTTAGGCGTGCTCCGTGTGCTTCCATGCACCTAAAAGTTTCTCCTCCGAAAAGGGCCGGGAGTCCAAACCATCTGCCACGCAGTGGTGTTCTCCTCTCGGCCGCATATTGAGGGCACACGCAGAGGATATGGTGTATAGTCTCGGATATGTGACACACGCGGCAATCGGGAGTCTCTTCCTGTCCGATCTTAAAGAGATATCTGCGAGTGTAGGCAACACCCAACCATAGTCTGTGCAATAGCGGCTCTTGATCTCGTCGTAGCCGGACTGGGAGAAGAAAGCACACGCGGCGTCAAGTCTATGAAGGCGCTCTTGTCGAAGGTCAGGGTCATCCCATAGTTGCGTCATTAAGGCTTTCACGGAGCTGGAGAGCAAGACATTGACATCGTGTCGTGAAAAATTGATAGCAGCCGGTTTGCCGGTGATATGTGCCAATTTCGCTTCTGCGTCAGCTTGCTCATTCCCACTGATCCCACAGTGGCTGGGAATCCACTGTAGCGCAAAGTTGTGCCCGTATTGAGAAGCCTCAGTAAGGAGGCTCATGATCTCACTAACAAGAGGACCATAAGCGGCTCCTTGCTTCATATAGTTCATTATTAGTTGAAGTGCCGGCCTAGAATATGAAAATAATGTCCACTCCGCAGGACTTTGTTGTATAATATACCGGACAGCTTCTCGGACACTGGTCAGTTCAGCAGCAGTAGGCGACGTATGATGCGCTATCTTGAAGCGTTGTGTCATGCCCATGGTAGGTATTGTGAAAGCTGCTGCCGAAGATGTCAGTGTCACAGAGCCATCAGTAAGAATATGCACCGCGTGCCCGTACATATACGCAATGTAAGACACTGCGAAATACTTGAGTCCATCACCTGGCAGGTTTGATGTTTGAGTAATTCCAGGGACTGATAATCGTACGATCGGCTTTGGCATCGTCCATATTGGTACGTCAGGCGTGACTAGCGGTGTATAATTTGATGGTAGCAGACCTTGCCACAGCAGCACCGCTTTCGAGTATGCAGCGTTAGGCTATGAATTCCGGTTGGTGTCTGGTCCTCAGGTGCATTCGCAGTGGTTCTTGTTGAAGGTAGATGTGAGCTGGGCAGGCACATGCTTCTGCAATAGTGCCCCGCGTGTAAGTACATCGAGGTACACCAAGGCAAATTCTTAGGGCACGAGGCTGAGCAGCTTCGAGTGCACGGATAGCATATGCACTCATACGAGAAAATGCAGGGGCACTGTAGCGGAGGTATCCGAGGAAGAGCGCCTGGTACAGCTGCAAAAGTGATGATTTAGATGGCCCCCACGATTTTCCACACATACGCCGAATTACTTGGACAAAGCTGCCTAGTTTCTTTCTCACTGCTGTGGTGTGTTTCGACCAAGCTAAATCACGGCCGATTGTGACTCCAAGAAACTTGTAGTGTGTTACTGAGGCGATTCTACTCCCATCAATATAAATAGGGTAACAGGCCATTGACTTCCACGTGAATGCAATGGTTGCACTTTTTGTCGGTGAGAGTTGTAGTCCTTGACTGCTGAGGCATGTCGACGTTACCGATACTGCACGTTGCAACTTCTGTTGTACTTGTAAGCGTGTTAAGCTCGTTGCCCAAATGCAGATGTCATCCGCGTACACAGAGATTGAGACTTTGTCTCCCAACAGCTTAACGAGGCCACCGACTACGATATTAAACAACGCTGGACTCAGGACGCCTCCTTGAGGCACACCGTGATAGACAGGATAATTATTTGTGCCACTGTCTGCTGTTGCCATGAATATTTTTATTTCTTGAATGTTGCTCGCCGGCCATGATGCAGGCGACCGCCAATGCCATAGTCTTCAAGAGCATTCAAAATCGCGTCGTGCAGAACGATGTCGAATGTACCTTTGATGTCAAGAAAGACAGCGGCTGTCAATCGGTGACACTAATGTTCAACGGTTTCTGATGTTCAACGGCGGTCACTAATTCAATAACGCTATCAATTGAGGATCTTCCCTTTCGAATGCCTGTCATCGCATTTGGATATACATCGTGCTTCTCTATAAACCATCCTAAGTGCATGAGAACCATGCGTTCCATGATTTTTCCTACACAGCTGGCAAGCGCCACAAGTCTGTAAGAAAGCACATCGCGGGGACGCTTGCCTGGTTTCAACAGTGCCATGATTTTGCTTCTCTTCCAGTGTTCCAGATTCCCGTGAAAGGTTGTACAGAGATAGAAGTTGTTCAGCCGCTCGAGAGCCTAGATGGCGCAAGATAGAATAGGTGATTCTATCAGGTCCCGGTGCACTGGAGTGTCTTGAAGCAGAAATCGCTGCACGTAGCTCTTCCAACGTGAGAGGCAGATCAAGACGAGCATCTTTTGTTGGAGGTGCACATCGGAGCAGTTAGAGCGATCGTTGCTGGAGAATTAGACAGATGTAAGCAGAACTCCTCCGCGATCTGCTTTTCGCTGCAAGACTTGATGATGATGGCCAAGGATTGGAAGGGATGTTGTTGCTGAGGAGGAGATGGTAGGGCTCGTACAACGCGCCATATCTTCGACAGTGGTTTTCTGGGCTCCAGGATAGTGCAAGACGACTTCCAGCGTTGTCTGCTAAGCTTTTCCAAGCATCTTTGAATCTTCATTTGCCCACGGCGGGGTGTCCTCAAGTCTGAGATTGATTTAGTTCGCCTATGCTTCCGCTCGGCTCGACGTCTCACTGCCCGCAGCTCTTCATACACAGCATCGACGGGTTAATTTGACGCTTCGATGACGCATGTTGTTGCATGCACTGACGCGACAATTCGCTCCTCAATCTCCTGCGGAGATATAATAAGGCGCACGACTTCTCCAGGTCATGTTGAAAAGCCTCCCAGTCCGTGTATCGCTTGCGGGACATGCCGAGTCCGGTAAACCACTTTAGTTGCACATAAGTTGGAAGGCGGTCCCTTCCATGTGTTTCAATGTTGGTGGTGCACCAGGTAGCAGACGATGAAAGGCACTGGGAAGCAATAGCCAAGTCGAGACAGCTGCTGTACGTTGTACCACGCAAATACGTCGGTGAGCCGTCGATGAGAACATGAAGGGCGTTGTTGCTTGTGAAGTCTAGAAGTTGTCTACCTCGAGTATTTGTGACACTGCTGCCTCAAAGATGGTGATGCGCGTTGAAGTAACCTACGATGACATGAGGTCCTTGGCTGGGGTCAAGGATATCGCTCAGGTGCCCAGCGTCAAATCTGTCCCTTGAAGAAATGTAGCCATTGTAATAAAGGAGACACGGAGACAGTGCCTTTGCTGCAGGTCGGCTATTCTATTTCTTTTCTCGTCTTCCTCCGCTTCGCTGTCCTCGATGCACGTGCGCTATAGCTACGTTTTCCACGAAAATACCGTTGCCAGTCTTGATCACCACAAATAGTACAATAGTACAATGTACAATGCTTTGCTGTTCACCACGTCTAGGTGATTTTTCCGAAGCAACGACAGCGCTGGCGTGGCTCTTTGGAGAAAGCTAGACTGTCACGCAGACGGCCTGGATCCGATTCTCGCCCGAACAGTTAGCGTCCTCGTGATGTTAGTGTGAAGGGCTCGAATGAATTGTGAAATATGCTGCAGCCAAAGCGTTTTGATCTGGTTGCGAGAAATGTTAACTAGGTGCGAAGAAGAATGGTTTCGGTTTAAAGACAAGATACCGAGGCTTTGTTGCCGTGCCCCTATGGCGCATGGCCGAGTGTTATGCGGACGACCAACATTTTACCTCGAACTAGAAGAGCTTCGCTGTTAATAAAACTACAAGGTGTGCTGATGCTTCCCTTTGATGAACACCGGCTGCATATATTAGACGTATTAAGTTTTGACAGTTTGTTGGAGAAAAACGGGAGAGGTATTTGCCCTGTCGTGGGCGTAGCCGACGATGATGCTTTGGCAGGTGTCTCTTCGTTCCTTTCTCATTATTGCTGGCAATAGCGACTTGCGTAGTCCTCCATTAATGGTTATTTTTACAATGCACTGGCCTGGTAACTGAAAGAGTTACTCCTACAAACTGCAAGTAAATGACGCTTAATACTTAAGAATCACCTAGCTATGAGAAACTATTTCAGATCTGCGCATTCGCGTGTTACTAAAGTGTAAAAAAAATCTTACCATATCGTTTTGCCAAGTGGGCCTCCTAAGATATGCTTGAGCGCAACAGTGTACAGTTAATGAATGCGTATGCCGTACAAGACGATATAATCTCGTCAGCACGTTTCGTACAAACAAATGTTGCAGAATACCTTGTTACGGCAGGGATATATTTAATGAAGCGATAACAGGCAGATATTCTTAATAATACCCTTTTTATCGTGTCGTAAAGGTGGTATCTGAAATCGCACGATCAGTTCACTTCAAGAAACCTTTGCGTTACAACCCACCTTGTAAATTCACTTTTACAGCTTATTCTAACAAATAATAAATCTCGAGTATCCAATGCCCTTCTCATATGGCACCATTTATTCTTACTGTTGATTGATTTCTTAGGTCTTACGTCCCAAAACCAGCTCTGATTATGAGAGACGCCGTAGTGGAGGGCTCCGGAAATTTTGACCACCTGGGGTTCTTTAACGTGCACTGACATCGCACAGCACACGGGCCCCAACATATCGCCTCTATCGAAATGCAACAGCCGCAGCCGGGATTCGATTCCGTGGCCCTCGGATCAGCAGCCAAGTACCATAGCCACTAGACCACCGTGGCGGGGCACTACCTTCGTTAGGTCGAAGCGCCATACCTGGAAGCTAGCCATCGACTAATTTCAACTGAGCTCTCTCGCCGTGTTTGTGCTGCTCTCGTGTCGTAGCATTGGATTTATGACAATTATCAAAACGGCTGTTTGGATCAGAGGCGTCTATGAGCAATAAATCAGCGTATTTTGCGGGCGTACTTGTGGCGTTTCGTTCATAACCACGTACCCGAAATCTGTATCGAGTTTGAACGATACGACCATACACATAATTTTTACTGTACAAATCAATTTCGCATCATAGGTTGCAGCGCTCTTGTAATGTACACAATCTTCAAGGGTTATTGACTGACTTGCAAGTCTATGCGGTTTAGAGTAACGCTATACCGTGAAGATTGAGTGCCTCTTATTTTCGAAGCAAGTCAACTTCCAATTCCGTGAGGAAAAAAAAAAAAGAGCCAGGCCTGCACTGGAACCGCGGGACAGTCGCATCGTAAGCTGGAGGAGCGGCCTACTTAGCGGCCATTTTAAACGCTTGAGGAAACTAGTGCACGTAGAGGTGGTGAGTATCAGCTGCGCCATAACTCTGATCATTTCGCCAAGTAGGGAAGTACCGACTACGCCATAATTACTGCGGTATAGTAACGTGCAAATATGTATAACTGCACATCTTAGACAGTCTCTTGGCGTCATTTTCCCGAGAACGAACATAACTCTCGGCGCCGGCGTTGACGGCGGTTTGCGGTTTGGGCTTCTCTCTGCACAGCTGACTGTTGTGTCCGACGTTGCCATGCTGCACTTAAAATTGCAGCGCGACCAAGACGAAGACAGGAGACACATGAATCACACAGACGAGCGCCGACTTACAACTCAGCTGCAGCCGCGCGCGTAGCTCTGCGATTTCCCTTCTTCAGTAGCGGTCCGCACCTCACGAGGAGGCGCCATCACGTATATCGAAGAGCCAAGTCAGGCTGCTGTCGGGGTTGCGCGCGTCGCCTGCCGCGTTGACGAATGACACGATACGACAAAACTGCTTCAAAGGGCAGCGCTTCGTAATAATGATGACGGAAAAGTTGAAGAAGATTGCTTCATAATGATGATGTTGATGATGCCTCTGCAATGGATTCAGAGCTACAAAGCATGCAGCCCTGTGTTCTTTCAAATGATTCCTCGAACTCGTTATGCAATCCACTTTCCGCGACGTGTATATTATTATTCCGTCGCGTAACATTACATTTGTTAAAGCGATTCCTCGGCAGACGTTATACTTGTCGAGGTCCTTTAGCGACGTCTTTTGAAGCACAGGCGTAGCTCCGTGGTAGAATGCTCGACTGCCACGCAGAGGGCGTGGGTTCGAATCCACGCAGAGGACGTCGCTTCGAGTTCTCCTCGGTCGTGGTTATTTTTTCTAAAATTTGCGCGATAGCGGTTACGGGCACCGGCGGCGGCGGACAACTACGGCACCAAAAAAGAGCCAGGCCTGCGCGGAACCGCAGGACAAAACAGTCGGAAGCACGCTAATTGAATACGCATAAGAGCATCGGCGCGTGACGGACCGACCCAATGATTTAGAAATGCCCCGCCCCAAAAGCGCACCTTCGAATGCGCCTGTTAGAGCACTATTCCCTTTTTGCGCTAGTGAAAAAATTAACAGCTATGAAGTTCGCTTTTTTCAAACGCTACCGCCAAGCGTAATTAAGAATGATTGCCTCATATGTGTAAGCAAAATGCGCCTTTCTCTAAAAGCAGTGCTTCTGGGCGGAAGAGAGAGCAATAAATATGTTCTGCGTGGAGAAAAGATGGGCACGTACATTAGCGCAATCAAATTGAATTTTTTAGTAGTTTTTTTGTTAATTCAACAAATGTCTATGAGACGTTCCGGACTGCTGGAAATCTCAGATAAAGGAATATCCCAATACAACTCAGCATAAAATAACGCAGTAAGTAAGGAACGTAAAAGAAAAATGAAAGAAATATAGGCAGCCTATTTCGGATATACAGAAACGGCCCCTGCAGTACGCAAGTCCATCACCCGTGCTGGCTCTCCGCAGGGGCGCCGCACCAATTACGGGGAAAAAGCCGGGAACAGCGAGTTAATAACCCTCGGGGAAACGAGGCCGCGCGCGCGCACACGCGCATTGGAAGTTTGACAAATTGAATCGCACTACAGTCAAGCGCTATTTGTATCTTCGTAGTCGTTGCTTCGTATGCACATCATTTGCGCTGTACGTGTATATTAAGTTTCTTGGCATACACCTCTCGCCTTGCTGCGTTTGCGCTTGTTTACCGTCGCTGGAAGATATGCTATTCTCCGAAGCTTACCACTCACCCACGAAGACTGTTTCGCGAAGTGTCAACGCGGGGAGGACAAAACGCAGATTGCTTGCTTCGTGGTTGGAAAGGAAAATACCTACAAAGTGGCAGCAACGCGGCCACCTATGTTGCGGTCGGAAATTGGCCCTTACTAGAAAGCAATTGCACCAAAAGAGCGCAGGTAATTTCGCATGCATGCCAGCAACCAATTTCCGGTAAACAGAAAACGAAAGAGTACGCTTCAGCTTGTCCTAACTAGCGTTGCTGTTGTTTCTTTTTTCTTAAATTCACCGTTTTCTCTTAGATAGTCGGTGCAACATTTTGTATGTCCGCGGCTGGTGAAGAAATAAATAAGTGTTGTAAACTCAGAAAGCTGAGCTGTCAACACTACGACGTGTACGGAAGATTAATTCCAGATACTTGATATACACGTACACATCCGCGAGTCCTATGTGCAGTATAACAGGAGGGCAGCGTGGTTTAGTGAGGGTTGAGAGTTCGCGAGGCGCTGAAAGAAAACGACAGCCAATATAAAAGAAAGTATCACATTAAAAGTGGGCGTTGGCTGTATGAGCGTTTCTCCAACATCTTCCAAGGAGTAAGCATCTGTTTCCGGTTTGAGGGCATACCGAATGATGTTAGCATCGTTTCACGATTAGAGCATGCAAACCTGCCGTTTCCTGAAATCAAGTAAAGTCACGAATGGAGCGTTTTATTCGTCTCTGTAGTTCTATCTGGTACAATTCAACTTGTCTAACTGCCGACACAGAAGATGAACAGATCTCTGAAAACGATGGAGAACACAAGATATTCCTGGAGTGAACCTTTCGACAAGTGGACTCATCTTCGTCAGGACGGCAACGTGCCGTACTTACGTACGCCATACGCTATATATGTTCCTGACTTGATTTGTGTACTAAAGTTCCATTACAGAGCAGGGAGTGGGCAGAGAGCGACGTTATCACTTACTCGTCCTAGAACAAAGTTCCACGATGCTGTCAAGGTAACCGCATAAGTCGCACAGTGGACCGTTATAACTAAACAAGCTGCCTGAAATTACCGATGGTATTTCAGTGACACGAACGCAGAATTCTTACAACACTCCTCATTTTTCATTTATTGAAATAAATTGTACTTCCTGCAATCGGCAACGAATGAATTGTTCGTGCATTGAAACTGCCGCCCGAAGTTGGACCAAGAGCAAACACAAACGGTTCTTGGACGGAGGGCAGCTACATGCAGGCCGCGGCAATTTATGATCCCAGACCCACACAGACGAAATAAAACGTGCGTATACCATTGGTTATTTGTTTTCATGTGGTTGTTTCGCCTCGAGCATTAAATGGGGCGCTTGGATGGCAGTAAAGCAGATCCGATCGCAAACTTGATTAGAACCAAAACGCATGGTCCGTTGGAGCAGGGAACGCAGGAGTGCAATCGACAAAACATGCTTACTGCGGCCTGCACAGTGGCCCAGCGACTAATCACGTCGCATGCCTAGCAATGAATAACGCTAACATGATTGTAGCCAGCGACGCTTAATAACATGCATATAGTTGACGTGCTTAGATGGCAACAGGAGCTCGAAATTAGGAACAGCGATTGAACTCGGAATACTTACGGCACATCTAAAGCGAGTGATCTGAGCTTATCTTGCACGTAGCGGAACGTTGTAATAAGATTCTCCAGTGTGCTTTTGAAGCTGCCACTGCTTCAAATTAGTGCGCCTAGTGCGTATGAAGTGGCGTTGTGCCGCGGCTATTTCATCTTAAAATATCTGCTAGCTTGTGTTTGTTGTAGATGCCGGCTGGTTATCTACGTACGTAGATAATCAGCCGGCGTCATTTCGGTGGATGAAATAATGGATGAAATAGTGATATTCTGGCAAGTCTTGATCCGAGTACCACATTCCGGCGCTGCTTCAAGTAAAAGCCAATTCTGCGTAACTTCAGGAAAGTCTCCACGGGCGGTATGTTGAGCGAATTGGCGGTGAACGATAGTTGAGACAAAAGCCATTGCCAACACGTATGTGCACGACAAAGGAAGGATCAAGGCCACGCAGTTGTCCACGCTAGCGCTGCTGCTTGCCACATGTGCCTAATCTAATTCATTGTAAACTTCGCCGTCCTCATTTTCTCAGAACTGCCCTCAGGATGCAAAGTAATATTGGCGGTAAAGACTCTGAGAAGACAGACGACGAGGAGATGTGAGAACTTGTTCTAGGAAACACACAAACAGATAGCGTTAAACGTGTGCGCGTGTACTGCTAACTAACCGCTTGTTGTTGTTTTGTGGAGTTTAATGTCCCAAAACCAGCTCTGATTATGAGAAACGCCGTAGTGGAGGTCTCCGGAAATTTGGACCACCTGGGGTTCTTTAACGTGCGCTGACATCGCACAGCACACGGACCTCAACATTTCGCCCCCATCGAAATGCAGCCGCCGCGGCCGGGATTCAATCCCGCGACCCTCGGATCAGCAGCCGAGTGCCATAACCACTAGACCACCGTGGCGGAGCGAAACCGCTTGTCCCGTAGCGTTGGATTATACCATTAGGAAAGCGAAAATTCTTCTTTATGACTGTGACCCCTATAGTAAGCGAAAATTTCTTTGCAAGCATTTCCTCGCTAAATAGTTCGCACTCAGCGCGGGAAGACGGCGCTATATTTGGCAGCGCTGACGCTACTTCACCCACAACGAAGTGTAGAGTTCGGTGGTAACGCGTGTGCGAGCTGCACGTTTCGAACGGCTCACAAGGGCAAATAATTTGCATCGGTGCATCATCCCCCTTCCTCTTTTGTTCTCGATACAGCAGCATCAACAAAAGCGACATTCGTAAGTCGCGTGGCGCTGCCGTAATGATGATGATGATGCTCCTGAAGACCTACGGCACTTACCCACCAGGTGGGATTGGCCATTGTCGGTGCAGCACGATTGGCATGAGCGCGTGATCCTGGTTCATAAAAACTTCCTTCTGTGTAGATTCAACGAAGGCACCGCTCTACCATTTTAGTATAGTGACGCTCTTTTATGGTCGACCCTGCGGCGTTGTCGAGCTGCCTCGTGTCACGCAAGAGGGAAAAGCCGACCCTGCCTTGCCCTCGGCCCACTTCTACATGGTGGTGCGATGAAATGTCGAAGTTGTTTAGCTTGAAGTTGCGGGTGCAATTTCCGATTTCCATCGAAATGCCAAGAAAGAACAGTAGATAGATAGATAGATAGATAGATAGATAGATAGATAGATAGATAGATAGATAGATAGATAGATAGATAGATAGATAGATCAAGCTTATAAAAAGCATACGTACGTACATACATACATACATACATACATACATACATACATACATACATACATACATACATACATACATACATACATACATACATACATACATACATACTCACGCTATCGGCCCCCACACAAAAGCGGATGATCGACGAGGCGTTCTAAATGCGACGAACTTGATCGTATGCGTAAGGGTAAAAAGGTTTGGAATGGTGTGCTGGCATCCACGATGATCGTAAACAACATTATCATTAATCCCGGTGCAGCATGCGAAGGCGCTCGTAAAGTACTCGCTAAAGTAAATTCGGCTACGAACAATGGTCTCTGTTCGGGATTGCGCGCATGAAAATTGGAGTAGGATGGACGGGTCTATGCGGTGAAATTGAGTACGCGGCAAACTAGACGTCATTCATAGATCGTGCGATAACGCGCGCGAGCGGAAGGGTATTGGCTACTGGATCAATTCTTGACAATGTAACTAGTTCCTGCAAGGTACTGTTATGAGCATTCACCGCAGCGTTATATTACCGTTATTTGCTGATGACGCCGCTGAAGCGTTATGTCATTATTTTTGTCTCTTAATTAACGGTAGAGTCGTTTTATGTCCCGCCAGCTCAATGCATATAAATGACAAGCGCGGCTGGTTGGTGGCTGAATATGGTCTTTGTTAACCATCGCAAAAAAATATATCTCTGTGAGATAGAATGCGATGCATTTTCTTTTCCGTCCGTCGTCCTTATTTGAGCACCTTTAACAACGAACAAGCGTAGAGGTTAGCCACAGGTACGGTAGTTCCGCTCGTGTTTGTCTCTTCCCTCCCGCTGTCCACTCTTGTGATTTGTAGGAATTCGCGCTTTAGTACAATCAAATCAGACAAACAGTTCATTTACGGAGTGATGTTACTGCGCGTAACATTTCAGCCACAAATGTGTGGTACTGTATAAAGAAGTCAGTCTCGGCGAATGCTTTGATTATAGCAATGTGTGCCCGTTGGCACGCCAAATAAGAAGCATTTGCGAAGTATTACGAGAAGCATGGAGCGGCACGTAAATGCTAAATTTTGTTTTTTAATACACTCAGCATACGTGTTGTACGGCACTTCTGTTCGTGATAACGACGCACATAGTGGGGTAAGGCAGAGTCAACAGAATCCAGCCTGAAATGTGTGCATCACTAGCAGGATATTAGTTCGGGCGAAATTCCGCCGTATACGCAGTACCAATTCTAGCCGGACGTAGCAGCATCTGTACTCGAAAGGGAACACTCATTAGTCGAAACAAGCTCGCCCGACCCTTAACAAGGCTTGCACAGCCGATATGAAGACCACACATGTAAGACAAAAAAAATAATAAGAAGAAAAGAGAAAAGATAACCCGAAGAAGAAGGATAGCAGACAACTTCGGTTTCCTTACGTAAGCCTTCGCATCTCTCGGCACGGCGTCTCTTGTTTTTCCTTGGTATGGACTTTGAGTTCCCAAGCGCTCGCCGCGTTCGTCTTCTTTATGTTCTCTGCCCGTTTAACCTAGGCCAAGAGTGCGAGTGTGCCATATATCCGCGCTGAAGTCAGCCTCGCACTTTATTTATTTATTTTCGTTTTCACACAAAGGTATTCGCACATTTCGCTCTGTTTGTAGCCGATGCCACTGATTGCTTGTTTTTGTCTCCCCTGTTTTCTTTTTTTTCCCTCTCTCTTCGGCTGATGCGCCTCGTCTCGATCAAAGAAGCAGGTGGTTCCTTCCTGGCGCACCACTTCCGGCAAGATTCCAGCGTCTCCTCGCTCACCTCGGTGTCTTTCTTCCGTTTCCGGCTGCACGTCGCGCAAGGTGCGCGTAGCTGGTGAGGGAGTGAGGGCAGCTAGGCAGTCCAGGTCAGGACCTAATACGAAACGTCAGCCAAAATCAAGTTGCTTCCGGCGCCGGGTAGCTGGGCGGAGGGACGCCTTTCACGGCGGCTGCTTTCAATCTCCGGAGCAATTTTCACTCTCCTCCGTGGACTCGCAACGGCGCTGCGTCCGACCTGCGGCTTGGCGACACGACCAACCCTTCATTAGCGGCGGCTTTCACGGATATTCCGCAGCAGTGACCCCTCGGCTGTCTTTCCTTTGGTGCTCGTTAGGACGCCAAGGGAACAGGGCGGACAAAATATTGCATAGCTCTCGCCTAATTGCGAAATAAAAATAAAAGGGCGGCCGTGGAGTTGTAACGTGCAGTGTCGAGAACTACGTACTCTGCAAATAGCTGTTTTCAAATGTGCCTGATAGCAGAAACTGGAGTTGATCTTGCGCAGATGCAGTTCACCTTGTGCAAAATTTGTGAAATTAAGGTGACTAATGCACAGACGAGAAGGCCCAAATACAAATTGCAAGTTTTGTATTGTGTTCCTACGTCCTTTGCCTTTTTTTTTTAGGGGCGAAGCTCCTTATGCCGTGGGTTTGTCCATCCTCCGATTGTAGTAGCCACCTCTAGTTCGTGCTCTATAGATGGCGTGATGGCGCTGCGGTGCTCGCTTCATTCAGATGTATGGGATCGCGTAGTATGGGAGTCCGTCCGTCTGTCTGTCTGTCCGTCCGTCCGTCCGAGCGCTACGGTGCTGCTTAGCTAGCACGTGAATCGATCAATAGACGGCGCGGAGGCGCTCGCTGCGTGCTCTAGTGTGATAGGAGAGCGCTAGATGGCGACACACAGTGTTTGTCACGTCTTTGATGATGTACTGGGCAAGATTCACGGAAGATTCACAGTTTTTACCGATGAACCACCGGAGCTTCGCCCACTCATCATCATTCACTCCGTGGATATGCGTGGATTCTTTTTTTTTTTTTTCAGTGGCACTGTGCTTTAACCATGTGCGAAAAATCTTGCTTGAGTTGTTGAGACGCCACTGCACGTCAGTTACTCTGTGTTACCACATTCAGATTTTTGTGCCCTATATTTTTGATCCTGTCCCTTATCCCCTCCAGATAGTAAAGGATAGCGAACACTTGTTGTGTTATGTGGGGTTTAACGTCCCAAAACCAGCTCTGATTATAAGAAACGCCGTAGCGGCGGGCTCCGGAAATTTTGACCACCTGGGGTCCTTTAACGTGCACTGGCATCGCACAGCACACGGGCCTCAACATTTCGCCTCCATCGAAATGCAGCCGCCGCAGCCAAGATTCGATCCTGCGACCCTCGGATCAGCAGCCGAGTACCATAGCCACTAGACCACCGTGGCGGGGCGAAAGCGAACAGTAGAAGCTCTAGTTAATACTGCAGCTTTTCTTTTTCGTCAAGTGTTCTGTCCTGTATGTGGTCCAGCTCCTTTACGTATATTGAACGAAACAACTAAGGATGTTCGCTCTTTCCGTCAGGCAGGTTGGTGTTGCTCCATCGGAGAGCACCACGATATCCGTTTGTGGTTATTTTCGCGCGAGTATTAAGCAAACATGTCATCAGCAAAAATTAAGACTTTTTTGTTGCTGTTGTATGGAACTGCTCTTATTGCGCTTAAGCCGGAGTGCTTCGCATATTGAACCATGCGTGCTGAACGCTCACCACTCTCAGGAGCCAAGGAGTAGCCGGTGCCTTATTTGAGCGCCAACATGTCCAAATATCATATCAATAACGAAAAAAAGGCCATACGGAAAATCCCACTCTCACAATGCGAGGCAATCACGATTAACAACCGATGTCGTGTCGGTGAACTTAGCCACAGACTTGGTCTGAGTATAATTATTTATTCTATATATGAATACGTTAATAGACACTGGCAGATGATAACAGGAAAAAAATTACAGCATATCCACGGAGTGAATGATGATGAGTGGGCGAAGCTCGGGATGTGCATCGTAGATCGTGCCGAGTTCCGGATTAATTTAGTTAACGCGCATGCTACGAATCCTCACGGTTCAACTATGCGCAATGCACAAGTGAAATCTCCCACCGGCACTTAATTGCAAGTCAAGATCCAGTGTATATATATATATATATATATATATATATATATATATATATATATATATATATATGGGTTTTGCCGGTGAACGCTTCTCCAACGCGAGCAGTCGGTATTTCTCAATCAAGAAACTCGCTAGGAGACGCTGCCTGCGCCAACGTTGTCTCTCGCGTTTGCCGGGGCAGTGTCGAGTTTGCCGGGGAGCGCGTGGCTCCCGGCGCTCGCGGCGAGGGCGAGCGCCAGGTGCCACGCGCTCGCCCTCGGCGCGTGCGTGCGCTCCAGCAGGCACGCGCCGGTGGCTACCTACTACTAACTACTACTACTACTACTACATACATCGGGGACGCACGAAATGGCTGCTAAAGGGGAATGAGAGACAGAAGAATTCGGCTTTTAGTTAACGCGCACGCTGCGAATTTTTTATTGTTCAACAACGCACAGGAGAAATCTCCCACCGGCACCACCTTGGAGGTCAAAGCGTAAGACTGGTTACGCACTACTACGACTACGACGAGGGACGAACGGGTGCCGCTTTAAGGAGCTTCGCCCCTAAAAAAGGACTGCAATCGCGGCTCGTCGGTGCTCCCTTCCCCAACGTTTACACCTGTACAGCGGTGCACACACACACACACACACACACACACACACACACACACACACACACACACACACACACACACACACACGCAGCACAAGAGCATGAACTGCAGCTTGCTCGCTTCTGTTCTCTACTAATTGCATCTGTACCGTTAAATGCCTTCTATAACTTCATTATATTACACGATGTAAAAGGACTAAAATAAGCTTCAGCTATATAAGTTAATCGTAGCTGAACGTCAAATACAATTAAGGACACAAATAGTGCATATAGAGATATCGTGAAGTTGGCTAGTTGCGGCCCGCAGGCTCCCCGCACCACTTCGACCCCAGCACACTGACTGGATGGTATGGCTCCCTGGCTGAATGTTTCGTTCAAACAGCATTTAAATAACTATAGGGCACAAAGTTGGTCGCGCATGTTACCTGAAGTAGTGGCCTAGAGCACATCACCAACCGCTACGCAGCACCCATATTTGCAAGAACTAAAACAAGCGACCCTTTTTATTGTTTGCAACATGTTGTATAATGTATTTTCGAGGTTCATCAGAGCTGAGATCAAGTCAGTAGGCTAGCGAGTGTATGCAAAAACGGGCTATAGGCCAGAGAAGTTCACAAGGGTGGGATATTGAACGAGCTTGTGTGCGGTATGATATTGCCTTCTTTCTGGTGCAGTTAAGGTCAGTAAATGGGAAAGCAGAAGACACGCACAAAAGAAGTTAACGGGATAGGCGCTGTCCTACGATATTTTCCTGCAAGTGTCTTCCATTTCGTAGTCACTCAGCTTTAATACCGATAAACTAAGAAAGAGAGTTTGAAAGCTAAAGACACGAAAATTAGGGTATTCCGCACTCACTTCCTCACACTGTGGCACCGGGAATAGTCTGTAGAGAGTGTAGGAAGAAACAACATCTTTTCTGCCATGAGAGGCAACGAAGAAGATATCGGCGCGTGCTCACAGAAATGGCTTTACGACGAAATTATTCGTAATGAAAAATTCCAGGCCCGGAAATTCTCAAGCAAATGCATCCGGTGGTTGTAAGCATCAGTTGTGAACGAAATGCAGAGTGACCGCCCTTTTAGTCAAAATAAATGTTAAAAATAGTATGTAATGTCGAACATGGGAATGTAACATGAGGGTGACCGATTGGACAAGTTGGCATATGACAATGTTTAGGCGTGTCGGCGCACTATAGATGCTGTAAATGACAAGCGCAAGCAGGTGAAAAGCAACCCCGTTGTCTCTTGCTGCATGGCTCCTCTTGCGTGTCTTTTCTTCCTTAGTGTAATTTGTCTTGAGACCACTAAACATTATTGGACGAAAGTAGCACTATAAGTGCTCGCGGCACTATATCGGTAAGCAAGTAAGATTCGGCTTTGTTTTTCGCTTGCGTAGGTTTTTATTGAATGCCACTGGACGCAGTCGTAGTAGAAAGATCGCCACAATTATAAAACGCGATAGAGGGGCTGGCTCCCGTTTCGCCTCTTGCCTTTTGCTTACACGAGTCGTATGTCCATACGAAAAGAATCACTTTGTTTCATCTCTCTTGTGTACGTTCGCGACTCGCTAAAGCGCTGAACCACTGGGTGGACTTTGCCGTTCTGTCAAATTGTGTTGTATTGCGCGCAGCTTTTTGAACGTGTCCGCTAAGCCGGTATACGCAAAGACGTACTGGATGCCGGATAGCGTTGTTTGTCACAGTCAAGTGGCGCCAGCTGTGGGTGGTAAACAGAACAAGCAAAAACCGCGTGATCTATGTCCTCCGAGATACCGGCAGCCACTCGCTACCCTACAGCCTCGACAATTTGTGTCGCGCTGAGAAACGGTGTCGAATTTTCACGGGTGCTTCACCGTCGAAGCTTCATCATACAAATCTAAATCAACTAAAACCGTCAGCAACTCGAGGGCTACATAGCGCGCGACGACCACTCAAAGGATTCGAAGTGGACGGCAACGTACCGCTCGAGGCGGTCTGCCGTGCTTGCGCATGCAATGTTTACACCCGGTATTCCGCTCTACGCAAAGTGCTTTGCGCATTGGGGTTATGTTGACATGCTAAAATTCCCTATTCCCACTTCTATGCTTCCATGTCTGCGCGTTTAGCTGAACAACCCGTGAAGAAACGTTGCCGAGTATGGTCGTATTCGCCGGCCCCTCTCAGTGGTCATGACGGCGAATTTAAAGATGACGGCACTTGCCTTGAAGTGTCTTAACACGGAACGACGCGTAAAGCCTCGGTTCGGAGCACAAGCGTCCGCTCTAACAAGTCGGAGCGGTCAGAAAAGCTCATAACTGACAGTGCACCACGCTCTCGACATAACATTAAGTATCTATGACAGCATCCACAAAAAATATTGTGGAACCTACTTTTGCGAAATACTGCTAGCTGCAGCGTGATTACGGCTATTCTACTTCGAAAGCATTCTCTAGAAAGAGCTCTCAGAAAGGCCAGATATTCCGGCAGTTTCTGCGGCGCACGGTATTAGAATACATCGAACGTGGCAAAAAATAATAGTAATAGAAAAAAAAAGATGGCGCCAGGAGAATCGGTCACGTCGATTTATAAAAACTACTCGGTTCGGCCGTTGACTATACGCACTACACTTGCAGCCTCTCGATATACGGCCCGTGGCTTGCCTCCCCGAAGCATTCGGGTAGCGCAGTGCAAGCTTCGGGTGAGAACGCAACTCCGGCCTCAGAGAAAAACGAAGCGCAGACGCATCTTCTTCGCCGAGTGCTACGCCTCCCGTGGGGCCACTAAAAAATTCTTGCGTGGATTCTGTCCAGGCAACCCCCTTTTTTTGCTCCGGCTGGCTTGCTTCTTTTGCTGCGCCCTTTGCGGCACTTTCTTCTAACGCTTACCTCTCGAGTGATGTCCAGGGGCTGTGGCGCAGAATAATGTAGGGCCGAGAAAAAGTTTTCATCGTATTCGGAATAAGGTTCCTGCGGCACTATATATATTCCAACGGTGAAGAAGACCACGCGCCTCCTCGCTTGGAAGGGTCGATTGCAGGCATGTCAATGCATGCGTCTGAAATAGGGTTTATTCTCTCAGTGTTTATACACTTATTACTTTCTTTGTTCGGTAGATTCTTTTATTTTACGCGTATGCGTGTGGGTGGGCGTTAGTGACCTGTGTCGCAGAAATATGCTGATTTTCAAAACAGCGATGACACCGCTGCCTGCTTGAACAGAAAAGAAACTTTTGCCTCTGCAATCCTCACGCAAGGTGTCCCTTCTTATGCGTGCGCCAGCCCTGAATCTCTTGCTCCTGCTCCAGGTGGCTGTCGCGGTATCAAACATTTAATGGTTAGGCGTACATGCGACACAAATATGCCCTTTCATGCCACTCCTAACTGCGCCATGAACGATATCTTAATCGTGAGCTTCAGTGGACTTCGCACACGCACACTTAAACAAGACGCGCAGTAAAAACGACGACACAGGGAAGACAGCGAGCAAGACTAACGCTCATGTTGCCTCGTTTCCTTACTCGTTTATATCGCACTTATAATTTAAGTAAGCACTCCTAAACCTCGGCCAGATTTCAGAGTTTCTAGTGTGTTTGATCTGTGATGTCAGAATGCAAGTTGTAACGGTAATTCAAAGGAACTCGGCTATCACAGGCTCGCCTCCGGGATCTGGAAAAGAGAGATGCCATGCGAAGCGCAAGCAATGGCACCAGTGCTCTGCAATAGGATAGAAGCATTGTATTGTAAAAGCATGACGACAGCTAACGCTCACGCTTCGTAGCCTACAGGTCACTACACCGGAAAATCCTCTGCCCGTAACTGCGCAAATGAGAAATACTTCGGCATACCTTAACAGCAACTGTAGCACTCGTTCTGAATTTTATTGTTTCATTGTTATTTATCTGCATCACGAGTTTAGTCATGTTGTACTAAAGAATTCGTTGATCTACGCTTCACCCGCTCTCGCATCTTCACAATGTACGCTTCACACTGACTCATGCAGGTTGGGTGTTCCGAGCTCTTTCGCAAGCGTGGAACAGAGGTTCGTCGAGCTGGCATACAGAATGAAAAACACGAAAACAAAGAAACAGGCACAGAGCTTAAGGTAAGCAAACAGCCTCGCACATATCTGAGAGCAGGGTATGAGAATCGCGTCTTCTGAAAACGAGCGCACCTGCTGTGTGCGGACTGAGAGAAGGAGAGGAGGACAGGGCGGCGTTGGATAGAGCCACTCGTTAGCCAGGTGCTGCCCCGTTGAGTTCCGCAAGGCACACGAGAAGCTGGGCACGCGATCGATAGAATCGACCGCGCGGAGGACACGACGCTGGACCCCGTCGCTGCTGCGAGCCTTGCGAGCCACTGCCTGGTCACGGTGGCGAAATTGGACACCGGCCCCGCGACGTTAAGTAAAATGCGCAGAAACGGGAGAGCGAGCTCTGCCTGTTTCCTCTTGCCGTGCGAGCGCGCCCTCGCAAGGTGAGCTGCTCGCCGAGATTGGGTGAGCAGCAACGTCTTCGGCACTACGCGTGATGACAAACTGGACACCTGTGGCGCGAATCGCTGCTGGACTGCGCCAGGAAGCGTAGTGCACGGAGAAGTTCGGCGAACCCGACCGAATGAACGTATACCTTGAAGACGGCAATGTCGGCTAGAAATTCGGAAATCACACAAATGTCACGAGATCGCAATGGATATATATATATATATATATATATATATATATATATATATATATATATATATATATATATCGCAAAAAAAGTTCTTCCTGGCTATCGGGATAAATATACTATCAGAAAGACACAGTGACAAACATAGGATTTATTCTGACGTTTCGGCTGGAGGCCAGCCTTTGAAAAAGGCTGGCCTCCAGCCGAAACGTCAGAATAAATCCTATGTTTGTCACTGTGTCTTTCCGATAGTATATATATATAGCATTAAAGTGACACCTGCATGCAAACATAAATTAATAAGTTGAAAACACGTCAAATTGGGATAACACACATTGCTTCTATGGAGACGTTTTCAGCGCGGGCAGAGAGGCGATGAGCAGACACTCGTCCGTGTCACCGATGGATGGATGGATATTAGGAGCGTCCCCTTTATAACGGGGCGGTAGCCGGGCCACCAAGCTCTAGCTTTATTTCATTTTCCTCTACAAACATCTCTTTTCCCGAATCACACATATTTTCACAACTAATTTTTATCCTCGCCTACCTATTTTATCTATTGTCGTTCCGCTGTAATGTAGCAATCTTACCCGACCTACCTTGCGCTTCTGTTTGCTCCATACTTTTGCTTTTGCATCTAAGCGCCTTTTACTCATCTCTATCGCCGACATGTTCAGCTTTCCCATGCTACCTCTGAAACCCATGCCCTCCTGTAGGGTAGTGTCCACAGCTACACCTGGGTGGACATCTGTACATTGAATCAAAATATGATCTGTCGTTTCCCTAGCTTTTCCACAGCACGTATGTACATGTGTCCCCTTCTTTATTGAATTTCGCTCTGTAACTTCGGGTTCTCAGGCAACCGGACCTTGCTTCAAACAGTAAAGCGCTTCCCTTTGAATTATCGTAAAATTTTTCTCTCTTGATTTCGTCTTTCCCTTTTCTGTAGTTGTTCAATGCCGGCTTCTTCTCCATTCCTGCTATGCCACGAGCATGGCGCCCTCAATGCTCGTCTGTCTTACTAGCACTCTCTCTCTCTCTCTCTCTCTCTCTCTCTCTCTCTCTCTCACTGGAGAGCAGCTCCACTGCTCCTGTTGTAGAGGACATCAATACGTACGCGGGCCGTGTTTTTCGTTTAACAAAAGGAAACGTACATGCTTTGACAAAACTAAAAGAAGCCTCATGTTCGTGTTCCACTTTGTCTACCTTGCCCAACGTATAGGCTGACGAGACCCTTTACGGGATGCCGTGTCCAGGGCTTCGTGTTAAGCTCCCCGAAACTTCGCAATCACCTTTCGCGCCGTGGCAGCCACTGCAAGCTCGGCTGCGTGTGGATGCACTAAGTGCTTTCTCCTGAGGGCCGTTCCGGTAGGGCAACGGAAGATTAAAGAGCACAACGTCATTACGTGCTGGGCTCGAGGTCCATCAGCCTTCACACACGCCCGTGCTGCTCTCCCGAACAATGAATGCAGGCGTCCCTTAATGAAGTCCCTAATTGTCGGTGGCCCACAGAAAGGGTAATAAACCGCCCACGAGGGCTCGGTCATCAGGCGAGAGAACGGTGAGGCCCCAGCTGGCGAACAAACCTGCTTACTGTGACTAAACCCTCCAGAGTGCGATCCCAAAGCTGAAAAGCTGAGCACCTCAACAGAGGTAACAGCGGTGCGCCTTGTGCAGTATTGGCAAAGGTGTTATTACAGTGCAGCCGTCACGAGCGGCATTCTGGTGGGCGCTGATGAAAAAAAAAAAATTATTCGTATTGTTCAACACAGTCGAATCAGTGTCGCCAGGTGACCAGATAATTTGGAATCGATCACTGAGGCACGCGTAATCATCGTTTCGCCACGTAAAATCCCGATATATATTTAACTAATTCCGCCGCTTAAATATTCATGAACTGCGGCCTTGGATCGTTATGGCAGAGTGCATCATCATGTGAGTCTCCAACAGCCACGCAGCTTCCCGCGCGTGCCGTGTCGATGCCGCATCCAGCGGGCTCGGATTAGGGAAGGGGTCCCACACATTGTGGGAATAGGTGTGATGCGAGGCAGTCAGCGAGGAATTTGCCTATGATGAATTGTGTGATATTCAGTCAAGTGCTCCAGATAAACTGAACGTCTTTCTGAAAAGTGCATGAGTGGGTGTGTGCTTAACGTAAGCTAAAGAAGAACGTCGACAGAACCGTGGCGCCTGGTTCGTAGCTCATGGCACGACGTAACGTTGACACTCAAGTTCGTGCACAGCACAAACGTCCCTCGCACACTACGGTGCTCTGGTGTGCGTATCATAAGGGTCTTTCACTTAAGCGATCCTACGGAATCGAGACAAAGTTCGACTGAAGCACGCCGAGCAATAGCAGAACATATGTATTTTTATCACATTCCTATGATGGCGCCTAACGCACATTAGAAGCGCAATTGACGTTCAACAAGCGTCATATCATCACAACTGCTGGTGCATTGGGTTTGTTTACTATATGCAGCTGTGTGGGAGGAGTGGCCGTAGCCCTGGCGTGCTTGTTCGGCACCTCGGGGGCCTGGATTCGATATCCGCCTGCCGCTTGGTATGATGCCTTCGGAGTTTACAGCGCGTTCGTGTGTGCCTGTGTGCTTGCGCCCACAAATGAAATGCAAGCTTCGGCAAACGCTATCCCTTTTCTTTTAGTGTGTTGTAAGGATATTTTAAATGTGCATTTAGCTGCCTCTGATTCACATGAACTGTGTAAAAATCAAAGACTTGTGGCGCATACCCATATACGACGGGCCGAGCACTGCGGTTATGAGCCACATGTGATCGCGGTATTGTTAATCATGACATGAATGACGAGTTTATCATGCTAGTCACGCAAACATCAGTCATTCATGTTCGGCATACATTGGTCCCCTACCATTCAATTTCGGTGCACACCAGGCGAACGAAACGAACGAGAGAGCACCGAGACGAAGGGGGACAGGTAGATAGAGTGCAGATGCGGTCAAAGTGACTCAAGTTCGCCAAGAAATGCTTCGCATTGAAAAATATGTGCTACACGCATCGTAGACTGCATATAAACGGGTGCTCAGAGCAATCCTTACACAGACGTTGTAAGAATAACAGAAGGTTCGAGAAGACAATGATTGCTTCTTTCGCGTGGCGCTAAGAAACGAGGGGAGCTTGGAGATCAAGGAGATCTTAGGAACAGATCAAGGAGAGCTTAGAGCAAAACTTACGCATGTAGAGGTTTGGGCGTTGCACAGTGAGGATTCCTCCAGGAGACGACATTTTAACCAATGATGGGCAAGCTCAGGTTTATGAAGTTGCACGTTCAATAATAATAATAATAATAATAAAAAACAGCTTGACCTGCGAAAAGCGTTGACATGCTCAACGAGAAATTAAGTTGTGTCTATTTTGCTTTTGTTTTTCTGGGAGAAAAAAGATATCTCTGCACTGTTTAGTTCAATGTGCTGTGTGCCCTAAATATTGTGCGAAGTTCTTATTTATTTTTTATTTATTTACAAAATACTGCGGACCACAAATCCGTCCTTGCAGGAAGGGCACTTACAGAGGGAAAATATTGGGAAATCAATAAAAATACTTAAGTATAAAAATTTAATACATTGATACAATAAGTAAGCAAATACACAGAATAAGTCAAATATACAGAACTGAAAACATATGATTAACGCGCTTCAAAGAAAAGGTTTATATCAGGTCGGGTGTTCCACTCAGACACTGTTCTGGGGAAGAATGAAAATTTAAATGCGTTTGTCCTGGCGAAATGAGGGGTTAGTGCATATGCGTGATCATGACGGGTACGTCTTGTTGACAAAGGGGTGACGTATACCGCGGGGTCTAAGGATAGTTCGTGGTTAATTAGCTGCTTTAGGAACTTCAGGCCTTCGTGTCTCGAGGAGGGGAATATCATTGGCCAACGTCAGCTGTGTGGGGGAATCTGTGCGCTCAAACTTGGAATAACGGATAGCTTTTCTCTGAATTCTCTGTATGCTTTAAATGTTATATTTAGTGTAGGGATCCCATATGATGCAAGCGTACTCTAGTTTAGGTCTAATGAAGGTCAAATAGCTCAACAATTTAATACTGGCTGGTGAATTCCTCAGTTTGTGTCTTAAGAAGGAAAGTTTACGGAAAGCGGAACAACAGATATTGCTAATATGCAAATTCCAGGAAAGTGTATTAGAAAATGTGATGCCTAGATATTTGTAATTTTCAACTTCCTTTAGCGGGGAAGCGGCCAGGGTGTATTCATATTTTAACGGCATTTTCTTTCGAGAGAAACGAAGGCAGACTGTTTTGTCTTTATTCAATGACATGCCCCACCTATCACACCATTCCTGTACGTTATGCAGGCTCAAATCAAGTTCGGTCTGATCATGTACTGTGGATATTTCCCGAAATAAAACGCAGCCGTCCGCAAAAAAACGAATTTGTGTGTGTGGTGTAACGACCGTGACAATCATTTATGTATGTGAGAAACAGCAATGGCCCCAGGACACTACCCTGGGGTACGCCGGATGTTACGGGAAGACAGCTAGAGTTGTTGCCCTCAATACAGACAAACTGCACGCGATCGGAAAGGTTAGCTGCTACCCAAGAAAGTATTATGTCAGGAAGATTATTGTACCTAAGTTTCTGAACCAGTTTACAGTGAACTACCCTGTCGAATGCCTTACTAAAATATAAAAAAAGAGCATCAGTTTGACCGTTATTATCTAAAGTTTTTGCGAATGTATGAATTACAGTTAACAGTTGTGTCGTAGTTGAAAAACCCTTTCTAAGCCATGCCGGCAATCTGTTAATGTAGAATTTTCCTCTAAAAAATTTGTGATTTCTTTGGCGATGTTATGTTCAATTAATTTGCAGCACAATGAAGTTAATGATATAGGGCGATAGTTCTCTACCGACAATGGATTGCCCCTTTTTAAAAATTGGCACAACTCGAGCTGATCCTCCAGTCATTGGATTGGGCACTTGAGCAGATAACAAGGAAGCTCTAAACAGTTCAAAGAGAAATCTACCAATAACTTCAGCATAACGCTTCAAAAACACGTTTGGGAGGTCATCTGGACCACATGATTTCTTTGTCTTCAAGTTCAACAGCATTGACACTATACCATTGTACGAAATAAAGTTCACTTAATGCGGCATAAAGGCGGCAGCAATCAGATAACTTACCCACGTCTGATTTCGAAAAAACACTATGAAAGTAATTGCTAAAATGCTCAGCGAGCGATTTCAGTCATACCTGTGATAGTAGTTCAGTCGACCATTACTTCATTGACAAGCCGTTTATTGTCACTTAAGTATCCCCAAAATTTTTCCGGTGCGCTTTTTATGAAATCAAGTAGCACTGTTTTAATGTAGTGATCTTTAGTAGTTAATAGAAGTAGGAAAATACCAGAAACGGGACGCACTTTTACAAGCTTAAAACAACTTTCCTGCCGTGTGCTCTTTTGTAATCGCATAATTTTTGGACTACAGCGCGCTTTTGGTACACTGTATTCAGGGATACATCTAAGTGCGTGTCCCCCGTAATCACTGATTATTTTAGATATTTAGTGGCCCAATATTTGTATTGTATGAGGAAAGCTGACGCGCTCGACTAAAGTCAATGTTTGAACCCGCTGCTGGGTGATGGGAAGAAGGGAATGAGTGAAGAAAGAAAGAGACAGAACATTGGAAATGACTGGTAACGAGATCAATTTCCTTCTTAGCTCTGTTTTTGGGGGAGAATACGGCTGATTACTATTTAATTCCTAAATTAACTCAGTAACCGAAAGAGCGAAGTTGCTGAATGTTTTACTGAAATAAAATCCGGCTACAAAATCCCACCTTGTGGCTTAATTTGAGTACCAGCGAAGCAGTGGTATAAGGCAACACTTTTTGCAGCGTTGTTTGAACATTCAATGCAGGTAACTTCGCAGCCGATTAGGTCAAGCCCGGTACGTTCTTAGTCTATAGCAAGGGTCTCGCAAGAAAGCGGGCCTTTGAAATTACGCCGACGATAAAATAAAGCAGAGCGCAGGCGTGTTCCGTGAACTGTAGCAACACTGGCTGTTCCCGCGCGGAACCACTTGCAATGCTTCCCGACTATTACAAGCACGCATCATTGCACGTTTCGCGCAGAGGTTGCCAACCGCCTCGCATTCTAGGGTAAAAGAGAGCTGGCTCTTAAAAGTCGGCGGTATATGCTTAGGCGATAAGATAGCGTATTCCTAAAGGTCATAAATGCGGATGCTTCAGGGCAAATTGCAGGAGATAATTACGAAGAGGAGATTCGAAAGAGTGGAGTTGAAGTTTATAAACATATCAACTATGTACCGTTTGATAATTCAAGCTTCTATTCCTGAATTTAATAAATCACGAAAATCCTTATTACAACCCCATTGTTGAAATTACGAAAATTAAACTGTCATGATACTAGCCAGTTGTCAGTGTTGGCTTCGCGGTCTGCAACATTACAACGCGTGCCCTCACTCGCAAACGTCGCCATAAGCGTCGCTTTCCTAGAATGCGCCAATATGAAGCTGCAGCACCAGCCTCGAGAAAGCGCACCAAAGCTGCACGAGGCAATCGTCGCATACGCCGCCGGCGTAGAGCCGTGGTGAACGATCCGAGCGAAAAGAGCTGGCTCTTTTCGAGCTCTGGCAGAGCAACTGAAGGAGTACGTGCGCGCACGCCTGCCGAAAATTGAAAGCTGCCGGAGATCGGCGACTTTTTTCGTGCTTGACTCTCCCGCGCTCGCCACGCTTCTTCGACCAGGTCGGTAGAGCGCGTTGTTGCGCGGCTTTGTGCGGCAGCGACGTGCGTCCGCATCGGAATGCCCCGAACTCGGGCATTCGGGCCAGCGTCTCCCGCGGCATCATTCCGTGCCGCCTGGCTCACTCCGTCCTCGGGACCCGATCTCGCAAAACCAGTCGGGCCTCCGCCACCCCTCGCGTTCGTGTTTATGCATACGGGTCCCCGCCCCTTCCCGGCGCTACTTTAGCGAAATGCCCTGTCGCGAAGCGCGGAGCAATTTTCGCCTCCCCCTTTTTGCCCCTGCACTTGATTTTATCTTTTGTCTTCTAGCCCCGAGGAAAAAAAAAATAAAAAGCGCACACGCACGCGACGCCACTTTTGTTCCGAGCTTGCGACTCAATCCGAGAAAACGGGCTCCGAGAAGGGGAGGCGGCCGAATAATGATAGTTGTTTGGAAATGGAAATGCAAACTATTACACATGCGTCGCGCCGCCTCCCGCGGATCGGCTCCGGCACAACGCGAGCGCGCGCGTAAATTGCGACGCCCGCGAATTCTTGCGCCGCAGTAACCGATATCAGCTCGAGGGTAAAGCCTCTCTGAAGGGCGCTCTGATTTTCGGGAGCTGCCAGCTCATCCCTTTTTGCTGCCTCGTTCTATGTACGCGGATCTCGCCTTTTGCGTACACCCCCCGTGTCGCTGCGCTGCGTGCTGCCGTCTTATTTTTAAGCGGATATTTTCGACAGTGTCGTTTTGTTGACTCTCACGCACCGTTCGCTTTTGATTTAAAATGAGTTCGGCGCGGTTCTTCAAACGCTTCGCACAATATGTGCTTATCAGCCGGGAATTGTTTCCGAGCGCTCGAAAAGTTCGAAACATCCTGCGGAGGATCAAGTAAAATAAAGTAGTCGCAATATGGATTATTTCTTTTCCTATAGTGCGCGAATTTTCTGCTTGCTAGCCTCTTTCCGACTGGCTCAAAGCACGACCAATCAGAGGCAGCAACCCCGACCACGAGGAGATTTTTCAGCATCAAACGAGCTTTTATGCCGTGTCCTCCCAAGGTCCGCTAGAATCAATCAAAACTTCGCGTATATCAAATATTAACGGACCGTTCATTCCGGCACTGTTGCTGCCCTTTATTTTTTTCGCGGCGTGAAATCAATTTTCTCCGTAGTGTACGAACCGACGACTGTTTCTCGTGCGCTGGGACAAAGACTGCTTTCTCGAAAGGTCGTGAACAGGAATAAATTACTGGCAAATCCTTCATAACATATTGAACGTTCGGAAAGGACGGGAACGTTTCTCCCCCTTATTTGTCTGTGCTTACTCTTGAAGTGAATGTCTGCGCTGTGTAGAACTTTCTTTTCTCTTTTGCTGCCAGTTTATGCGCTGCGCTGTAGATAGCGCACGAACGCGGCAATTGTGCCAGACAGTGATAACAAGCTCCCTTTGCAGCAGTTCGCTGCGGAGTTCGCATTTTTAAGGCGAAAAGACGTTATAAACCCCACGTGAAGCTGACCTTGGAAGAACAGTGCGAGGAAACTACCCCATACATGTCTACATTCTCCCATTTTCTTCAAACCAGCTGCCCTTACTCCGATATTTTCAAGAGTTGTTAAGACTTGTGCTGTACGTGTAGCTGTTTACATATTTGCGTTATCCTGTAATGTTGAGACATATGAAACGTACTGAAGTGATTGTCAAGTGGCAGTTCGTAGGGGTGTTTATATAGATCGTACATTTCTGGACTTACACAGGCACTTCAAAAAATGTATCTGCTTTGAAGCATCTTATACTTCTTTCGACTAGCTTTTTAAATTTAAAGGTATATTTACCATAAAGCGTCCAGGATCCATGACTTCGCTATGTACCGACCATTTCACTGCTTCGTGGGTAACAATGTTTTTCAACTTTTCGTTTGACAGCTCTAAAGTCAGAAGTCTTCTTCTTAGTGCTGCCGTCCATCCAAACCATGTACTTTATCCCAGAAACGTTTCACAAGCTCAGATTTGCTTTGTCTCCTTCAGCTTCTTCACATGAGCACATAGCGCTGCTGTTTTCTCGCGCAGTGGGCTTAATGTACAGGCGATGCGTAGTCGAAGCCTATGAACTATTGTTTCCAAATGTAGGTCTGGCAACCTGAATCAAATATTGGATTCTGCTCCAGGATCATTACTGAATAACTAGAAGTTCTGCACTCCATTTACGAACCGAGTTTCCTCAGGCGGTTGACCACACAGTTAGTCCAATACACCGCACGTCAGTCTCCATTAGAGTTGTTATTCGCAATCGATTAACTTGGTCCGCTGCGAATTCCAGTGCTATCTAATGAATCGATATGTGTCTTCCTCATTTAGAAGTGACTTGGTATGTATTAGAAATTATGCCTCGGTGTACATCTTTAGTATGGTGTATGCCTTCCGAAGTGCTCTTTCCTTTTGCTAACTTGGTTTCATTTATGCACAGCCTTGCAAAACATGAAAGGTCTCCCGGTGTGTTGACATACGGAATTTAGAGGAGAAATTCTACGATGTTCTGCCATTGTGGATGCTTTGAAGTTGAAAAGCCTATGAGCTGTTCCTCTTGGTATGCAGATACAAAAAAAAAAATACTGATGTATAGCTTTGTTTGAAACATGACCGATTGGTGTAGGCATAAATGCGAGCTACGTATTTAGTTTACAGAAACGAACTGCGCGAAAAACACGGACGAGGAAGACACACGCCCAAGCTCTGTTGCACCATCTGGAGATTGATTATTTAACCGCCAATCTCTAATCGGTTCACGTAATTTTATCATGTTCTTTATATATATGTGGTTTTCCAATAAATCTTCAGTTGCTAGTCTGCGCTTGTGCGTGTGTCTTCCTCGTCCGTGTTTTTCGCGCAGTTCGTTTCTGTCATGCATTACCAACTCGCCCAGCGTTCTATCCTTCTAAATTGTATTTAGTTTAATGGTGCGATTAAGTTATTGGATTCAATATACATGAACGTATATGACGCTTACGACATATCCTAGAAATAAATCGGCAATTTTTGGAATCAACTCCCTGCGCTGCAATATATCTGGCTATGCGCGTCAAGTGCTTCTCTCCCCAATAACTCGTGGGTAGGTCACTGGCGTGTGATGCTGTCAAACTTAACTGGTCACAACTCTGCGAAATCCAGCGCACGAAAAGGCGGCCGACAGGACTGACTAATTACCAATGTCTTGGCATACCGCATGCAAGTGCGAGCGGCACTTGCATGCGGTATGCCAAGACAAGGCAGCAGTGCAACAGATTTGGCCAGTTGGTATGATTCCATAATGGTTGAAACAGCGCTACAAAACGGGACGCCAGCGCCGTTTGTGTGTTTTCTCTGTCTCCGTCCCGTTTTGTCGCGCTCTTTCAACCATTATTTAAGAAGGCCTCTGGCTGGCCAGAAATATTTCACTGGTTCTTTCTAAATGACTGGATAGTCTGTAGGACAAAAGCTTGAAGTCCGTGTTCTAAACTAATGACGCGTATTTTTAATTCCACGACGTTACATTGTCACAGCAGGGTAAGTTCAGCACGAGACATCCTCCCCCTCCGTAGCCCCCTTTAGAAAAAGAAAAGGGGGGGTAGGGGGTGGTTCAGTGTATCTAACTCCCAGCTTTCCTTTTGTTCATTTTCTTTCGTCTGTGAGCGCAATTATTTGGGGTTAGAACTGGCAAACAAAAATAACGTTGTGGTCTTTACAGCTGATGTGTGCCGATGCTGTTCTACGCGGGTTCCCAGATGGATAAATTTCTGAAGTATGCGGCTTTTTAAGTGTCCTGTTTATGGCTATTCGGACGTTGTACCAAAATAGTCACAAGTTGATACAGTGATTCCAATTGTCATGTACGCGCAGCTTATCCAACGTCTATACGAAACGCAAGCTAAAATAGCCGTTCTTAAAATTGGTAGCAAGATTTCTGCTAAATGTAACGAAAGAATTTCCATAGATTGAGTTGCGCGCAGGCGATATAAAATCAACGGAAGCAAATACCAGCTGTCTCCAAGTGCTCCAAAGTATTATTAGACTATTTTTCTCTAATTATTTGTAAAGTAACCATTGTGATTAAATAAAGAAGACCATACAGCTTCAAACTGTGCAGGCGTGAAGTTTAGAATTCGGGAAGCAATTTGCAATAAAAGATGCGGGAAACAAGAGATATATGACATGTACTAACCGTAATTTAAGCGACATTTACGTTGTAAATTGTCCTGCCATGGCGCACAGACGTGAAACAAAGCCAACAGGTGATGAAACCAACGAAACATATGGGGCATCATTCGTAATTTCTTAGTGATGCGCAGAAAGTATAAGTGGACGAAAGTAAAACTTGCAGATTGTCCCAAAAGCCGAGACGGGGCGACCTTCGCACTAACATATGCGCTCCGGCTAAGGTTGTGAGCTCGTTCCTCACTGGCAGGCAAAAAACGCGGCTTCGATCCCGACCGCGGCGGTCGCATTTTCGTTGGAGGCGAGGATGCCACAGGCCCGTGTACTGTGCATTCTCAGTGCACGTTAAGGAACCCCGGGTGGTAAAGATTTCCGTAGCCCTCCACTACGGCGTTCCCTTTCTCTCCTATCTCTTTCAGTCCCTTTCCCCTTCCCCCACGGACGCTTAGCCGTGCTCCCGACATGGGCTGCAGAAATTAGCGTCCTTTCCTTAACTGAACCACAATCATCATCATCATCAATGGCGGAAATTTTTTTTCGGTCCCTTTCATTTTCCTGTATCCCATATTTATTAAAACTACAAATAACGCCCCGTGTGCGTCCTCGGCTTCGTTATCTTCAAATGTTTACGCTGGCTTCAAGTATCTGTCGGCATCAAAAAGGGCCCCCGATCTATTCCCATCTTTTGTTCACCGCGGATGCATGCAGTGCCGTCATAATCGGGAGCACAGATTCTTGCAGATTGAAGGCGCCTACTTACAGCGCCGCGGCGCCTTAACGCCATCTCGTAGCCGCTCGCGAAGGAAACCTGCAACAAGCTAGCCACTGCGGCCACAGGTGGGCGCAGTTCAACACGAGCGCAGGAATTCCATATCGCGCATCTGCGAGACGAGTCTGAGGATGCTCCTTCAGTAAGAGCGCGAGGGGGGCGATTTCGGCTAGTTTGCTATTCGCGATCGCCCCGCATAGCGTGCACACAGCGGGTGAAGATGTACAGAGGAGACGTACAAATTTTTAAATCAAATCGGTTTTAATTTGTGATATGGCGCAAATATATAGCAATTTCAGCAACGCTTTTCATAGAGTTCCCCATGACAAACTAACCGAGAAGCTTAGGCTCATAGAACTTACAGAAATATTGAGCATATGGATAACTAGCTACCTAACGAATCACCGCCGATTTGTAGCAGTTAATGAGCGGCACTCAGACCTTCTCCCTGCCGGCTCCGAGGTCCCCCAATGGAGCGTGCTGGAACAGTTATTGCTTCTACTGTACATTAACAAGACAACCGACGTAGTTGACTCTGACTTGCAAGTCAGGTTGTTGGGTGATGACTACGTAGTTTTTCAAGAAATCACTTCCACTAACGATCACAACTGTCTTAACCCCGCTCACGCTAACATTTTTTAATGGTGTGACACATGGGACATTGAGCTCAACACAGACAAAAGCGCCTTTCTTCGCTTGTCGTGAAAAAATTTTTAAAAAATAAAACGATTTCTTTTACATACAGGCTCGGTTCATCAACACTTCGGGAACAAACTCAGTGCAAGTACCTAAATGTCATACTTACTAGAACTTTATCTTGGAATTTATATACGTATAACGTTTGCCCATCTGAAATCCGTAAACTATATTTATTAAAGCATGGACTCCGAAATTCACCCCCCCCCCCCCCCCCCCAGTGTAAAATTTCTTGCCTGCAACACATTAATTAGACCGAAACAATAATATGCATGCGTTGTATGCGACCCATTTACTAAACAAAATATCACTCGTCTCTAAATGGAACAGAGAAAAGCTGTAAGGTTCATTTGCTCTAAATATTCTCCATATGACTTTCCATATGAAGTAATGCAGGCTAATGGCATGGAATGTCTCGAACAAAGACAGATGTCTCATTGAATACAGCTGTGTACCTTGCCTCGAAATCAGGATTTCGCACGAACAGACTTGTTCAAGCTTTCGTATTTTTCTTCCACTATCACAGGTTGGAGTGCTTTGTTGACTTTAACCACACTGTGATATTTTGGAGTGTTATTGACATTGTTCGTGCTTGTATATCTATTTTATTTGTATTTCATGCCATAATAAATAAATAAATAAATAAATAAATAAATAAATAAATAAATAAATAAATAAAACGACAGCTATTACAGTTTACAGCATCTGCAGCATAACTTTTTTTTTTAGAGGAGTGAAGCGGAAGCAGCGTTGATACAATGACCACGAATGTTTTCTACCCGGGCGCTGCGCCGGGCTAGATGGTATTCTATGCTGTCACATTCTTAGCACATAATTTATGACATGGATGCAGACACACAACATGCATGTGTGTCTGCATTCTTGTTGAAATCCAAACTAGAAGAGAAGCTCAGGGGAAGATGGATGCTTGAATCGATGAACAAATCGCAAAATACGATTTAGAACGGGGAATGTCGCAGGAGCCAACGTTTCGACAAGTCCGCTTGTCGAAACGTTGGCTCCTGCCGACATTCCCTGTTCTAAATCGTACATTTGCGATTTGTTCATGCATTCTTATTGTAATTTGCGCGCCAAGAAAGCTCGTAGTTTGTGAAGCAAGTTATATTCAATATTCCAAATAATACCAAATTATATTCAAGTCGTAGATGATGATGTATCGCCACAAGAGGACGGAAGAAATATCAAGAGGTATGAAGGAAGCTGATTTGATTGAAAGATTTGGGGATAGAGGTATAAGCACAAGTCAGCTTTTCGTAATGCGAGTGTACTGAAGTCTGGCTTCTTCACCATATGGAGCATTGTGTAAGGAAGCCCGCTTTCGTGCAACGTCTTGCCTATTGGATCGGAAATATTTAGGGTCGGTTATAAACAAACGGATTTATAAACAAAAAAGAAAGGTGCACTTATTAAGTGCTAATAAGCTACACGTTTAAAATGACATAACAAGTAAAACTAAAGCTGAGCTGTTTATTTCTACAAGGAAACTTGAACAGGGGCACTGGACTTCGTTGAGGAACGGGTGATATCTGCCTAGCTGATGCGAAATAATGAGGCGTGAAATTCTGCTGTGAATAAATATTGGAGGCCTTCTTTTCGTCCGTCGACTAAATTTAGAGGGAAAAATCAGAAGTCACCAGGAGCCATGTCATCATCATCAACATCATCATTATTGTAATGATTTACTGAACCCTTAAAAGCATCTTAAAGGACTTTACGTAGTTGTGAAGAGCAAAGAGATACTGAAAGAAATTACTCGTTATACAAGCTGGTCATCAGAAGTCGCCAGTATAACAGTGGACGCGCTGCCATTGATAGTTTTGTGTGTGTGTGTGTGTGTGTGTGTGTGTGTGTGTGTGTGTGTGTGTGTGTGTGTGTGTGTGTGTGTGTGTGTGTGTGTGTGTGTGTGTGTGTGTGTGTGTGTGTGTGTGTGTGTGTGTGTGTGTGTGTGTGTTTACTTGAAGGAGCGCACTGGTTTGAACCAGCAAGCGCTTGATTTCATTGACGAATGCCCACCTGACACATGAATTTGTTACTCTACATTGTAATGACCACCGCAATAACCGCATAAAACACGCGCGGGCCCACCTTTTTCTTTTCGCTACTTTATTATTGTGGTACAGTTGTTCCATCTTCGTTGTCCTTCAAATAATACTGTGCCAATGTTTACAATTCTCCGTGCGCAGTTTGAATTACGGTACGGAGGGCTTGTTGTGCGCGTGCCGTTCTTGTACTTGGCAAGTTGTGATGACTGTGGCATTACTATTGGTTTAGGCTTTTTTGTGTTCCGCTCGAAAATGTGTTCGATCTTTGCGGCAACCGTTGGCAGTCGATCCTTCCGCCAATATTATCCCTTCTCTTTTCCGCGCGGCGTTACTTCAGTCGATAGGTCAATGTGCTCCCCACCGCAGTGACATAGACGCTGGCAACGGCACTACCGCCATCTGTGATCGAAACGGAGGCCTTCAGGTAGCCCGCTTCTTTATCGATCGTTCAACAGAGGGCGATGCGCGCAGCTGAGCGCGAGATATTATCCTTAAAGAGCAGCCAAAATCGATTAAGGCATACACCGGTACTCTTCCAAGGAAGGAAGGAAAAAAATAGAGAGGGAAAGGCAGGGAGGTTAACCAGTGTAGGACAACCGGTATGCTACCCTGCACGAGGGGAAGGAGACGGGGGAGATATATCCAGACCAAGCACATACGTTTGAATGTATCGGAAGTGAATCTGTCTTATCCCAGTTAATTAAATGCTATAAATGAACGCGGTGGGCACAATCGCTTATATTGCCCTTCGATACAATATGAAATATCACGCGTTGTGTTTATATTGGTGCACCGCACAGTACGTAACTACAGTCAAATGCCCAGCTCAATAGACGTCTATGAATAGTGATTTTAGAGACCGAATTTAATCCAAATTGAACATCAGCAGAGGCAAATCGAACGGAATAATTTCCGATTAAGCCTCAAATATTTAACAGCCTTTCTTAGAATTACTGTAAACTCTCGATGTTCATGTCCCCACACCCACACCTTTAGCACTAAAAGCGCTAATACAGCGTTTGGAGGAAACAAGCAGAACCTTATCATACGCAGAACTGTTCAAAGCGCTTCAGTTATCGCTCTATAGGCGCCAAGGTGATGCTCCACGTGCGGAGCAGGGTTCAGCGTGCACAGCTTAAGCTTCCTCGTTTGAAGCTAATAAGTCACCGGGGATAAAATTCGTCGCACTTTTACACAAATTTAGTGCTTATTTCGGTGTAGTTGTTGTGTTTAAGTGTTTCGGGTGTACGAATACGCTCTTTTCCATTCGAAGATAGAATCCAATAGGATATCATTCGATTCGATCGTTAGAAGAAATGGGCCCTTTCAGCCACTGTGTGTCTTTAATGAATAATATCACTTGGTTTTGTACCGGTTTTGATTTATCTCTGCAGTGCCTGCCCTTTCAGCAAAAAAAGTCGGGGAGATCGCAAGCGCTGTGCGAGTCGAAGCCGCGCGAAGCTGTCAGCGAGAGAATTGCAACGCGTTTGGCATTCATCCGGATGCTACGGTCAGGATAAAAGTCACTGTACAAATTGAGTAGTTGTGTGCGTAATGTGGGCTCACCAGCCACCGCGAAAATTTGGGAGTGTTGGTGATGCATTTTGTGAACTACAGCTCACGTCAGCAACATGTGGTAACTGAACGGTGTCCGGTGTCATGACGTAACGTCGGCACTCAGGTTATTGCAGAGATGTCTCTTTTCTGCTTGACTAATGCAAACAACGGTGCGCTGACGTGCACATCATAAGCGTCGTTCGTTGGAGCATTCCTACGGCATCGCGTAATGTTCGACGAAAGCATGCTGAGTGAGAGCAGTACGTATGTAAGGTTTGTTACATTGCTATCTGAGTGGTTACACACTCGAAAAGGGCTTAGACAAGCACCATCACCACAGCTGCTGAGCCTACAAGTACAAGGAGTGGCAGGAGCAGCCATGAACGAGTGGTATGGTACGTTTCTCTCTTGGTTAACCCCCGCAAAAATGGGTCGTTACCGAAATTTACATAAGTATTTTGGTTGTTTATTGATTGACATAGGGTGCGATGTTAACATACAGCCAGCTTTGGCGCATACCCGTCCATGCTGGAGCGAGAGAGAGAGAGATGATGAACGGAAGTTTAACCGGAAGGAAAATATCCAGTCTGCTACCCTGCACTGGGGAACCGGTAAAGGGAGACAGAAAGCGATGGAATAAAAGATTGAAGGGAGAAAGAGAGGTCGAATCGCGCACTCACACACACTCGGCGGTGTCAGAGACGGTTAACGAGGCCCGTTGCGCGCAAAAACTTGAGCATAGCCTTCGTGGCTTTCTGCTGCGAGACTCTATCGTTCCGGCATTCCAATACTGTTTGCTCAGACAGCGGTCGATCATTAAGGCCTCTGCGGCGAGAGACTGTCGCTGGGAGCAGTACCCAGGGCAATCGCAGAGGACGTGCACAATCGTTTCCTCGCTGCCGCGGCGAATACAGGTAGCACTGTCTTCCAGTCCAATGCGACAGCCGAAACTTCTTGTGAATGACGTTCCTAGCCACAGGCGGCAAAGCACGGTCGTTTCAGACCGCACTAGTCGACGCGGAACTCGAAGTTGGAGTGATGGGTCGAGGCGGTGAAGGCGGGTATGCAGAAGACCAGGAGTATTCCACATCGCTACAGCCATACCACGCGCAAGCGAGCGAAGTTTTCTTACTGCATCCGTTCTTGACAGCGGGATGGCTTGCGGCACTGCACTTTCGTGAGCATATTTCGCAGCATTATCCGCGTGCTCGTTGCCGATTATTCCAGAGTGGCCTGGTAGCCACTGAAACGTGATGCCATGGCCTTTGTAGGTTAATTGATGATATAGCTGTCTTGTTTCGAGCACTAATTGGTCTTGCGGCCCGCGACGTAAAGCCGATAAAAGGCACTGAGGGCTGACTTGGAATCTGTAAAGATGGCCCATTTCTGTAGTGGCTCTCCATCGATCACGCAAAGTGCGGTGCGTAGTGCCCCAAGCTCCACAGCAGTCGATGTTGTGCCATGAGACGTCTTGAACAGTGCATCTGCAGCTTTGGCAGGGAAGGTCACAGCTCCTGCAGATCTTCCTGCTGCTGTTGAGCCATCAAAGTAAAGCTGAGGTGGTTCGCCCACGCTGGGCCGAACATTGCGGGTATGAACACGTAATTACATTATCGTTAATCACGACATGCATCATAGGCTTCTTATGCCAGCGATGTTTAGATCAATTATTGATACCGTACCATATACCAATTTGGTTCATATCAAGCCAACTGGACGACCAGGAGAGCACGGAGACGTAGGTGGATAGATAGGCAGACAGAAAGGTTCAAAGTTGTCCAAGTTCACCAAGAAATCCTGCGCATTTCTTAACGTGCTATTTTCTCTACGAATCTCCGCTTAAAGTTGCTCGTTTGTACCATACCATAATTTAAAGCAGGAGGTGTATCGTTGGTGTAAACAACTCACCCCTTCTAGCTATGGACAACAGCACCGCAGAATCGTGTACAACGGACAACTCACCTGCAATAAAGAAAAACAGAATAAGTATGACAAAGTAAGGACGAGAATGAAATATTCGTTGAATATTAATGCGCTCACGCGGCAACAGTCGATGAGCAAGCAAGCGCACGCGGATGAGCTGATACGCGGTGCTCGTGCTTGACTGACTGTATATTTCTCTTGACAAAAGAAATGCATGGATGACGCACTCTGAGGGCATAAGTCTTTAAAGGCAACAATTGTATACACAAAAGATGCAAAGCTCAACAGTCACGTGTTGAGAAAATTGCCCCATTTGAAGAGACTCTAAGAAATAACAATATTTGTCATAAGAAACATACATGATCATATTTTCATATTTTCATGATCATAAGAAACATACGTGATCGTGATCACACACATGATCATATTTCCTGATCATGATCAGGCACAGACAATCACTGGCTGTGATCCCATTCACTAGGCGTGTCAACTGTTCTTCTCGTTCACCGGACAATGTATGTCTCAAGCCCACTGTGGGGGATTGGCCAAGAATTGGGTGCTTCAAAAAAATGCTTCAAGTATATTTTTACCCAAGGACGACAGTCGAATGGAACAAACTGCCTGATGAAACTGTAACACAGGCTTCACTACAGCAATGTGAATCGCACCTGCACTGCCAAAATTTTTTTTACTGTTTGATTTTGAAATTGATGTATTGGTGTATGTAATCTATTCATCTAATGGTGTCCCTTGTGTCATTTCTTTTTTTTTTTTGTCTTGTATTTCTTTTTCAATCACGTGAGGGAAGCAACTTATTGAGTGTTGTTCCTGTTTGTCACTTTTTTCTTTTATGTGCACTTGCACATCTACCACGCTGCCAAGATCTTGTATAAGATCGCAGTATCTATAAAATAAATAAATAAATAAATAAATAAATAAATAAATAAATAAATAAATAAATAAAATAAGTAGGCCCAATTTTCAATGCAATAAATTTTAAAGCACTACGTTTCCATAAGATATGACAACAATCTTTTTTTAAATACTATGGGCGAGGGACAAAGCTGACAACTTGTGACGGGAACCGATTTCGCATTGGTAACCCAGTAAAGTAAGTGACATGCCTTCAACAGCTTGAGTTGCAGCTGCGGAAACAAAGACAGTATTATCAGGATAGTATATTCAAGACAATCGCGCAGTGAAATCTTACGTGATATTAGACTACAGATACACGTATATAGAAAGAGATAAATCCTGTGCGGAAGGCGATGAGGTTAACCGGAAATAAAAATATCCAGTTTGCTTGCTACCTTCCACTGCATGCGAAAGGGTAAGGCACTGGGGAATGTGTAAGGGGAGAGTGAAAGAGAGATATCTAAGCGCGCACACACAAACACGACAGTATCTGAGTCGTTCAACGAGGCCCGTTGCTCGAAGAAACTTGAACAGTGCTTTCGTGGCTTCCTGTTTGGAGAGGCTGTCATTCCGGCATTCCAATATTGTTTGCTAGAGCAGCGGTCGATCATCGAAGCGTACCAATTCCGCTGCAAGGGGCTGTCGCGGGGAATAGTAGCTAGGACGATCACAGAGGCTGTGAGCAATCGTTTTCTCGAAGCTGCAGTGATCACAGGCAGCACTGTCTGCCACTGCCATAGGAAGTAACCCACACTCCTAGCCACAGGCGACAGAGCAGGTCTTTTCGGAGTGGGTCAGTTCAGGTGGAGCTCTGCTGGATCAGGTTTGGGCTAGTTGGTGGCCATTCATAATGATTTCAAGACGCGATTCGTAATGACTCCTCCACGCTTCTACAGGGCTCGGTGGCACTGCAGCCAAACGCACGAGCTCACCTTAAACGCCTATTCGTTTTGCTGGTAAACTACCAATATTTATTATTTACTATACGTACCCGTTATGTTGGCTTGTTAGTGCTGCCGAGCCCACGGTGTTGCATGGTGGTTACCACAGATTGTACGCGCGTTCTTACACAGTTGTTGGCATTATCAGGACATGTCGAACTAAACCCTGGTCCAAACTCTCGAGGAAACGAAACTACCGATATCATAGAGGCGCTTAACGAAATACGCTCAGGGCAGGCGTCACTACTAAACGAAGTTAATTCGATTCGCCAGAAGTTAACCCGAAGCGACAAAACATTTGATGATATCAGGAAGCGCTTGACTAAAATAGAAAGAGACTGCTCGGTCATCACTGCTCTGGAAAAAGAAGTGGATTATATTCCCACACTTGCCACACAAACTGCAGATAATGTAGCATCCATTGAATCTATAGGCTGGATGATTCAGAAGACCGGGCGCGAAGATCAAACTTGGTGTTTTTAGGACCCAGAGACTGAGACCGAAATGTGGGCTGCATCCGAAGCCTTAATAACGAAACATTGCAGCGCAAAACTTAACGCTGTCGTTGAGCCCATGGATGCAGAACAAGCTCATAGATAGGGCCGATCAAAACATGGAAGAAACACACTCATCTTGGTGAAGTTCGCGCATTTCAGCGTACGACAATGAATCCTATCAAGTGATGAAATGCTGAAGTGCACCAATTTCAGAATCTCTGAAGACTACTCTCCCGACGTGCTTAAGGCCAGAATGCATCTTATTCAATTTGCCAAGTCTCAACAGGAACCATACAGACTTCGTTACGATATGTTATTCACCAGTAATCGGCTTCATACATTCGACAGAAATACGGAAACAGTGGTCTCTCATCCATCTTCCTAACATACAGATCTGGTATTAGCCATAACTGGCATCTTTTGTTTCTCTATACCAACGTCAGAAGCATCTTGCCTAAACTTGATGCACTAGGTAACTTGTACAGCACACAAAATCTAACCTTATTGTTCTAACCGAAACATAGCTTAACCCGTTGACTAACAACTGCGAGATCCTATTAGTATTTTCTAGTATTTGCATCGTTCGACATGATCGACCTAAAAAAAAGAGGCGGTGGGGTTACAATATACGCTCATGAATGCCTTCAATGTGTCCAAATTGAAGTAAGCTCACTGTCATGGGAGAAGTGCGCGTTTGTTGCGTTTGGTGTCCCTGCGACGGCGCCAGAGAAAACAGCGGCCACGAAGAAGCGCCGGCTCAGCAGGTGAAACGGAAAACGACGACAAGCTGTCGCACGAGGCAAGAAAAAGAAAAGAACAAGAACAGTGGCACGTGGAGCAGGCTCGCGAGGCGCCATATGGAGGAGAAGCAGGGCGGCGTTTCACCAGCGCGGACGTGGCAAGGGAGCTCTCCGCAATAACCACGGTCGAGGCGTAGTCACGAGTGCCTGGCGGGCGCCAAGAGTCGGAGTGTATGGCTCCGCTTGGCACCGAGCTCCCGACTGTGTCCACGGAACGCCTGACGAGCCGCCCGTGCCACCAACAGCACCGTCGGGTGTAGGCCCGAGTGCTGTACCACCGGAAGAGAACCTCCTGGCCATGTCCATCGGCTCAGTGGGGTCTCAGCTCCACCGTCTCCTTCGTGGAGTTAAGGAAGGCCACCGCTACCCGCAGCACGGTCGGGCGTAGACCCGAGTGCTGCCCTGTTCCTCCGAGCCCCGAGCGGCAACGCCAGGCTTCTGGTGACTCCGGTGCCTGACGTCCTCCTCGTCCCCGTCTCTGGCCCGCATCACTGCTGACAACCATTCGTCGACGAGCTCCCGCGACGACGCCCGACTCACGCTGACGCTTCACCTGCGCGGACTCCTCGCACACCAGTCGACCAGGCTCGGTGAGAGCGTTCCGAACTCTGACTTTACTCGCGTGTTTCTTTGTGTGTCTTTATGTTCCGAAGTACTGCGTTTCCGTATTCATTTAATACTTTGATTCGTCCATGTCGTTGTTTGTTATTGGTTTTGACATAAATTCTTCGCAGAAAGCAGCCTCGCCGTATTCTTGAGCGTGTTGCCGTCGTCAGACGCAACGTGCGTTCTCACCTAATTTTCAAAGAACCCCATGGCACTCACCTTTAGCAATCGTGTATGTTAGAAGTAGTGCCTTCTACCCGCCATTCATAATGGCTTTTCGCTATCGCCCGCCTGATGCTAACATGTCATTTGTGGCTAATTTTCATGAGGCGTTTCATTCTGTCATAACACAGCATCGCCAGTCACCCATTATTGTTTTTGAGGACTTAAATTTGCTCTCCATTGATTGGTCTAACCCTGGCGCACCCAAAATAAGTGAACACTGCTGAAAGCTAGTTTATCAACACTTGCCTCATGTTCGGTCTAACACAACTTCTCAACAAGCCAACACGTCAAAGCCTAAATTCATCCAAGATACGTGACCTTGTCCTTACTTCTTATCCTGACAAATTTTCATCGGTGACTTAAATGTCCAGCCTTAGCGATCACCCTGTACTTCATTCTTCAGTTATTCTTAAAGTTTCTGCAGCGCCTCACCCCCCACCCCCCCCCAAAAACAAGAGAGAGAGAGAGTGAGACAGAGAGCGAAAAGCTGTAACTCTTTTCGATAAAGGAAACTACACAGCTATGAACATCGAACTAGAAAATTTTCCCCTGTGTTCTGTGCGAGGTCAGTGCACTTAAAGAACTACATGTAGTCAAAATTTCCGGAGCCCTCTACTACGGCGTATCTCATAATCACAGCTGGTTTGGGATGTAAAACCCCAGCAATCAGTCAATCAAAATTTTTCCCAGAAGTTTCGTTTATGACTTTTTAGAACGCTCTGTCACCGCAAACTGGCTCTTCTTTAGAAACGAAATGCATGGCTTGATAAATACACACGCGCCTAAAATAACCGTAACAAAAACGAAGTCGTCACGTTTGTTCAACCTAACACTAAAACGCTCGAATAACAAAAAGAATAGATTATACCCTCCTGCTAAGCGTTCTATCCCCGACTGCGCATGGCAGAAGTATCCCACTGCAGAAAAAATGACGCTGTTTCGCCGCAAGCGCGATCCAATTAAATGAGATAGCTAGAAATTGTAATGTTGTACGATGTGAGGCTGGCAGCTAACTTTTGGACACGACCTCACGTAACTCTATAAAACGCTGATGTGAGAGAATACGGCTGCTCCAGGGACACTTTTCGCACTCTCTTCGCTTTGAGAGCGCAGCACGTAGAAGCGTTTACAGGCCGCCCGCTGATGGCTGCCGAGGCCGAGCGAAGTCCACAGTTTTCAACTGTATTCGTCTCACAAGACTTCAATACCGTCATTAATATGACAACACGTATCACCTTGCACACAAGCACAATAATAGATCTCTTCATAACTAACCTTACTCATTGTGAGAGAGAGAGAGAGAGAGCTCTTTATTGAACAGCAGAGAATTGTGATACTGTAAGCGGAGCTGTTGCATCACATGTCAGCGACCATCTACCTATATTTTTACTTTGTAAATTTGATTACAAGGGAATGAACAGAGCTACACCTTATAGTCGGAAAATACAAAATACAACACCTGGTACACTTGAATGTTTTCATGCTAAATTAAAAAAATGTTAACTAGAATCAAGTGCACGACGCCACAACATCTGACGAAGCATACGATTAATTCATTTATTTATTCTCGAAAATATATAATGAATGTTTTTCCATCATCAAAATAAAAAAATTCGAAGCGATCTCGTAAACCTTGGATTACGAATCATTGCCTCAAATTAATTAAACAGAAAGATAGGTTATTTAAGAAATTCTTAAGTACACGTAACCCTGCAGACTGGGAGACGCTCAAACACAGAAATCAAACTACCTCATTTCCTTGCAGCAGTGCTAAGGAAACATATTTGCCTAACTTTTTTCAATAATCACCATAATTCTAAACCACAAACTGTGTGGAAGAAAATAAATGAGCTCCTAAATTGTTATACTCCTGGTGAAGATGTCGTCACGTTAACATTAAACAATCGGAGTTTGTACGGTGATGATTTGGCCTAAGCGTTTAATTACTTTTTCGTGAATCTGAATACCAGTTCTCACCACTCAGAGGCCGGGAACGCCGCTAACAGAAATGACAGTAGTCTTTACCTAAAACATACTGCTTCATCTGAGGTGCAGACTGTCTTCACCTCGTTCGTCTTCAGGACACGGACAACTTACAAATAAGGCCGGTAAAGTACGCGGCAGGCAACCGCACAGCCATCTTGCCCATATTTATAACTTAGCTTTTTCTACGGGCACATTTCCGCGAAAAATGCAATTTTCAAAAGTTAACATCATTTTCAAAGGCGGGGAAAAAAATAACCTCAGCAACTGTCGCCCCATTTCGATACTCCCAGTATTCTCTAAAAGACTGGAAAAGGTATTGCACGCTAGAATTTCAAGTTTCGTAAATAAATTTGTTTTGATGAATAAACGTCAGTATGGATTCCGCAAAGACACATCCAGTGAGCTCGCCCTTTTAACCCAGAAAGAAATAATTCTACATGCATTTGATAAGAGGCAGTTGGTCATTGATGTATACATAGATTTTTCGGAAGCGTTCGATCGGTTAAATCGTGCCACACTAATAGAGAAAGTTGATCGTTATGGAATCAGAGGTATATAACTCTCGCTATTGACTTCCTACCTGCAGCATAGTGTGTGCGGATAGGTGATAGCACATCATCTCCAAAAACTACGAGCACAGGAGTACCTCAGGGGAGTATTTTAGGACTACTCCTGTTTAATCTATACCTGAACAATCTTGTTAAAGTTAGCACCCAACCAAAGTATGTTATATATGCAGATGATGTAACTCTTCTGTTTACTATTTGGTGAACGTTCATCTTGAGGTGGGTGCACAGCTAAACACATAGAAGACACGCCTGTCCTGCGCGTCTTCTTCTTTGTTCTTGTTTCGTGTAGCAGAATGGATTAATGGACTAGTTAGTACTGCATCTTTTTAGGGAAACACGAGCGCAAAATAGGAGTTCCTTTTCTGTGTATAAACGTCCCATTATGCGCTCTTGTTTTCATGTAGCGCAGCACCCATCTCAAGATGAAGAAGACATGAGGACATATGCGGGGTGCGGCCGAGTGCGTAGCGCGTCGCGCTCGGGAGCAAGTTGTCCCAGGTCGCCGAATTCCTTTTTTCTTATTTATTCGCATCTACCTTGAACGTTGATTTTTCGCTCACAACCAACGACGCCGACTCCGACACCAGAATTTCTGCGAAACGAGCTCTTTAACGCTGTCGCGTGAAATATTTGCCATCATGGAATGAATGCTTTCTGACATCACGTCGCAGTTGGTTCCAAGCCACTTCGACATAATGCGCAATGAATGTGAGAATGCAGCTGTTTGATCTGCACTTGGGACAGCTTACAAGATCCCATACCCCTGTGAGTAATAGGTGCAGCAATCAGAGATGGTGAGATGGTGTAAATGACCTTTACGGAACGCGCCAAGTCTGAAGCACGCCCGCCTGCAGCGGTTGGACCAGCCTGTTTGGCTGCGACCGCCTTCTGTACTATCTAGACTCTCCCGAATTGAGACAGCAGCCCCTTTCCGACTGTGGTTTGCTGCCTATTTAACGTCAGCATCCGATTTCCAATTCGGTACGAATGATAGCGCTGCTTGCAGTCGCTGAGGCAACGAGGAAGCCCTAGAACATGTCATTTGCCGCTTTCCTCACTACAGCGTGCACAGGCTCTGGCTAGCGGCCACCTTGACCCGCCTTGACGACAGGCCACTTTTCAGGACAGACAACTTTAGGATGTCGACCAGAACAGTTATCGCACCGGAGGTCAGTCTGGGCCCTGCTGACTTTAACACCGCAGCTATAGCATAGTCTCGCGAGATCGGTCGTGTTGACGCCCGCAGCAACGAGCGAAGTGGAGAGAGTGAGGAGACGAAGTGCAGTAGAGAAATAGACAGACAGATAGGGAGAAATATAAGAAGAAAAGAAAATAAAATATATTGGCGAGGTGTGATTCGAACCCAGGTATACCCACACTCCGAAGGCGAGCATAATAACGCATAGGCGACACACACGCGCTTGCAAACCTGCACTTATGGGAACCATATGATCGATTTGTGCCGACGATTGTAACATAACTTCCTATGGGCGAAAGAGAGAGAGAAAGGTACACAGAGACAGAGAAAGAGAGAGAGAGAGGAGTGAAAGAGGAGGGGGATATAGTGCAAGAGAAGTTAGGTGTGGCATTGCTGAAAAAATACCCGCATTTCCCCGAAGGGGAGTATGAGGAAGTGCGAAGCACGGGGTGATGCTATGAGGGGGCGCGCGCGACTAAACTGCAGAGCCGAGCGAAGGAGACGGCAGCGAGAGAGCACGCGCCAGCCGACCCACGGAGGTCTGGCCGTTTTTAAGTGCAAAGCACTTTTACTGATGATGATGATCAAGTGTAATTAATGATTTAAAGTGTTGTTGTCATGATGCATTTGTACACACACGCACACATTTATATATGAAGTATTATTTATTTATCGTACACTTCACGCTTTTCGTATGATGCATTAATGCACCTCGCGAGTGCGTCACACACACATACACGCACTACACACGTCACTACAGATCAGCACCTATTCGGCGGCCGAGGGTGAGTGCAAACCTAACGGGGGGAGAGGCACACCAGCTGCGCGGAGAGGGTGCGAGGAGCCGGCGCGGCGCGCGCAGCCACGGCGCGGAGGCGCCAGCTGCACAACGCGCCGTGACGTCACGGCGCGGAGAGCGGTGCGGAGCCGGCGCGGGGCGCGCGCAGCCACGGAGCGGAGGGCGGAGCGCGCGCAGTCACGTGGGGCGTGACGTCACTGCGCCGTTGCTACAGACGCTCCTCTCCGCTCCTCGCGCCGTTGCTAGGGGAGAGGAGGAGGAGCGCGGATGCCGGCGGAGTTTTCGGGGTCGCTTAAGAAGTGCATTCGCACTTAAAATAGCCTCTTATCTGCTTTGCTTTGCAATACTCTGTCTGTTAAGCCACCACACCTCCCCTGGTCATTGGCTTTTCCGATACCAGAGACATGCCTCTTCTTTCTTTTTTCTTTTCTTTGTTTCTTCTTTTCTTTTGAGTGGGCGAGGTCAATTGGAAAGACTATATATGCAGTCGTTCCTTTTTTTACGGCGATGTTGTCTTAGCTGTCGCTGTACCCGTCAGGCACTGGAGAATAAAGAAAAAAAAAATTACCTTGGCGAGGCGGGATTTCAATCCTGGACATCACGGTCATGAGGCAAGCGTCATAACTACCAGTCTACACACCATATTTCCAGAACGTGAACTTACGAGAAGCATATGTGCCGACAATTTTAGCACCCCGGAAAAGAAAAACATTTGCTATGGGCGCTTCATTTGAATATTTTTTAAAAATTAGGATAAATGCCTAAGCCTGGTGGTACTTTCGGTACAAAATATCCGAAAAGCAATTCACACTATCCTAAGAGACTTATATAAATTGTAATAAGCCAAGGCAAGGCACTCGAGCGCATAAGGAGGGTCATGTAGACAAAAGGCCGCACACACTTAGCAGCGCACTAGGACACTCGGCTCACGATAAGTACTTGCCTGAATTGGCCGTGTCGAACGTATGCTATCACACCAGTATGACAGAAAGGGCAGAAAGAGTAAAGGAACACGTTTGATAACAATTTACTGCAGCCGCCGAGCATGTCAAAATAGACACGACATCCAGCGGGCATCTACACACCTTAGCCCCATTGTGACGTCGCTCCAGCGTTATGCTTCAGGAGTTGGGAAACTAGGGACGCCTTCCGAAGAGGCGCTGATCGACGAATGATCGACCGAAAAGAGCGCCTCGCCGTCAGTGCTTGGCAGAGCGTCCTACAGCTGGCGCCGCCAGTCCTAGCTCTGCGGCGAGGTTCGACGGTAGTGGACCTTGGGTCACTCGAACATAAATGAGTACAATAAACGAACTGTCACGGCATCACGGCTGCCTATAGTATGCGATGGACGCATTACGAGTACTGCGTCGAACGATGTTTTAGACAGCTCATCTTTCGTTACTCACGCGTCCGCGACCAATTTACAGCGTTCAGCACTTTTCCACAAAGCCGACTGCTCGGGGTGGCAGTGCAAGTTAATGTCTCCTTTTGTAAATATTTCTTGGAACTGTTTTCAGCGGCTAAGCTGCATGGTGTTGTACAGAAAAATGTAATTAGTGAGTCGTGCCACGACGCCGAGCACTGTCTCATACATATGAACTAAAATACATTCATCATTAATTTATGGGGTTTAACGTCCCCAAACCACCTATGATTATGAGAGACGCCGTATTGGAGGTCTCCGGAAATTTCGATCACGTGGGCTTCTTTAACGTCCACTGACATCGCACTGCACGGGGGACTCAACATTTCGCCTCCATCGAAATGCAGCCGCCGCGGTCGGGATTCGATCCCGCGGCCTTCGGATCAGTAGCCGAGTGCCATCACCACTAGACCACCGTGGCAGGGCAATGAACTAAAATGCGGGAATATATGTGTAGAAACACGTAACACGGGCATATGCTAAGCTAAGGCGAAACAACAAAGTCATAAAATTGACAAAAAAAGGAGCATGTGGGTTGTTCGCCGGCGCAGCCTTCGTGTAGTCCTGTAATCGCCTTCGTGTAGTCCTGTTGTTGTCGTTGTTGTTGTTGTTTACATGTTTCTTAGGAGCTGCCCGCCTTTTCGTAGAGTGCCGGATACTTCTTTTCGCAGACAAAATAGTCTAACGCATCACATATATTATGAAGTGCACAAAATGAGCACAAAAAGCCAGTTCGTCTCAGTCGATCCAGCCGTATAGAATCTCGGAGTGCGATGTCCATTCACGTGACTAAGCCCCGTCACGGTGGTCTATAGTGGCTATGGTATTCGACTACTGACCCGAGGGTCACGGGATCGAATCCCGGCCGCGGCGGCATGTGGAGGCGAAATGTTGAGGCCCGTCTACTGTGCGATGTCAGTGCACGTTAAAGAACCCCAGCTGGTCGAAACATCCGAAGCCCTCCACCTACGGCGTCTATCATAATCATAGCTGGTCTTGGGACATAAACCCTCAGAAATAATCGAGCGGCATGCTACCATAAACGAGGGGAAAAGGTTAGGGGACGAAGGTCACAGAAAAAAAAAAGAAGATTGACATTCTGTGTGCGCACAAGTGTTCACAGAAAATACGCCGTCACCACACAGAATAAGGTTACACATGAACGTTGCAGAACGCGACGTGGTCATGCACAGGAAAAGAGTTGTCACTTTGAAAAAGCGCTGACAGCAGTAATTTTAAAGAATTTTACTCATTCGAAAAGTCTGCATAAAGGCCAACTCAGGCGATTTTTCGAGGTCCCAAGGATCCTAATAAAACTCGTGGCACATTCCTTGGCACACTTCCGTCATTTGCGCAAGGCTACAGGCTCGAGAGATGGGAAGATTGCTTACGAATCAATTGTTACTGTTTGCCTCAAACCACCCGGCTGGCTTCCTACAATCACTGGCCACACTGTGCGTGGACGCCATGATCAACAGACCAATAAAAGGGCATCGGTACCATGTCATGCTCTTCGAGACCTGCGCGAGCCGACATTACCGCCTGGGGGAGGGCACATGCTCAGTCACACCATGCTGGTTGACTGATTTGACGTTGCTGCTCGGTTGGATTACGGTTTAGGTTTCGCTCTTTTTTGCTCATTAAAAGTTATTTTCTCATTTGCTCATTTGCTGAGCATATCTACTATCGAGAGTCACAGGAGCGCCTCAGGAACACAGAATCGCCTTTACCTTGACATGCTCAAGAAATCGCCGGTGTTTTAATGCCAATAGCGTTCCGTCTTGTAAAATATGGACCTAGGATCTTATCGAAGCTGATGGGCCCACGGCTCAGTGCCAACAAATTGCCTGATAAGTTCAGTCTGCGTTGTCGTACTGTGGGTGTTCGAAGAAATTATATTGCACATCTTCATACATGTGGCCGCAAATGTATTCTGTTCTTTCTGCACGTGAAAATCTGTGCAGGAAGTGTGTGCAGAAGGTCTTTGGCGAACGGTTACCGAGTACGAGGCAATGAACGAGTGTTCTGAAGGTTCTGCTTGTAGCCAGCGCTGACGGTATACCTAACTCAAGGGCAGGATCGGTGAAAAATAAGTCCGATGGTTGTGAAATTTTACCGCACCGCGTCTTTCTGCAAACTGGGATTAATATTTGCCTTACTATGCACTGTAATTTGTTTTGTGCCATAGGCGGGTAACATTTTTCGTATGTGCACCACCGGCCTCACCTGCTGCAACTTTGCCAGGTATATTGCTATGGTCGGGTACCCACTTGAATAGAATTGTGTGATTCTTATCTCTGGCTTTTGTAAGTTTCTTTAGTGTCTCACAAGTTAAACCCCAAATTTTCTAAATTGATAGCAATATGACTTAGTCTTCCTCACAAATCATACGACTCAAGAGGGAGCAAAGTAAGGGACCGCAGATAATGTTCCTTCGAGCGTTTCATGGAAGAAAAAAAGTAAAGGCGTGCAATTCCCGAGTCACGATGTTTTCCTTGATTCTGCGTGGTTTTCTGCCGTGCAGGTCCCCTCAAGTGCAAAAAAAGCGGCCGACCATCCCGTGAACCTGTCCACGTTGGAGCCAGTATAGCTGCATAATAAGGAGTTTTAGCGTCTCCGGTGTTACGCTATACGCAAAGACGTAGCAGTATGCCTGTAAGCGTAGGTCGTTGTTTGTAACCTTCAAGTGGCGCAAGCTGTGGGCGATAAACAGAACAAGCAAACTCATAATATATGTCCTTCGAGATTCTGGCAGCCACTCGCTAAGCCTACAGCATTGCTAAGTTGAGTGTGGGTTTCAGAAACGGTCCCAGTTGTCGAGGATACTTTACTGCTTCAGGATACAAAAATAAGTAAAATACAACCGCCAGTTAGCAACTTGGGGTTGCAGAGCGCGCGACGATCATTTGAAAAAATTGAAGTGGACGGCACATGCTTTGTGTGGTCGGCCATGTTTGTACAGGCGCTCTTTACACCCAGTAATTCGGGACGGGCAAAGTGCTTTGCGTGTACCACGTTCTACAGAATATCTGCTTCTGATCTCTCTCTCTCTCTTTAGTTTTTTGTGATGCGTGCCAGCGCGACGCTGGGCTAAAGGAGATGGAGTAAGAGGTTCGTCTCCGCGATTATTGAAATTATATTGCCTCGGGAAGAAAGAATGAAAAAAACGGAAGACGCGCATTCTTGAAGTGAGCGCAAAATGTTATGACTTATTGCTCGCAACTATGCAGTCATGATGAGCGTACTACGTGAAATTTAAAAATACGTGTACCTGTCTGCGCTCCTACAATAACTTTGGCTTCCTGAAAGCCTCTACCTAGTTGCTTGTGTTCACTCTCTAGGGATGTAAGTAGGCTTGTAGTAAAAGTACTCGACTTAATTACGCCTAAGCCTCACCCGCCGCGCCAAGCTCATCGGGCAGGGGTCCAGGAATGGGGACGCCTCCTAGAGTTTGTACCGTCCCCTAATGCCGTCCTCATCTCTCTCTCTCTCTCTCTCTGCGTGTGTGTAAATAGTGTTAATAAACGCTTTTGAAACAAAGGCTGTTGCCTTCCCCTATATTCGCGTCTTCGGCCCTAAGGCGCCGACGACGCGATAAGGAGGCGCAACGTTTATTCTTCGACGTTTCAACCAGAGCCCGGTCTTGATCCTGATCGCGCACGGAAAGCTTTCGGTTGTACTTAGCTATAAAAAAAAATCACTACTTTTATTTCAGTTTATTATTGCTTGAAAATACATTGGTTCATTCTTGGTAGTATGCAGACGAAGAATCTCCTGCCTTTCTTTATCCTTCACAAGAACAAAGAAAGGCAGGACAACGCACTAGCGTTAACTATCATTTCGTTTGTTGTTTTGGCACATGCTGTGCATTGCCGAGATGTCACGACAATATGACATTGTCAATGACGTTTACTTTCCCATCGACACAGCGTAATTATATAGTCAACGCATGTGTATCGGTCTGCCTTTCTTTGTCCTAGTCAAGTTCGCGCTGTTTTTCTTTTCTTGGTACCATACGCTAGGAAAAGAGGATTACGGGATAGAAAGAGAGGAAGCTTTGGTATGGCGTTTGGTAGCGAGCGCGCGTGTAAGTCACGGCTTCATCAGTGCCACTGGGAGGTCACGAAGTTTGTTTACTCTCTTACGAGTCGCCGCTCTCGTGCAGGGTGAAAGCGACAGCTACTCGTCGCAACAATTTTCGCCAATATTTCCGGCTACATAATCATGGTCAAAACCGTAATGACAAATAATTCAGGAATGGCTTCAAGGCATCAAATGGTTCGCTTCGCTACCCGGATGCACTCTTGGCGTGGGCTTAAACACTGTAGCTCCCGTATCATGCATGCATCGCGCATGCATGGTACGGGAGCTACAGTGTTTAAGCCCACGGTCTATGAAAGTTTTGGGGAACTCTGCTCGTCCGCGAGTGTGCCGTGTGTTGCAAAAGGTGCGCAAAGCAACGAACAGGCGCGATGGAAGAGTCGGCGCGCGACTCTCTCTGGCTTCCACGGGAGTGCGCGCGCCGTTTATAACAATGAAGACGGCGGCCGTTATCGGCGGTCAAGCCTTCAGGCGAATGGGACCGCGCGAAGGAGGGACGGGCAAACACTTCCTCCCTGGAAAGCGCACAAATCGGCCTGCATGGCAATCGCCTCCCTAAACGGCGCAAGGAAGGCGGCATGTCCGGCAAGAAGCAAAAGAACGCGCTAGGGGAATCGTCAGAGAAAAAAAAAAGAAATGGAAGAAGAAGGTAAAAGCGCAACTGTACACAGACACGCCGGCACAGAACTGCACGCGATGCGCTCGCGTAAATCAACTTGACGGAAAGAATTAGGATTGGGAGCACTCGTTCCTTCCCTCCATCTCTTTCCCTCTACACTCTGAGGCGGCGGGAAGGACGGCCTCGGACGTGCCGAGCGGTTGCCGAGGCAACAACGCCGATACGCCAGCGGGGATGGGAAAGGGTCGAAAAGAAAAAAAGAAACGGAAGTATAACGCGGCATCTGCACCGCCTTTGGATGCCCACTCTGCAGGGGATGCGCACAGTGTACCTCCTCCTCCGTGGTGGTGCGCGGAAGAAAACGCGAACGAAAGCGTTGAAAGAGACGAAAGAATAGCGTGGTAGCGGCCCTGGGAAAACGGATATCTATGTCCACCCCGTCTGCCGTCTCACTTTTCTTGTTGCTGTGTTGTTCTTGCAGAGCACGCCTTCGAACAAGGACGATATGTGGCCCGCTGCGTTATACTCACCATTCGCTTCATCGCTTCTTCGTTTAATTCATTTCGATCATTTCCGTGTCTTCTACGCTAGGAGTAAGTTCAGCCAGATTCTTTAAATAACTTCTTTAACCTCCCTCGCAGCCTTCCCAATCGAAGTGGCACGCTGGGTCACCCTCGTGGGGCTTGGTGCGCTTGCAGATTTACGTCGTTTTTTCCCCCACCCTACGATATTTACCCGTGTTTCTTATAGCATCTTCGGTAAATGCGCCCCAGAGCCGCCAACAACGTCCCCAAAACCGATGACGAGCAGAACGCCCAAGGAGGTTCCATTAAACTTCCGGAGTGGAAGTATGCCCCGCCACGGTGGTCTAGTGGTTATGGCACTCGGCTGCTGATCCCTGATCCGAAAGTCGCGGGATCGAATCCGGGCCGCGGCGGCTGCATTTCGATGGAGGCGAAATGTTGAGGCCCGTGTGCTGTGCGATGTCAGTGCACGTTAAAGAACCCCAGGTGGTCTAAATTCCCGGAGACCTCCGCTACGGCGTATCTCATAATCAGAGCTGGTTTTGGGACGTTAAACCCCATAAATCAATCGGAGTGGAAGTCCCAGCAGCCGCCTACGGGGCCAACTGAAGCCAGCGGCGGCCACGTTACTACAGGAAAAAGTACGCGGGCGCGCCATAGACGGAAATGTATTAAAGTAGGCGCTCGACTTGTTTTGCAATCTCGCGATGAAGCATTGAGACAGAAACCAACTTTATGCTTATGCCAATTGCGAACGGTGTTTTCTAGTTGAGAGAAAAAAAGTTTTCCACGTCCGTACTCAGCTGCAGGCGTCGAGGAAAACATAAGAACACAGCTGAATGAGAGGTTATATGAAAATCGTTCGTGCTGGCTTCCTTCGTTTGTTAGTAGAAACTAGGTTTTATGATGGGGTGATGCGATATAGCGGAAATATGCGGCACTATGCGACTGCAGCTGACGTAAATGCATTTGTGCCCTTTATTTAAACATGTATCAAACCCATTGAGTACAGCGCGTGCTTTCTGCATGTTGCCTTAACTAACCGCATCGCATGCCTTTTTTTTTTCGTATTCCACGTCGTCATCATCATCATCATCATCATCATCATCATCATCAGCCTGTTTAGGTCCACTGCAGGACGAAGGCCCTCCCAACGATTTCCAATCCACGCTATCCTGAGCGAGTTGGTTCCACTTTATGCCCGCAAACTTTTTAATTTCATCGCTCCATCTAACCTTTTGCCTGCCTCTGTTACGTTTTCCCTCTCTTGGTATCCATTCCGTTGCTCTTACTGTCCATCTGTTATCTTTCCTCCTCATGACATGTCCTGCCCAGGTCCACTTCTTTCTTTTAATTGATATAATGATATCGGCTATTCCTGTCTGTTCTCTGATTCATTCCGCTCGTTTTTTATCTCTTAGCGTTACCCCCAACATTTTTCTTTCCATTGCACGTTGCGTGCTCCTAAGTTTCATCTCTAGTTTTTTCGTTATCCTCCACGCTCTTTAGCAATGATGGAGACGAACTACAAAACATGATTGATGACCTAAACAGGGAAAGTATTAAAATTGGATTAAGAATGAGTAGGCAAAAGACCAAAGTTATGCACAATAGCCTAGCTAAGGAACAGGAATTTAAAATCAACAATGAACCCTTACAATGTGTAAACGAATACGTATACCTGGGACAGTTAATAACAGGAACTCCTAACCATGAAAAAGAAATTCTCCGTAGAATAAGGTTGGGCTGGAGCGCATTCGGAAGGCATTACGAAATCATGACTGGAAACTTACCGCTCTCACTAAAGCGAAAAGTATTCAATCACTGCATTCTCCCAGTACTAACGTACGGTGAAGAAACGTGGAGGATAACGTATTCCACGTACGTTCTTCCAAATTGGTTCGTTGCTCTTAGCTTTATGAATTCTTCTCAGATCTGCGTCCATCAAGACTCGTTGGGTGCGTTCGAAAAAAATTTCTTATTAGTTCTGACTGTAAACATACATGGAGATTTCTTACACGGGACACGCGCCGAAAAGCATGCATCCCGACCAAAATTTCGTCAAATGCTGAAGGCAGAGGTTGGGTTGTTTGATGTTAATAGAGCAGAGGTGATAGAGTGGCTGTTTTAAGCATTCCATCCACCCCTCCGAACACCACACGATCTCAGTCGGAAGGTTACGCACAGAATTCCTTAATTTCTTTTTTCTTCATTTTCGAAACCAGTAGCACGGAGAAACACGCTGTACGTGCTCGCTGCATTTGCGCATTCGTCAATACGTACGCATAACAAATTCTGCGTCTATATGCTCCGGAAAGATGCCCTGCCTCTGAAGTTCGTATACAAACCCTGCCAGGGACGATCCAATACGCGCACCAGACAGACCTCGCGTGTGTTTTAGCAGAACTCGAGCCCATAGCAAATCATGTACGCACGCATCTGGAAACGAAGCACTAACAAGTGTTTAAAGCTTAGTTAACTTTGATGCAGGCGTAGGGACGTTATATACGGATGCGAACGTTTGAAATTGTCCTCTACTTAGCAAAATGCACTGAAAATGGGCCGCCGTATGTGAAGAAAATGAGAAAGACTTACACCTGAAATGTTCTTCCAGACTTCTTAACGCGATTTGTGCAGCCGAAAGCGACGCACGAAGTCACCGTTGCCTTCTCAGATATTTAGATGCTTTAAAAACGACATTACACAGTGTTTAAACACCACGAAACAGCGTGGCGCTGTCTACGCGCTTCGCCGTCTGTGTGGTCGTCTGCTACTCTTTCCTTGAGAAAGATGGCGGCGACGGCTTCACTTTCGGCGGGACGCTTCCACTCCAGAAAAGTAATATATAACCTCCTTGAGAACGCCGCAATCCTTCGCAGGGACAAACGGAAGAAAACCTGAGGATCAGACGCACCGCTTAGGTGCGTGTTGCTACCGTCACCTAGCGTGATACGCGCGCTTTGAAATGTGCCCTATGCAATACTGAGCTCTGCCAGTTTTCCAGCGTCTAATCTTACATGAGCTCGTTCGTTGACGCATTTGTCGATTGCAAGAAGTATGCGTATTCTGTTGTGATGAGAAAGCCTCAACTACACCAATTTGTGGCCGGTAATTAATTAGCTACACTGGATGAGGGCGCACTGGCAATACGCCGTGGTTGTGTTCATGAGAAATAGGTGAAAAATCCCTGCAGACGAAAAGGCCACTTAAGTGCCTCTGCATGTAGTGTCTCCTTAATTGGCACGCACGGACGCGCATTCGTGTGTATGCTAGACATGTGGGGCCTCTATTTCACCGAGACCCATGACAAAATTATTCATATCAAACAGTCGTGTAGCGTTAAGCTCGAGCACCTACTCGAACTTAGCGCTACATGACTGTTTGATTCTCCTCTGTAGTGGCCTGAAAAAAAAAAAGGGTAACTCTTGCACCAGTGCTCTCCGCAAACTTGGCGATACGTTCGATGACAGCATTGGACGGTGCTTTCGGCCAATGCTAAGCGGCACGGCAATGGCCCTTTTGGGCGTCTTCGTGCCAGCAAAGCTGCACGAGATATTTCCCAAGTTAGCTTCTTATAGCACACATTCACGTAAATATATCAAAAATATTTATACAGCCACACCCTCACCACAGGGAGGACAAAACATGCTCTGCACTTGTTTCCTGACATAGTCCTCGTTTTGCTATGGGTAGCACCGCCACTTTTTGTGCTCGTTATAAAGTTGTAGCACTCCTCCATGGACACTCGCAAGTATTTTGGAAACTCAAATAAACAAAATACTCCGCAAGCTCAACGAAAGGATGTAATTACTTACGTTAATGTCGCACAAAGTCCTCACAATTTTTACGAAATTGCGCACTTGCGCAGTTTCGTCAGGCCGTTTGCCGGTGAGAGAGCTACAAGATCGTTTATTCTTCACTTTCGTCATCAGACGAGCTCTAAAAAACGGCTTCCAAAAAGCTCGAGGCGCGCCTTTCCAGCTGTCGCGAAGTCGCTCCACGTCGTCTGCAACGCGCACGACCCACAATGAATGCTGGGATTGCCCAACCCGCCCTGCCGATTTCCTTGGTGCGCCTTGGGGCAACAAAAGAGAGCGCCCTTACAGCGTGCCACCTATTTATTGAGGACGGTGGGTGCGCCCTGTGCGTACTGGTGCGATTTATTGAAGATGCATGGGTAGCCCTAGTGCGCACCAGTGCGCCCGGGTGTTGTTTATCGAAGATGCCATTAAGCTTGTCGTTGTTTCACCTCACCATAGTGTCTTCTCCGCGTAAATAAATATGCGAAACATTTCATTTGACGTTATAGCTTGTGTCCGCTATGGCGCCCCGCTTCCTATCCCTTTTATATAGCAAGCGCAACGAATAGAGCGCACAGTTCAGGAGAAGTTACCAAGCTGACTTTCATGTTTTCTTGTAGCGTCAAATAAAGCCTAACACAGTCACTTGTAATGATTCACGCTCGAAATGATCGCTTTTTACGCGATTCCAATGTAGCATCTTTTTTAGACTATGGATGACGCCGAGTATTAGATAGACAACAGAAAGCAGAAGATATATGTACTCAGCGATCTTTCGAAATAATCTTATTGGTCAAACACTATTACACACTCGACCACAAACTGCGAGCCCTGCAAACCTAAAGCAAGGCGCGCCAGTGGAGGGGGTGGTGCGAATACAACCACTGAAGTTCTATCGGCGCTTTTGCATTTGGCCCGAATCAGGAATCAGTAGCATTTCACGTCCAAGAGCTGGCCGGATTAGCCGTGTGCTTATTTAAGATCGACCTTCTACATCTCTGCCTGGCTGAACGAAACGATTTTTGTGGCTCCACAAACTGGTCATAGCACGACATTCCAGTGTACCTATATAGATTTCGCCTGGGCACTTTGGAGTCATTTCCTCTCATAGTCCGAATGCAGCCGTACTCTCCACCAGCCATTTCGATAGCGCTGCAATAGCAGTACGAACCACGTATCCAGATCCTAGATTCATTGCGACCTCGACAACGAGACAAATGCATGGACTTCAGAAAAACAAAACGTAAATAAAGGTGGGACGCAAATCCTATAGTAGCGCAGCACGTTCCATGGCGACGCCTGCGATGGTCGTGCGCGAGAGGCGCAAGCGAAGCGGATGCGCACGCAGTTCGAGTGGCAATCGAGCCGCAGTGTTGCTGCTCTTGTTGGCGTACGCGGAGTTCGATGTAATAAATTAGTCGCTAACGGACCACACCCCGCGTTATAAACGTCAAGGGTCGGCGCAGCTCCAATGCATGCCAGCCGTGAACCGGAAACGAACGAGCTACGAGCAACGCAGTGACTGCCGCACGCAGCACGGGCGCTCCTCGCCCTGCAGGTGATGATCCGGGCGGTGCGCGACGCCGCTAATGGCGGCCAGGCTAATGAACTCGCGCCAGCCCACATCGCAGTTACGTTGGTGTCCTCCTTGCACGTGTAATGAGCACACATCCGGGCTGCGTATATACCCAAACCCTAATTGGTAGGCGGTGCCTGGTCGAAAACTACTGTGAATTACTGCAACCACTTGCAAGTTTAACCACCGGGCATCAGTGGGCACACGTTATATCTGACATAAGTCCCCTTTATTTAACACCCAGTACGCGCTGATCCTGATGTGGATATAAACCAACGCTCCTCGTGTCTATGCAGCGTTTATAATGCCGACGGCGGGAATTTGCGTCGAGCGGTCGTATCACAGAGCTCCAAACTGAGCAAGTTTTGCTGACCGTAACCGCACGAAATATCTAAACAAAGGTATGGTTATATTTCATTCCCTATATATAGATAAAACGAGAACACCTCAAATAACGCGCTCGAAGCCAGGAACGTCGACGTCACCGCCGCTGCAATGCTCTCCCGCTTGGCGGCAGATTCGCGGCTGTGGAGCGAGAAAAAAAAAAAGAAAAAAAAGAAAAAGGAGAGAGAAAAATGTGCTCTTTTCAAATTTTGAGTTCGTGCCCATCAGACTCAACCATCATCTTTGCCCAAGTGAGTGTTGACCAAGGTCGCTTAAGTTGTTAAGAAAGGATTGGGCATTGGAAGACCTCAAGTGATTGTACGACATTACGAGACCACTGGAAGGAAGAGGGGTTGTTCGTATCGACAGTGCGCACGCGCCCAGGAGGACCGACGCAAGAGGTACCGGCGGGACTTAGAAGTAAATGATAGAACTATAAAAAATAGTCGGTTCGTCATTGCCGAAAGGAAGTTGCTCGAACGAGCGCACTGGAAATGGGCTAGTGCGGTGTTGGAACATTAATCCCGTCAGGTAAGCGCAGTATGAAAATGGAAGTTCATTCTTCAGTATAGGTGGGAGCTCATTTGTTGAATGCATGAGTGCGCGTCTCAGCGAGCGTGCCTGCCCGACAAGCCGCACGCGTGTGGTGCCGAGAGGGGCCTGGTGAAGGGGAGCTGCGGTCCCAACATTCGTCATTGTCTGGTGAAAATGACAATTTTTGAAGCTTTTGTTTATAATAAAACACCTGGCGCAGCTTACCGACTGCGTGCGAGCGCCCCTTTCAACTACAGCGATACGTATCGCGATCTGCGATTCAAAAGCAACTCGCGCCAGCAGGGTGTGCATGGTACTACAGTGGGAGTGACGCACTCGGTTCTCGAAGTTAATGAGGATACCCTGAATGTCCCTACACGCTTGTGCTGTAGACTACATGTCGCAGCATACATAATAAAGCATGACCGACTCAGCCAGCGAATATCTTGTCTAAATAAATGTTTGTGAATAAAAGCGACTGAGAAGAGGCAATCGTAGAATATAATTTTTTTTTTCCCTCCAAGGGCCTCTGTGGATGCTTGCACCCAGGTTCGACTTTACATATGCGTAAGCATTAGTATTCATCGCATTCCTTGGCAGAGCACGGACTGTCTCATTGACAAGGGGCGTTTTGCCAGCCTTGTCCGCCTCAGTGGTACAGTGGTTATAGGGCGTGACTGCGCTGTCTCGAAATACACGGGAGTCCCAGCCATGGCGATCACATTTTTTTACAGCGTAGGCTGTTATGAGATTACAACAAGGGCCGTTTTTGGCGCCGTAGTTGTCCGACGCCGCCGCCGCCGCCGGTGTCCGTATCCGCTATCGCGCAAATTTTAGAAAATGTAACGAGGACCGTGGAGGATTCAAACCATGTCCTTTGCGTGGATTCGAACCCACACCCTCTGCGTGGCAGTCGAGCATTCTGCCACTGAGCTACGCCTTTCTTTCCCTCTTTATTACATGGAAGTGAAAACTGAGATCACAGGGAGTGAACGCCTACACACTCAAAACTCGGGCAAACACACACAGACGTCCAAGTGCATCCAGTCAGGCGGCACTTCTTGGGCAGCGTACACACTTCTGACATAGGCCACGGTTTCTCGGTAGATTGATCCAGTGGAACGTGGGTTTTCGGCATGGCGATCACACAGTCTCGATCTCCATAGGCTGTACAAACCAAGTACTACGAACATATCATAGGGTGGACCGGCAGTCGTTTTAAACGGTAGAAACCTAATTGTGTACGGAGTGATGTCGATGTCCTTTTTAAGAGTCCGCTGGAGAATGCCCCGAAAAAATATTGCGTCTGTACAATCAACAAAACAGTGATCGAACTGAGCTACGCCTGTGCTTGAAAAATCTTCGCTAAAAGACCTAAACAGGTGTAACGTCTGTAGAGGAATCGCATTAACAAATGTAACGTTACGTGGCAGAATACGCCACTACACGTCGGGAAAGTGGATTGCATAACGAGTTCGAGGAATCATTTCAAAGAACACAGGGCTGCATGGTTTGTAGCTCTGAACCCAATACAGAGGCATTATCAAAAATCAACATCATCATTATGAAACAACCTCCTTCAACATTTCCGCCGTCATTATTACAAAGCGCTGCCCTTTGAAGAAGTTTTGTCGTATCGTGCCATGCATCACGCGGCAGGCGACGTGCGCAGCCCCGACAGCAACCTGACTTGGCTCTTCGATAGGCCTGTTGGCGCCTCCTCGTAAGGTGCGGACCGCTGCTGAAGAAGCGAATCGCAGAGCAACGCGCGCGGCTGCAGCAAGGCAACGTCGGGCACAACAGACAGTTGTGCAGAGAGAAGCCCAAACCGCAAATCGCCGTCGACGCGGGGCCGAGAGTTCGGTTCGTTCTCGGGAAAATGACGCCAGGAGACTCTCTAAGATGTGCAGTTATACATATTTGCAAGTTACAATACAGCAGTAATTATGGCATAGTGGGTACTTCCCTAATTGGCGAAATGACAATAGTTATGGCGCACAGGATACCTATCACCTCTACTTGAAGTAGTTTCCTCAAGCGTTTAAAATGGCTTCTAAGAAGGTCGCTCCTCCAGATTAGGCTGTCACTGTCCTGCGATTCCGCGCAGGCCTGTCTCTTTTCATGGAGATGAAAATGCGATAGAGGACCATGTGCTCTGCACAGTCAGTGCACGGTAAAGAACACCAGGTGGTATAAATTTTCGGATCCTGTGACTCATAATATTGTGGTTTTGACACGTAAAACCATGGCATTTAATATTGTGTCCACATACTTGAGTGGAGTGATCGCCATCATATTTATTGCGTAGCACGTTTAAGACTGTTTTTCGTCAGCTGCGATATTTCCAAAGCTTACAGTAAAAGCTTTGAGTCTTTCGCAAAATGTTTCCTGTGAATCCCTTTACTGCAGTTTCTTGTGTGTGCGCAGTTACCAACATAGTGCACCAAGGTACCATACACTTTTCGCTTCTTTGCCGCTGGTATGTCGCGCGATAATGCAAGGCTTTTTTGTTCGAGGAATCACAGCCATGCTATTATAGTACATAGTTACACTTAAGTTAAACGGAATTAAATTCGTGAGACAACGTACCATATGGCTGCGATTCTCGTACTCGCGCGAGTGCCACGGTATAGCGCCGTCCTCTTAGATGATCCATATAATATATGCGGCAAGTAAACGCCACAGACTTGAGTGTCTGAGCCGCTTCTGACTTTGCTATGCTGATGCTAATAATGACACGCCAAGTGCACTAAAACAATAAACAACTGAATAGGCGGAAACTTTCCCGTGTTAAATAAACAAGAGCAGAGCATAATTATTCCAAGTTAAACAAACGCTTGGTTCAGCATTGGTTCAGACCGCGACTCTGTCGTCGTTCCTGTCGGTGCGATCTTTCTTTCTTTTTTTTTATTTGTGCAAACTTCCTTTTTGCTTTGCTCGCACGACCGTGGCCATAGCACGTGGCTCCGAGCGAGGCGCCGTCCGCCCCTCGCACCAACGCGCGCGTCTCGTTTACAGCGTCGGCGTGCGTGAAATTCAATTATCTGCGCGTGCGCTCCGGCAGAACCACCTCGGCGGTCGCCCCGCCGCAGCCCGCATATCGTCGCGACTCGCTCGAAGTCGAGTGGCGAGGCACGAGGCCCGCGTTACGATGGCATCACACCGTCGCACCTTGACAACGCAAACACGCGCGATATCTGTGTTCATCTGTTCGTCAATGGAGCGATGTGGCTTGGATAGAGGTGGCAACGATTTGGAGTCGGCCTTCCCGTGGGATACATTGTTGTATAAATTACCTTTCCCACGAGGTAGTGTGAGCTGTAGCGATGACAAATTGAAAGATTGGACAACCGGCAAAAGTGGTTTGGAGTCGGCCTTTCGTTGGGAGTGACCTCGAGACGTACTCTACGGGAGGAACTGACAAACTAGGACCAAGAAATCGCAACTATCTGACGACAATTGAGAAAAAGAAATCAGTAAGAGTATCGCTACGGTCTTGAACTTTTATACATGTACCATGCGCGCGCGCGCGCGCGTGTGTGTGTGTGTGTGTGTGTGTGTGTGTGTGTGTGTGTGTGTGTGTGTGTGTGCGCGTGTGTGTGTGTGCGTGTGCGTGCGTGCGTGTGCGTGCGTGTGCGTGTGTGTGTGTGTGTGTGTGTGTGTGTGTGTGTGTGTGTGTGTGTGTGTGTGTGTGTGTGTGTGTGTGTGTGTGTGTGTGTGTGTGAAGCCGCTGCTATTGTGCTGGATAGTTTCTCGTGATGATCCATGAATGTTAAAAGTTGATCCCACTCCTAACTCAAGGTGTAGCCATCACCTTATTCGTGCGTCAACATGTCATTACAGCATACCAATAAAAATAACGAATTCAATATATCCTTCGAATTGGTAATTCGCGCTTCTTGGTACCAGTTTGAGTGCTCCGATATCATGGTAATATGATGTCTGTCTTTCCTCAGCAAATATGTTGCAAAAGAAATAACACCACATGTTGTGATTAAAGCGGTGGAATTGTTTTTGTCCCCTACACACGCTTCTGTCTGCCTAATTCCCAATAATTGTGAAAGCAGACGTATTGGAAAGACTGGCTTTGTCCACACAGATTCGTTAACTGAAGTGAAGGCACAACGTAAGGAATTCATTGGTTCGGTTTATGACCGTTCATTCGAAATTACTGTGGCTGTGAGCCGCTCTAGGAAGGTTTGCAGCTATACGACAAAAAAAAAAAAAAATCGCTGAGTTGCTAGTAGCGCTGTGTGCCATCTCGTTCTCTTCTAAGTCTGTGTTTGCTGTGCGCTATTATTTGAAAAAGAATCCTAGATTGCGTGTGCTTGCGTTTCTCACGAAACAAACATTCTTCGCCTCTTCATATGATGATGATACAATATCTAGGTATACGCGCGGAACTAAAGACTTCGTTTTACGTTAAGAGAATATTCCCTCGCGAAGTGGGAAGACGCTTCAAATAGTGCATCATTTATTTTCTCTTTTTCTTTCTTTTTTCTAGCCAAAATTGTGGGTCTAGTCTGTGAAGTGCCAAGGTTCAGAGGGTCTGTGCGGTTGAGGAGCCTGAGACTACTTGAAGAGCACGTTGTGGAAGGTTACACTAAGGACATCTTAAGGTAATATATCTTCTAGGAATGTAGCCAAAGAACGAGAAAATCAATATCCGTACCATGACAATACATGTGCCGTGAACGTGAAGAGTGCTTAACTCGCTGAACGTGTTCGTAAATTTGAATGCATCGAATATTTGAGTGGTACCACTGTTGAATGTTTGTTTCGCTGACTTGTTGAAAGGAATATTAGTTTGCACGTAGTTTGTTCCGGAATGAGAACAACAGAAATGTAATGAACTGCTCCTGGTAAGGGAATACCTTACTGACACGATGGGCTTGCAACGTAGCAGAGAAATCTTTAAATTGAGATGCTGGAATACTGGCGGCGGCTTTGAAGTATCGGGAGAAGCAAAACAATTTCTTGTTTTCGGGACGTTGTGCGTGCAATGAGGACTGGACTTCTTCCTGTCATTTCTAATGAATGTAGATGCGAACCACTCAGATACAATAGGTATCCTTTGTTCAGCTCTGGGGCAATTAAACGCGACGTGAACATCAATCGGAAACTCGGTGACTTGTTCCCTTTGAAGGCTTTTGTGCTGCCGACAGAGCACGACTACTCGGCACTCCTATTTGCATCGCCGAAACTGGAAAAGCTGACTTATTTCGGAATCTGGAGCAGTTTTACTTCTATAAATACCAGTAGGATGTGCGCCCGCTTTTGATATTCCAATCTTTTCGTGAACCAGATAGAAGAAATAAAAGGTGTGCGACCGTCATGGTAAGTTATCTGCCATCTACACGGCAATAGGAGCAGAACTATACTCTTTCAGTGTTCATGAAAAAAGGACATACCACGATGACAAAGTCGCTACGCAAAGTAAGACTTGTAACTTCTTGGCTGCAGCAAACATCCGTGTGCTATGAAACACTCGAAAAGGGACACATGAACGCGTTCTGAACGGTAGAGCCACAGGAACATGCCAAGTTTGAAGCACACACGCCTGCACCGAGAGAAGCTGTCTCTTCGAGTCTTACCACCACCTGGACTCTCTCGTCTCGAGACAACTGCATTTTTAACTGTGGCTTGGTTCAATTTCAAACAGAAGCAGCGCAAAGATTTAGACATCGACGCAGAGGGACTGCACAAAGCGGACGCTGTACATACTACTTGGTTTATTGAAACTGCACGCGTTGCACCCGAAAATACTGAAGAAAATCTGAGCGCAAGCGCATTTGTGAGTGCAGATGACTGAGAGTGGTTGATATCTCGTGCATAACAGTATCATCTCACCGGCACGCAAGAATACTGATGTGGTGCTGGTAAATATGTCGCCTTTCTGATAAGTTCCGCTTCAGAAAGCTCACGAGCTAATCTACCCTAGCTGCTTCTTGTGAGAATTCTTGAGCTTAGAAAAGGTACAGAAGAGTAAAGTTTTGGGCCACTTGGTAATGCACACAAAGCGCCCGTGTCGTTCGTCTCGCTCTCCGGTCGCGAGCTTTGCGCTTCAACCTCCGAGTTAGAAAAAGGTACTTTAGAAGATGTGGAGGTACTATGCGTGCAAAGTCCAGCCTGTTCGGCAAGCCGCTTGACTCTTTGTCGTGTTCTCTCTGTCTATCTCTTTTTGGTAGTTTAAGAGCGTGTCCAAGCGAGCCGGAGGATGATGTAGGTATATGTCCATACGTAACATGCCTCTTTGAAGGATGCATCCCTTGGAATCAAAACGGGTCGCGTGTACAGCATCGGAGAGTGAATAATCGGTGAGGCGTCTGTGAAGAGTGCTGCGACAGCTGTAACAAGCACTATTTCCAGTTCCTCCTAAGTTTCTTGTGAGTAGGTGAAATACCAAAGCGCCGCGTTTCTTCATGCACCGTTGACAAAGGCAGGTATAACCCACGCGTGTCTATCATAAATCTATTTCATGGAACCCGACTACCCAATAATGACTGCGTTGGTTTTACGTGACTAAAACGCGATATAATTATGAGGCACGACGTAGCGGAGGGCTCGGCAAACTTGGACCAACCGTAGTTTTCTTTCTTTAATATGCGCACCTGAATATAAGTATACGGTATTCACGGAATGAAACGCAGTACGGGATATGGCAAACGACACGCGCAATTACTGCTCATAGTATTATATCGCCACGATTCCGCCCGCATACTGACATGTGGGTTTTGGCGTGAGTGCATGAAATACCACGGCGATGTAAGAAACTCAGGGCGATGGAAGCAAAACTGCCTGTAGTACTTAGCCCTAAATTGTCGCGTTTCATCTTGTTAACACCGTGCGCGGGCCTCTAGCATTTGTTCCCCACCAATATGCGGCAACCACGGCCGGTATCGAAGCCGCGTCTTTTGGGGTAGCAACCGAGCACCGTAAGCACTTTGCCACAGCAGCGGCTCTGTACTGGTATACTTTCCGTGCCCAGAGAAATGCGTCAGTGAGGTTATTCCTGCTGTCTAATTTGAGCTTCAGTAGCACTAAGACCGGTACAGAAAATGAGCATAATATTTCGCGCACATACAAAATACATTAAAGCGCTCGCCTAAACGTAGAGAGAGAAAGAGAGAGGGGAGAAAGTTGTGCGGAAGGCAGGGATTTGAACCACGGAAAAATTCCAAGTTTACTACCCTGCATTTGGAAAGGGCAGACAGAAACGTAAGAAAGGAAATAAATAAAGAGAAAAACAAATCCACAACATATCCACGGAGTGAATGATGATGAGTGGGCGAAGCTCCGGATGTTCCTCGTAGATCGTGCCGAGTTCCGGATTAATTTAGTTAACTCGCACGCCACGAATCCTTATGGTTCAACTACGCACAAGTGCAATCTCCCACCGGCACTTCATTGCAAGTCAAAATCCAGTGCCTATATATATATATGGGTGGCCGGTGAACGGTTCTCCAGCGCGAGCAGTCGGTATTTTTCAATCAAGAAACTCGCTAGAAGACGCTGCCTGCGCCAACGTCGTCTCTCGCGGGTGAGGGCGTGTTCTCCTTCTTTGCGAGCTGGTAGAGCGTTCATCGAGGAAAGAGCGTTTCCATAGTCGACGCGCGCCTTTCGCTCTCTCTCTCTCTCTGTCTCTCGCTCTCTCACAAGACAGCAGATGGAACAGTGGGAGAGCTCGCGCGCCGGGAGGCACGCGCCGAGGGCGAGCGCGAGCCTCCCGGCGGCGCGAGGTGGCTACATACATTCTACTACGGACACACTACTACAGAGGAGGAAACGACCCACACCCTAAGGAGCTTCGCCCCTAAAAGAGGGGGAAGCTGAGTATCAGAATCGTTCAGCGAGTCCCGTTGCTCGCAGGAGCAGCGCGTTCGTCGCTCTTCGTTGCGACATTCTAACGTGCCGGCATTCCAATATTGCTTGTTCAAGTATTGGTCGATCACCGAGGCGTGCCAGCACTGTGGCGAGGGACTGCTGCTGGGACTCGGACAATCGCGGACGATGTGATCATTCGTCTCCGCGCAGCTGCAGTGATCCCAGGCATTACAAAACGGTATGCTAAGGTTCTGGTAAATGACACCCTCAGGCAAAGGTGGCAGGGAACGGTTGCTTCTGAGCGGGGTAGTCCTTACGGAAGGAGGAAAAGAACTTTAATAAGAAAAAATGTAAAGGCAGTTCAGGGTGAGGCCCTCAGTCCAGGACTCCACTGGCTCTTGCGGCTCGCTGAGCTTGGTCCAGGAGGTCCAGTTGGCTCTCCCGGTCCTTATGGAACTCGAAATTGGAGTGATGGGTCGAGGCGGTGAAGGCGGGTGTGCAGAAAATCAGGAGTGTTCCACATCGATATAGTCATACCACGCACGGCCTAAACGTAAGTGCACGTTTACTCTTTGGGAAGCTCGCGTGATAACAAAATAGTACACATACCCAAATGAATGCCCTACTCACCGGAGAGCACGTTGCAAGTGAATTGCTCGGAGCAAACCAGCTTAGTGTCCGTCACATTCTTGGCCATGCGAAACTTTCTTGTCCACGCCGCCCGTCGTAGCACGTAGTCTGCTTCTCTCAAGAAAACAAAGAAACGATGTAATGCTACCTTTCCACCGCGATGACACGCGTTTGGACGCAGAGCAATAGGCTTTTGGCATGACCTCTTTTCCTGGCGGGTACACGACGGCACGGCGACAATTACAGAACTACACAGCAGCCTCTGGGCGTGCGGTAATGCGGAGGACGCGTGTTTCGCTTCTAGGCTGACCATGGATCGGCTACGTCTATATGCGACCTGCAGGCGGCAAGCGTTTGGCTGGAATCAACGTTGGTTGGGATCGCCAGCAGCAACCGCCACATCGCGGGGAGCCCGAATACGATGACAGACGGTCTCGTGTATGACTCAGCGGGCCTGACTAACTGTCGGACGCGCGTGAAAAAAAAATCTTTCTCCGCCGCTGGCCTACATTCACCGTGCATCTCAATCATTCCAGATCGCCCGTGAAGCGCCGGTTGCTATTCGCCTGGTGTGCGACCGATGGCGGCGCTGCGAACAGCGCCTGTATGACGTCAGAGCGGGGATTCGCGCGCTTTCGTCTGCTACGTAGGCCCAGCGCCGTGTTGAAGCCACCGTTGCGGTAAATCTCAACCAAAAAGCAGTTCAGTTGGTTATCTCGCGTATGGTGGCTACTGACGCTGTTCGAACAACCATGGGTCTGCTTTTAACGTTCATTTAGAACTACGGCTCTTTGTTTTTTAGAACTGCGGCCGCTTGTCTCCGCGGCGAGTGCTGCGCAATGGTGAAGTACTGCTCTGTGCCTCAGTACTTCGTCCGCTCGTGAAAGAACGTTAGCTTTCACAACTATATTAAGGACCCAAAGCTGAAGAAGAAGTGGATGGTCAAGCTCAGAATGGGAAAGCGCCCCACGCCTTCATCGACCGTGTGCAGCAAACACTTCGCGGACAGTGACTTCTGCTACCCACAGTACGCGCCACTCTTCGGTAAGTTTGTGACCGTGTTTAAGCGCCTCGCCAATACTTAAAGCCGTTTATTGCACGCAGGCTATAAGAATAGGCGACTTACACCAGGTGCGGTGCCGTCCCACAACCTGCCGCGAAGGCCCCTAGACAAGGAGCCGACGACGCGGCCTCCGAATCGCCTCGCGGGTAAGCGCGCCTCGTGAGCTCAGCTGAGCGGCGCAGGACATATGAGACTACGGCTGCGTCTGGATGGTGTACATACATATTTTACCTACGAAGCCAAGCGCGCGCCTAGAGGACTGCTAATCATAAATTCATAACCTGTTGCCGCTGTTCAGTGCACATTCTCTAAAATTTTCACCTGAGGCAGCATGCGGACACTTCTTTTAAAGCGGAGCTCTTTAAGCTTTTCGTTAGGCTGCGTGGCGTGAAACTCGACCCAGCTTGCCTTTGCCACGTTAATCTCTGTGGCCTTGTGAGTGGCATAATCAGCGATTAACTATTTGCAGGCCCGTAGCCCGTGGTGGGGGGGCTAGGGGCGACGGTGATGCGACCGCCGTTGACGGCCTCGACCGCGCATTCAACAACGTGGCCTGCGTCGTACACCGCCTCGCTCTCGATGAGACACCGCGACGTTTCGCAAGCTTTATCTACATACTTGTAGATGCTCGAGAACGGCACGCTTACTGTAATATCGAAAGAAACACCCAAACTAATTAGTATCGTGCGGCGGAAACAAGATAACGAGCGCGAATACTCACACATAGTTTCACTTTCTTACCAGCAATGCGGTCGGTGGCATCGGCGCACTCGTCGGCCATCCGGGGGATTTCTTGGCCCTGTCGATTGGGCCGCAACTAAAACAAGTTCAAGATTACACTCGAAAACAATCGTTGCAGGCGTTAGTTGACCGTCGCGAGGCAGTTCGTTCGACAAAGTTCTCGCCTGAAGCAGACGATACGCGTACAGGAGCAGCGGCTGCTGCAGCGCGGTTGAAATCGGAGTCCCCGCTCTGACGTCACACGCGAGAGGGCGCCACTCCAAGATCTCGAGGCCAATAGCGACGGGAGATAAATCTTTTTCTGCGTTGCGCCGCATCGGCAACAGATATCTGCAGCCGTAGGCGGACCGACTGGCGCACAACGATTCCACTTTATCTGGTCGATCGCGTCTTGCATGTAAGCCACGAAGCGCTCCAAAGGGCGGAAGAGAGCCACGAACAGTGACCGCGGCCATAACGTTGGTGTGAAAGTACCAGCAGCGGGGACGGCGTGCACACGTTCAAAGCCTTGTGTTCTGAGTGGTTTTTCGCGCTGCTCAGGCCGTGGATGCACTTGTCTGTGCAGACGTGTGTCCATCGTCGGCTGATACCAAAGACACATGTCCGTCGATGTCTCCAACAACGGGTCCATCGACGGTGATATCAAAGGTACGACATGGCTTTTTTTCGCATTGACGCTAACGCAGCAAGTAACCACCCCCTGCTTCTTCGCGTTTGATTATCCTTTAAGTTACACCTCGCTAACGAAAATGAAACCGCAGGGCGAAACGACGCAACGGGCGATAAATGCAGGGGACCGACGTCTGTCCTTGTGTCGCAGTGCGGTTTTTCTTCTGAAGTCATGAACCAACTGGCCCGATAAAACGTTTTGCTAAGTGAACGATGATAAAGGAAAGAACAGCCTTTTTTGGGGGGGGGGGGGGGCGGGGGGGCAGAGTTATACAGGGGCCTGAGTGCGGCGCCCTCAAGGAATGACTTCTTCAGCATAGGTTACAATTGTGAGGTGTTTTTGAAGCTCTGAAGCAGTTGTAATTAGTGCCTCCCTCGTTAGTTTCTAGGGCGCTGGCAAAAGTGTTTTCGGGGGAAGAGGGGACCTGCATCCCGAAAGAATATGGTCTTGCGTTGCCAATTCGTAAGCGCCGCAACTTTGAGATATAGAAATAAAATCCCGATTGTTGATCATTGCCAGTATATGTGAACTGAGAAGAGGATTTGTTGGAATCTGGCAGAGTATAGGGCCTTGCGCTCAAGTAATGTCCCGGTGAAGTGCCAGATAAGTGCACCTCATTTTCTTGTACATTTTTTTAATTTCATGCGCATACCGTATGTGAATACTGCTGTAAATGAGGTGAGGTGTCGCCTATACACTTATATGGGAGTCCTGTATGTTGCGACCAGGTGAGACGCCATGGAAAAGTCGTCAAGGACAGCAAGCGCTGTTTGCAAACACTGTTGCGTGCGAGCATCGGACAAACGCGTGGGTGGTGGAATATACTGTAATTAAGACAGCAAGCTCGGCGAGGTGGTAGCAAAACATCCTTAAACTTGTTTCCTGAGTCTATGTTCCTTGCATACCTGGCGCTGTCAGTTCAAGGCCCCGCCACGGTGGTCTAGTGGCTATGGTACTCGGCTGCTGATCCGAGGGTCGCGGGATCGAATCCCGGCCTCGGCGGCTGCATTTCGATGGAGGCTAAATGTTGAGGCCTGTGTGCTGTGCGATGTCAGAGCACGTTAAAGAACCCGAGGTGGTCAAAATTTCGCGAGCCCTCCACTACGGCGTGTCTCATAATCATAGCTGGTTTTGGGACGCAAAACCCCGGAAATCTGTTAGTTCAAGTTCAATTAAGAATGTTCTTCTAGTTAACAATTCTTTTTCTGACTAGAACCCAATGTTTTTATGCCGGAATGAATCCGTGAAGTCAATATGTGAAGTGCACATGGAAGCGAACCCGCTTATACGTAAGTGAATCCTGCTGGAGGCTCCGTGCAAGCAGCTATATCTGAAGAGATCAGCCGGAAGGCATCAATTACTTTCAAACAGGAGCATTTTTGTTTCAGACTTCAAAACTAAAGGTTACCAACTAGCCCAACTTTCAACCTTGACAAATAGGAGCACTCTGTGCCTATTAGAAACACGAACCACTTTTGCTCCACGCAATAAAACGCCGTTTAGTGTTCATATAGGTCATTTTTATGCGGCGAGTGACACTTTCGTGAAACCATGTGACATACAGGTGAATCAGCTTCGGCACGCATATTTGAGAGAACATAAATGACCAACCTAGAAAAAAAAGAATATCTTTAATTGTTTGGAGGTTTGGTCATGTATAATCATTGTGTACACGAAATCTTCTTAGAGAAAAAGAGAACTTTCTTGTTTTTTGTGACGTCGCATGACATACAAGAGAAGCCGGCGTGGCCTTCATTTTCTTTTACTTGGTCATCATGGAATGTAAATGATTAAAGGAGCTTTATGTTGTAGCAACCACATCTAGCACGCCGTTGCACAACACTGCAATTTCATGCTCACCGCTAATCCAAAAATAGATTGGTTTACTTTCTAGACACACATTTCTAAGCGTTTATGATGAAAGCTAAAAAACAAAAACAAAAAAAAAAGCCGGCAGTACGTCATTTTCATTGTGTTTCCGGCATTTCTGTACACTTGGGAACGAATAACCGTAGAAGCCAATTCGAAAACAAAAAGACAACTCGCGAGGGCGGAAGGTTTTCTATTTTCCAAATAGGTCACATTTTCCTCGCATAATTCACAAGTTACGCAAAACAGCATGACTATCTTACATATTCATTTTAAATACGCCTCAATAGAAATTCTTTCTCTTTCTTTTTGCACACTATATAGCCTCACTTCCCGACGTCAGTCAGGAGAAAGCGCTCAACGCGCCAATTTTCTTATTACACTCCTCCAGAAGGAAACAAAAAAAAAAAAGGAAAAAGCGATATGGAGCCATGTCACTAGAACGAAAGAAAACACACACTTGAATTCTGTCATGAATCAATTATCTTGCTTATTTGTTTGCTGCTTCCAAAGGTTGAACCAGTAGCCCAGAAAAAAAAAAGAGGGGGGGGGGCGGATAATAAACACAAACAAAGAATCAAACCAGACCAGAGACAAAACAAAAAGCGGTGGACACCCCGACCCCATCGCCAGCCATCGACCGGAGGAGTTGCAAACGGCGTTCGCACAAATCGCTGTTCTACACGACGACATCGCATGAATCGTGACTTTCTCATCCCGTTTCTTCAACGCCCATTGAGCTCCACTATCGGCTTGAAACAAACAGGGCGACAGCGAAGTGGATGGCGAAAGTGGTGTTCAGAGTGAGGCGCCCGAGCCGTTGGTCCAATATTGGCCGAAATTTCTCGCTTCTTGGTCTCGTCGCGAGGGGGTGATTCGTTTGCCTTCGCGGCAGGTCGCACAGCGATGCCAATGGCTCGACACTGCCGCCCACTGAAGAATGGCTTGCCGCCGTCGAGGTGACAATTTCACGATACGAGAACGCAGAGAGAAGTCGCTGTGGGTCGCTCAGAACGCGCCTTCACAAACGGTCGCCTTCAGGGACCGGCGATATTGGATGGCGCGGACCGTGATTTGTCACACGTGTCCCGGCGTCATCGCGAATGCCGCAGAGCTGCTCGACCAGCGCCTGCGAGGTCGGCGCGCCGAGGGCCGTGGCTAAGCGCTCTCCGCCCTCGACACGACCGTACCCCGTGGCTGCGCTGTACATCTCGGTTGCATCTATAGGACGCTGGCTCTTGCCTGCGGCGCATTCAGACTACACGCACACGAAGCTCACCAGAGTCACGTGACCGAAAGCTAATAAAACTAACTTGCTATGGCTATGCCGTTTGCTCGTAATAGTATGCCGGACGATGTTCTCTAATGGTTCAGGCTAACCATTTGCTTTCAAGTAATCCCAGTACATCTTATAACGTATGCGGATAAAGTCTTCGCGAGATTTCTAGGAAGACTGTGCAATTTCCAAACGGAAGGGTAAGGCGTCTACTAATATCACGGTGATTTACAGTATCATATGGCTTATCAGTGTGGTGCTTAACTTCCAATGTCCATGGTACGCGTTTCTGAGTGTCAGTCATTCACAACGCCTTGTTTCGTGAGTGAACCGCTAAGCCCCCACGGCTTACGCTGGTCATTGCTGTTTGCGTAGCAGTGCCAAGCCCGATTCCTTTTTGTTTGTTTTTTGTTGGCCCATTATAGTATGCACCACTCTGTGCTTTGAAAGCTGATGATTGATTGATTTGTGGGGTTTAACGTCCCAAAACCAGTTCTGATTATGAGAGACGCCGTAGTGGAGGGCTCCGGAAATTTCGACCACCTGGAGTTCTTTAACGTGCACTGACATCGCACAGTACACGGGCCTCAACATTTCGCCTCCATCGAAATGCAGCCGCCGCAGCCGGGATTCGATCCCGCGACCCTCGGATCTGCAGCCGAGTACCATAGCCACTAGACCACCGTGGCGGGGCGGCTTTGAAAGCCGTTAGCAGCCCTAATGGCGTATTCTGACCGAATAGCAGGCACACAAATGGAAATGCCAGAACCAAAAGAGATGGTGAAAACAGCCAAGCAAAGCAGACCAGATAGCCTAACGCACGGAGGATACCCGCGCACAATGAAGCCCATTCGGTCGCTTGGAAGCACACGTTTGTAAATTTTTAGTGTCCGCTACGCAGAAGTGCACTTTCCAGTGCGCACAGCTAGTTTGTCGTACAAGGGCAACATCTCACCATTCTGAAGGATACATGAGGACTTAACGTTCTTTAAGACTGAAATAATCCTTGTTTCATTTCATCGTTGATGTTGCTACTCCTATGGGGCGCCTCCTGTCGGACTTGTTCTCTTCCCATACGTCGTTACGTTTCAGAACGCCTTCGTAAGTAGCGTTGAGTGCATAAGTACTAAATCGAGGACATGGTCCACCGTGTACATGAACACGAGAGCAAAACAGAACAGGTGACGGAGGATTCAACTTGTTACAGCCCCAGCATGGCAGAACAAATGAGGCACGTTACTTAAATATTACACGGTTCGTTAACCCGGCCGATGAATGGATTCCAAGGGATGATAATAAATTCATGAGAGAAGTAAAAATAAATGAAATATCGTGAAATAAATAAATGGTGTAAAAGTCGAAGAATTCAGCATCGTGTCAGAACCGACATTCGGCTCTAACTGAGGAAGCAGGCCTTACGGTTCAGGAAGTGAGCGATAACCTTCCACGCATTATCAAGGACTGTGCAATATAAGTAGGAGGTAAGATCGCTAGACAGGATACTACTAAACTTCCCCAGGAGACGAAAGATTTGATTAGAAAAGGCAAAGTATGATATTACGCAACCCAACTGACAGAGTAGAACTAGCGGAGCTTTCGAAGTTAACCAGCAAAACGTAAGACAGCTGACGTACGAATGTATAATATGGAGAGGATTGAGTGTGCTGTAAAAAAAATTAAGGCAGCCTTAAAGCAGTGAGGAAACGTCCGGGCATAGGCAAGAATCAGACGTATGTGCTTAGGGACAAGCAAGGCAATGTTATGAAATTAATATGGATAAGATAGTCGTAGTAGCCGAGAAGTTCTACAGAGTATAGTAGCAGCACCCAACAAGGAAGTAGTCCAGAAGAGGTAGACATCCCATCAAGAATCACAGAGGAAATGCAAGGGGGGCAAAGCATCTGGTGAGGATCAAATATCTCTTGTAGGATAGTGAGCATATTATGCTAAAGAAAACTAGGAAACCTATATACGCAGTGCCTAATGACCGCGAGAGTACCGGAATCTTGGAAGAACGCGAACATCATCCTAATTCATAAGAAGGGCGACACAAAGAACTTGAAAAATTACAGGCCGATTAGCTCAATCGTCTACAAGGTATTTACCAAGGTATTCGCTAACAGAGCTTGCGTTACCTTACATTTGAGTCAAACGAAGTAGGGTTTCGCAAAGGCTATTCAACAAACCATATTCACACGATCAATCAGGTGACAGAGAAAATGGCGGAGTATAACCAGCCCCTGCGTATAGTAAATTACGAAAAATCACTTGACTGGGTCGTTGCTGAATCAGGACGTAGACGAGCATTACGCAAGAATAGTAGACGATATCTACAATGGCTCCACGGCCACCATAGTTCTCCATAAGGAGAGTAGTAAAATACCTATAAGGAAAGGCGTGAGGCAAGGAGACACAATATCTCCAATATTTTTCACAGCATGTTTACAAGATTGATTTGATTGATTTGTGAGGTTTAACATCCCAAAACCAGTTCTGATTATGAGAGACGCCGTAGTGGAGGGCTCCGGAAATTTCGACCTCCTGGGGTTCTTTAACGTGCACTACATCGCACAGTACACGGGCCTCAACATTTCGCCTCCATCGAAATGCAGCCGCCGCAGCCGGGATTCGATCCCGCGACCCTCGGATCAGCAGCCGAGTACCATAGCCACTAGACCACCGTGGCGGGGCGCATGTTTACAAGAGGTATTTAGAACATCGATTTGGGAAAAGGTGGGTGTAGCGGTTAGTGGAGAATATCACAGTAACCTCAGATTTGCTGATGAGATTACCTTACTAACTCGGGGGACGAATCGCAAAACGTGATTACTGAACTTGACATGCAAAGTAGAACCAGGGTTCCTGAATACGTATTGAGGAACCCTGGTAGAACGGTGGGTCTGAAAGTTATGCATGCAGAAAACTAGTCGTGTTCAATAGCCTTGGGAGAGCGCAGCGGTTTGACATAGGTGGAGAGGCGAATATATTTACTAAGGCCAGGTAGTGGCCCCTGATCTGGATCATTTGGCGGAGATAATTAGAATGATAAGAATGGGATGGAGTGCATTTGGCAGGTATTCCCAGATAAAGAATGGCACCTTAACACTAACCCTCAAGCGGCAAGCCTATAACAGCTGCATCTAGGCCGTTTCACATGACGCAGAAACACAGCGATTTTGCTTCGGCGACTAGAGCGATCGCGATTTTTTTCAAAAAAAATCGCGATCGCTCTTGTCGCAACGGTCTGCTACGAGCGACCAGCATGTTGGAATTTCGTCGCTCTGATCGCGGCGATCCGAACGATTTCCCGTCTAAATTGCGCCGAGCAGCAGCCCCCGAGCTGTTTCGCTGTCATGGCGGTGGAGTGTTTGTTTATGATCGGAGCCGTGGATTACCGAATCTGGTATGTAGTACTATTAATAGCGACACGAGAAGGAAAAAAAAAAATAAAACCTCATACTTCGGCATTCCTCCACTTGTATGTTTTTATTGAAGCAGTGGGTTGGTGTTTTAGCTTTCTTGTGTACTACGTCGAGCTTTCGCTACGACGTAGTACAACACACGAACGCATTTTGTTCCGTGCGCGGAGAAAGATTCCCGCTGGTTGATGTACATACTTGAGTTGAGACTCGACGCTATCGAATGTGTGCGACTTGCCTTGCATACACAAGCATTCTTTTTCTCTCTCTATCTGTCTTTGAGATCGCCTGTGGTTGCCGCACAGCCAAGGTATTACAGCACGTACTTTGCGTGCACTCAACACGCGCATGGGGGGTTGTAAGTGCTATGTGCCTGCGATAATAATGACTGAGCACGATGTGGTCGCGAGGCATCCGATGGCGGGCTACTTTTTTGTGCGCCAATTCCGCAAATGCTCTTGCTTTTCGTCCGCATCGAAATGAGGTCGCCGTGGCCGGAAATCTAACTCACATTCTAGCGGCGCGATATCGGGAGCGCGACACACGAACTTGCTTTGTCAAGAAGCCGAGACCTGTGTATGTCGCCGGAACTTTCTGAACTGTTAATGCATGCAGTTTTCATGGATACGGGGCACGCTAATTAACCAGAAATACTTCGCCTTACACCGATGCCGTAAATCGGGCACGTCTTTGTTGGACTGACTATATGACCAGTAACTAAATTTAGATGATTTTTGGTGTATTAATTTGTGCTTTTACAACGTACCATATCAGGAATGCTAGCAGCGTCGTTGATTTACTTTCGAAGCGTTGATGCGCAACAAGTATTATTAATAGCAGCTTTTTCTTCTTTTCTTATCTCGTGGACAACATTTTTTCCTCCACATATATTTATACGCATATATTTATAGGATTTGTACATTTCCTGCACCGGTTCTCACTTTATATAGTTATAATTAATTGTAAAACCTTCATGGCATGTAACAACACTTCAAAGAAGATTACTTGTGCACGTAAATGCTTGCAGTGTACTTGTTTTCCCTTGTTCATGATGTTCATTATAGCACATCACTTAAAAAGAAACACATAAGAAAAGCGGGCAAACAGCCTGCAAAGTTCTTATACAGTTCTTATATAGAAGAAAATGTGAAAGATCACAGCTAATTAAAATCATGCAGGGAAGTTGCCTTGTTGCATCCTTTTTCTGTAGGTTATAGTTTCCTCTTGGGTATGGACCAGTGTTGCACTTCAATAGCCATTCAGGTGTGAACGTGCATATTTAGGTGTGAAGCCATGCCAAATTAAATAGAAACAGCTTGCCGACATATTTGAGAATGGTTTCATTATTACATAAATCCTGCTTTTACAAGTGCATAAGTTTATAGAATTATGCATTTTTCAAACGTATCTTCTGATGAAATTAAAGCACCGTGTAACTTTGTCATGGCATTATAAAACTGATTTCTGCAAATGAAGTGTGTACATTTACACATTATGTAGTTTAATTTTATGTAATACGTACTGCAAACAAATAAAGGTCCAACCAGGAAAGAAATTGTGAGAACAACACATGTACATAAATCTCTCTATTAAAATTCATAAAGGAAAAGCAAGTGTGCATTAATGCGTAAACATGACCCAGCTAATGTACGGCACAATGCACTAGGGATGCATGGCAGAAATGGTGTGTCTTGGCAGTGCATGCTGTTTTGCAGCCATGCCTGGGAAAAAAATATACATCTTAAACAAGCGTGCTAAAAAATCTGTGCACTAAATGTGCATGTTAGTCGAGGGACTCTTTAAGTGTCGCATCTTTATTGAAGACATTCCAAGGCCTAATTACCAGCTTATTAAAGTATAGGAAAAGATTGCGATATTTATAACATTTGAATGTAAATATTATGTCACACAGAAGGGTCTTGCACTGCTTGTTCTTATGGAGTTGCAAACAACAGTTTAGCAGTGATGCCTCAACTGTCACATTTGTCTTTCACAAGACTGTTGGCCTAATTGATATAAAACAAGAAGAGAACAACAGGAAGAGTGGCACTTCCAGCTACTTTATTCAAGGCGCTAACCCAAGGATATATACAAACAGCAAGCATGCGCGGTCCCTTTCCAACCTCATACCATCCAGCAATCAAGCAATCTCGTCTCTGGAGCATATAACATAACTGATGTATAGCTGATAACTGACAATTTGTACAGGCAACAAAACATACAATGATTCTTTTTTACAACTTGCCATTTTTATATATTGTTTTAATCTGTCACTTGCCATGGTGGCTGTGCCAGTGTGCAAAAACAGAAAGTAAGCTCACGCTATATTAAGGCGAAAACCTTATATTACTATGTTTCAAGGCTGTGTTGCGCAGTAAAAAAAAACCAGAGTGTAGGCGAGCATCGAATAGGTGGCGTGCATCTCTTGCTTCACTGTAAAGCTGATTAAGTATATCTTGCAGGTGCGGTCAGCTTTGCTGCCTTCGTATTACAACAAAGTTGACCGTGTCTTGCTGCAAAATCTCATGCCACATCATTGTAGGTGAAGGTGCACAAGGCTCTAGTTGCAAGCGAGGAAGACCGAGAAGGCACAACACTGCAGAAGAACCTTAAGCAACTCAAAATGCCATGTGTCACCACTGCTGCTGTAACAAAGCAGCTATGTGTGAAACAGCAGCAGCAGCACAAGAAGCAGATCAATGGAACTTGGCACTTGCCTTTCACATTCCCTTGGAAATTTCTAAGCACCTGATATAACAATACAGCGTAAACCGGTATGGGCTTGTTACAATGCTCAAAATTGGTGACAATGGCGGTTGAAGCAGGTGTCTGAAACCGCTATCGCTCGTAATGAGAAAAAGTCCATACCCCCATCTCACCTGAAGGAAAACTAGCAATCTTTCAGTAATGTTTATCTTCCTCTCTCCACGCCTGTGCACATTTGAACCCAACCCAACAGGAGTAGTAGCACCCACCCCCGACTCTGGGCCTTATATGTTGTCAGCCGTTGGCTATGGTTCTATCGACAAAGACTAGGAGAATTGGGGGGTTGGGGGAGAAAATACAGAAGAGCAACGAGATGACGACGGCAAGGAAGGAGAGGATGCAGATTACAAATGAGAAATAAAGGAATTTGAAAAAGAAGAAAATGTAAGAGGAAGAACAAGAGGGGGTAGAAGCAGGAATGGAAGATGACCTAAAGAGAATAATAAGAGCACATGCAGGAAAGCTTACACTGTCACTGTGCTGTGTTCTTTACGAAGGCCTGAGAGTCTTCTTACAATGCTGCCCTAACTTGTTCCAGTGGCTCATTAAAGAAATTCTGCTGACATTGTGCAGTGGAGCTTTTCCTCTGAAAATGCGCGCCTATCAGGTTCACGATACCCACCATTGGTGATTACTTCTCTATGCAAGTTACTTCAAGCAGTACAACCTTTGCCAGGACAAAGAAATAGAAAAGACATCAAGAGAGTGCAGGCGATTGCTTACCCGCAAAGGTTGTTATGCAACATCAAAAAAGAAGCATCAAAATTCAATGTGAATGTTGTTTTTGTGCCCCTAACAAGCTCTCAAAGGTGTGTTTTCTAGACAAAGTGGCTGAAGTGTGCAAGATGCACAGGAACAAGTTCAGCACTTGCCAGTCGCACAGAGCAGCTTGGTTGCAGCAGACAAGAAAACCTGGCATCCTACGAGCAAAGTGACAATGTAGGTGGAGACATGGTATGTCCTCGAGGCACGGAGAAGGCAGAATTTGAGGAGAGGAATCTGCTAGGCTGCGGCAGTGCGCACCATGGCCCATTCATGAAACGGTTTGGCAAGGAGGAAATTGAATTTTCTTTGCATCACGACAGATGAAACTTCCAGCAAGTGGTCATCTTTTACATGTCATCCAATGGGTGCAATGCATAAAAACTGCGATACCGTCTCACATATTGCAAATATTCTCAGTTTTCTGTCTGCAGCATCAATAAGTAAACCCTGCGGGCATTTTGGCTGTAGTTTGTAATAAATAATCACTTCAATATGTTCCATACAGCATTTGTAATGAGCTGCATGTAGCGACTCCAGTGCAGGTGGCACCTGCCGCTGTAAGTCCCTCGTTTGCATGTTGTGAACAGGTGTGGGTAAATGGCCTTGGGAAGAAAAGGCATGCAGGATGCTGCATATTCTTTGTGATCTGCTGACTTTATAACTCTCACGGGCTTCTCAGACTTTAAGTGTACTTTTCGTGTTGCAACAAAGGCTTGCGCTCTCTGGGATTTCCACCAGTGCCATTTTAGGATGGGACAGAAATGTGTTGTGCCAAACTACAACAGCAGCGCATCCAGCAAAGTGAAGCCGATTACTTTCGACGTTCCCAGTGGCTCGATGAAAGTGGAGGCATGGGCTTGTACAATACCAAGGAAAGGTCGAGAGCTCATGCCCCATAACTACGTTTGCTAGAAGCATTTCTCAAACAGTGAAATGGAGACGCAATGAAGGTGATCTTAGTGGTGACATCTCTCTTGACAAACCCAAGCGGCCTGTTTTGTTACTAGATGCCGTGTTGTCACTATTTTTGCACTGTCTCAGCTACCTGTCTCCTGTTCTCAAAAAAAGAGAAAAAAAAATGAGCCAATTGGACCTGGCGTGAAATGCGGAGAGCAAAGACAGACTTTGGTGGTTAATCACACAAATATGCTCGGTGCTTGCCACTTTGAGGAAAATGAGATGGTGCATCCTCTTGCCTTCCTTTGCCATGCATCCAATGCCTTGAACAATAAGCAAACAACGGCATATGTGTGGTGGAAAGACAAGGAACGACACTGCACCAATAGTTCTGGTAATGACCAAACGAGTCGAGCCAGAGTTATTGAATAATTATAACTCTTGCATTCCAAAAACCTTACTGTGCAGATAATTAGGTAATTGCTGTGCAGGCAACACCTTTTTTTCATTCATATAACAAATAATTTGCAGCCACCAAGGTCGCACAAGAAGCACATCAATTACAATGAATCGGCACTGGCTAGCCTTGACAGGTTGAACGGGCAAGCTTCTGCAGAAAGCCGACTCGCACAACAGAGCGTGTGTTGGCACCATGCCCTACAGCGTGATTTCACTGAGCTTCACTGAGCCACCCAAACAAGTACTGTTTCGCCGTCTGAAGAAATGCTCTGTGCGTCGAGGCCAATACAGCAGTTTTCTCTATAGCGGTGACCATCACACAAATGCTTCTCAATTCCAACAAGCGCATTCGATTGAGGAAATGCTATGGCAAGAAAACATTCTAAACTTCGAGGGACTCCCGAGATGGAACAGGATGGAGAGCAGTTTCTGAACCATTAGACATTGAATGCGTGTCACAGAAACACAGTGAGCCCTGCTAATATTTCTGCTCGTCGACAGAATCCTTTTATTGCAGTAAAACCGCGTATCTCCAAATACACTCTGTTTGGAAATAGTACTTTAGGCCCTTATTGGCTGTTTTTCTGTTTTGGAAACAATTCTGTTCTAGCAGAAAAGAGGCATAGCAGGGAAACAGTCTACTACAGCTCTAAGTGCATGACTACACTACTAACTTGTTATAAGACTATACATCAAAAAATATATTTCGTGCACGGCGTGGGGAGTGCAACGTATTTTGCTTCTTTGGACAGACTCGCAGTAATCTACTAGCATTAGGAAACTAAACGACATCCGTGCCTTCGCAATGTAGTGACGCAACATACAGGCTTCAACACAGGTGACTGCAGCTCCTTATAAACTTGTGATGCTAGTTGTTACACATCCACACCATAGATTCCACGACGGACGATCCGTGATATCGATGTTCACAAAACAAACTATTCAACATCATGCAAGCACGCACGCACGCACGCACACACACACACACACGCACGCACGCACACGCACGCACACGCACACGCACACACACACACACACACACACACACACACACACACACACACACACACAGAGGCATCATTTTTCGCGGCCTTCAAGATGTGAGTTTTCGGTTACATGCGTGTTGCCGCGTTCGGTCACAACACAAACTAACCGTATTCCGTGCACAGACACACACATATACATCATTTGCAGATCCATAAATGTGGGCTTTGGTTAGATGGCGGCGTCGTCCGGTTCGGAGGCACTACAGTGTAGTAGGCACTTGCGAGCAAGATACACGAACCATTCGTTGACAACTTGATGCTGAACATGGGGGATCATGCTTCGCGCACACGACGACTTCGAAGAAGAATACGCGGACGCTTCCTACGCGGCTACATCCATGGCGCAAAGTTTTTTTTTTCTTCACGACGCGAAGCAGCCGACGCAGCTGCTGTGCCACTGCGCTGCTGCCACCGCTATTTTCACGTCTTTACTGATGTGCGGGAGCCGCTGTTGCGCACACCAAAATAATTTACCCACTTGCAGCCGTTTTTAAATTACAATACATGCATGTTCTTCAATCCTGTAAAACAAAAGTTAATAATATTATAACGCACGGTTATTTAAACACATTTGAAGATAGCCGGTCGCCACTGTCGCGGGAAAAACAGTCGCTGCAATCGCAAATCATCTGAAACGAAACCGCCATTAAGCGACGGGAGCGAACAGAGCGATTGGAACGATTTTCGTCGCTGCAATCGCAGCATGTGAAACAGCCTTTACCGGTACTTGGAGGCTCGCGAAAAGGTGTAAACTTAAATCGAGGCCGACGCGGCGAGGAGTGGAACGGAAAATGAGAGGTTTAACCTTAAGGGTAAGGAAAGAGCGGAGTGGGTCAGAGAACAAACGGGTGTTGATGACATTGCAGTATAAATCAGGAAGAAGAAATGGGCGAAGGCAAGGCATGCAATGGGACAGCACGATAAGCGTTGGTAAGTAAGTGTAACCCCTCTAAAAGGCAAGCGTGGCAGCTATGGGGCGCCGGAAGTTTAGGTGGGCAGACGAGATCAGAGCAGGAAGTGGTCGCAGTTAGCACAGCACCGCAGATCATTGGAGGTATATGCGAGAGGCCGAAGATGGCGGTGATGATACTTCATATCGTTTCAAGTGGATGCACTGCATCTGTCGTCGTCTGCGGTTTAGCTGCGGGCGCGCGTGGAGGCGCGAATAACGAATAAATTATATGAAATATGCCTTCATTAGCGTTTGCTGTAAGGCATAAAGGCCCGAATGCCATAGCTTTAAGACGAAACGACTGTAAATGAAGTAAGTGAGACAGAATATGAGGCAACGGACCCGATGTGCATCAGCAGGATTCTTACTTTCCCTGGAATGTATGTAAAATCAATGGATCTTAAGTAGTGCACGCGACGGATATATACATTACATATCGCTTGGCACACGACCCCTGCGACGCGGCACTTACTTGGGCCCTGTAAAGTATCACGGAATACGATTGGCACTATTACGTGCCTCGCTGGTTGGTCGATTCGGCATGGCCAGTCAGGATTGATCAATCCCTCATCAATTCCCAGTAGCTGTTTGGTCAATTCTGCCTCCACGGGGACAACTGACGAGTAAGGGGGCATACCGAGACCACGGAAAGTGTTCCGTGGTTTCGGTATGCCCTTTGTCGTCAGTGGTTGGACCATCTCACTAAAGTGTACATAACATACCGTTTCGATGAAAATATTGCAAAATACGATTTAGAACAGGAAATGTCGCAGGAGCCAACATTTCGACAAGTGGACTTGTCTTCGTCAGGGCGGCGACTGCCTTCTCCAGCGTTCGTTTATGTACGCTATTGCACACTCTCCCCCGTCCTCAGAAAGAGAGGAGAAGAAGAGCAGCACGTGGGAACAATAACAAATAAAAAGAGGGAGAGGGGGGTAGGGTGTAGAGGAACTTGAGTGACAGGTGTTAGCGTGACTAATATAAATGGCAAGAACGAAAGCTTCCAAAGAATCCGCTCCTTGTACATATCTTGCAAATGCATTGCGTGCGCAGCGGTGGAAAGCAGGATGAAAAAACGAACACACGCTCGGAACAGAAGTTGCTCCTATGGCATGTGCCCCTCTCTCCACCCCGCACCACCTGCACTGCAGCCGCAGGGCATTTCACCGAAAGCTTGTTGCTAAAAATGTAACTACACTGTTTAACGCGGTTGCTCTCGTGGAACTGGATGGGGGATCCGCACCTGAAAGTGCACTTTCTGGGAGAAACATCGTTGGCTTGTGCATACCTTAGAGTAAACGGGCACCGCGCGGACACCGCGAATAACGTGCCGAAGGCAGTGGCGCAGCATTTCAATATGACATGTCATAATTTCGACGAACTGAAACTACATACTTCAGGGAAACTCCCGCTCACCGAGGGACAAAAAATACGGGGAACCGTATCTCATATACAAGTTCAATACTCTCCAGCCTACAGGCATAAAGCTTTCAAAGGGAACCCTTGAGTCCATTAGATACGGTGGGGGGTTAAGAAAGACGACAAAAGGCACCCCCTCGCCTTTTTTTTTTGTTATTGTTCGCACGTGCTGCTCTTCTTCTCTCTTTCTGAGGAGCTGAGTTGAGTTTATTTACCACGCACAGTTGTACAGTAAGTGGTTTGGGACAGGGGAAAAAGCTGCATGAAACAGCTTGACAAATGCCCCACATCCCCATGTTCACTGTGACAACAAAACGACAAAAGCAAAGTAAACCACAAGACAATTTAAACCAGCAATGCACATGCTTTACATCGGAGCAAAGAAGTTATACAAAGTTATACAAACCAGCAATGCACATGCTATACATGTGCAGCAGAGAGTCTGCAAATGCGTACATAAAACGAACGCTGGAGAAGGCAGTCGCCGCCCTGACGAAGACGAGTCCACTTGTCGAAATGTTGGCTCCTGCGACATTCCCTGTTCTCAATCGTATTTTGCGATCTCTTCATCGATTCAAGCATCCATCTTCCCCTGAGCTTCTCTTCTAGTTTCGATAACATACCGTTTGTCACTTCACGGTGCGCTTTAGGCGATCTTACTATTTTGCCAGCGTCACTTGCTATAATGTTTAGCCGGCGTCATCGGATACTAAGTGCGCTATCGAGTCCACCGCAGACATCTCACTCTTGTAAAGTTAAAAGCAATAGAAGCGAAAAATTAAATCAGCTATATTTCCAGAAAAATACGAACAAATCTCTATTCCAAGATGTAAGAGATAACAGGGCCACTTATGCCTACTGCTGCAGAAACCCTGCTTTCTTCATCGCCATCGTACAATACACTCTCGCTACACTATTAGCTATAATAAGTTTGAGACGCTAGCCTGTGTGACTGGTTTCGTGGTACCCATAGAAACACGCTGTAGTTCAACAATATTCAGACTCTTGGCAGCTTCTTGGTGTACGCTTCGAGATTGATGGTGAATAAGCAAACTGCGTTGTATAACGCAAAATGGCTCTCTGTTCACCCGTCAATGTGGAAAAGTTGCATATGTGGCTCGTAATTGTACCTCTACACAGCAGACATAACACTTAGCGACTGGTCACGCAATAACACCATATGAGACGTTACACCCACACCTAATTTCTAAACAGAATGGCCTTTACGTAATTTTAAGCATTTGTGAAGAACTTGAGATAAAAAGTCGTTTAGGGGTTAAACTACGATCCTTTCCCGCTAGAATCCCTGATAATGTCATGTGTTATACGAATTCTAAAGGCAAACACCGGTATTGGTATGGTGTGATTGTCGGTTTGTGAATAAGATAGAGAGAGAGTAAGCACAGTGTATTCCGAGTCAACACAGATGAATTTGAATTATCGATTCCCCAGACGCTAAACATACTTGATGCAGCACCACAACCGTAGATAAAATGCCATTCAGCACTACAGTACCAGTGAAGTAAGCATTAAAAGAAAAGCACAAGGCACCAAATAGAGTAGAAGCTGCGACATATCTTGTATCACCACCAACTCGAAGGCCCCCGCTGCGTACTAGATGACAAGGTGCCCGCAAATGTGCCGGAATGTCAAGGCTGTTTTGGTCGGTGTATGCCTTCAATAACTGTCGCGGTTTTTGCTTTACCGTTAGCGCACAAGCTCTATACGTAGTGGACGTCATTTGAGTAATAATGTCACACATATGATTGCTCGAAGGGGAATGGTTCCAGGGCAAGTGCAGCGTCTTCAAACCGCTAACTGCTTTCTTTTCTTTAGTTTGTACAGGGTTATTGAAATCTTCTTGGCCCGCAGCATACGAGGTGCCGGGGAGAGAAACAGCTTTGCTGCTTTTTATTAAGGTGGGCCGCATGGGAAACTTGCTAGGTGGGAGGCTGCGTCGTTTATAGCTCATAACAAGGTGAACGGGCATCGAAAGGGCAATTGGAGCCTCGAATGCGCAGTCCGTAGTGGTGCTCGAAAATTTGCATGCACGGCAGATGGGGCCGGACCGGTGGCCGGCTGGGTCCCTCGAGGCAGTCGAGCTTTCGCGTAGCTCCTCTCTGCTCTAAAATGGTCATCACGCGGCGGCTCTTGAAGTGCCTTCATTAGAAGCGCTGGCCTTACGGATGCATCATTGCAAGCTCCCGGCCGCCCTTAAGTGGGCGGCTCTTTCACTTACAGAATATATAAGCGCTAGTGTCTGCATATTCGGCTGCTCCGAACGTCTTATTAGGTAGATTTTATCGCTCGTCAGGCGTCTTTAAAAACAATGAAATTGTGAAGCTCGTGGAATGAAAGCGCACGTGCGTGTCGACTATGTTACACGGCCACTCCGGCGAGGCGCCCCGCTCGACATTTACGGGAGCAAGCAGGATTTAATGTAAGCGAGCATCACAGGTCGCTTAAATGTTTCATATTATGCGGAAATATTGTGAACTATGGAGCGAAATAGGTGTGTCCATTCACTCACGAGAACTGAGAATGATGCGTACATATAGCTTGCGCTGTGCTGTTAGAAATACGAACCGACGCTCAGATTCATATCGCCCTCATGGCGAACGCTTTAGTGACCGCTTCCGTGTTCTACATTCACCAATATGTGTAGCTTAACAAATGGGATGCACGTCACTGGCCGAGGAGTCTCCCTGGTCTGCGCAGAATGAATAATGATTACAAAAATGTTTTCTCGCTATGGGTGTCCGGCCGCAGATGAGGGCAATAGCCTCGTGCCGAATCTCGCTGTCACCACAGTATTAGTGACTAGACAGAACGATGAAACACGTACTTAAGCTCAAAATAAGGAGAGCGTGTAAATAAACGTGCACATGACTCGATTGATTGATCGATTGACAAGAACGCACTAGTCAGACATATCAGTTTCAGTGCTGTGCGCGATGTATCATCGCTTGAGGTCCATAGAATATCGAACCTCCTCCTACTATGATATATGTTCTTTTGAAGGTCGCATGGCTGTCCCTCAAGGTATATATTCTCGGAGCCTTCCAATCACTATTACGTGTCCGCCGCGGTGGTCTAGGTGTTACGGTGCTTGGCTGCTCACCCGAAAAAGGCGAGTTCAAGCTCTGTCGCTGAGGTCGCATTTTTGATGGAGGCGGAAATGGTAGAGGTCCGTGTAATGTTGACGCTCATTAGAGAATTCGAGATGATTAGAGAATCCTGAAATGCCTCGTAATCACATCACTTTTGGCACGTGAAATCTCAGCAATTATTACTTCAGCAATTTTGACTATCTATCTATCTATCTATCTATCTATCTATCTATCTATCTATCTATCTATCTATCTATCTATCTATCTATCTATCTATCTATCTATCTATCTATCTATCTATCTATCTGGCCGCCTGCGCCCCGGAACTCTCCTGGGCATCTCGCTGACTTGGTGCACACTAAAATTGCCATGGTAGCGCATGAACACCTTACAAGCATGAATGATTAACCTTGACGTCATACGCGTCACGATTAACGCTGGCACGGTCAGATGTGTCAGAGTTCCGCAAGGGATATTCAACGGTAACCCAGCTTATTGAGACGTTTCATGACCTGGCATCAGCGATCGATGTGAATAGTCAAGTCGACGTTATATTATTGGATTTCGAAAAAGCTTTCGATCGTGTGAGTCACCAGAAATTACTACTTAAACTGAAACCACTACTTAAAAATGACAAATTACTTGCGTGGATAGCATCTTATCTTTCAATGAGAAGCCAGTGTGTTACCATTGATGGCGTAAGCTCGACTTCCGCCCCCGTGAAATTAGGTGTGCCTCAAGGATCAATTTTGGGACCATTGTTCTTCCTGTTATTTATAAATGATATTGTACTAGACTCACCCGTAAAAATAAAGTTTTTCGCGGACGATTGCATATTATATCAAGAAATTCATAGATATAGTGATCAAGAATCTTTAAACACTGCATTAGCAACGCTTCAAGCGTGGTGTAAAAAATGGCAGATGACAATTAATTACAATAAAACAGTGGCAATGAGAGTTACGCGTAAGAAACAGCCGCTTTTGTTTACCTATTGCATCGCTGGTCATGCTTTATCGGAGGTCACTAAACACAAATACTTAGGACTAATACTCACATCAGACTTAAAATGGAATGAACATGTTGAATATATTGAAAGAAGGGCAATGAAAAGCTCGGTTACTTGCGAAGGACACTCGCAAATGCTACACCGCATATCAAACTTCTAGCATACAAAACTTTTATTAGACCAATATTAGAATACGCAGCTGCTGTGTGGGATCCCTTTACTATGTCCAACATTAAAAAATAGAAATGGTCCAAAGAAAATCTGTGCGTTTTGTGTTTAATTGTTACAGTTGGCGCACATCACCTTCACTTCTTTTATTTAAAGCGGAGCTCGGAAAACTACAAGAAAGAAGAAGAACGGAGAGGCTGAAGCTTTTTTACCTCACTCTTCAGGGTAAAACTGGAATTAGCAAAACAGTGCACATTAAACAAACAAGTGAATGTGCTGTGCGCTCATGTCATTCGAAGAAAGTTGTAGATTACGTAAACCGCACAGATACGTTCAAGTATTCTTTTTTTCCCAGAACTACCCGTGAGTGGAATAGACTAACAGCCGATATTGTGGAATGTACAACAGTTGATTTATTCCTAAATGCACTCAATAACCATTATCATATTGTACTATTACTTATTGTATAACCATGCATTTGCCAGAGATACGTATTGCTTTCCTTTGTATTCAGTACGTTCCAGAGGGTGAAATTATGCTATTTGTTGTGCTTTTGTTTTGTTTTTCCTAAATTGTTATAAAATGTTCTAATGTATGCTGTTTGCACTGTGTATCATGCTTTCCATATGGCTTTCTGCAATTATTACTGATGTCACTATGTCTGTGTGCATCTATTATGTTACTCTTGCAGCAAAGAGTTCTGTATGCCCATTCCTGCTTAAGAACTGGTAATCAGGTCAGCAGTATGTAATAAATAAATAAATAAATAAATAAATAAATAAATAAATAAATAAATAAATAAATAAATAAATAAATAAATAAATGTGGCACATACCCGCAGTGCTAGGCCCATTGAATGAACGTTAGCATTACAGCCTTACCTTTTGTTTTATTTCTTTTTGATCTCGATTGCAATACGCGAGAATAAATTATCACAAACTTCGCTTCACAACATTATTTTTCTACACCTTCAACCTTTTCAAGGAATTATTCTTTCAACCTCAATTTACTACATTCATATTATGGCCATGGCTTTTTCTTTCTTGTCTAGCAGCTCCTTTTCAGTAAAAAACTCCTTTCCGTTCATTGCCGAACCCTCTATTTGAGCTGCGCCAATGTTTCTAGGACCGACCGACCGACCGACGTCAGTTCAAAGACCAGCACACGCCTAAAAAATCTCGGAAACTTCAGTGACGCTGTTTGCACAGTTGCAATGGCGATATATGGTCCGAGAAAGACGCTACAGGAAATAGCTTCGCCGTGAAGTAAGCGCGAAGGAAAGGAGCAAGGCTAGTGCAAGCAAAATTAGAGTTAGCGATTGGGCAGCGAAACACAACTTAACAGTGTGCTTGTTTACAACGCCCTGGCGGATGATGATTCTGCAGTGGCTCGTCGAAAAAGAGTGCGGCAATAAAACAGGCAACCTGGGCAAGGCAGCCTCGAAGATGCCCTCGCTGCCAGCTGCAGACATCTTATACAGGAGTGCTTCCAGTACACCACGCTGGAAATAGGCTCCTCTAGACCGGCTTTTCTTCCTTTGGTTTTTCTTTGTTCATGACTTAAAAAGTGTGGTGGGAGAGTAAGCCATGTTTGATTTCCTACTCGTTCTTCACGATACCCATTTTACGCTATTTTGTTGTTTCCCGGCTAATACGGACCAATCTGTGCGTGGCCACACAACGATGTGAGCAAATATGGCTCGGCAAGTGACAGAGAAGAAAAAAAAAATAGCGAGAACAGCGGCAATACTGTCAAGCGAAAGTCGAAAGCAGCGTTCCCGGCGAACTTTTGCGAGCGTAGGAACGCTGAAAAGATGAAAAGAAAGCGATAAAAAAAAAAAAGAAACGCCAGTCGAGAATGGATGAGAGCATCCGTTAATGGCCCGTGTGCGCTTCGGTTTACCGGTAGCGATTCGCCGCTGCTTATAGTGCCAGTTATTTGTTTAGCCAGAAGCAAGCGATCAAAGAACCGCTCGAAAACAGCTCGAGGAAAAGTTGGTGCAATTCAATCAAAGGAAAAAAAATCAGGCAAATCGACTGTGGGAAGAGAACGGAAACGCAGTGCTAAAGAACGAGATTTTCCCAAGATGACGGCAAGGAAGAACCTGAGGCGCTCGCGGAACTGGACTAGCGCAGCTTCCGCGGTTTGCGGGCAAATTGCGTGCTTACATGCGTAATTTCAGCGTGTAGCAAACCATGTTAGGTGCATAGGATGATAGTTGAGCATTACCGCAATTTTATGATGCCCCTTTTAAGCACTGCAATTGAAGAAGCAAATATGCACTCAAGGCGCACTGGAAGGCTCGGCGCTCTCGGAGTTACGCGCTCGCGTGCTTTCACATTACAACGTGTCTTCTGAGTCGGCTGCATATTGCCCACAACGCTTATAATCGATGGAGCAAGCCTTACTGCTCACGCAGATTATGTATCGCAAATAAATCTCGCCGAACTACGTTTTATTTGTTAAATTTTAATGTACTTAATGAAAGCTTAGTGAATGCTTGCAACTTGATTCATTGTTAACACGCAAGGCGTTTTAGTTAGGAATATTCTGTGGAACATGTGATCTGAGGAGGTATTAAATGAAAGCGGCGTGCGCAGTTCCGAGTGAGAGAGAGAGGGAGAGAAGCAGTCACAGACAGGGAGGTCAAGTAGACTAATGCAGTTTCGAGTGCACTGGCGCTTTAGGAGCCCGGTGGCATATGTGTTATGCAGTGTTGTACACGTTCCTCCAAAACAGGAACGAAAACTCGTTCCTCGTTCCTCGTTCCTTCACAATTTTGTAACGCGTTCCCGTTACAAGTTCCTTCAATAGAAAAGGAACGCGTTCCAGTTACATTTCGAAAATTGGAACGTGTCGTTACATTAACGTTAAATTTGATTTCTAAAATTGAAAATTAATCCTGAGGCAAATTAAAGTGAACATATTAAATCTCGCATCGACCTATGCATATTTCCAAAATTTCAATGTCCCCGGCGCCATATTATCTGAAGACAAAAAAATATCCAAAGAAACGCTCCTAGGTATATATATTCAAGGAGCACCAAACATAACTACGAACAACTCCACTGCAACTTTGGCGCTAGTCTATTACGAGTGCGACACACATGGCACTTTCCAGTTCACTCTTCAGATGCGTAGCCAGCATACTGCACCTCCAATATGCAAATAGGTAGTTATTCACATGCACCAAGGCATGTAACAGCGGTGCATATGACACTGAAAGCTAGTAATAGACCTTTTGATTTAGGATAGCGTATAACGTTTGTGCCTGACCCATGGCATTGCGCGCAAATACTCGAGCAAGATACCCCGATGTCGTCAAGATTCCCGGTACTAAACGACTTTTTCTCAAAATTGGTAGCCCTTGTAGCATTTTAATAAAGTAATCGGCAGTTCTAGATGTATTCCTTTACTTAGTTCTCATCCGCTTTAAAGTATTTGAGATGTAGTGTACTTTTGTTGTTAATTATAGCTGCGTTGAATGTATGCCCGTGTGAGGAATTTTAATATTTCTATCTTCTGCGTTTACTACCGAATTAAATAACGCGCGAATGTTTTCTTCTTTTCATCGTGGCATTAGGATTAAGCATTGTTTGCCTGTTCAGTTCGGAGGCAGACCGACATTAAGGCAAGCGTGAAATGCTGTTGTGGCGCAGGAAATAAATACGAAAATAAATAGCGTTACATGCATAATTTGACGGGACGCCAACCGAATATGACCCACACCACACAAGCATATTTGACAGGACACTGGCATACAGCAAATGAGGCTGTACAGTAAAGTGGGCGGGGTGCTGTGCGTTAAAATGTTTGGTTATTCTAACCGTTTGGTCGCGTAGTAATGATAGCAATGAAACCATAGTTTTTATTAAAAAGAAACTGGGCATTACCGACCACAATTAACCAATTCCGGGTTAGAGCGATGTTATCTTCGCTCAATATTACAAACATGCACGCACGCACGTAAGCATGTTCAGCACACGTTCCCGTTAGCACGTGTATATATCCTTTCGAAAAGCCTTTCGTTTCTGCTTTTTGCCGGGGGCATAGGGCTGCTGACGCTAAATTAAGACGCAGCCCGTTCAGTTCAACTAAGATACATTGAAGAGACTGATGCACGGAGTGTCTTAAACGTATGGAAAACAATGGCCACAACCGCGTTCTCAGAACCAGTGCGTGGAGAGGCGATGTAGTAAAGCACGCGTTGACAGTGTTTTAGCTCGGAGAGAGTCCCGGCGGCGGCATCATAAGGGAAGGGACGAAAGTAACTTTGCTGTTGCATGCAGTTCATCCTGCGTTGCCGTGCACCAATACAGGGCTGGCTGACACCCCGAAACTGCTTGTCCAGTAGCCATAGTAAGCGGCCACCGCGAAGGAGTCCCTGACGTCGTGCGGCCGCAGTGAAGCGGAAGCGCGTCACCCTCGTCGAATCATCGAAACAGCAATAGAATGGCGTTTTCGTGCGTGATTGTCCATGACGGAGCGATAGTGGCAGCAGGAAAACGGGGACTTCAGGGAAGGCTTGTTGTAGCCCAGCCTAACCGCCCTGCATGATTTACTGCGTATGTGCGAACATCATGGAGTGGAACGTGTATAGAAGGAACGCAGTTCCCTTTGCCGTTCCTTTGCAAATGTAACGCGTTCCCGTTACAGTTCCACTAATCCCAAATGGAACGATTGCGTTCCCTCGTTCCTTCCAAAAGGAACTCGTTCCAGGAACGTCGTTCCTTGGAACGACGTTCCGTACATCACTGGTTGTATGCACGTGGGATGAGCGATGGCCACTGTAGTACGAGTGAAGTAGCATGATTTCTGCGTGGCAGTTCAATAAAGAATGCGAATTTTCTTAGGAAGGGCCTCTTTTGTGTTCTTTTAAAGCCCATATGATAGGAAGGGCAATGCAGAGTACATGAAGGCACCTTACACAAGCGGTTTGCGCCATTGCTATGCTCCTGTACCATCCCACAGATTCGAGTAGTAAACAGCAGAAGGGAGCTACAGGTTTCGAGGTCCACTGATTAAAGCCATTTGACCTAATATCCTCGGTGATAACTCATTTTCATCGCGACGGCACAAGGACAAAGGAAGAGCACGACCCGCTGCGCAGTCTTACAACAGTCTTTGTTACAAGAAAGATTGCTGTAAGACAGCGCAGAGTGTCGTTGTCTTCCTTGTCCTAGTGCCGTCGCGATGAAAATGCGTTCTAACAAACTCGCAACAAGCCTAAGCCTCAACCCTTGCTATCCTTGGTGAGATTTAATTTCCAGGTGATTCTACGTAATTGTGTCGTGGCCCCACGGTCGCTCCTTCGCCGCCGTATACCGTTTTTGCGACTCGCCGTGTTGGATTAGCGGCTTGCCCTTCTGCGCAAAAGTGCGCGGGTTTGATTCCTGCACATGGAAGCCCCATTCGGATGTAACGAGGATATGCCCGTCACCATTAATTTTTCCACCTAAAGAGTCCCTGATGATCAAAATTAAACAAAAGTGTCCCCTCCACGGCGTCCCTCGTAATAACGTCGTGGATTTCTGCACGTTAGAAGCTACAATTTAATTTTAATTATCATCGTGCATGTTAACGTTCTCGAGATGTCGATATCATTAGTTTGTGATCATTCTAGGTAAGAATTTAGCAGGAAATATTGCTAGAATTTCAGGATACGCGAGATATCTATGTGGCTTTGCTAGTCTGACGAAAAAAAAAAAAAAAACAATTGGCTTTCGCTCCCGACATCGCGTAATATCGACGGCCGCAGACTTTCCCAGTTCACCTCGCGAATAAACTAGTCTAATAACGTCCGAAAAAGGAATCAATTTTTGTAATGAAACAAGACACGAGAGTTTTTTCAGCAAAATGAACTTCGCCATTGCTCACTGCGCGATTGCCGCCGGATCTTGTGGCTCGGTTCTTTACTGTCGGGGAACGTGATTATGCTGTCACACTTCACGGAGGGTAAAATAAAGCGCCGTGTAATGAAATACCTTTCATCTTCCGGCTCGGGTGGCTCCTTATACGCTTAAGAAAATCGAATCCAACAGTTACGAGTGTGCGCGAATAAATCAGTTTCTAGCTCTTTTACCCGCACGGTTTCCGCTCTGAGGTCCGAACTGGTAGCGCTAGCATTTATTAGCTCGAAGCGACGTTCAAAACGTAACTGCACGTTTTTATCGCCACCCGGCATTTAATTGGTGCTCTAGCGTAGGCATACCGAGGTTGCTTATATAATGAAAATTTCTAGGTTTTACAAATTCTATATACTCCCAATCCTGCCTTTCTTTCATTTTCCTGTAGGGCCCACGCATTTCTTTTCTCCGCTTTTCCCTTTACATCGTGGACGTCGTCAAACGGTGGACGTTCCTTAATTAAATATTCATACGTGCCCGCCGCGTCTTTTTATTTCGCGGAGGAGTAGTCTCAAGCTTTTTTTCTTTTGTTTGTTTGTAATTCATTGTCAGCGATGAAGGCAGTTTGTCTAAAACTGAACATACTAGTAACTATAAGAGGTGTTGCTTGCTTACTTTTTTGGAATGGAGAGCCCCTTCGAGCGTAACCATGTGTGGGAGAGTGCGCGCACGTGCGCGTGTGCATGTCGCAAACGTAGATAGGAGTACGATACTAAGTACGTTAACATTGTTAGTACTATCTTGTTTGCTGCCTACTTACGCCCGCGCCTTTTATCCTTCCGCTCCTTCGTGTTACTGAGATAGCCATAGGTGCTAGACGCTCCTATCTGCATTGATAGCTGCTTTTCACTCAGCGCGCGAGCCAGAAAATAGACGATTCTTGAGAACGACCCTCTCCATCCTTGCTACAAGTACTTTTTGTGCTATGTGTGCATTTTGCCTGCATTATCCATAAAATGTCGGTAGTTCTCCAACGGCATTCGTGAGACGAGGTTCGTTGCAGAAGGAGCAAAAAGACCACTAATTAGTTCAAGGAACGCTGGCGGAACCTCGTCCTGTTCGCGGTGATGAGAGGGAAGGTGAAATTTGCTGCAAGCCTGATTGGCCATCACTGCCACAGGGCGTCGCCATATACTAACGTAAGCTCACGTGTGGCGAGAAAGGAGCGATCTCCCGCTCGAGATCGTAAACAGGGTCGTAAATTACGAACCGGAATTGTTGAGCGGTTTTGGGGAGCACGAGCCTCAGCGATTGTGTTTCTGCACCGCAGCGGCGAAAGGTAGCGTCGCGAAATCAGTCTGAACCATAGACTAAGATCGTCTCGCATAAATGCGTGATTATTTTCTGTTTGAGCAAAAAAATGTGAAAATCCGTAAATCATTCCTCTGAACGTGCGCGCAATTACCAATGGATTAATTGGCCTGATTGTTTTGTTTTTTCAAGCGTTTTGGTGAAAAAATGCGTTATATAAGTTTGAAAAGCGCGCGCGCGCGTGTGTGTGTGTGTGTGTCGCCCGTAAGCAAGAAGATTGGTGCTGCGTAGTTCGAATACAGCGCTAATGCAGCTCCACTAACGTGAAACCTTGGGAAGTGCGAAGCTGTGATTGCCGGTGTTTCCAGAAGGAGCACATCAATGGCTGCGCTGATCACTTACGCCGTTGTTTTGCCTTGTCGACAGAAAATGTGGGCCGATCCTGGAGGCTGTGAAGGCAGGTGGTGTCGCGTCGGAAGCGATTTTAACGAATTTCTGTTGATTATATAGTGGAATTAAATCATCGTTAGTCGTATCTTTTACATTACTCTGATTCATGTTTAAGTTGAATAAGTTTTGAAGAACTATGCAGTTGTTTGGCTCTGTTTTGAGCGCTTGTTTGTGAGCGTGATCACGTGATGGACGCCGGAGGCAGGAGCGACAAGCCGCGCCCATGAAGTCATTGCAACGTAATACTGTCAGCAGGTTGCGGAGGCTCGCAGAACCGCGTGAAGTATAGAAAGCATGAAGCGTCTCACCGATACAGCTCTGCTGGTCATCCACTTTCACGGAATGGAGTGGCTCCTCCTTTCTTTCTTTCTTCTTAAGTTATCATAATATGTCGGGCAAATGTACGCTGTCATTTTGTCACTGCTGTTTCGCTACCGCTTGTGCCCGTACTGAACCGTCCAGATTACCATTCCGTTCAAGAAAGCATAATCCAAGTTCAGTTTTTTTTTTCTCAGTTCTCTCTATTTGCGTACAAAGTTTTCAAAAACGAAAAAAAAAAATGTCTTCGTCCAATAAGTAAAGCCCCGTTGATGCATCATGTAACGCGCTAACGCACTTTATATAAACATATGTTGTCACCCAGTATATGACATTCTCCCGGTACTAACGCACGGTGCAGAAATCTGGAGGATCATGAAATGAACTAAAGATAAAATCAAGGAGCACGCAGCGTGCAATGGAAAGAAAAAATGATAGGTGTAACGCTAAGAGATAAAAAACAAGCAGAATGGATCAGGGAAGACAGGAGTAGCTGATATTACTATATCAATTTAAAGAAAGAAGTGGACCTGGGCAGGACATGTCATGAGGAGGAAATATAACAGATGGACAGTAACAGCGACGGAATAGATACCAAGAGAAGGAAAACGTAACAGAGGCAGGCAGAAGGTTAGATGAAGCGATGAAATTAAAAAGTTCGCGGGCATAAAGTTCAACCGGCTCGTTCATGATAGAGTAAATTGGAAGTGGTTGGGAGAGGCCTTCGTCCTGCAGTGGACCTAAACTAGGATTATTATTATTATTATTATTATTATTATTATTATTATTATTATTATTATTATTATTATTATTATTATTATGACCGAATATATGTGCTTGTTCCCTGCTCGTTGCTTTTGAATGGCGACGCGGCACCTGGCTATACAGAGACGGCAATTTTCCATTCCTCTGCGAGAAATGTTTGCAGTGCGCCGCCGCGTTGTTTCTCAGGACATGGAATTAAATTAAATATTGCAGTTCTTGACGCACTAGCTCATGGAGGCTGGACTTCGTGATGCATAACATAAGTGTGTGTTTGGAGAAGCGTCGCCTTACTACATAGAGCGTGCATTTTTTTCAGCGTAAGTAAAAACTTGCTACAAATACGCCAGACTACTGCGCAATCTACACGTACGAAAGGGACGGCACAATCCATTATGCTTATCTGCACTGCAAAAGAAACTCCTGCGATCCTTGAAGCTCTGTAAAACACTCTTCTAATCGGAAAAACACTTTCTGTCGCTCAAAATGTTAGGTACCTACGCCCCCCTCCTCCCCCCCCCCCTTCTCTCTCTAAAAAAAATGTTAGACGGAGAAAACGTGTTTCCATGTATCTAATTTATTTTAAGTACTCGGCTGTTTTTTCTGTCAGTATTTTATTGTTGTTCTTGTGGTAGCCGGTGGAATCTCTGTTGTTATGGTTGAATAATGGTAAACACACGCACGGGAAAATAGATTTCGCGCGGAACATTTGGAATATTTAGACGCGCATGTCTCCTACTCCTCCTTTTCCTAAACATATACAGGAACCAAAGTGCTATGAATGGCAAGACATACCTAGAATATAGATTACCACAAAGCCAAAAAAAAAAAAAATACGGCTGGCGGTATGCTGTCACACGTTAAAAACCAACCGTATAACGAAAAGGAACCTGGGTTAATTTGGGTAGAATTTCTGGCCTGTACGGCCGAATCAACCGTGCCGAACCTGGAAATCGCCTAATTATCTAACGAGCTGCCTTTAGGTCACAAGCAAGTAAAGGACGACGCCTATAACTCCCTGGCTGACGGACACTAGTCCCAGTACGTGAGCTCGCAGCATTCCCGGCGCACCTCCACGTGTTCTCCGTAATTCATAACTTCCGATGACGTGCGAAGACGGCGTTACCTTTATGTTTAGCTTTGCTATACTTGTACTTGTGCAAGTACGCGCGTGATTGGGCTCTTCTTCCTCTCTCCCTCTATTTCTCATTCTATATTCCACCCTTTTATCCCTTACCCCAGCAAAGGGTAGCAAACCGGACGCGCGTTTGGTTAACCTCCCTGCCTTTCCTTAGCTCTCTCTCTCTCTTGCTATAAAAACCGTCTTCGGGACGCACACACTGCTTGCTCAGGGGGAAATATTCAGGCAGGCTGCTCTTCATCTCTTCCGCCTCAAGCAAGACCTTTTTTCACGACACGTATTATTATTATTTTTTAACAGCGAAGCTGTTCTGGCTGTAATTAAAATGTTTGTCGTGACCTGAAATCTCGGCATGTCGGGTACGCCGCACAGGGGTTCTAGAACAAAGCCTCAGTGTATTAAACAATCCTTCGCACCTAGTTAACCAACCACGTCAGAACTATTCAGCTGCAGCACACTTTACGATTCCTTCACGGCGACATCGCAAAAACGCCACCTGGGTTAGGAGCGGGAATCGAACCGAGGCCGTCTGCGTGACAGGTTCCACCAAAGAGCCACGCGGGCCGTTGACGCTGATTCGGAAGAAAAGCCCCTAAACGTGGTGAATAGCAAAGCATATATGTGTACGGCAAGGAGGTAGGAAAATGAAGTGAGGCTGAGGAGGAAGGAAAGGAGGAGGCCATAGCACACCCATGTAAAGTGTGGTATAGAAAGGAGACAAGAAGTTGCGGAACGAGAGTGGGGAGGAGGGTGATGAAGAGTAAAAGGAGGAGGGGAGAGCCATACACATGTACGGCATGGTACAGCGACGGGTCGCGGATGGGAAGGTGAGCAGGAGGAGAAGGGTAAGGCCATCGGGGCCGCAGTATACTATAACAAAGGTGTGGGAAAGGGAGGCGAGTGTGAGGAGAAGTGATGCCAGAGTGGGGAAGAGGAAAATCAGAAGGGTACTGGGTAAACCGTAGCATTCTCATGTATAGTATGTAATAGCAAGGAGGTAGGACTCCGACGTGACCTAGCGTTGCACTCCTTGTGCGAGATGCCCACAATTTTTTTTTATCGTGGGTTTTTGATAGAGGGTACGAAATGTAGCTAATCAAATAACGGTCGATTGCATACTGGCAAAGTACAGCGTGCGTACCAAGAAGTCAAGAAACAAGTGAAACAAAAACTATGTTCCGCAACGTTTGCACAACAAATACCAAGTTTTTGTTAAAACGATGCTTCCGCGCATATTTCCTACTTTGTAAAACGTTCCCAGCGTTCTCAACGTCACGAACAGTTCTCACGCCTGCTTGACATCGACGGGGGTAGTTTGTGGTGCATATAGCATGCCTCAAAGCGCACCATACTGACTCATTCCGGGTAACGTCAATCCAGAAGTACGGTGATTAAATGTCCGCACTTAGACAACGTAAACACGCGTGGTTTTGTTAGCACTCTCAGCGCGTCTGCGGTTAGGCCGGGAGCATGGGCACCGACTTGTAAGTATAGATCATTTTGACTATCTGGCAGCCATATACTCGCACCATAGCATTTTGCTATAGTCACAGATGTAACAACTACGCAAGAGCCGGGGTCACGACCAGTAATTTATTGTACTTGCAACGTAACTTTTTCTACTAAGTTTATCCGTTTATCTCTCGCGGCACGCACCCGAGCAATACATTTCTCAGCAATACAAATTACTGCTGTGATTCATTACTAGAGCCTCGACTTGCGTTAGATAATTGCTCTGCTGCCTCGCATGCCGTAAAGCACGCGTATGAAACTTTTATTTTTATTAGTAGTATGTAATTATGCGCACGCTATTTGATCACCCTCCGCTAGCCGACCCTATATGCAAAGCCTGGTTCCCGGTTCCGAGGTTAAAATGAAATGGGGCTCAATTTTTCAACCTCAGCTCGACGTGTTGGTCTGGAAACGACAGCGCTTCGCCGCGCGTGCGGCCGCCCCCATCATGCTACGCCATCGCTAGGCAGCAACAAGCACCGCGAAAGAGGCAGAAGCTCCCACGCACGCTGACTAATGGCTGCAGAGTCGCGCAACGCACGAGTGAGTTAAGCGGAACCGGCCCGGCCATTTGTTTTCATAACGTCCACGCACTTGAGCCGCTTACAGAGCCGCCGCTGACATTGGGCTTCCGTGCCGGTGAGCGCGCAAACACTTGTCCACAAAAGCTGATGCAAACGTATTTTACGTTCTGGTAGTTTAACATCACGCATCCCTGCGCTTGCTGCAGGCTCACACGTCTGATAACAGGTACACGCGATACTGCGCTCTTATCCTGGTCACTTCTCACCTTTTATTGTTATGCTTTTTGAAGCGACTGCCGCAAAGCTATCGCATGAATAACGGGGACTCCTGCAGGATATTTGATTTAATTATTGCTTGCGTGCGTGCTAGCTACAAACGCAGTGATTATGTCGCTACCTGTGAGCTTTTATATATACACGTGCCGCCGAAACAAGAATCATGTCACCTCCAGTGTTGTTACTCTCATGCAAAAATTATTAAATGCGAAGCATTGCCTGGCAAACTTGAGAGTTTAACCGTATCTACCCATCTAGTCGGCTACGTCTCGGTGATGTCCTGGTTGTCTCGTTCATCTGGTATGCCCCAATTTTTGGGAGGTAGGGTATAAATGTATGAAGAACCTGAATTCGTGATGTTTGCCCCACTAACACGATATACTCGTCACGTACGTCATGATTAACGACACTGCAATTACGTGAGGCTGATACCCGCAGTGCCCGGCCTGTGGAATTTAGGTATGCACCGCAGGTGTTTCGATTATAGAGAGCCTGTGTGTCAATCATAGATAAACTTAAATAGACATTTCACCCTGGTCTATCGAACGCTCGTCACCAAGGCTCCAAGCAAGCACGCTATCACAATGAGCCACGGCGCCTTCTCTCACACGGTACATATAGTTTTTTTTAGTTGAAACACATTTTTTAAATTAGAAAAACATAAATCGCGGCAATGTCTTGTGTATCATTCGATTATACGGATTGGCGGCCTCTAAATACAGAACTATTTCTACACATGTGCGCATAATTAGCGAAATTTCTCTAAACGTTTTAATTATCAGCAATTGGTGGCTATAGTAAATGAGTAAATTTTGAATAGCGGAGTGCATTTCGGAGCTACGCGAACAATTAGTTCCCCGTGGCAGTCTCCTTGAAACCGAAACTGGCTGGAAAAAGAGCGTCTGCGACGTCTATGTCGCCGCCCCCACGGCTTTCGTCACTCGCCACTCGCCCGTGGTCACCGCCGCTCCGGCCGCGCAAGCAGCTTGCGTTATCTCCTTCTTATCTGCGGCATTGGTCGCCGCGGGCGAGTGACGAAATCCGGAGATGCGGCGACATCGACGTCATAGACGCTCTTTTTCAGGCCAGTTTCGGTTTCAAGGCGCCTGCTACGGGGAAATAATTTTTCGCGTAGCTCCGAAATGCACTCCGCTATTCAAAATTTGATCGTTGGGATAGGTAGTGTCGAGGACGGGCTCCAAAGTACTCATTTGCTGTAGCCACCAATTAGTGATAATTACAAAGTTAATTAGCGTGATATCGCTAATTATGCGCACAAGTGCGGAAATTGTTCTGTATCTAGAGGCCACCAACCCGTACACTCGAATGGTACACAAGACATTCCCGCGATTTATGTTTTTCGATTTTAAAAAATTTGTTTCAGCTAAAAAAAAGCACCCTGTATAGCAAACAAACCTTTTCATCAGAACTTGTGATTATGATGCTTCTGCCGACGTCAGTTGAGCTTCTGAATTGGTTTTAAGGGCTGTCGTAATAAACAATGCGTATATTATACTATCACTCGGCATGCACGGTGGCTATTGTACTCGGCTGCTGATTTGAGGGTCGCGGTATCAAATCCGGGCCGCGGCATTTCGATGGAGGCGAAATGGCGAGGACCGTGCACTGCGTGTTGTCAGTGCACGTTAAAGAACCCTAGGTGGTGAAAATTTCCGGACCTCTTCACTACAATCACAGCTGGTTTTGTGACGTCAAAACCCATAAACCAATCAACCACTCGTCATGCTTCTGTCCAACTTTGCTCGATTCCGTAGGAATACTTCAACAAACGACGCGTATGAAACGCACAAGGAACCGTAGCGCGTGTTTCTTTTTGACAGACGACTATGCCGTGCACTAACGTGAGTTGCCAACTTTACGACGCGGAGTTGTACTCTCTACAAGGGCTGCACAAAAAATAGCATCCTTTCCCTAACCGAGTCACATTATTTTCGCCATTCCTATCTCTCGAAAAACCTAGACTTCGTCAGCTGCGCGGTCGCTCGTCGCCGCGGTTTAGAGACCCGGACATAAACCTGGCCCTGAGTTCCTGTGTCAGTGATGGCCATGGGACAACCGCAGGTATGCCTACCGCCCGATGCACGTCAACTTCGTCTACTGGACTATGCGTGGGAGTTGACGCGGTATATATAATGCACCAGGGGCACCGACAAAGAGAAAGCTGTCGCACTTTCGTGCATCATTTCTCTAAACAATCCCGCATCTACTGTAGATTGGCAATATCTAGCTTGGGCGCAGATGGCGTACCACGAGCATCAAATGCTGCGTAGTCAGCTCCGTTTCCTCCGTCTGCAAGTCGTTCCTCACCCGTTTGTCTGGCCCGCTCTGGTGCGACATGTGAGCGGCCACACTTCACCCTGCATTCTGCTTGCCACTCCTCATGCAGTTTTCCGAGCACTTCCCGACATGTTGCCCCCCTTCACGTCATACCAGCAGTGCGGCTCAGTGGCATATCTGACCGAGCATTAACACCGATGTTCGCCATGCCTTGTTTGCCATACCGTTAAAACGAACGCCGCACGAACACTCCCACAAGGTTTTTCTCGCCACCCTGCTGTCACTTTCACCACATCCATGGCGGTTGGACCTCTTCTTCCCACACGCAACTACCGTTGCATCGTGGAGAGGATTGACCACTCCACCTGTCGGCCTATAGATGCGCCCTTTTGCAGCTGGCTATCGTCAGTTCGAATGTACGTTCTTCCCTTCAGCCTACCTTGTCCTGACAACTGACGGCCGCGTGTAAAGCAAGGCATACCACCCATGTGTCAACGGCACGATGTTGCGTCTCCATCGCGAGCTCAAGGCCCCCTTGTAACAGCGTGCACACCTGGAAGGAGAGCATTTATGGCTTTCCTCGTCTTGACCTTGGGTGTACAGCGGTCAAACTCTCCTGTGGTGCCACATGTGGTTTTCGTTCGTTCCTTTGCTTCCTCCGACATTGGTTCCGACTGCTGGGTTGATTTCAATGCCTGAAGGACTGCACCAGGGCGCGGGCTACATCCTACATTCGCGCCTCACACCATCTCGTTCTTCTCACCACGGCATCTTTGCGCACCAGAACCTTGCGTGTTCGGCCCGTTTTTCTTAGGAGACAAGCTACAAAAGCGCCCCCTACATCGTCCTACGACGGCCGCATCGTGTCCTTCATTATCCAGGCCTTCTCATTAAACCGGCTCAAATCGGCATAACTTATACGAATACGGACATAAAATCTGAAAATTTTACGGAAATGCTGGAAGTGATTCCTCATTGTGCGACTAAAGTGAAAAGTAGTAGTCACTGCGCTCATTTTTCAGCGGATGGCTTTATTTTTTTTTTATTTTTTTGGCGTCACGACTTCCAACCCGACCCCGCGGGTTGGAAGTTGTGACGTCACGGCACCCTAGTCGGTTAGCCAGCCCGCTGGCCGCGGTCATTCGAAGCGCGCCGACGCCGCCATTGCGAGCATGGAGTCTAGTTCTGGTGCCTCTACCAGCGATGAGTACATGTCTGATGACGAGGACTACGCCAAAGCGGCAAGAAATATAACCGCTTACGTTTACGAGCCTTCCGCGTCAAGCAGGTGGCCGTGGACGTGCCGGCCAGGCAGCCCGGGCCAGCAGCATGGTAAGCTTTTTCTCTAACAAACTTAACGTGCAGCGGTATCAGCTCGTAAAGTGGTGTTACGTAGTATGTAAAATGCCTAGTTTCATGACCTACGTTGAGGCAGAGAGGGCTCTTACGGCTGAATCGTAGGTAGCATCGTAGCTCGTCGCTTTGCGTTTACCTACGCGGTCGGCTTTCGACCGCTGCGCTCTTCGTTCTTGCGCGACGAGGCACGGCATGGTTGGAATTTTGCAGCCGTTTTATAGCCCTGTGTTCACGGCTATTGTCACATCCACGCAATTAGAAGCCATTTAGTGGCTGAATTAGTGATTGGTAAATTTGTGAAATTGATTATTATTATTATTATTATTATTACTTAGCTTCATCGTATCTGTGGCCATGGGCAAAGACTGACTGTGGCATTTACTAGGGAAAGGCTGCGCGAACCATGAAACCTGACGCATGATCATGCAGAGACCCATGAAAGCCTGTCATTTTTTGCTTCAAGTTGAAAAGCAACGGGTGAAGCAACAATGTAGATAAATGCGCTGCGCGTTTTAGACCACTACCCATGCATGCCATGGTGTGGGGTTCATTCGCTGGTTGTGTTTTTTTTTATAATTTATTATATGTTATCAATAGAAACAGCGCTGATATGCTTTCATTTGATGTCAGATGCAGCGAAAGTGTACACAATATGACAATTTTGTTTTGTGACAAAAGCATGCATTCGCAGTGTGAGCAATTTCTGTCACAACCCGAGAATATGTGTTCTTGCACAGCCAATGAAAGGGAAATTTCTCTTCTCTCAACCGATGATCCTGCAGTCACCGCTGCGATGACATGCCTACACAGAGAGAGAGAGGGGGTCTATTGCACAGAGCAACAAAAGGTGGCGAACGCAGCTGAGCGGCATGCCGAGGCTTTTCAGCGCAGCCGGGTTGGTCACGTAATCGTCTTAGACGAAGTGGTCCGCGCAAACGACGGGGGCAATGTGTCAGACGGACCACGTGCAAAAAACGCCGACAGGGTGCGATGACGTCAAAATTCTGTTTATGCCAGCGGCCACTTCGAGGCAAGGCACAACTGAAAATCGTAAAAAAAAAAAAAGAAAAGGTGTTTCTCGTTCTTTTTTCAAAGCAGCTTGTTGCATTCGTCATTCCCAACAGTTCAACTTTTGTTCTGACGCAAAAGAAACACCCGCCAACTTTTGTGTCCGTATCCCTTTAAGACTCGTCCCAAGAAGCTCTCGCCAATGTATTTGCTGCATGTCACCAATACAAGCCTATTTACAGCTCGTCGATGTTTACATCTTGTTTTGTGTCTCAGCGGTTCTCTCTGTAGCGCGCACTTATTCTGCAACGTGGGCTCGCTGGAGTGGGTACTCCAAGGGGGTACTCCAAGGTGGCACCTCGGTGCCAGCTGCGAAAGACGAGAAGCTGAGTCACAGATGCGCTTAATTCTCTGCACAGAACACGAAAGCAAGGCGTGTCTGGCTGTGCAGACTACATCAGCGTCCATGCGATGCGCAGATTCTTGTTACGTGACATTGATGCATGTTACCATTGGCGTAGCATCATGATCACATCAAAGGACTGCCTCTTGCTCCGATTGGGCAAATTCAATTTTGATGACAGACGAAGTAAACCTTTTGGGAGTGGCCTATCTCGATGCTGCACTTGAATCAGCTCAGGCTTCGAAAGTCACTTGACTTTCCGAAGCCTGAGCCTGAGGAGACACGCCGGACGTTCCCTTTTATGAGGCATATGTAATGCTTTCGGTGGGCGACGCATGCTGGACGCGGAACCTGATGTGGATGCGGATGCTGGATGAGGGCATCTGATGGACGACGACAGAACCGATGAAGTCCATAGAGCCTCAGACTATGGTGTGTCCGAATTCTACTTAAAAGATGTGAACTTCTCCGTTTTACCTATTTACTATATGGTGAAATGAGTGGAACCAAGTTTCCGCTGATGATGTCTTGGAACCCGTCTCTAGAGATCCGACCTCGAGCGCAACATCACTCTCATGAGACAACCGTGCTGTGTAGGCTGCGAATCGGAGTTAATTTGCAGTATGCTGTTTGCTTAAAATCCCAATGGTGCTATGTGTGTCATTGCGCTGAGATTAGCAACACTGCATGACTGTCTTCAGTTTGAAAAAGAGACGCCTGATTTCATATGCAATAGCGTTATTAGGGTAGCGACACTTATATTGGGACAAAGAAGCAAACCTCTCCATTCATCGGTGCAGATGACTGAGCAAGTGCTATTCCGTTTTAAACGCGAATCATTTCTGGCGAGCTCGAGCAACTTTTACCGTATCTATATATCCAGCCGCCTACATCTCAGTGCTCTCCCGGTTGCCTAGCTTATCTGGTATGCACCAAAATTTGGCTGGTAGGTTATCAATACATGACGAATATTAACGACCGACCTTTACATCTCTAACATAATATACTCGTCATGTACGTCGCGATTAACGATAGCGCAATCACGTATGGCCATAGTGCTCGACCCGTGCTATTCGGGTATGCGCCACGGGTGTTCGAATTTTATACAATAGCCCATGCCAATCCCGAACCAAGTAAAACAGACATTTAGCATATCATCAGAAGCACTTAAAAACAACAAAGACACAGCAAGTGTCGTGGCCTGGAATGTAATACAGACATAACACACAGGCACGCGCGAAAGCGCTGTAATCTTCGAAGGCAACCTACCGAGCAGTATAGGCGGGTATCGAACCCGGGCCTCCGAGGTGCCAAGCGAGCACGCTACCACTAGGCGACGGCGGCTCCTCCCACGCGGTATAGTAAACAAATCTAGTGCACCGGTAGTTGTAATTACGATGGCTGTGTAACGTCACTTGCGCTTCTGAGCAATGTATAGTATAAACATGTACTAGCACTCGGCTTGCTTTGGTCCAACTTTGCTCGATCTCTTAGGAAGAGTTCAGCAGACGACGCTCAAAATACACGCATCACCGCGTCATAGCCTGCATTTCTCTTCGAGGAAACAGGCGTCTGCGCTGTGCACTAACGTCAGTTCCCTCGTTACGTCACTGTGACCTGCAATTCAGTCACCACGGTGGTGCAGAGTTTCTTGGTTAGCCCATGGATGTTAGGCTTAAACCTGCTCATGCACATTGCACGAAGATGTTCATCCTAATCGCAACACTTCGACGAATGCCACATGATTCCCCACAGGCAACTTGCTCGCTAACCGCTTCGCATGACACCGCTCCTCACAGTGCGTGGGATCTGCAAGTTTTTTAAACCAACAGAACTGCTCGATCGCTTTTTATCGCATGCTACATGCGTTCATGGGGATAAAATTTTTACTCTTAATCTCCGTGCCCCCCGCTTTATATTTAATCCCTATCTATGCTTATTCTGTATCCAGCCAGTACAAGATCTCTTCCGGGAGGCCATAAAGACCTCGGCAACGATGCCCAGTGGAAGCCCTGCTCTAGGAGTGCTTAAAAGAACCGCACGGCATTGCCCCTATACTCCCAGCGCTTTTCCTAAGGTCCCCTCGCTTAAACGTGCTGTAAAACTGAGCACAGCGAGATTGCCGCTTGTTTTGATGGCGCGGCGTAGTGGCGTTGAGAAACAGAGAAGCTGGGAAGCGAAAGCCCGCTGTCGGGGCGCTGGGTAAAGCAAAAATCCCCACATCTGCTGCCTGTGAGCCCATTCAATCGCCGCCTATTGTGGGATCACGGCGGGCGCAATATAACGGGTGCGGCGTAGGGCAGACGGCGGGAAAGATGGCGACGTCACGGAAGACGCCGGATGTAGGCGAACGCTATTCAGCGCGACTTCAGCGCATAGTAGCGGGAGCGAGAGGCTTTTGTCCTCGCCACCGAGGCTCGGTCGGTCGCGAGTGGCAGGCACCCTCGCCGCTCCCGAGCCGGCTTCCCGGAGGTCGGGGAGTGAAGCCTGGGCAAGGCAGGCGCGCCAGACGCCACGCAGTCTGCGATCGATGCGGGTCAACGGCTGCCCTTGAACGCCCAACGGGGCCGTGAACCACTGCGACGATACGCGACTTTGGACCACGTGGCACACAACGACGCCACTGGGCGCTTTCGCTGTGGTCAGTGCGCTGCTGCTGCCTGTAGGGCGAGCACCATTGAAGAAATAGGCGCAGTGAAACTGTCCGAATCATTTGTTCTACCTAAGAAAGAAAGAGCGGAAACGCCCGCATCGCTCCCGTGTGCCGTATCCTCGTTCACCTCAACACAATCACCTTAACCCAAAAGGCATGAGCAACATCGCGACAGTCTCGTACACGGTTCTTTTCGAGTCACATTTCCTAGCTGAGTTCCTATACAATAGTTTCTATAGAGCACTGCCTAGCTGACTGAATGCAAGTACCGAACCTTTTCTTCGATCTCCGGTGTGCTACAGAAGTGACATGAGCGACTGACAATGCGGACCATGTCTAGAAACGGCTCCAACCATTTGCGGAGGGAGCTTCTTGTGGTGCGAAATACATGTTGTATTTTATACCGTTGATATTACGTAATGGTGGAAGCATGGTCGGGCATATCGTCATCACCATCCTCAGCCTATTCTCCCCCCTCCCGGTCCTACGCCAGCTGACTCCATTTCGTTAGACTTTTTTTTTTTTTTCACTTGGTGTCAACTGTAATATGGGTCCTCGTTTGTCCATTGACTGATTGCTCTTCTGTTTTCAGATCCTATTAATGTTACGCCTATTCATTTTCCGTTCCATGGTACACTACGTGATTCTCAATGTTTCCAGGGATTCCCTGATATCCTCCAGGTATCAGCCCCATATGTTAGTATTGGCAAAGTGGAATTATTGTGAACTTTTTATTCAAAGGACACAGCTAAGTTCTTCTCCATGATTTGGTGACGTCTTCCTTCCACATACAAGCGATCCAGTCCATCCTTGTTTTTCTGTGAATGTTCTGCTTCTTATAAGGTTTCCTAGTTAGTAGTTTTCCAATGTAAAGGGTGTCTTTATGAAACGCCCTGAGAATGATACGAGGACTCTTTATCACCGAGAAACCTACCAGCTCGAACACTGTCCCCCTTATACATACATACATACATACATACATACATACATACATACATACATACATACATACATACATACATACATACATACATACATACATACATACATACATACATACATACATACATACATACATACATACATATGCGGACACAAGAAGGAAGAATAACACAACACAGCGCTGACTCAACTGTTTTTTTATTCCGGAAACAACGTATGTATACGAACAGATGTAAAGAGACGGACATGTGCAGGACACATGGTTCTCTTCGTATAGAAATAACAATGCTGGTTTAAAAACATAAACTCCTTTTCGTGAAGAATGATAAATGTTTCACTTATACAAGTGCTTCTCCTAACCTTTCTGTTGTACGATTCTGCTATTTCCATAATTACCCTCTTGCTGAAAACCTGGCCACGGCTGATAGACTTCTATGTGAACTCTGTGGGCGCAAAAAAGCAATCGCGCACCTTTGCGAGTGCACCCGTGTCAACGTTCTAAGAGCAGCCATACCACCTGCACTGGCCCATCTAGAAACCGCCAATTAACAGAATAGAAAAAATTGTAGAGCACAGGCCTATAAGAACTTGAGCGCGAGTCGCGATGAGTGTGTCGCTGCGATTTCTTCGAGAAACTGCACTTAAACAAAAGATTGTGGTTGTTCCACGGCAAGTTGAAGCTGAAGTTGAAGTTTACGGCAAAAAGTAGAAAAAGAAAGAAGGAAGCTACAGTTTGCATAGGGGACCAGCGAAAAGCCTGACAAAGCGCCTGCCCCCTGTAAACCAAAAACCCACCAACATGACACAATGCTCAGTGCAAAGTTTACAGTGACGTGTCGTCGTAGTCTTTCCTTCTTCCCCCTTTCCCCTCACAGAGTAGCTATCCAAAGGTCGCCTCTGGTTAACCTCTGTCTTTCTTTTAGCTCTTTCTCTCTCTCTTGGGAGACAACCACGGGAAGCGGACTAAATGATATCGTGCGCTTCTTGGTAGCCCGTCCCACAGACACTACAAGAACAACAACAAAAAGTGAATATCTCTCGCGCACCTCCTGAATTTAACACGCCCTTTGAGACATGGCGAGCTTTACCAAAGTGTTGTCTATACAGGGGCACCTTGAGTACCAGAGCATATTCCGATCGAGCTTGCGGAATTCTGCTTTTGTTTACCAGTAAACACGTGCAGGGCCCGTAGAAATGCGGATGCATGAGACAGGCTCTTCGCATTTCCAACTGGCTTTGAAAGGGTAGCCCACACTGGTAGTTAAAGCATTGAGTTTTGTAGGATCGGACTGCTTGGTTATTTCGCTTCGGAATAACTTGGTGTCGATTTCCTGGGACGTTTGGCAACATAAGAGATTACAGCGAGCAAGGTCTGAACAGCCGGGGGATCACCGCACTATTACTACGTAAAAACACTGGCGTCGATCGTCGGTCAGACTTTGACAGGCTTATCCTGCGTTCAATTCCTCCGTTTTTGTTGTTAAATTGTTGTTCGTCACCTTGGAATAAAAACGCTGTTTACATTTTAAAAGAATCGGTTCACGCTACGCGACGTCGTGTGCCCTGCTTTTCCCGACAGTTCATATGCTTCGCGCAAGCGAATATGATTACATACATGCATGCACAATATCATGACTTCGCATGATGAATTACGCTTATATTAGATGCGCCTCAAATGAAACGAATATAATGTAGGAGCACTGTGAACAGTCCTGCTCATTTCATTACAGAGTGGCAACGGCGAAGAAAGAAGAATGACGTTTGTGTGCCTCCATTTTATTCTTCATTGATGTCGCTCTGCATTGAAATGAAAAATTACAAACTGGCCCCAATCACAGTACTTCAAAACACGGATTCTATTTACCCAGCGTTGCTTCCGGTTGTCTGTGCGCTTTCGCTTTATTCTTTTTCGTTGTCCCCCGGTAGCGCATTGCATGTAGTATGGATGAGCTGCATACTCGCAAAACTACAATCCTGCGATATATGTATGTGTGACCCTGGGATTGTTATATAGTGCGACTCAAGACCATGAAGGCGAATGTGGAACATCCTTACTGCCACAAAGCATGACGCGCCAGGCGTTCGTTACGAAGATCGTACGACATTACAGTTGCGACATTAAAGGACGCCGTCATCCCTCACGTTTACGACATTACAGGGTACTGGACTTGCGTCTGTCAGCGAATGGCCACAGCGGCTGAACCATACGCAGGCTATAGTGCGCGGTCGATGAAACCATCCGGCTGCTGAAACGCATCACTAAGAGACACAGCGGAATGCAGGACAATAATACGATCCGATTGTTACAGGCATTCGTAATCAGCCACATCACGTGCGTCGCCTGCTACCTCAAGTGGTAGGCGACAGAACGAACGAAACTAGACTGCACCATTTGCAAGGCATACAAACGCGCCATCGGACTAACACTATAGTACGGCAAACATCTCGAAATGGGGTTACGCTACGCCTTAGACGAGCTGATCGAAGCGCACAACGTCGCGCAGTATGAGCAGCTCGCAAAGAGCCGCACCGGCCGACGCATCCTCGAAACTATTGGTATCACGTATCATACCGCAGCACGGCGAAAAAGTTTCGATATCCAAACCGATTCGCGAGCGCATCTTCGTTCTGCCGTTGCCCAAAAACATGCACCTGACGCATTCCGTTGGCTGGCGGAACAGGCGTGCGAAAGGTCTTGAGAAGAAATCTGGCAAGAAACGGTGTACGTAGACGCGGCCCGTTACGAGCGGCGACGCATATTCGTGGTCGCGATAACGAACCATGGGGGAACTTGCATCGCGAGCGCCACGATACGCACGGAAGAGACGGAGGCGGCCGAAGAAGCGGCGATAGCCCTCGCGATAGCCTCCACGGACGCCAGTTATAATAAGCGACTCACAGGCGGCGATACGTAGCTACGCCAGTGGCCGGATCTCCCGGTAAGCGGCCCGCGTTCTCCCAATTCGCGAAGGCAACATTTGCCGCAAAAACGACAGTTTCCTCCTATGGACCCCCTTCCACACGGGCCCTCCGCTTGCCGGAAATGGGGCGGCCGACACCGCGGCTCGAGAACTTACGCGCCGAGCCGCGACGGCCGCTGACAGTCCTGACGTCCCGCCCAACGCGGGGGCGATGTGGGATTGGACGTGGGGGGATCGCATGACCACTTTCAGAGACATCACACAACACTATATACAGATCGAACAGATGTAAGTACCCACCACCACCCACCAAACTAAACGAGAAACGCCTGGAGACAACTATACACAGGCGCACTCTTATCCGAGCCCGGTGATCCTCAGCCTCGGTTACCCAGACGTTTATTCGTCTGACACGTGTAAAGTGTGCAGAGCCAGAGCGACGCTGCAGCGCATGTTGTGGGCATGTACATGGAGCGCACGGCAGGAGTCTTCTTAGGAATGGGGTAGGCATGGCAGTCCCTGACTGCGGGGCGCGATGGAAGGCGTGCCTGCTCAGCCACAACCTCGCCGATCAACTCTGGGCCGTCCGGCACGCCGACGAAGATGCCCGTGTCCAAGGGCTCGAGGCCGTCACCTTGGCTGGGGTGCTTGTGGCCCTACCCCGACCAAATCGCCAGACCTATTTGCTTATTAAAGTTGTTTTTCTCTCTCTTTCTGTGTCTGTCGTCTCGCGACTTAATCTTACAAAACGTTCCGCGAAAATTGGTCATGATGATTCAGCTGATAACCAGTATGCAACATACGGCGAGGCGATTTTTTGCCGCCAGAGGAAATTCGCCAACAACACTTCATTCAGTGCACTTGATCATGTGGAGATACTAGGGTACAGTTTGTACGTCGCGTAACCTAGTAAATCCTTAAGTGGAGGGCAATTTGTTGTGAAGAACGGATAAAGTACTCAACGCATGGAAAGCAACCCGCTTTAAGAAATGGGATATCAGGTGTGCGCCTAAATGTTCCGTTAAGTTGATTTTACTGGTCGAATTCAAACAACGACGACGAGATCTAAAAGCGATGTATACTCCCGTCTCCCCAGTGCAGTACAGAGGATGCCTTTCATTACACACTCGACACATGCCAGTGTGGCAGACAAGCACAAAACAAAAATGCACTCGTCTGATAAAAAGACGGGCACACTTGGGCGTGGATTCCATAGCAGGCAGTCAGAAGGAATCGGCAATTGATTGTCCCCAGCGGAGCCCCGTCGTTCGATAAGGTTGTTGGGGATTAATTATCCGAGTCTGGCGTTATTATGCCTCGGCGAACAATAGGCGCGCCAGTGGCTCTCGGGGAGCCATTGTCGTGTTAGCCTCCGGAACGAGCGAGTCTGGCTTCTTTTTCGGCCCAGTCGCTGTCACCCGGTTGCCATCGTCTTTAGGAAGAGCGATCTGTTTGCTGCCCGGAGGATGATTACAGCAGCGACTCTGGGCCCGAACGGACAGAGCGCAACTTCAGATTGGAGCCGAAACAGAGGGCCGATAACCGTCCCGAGGTCATTAGATTACTTTTAGAATAGGAGTAGTTAATTGCCTAATGTCTCTTGCGCCATGCATGCAGTCAGTGTCAAAAGCTATTAGAAATGTTTACGAATTCGCGCTGCTAAGCACACGCCTTCGCCAGCAGGCACAGAAGCGAAAACGTCCGAGTAAGTGCTCGTCCACACAGCCGTCAAACGGCCCGTCGCGTCACCGTCACGGCACTGGTTTTCGTCAAGGGAAAGGATTTCCGAGACGTTTTCGAGGAGAAAACGACTCGGAAACCCTCTCCCCTGACGAAAACCGGCGCCGTGACGGTGACGTGACGGGCCGTTTGACGGCTGTTTGAACGAGCACTAAGGCCGCATTACGTCACGAAGGGTGATCGCTGAAAGCGGTGAAGAGCAGGGAATGTCGCTGGAGGCAACCTTTCCACAAGTGGACTTGTATTCGCCAGGACGGGACAAGTTGCTGACTTGGTGTCCTATGGCCGAAACGTCGGCCCCGGCGGTGTTCCGTGTTCTTCATCTCCTTCGACGATATCTGCATCTACTCAAGTTTGTACATCTTCCCTGAGTTCCGTTTCTAGCAGGTACGTGAATGATTAAACGTGTGACACGTAAGCTGCAGTTACGCTGCTGCTGCTGTGCCTGCATCTGAGCCTGGATTTGTACAAATATATGTTAAGGTCACAGCCTCGAGTGGCTCTTGGAAAGCGCGACGTGACTGTTTGGTTGACCGTCCGGCGGTGTCCCGCCGTCGGTCACCGACGGTATTAAAGAAAAAAAAAAAAGGTGGCGGCAAAGCCTCTTCTAACTCGCGCCTTCGTCGCATTGGTACGTAACATAATTGGCATGGAGTGGCACGGACTAACACGGCCGATAGGTCATGCACCAACAACCTGAAATACGTGCAACTTACGTCGTTGTTGACAATAACAAATCACGTGTGGCTCATGTCCGCGTTCCGCCGCGAAGGGTATCCAGGTTTGAGTTACACGTGGTCGAATGCTAGCCTTCGCTGCCCATATAAATCACGGATGAGCCAAAATGCACGTGGCATGTAGAGCATCGCATCAAAGGCTTTAGCAATAGCCGTAAAAGAATGACAATCAAAAATGCCACAAAATATTTATGAAATTTCGCAGTCGTTCTTGCCGTCGGGTCATTTTAGCATGCGGTAAGGGACCGGCGAATTTTCACACATGCCAAGTGCGCTTCTTCTGTTTCACTCAAAATCATCGTACCATAAAGAGGTGGCGTAATATTGCGGGGATGTCTTTTTCATGTGCCTTCGCATTTATTTCCTGTGTGGACTCAAGATGGCGAAAAGTCCGCGTTGCCTACACGCTCATCTCATCTGGGCGCGGACATGAAACGTGCGTTTTACGCCACGTCTGCTTGTCGAAGCGGTAAGCATCTATGGGATGCGGCAATAGAGAAGTCAGTTTGACAAATGTGCCACCTGCGGCTCGTCCGCTGGAAGGGATGGAAAGGGAGCGTTCCGACAAAGCTGGGAGGCGCAGCGATGTCGCCCGCTATGAAAACAACGCAACCAGAAAGTAAGCAAATAAGCAAAAACATTGCGGTATCTCCCGCCCCATCTTCCAACCAAGCTAGGCGAGAGAAATGCCATCATTCTGTTTTGAACTCCGTCTCGAGTGAGACGACCCAGAAGCGCTCAAAACGTCGTCATCGGAACAAGTATACATACGCCGCTGGAGCGCATACAAACAGTGGCGAATGGCAAACGATGCCGGATAGAGAGAGAGAGAGAGAGAAAAAAAAAGGAAAAGCTCGCGCGAAGCAAGGATGCTAGGCGACGGGGGCAATCCCATTCGCAAACAAAAGCGTCGCGCTACACATTTCTGCCGCTTCACATTTTCCTCTCTGTCCTTTTTATCCTGACGAGAACGATGAAGCCGGAAACGGAGGGTGACTGGGGGCTCCTCGGATGTTCCGGCAATCCAGCAGCAAAGCCGTCGCCCCGACGATTTGAGCTCAGACGGCGAATATCTGCTCGGCAAAAGAATAGAGCCCTTACAAGGCCGTCAAGAATAGCATCGCGACAAGACGCGATGATGTAGGGACGCCGCCTCGTGTCGACGTGCATGCTTTCGCACGGGCAGCAAAGTGCGGGGATAGCTTCGGATGTCTGATGGCTGAAACGTGTACGGAGTGGCTTTGGCTCACTTGTGGGTCACGTCGACTGCCGCTGCTGTCCGCATCTTGGCCGAATCTCCGCGCTCGCCGTCTCGCCGTGCCACGACGCGTACGAACGGGAACGCCGACATGCACGATAATCGAGCGCTACTCTTTGCGCACGCGTCGAGATTATGCAGAACGAGTGCAGCTATCGAGCAAGATTGCGAGCAGCACCAATCTCTTACGCAACTTTTGGCCGATATGAATGCGAGTAAAACACGCTTCGAAAGCAGTTTTGCTTGTCAGATAGAAAGAGGCGCGGCATGCGTGCTTTTGACACCTGTCTAAGCTCGTTTACGAATTTTTCCCCCCTTATGCGGCCCTCAGAGGGAACCCCATTCCAACGAACACGCACGCTAGCATTATTAAAAAAAAAAAAATCTTGCTGCACCTTCGAATAGATTTCTCGGTGCTGCCCTTACCTCGAAAGATGCACACGGACACTAACTTCTCTGGTTATGGTTTATTTGCAGCTTTACTGAGGCACATGCATTTACAGCGTCTGGTCTAGTGTGAGATAAATCTAAACAGCTGACGGTATTCGCAAATGCGAAATTCATTTGCGTAATCGCACATGCATTAATGTATTTTCTTCTTCTTTTTCTTTCTCCTTTCATTTTCTTTTTCTTTTTTTTTTTTTTGCATGAAGGAAAGAGCGGACAAGAATATTTCGGGACGAAAGCTAACGCACCTGCGAGCACAAGTTCCGTCAGTTTACTTGAAGAATAAGGGCTCAAGCGCTTGTCCTAAACAATTGTCCAGATCCCACACAACGTTGGAATCGCTGCTCCTCGGTGATCCGGGTACGATACCCGCATACCGCTTCGCTTTGGTAGGTGGCCTCGGGTATCGCAGCGCGATCTTGCGTATCTGTATGGTTGTTACATCTACATTTCAATCTCATGTTAGTACGATGCCTTTGTTATTTCCAAGTGTGTTCTAATGATACGTTAAATGTCTATTTTAGTTGGCCCGAGATGGACATCGGGCTGTATAAATTTCAAACACCTGTGGCGTACACCCGAATACAACAGGCTTAGCATTACGGGTATGAGCTACACGTTAGTGCAGTATGGTTAATCTTGACGTGCATGGCGATTATATCATGTTAGTAATGTAGAGATCAATTATTAAATGCGAAGCATTTCTTAGCGAACTTCGGCGAGTTTGAGCGCATCTATCTATCTATCTATCTATCTATCTATCTATCTATCTATCTATCTATCTATCTATCTATCTATCTATCTATCTATCTAGCCGCCTACGATTTTCTGCTCTCCTGGCCGTTTCACTAATCGGATGTTTACGAATATTGGTATGCCACATCATGACTACATGACGAACATAAATGGCAGGTCATAACATGACAATCATGACATGCATGTCATGAGCGGCATGATTTACATGCCACGGTCTTAGGGCTCTCCTGGCCGTTTCGCTAATGGGATGTATGCGAAAATTGGTATGGCACAACATGACTGCCTGACGAACATAAATGGCAGGTCATAACATGAAAATCATGACATGCTTGTCATGAGCGGCATGATTTACATGTCACAGTCTTGGTGCTCTCCTGGTCATCTCGTTAATGGGGTGTATACAAAAATCGGTATGGCACAATATGACTGCACGGCGAACATAAATGACAGGTCATAACATGAAAATCATGACATGCATGTCATGAATGACATGGTTTACATGCCACACGTTTCGTTAATGGGACGTATACGCAAATTGGCATGCCACAACATGACTGCATCACAAACATAAATGACAGGTCATAACACGAAAATCATGACATGCATGTCATGAGTGACATGATTTACATGCGACGGTCTTGGTGCTCTCCTGGCCGTTTCGTTTATGGGATGTATACGGAAATTGGTATGCCACGACATGACTGCATGGCGAACATGACTGACAGGTCACAACATGACAATAATGATATGCATGTCATGGGCGACATGATTTACACGCCACGCGTTTCGTTAACGGCATGTATACGAAAATTGGCATACCACAAGATGACTGCATCATGAACGTAAACGACAGATCATAACATGAAAATCATGACATGCATGTCATGAGCGACATGATTTACATGCCACGGTCTTGGTGCTGTCTTGGCCGTTTCGTTAGTGGGATGTGTAGGAAAATTGGTATGCAACAATATGACTGCATGACGAACAGAAATGACAGGTCATAACATGAAAAGCATAACATGCATGTCATGGGCGGCATGATTTACATGCCAGGCGTTTCGTTAATGGGATGTATACCAAAATTGCCATGGCACGCGTGTCATGACCGGCATGATTTACATACATGCCATGGTCCTGGCGCTATACTGCCGTTTCGTTAATGGGATGGCTCCGTCTACTGACCAGAGGGCGCTACGTAGCTCTCGTGGGACGGCTCAGTCGCGCACGGTGGAAACCGAGGCGACAGCGACGCGCGCGTTTCTTCGCTGCTTTCCGGGCGTGCTGCGAACCACACGAACGCTCGCGGCGTTGCCCTTTGGAACAGTTTGTCTCAGGTTTGGAGCGCGCGTCTCAAAGGAAATAAAACGAAAGAGAGAGAGATAACAACTTTATTCAGTAAAAAAAATCACGGAGGTATAGCGGTCAGGCGGTGCCTCGCCGCCACCTCCTCTGCGCGTCTGATGGCCTGGAGTTGTTTCGCCAGGCTTGAGTCGCGGAGAGAAGGTGGGACGGGCGGTCGCTGCTGCTGTAGAGTTGGAGACGCGCATCGCGTTCGCGTATTTCCTGTCACAGTCTGCCCAATTTTGCTTCTTCTCTCCGCCAGGCAGTGCATTCTGGCGCTGATGTCGCACATGGAAAACTCGACTGCACGGAGCCTATACTAAAATTGGTTTGGCACAACAGGACTGCATGACGATCATAAATGACAGGTCATTAGCGGCATGATCTACATGCCACTCGTTTCTTTAAAGGGATGTATACCAATATTGCTATGGCACAACACGACTGCATGACGAACGTAAATGACAAGTCATAACGTGAGAATCATGACATACGTGTATGAGCGGCATGGTTTACATGCCACAGTCATGGTGCTCTTGCGGCCGTTTCGTTAACTTCATATGTACTAAACTCGGTATAGCGAGACAACAATGCAAATCCATTTTACGTTCCTTATGCGTGCTTCGCATTTCCTTGATTCCCACTGCACGTGGGATCTGCCAATTTTTTCTTATTCGCCATACATTGCCCCGCCACGGTGGTCTAGTGGCTAATGTAATCGGCTGCTCATCCGAGGGTCGCGGGATCGAATCTCGGCCGCGGTGGCTGCATTTCGATGGAGGCGAAATGTTGAGGCCCTTGTACTGTGCGATGTCAGTGCCCGTTAGAGAACCCTAGGTGGTCGAAATTTCCGGAGCCCTCCACTACGGCGTCTCTTATAATCATAGCTGGTTTTGGGACGTTAAACCCCACAAATCAAATCAATCGCCATACATTTGCGCCCTACCATCCAAATCTTGGTTCATATCGGGTGAGAGAGATGGCCAGGAGAGCACCAAGACGTAGACGGCTAGGTAGATAGATAGATAGATAGATAGATGCGTTCAAAGTTGCTCAAGTTCGCCAAGAAATGCTTTGCATTTAAATGTGACCCTACGCACGAAGAGGAAAAACAGGCAGCGTTAATGTGGTTGGAAGCTTCCGCCGTGCGTTTTTGAAGCTGCTGTAACAAGAAGCTTTTATCCTTTAAAGGGACAGACAACTGTCCAGAACGTGTCAGCGGATCTTGAATGTTAGAATCGAGCACCGTTTCGCGATTTGAATAAGATTTGTATTTTTAAATTGAGCTTGAAAATTGCGAAAACTGAAACGTGGCGTAGCCTGGTGGTAAAGCCTTGGTACTGCGTTATGGAGTCCTTAAATTGCTGTACTTCGTCTGCTGCTGTTTATACGACCATAACTCAGAATTAAAATTGCAGTCGGTGCGTAAAACGCACCGCAGTCCTATTATTTCCCTTCTACACCGTAAAAGGAGAATCGGCGCTGAGAATCGGCGCTGCCTTCACGGCAACCGAAAACCTGCTTCTAACCGCGGCGCATGCCCCCATGCGCTCTGTCGCGGCAGAACGCAAGCACATCCGATGGTTTTCGGCCAATGTTTGCAACATGTGTTATGTTGAAGACACCAGAGGCAAAAACCTCCTATAAAAATATTGCGCAGCGTTTTCCTCTTTGCCATTGCATAATTGGACACCCTGGCCGGTAAACTTTCCGTTGAAATAAAAAAAAAACAGATTCCTTAAAAATTGGTTGTCGGTCCCTTTAGGGTGTTCGCTAGAGCAAATGCTGGGCAATGCCGATATTAGCGACTGTAACAAACCAAAGGCAAGCGAAAACATCTGGCAATTAAGAGCTGCTTGCCGTCGGCTCATCGCAATCCTCATCATTGTCATCATCATAGCATGTCCACAGCAGGAGGAAGGCCTCTCCCAACAATCTCCACTCTGACCTGTTCTGAACGAGCTGGTTCCATTTCATGCCTGCAGATTTTTTTAAATTTCATCTCCACATCTTATTCTTTGTCACCCACAGCAGCACTTTCTATTTCTTAGTACCCATTCCGTCGCTCTAACTGACCATCTGTCGATCATCTGTCCTTCTCATTATGTGACCCGCTCAAGTCTATCTATCCCTCTTAATCGTCTATAATATACCCCTGTCCATTTCCTGTTCCACTCCGCTGCCTTCGGATTTCTTAATGATACGCCGATGGGATGAAAAACTGCCGTGTATAGGCGTAACATTAAAATAAACACTAATATAAAATGCATATTATCGGGATAGGCCAGTATTTGCTTGTGTGAGCTAGTACACGCTCTTGTGAGCAATTTAGGCTTGATTTGTAGATTGATTTCTGGGCTTTTACGTCCCGAAACCACGAAATTATTGTGAGAGACGCCGTACTGGGGGGCTCCGGAAATGTCGACCTCTTGCGATTTTCAACGTGCCGCAATTAGGCTTAAATCCTTGCCAATGCCCGGCGTCATGTTGAATTCATCGTGTGCCGCAATGCTCCCGTTGCTTTCTGGCACGCGCACGATTGTTGATAAAGATCTTTGATTGAGAACATGGCCTTGAGCTCACTCGGTTTGGCACGGGCCAAAGAGAGAGCGCTGAGTTTCTTAGTGGAAGCAAGCAAGTGTTTAGATGCAGCGCTTGCTTATAGAGGCTGAGGGGCAGTGCGATATTTCAACGACAAATCGTGGTTTGGATGCAATAGCAAAAGCCATCTTTTAACGAGATCAAATACGACACACCGAAGCAGATATAAGATGTGAGGAGGAGCTGTTTAAGTGGGGCTAATACCAGCGATAATTCGGCTTGTTGGTGCGGGTCGATTGTTGTTAAACGGCGCCACAAAATTCAGACTAGCATAGCATGCTTTGACACAGCTGCAAGATTACGGATGTAAATTCAGACAAGCAGAGGCGAATGAGTCGACGCTCGTGCGATCTCCTTCGTCCGTGTTTGTTCGGGTATGCGTTCGATTTTTTATAACTACGATGATGGGCGTAACCAGGGCGAAGGGATGGACGGGAGGGTTCGGTGTGAAAGCGCCATCCGAAATTTTCCGACGGCTCCGGAATCGCCTTTTCCTCCTAGTATTGGACATTTATTTTTTTTTTCTCCTGCCCATGATATTCACGCACTGCATTGTGTAACGCCTCTCCAGGGCACACAGTAAATGTACGCCCCCCTCAACCCCTTTCCAGCCCCCACCAGGGAAGAAGATTTCCGGCTACGGTAGTGAATATGACGTCAACATTTAGAACACATTTCGGCACCGTTGGTACCGCGTTTAGCGCCTCAGAAAAGAGCGAACTAGTGCTGAACCAGTGACGCCCAATTTGACGTGTCTCTCCTTCGCGAGCATTTAGAGAAATTGCGCACCACTAACTGCCTCCGTGGCGCATAACGAGGTGGTGAGGTGTGCGCGGGGCGTTCACTGCATGTTACCGCTCGGCAGGAACAGCGCTGCTCGCGATAAATCAATGCCTAACGGTCCGCAAACGCGCCCATCACTTATCCAGGCGGCGATCTTCGCAAGCTCGATCGAGTTTGTCGCGCGCCGGACGCGCGTCCTACGCCAGCGTGGCGGACAGGTTTGAGAAGACGGCGCGAAGAACTGCGGTGGCGCAGCAAGGGCGGTAATGGCCCCTTCGTAGGCCATTACCGCGGCCCTTATGAATAATGATGAGGCAGAGCGAGCCCCGCCTGGCTGCAAGCGTTGCTCTATCGTCTACGACGGTGCGTGTTATAGTCGCCAGCCTGTTACTGCGTCCGCCGGTCTCATCGTGGGTGCAGGAACGAGATATGAATGTCGAAGGCTCGCGGACACATCTTTTTCCTCCCGCACCGCGGTAACATTTTTCTTGTGGGCGACAACGATTGGTTTTGAGCGTGAACGAAGTGCGAGTACGCGACTAGGGCTCGCTTGCTTGCGTGAACTTCCCTCATCCTATAAGGGATGTGATGCTGTCCACCTCTCCGACTCGTGGTGTCTCAGAGAAACGCAGCATTTGCGCGAGTTGCCATTATGTGCCGTACTTCACTTAAATTTCAGCTTTATACAAGTTTATGTTATGTGGCATGGACCTTAGGTAAATACATTTCAAACAAGAGGGTTAGTTAATACAGTACTCGTTTAATATCCGTGCTGTGTACCAAGAATAGTTGAGGTACCCTGTTCTGTTTTGGATATCGGCAAATTCTAGCAAACGATCAAGCATAACTGTGTGAAACTATACAAATGCGTTTATGTAGCACATGCAGCTTTAAGAAAGTCCGTGTTCTAATGTAGCGACACCGGTAGTACGGAAACTAAAAGGACATGCTAGCAAAGACCGGAACAGAAACTCACAGAAGAGGAGACACGGCACCTGTCCTGCGTCTCTCCTCTCATGTATATATACGAGTGCCTTTGTGCGCTTTATTATCTACCCTTGGTAAAGCGACGAAAAGCGGGGCGTCGAATGGCACCCGTTTCGTATGAAGAAAATGTCTATAGCTGCGAGGATGCACAGATGCCCAGTGCGCGTTCCCAGGCGGTATATATATTACATTCTTTTCGTAAATAAAATCAAAACTTTCCCGCGTCACTTTCTCGTTGAAACTGATTTCAACGTCTTTGCTCGTATTTCGAGTACACCGGACAGACAACTGCTCTGTCCATCTCACCTCGCGAGTTAAGCATGCCGGAGGCAAACACAAAAATACAGAAGACGGGAGAAAATGCGCTTACACGCTACTGACAGCTGAATAAAAAAAGATGCATAAAAGTACTAAAGGATTGATGCGCAGCGCGTCAACAACAAGTCCTATAGAAAGCAGGCTTTTCTTTGAGAGTAATGCCATGTTGTTGTTTTTCTACAGTTTAAGTTTGCTTGCTATAATCCTTGTTTTTGAAGCGTATGCGCGTTGGTCCCTTTTGTACTACATTCGTATACGCTCCCTTCTCCAAGCTTTCACTAGAGAGCAAGCGCTTTTTCTTTTTTGTTTATTTTCTGTGTTTCTGTCTTTGTCTTCGGCATGCCAAAGCCGTGTGTAAGGTAACGTGGAAAGAAACTTTATCGCTGCAACGTGACCTAAGTATTAACAAATGCAATAAAATAAGTTCCGCCTCGAAATTGGAGCATCTGACTTTATTAAAGAAAAGAATCGAATACAAAGAGACCTGACGGACAAACATAAGTACCAAAGGCGCTCAATAAAAGCAGGAAACATGTTCATCTGGCCCTACTCGGAGAAAGGGTGCTCGGGACCACCTCAAGCCCTTCACGATCCACCTTTATGCACTCGCGCTTTCTTGTATTAACACATTGCCCTTCTACACTAAAGAGGGCACAATAGTTGTGGTTTTTGTATTGTAAATGGGCAATGCGTTAACACGAGACAGATGGTATATCACTTGTATTGTACCCCCGGGCGTTCATGAAAAATTTTCTTGTCACAGACGCAGTCACTTCCAGGCAGAGCATTCTTGCTTGCCCACAAACACCGCCGGAAACATGTGACGAAACAGCAATAATACGCGCAATAAAAGTGGCAAAGGTCGAGAAAATGCTGCATTGAGGTGGGTGTGAAGCTTGGTGCACCAAGTTTCACGCCCACCTCAATGCAGCATTATGGTCACAACGTGTCCTAGGTTGCGTCACGGTTGCGTCACGGAAATATTTCTCCATGTCCCAGCTTTAGCCTGCCGATCGCATAAGGTTTTCTTTTAGGGGCGAAGCTCCTCTTAGTCTATCCTTGTCACGCGTCAGTGGTGGTGGTAGTGGTGGTGGTAGTGATTATGGTAAGGAAAAGACGCTTATTTCTGCAGCCCAAACTGGGAGCACGGCGCAGCGTCTTGGGGAGGGGATGATGGGAAATAAAGAGGACAGAAAGGTAGTGAGAGATGTCAGGGTTCGCTCAGCACTGCAGAAGTAAGCCGGCGGAAAGGGGAGGCGGGGGAGGGCAACCCGGGCTCAGTGATAGGCTGCGATGCCCGTCTCATCTATGAAGTCCACCAGAGTCTGCAGCGCTGGTAGACGGGGGCGAGTCGGGAACAGCAAGTGGTGGAGAGTGGTTGCTGGAAGACCCTGCCTCCGGTAGGCTGAGATGACCCTCGAACGTTCCTGTGCAAGTCCGGGACAGGCACAGAGGAGGTGTTCGAGAGTCTCAGGATCCCCGCAGTGGCTGCAGGCTGGAGAGGCACAGAGGCCCTTGGCGTGTCGGCGGGCTGCTGTCCAGATGCAGCCAGTCCGCAGTCGCAGGAGTGTGGCCCTGGCTCTCCTCGTAAGGCCCTTCTCGGGAAGTGGCTTGGGGCCTTGCCCGCTTGCCACCCTTGGGTCAGGGTGAATCGAGACGAGGAGAACGCGCCTTCACCCGCGACAACGTTGGCGCAGGCAGCGTCTCCTAGCGAGTTTCTTGATTGAGAAATACCGACTGCTCGCGTTGGAGAAGCGTTCACCGGCAACCCATATATATGTATATATATAGGCACTGGATCTTGACTTGCAATGAAATGCCGGTGGGAGATTTCACTTGTGCATAGTTGAACCATGAGGATTCGTAGCGTGCGCGTTAACTAAATTAATCCAGAACTCGGCACGATCTACGATGAACCTCCCGAGCTTCGCCCACTCACCATCATTCACTCCGTGGATATGCTGTAATTTTTTTTTCGTTGGTTGTGCAAAAGTCCAGACCGGCATGAGTATGTAAAAGCGTCCATTTCACGTTCACGCCAACGATATCTTCAACAAAATCCTGCTTAAGCTCTGCTATTAAAGCACATACTGAACTCATTTAGAAAGGAGCTAAATTATGGGGCTGCCTGCTTACAGCATACGTCGAAGTACACGAACGGGCTAGATCTACTGCAGAAACTCCTGAAATCCTTGACTTATAGTTCAGTGATATTTTTAATTTTATTTCGTTATCTGTCTCATTTGAAACGAGGGATTGTGACACTTAGGTGACGTTGCTGAGTGTCGTCTGGCACAAAAAGAAAGAAATTTTAGTCAATTGAAATGCAAAATAAAACGCTGGTATCTACCGCTTTTTTAAAATTGGTTCTGTAGGGTGATTATCCTCCGTTTACTGAACGATATATTGTCACTGAGTCCGGGGAGCCCAATTATGGCCACGGAAGAATGGTCCGCCCCGAGCCGCGAAAAACGAGAGGCTCCGAAAGGCGGCTCGAAATTCTCGAGGTACGTCATCAAAAGTTCGTCACTCGATCATTAAAAGTTTTCCCAGCTGCGCAAGCAACCTGGCGCCAGCGATCTGTCAAAGCCTCACCGTGGGCAAGACGAGGGGGAAAGTGCCGATGCATCCCTATTCGATTTCCCTTGCCGCCTCGCTTCTGTATTTTCTGGCTCCAGTACGAGCAAGCATATTCGCCGCGTTCGCGGGAATAAATAAACGGAGAAGACGAGAATGGAGGCGCCAGCCCACTTTCGCCAGACCGAATCTAGACAAACAGCCCCGGGAAGCTCATTCGCTATCGCTTCATATTTCATTTTTTCGGCGTTCCGCAAAGGGAAGAGGATAGAAAGTGCAGATAGACGAAGAAAATCGCTTCGAAAAAGAACGCAATAACATCACCGAACGGCGGCACTTGAAGAGGGACGCCATGTTCCACGCCGCAGTGAGACATGATCGATAGGAGAAGCTCGCTACCTCGCATTTCCTTCATTTCTTTTCTCACCCTCTCGCTTGGTGCTTCTTTTTTTTTTTTTTCGATTTTTTTCCCGGCAATGCTTCGTAAGTGTGCACTGCACACAGTCCGTTCTGTACCACCTGCGCGATCAGTAAAGCATAAATTAGGAAAAGAAAAAAGAAAAGTACACGCGTTTTAGCGTTAGTGACTGTGCGCAAAATACAAAACATTGCTTCCACGGAAGAACATTCGGAGTGCTCTCCCCTGTGTTGGCGACAACGCACACATCAACTGGGCCGAGTCCCGCGGCGTTCAGTTAACGACCCGCGATACGACCCGGCCACGGCGTGTACCTTTCCGCGCATTGTCCCGCTTATCAAACGAAGTCCCCCATCGAGGAAAAAAAAAAAAAAAGGAGTAATTCGTTCGGTCCGTAATTCTTGAATAGCGTGAGTCTTAGCTATTACTGCAATCGTACGGAAATCACACGACGCAATCCCTCCTGTGCGACGTGCGGCTGTACACATGCGGGCTCGTACGATCACACTCGCCGCTTGAGCCAGCGCTGCATACACTTAGTGATCAACAATAGCTACGCTAACGTAACAAATATTTTACTCGACGAAATGTTCTTTGATGATGATTGATTGATGGGTTTAACGTCCCAAAACCAGCTCTGATTATGAGAGATTATGAGTGAAGGTCTCCGGAAATTTCCACCACCTGGGGTTCTTTAACGTGCACTGACATTGCACAGCACACGGGCCTCAACATTTCGCCTCCATCGAAACGCAGCCGCCGCAGCCGGGATTTGATCCCGCGACCTTCGGATCTGCAGCCGAGTGCCATAACCACTAGACCACCGTGGCGGGGCTAGGAAATGTTCTTTTCGAGCCACAGTAGCAGTCACACGCCAATACAATTTCTAAAGATTTGTTGCAGGCAGCAGTTATCGCTTAGCAAGGTTGAATCACCGTGTTTGTTCATTCTTCGTGGTTTGGTTCGGAGAAGTCGCGGAAATGCCGTAAACGAACACTTCAACTTTGTGCTTAAACTTCCCTTAAACGCTCGATCTACTATCCTCTGTTTCGTAATAGCATTTACAGATTTCCAGATTTGGTTGCAGTATTGTGGCAGAAGGGGACTTACGGAGAATAGCAGTTTGAAAGATCGCTCAAAGGTATGCGCCACCGTTTGAAGAACGGAACCTTTATTGTGAAATAGACGTGAACTAGATGTAAATAGACGTGAAACAGATGTGAACAAGGCTCCCGTGAGGGAGCCGAAACGTCATTCCATCTTTATTTTGGTCGGTGCCATTTATTTTCGCCAATATGTTCCATACCGACCAGACGGGTTTCCGTCCAACTCTTGACTTCAGACATGAACTGAAGAAGCCTCCATTCCGGTATTCGCTGCAGTGCAAAGCTCCATAGTCCTTGTCCGCCAGTTCTTTTTGCGCAGAGGATACTGTTTACTGCTCTTGCCAATCGCCTTCCAGTCTCTCTCTCTCTGTGTGTGTGTACGAGAGAGAAACAGAGAGAGAGAGAGAGAGAGAGAGACACGCTTTAGAGCGCGTGCCAACTAAGGCGCTCCTTCGTTTCCCCCGCATTCTGAAGTTAAGCTTTCAAGCTGCATGGCCAACACCGACCCGTTGCAACAACGACAACAACAACGGTGACAACGATAATAATAATAATAATAATAATAATAATAATAATAATAATAATAATAATAATAATAATAATAATAATAATAATAATTCGGACCGTCCACAACATGTTGTGCTTAAGCCAGTTTATTGTTGAGCGTATTTGACAAAATGTTTTTCAAGGTGTCTGTGACGACAAGGATGTGTAGCTTGTTGCTCGACGTATCACGCACAGGCAGCGGCCCGAACTGACGCTCAGCTCACTGCATTAGGAGCGAACCTCCTCATTCTTCAAGGCATTAGATCCATCGCCATCAAAGGTCCATCAAAAGGCAATGAAAGTTGTTCGACGCATATTTTGCATCACACTGCCATTTGCGATGAGTATTGACTGAATTACATCGCATCGGCCGCGGCGGTCGCATTCCGATCCTGTGCCTTGGTAGCAAGGTGGTAGACATTTTCGGAGCCCTCCACTTGAGCCTGTTTAGAATATTATAGAGGTTATGGCAGATATTGATTGCGTAGCGTATGCGGTACGCCTGCCCGAGACAGTCATTAGCTGGCCCTTTTAGAAAGAGAACTTTTCCACTTAATGAGCGCAACACTTTATTTCTTTCTTACTACTCTTATTTCAATTAGTATAAGTGAAAATCGGTAGCTGTCACTAAGAAATGATTACAACTTCTCCATAACATGAAATGCTAAGAGTTGCCTTAGTACCTAAAATTGAAGGCTTTATGAAGCTTTGAGGGGTTTTTTTTTTCTTTGTTTACTTTTTCTTGGTTGTCTGTGATCTCAAGCCACGTAGAAATGTTCTCTCCCGTAAAGAGTGACATCGTGATCACTTAGTGTTTTACGACAACCGGCCGCACAGCCTCGGGTCGTCCTTAGTTGCCGATCCCCGATAAGACCTCAAGCAAAGCAAAAGGCGCGCATCTGAGCCTCGTGCAAGCGCACTTTCATCCTGTGCCTCGGCAAAAGGGAAAGCGGGAGACGCCGCTCCATTTAGGCTGTTTGACCAGCGCCCAAATGGAGCCCTGTCGTGATGGCACACGGGCTGCATCAGAGACGCTGGGGCGGTGGCGAGCAACTTTCTCCCCCGTGTCACGCAGCTTGTCGCTTATTAGCCTCTCTACACACGACACGCACGCATTGCCAGAAACGATGACCCGCGCTGACGAGCTGGGCTGGTACAGGCGCAGCCTAGAAATGCTTTCCGGGTCCTTTGTAACAGTGGCATAGTTGCAATACTTCGCACCATGACTGTTTCCACGGAAACAAAAGAAAAAAAAAGGAGACACCCCCCGTTCAGATTTGTGTCCTCTGTACGATGAAATCAAAATCATTGCCAATTGACAGAGCGTAAGCGCTGTCCAATGGTTGATAATCACGCGAAAACTTCAAGAAGGCGGCTAGCCGGCAATGTTGATATACTATCGAGAACAGCACAAGACGAAACAAGGCTAAGGAATCCTGTGTGCGTCATGTGTTTCTTCAATCATTGTCCGGTTTTCCCACTGTTTGTAGCTGTAAGGGAATGGGTTACCATCTCATAGGTCCGAAATGCCTGCAACTAGTGCGTCCACTCACAACAAATCTCGTGATCTGCATCCGCTCCTCTGCCTTGGTCTCGCACGCCTATTTTCCACGTAGGTTCAAACGGTCATGTCCTTTTTACTGCAGTATATATATATATATATATATATATATATATATATATATATATATATATATATATATATATATATACAAACACACAGTACACTGAAAAATGCGCTTTCAGGTATCTGGCTTCAATGCGCATCAGGTAAACGCTAAGGAGTGTACGCTTCCTTTTTACCAAGTCCCCTTAAACATGTCGCAGAGAAGATTCTGAAAGTTATGTGCAGTAAGTGCATCTACTGAGAAATAAATGAGCGGTATACGACCATATGCTACGCAGCGAACAAACTCGGAGATCAGTGGACGCCTAAAACGTTAAGAAGAGACAAGAAAAATAGAAGGAACTCCCTTGCAATATCTTGTTTGGGGGGTGCTAATTAGCGATCAGTTATTACTCTACCCCTTCCTCCCACCCCCTGAAAGGACTAGTTACGGCACACATTAAATTTTATATATAATTTTTCTTCATTGATCAAAAATAGTGTCAGGCGGGGGGACAGAAGGCAGAGAGGTTAACCAGAGAGCGTCCGGTTGGATACGCTGCATTGTGGGATTGGAAAAGGGGAACGGAAAGATGAAAAAGAGCGTGGTTCGAAAAACCTCTATGGCACACTGTTGACAAAATCAAGCGTACTTGTTGAGCACCTAACTCGTTATTATAACGGGTATCTGCTGCATGAAAAACTGCCGCGTAAAATATTGCATTTGCTGCAAAGTGCACAAAACGAAATTTAATAATAGTTTTCTGGTGTATAAACTAAATTCTGCAATTTCGCACTTCTTGCAGAAGGAATGAGCGTGGAGGAATCCAGATGGAACAATTCGTCAAAGCCTTTCGCCTCAATGATTGCTGGCATAATGCAGACCTGTTCTGAAGCTGGCCACTGGCAAAGAGTCGACTGATTGAGATAATCAGGGCTCATTGCTCTTATTGCAATTTAGCATTTTCAGACGATGGTAAGCAATGAAAGGATCGGGAGGCACGAGAAGCATTGACTCCGGCGTTTGAAGTAGCACTTAGCATTAGTGTTTCCATAATCGCTGAAATGTCATAGGTGATGCTTTATTTGCTCGTTTTGAGCTAAAGAAATCGTTTATTTTTTAAATTCGTGTCTCTTTCTTCCAGAACAACAAAAGAAGTTGGCCGACGTAGCCACTCGTGACATCATTTTTTGAAAGGAAGGTAAGCGATCCCCAGCAATACTTCAAAACAAATTCAGAATATACTGGCACAGGCAGCGCGCCAATATTGGGCTCACTGTTTACCAGGAGCATCCACGACTGAATGCAACCTTTTTCAGACTATCTTCGGAAAGTGTTGTAGGACACGTCTAAGTAAAATTCAGCACAACGTGTAAGGAACATTTAGTGAAAAAAGCACTAAAATTTTGTGTCCGGTGATAGCCACTATATTAACGTTCCTGTCTAATCGCACTATGCTTACGACCGAATGCTTAGAGGTTCTACATCAATGCGCGCTATGTTTTTGTTCACGGCCACTAGATACACTTCCGTAATGGCATTGTGAATAGGGCACTGGTTAGTCCTTTTTATTTGCAAACACAAGCGCAAAACAAAACCGCCCCTTCCGCGTTCATGTTTCCTCAGCCTCTCTTTCTTTCATTCCTTCTTTTTTTTTTTTAGGTGGTGTCTCTCCCCGCGCGATTTTTTCCCAGATACACCGAAAATGTAAAGCATACAACTTACGAACCTCATTATATCATGCGTGCACTAATTGAAGGCTGTCACTCTGTAAGCAGTTAACAACGAACCGCGCTGATTTATCACACGCAAACAGTTTGCGTTGCGTAATAAACGCGGCCCATTTCCCCATTACTCCGTGGGTAATGATATAGCATCCAGCCAACCGTGTCGACCTGTCCAATTTTCTTCGTGACGAGCAAGCAGCGATTCATTTCAACAAAAAGCCGCTGCCAATGCGAACGAGTCGCGATAAGTCGAAATTTGTGCGTGCTGACTACTCTTCCTTCTCTCGGGACGAATCGACTCCGTTCCCTTGTTCCCTTTTCTTGTCCATGCGACCCTTCTTCCCTACCTTCCACTTTACGGAGCTTCCCTGCTCTTTCCTAACGGGTAGGGATCGAGGCAACGTTTGGACTCTCGCCTCAGTGTGTCTCCCTTCTTTCGGCCTTCTTTGGGGAGCGAACAAAGGGGAGCCGAATAGAGACTGACAGCGGGAAAAAGCGGTCGCGGTGGTATCGGAGACAAAGCGGAGACACAAAGTGCTGCTGAATCGGAGCCTTTCCCCCTGTCCACGGTTGCCAAATCTTTGTCTGTCTCGTTCCCCTTCCTTTTTTATTGCGCGCTCTTTTCTAGCCGGCGTGGCCGCCTTCCGACGCGGCCGACTCTCAATAAATGTATATAGATAGCTGTTTGCCACGGTCACCGTTCCCTCGTACCCAGAAGCGCACATTCGCCGTCCTTCGCCGACTATCGCCTTCGTACCTTTTGTTTTTCCGCATTTCTGTTTCGCGGCTCGTTTTCATCATTGGCGACAGGAGGAGAGCTGCCATTCCCCCGGAGACCAACGAGGGCGGCGAAAGAGGCTGTCGACTTCTGTTTCGCGAGGAGCTTCGCGGAAGAGGCGCATTTCGCGAACCAAGGAATTGCAAATTGAGGCTCGTAGATGGTGCGCCCTACTGTGAGCACTATACCTTCGCACGTCCATCGGTTCCCGCTGGAGCCGCCGCAGCGTTAATGTCACCGCTGTCAGTGAAGCCGTCCTCTGGGAGGGCATTGGTGGCCCGTTTTACCAAGCGGAAACGCGGGTACCGCGGGTGTACGCCTTCAGAAAGAATGGAACGAGACAAAATGACTTTTTTGGATTGCGCGCTATATAATAAAGGCCATGGGCCTGCGGCTTGTGTTCGTTTATGTCGATGCAAGCTGTGCTTGGTTGACAATTGCACGTCTTCAGGGACGTGTGATCGCCAGATCGTTGAAAACAATGGAATACAAGAAATGTAACTGGAGTAAACGTCTCACAAAAAACATGGGCGTGCTCTGCGATCCCAAAGACGAATGACCAGTGGAAGGAAAGCACTTGAAACTTAAGCAAACGAGGAAGGATTTTTTTAACCGAGCCACAGTCAACTTTTTCTGCGCAATATATAAGCCACAAAGGCGCAAATAAAAACATTAAATAGTCATTTGCCATGGAATCAAGTATTTATGTCGTCTACACCAAGGAACTCATCGCGTTCACTCATTCCTCTCCCTTCTCTATCCCTTTCTCTCCCTCTCTTCTTATACCTCTCTCTCTCTCTCTCTCTCTCTCTCTCTCTCTCTCTCTCTCTCTCTCTCTCTCTCATTTTTCACATTTCATTTCTTCTTGTCTTTCTTTTCCTTCACTGCCACTACCACACAGCACTGTCACTATGCTCTCACCATCACGTAGCAGTGCAGTGGGGTTAGGTTAAGGCTTTGTGTAGTAGGTCTGCGCAACCCGCGACTTTTCTTTCCTTCTTTCTTTCTTCCTTCCCATAACAGCCATCATGTAACAGTATGGGTAGCGAGTTAAGGCCAGGAGCAGCTCCGCTGTTCCCTTCTGTTTGACAGCTCCACTGTTAGCTGCGGACGACGACATGCAGAAACCTAGCGAGGTTGTAACAGCTACGCTGCAATAATAACTTCTGGGTTTTTACGTCCCAACACCAAGACATGCTTGCGAGAGACGCCGTGAGCACTGGCACGTGAGCCCTTATCAAAACAACAATAATAACATTGATACCGAGGCAAGATCCCTTCAAAAGACAGATAAACAGGGTGCATAGGCACCCTGTTTATCTTTCAGAATCAACACGACACAACGGGATTCTTTCAACGCGCACTGACATCGCACAGTACACGGGCCCCTGGCATTTCGCCTGCATAGAAGTGCAGCCGCCGCGACTTCGGATCAGCAGCCCCGTGTCGTAGCCACTCGGCTGCTGACCACCGTGGCGACTGGACCTAGGGTTTTGACAAGTGCGACAAGTGTGCTTGTCGAAACGCTCGCTCTATAGCGACATTCCCTGTCCTTCATCGATTAAAGCCTCCATCTTCCTCTGAGCTTCTAGCTTAGCTTTAAGGGACACGTGGTACACCGTAGTGCGATGTAACTGGCACGGCGTTATTGTTTTTGCAGCCTTATATCGATCGCGGTGGTTCCGACGTAGTGCTGGACATTCTCCTTGACAGCTGTGTTCGGACTTACTCGAGTTTATTCAGTAGTTTCGAACATTTTAGGCGCACCAGAGTACCTCCTACAGCCAACCTCGTTCTTCGTCTCTCACCGTTGTCAGTTGAATCAGATGAATATGGCGCATTTCTGTAGCCTAACAAGCGAGCGAAAGCACCGCGTGGCAGTTCCCCCTTCCGAAGTATCTGACGTCTTCTTTTGTGGCATAAATGCCGGAAATGCTCTTGCCTGGGCACCATCCTCTTTTGCCGTTGTCACAGGGGACGAATTGAGGCGTCGGTTCTTCTCTGTCGCAGCGGGAGCTCAGTGCTAGCGCCACACTCGTGAAAAGTGTCATGCTGTGCGTGTTAGTATGTCATCATCGCAAGAAGCAGCGCAAAGAAAACGGGGACGAAGAGAGGAACACGTGGACGCAGAGTGCTATGTGTTCCTCTCCGTGTCTCTTATTTCATTTGTTTGTTTCTTTGCGCCGCCTCTTACAATGACTGTAATCTTGTAATCGGAATCTTGACATAAACACAGCAGAAGTCTTATACAGCGAAATGGCATTCCTTGCTGTAGAACAAGGCCAACCAGGAAGGGACTCGCCGTTGGCAGGGTAGCCGTCAGCCTCAACGGTGGGGTTGATATATAGGATATCGGCCTTGGTACTTCAGCTTTTGACAGCGTGATAGATTGCGATGCAAAGTGCCTTAACTGCGGTGTCACCGCAGGCTGGAAAAAGTGTCGTCAGTGTCCACTCCAAAAAGTGCTCTTAGGAAAGAAAACGTGGAGCTTTTCTGGCGCAGCAAGCTTATCAAAACCGCAACTTGCCTCTTTAGCACCAGGTCGGCTATCATGTCATCACTTGTCCAGCCTGCGCGTGTGTGTAAGACATGGACAAAGGACGTAGGGAAGAGTCGAATAATCCGGAGCAATATGCCCGAGAAAAATTATATCGCATAAAGTGTACGATGAATCGAGACACACCCTCCGGACCCCCCCCCCCCCCCCCTTTTTTTTTTTTGTTCATTCCGCCTGATTCGTCTCTCGAAGAAATGTACGATAGGGCGACGACTCGCTTTCTCTCTCCTCTTTATCTCGTCGGGCTCGGACCCATTTTCCGGAGTCTCGGGGTGCGTTCTTGGAAGCTCGGTTGCCCCCACCCTACCTTCCACCAATCACTCGCCAGGGGTAATCGAATATCGACCGGCACAATTTTCCGCGCAGCCCGGCGATGGGCGTCAATCGTCCGAAGCTGGGCGAAGAAAAAGAATTGTGTAGGTGTTTATATAAAGAAATAAACTTGAAAAGAGGTGCCAGTGCAGTAAGCGAGAAAGTACAGCTGCGACGCGATCGACGCAACTCGGCAAAGAAACAAGAAGCGCACCGTTTGCCAAATGCTCCCTATCCTCTTGCACTTTCTCCCAGTCACCGTGCATTTTCGCCGCACGCGACCTATCTCCGTCAGCCGAATTTAGCGGCGCTACGGGCCAATGTAGCCAACGCGACACCGAAGTTATACGCCCGCTGGGCGAATGTCCCGCGGCTGCGCAGCGCAAGAGGGGCGGGGTTGTGTGAGCCCAGTGGCCCAGCCTTGGGCGAAAGTGGGAGCCCCGGTCGACAGTGAGTAATGGATACGAAAATGCTTTTACTGCCCGACGGGTGCAACGCACCGACTTCCAGGGTACGCGTCGACTCCCTCTTGTTCGTTGCCCGCAGCGCCACTGCACTCGATGGCAGCAGCTCTCGAGGCTGGGCTGGCTACGCCACCGAGCTGACGTAGCAAGCGTCATCGTAGAGGCACGCTGTTGCCCTTTTTTTTTTATATATCATCATCTTACATACCGGGACTAGTGCAACTTTTTCGAGCATAATTGTTGTTTTGTTTCCGAACGAATGCGATAGGTCTGGTAGCCGTGTACTTTTCACCCCCGCTGAAAGCTTTTGCGTAACAAAGCCGATCCAACGATAGTCAGTATTTCTTAAGCTGTGCGGGCGCATTTGCTTCGTAACCTGGTATCTCAAACGAGACACATATACAAAACTCTGCTGAAGGCGTTCTGTTTTTATTTAGTGAGAATGAGAGATTTTTGCTGCTTAAGTGCGTGTAAAAGCGTTCGGGCCTATAGCTAGCGGCCGCTATCATTTCAAGATGATCAGGTAATCGGAAGTGACTGAATGCAAAAAGCACACCTGATATGGAGCAGACGAACACGTGGCGGACATTCGGGGTAAAATTTAGTGTTTTCCAAAGTTACCCATTGAAGATCCCACGTGCCTACCCCCCCCCCCCCCCTTTTTTTTTTTCTTTCTGTTCATGATAGTTTCGAGCAGGGCAAGTTTGGAGAGTTCGGTTACTTCGGGTGCTGAAACGCTCTGTAGTTTCAGCTAGGGTCCACACACTACGGACAACTCTAAATGTGTCAGTGGCCACTCGCATGTACATTGAATAAGCATAGATAGACTGAGAATTGAGGTGTAAGCATAAATAAGAGAAGCCCAAAACTACGAACAGAAGTGAATTCGATGCCTTGTATCTTTAGCAGCACGCTCAGATATTTAAAAAAAAAGAAAGACAAAAGACTAACGAAAGAAGAATAAGATTGTTTTATTTAAAAAAAGAAAAGTGCGTTTCTGAGTGCGCTTTTCGTTTTCTTCTCTTAATGTTTTTATTGAACGTGTACTGACAAGGACTAGAAGCATCCCTGCAAGGAAGATGTGAAGTATGTTGGATGTTTTAATGGTAGCGCGGATCTCTCTTTCATTTGCGTTTTTTTTTTTTGCTTTTACTCTGAAAAGTAAGTTTATACCATCACTGTAGAAATTTTGCATGTTGGTACGAGTATTACATGTTCAAGTTTTCACTGTAGCACAAACAGCACATGGAAGTATGTGTGTCTTTTTTTCGTCCACATCGCTGTGCCATTTGCGCTACGAGGAAAAATAAGGTGATACCGTCGTTCGTGGGAACATAAAAAAAAAAAAACATGAAATCCGAATATTTATTCCTGCGCCACCATTGCGCGGTATTGAAGCGAACGATCAATCAGTAACAGCGCAAAAACAGGCCAGCAAGCGACAGAGGCTTCGCGGAAGGGATCAACTCCATTTCACAGTGATAGATGTATAACCAATGTGTTCTTGTTCATGCCATCAACTGGAAATAATGGTGAAATCACAGCTACAAGGCGTCACAATTCAAGGAATAAAAAATAGAAACGGAGGAATGCGGTAACACGTGCGTGTCATACGGAAACATGTCTTACGTAAACCCAATTTCTGAAGAACTGGTTATATAAATGTATAGAAATCCGGTAAGTTGAAATTGAGCTCCGCTACCTCCTTTCTCTAGACTTGCAGGCTGACGTCATGCTAAGCTCTCGCTTACAAATTCAGGTGAGGTATGTTTTCCACTTTCAGCGCAGAAACTGATTTATCTCACTATGTTATATACATACATTGTCATATTGAAATACTACGACAAAAATATCCTGCCGATCTCACGCATTGTGGGAATCGGCGTCATGCGAACCAGGCAGCGATGAAATTGCCTACTACGATTTGTTACACATTAAGCCAAGTCTAAAGCGCAAAATTAAGGTCCTTGTGAAAAAAAAAGCATGGCTGGGTGAATGCTAACCAGGAACGTCGACAGCGCCATGGCGACCGAATGGTAGCTCATGCTACGGCAGATGTTGGCATACATAGTGCACTGCACAGACCGCCCCTTTTTTTTTTGTTGTTGTTGTTGTTGCTGTTGTACAGACAAAATGAACGCATATCATAAGCGTCCTTTGCTGACGTATTCCTGCGCTGTGAAACACAGTATGCCGAATGATAGAAATCGTGTGGGAGTGATGACGAAAGAATGTCCACGGATAGCAAAACATACTTGTTGTTTCTTACATTGCTATGTTAGCGCTTAAGACACATTGCGAGCGCAATTCACATCACACAAGTACAATCATCACAACTGCCCGTGTAACATCTTAACTTGCTTTATACCCCTGTCACACGGTACGTGTAATGGCATTCGCAGCGAATGTCATTATGTGTAAATATCATTTTTGTTGCTGCTACACGGGCATAGTGAATGACATTCACACCTAATGGCATTCGCCCACTGAATGCGTTCGCCGAACTCATTCAGTCGCTACATGCGTATTCTCGACGACAGAGGCTTCGCAATAAGATGCAAAATTGGTAAGGAAAGCAAAATGTACACAACGTTACGGTTCTTGTTAGTTTCTCTTGTGGCCCTTTGATAACTTTCTGACGTACAGTAAGACATTTGATGCAATTTGTGCAACTATATTCTTGTTCCCAGGCTCCTAGTTTACTCCGACGCTTCCTAGCTGTCGGCCATGTTTACAAACGTGCGTTTGTTGCTTGAGCTGCTTCAGCCGGTTTCGGCGCTTTGTAGTGAATACCTGGAGGGCAATTAATGTTCGTTTGCATTGATCGTCGTCCATCACGGTCACAGGAACGCAGGCACGCTCCACGATATCGCTGGCTACGGAAGAAATCGAAGCGGCTTTGGACTAGTCTTGCTTTGGATACTTATGCGGATTTCTACCCTGTTAATGCTGCCGTATCGTATTGCGATATATTTTCACATAGGCTGCCGATGTTTACCACTGTGTTTCTAACAATAAAGAGAAAAATATGCAAATAAAAGGCACAATTTGTAACATTTTGTTATCCTAGTATCCGGCGGGTAAACATCGACATCACTGGCGAATGTCATTTTGTATGACCGTGTAGACGAGGAACGCGAAAACAGAATGACATTAGTTATAAATGTCGTTTGCTGCGAATGACGTTTACATGCGCCGTGTGACAGGGGTATTACATACTGTGTGGAAGCAGTCGCCTTAGCCTATAGTGGTAACGTGCTTGCTTGGCAACTCAGGTAACCAGATTCGTTGGCATTGGAGACAATACAAACTTTCAATGGTAGGAACTCATGTACATACTTCACGTCTTCAACATCTATTTCAATAATTATGACACTGCTCAACCCTGTGTTCACGGACGCTACATTTTCAGCTGCAGTAACCGCTCCAGCGCGGTCGTTTAAAGCGAATGGGTCAGATACAAAGCGTTTACAGATAAACCACTCTGCACTTTTGTTCACAGGCGGTTGAAGTTCTTACATGCATTTAGCATATCCATTCTTCAGTGTGTATAGTTGCTGCGCCTTGAATGCGTATAAGCATCTCGGAGTCCACCAAACATGCTGGAAATTATTTGCGCGAGTGAAGATAACTATCACTCACACTAAATGTAAACAACTCCTAAAACATTTATTTCGAGAAAAGCAATCGCCGTATTCGGACCACCACTGTTGTCGGGAAACGGAGTCAGTAACGACGTTCAAAGCATGTAGAGCTCTCCTCAGTGCGAGGGAACAGTAATTGTTCGAATAGTATCCACATCGTTTACTGCGGCAACGGGGCCTGTGGAGCGATGACACTCAAGCATTTGCCTTCCGTGTCAGCACTAGCTTTGTGTTCTTCCGATTATGTAAGTTCCAAGACATGAGCCAAATAAACATCAAATAAAGCGTAATGCAGATATTAAAAGATGAACAGAGTGGTGACCTTCTAATTTTCATTACTATATGCAATCATAATTTATCTGGTGGGCACGCCAAGTAGACTCCATGCAAGTATAATAGTGCTTGCAGTAACGTGCTTAATGGAATGGCGACTCAAAGAAAAGAAATTTAGCTAGACATAAAGAGGTAACATATTTTATATGCTTTCGAGAGGGAAAGGCACGGTGGTTAACGAGTGAAGGACGAGCTGCCCCGCCGCTTTGATTTAGTGGCTATGTATGCTCGGCTGCTGGTCCGAGGGTCGCGGCTGCATTTCGATGGAGGCGAAAATACCAGAGGCCCGTGTACTGTGCGTTGTCATTACACGTTAAACAACCCCAGGTGGTCAAAATTTCCGGAGCCCTTCACTACGACGTCTCTCGTAGCTCGTTTTGGGACTTAAAACCTCAGAGATCATCTGTATGCTGCAGTAAACAAGGGGAAGAGAATGGGGGATGAAAGTCAGATGAAGAGAAAGGAAGCACACAGCAAAACGTCAGTCACTGCAACATTTGTGTATGCCATACGCCCTTCCCTCCCCCCCCCCCCCCCTCCTTTTCCGGCCCCCTTCCTACGGAGCAATCGTCAAGGAGCGTTTAACCTAGATTATCAGGTGGCCTCATATAGGGAGGTCACTAAAATGATGCACAAGTTACTGCAATAATTGTTAAATTTAATACTTTGGAATCTATATTGAGCTTCAAGCAGTAAAAGGTTACTTACCGCCTAACCCTTATATTTCCAGCTCGCATATGCTGTCCAGACAATGTGTTACAACGTACCTTATGAAGTATGAGTTAACAAAAATCTCTAAATGTGTGTCTATCCTTATAGTTGGCTGACAGTAGGGAACTTTAATTGAGAACACACTACATCGTTGTACATGTGTGACATTATTTGCCGCTCCGTTAGCTGCGATAAGCACCTCGTGGCACGTCGCCTTTCAAGCTCTAAATACAGAATGGAACGAGCGAATGTGCACATAAAAGCCACGAAAGTGAGCACAGTGCTGCGCCTAGGGCTTTCTAGAAACGGCCCTTGCCGCCACAGGGACAGCCCCGCAGCCCGGGCGCCCACTTCCTAATCTGGTTACCGAGGAGACGGGCCCCCATTGTGCGGTGTTCTCCCGAGAGGCCCAGCGGGATAGCTAGAGTGCGCGCCAGGGGTTCGCCTCCGATTTTGTTTCTCGGAAGAACGTCATATGCCGCCGCTATCGGCTGCTGCTTCTCGAGGTCGCCGACGTATTGTCCCCACGCATCTCTCCTTCCAGAGCCTTCTGGCGGTGTTGTGTCAAATTGTGTCGCGCAAGCATTTCCCGAATGTTCGTCATTCCGTTCTATTGCTGTTGATTATTCTGCGCACAATTTACTGCCGTAGCTCTCCGTTGTCTTTTCAGCGAAATTCGATTTTTTTTTTTTTTTACTGGACTCATTTGCCTTGTTTCACACAACAGAGTTGTACGACTCGGATCCCAGAATTTTTCGCGGGCATCGAAAATAAATGTGGGCCCACCCCAGGGCAGTGGCGTTCGGCTCATGTGGCGTAGATTCACAGCATGTACCTTGCACGTAGAACAAAGCTGAAACGGGATAGGGCAGAATGCACAAATCATTTCGTTCGCGGGCTTTCCAATTGGAAGATTATCGCAACTCTTACAATTTCTTTCCGCTTAGAACATTTTTTTTAATCTTTTATGCAGCTTACGCTGTGTCCTTTATCCCCGCTACTCATTTTTCGCACCAGCGTTCATACATATCGTCGCATGTAATGCACCCACACAAAACACGCGCACGGCCACGCTCATAGTGCAAAGCAAAAGACAGCGCGTCGAACCGTGCTGAGAGCGGAGGGCGCGTCAGCATCAAGTATTATGCAGGAAAGAAGCTGTTCGAGCGACAGTGGAAGCGGCCGCGCTATAGGGTCCCTCGGCGGCAGAGGGCGCTGAAATTTGCACCTTGGCGGGAGCCGCTGGCCCAGCTGTCGTGAAAACGTGACGCTGCCGAAAGGAAGCGGCGAAGGGAAGAGCGTGGTGCATTGGTGAAGGCCGACCCAAATCTCTGAGTACCCGCTTGGCATGGAGAACCTCTCTCTATTAGATCGACGCCACCACGGGCTGCTTGCTGCTGCGAGATTCTGCGCTCTCCATTTTCCCTTTTCTCTCTCTTTGCGCTCTTCAGTGCGACACAGCGGAACGCGCATCGGCATCACTCGTCGAGCGCTGCTGTATTGAATTCCCAAGTGGAGGCATGAATTTTCCTCCTTTCTTTTCGTCTTCACTGTGTCTAAGCCCTCGGTAAGACTTCGTAGCAGATGTAAAATTTCATTGTGAACGTAATCTCTAGGAAAGATTTCCATTAAGCATTATGACATGTTCTCTGGAAAACACAATAACGTGCAAAGAACCCAATAAAGTATACACTGTTTCGTTTATTCTAGGTCTCGGAAACGTTCGACAGTTTCCACGATGTACAAAAACGAAACATCTTGTTCGCCTAATAGTTGAATATTGAGTAAATATTGTGTATAACTGATAGTTCCCTAACATTTTTCTTTAAACTGAAACACGCACGAGTTGATCTCAGAAGGCTGTGGTCCACTGGAAGCTGATTGATAATCCTTCATTGGAATAAAGCACTTCACAGCCATCGGAGTAGGACCCTGTGTGTGTCATCGCCGCCGAAGGTTTGATCCTAAGTACACGTTTGAAACACACTATTTTTCAAGGAGACGAATCTGCTGAATCAGCCCTGTACGACATTTTTTCACGATTGTTTCCGTTTGACACAACACATTAAATACATTACGGCGAAAAAAATATAATGGCCTCGAATCCACGCTGTGGGTTGTCAGCAGGCCGGTGGTGTCACCTATTACCGCAGACCAATGTGACATAGCCTTGAATGAATAGCAGTGTGCTACATAGAACAATTTCCAGCAAGCCGATTAACTGCACTGCTTTAAGCATCATCTCTCTCTCTCTCTCTCTCTCTCTATATATATAATATATATATATATATATATATATATATTTACGCCTTCCTCTCAAGTTATAATGATAAGTGTAACGCAGTTTTAGTGTCCAGTGCGAACACAGTAGTATGACTATTAGTCAAGCCGAAGTGCGAGACTTCGTCTTATATTATTGCCGTTTGGAGGACATTTATAGAGCGAAATATCAGTGGACAAATTTAGTTTATTTCTGTACTGTTATAATATCTGCTCTCTCACAGTCTCACCAATTCGGCCGAGAGCAAGTACTCATTAATTCCACTCGAACAGACAGTGGTAGTAATGTACACCAGCATGCCATAGCAGCGTCAAGAGCGCAGACAAATAGCGTGTCTCATTTCCGATGCAGCTCCTAAACATTGCCGCCTGTGGGAAACGGTGTCGTGCTCTGTCGTGCGGCCTCAAGGAAAGATGCCCCGACGTGCGTGGCCTCCGCTGCACAGAATTAGGTGGAACATGGTTGACGTACAGCCAGGCGCAGTAATCAATGGGTGGGCGCCCGCAGCGACTGCTGCGCGCAGGGTGGAGCGAGGACGTTCGCCGTGAGCGGAATTCCGAGGGCGGCCCCGGCGCGCCTTGGCGGACACCATCGGCGACGGTCGTCGCGGATGAGCGGACGTCGCGCCGACAAGGCTGCGAGCGCTGTAAACGAGCTCATCGGTCACGGGTGGCGCGTCGCCGGTGCGCTCTCGCGCTTTTCCTCGTTCCACGTAGACGACACCCGCTCAGCCGAACGGGATACGGACTCCGAGATAGACAAGTTCGAGAAGCAAGCGTCAGAGAAGCTTACGGCGCCATTGCTTCGATATCTCGCTGTTACTTCGACCAACTTCGTTACTGCGACCGAATTTGCCGCGTTAATGTAGCAGCCCGGCCCGGGCAGCCACAGCAGAAGCTCCGCAGATTTCATTTATTCATTTCTGAAGGAGGCAGGGAAACAACGGCGTCGATTAGGAATAAGAAACACTATTAAACCGGTATATTAATGTCCTTGGGAATATCGAGCTAACCTTCCTGTACACAGCTGAATCACAACGTGAAGTGCGTGGTCGTAGCCACGATTGTGACAATGAACAACTTAGAAAACACAGTTCTCTAAAGAGGACTATGAATCGATTTTAGTGGTTTCGTACGATCGCATTGGTCGGTAGCTCAAGTACCTCTGATCATTAGCAGACCAATATCAGCGCTCTGCGTTGAGTGTGCCATCTACTACATGGATTTAAATGTGCGTATCGCTAATGATCAATGCGGCTCAATCTAAAGAGTTTTCAACCCCCTCGAGTGTTATCAGTGGCTCTCCAACTGATGTCGTGGGATGATGGTGATGGTGACCATGGTTTGGTTAGGGAAATGACGCTAATTTCTTCAGCCCATGTAGGGTGCATGGCCAAGCGTGCGTGGGGGTTAGGCAAAGGGACTGAAAGAGATCGAAAGGAGAGAAAAGCCGTATTGGAGGGCTCCGCAAATTTCGACCACCATGGAGCCTAACGCCATGAGCACTGCAAGGCCGGCCGCATAGAGAGCCTCGATATCCTCCTCGCCCGCCTCGCCGTCTACAGCCGCCGGTGTGTTCGCGGCACCGGGCGGATAGTATTCTAGCCACCCTGGCACTGTTGAGGCTTTTTGCGCAGTCGCTTCTAACGTGCTCCGCGTGAAGCTAAACGAGTTGAGAAGCAACAGCACTGGCAAGGAGGAAATCAACAGAAACAAGCCTGTAGCTACCTTTATGAAAGGTGCTTTGCTTAATGTACGGTGGAAATGATTCGATAGTTACGCGGCCTAATTAGTGACTATGTGTCAGAAAAACCGTTTCATGGGCCCTTTGAAGCTGACAACAAAAGTATAACACCCTCAATAATCAAATTGTCGATGGAATATATCTTACATGTACGAGACGACCATTGCTGTGCAGCACTCAATGACACCTAATAAAGCATTTTAAGGTGACAAGTAACTGCAACGACGCTTCGTAACCACACACACCAACAATCACGCAGAGGCTTAAAGCCACCGATCAAGTGACTCGCTAATTCATTCCCTATTTTTATAACCGATGCTGACCAAACCTTCGTTCTTCCAAATGCCATCGGGTAGAATTTAATGACAACAGACGTAAACTCGAACACCTGCGTGGTAGAACGAGCACTGCAACTTTTGAGTTCGTGTGTCTCTTGCGGACACCTTGAACTAGTGCTGTCTCCTCTTCTCCCGTTATTATTCCTTTTTCTCTTCAACAAGAATGCTGAACCAAATGTTGGGACTGTTTATCATCTATACCTTTCCCTGGATTCTCTTGTTTGTGTCCTCCCAGATCATTCGACGCCCGAGATGTATTATGACTTGAACACGGTGGTCCCACTGCACGAGTGCCTACAGTACTTGTTAAGCGCAAAACGACAGCACAAGACTGACAACAGGACAAAGCGCTACTCTCCGCTGATATCATTTTTTTTTTTTTTTTGCGTCGCTCCTGTCTTTGTACAGGAGAGACACCAGCAGATAATGTGCAGTGCACACCACGCGCATCATCCGCCACAATGTTAATCAGTGCACTCATGCTGAATAATTCGAAAAAAAAGAAAAGAAAATTCACTGCCACGCAAGGGTAAAGAAGGAACACTAATGCATTATGATCCCACTTAGTGTACCAAAAAACAAAATACATAAGTTTCCGATAATTCCCAGTCGGTGGTGTCACGGTTCTTTTTCAAAATTGTAGCCTGTCAAAACAAAGTTTGACAATTGGACGTTTTGCAATGTTGGGCTAAATGATAGCCTGTATCCGTCGGTAGGGATCACTCATGTTCTTTTAAGGCGCCCACTAACACAGCGGCCTGACTGTCCTTCTTAAACTTTGTGACACGAGAGTAGAATCTTAGAGACTACAGCAACGCCGCTCTCTAAAAACTTCAGGCGGTTATTTTCCCATTGCGGTATTTTACTTGCTTTAGAATACGCCTGCGCAACATTGACAGTTTCAGGGGGCACAAAACTGTATTGGTATTTGTAACTAGTGGCCACATTCTTAACATTGTGAGCCACTTCAGATGCTTTAGGCCTCTTCTGTGTAACCGGCGTCTCGGTGCTGGCGTAACACTGTTAATTTTCCAACGCTTGCCTAACAACTTCTGAAGCAAAACCTCAGAGCCTTACGTCACCACCATCCTTGGGTAACCAGCAGCCAACAGCCTCTTGACCTGTCGTCTGTCATGTCGTTTTGAGCTAAAATGTTCTGTCGGATCACACCAATTAGCCTGCCAACGCATTGTTCTGTAGAAAGCGTGAATCGCAACTGATAAAAACGCCAGTTCGTCTAGCGAAGCCTCTTCACACAGCATTGCCGATAGATGGGGCACAGAATTCCAAGCATGAATGCTATTTAAGTAGGCCATCCCTTTGTTCCCATACATACATCATATAAATTGTATCATAAGCTTCATGCAGTACACATATTCTAGTAATTTTCTTTGACATTTTTTGTGTTTGTAGGAAGCCACCATAATGCCAGTGCAGCGTATGCTGAGGAAAGGGAGTTCCTTGGGACGCATTCGGACAGGGTGTCATGAGGTAATGCTTGTCTCGTCTCACTTATTATTGGAGCACGCTCGCATGACGTGTATCACGTTTTTGCCGATTACTCTTTAACAGGTTAATCAATCTACTTCGATAATATCTGAAAACGTTCGCACTTAATAACTTTTTTTTTTCGTTTTTATTTTTCTCATGCCGTATAAATTATTCATTGCTCATTCTACTCGATCTCACATCCTCTCTGCTCTTTTCACTGCGCTTATATAACGTCCTTCGCCAAGCTGTACAGTCGCTCGATCTCCGCTCTTCCATCGACGCGCCCCGAGAATGTGCACTTTGGCCTTTCTTTCATCGAAGGAACGGAAAATTTTGATGCGTCGCACTGTGTAATGCGTCTACGGATTTATTTAATCTCAACACATTGGGTATCGAAGCTGATTGAAGCCCAGTATACGTTCTCCTCGAGGCGGCCTTGAACTTTAGGCAAGCGAGCAGCAACGACGCCGTTGTGAAAGCGGTCGGCTACTACATCTCCGGTTTCTCGCTCCGCTTGCAGCAGGCGGAAGCGAGCCGACTCACCGCCATGCTGCTTTTATGTATATGCGGAACGCCAAGCGGCACGATAGAAAAATAGGAGCGGCGCACAGTACGCCGTGCTCCTGCATCATTGAAAACTCCGCGCTCAATATTTCAGTGCGTTTCCGAGCCCCTCGGCACGACAGCACTTTTCAAGTCCTCGCAGCATGGTATTCTCGCGTGGCTCAGCCGGATAAGAATGGATTGTACGTGAGAACCTCCGGCGACAGCACCACTGTGGGGCGCTGGAACTACGGCTGGGAAAAAATGGTACTACATGAAAGTTCAGCGAAGGGGCTGAGGCCCGTCATCTATAGATTTCGGACGAAGCTGCGTGGTGGATAGGAACAATCCTTGATGATGACACATTATGTGTAGACTGTGAAAACTATACTTTATGATGCCGACTGATCTGAAACACCGCCTCTAAGCAGGCAAATATACGGAGCTCAGGCACCATGTTCGCAAAAACCCGATAAAGAAAAACAGCAGAGAAGGAATAGACTTCGCAGAGTGCCTCACTCGAATGAGTTCAAAGGCTCATCTTTGATGCCTTGCTGCTTCTTGAACGCATAAAAAAAAACTGAGATATATACACATATTGCTTATTCAGAGGCAGGAAGTACTTATTCGGTGCCTGAAGGCAACCGGAAGCTGCTGGCTTCCTAACCCCTTTACGGAATCCACTATTAAATGTAGCTGTGTACACACACGACCCTGCCTCGACATTGGACCTAATGGATGTGAGCCCCGGAGCCTTTGGTTCCGAAATACTATGTAAACGACGCCTTTGCACACTGAAATACGAGTCATCTTACTCCACGCATGCACACAGGCGACTTTTGAAAGATATAAAATGTTTACCTAAAGAGAAGGAAACAAAGAGTGGGTATTTGCTGCGATTCAATCACCGTTGCAACGCGTATAATTTTCCAAAACGCGTGAAATCTATTTGTACATATTCCATCCTTTCATCACCTAATATATCTCTCAAGAGGTTAAAAAATTTCGCTTGTCATTTTCCTACAGCTATATTATAATTATAAGCGGTGGACTCTGGGGCAATATTTTACCTTTATTCAGCACTTGGAAGGTATGTTATAGCCTCTGAACCACTCTCTACGAAAAAATAACAATAAAAACAACTACTGCAACAACAGGGACTCTCGGCACACCGTGCGCCCACAAAGGCAGAATATGCACAGGGTGTGTCAGAATTCTCTCCCTGAATACAAACATGGAGAAGGCTGAGAGTGCGACACACCGACATATTTTATTTTTAATTGCTCGTGGCACATTCAATTCATGTGTGTGCTCTTATACAAACTGAAACTTTGTTACAACGCCCGTTGACGTAACAGAAGAATCGGGCAACACTTGCAAACATGTGTTCAAACCACGAGAAAGCCTAATGTGTCGTCTGGTACCACGTGACACAGTCATTGAAAAAAGCTTACAGTACCATTCCAGACGGCACACTACAGATGTTCAGCAGGTATTAAAATCACCAAAATAGGAATAAGGAGCGTCTGTGATCTCCACAGAATGGGCAGGGACGGACCGATAGTGCGAAGAGAATTCAGGCAGGGAGAGACGCCTTCGTCGGAATAACCGCGAGGATTTTTACGAGCCAGAACCACGATATGATTATCAGGCGCGCCTCAGCGGTGGACTCCGAATGTTTTGACCTCCCGGGATTCATTGACGCGCGCTGATTACGCACAATACACAACAATACACTACTTTGACGCGCGCTGATTACGCACAATACACAAGCCATCCGAAATAGTCGGAGAGTGGAGATTCCACCTTTCAAGACGAGCGACCGTACATCACGGATCATCAGGTCGGTGTATAAGTCTACGTCAGAAAAAGAAAAAAAAAAGAAAACGGTGAATGCCCAGCAGCGTGAGGAAATGAACCCAGCACACCCCACACTGAAGGTGGAAGATTTACCCCTTCAGTACCGTTGACTTGGACGCTCGCAAAACTGTTGAGTCACAAGATCCATTGAGCGGCACACACACACACACACACGCACACGCACACGCACACACGCACACGCACACACACACACACACACACACACACACGGGTGCAAAGCCTGGAAGGCGAAGGAAAAATGGCCACCGTTGTCGAGAATGGAAGAGCGTGCGCGTATGCGATGCCACACTTTCCCTCGTTTTTGCAAAATGCCGCCCTCTGTGACCATCACTGTTTTTATTTACACTAAGCACCGTTTACTATCGCTAATAGTTTGGCGCATCACTAGAAAAAATAATAAAGCTTGCCCAAATAGAATTTTACAAATGGCAGCCAGTTCTCTCATTTCAAAGGGCAAGGGGCAGTGTTCTGTACGTGTGCAAACTGCAGCCCATTGTATAAGTTAAAACCAGGAGTACTTGAAAATTGGTGAGTAAACATTTTAAATAAAAATCGCCTTTACAGTTTCACTGAGCTACAACATTTAAACATATATAGTAACCCGTATCTAACTTCATAATTCTTTTATTCGCGGGTACATTAAATAACGTTGTTCGACGCAAAGAGGAGACACGCGCATTCACACTCACTAATGGATAGACAAAATTCCGCAGCCAGCAGTATGCGTATAACCCACGCTCCCGCAAACCTCTGCTGCCGTTCAATTCGGCCCATTCTAAGACCATGAAGCGAGCCATAGCCTCGCTTGTTTTAGAATCTGCGCTCCAAAAGTCTTGCGCACACACAGCCCCAACCAGCATCGGCCTACAAGTCGAACGGCTGCGGTCTTCGGGTTATCCGGAAACCGTCCTGGTGGCCACTGAGGAGTCGCTTCTCCAGAAAATGAAAGGGAAGGGGAGGAGCACGGCCAGACAGAAAAGCGCCATAAGGCCCGAGGTACTGCCGTACATCCACAATGTCACGCATAACCTTAAGAAAGTGGCGGCTAGGCATAATGTGCCTATCGTCATTTCAGCGCCGAACAAGCTGTCAAAGCTTTGTGCGCGCATAGCTGGAGAGGTGAAGAAGGAAGCGTCTTGTGGGAAAAAGCACACATGGCCCTGCAGGGATTGTGCGGAGGCAGTCGTTTATGAGTTGCCACTGAGCTGCGGGAAGTCCTATATCGGACAAACGAGCCGGTGTGTCAACGACCGGGCACGTGAACATGAGCTGTCGCTCACAAATGGTCGGCGCGCGCATCTTCCGGCGCACTGCGCGGAGTGCGAATGTGTGCCTATGTTCTCTGAACTCAAGGTACTGGGCCGTAGCAGAGATACCGTGGCACGCGAGCTTTTGGAGGCTTTTTACATAAAAAAGAAAGGCACAGAATGTGTTAGCCAAACGTCGGTATGCTTGTGGGGGAGTGAGTTGTTGCTTGAGCGCTGTGTGTCATCGGCCAATATCACTTGATGTGTGCGCAGGCGCGCCTGTGGTGTACTGAGCTATATATTCCCATGTTCTTCTGAATAAAACCAGTTGGTAGTGAGCGCTCGTGTTGTCGTCTCCTTCTGCTGTGTTTCGTCGTTTTTTGCGCTCTAATGTATCCCTCACTCGTATCTTTAGTCTTGATATCTGGTCCATGCAATCAGTGTTTCGATACCTAGTTCAACCATGTCGTTTTGGTAGCCTTGAGCTTCTTACTATTAATCTTTGTTAGTCTGTCTCTTTGTTTGCTTGCTTCTTTGTGTATATAAGCATGTGTATATATGTAAACTGTTTATTCCCTCTATTTTACTGACATGTTTTCGTTCAATATTTAGCGTGAACCTTAAGATCAGGCGCCATGTGTGCCATGAAGTCAAGCCCTGCCTTGTGTTTTTGGTTTCCGGGCCTCTGTCAAGCTGCAGACCGCAGCTTTTAGTCCTGAAAACCATTCTAAATGTATTTGGAAAAATAAAGAATTCGAATTTGAACTTGTCTGACATATGTTGACTTTGGCTCAGATCCAGCCAAAACAATTTTGTCTATAAGTAACCTGGCTGTTAAATACCAAGGTAGACAAGTCATAAATAAGCCTGGCTTGGTAAACTTAGTTCACTCTGCCACCTCACCTTGCATCGATTAGCATTCGAAGATCTCTATATGAGCTACCACAAGTAAGTGGTGTACCTAATTTTTTGTGCCAAGAGCAAGCGAAGAGGGGGACTACTTGCCGGCCTCATCGACTGTCTCTTCAATATCGTAATTACTGTCGCTTGAGCACTCTCGCTCTTCTGATCCATTCGCATTACCAGGCAAAAAAAATAAAAAAAAATATCGAGGTTTGTCTGAAGTGATTTTCTTCCCTACTTTGTACAGGCTGGTCAAAGTTGGAGAACGCGACTTGTATGACTAAAATAATGAAACTAGCGCATCTTTAAATTGGCTGTATGTACCACGGCCGCTGGCCATGCCTGTAAATCACTTTTGCATGAGCTGATGGGCGCTTTCTCTCTTTCTTTCTTTCTTTCTTTAGACGATAAATTACCATGCGTGGTACTTACGTGATTTGGCCTGTTTCTTTGCTTATGCCTGAGAATTCGAGATTGCATTCGTGTTCATTGCTGTCGAAGATAGGCGAGCCCTATTTGATAGGCCTCACATGAGCGCGTGTATATTTTTCAGTGTTTCGCCGAAGGCTACATCATTTTCGAAGCAGATCTCGTCGGTCCATCCCCTCAGACGACGTAAATTGACTCGTTGAAGCGTTCTGAGCAGTAACGCGTTCTTCAGCCCTTAGAGCGGAAGACTCCCACATTTAGCTCGATCCATCCCACCTGGAACATTTCCACGCGAAGCTTAGGTCTCTGCTTGAATCGCCAGCGCGTCCTGATGCGGGGGGAAGTGCCGTATACACACGCGCTGCTCGTCGAGCGCCAGAGTTGAGGAAGAGCGACCACTTCCTTAACACTCCCACTCGGCAGGGCAGAGACCATCGGCGATCCATTTCCAGTGCTCCCCTTTTAGTCCTCTCCCTCGCGGTGCACACCAGAAAGGGAGAGCGCGTCGGCCGCGTCTGGTCAATATTGGCCGTGCGTCGGCAAACACAATCCAGCCTCGCGCGGGTTCCCCCCTCCAGAGCAGCGAGCCTTTTGCCCGAAGGTGCGCCAGTCAGAGCCCGAGGAAAGCCCTTCGACGCGCCTCGGCGCATCGAGCCCAGCTTGCTCACGGACGCTGTTCGCTCCTGCTTAGAAAACGCACACACGGGACGCCAGCAAAGGCCCCAGAGAGGAAGTGCAAATAAGCGGAGAGAGAAAATCGCTTGTCGGCACAATGTCCTATAGCAATGACGTCGTTCTAGGGATCCGGCTCCCGACATTATGTGGGAGAACGTGCGCGCGCTCTCTTCTCATTGCAGCTGGGGCCTCGAGTGCCGGCCGGCGAACGTTTGAAAGCGCTCTTCGTTGCTCCTGTCTGAAGCTCTGCGAGCGCAACGAAGAGAGCGCGACGTATTTCATTGCATTTTATCGGTACGAACATACGGGGCAAAAACTTTAGCCATATCATGGAAACTCGAGGAGTTAAATGCAATGAATATGTAGCGGAACGCGATGAGCGTAACGCTAGCAGAAGAGATAAGAAAACAAGACGGTGTAGCCGTTTTCTGTAACGAGAAACACACTGGAGTCGGACAGCCCGCGTAACAACCAGCACAATATACGCCAACGGATGGAAAACGCAGCCTAGGACTGGAGAAAACTAAGTGCGACGATAAAAGACAATGCAGTCAGATCGCGCGAGACAGGAAAGTGGAAACACACGATAAGGCTGGTGATGATGAAGGTGGTGACGTAGTACTTTATCGAACTTTCGCCGAGCATTCCAGCTCATACTAAAGGCTCATACAATGTAAGAGCCCTTGCTTCCAAGGAGACTTTGCCTTGGTACCCCTGCTGAGTTAGGAAGAAAAGTGAGTAAAATGCGGCGACTTGTCAGCAGGTTCGGAATAACGGATGGTAAGAAATATTTCCTTCACACGAGTCCCCACTCGTAGAAATGGCATTTCTGCTAATGATCTCACCTGGCCGGGGAGAATTTCACATATTTTCGGCACTCATTTGATATTACGGCGTGAGCTATAACAGACTATTGCACATTCAAGCGAAATAGAGGAAACAGCTAGAGATAAGAGCGTACACATTTAAGGAAACCATTCAGGTTGGAACATCTCGTGCGGTTGCAGGGCTGCTCCCCGCCCCTCACTTCCTTATTCAGTCGCAATAAATCTACAGGAACATCCTGAATAGCGAACCAGACGTGCGCAAGAAACACTGAGCGAAGCTTTCTCTTTTGGTCCATTAAAAAGACATCAGCGTTATCAACTGTAGCAGCATCTGTCGCATACTCAGCGAGCAATACGTACTTAAGGTGATGTCTCGCATACACTGGGAGCTCAAACCTTGACGGTCTTGCCCGTATTTATAAACTTAGTAAATATTTCATTTCAGTTTCGTTGAGTGATAAATGTGGGAGAGTCCTCAATGCTCTTCTCCCATTGTCAGCAGGAACTGAAAGAATAGGCGCTTACGTAACGATGTCATATTATGGGCGTGTCTTCAGATTCGGGAATCTACTAAATTATTTATTTTGCAATGTCCTTTCCATGCTTCCTCGATATTTTCCACGTACTAACTGCTTTTTTCCAACCATATAAATACTAATGTGCTTATCCAGTGAACATTAATTTGAAGAATACGCCAGAATTCCAGAAAATAAGGAAGAACCTTCGAAGAAGGAAGTACCTTCGTTGTGCAGCGATAACATTTTCCGCAACTCTATGCGATATTTTTCTAGTAGTAGCGCTAACGACCGTCCAACGAACGTTCCACGCACGTGCGATTATTGTGCTACGAGTTGGTAAACCTCAACACGGTGAATCAATTGTGGTTGCTCAGTGGAGAAACTAAGAACGAGTTCACCGTAATGAAAGACTGCAACTCTCCTTTTTTTGTTTTTTTTTTTTGCTCGGCCAGCGAAACAAAACATGAAAACATCACAAGAAGAGGAACGAGCAATTGTCTGCGCCACAGCAAAGCACTGTCACGATCTCAGGTGGAAGGGACAGCCGAAGCAATTTTGTGAACCGACGCACAATGGCGCAAAATTACTCATGTTGCCCGCTAATAACCGCGGATGTCGTATTACCCACAGCGTCTATAGTTGGCCCCGGTCAAGTCTATAATGCAAGTGAGCCACGCACACTTGGAGGTTTACTGGTAGCCAATGTGCATATTATAGTGTGCAGTTGGGTTACCAGGCGATCAACGAACCGACTATGGCGAGCGAAGCAGAATGAGGAAAATGTACCGTACAAAGAAGCACAATGTCCAATTCCTCAGACGTGTCTCCTCCGCGTACGGCCTTGTGCACCCCTGTATTTTCCATTTTTCAAGAAGACTTCGAATATCGCGCATAATTTTCTTAGTATATGGGCTATTTGAAAGAGCAAGCTCAAGCCTCGAATGATGCGCTAGATTTGTTTCTAGATCTGTGTCCTTAACTTGAAACAAGAAACTCAACTTATATCGAGGTGTTTCAGAGATCTGTTGTATACTTGGGCATAGAAGCCAGACACAGCGCAGTGTAAAGCACGGCGCATAGCCCCCCATTTCCTTTCTTCATCGTGAAACCGCGCATAATATTCTCCCAACACCTCTCGCTAATGCCTTACTTGCGTAATGCAAAAGTTAGTCATCCTACAAATGTGAACAACACCTTGAAGTCGCATCGTTACTCCCGTTTGAAATGTTCCTGACTTCCGTGTTAAATGTTGACGAGCCGGATACACTAAAGAACCATCCGCTGGACACGGCGCTATAAAAGAACATAACATGATATACGCTGGTAACATAAACGCCGAGGAGCAGTGGATAGCACTTTGGGAAATCACCGCCGTTTCTCAGGCAGAGAGACATGACTGATTCTCGAGGAGTAATGCTATCGTGATGCTCGGCTCGCTTACTTGAAGACCCGTGTGCCCCTAGCGCGCGCAGGGGCAGTATTGCAGGAAAGGACATTTTGGTCTCGTACACTCGCTGGGTGCAGGAATGCCACACGTCGTACACAAACACCGAAGACTGGATTGCACCTGTGGTTGATGTTAGCACTTCGAGAAAGCGGAAGGCATCGCTTAAAAAAAAAAGAAAGAGCCAATGAGACCCCGTTTGTACGCTGAAATATAAATGAGAATTGCTCCGTGCGTTGCTCAGTTTTCGAAGCAGCTAATCACGAACAGAGAAGGAGGGAAGAAAGAGCGCCTCGGAGTCCCCATATTTGTCTCACCACTTACCCCAGGAAGAGTCTTCTGCTCGTGGAGGGCGTGCTGCGCTTTGATGGCGCTGTCCCGGGCGCAGTACGTGAGGAAGGCGCAACCTGCGTGATCAGAGAAGTCAGGAGAAGGCCTTAAATAGATTGTCCAGATATTAATAACGTACACCACATGAAGTAAGTAAACCTTCATGTTACGTGGAATTGTGTATGTAGCAATACACGTAGTACTTCTTTATATATGAAGCGCTGAGACCAAGCTGATGTAAGTCCACCGTGCACAAAACTGAACTACAGAAAGTAGTGTAAACTAATTTCACTCGTGTAGCGGCTGCGAAATAAACAGCGCTGTGGCACTGCCTTCATGACACTGCGACTGCACATTATCCTTGCAGTACTGTTTTAAAGCTGGTCTAGTAGAGCAGATAGGACATAATTGGTGAAGGTATTGTGTACTGCATACGCTACAGTAACGAACGCCTATATGATCGGCCCAGGGAACGATAAACGCTAAGGTTGCAACAAACCGTTATGCGTGCGTTCCAATTACAACCAAGTCAGCTTTCTTTCTCTCACTCTCTCTGTACGATGATCGATGACCAAGAGCCTTAACACAACTTCGTCCGCCGCGGCGGTGTAGTGGTTACGGTACTCGGCTACCACCCAAAAAACGCGGGTTCGATCCCGGCCGCGGCGGTCGCATTTTCGATGGAGGCGAAAATGCCAGAGGCCCGTGTACTGTGCGTTGTCAGTGCACTTTCAAAGAACCCCAGGTGGTCTTAATTTTCGGAGCCCTCCACTACGGCCATTCTCGCCTCCCTAGCTCTTTCGCTCCCTTTCCCGTACCCTCCACGGACACTTAGCCGTGCACCCTAAATGGGTTGCAGAAATTAGCGTCCTTTCCTAACCGAACCACAATCATCGCCATCTTAACACAACTTCAAGACGTTATATCAGGATTGTTGGATCGGCTTAGACTTGTATAACGTTGGCACTAAAATATATATATTTTTAAAATTTTTCCTTGCGCTTAGCACAGAAACGTCAAAAAAAAAAAAGCAGCCATATTTAGCATGTTTGAACGAAGTTATTGATATTCCCTCCTTTTCGCTGAACAGTTCACGTACTGGTTTTGTCGTCAAACAATGATTAACATTAAAACGCATATGCGCAATATTTAAAGCTTCAGCATGTCGGACTAGTCACGGTGTGGGCAATAACAGTCTTTGTTCCCGAATATTGGCTAAAGTTTAAAAAAAAAAAGAAGCAATAAACTGAAGTAAGCGTGAATATTTTCTGCCCGATCCTATTAGATAACTTCACCGCCGTCACGTCTCGCTGATGTGCCAACAATGGTAGTCCCGCTGTAAGTCCCATTGTATGATATGCTTTGCTCACTGTATCCACCCCTTGTCCTATTTCTATATTCTGCTTGTAGCGCACAGCAAGGGCCCATGTACTTTGTCGTGGACTATAAGGCGAACATGGAATGCCAACACATATGCTCTTCCTATTGTCCATAACCTTAACCACACTGCAGGGTGGCACGTCGGACCCTAGTTTTGCTCTCTTCCATACCTTTCTCTTCCTTGCATTATTTCGCTCTCTCTCTCTCTCTCTCTTCGCTTCCCCTCTCAACTCTTTGTAAATAATCTGCTTGATGCGAATTTCCCAATGAAGGATATTGAAAAAGTTCTTAAAAAACATAAACGGCCGTACTGCATTTATGAGTCTCTACTTGAAAGAATAAGCAAAGCATGCGCCTTGTGCACAGTGGAATTCATGATATAGGACCGCGGACAACAGTAGGGTCAGTCACGTGAGGCCCTTGCCATTCAACCGCTTAAAAAAGCAATCGCAGAATACTGGACAGACAAAGGAAAGCGAGAGTTAACCAACTTTTGCCTAGTTTGTAGCTCAACACTTCGAAAGTGAGAAGTGGCCAGAAAAAAAAAAAGAAAGAAGGAAGGAAGGAGTAAACGAGTAACGGGAGCAAACACGTAGCAACTTTCAACGTGCCATAACGGTTGCTTGCACACTCTTCAAGAGGTGCAGCAGGGCTCTTATTGTGCGCAGCGCAAATAACGGTTGATGCCGCTGTCGAAAAAAAGGTCTTCCTGTTTCTGTATGCAACAAGATCTGGCAAACGCAAAGGACTAAAGGCAGAATATAATAAAATAGCATGCGCATGCACACGCACGAACGCATACACAAAACTCAGTTGGGCGCAACGCTCCACCACTAAAAGAAAAAAAAAAATCACTGAAAGATAATCGCGTTTCCTCGTTTTTCTCTATCACAGTTTTGCCTTCTTTTACGAGAAACAGGCCCAATCAAAGAGTCCTGATTGCAGGCTGCGCACGGCCCCAAGTTGTCTTCTCCGCCTGGGGTCCCATAACGGCAGAAAGACAAAGCGTGGCATCTTATCGTAGAGAACGGAAAACACGCAGGAAAAGAGAAGGAAGCAGGGCAAACCGAATGGTTGCCATTAATCGTTACACTTGGCGTTCGCCCGAGTCAAAAATCAATGAAGGAACTCTAATCACTGAATCCCTGTCCCTGAGCTTGCAGCGGGAGACGCTAATTGGGAGGGGCAAGTATCGACTCGGGAGGCGAGTTGTTGCCCGGCTGAGCGTCCGGAGCCGAGAACGAGTTAATCAGGAGAAGGGAAAGGGGGACACAAAACAAGCAGCCTCCTTTCTTGCCGCCCCTGCAAATCGCTCGAGGGCCGAACAGGGGCGCTCGCGAAGTCAGGCCACCGAAAACATCGATACAAGACAGCTAGCGGCTCAGCCATCTTCACGCTCACCACCTCCCCAGGGCCAAGACCCTCGGACAAACAGAATGACATCTGATAGAGGAAAAGACGTTCGCTCCTGCTCGATGAAGCTTCGTATTTTCCTCAGGAAGGACAGAGTTCTGATAGGAAAGGCGAGTGCAAGTAGCAACGTCTTTATTCGGGCTACTCGTTTCGGCTTAAACTACTGTGCGAGGTACGCGTAATTCCCGTAGTTCCAATAATTTCACGCTGTCGTGACAGCAGGAAAACGCGAGCCCATTGAACGTGAATGCGAAAAAACATGAGCTCGCAGAAGTGGAAAATATGTCGTTTGCTGAGAAATGCTCGTTGAAGCGCGACTTCTGACAGACGGCACGATAACAACAGAGAATGACCACAGAATACACGCACATCTTTCCTCTTCTATCTCTTTCAGTTCGTTTCTCCTTCCTCTACGGACGTTTAGCCGTGCTCCTGAGAGGGGGTGAAGAAGTTAGCGCCCTTTCTTTAAGCGAACCACAATCATCATCATCATCATCTGGAAGACTTCAAGAGTGGAATAGATGCGCTTATACTTCTTCACCTAAACTACACGCTTTTATGATGCCTGTATGTATAAGTACGCTACATCAACACCTTTAACCTTTCAACTTCGAATAAATACTCATATAGATGTGAAAGCTATGGACACTCCCCACTTTACCAGAACTGTCTTTCGCAAGTGCGGGAACGAACGCTGAACAAATCATTCTGTGACGCTTAGTCCTGCGACGTTTACATTTCTCTGTTGCTTTTTCGCAAATGTGGCCGACAAACTGACATGCGACAAACATTGCGATGCTACCGCCTAATTTTCCTTTAACAGCGAAGCTGTTTTTGAAATCATTAAAGCGGCGGCAGCAGGAAAACAATCGTCATCATTAGTTCCAGCCAATAAGAGCGCACGTGCCCTTCTATACAATGCCCACTTGTGGCGTTCGCACGTGCGCTTCTTTCTTCTTCTGCGCTCATGCCGTCAGGTTACTACCACACTCGCGAAACTGCAGCTGGCGATGATGATGATGATGATTGTGGTTCGGTTAGGAAAGGACGCTAATTTCTGCAGCCCATGTAGGGAGCACGGCTAAGCGTCCGTGGGGTGGGGGAAAGGGAGTGAAAGAGATAGAGAGGAAAGGCCGTAGTGGAGGGCTCCGGAAATTTAGACCCCCTGGGGTTCTTTAACGTGCACTGACAACTCACAGTACACGGGCCTCTGGCATTTTCGCCTCCATCGAAAATGCGACCGCCGCGGCCGGGATCGAACCCGCGTATTTTGGGTGGCAGCCGAGTACCGTAACCACTACACCACCGCGGCGGACTGCAGCTGGCGGGCAAACATGTTGTACATTCAAGCAGAAGAAAAGGGCAGTGGTGCTTTGATTTTTGCGGTGCGCAGCGTCTCGCAAAACTCTGCTTTTGTTGCATATAGCTTCGTGCCACGAGAGCGTGCGTCCCCTCATGGCACCAACCTACGCAACACGCATAGTGCAGTAGAGCAAAGGTGTGGGACGGCGTCAAGCCGAGGGCACGCACGCCGCGCCTGACACCGTCTCTGGTCCGATGCGAACGTGCTTGCGCTGAGCGCTATGCGAAACCTCGAGAAGCGTTCGCTGGGCCTCGCAGTGCTTCGTGAGGCGTTTCCCGAAGCCTCGGACCACGGCGAAGAGCGGGTGTGCCGGAGAGAAACCCGGACCAGCCAAGTGCCCATCAGCTTCGCTCCTAGTGCTAGGTGATAGCCTTGAACCACTAGTGCAGGCTTCAGTCACTTTTTTTTTTAATTTATTGAACTTTTATCCTTCAGCTTCAGTGTAGGCCTCACTGTCTCGCTTACGATGCCTGTCTTCGTGTTTTCGTGCTGTGGAATAAAATAACGTTCACGCATAGGTTGCATTTGATAGCTAAATCAGAAAACAATTGTTGCGCATGTTGGTAGAATGTCGAGTTTGTGTTTTCGAATACAACTTAGCTCTGTAAGGATGAAAAAAAAAACTGTATATATTGAAAGCGTATATGGAATAAAGGACCTCGTGTACGCCTTGAGGTTGATTACTGGCAACAGGATTTGTCACTGTTGCTACGCAGACACCGCTTTTATGCGTTTCAAATTAAATTGAATTTAATGAACATAGAAAGTGTGTATATCGGCTTTGGGGTTGGACGTTAAAAGATATTCTAGAATAAATTCAGACACCAAGTAAGGATCTCAGCAGCGACTCTTCGGTTCGTATTCGAATTCTCCCGTAGTGGCATGTGTAGAGTGCGTGTCGTGTGTGTTGTTCGAGTGCGCACTAAGCAACCATGAGCAATGCTTTCGGTCTCTTTTTCGGCGACCGCTCTAGCTTACATTACTCCCTACGTCCAGTCACGTAAATACGCATTCCGAATCTCAATCCGCCGGATCTGACTTTTTAAGGTTTAAATGGAACCCTTGGGTCGACTGCCTACATGCCATATCAGAACGTGAAATCCAAACATAGAACAGCGTCGGTCGCACCAAAAAGAACGTTCAGGAAAATTCGCCCTATGGCTTCTAAAGCCTTCGCGCGGATGTGACAGCTTCGTTTAAGGAACGATTTCTCCTTTTAAGATGTGATCTTCCAAATAAGAGAAGCGGGGATTCGGGGGGATGAATGCGGTTGCAAGCGGGCTTTGACTAGCGAGGTACGCAGACATTTGCTCTTCTTGAACATCACTAGAGCAATCCAATATCCTGACGTTACATATCAAAAAAAAAAAAAAAAACCCCGAAAATAAGAAACAGTGTGACCGCGCAGTGTGGCTTTAGGGATATTGTGGTAGAGCAGAGAGCGGGACAACCGACGAATAATAATCGGGGAGAATGAGGCGCGCGCAATATATGACAAACTGGTGGCTTCATAACGTATTTTCCCGGAGGGGGGCAGGGCAGGGGAGAAATACGAGCTGTGTGCGTTGTCCAAAATAAATGAGAAATGCTTGCAAGGAAAAGCATTCAATTATTTAGCGTATACACCTTGGCGCCGTCTGCACGGTTCTGCACGATCTTCTCCTGTTGCGGTTAGGCTGTTAAGATTCCTGCGCAACGAAGGCGGCGATTAATAAGTATAACTCAGCGAAGAGGCTACCGCAAATGGTAGATCTGGCAGGGACAGTGCGCGTGGTCACTAAATTAGACGAAAAGCGGGTCAGGTTAAATTGTGAGCGACATCAACATAGACCGTTATGATAGAATGCTAACCCCCCCCCCCCCCCCCCCCAAGAAAAAAAAAAAGAGCGGGTTTAATCGCTGTCGCGACGGTTGCATTTTCGATGGAGGGGAAAATTCCAGAGACCTACGTGGTGGGCGTTGTCAGTGCACGTTAACGAACACCACGTCAGGTTAAGATTTGTGGAGTTCTTCACGTTCCCCTTGTTTCTATCGCTTTCAGTCCTTTTCCCCACGGACGCTGTGCCGTGCTCCCGACATGGGCTGCAGAAAATAGCGCCCTTTAATTACCCTAACCACAATAATGAATATTATTATTTCGACTAGGTGCGTACGCTATCAATACAACTTCAGGCAGTTCCACGTCGCGAAAACAGTCGAACAGCGAAGCTGTCAGTCACCCTTTCCAAGTGCAACGTTTCGTTGCGGTAGTTTTAGTGCAGCCCTTTCTCCCCGTCTTTCTCCTATAGGTCAGCATTGCCTGTGTAAGGCGAGCAACAGCTTCGATTTCGGACGCTTTTTACGCAAATAGCCGCCGCAAGAATCCATCGCGGGGCCTTACTCATGTTAACGTATCAGTATGAATTGGAGTGCGGGAAAGGACAGCTAAACACTAACGCCGATGCGTTGAGCCACTTGCCGCTACCTAATCGAGAAACTACAGGTGAAAATACTTCTGCTGAATATGTGCTGCACGCACAAGCATTGAATGAGCTTGTTCTGTGTCCCCAGAAGCTAGCAGCGAACACCACCGAAGATAAATTGCTCTGTCAAGTAATGAGGTGGATTTTGCAGGGCTGGCCCCAGAACGGACTGCAGGACAGCAGTGTTTCCAAGCTTTCACTCGTAGGCAAGAATTGACAGTGAGCAAAGGATTAGTTTATTGGGGCCGCCGTGTTGCTTTGCCGGCGAAGACGCGTTCCTTCATGTTGCGAGGGTTGCACGAAAGCCACCCGAGTGTGACTGCAATGAAGAGCCTCACACGCACGTTGTTTTGGTACCCCACACTGTGTGCATTGTTTGTCGCTACCTGCCGCTCACGTACCTTCCTATTAGCCGGAAAATGACAAGCGCTGGTCTCGGCTGCACGTCGACCTTGCAGGTCCCGTGGAAGGTCACATGATCCTTGTATTGTTGGGCGCAGCGACGAAATGAATAGAGACGCTCCCGCTCAAGACAACGACGGCTGATGCTACAGTGGAAGCGCTTCGTAGTATTTTCGCCCGTTTCGGCCTGCCTCACACTTCAGTTGTCCGATAACGGACCCCAATTCACCAGCGCGTTTACAAAGACATTGTTTCGGGACAACCATGTGCGCCACGTCACAACTGCCCCTTGTTATCCGCAGTCGGACGGTGCCGTAGAGCGAGCGGTGCGCACTGTCAAGGAAGCACTAAAGAAGAATAAAGCAGGGTCGCTGCATTGCCGACCTACTAAATTCTTGCCTCGCTATACAGGGTAACGCCGGCGAAAGACGGCAAATCTCGTGCTGAGATGTTGCTGGGTTCCCAACCACGAACGCCCGCGAAGTGCCCACTTTCCGGATCGAGAGGGCCCAAATGTTGCAATCAGGAGTAAGGCCTCGGCACCACCTTCACGGTTGTTTCCTACTAGAACATGAGTTTGGTCGCGACATTTCAACTGCACTGGACAGAGATGTCTGCCTATAGTACAGTGACTGCTGCCAGCGGTGGTCGTCTGCTCACTGTTGATACAGAAGGGGAAGAACAGCGGCGACGTCTCTACCAAGTGCGACTTCGGGAAGTTCAGCAAGAACCCTTAGTAACGCAGCCAAGGAAGATTGAAACGGACAAGAACGGTGGTCCGCTTCCACACCAACCATCAACAGGTGAACTTTGCGAACAACCCGACGGTACAGGTCGCTCGACTCGCAAAAGAAGACCTCTGGATAGATTTTAGGAGAAGTGCCGTATCACTTCACAAACTTTAGGGGGGAGAAGTGCCGTATCGTGCCCACTGCGGAACTGCGTCTCGGCGCATCAGCGCGGCGCGTGCATCCATGGGCGCCGAAATGAAGAACACAGCGTTCGAAGGTCTTTGGAACAAACCCTGTTTTACCTGTAGTTCAAACGTGTGTCGTGTACGGGGCGACATCACAGAGATAAGGGCGTGCGCAGGTCTCAAAGGTGGTGAGAGCTTGTGTAGCGAGTTTTCCGGAGGAAGTCAAGTCGCAACCGAGTGCAACAGGAAAGTCGCCAACATATCCGAAGGTTCTTCTGGCACAGATGTCCGAAAACACCTCGTGCAGTACCTATCTGTTATGCTGGAACAGCAGTGCTACCGGCAGACAAGGACGAAAGCAAGACACCGCACAGATAGACTCGCTCTGTCAACCTTGGCTTCTACCATAGCCGTTTGCGTCTGCAGAGCCAGGGTTTGCTCTTGGTACATAAAACAAGGTCTGCGCCCATTGGATCTACAAGGGATGTGTTTCCTCAAACCTTCGGTAGGACACGCCAGAACGATGTGCCGCATTATGCGCTCTGAGTGGTGGAGGCAGGTTTGTTTTTTCCAAGACTTGTTTGGTGGTGGCCTGCTCCACTGAGCCGACGTACAGACAACAACACCGCCAGCAAGAATGGCGGGAGACGACTCACCGTATCACCGAGTTCCTTTGGAACACGGTGCGACCAACGCTTCCGACCAGGCAAAAGGAAAAAAGAATGACTCAAGGTGAAGTGCGCCTTCTTGGTGATTGCTCTATCCCGGAGGACGTTCACAAGTCTCTGAGCATGGGACCGAAGTATGCTTTTGAACCTAATGTTCCACCACCGGAAAAGGTTGCCTTTTCAAGGTCCATTTCACGGTTTGCACCTGAAGGCGAGCAAGTAAGATGCGTGTTCGATTGCAATGACATATGCGCTTCGTCGTCGTTGACTAGACGAAGGCCTTCGCCGGATAAGTTTGTCGTATAGTATTTGGAGGGACACGGTCTTAAGGTGTGCCTGCCGGATAAGGAAGTACGTTTGTTGTGATAACAGAGGGTGTTTTTATGGAAAAATATCAAACAGCTGTTTTGAAGAATTATTTCAATAGTGTTGACGTTAAGACGGGCAGGGTGAAAGAGCAGGCCATGGCAATGCTGCAAGGTGGGAATCTATGCATTCTCGTCAATAGAGTAAAAAAGGCAAAATAATTAAACTTGCAGGTCTGTTTCTCTGTAAAAAAAACAACCATAAATTGCATTCCCCGTTCAGGGTCATTTTTTCGGAGAAAGGGACTTGGCTATCTGAAATTTCCACTTACCTGTAGGCGCACCTAGAAGCCCCCATTGTGGTAGACCCATTTTCGGTTAAAAACTCGGATTGTGTAGTTGAATTTCTCAGAACAAGCAACCCGGTTTCATGTTCGGCTTTCAGCATCGATATTGAAGACATGTTTTACTCCCTACCACATAATGAACTCATGCAGAGTGTTAAATCTTGTGTTGTTCAGGGCAATAACGAAGTTACGTTTGTAAGCAATTGTGGAATTTCCTTGGAAAGTTTTCTAGAACTGTTGTCATTTTATTTGCGGTCTATGTTGTCCAGATTTGCGGTCTATGTTGTCCGAAAATCGGGTGTTCGTATTGCATCAAGGGTGGCACCGGTGTTGTCATATTTTTCTGGGTCAAGTTGACAGGTCTCTCACCGAAAAGTTATGGGACCTGGCCTCGTGCGTTTTCCGGTATGCAGATGACTTTTTGGTCATCATTAAAACTTACGATCAGCTTAGCACTAGGACTAATATTTTAGAATTTTTTAGGAATCCTGTCATGGGTTGACCTTCGAGCTACCGGAAAAAAGTGCCCCGCCACGGTGGTCTAGTGGCTAAGGTACTCGGCTGCTGATCCGAGGGTCGCGGGATCGAATACCGGCCGTGGCGGCTGCATTTCGATGGAGGCGAAATGTTGAGGCCCGTGTGCTGTGCGATGTCAGTGCACGTTAAAGAACCCCAGGTGGTCGAAATTTCCGGAGCCCTCCACTACGGCGTCTCTCATAATCAGAACTGGTTTTGGGACGTAAAACCCCACAAAACAACAACAACAACAACAACCGGAAAAAAGTGAACTTCAGGTCCTCGATATTAAACTGCGCTTTGATCAGGAACATTTGTGTTGGCTATACAAGCCCTGATCCGTAAAGGGTATCGCCGTTCACCTCAGGCCATTCTAAGATAGTTAAGTCTTGCATTATTTATGCTGCGCTGCGAGCTGCGCTCCGGAAATCTTGCACGCATTTGATAAAAGAAAGCTTCCTGAGCCAAGTTGAAAGGCTGAAGTCGGCGGGCTACCCTGATACGGAAATCTTGAGGACTTGTCAAAATTTAATCAAGTGGGTCAAAGAAGTAAATCGCACACGTGGGAAAAGAGAGCGTGCGTAATGAAAAAGAGACCTGTTGTGGGTGCCCTACGTTCACAAGTTTTCGCATAGCTTGAAGAATGAGGCAAGTAGATACGGGGTACGTGTAGTCATGTCCGCTCCCAATAAATTGTCATCGATTTGCTCCCGCTTACATAAAACAACCTCGGGGCTGCGTATGACCTGCACGTCCTGCCCGGATAAGAAAAGGATAGACACATTCGTTGTAAATCTTGTGTTATCTATAGGACAAACCGGTAGGTGCATTCATGTTAGATTAAAAGAGCACTTGTCCTCGCTGAAGTTGTTTGGCGGCTTGCACTTCCAAGCTCGTTGTAGAGAGTGTGGAGAAAGTCACCTGTTTGTTCAGGCATCCGGACCAATAGTAGTGGAAGCATTGCACATAGGAAGCTAGGGGGAAGGTTGCGTGAGCAAGCCGTCGGTGGTCGTTGGGCAAAGGGAAGTGCGCTACTTAGATTCAACGACGCTGCGTTTACACGTATAGTCTGTGCGATGTCGTGTGTTTTTTCTGCTCGTATACGTTTTTTTCTTCTCGTATTTACCTTACGCATGTATCATCACTCTGTCATGATTAGTTATTGAGCGTACATCCTGTTTACTCTGTTGCGCAGATAATATAGTGTGTCACGTGACAAATCGGCTGTCATATATACGTGTGCCTTTGCCTTTCAATAAAAAATTTTAGTTGAGAGCTCAGCGCCTGTGTCGTGTCTTGTTTTCGTCCTTGTCTGCCGGTAGCGCTGCTGTTCCAGCATAATGACCACCAACTAGCCCAAGTTTCTCTTTTAATATAGTACCTATCCGCTTTTGCAAAAATAGATCGCTGAGTAGTAGTACAAACCATGAAGAAACTGATGGGCACACCTTTGTTTAACAATAGCAGCGCCAACAATAAAAATGTTTTCAGTTAACACAAAGGAACGTACACCAGATCGAGGAAAGCTCTTGCCCCAAAAAGGGTCTATTGTGCCGAGGCTGCATTTCGCCGCCGTTCCATTACGTACTCAAGCAATTCCTTGTGAGGAGGAGAATAAAACAATCATTTACGTCAATTGACAATTAACAAGTTTGTGACGTCCGTAGCAATTGAAGAAGTCACGAACCATTCTCAATCACATGAGAGATAAATGAAGAGCTCACGAATACTACGGGGGTGTGGATAGCGCTTTTTGAGCACGAATCAAACACAAATCGAATAGTAGACGAAGCGAACAGAATGTCGAACACCTTTCGAATAATTCATGAACATTGAAGAGCTATAACATTATATATCATTCTACGGGTAACGCAGTGATGCATGGTCATGGTAGTCATTATTCATGCTAATGAGCTTGACATAGCCGAAAAATAAGCCGGAACACCTCGAGACTATTTAAGAATAGGAACTGTTGATCGTAATGGATACAAAAAATAAATTCAACTTAGGCACGACACAATAAGTATCGCCTCGCAGAACCAGAAGTCTAAGAGGAGTTAATAAACACCCGTACGATGTGCCCCAACAACGCATCAAACAATATGCCAATTCATTCTTTCCTAAAAACACAAGAGAATAGAATTCACTGCCTCCATCACTGCTCCGATCAACCATTGCAGAAGACCTTGAGGAAGGACTCAAAAGGTATTTGGCAGAGTCGGAATTATAAAGCCTTATAGGTGCTTTAAAACTTTAATAAATGTTTTATTTTTTCTTTACTTCTGTGGTTAGGTTGACTTGTTATATGTCCGCGTACCTAATTATTCAGCAGTTTTCTATTATAAAACACATAGCGGTATTTTTCAAATCACTGACTGCATTGTTAAGCATTCATGTACGTCTTGTGGTTGTTCCATGCAGGTGGAACTCGAAATGTTTTTAAGTGCAATTTAACTGTCTGTGAAACATAAATTAATATATTTCTGCGTAACTAGGACTACTGTATTCCTGTGTATTACTGTATCCCACCCTGTAACGGCCTGAGGGCCAACAATATTCTGAAATAAATAAATAAATAAATAATGTTATGATGGAAATGACATCTAGTACAATACAGTAATGACTCAATAATAACACCAGTCAGCAGAAGTGATGGCGACTAATTGAAGAAAGATGTCAGCTCAAAAACCATTCAAATAGGATTGGATGTGGTACTAACTGAAGGAAGCACTAAAGGTAGTGGCAGAAGCCGTAGTCGTAAGTATGAATTAGCAAATACGGCGATAACTCAAGGAAATATATTTACGCTCAAACCCCATCGAAATGAGTTCAAATGCGGTACGAATCAAGAGAGCACAAAGCGTGGTGGTAGGAATCAAGCCATGAGCATGACTAATCACATGCAATGGCGCTCTTTGGCCACACTTGGCCCTTGCGCCAATAAATATCACATATCATCATGAGCATGACTAAGCAAAAATGGTAACGATCCAGAAGAAAAGGTTTCAATTCAAAAGCCTTTGGAATATGGGTTCTAACCCATTTCACGAAATGGAACGGATTCCAGGATCGAGCTTCTAGGTCCCGGGAAAGGTCTTGTCTTTCGCCGTCAGAGCTCTTAAGGGTAGCTAAGGGCTCCTGTATAATCTTAAAAGCTCACTTGCGGCATCCAGGTGAAATGAGCACACCCTTCGAATACATACAACTGTTCAGAAAGGGCGAATGATAATTGGAGAGCCGGTGTAAAGTCACTTTTTCAGAGCGGAACACCTTGGTGTACCACATAAACTTCCGTGCTTACTCCTTACAATTTGCCAGCGGGGATGAAATTTCTCGTACTTTCGTGCGAATTTCCTGCTTATTTCTGTAGTCAGTATTTCTAAATGTTCGTAAACTGTCAAAAAAATCACAGCATATCCACGGGATGAATGATGATGAGTGGGCGAAGCTCCGGAGGTTCATGACTCTTCCGTGAAAATTCGCCCATCATGAAAGACGTGAGAACCAGTGTGTGAGGTTATATAAGAACTTTTATTCATTTTCTTAGATGAGGTTGACGGCTGACGGCTTTATGATCCGTGAAATGCAAGGAGAGCGGTTCTTGTATGGGTTGCAGTTGGACGTTCGTAAATGAAATGTCTATGCACGTCCCTCACCCATTCAGCCCGTGGATATGCTGCGATTCTCGGCGTCGCGTTTCCTCGCCGCTTCTCGGGCTCACACAGTTTCTGGATCCGCTTCTCGGCGTCGCCGTGCACCTTCTGCTTCGCGGGCCCGAACGTCGGGATCCGTTTCGCCTCCATGCAGCTTCGGCTTCGCGGGCTCTCACCTCCGGGTTCTGTATGCGAGCGCGCGCTGCAGCCGCTTTCCGTGCCCTCCGCTCCGCCTCCTTGTCTTCCATATGGCGCAGCGACTCCGAGCGAAAGAAGAAGCGCGCCAAGAGCGAGCGCATTTTATAGCTCTCACCCCTAGCGGTCTCCCATCGCACTGCATCGAAACATCTCGAACGATCGCCTCCATCCAGTGATCTAGTGATCGCTCATCACACTATGCGCTCCCATACAGCTGAATGGAGCGAGCGCCGCAGCGTCATCTCGTATTTTAATGCGTCAACTATGCTGCGCTAGCGCCATCTAGTGATATCCCATCACACTAGCCTTTACCATGTATCTCTATGGAGCGAGCGCCACCAACGCCATCTAGTGATCACTTCACGAACTAGAAGAGGTGGCTACGACGGAGGAGGGACTGACCCACGGCGTAAGGAGCTTCGACCCTAAAAAAATTACACCATCTCCCCGAAGGGGACCATGGGGTGATGCGGAGCATCGCTGGGAGTTTCAACGGTGCATTTAACGGCGGTGTTTACAGGTTTGCAGTGTTTTCGGTGTTACCTTTGCGGTGAACCTTGCGGTGAACCTTGCGTTTCATTACGTTGTTAACTTGGTTCGTTACCACGCATCGCGTGAACGTTGTCAGAGTGTGGGTTGATGCTGATGCGTACTTGCGTCAACCCACTCGCTGACCGAACTGTTGCTTCCATCACACAACACCACCAACTTCTTTCATCGGAGAAGGAGGAGATACCACTGAAGCGAAGCGCGCGCGCGCGCTCTACCCGCTTTATTTACTGCAGCAGCTGTTGGAGAGAGGGAAGGGAGAGGAGAGTCACGCATGCGTAGTGTGAGTGCGGACGCCGGACGCGTGACATACCCGCGAGCAAGAGATGCTCCGCATATAAAAATATTCGTGTTTACCAATATCGGTTATTCGACTAGAAGATCGAATAGGGGACTATATCGTTCGATATGCGGAAGTTTTGAATATTAGCACACCCGTAAAGAGACTGCTGACCTTTACAGCGAAGCTGCATGTAGCTAGTCGAATCGTCCGTCCATCGCCTGTACGCCGAAAACTGAGCGGGCCGACACCGAAGGCTGTTTGAAACCTTGCGAGGTGCAGGAAATTTCAGGCCCTGTAAGGTGTGTGCGCGCGTGTGTTTCTTAGTGCGTGTGCCTAGTCCGCAAGCAAACGCTGAACACCGATGTCGGAGGTTGTGCCAACACTTGCTTTTTCGGTGCAGTGCTTTTGCAGCACCGCGGCAGCTGTTTCCGCGAGCGCAGACTGCTGAGACGCTCCTTTGGCCATGCGGTCGTTCCCGCAGCAGTGCGGCCACGCCAGCCGGCTGCTCTGTGTCATAGCTGTGCCGGTGTGCGGTCCCGGGTGACAACACGCTCGAGCTGATCGCATCGGAGGCGAAGTTTGAGATTTTTGTGTAAATATGTAAATAGTTCCCCTCTTCTATTTCGCTCTCGCCCTCTTCTTATCCTTATCTATCTATCTATCTATCTATCTATCTATCTATCTATCTATCTATCTATCTATCTATCTATCTATCTATCTATCTATCTAAACTTGTATTAAGGATTATCACAGCAGTAAATATCTCATGCTGCCATTCGGTATGCTTTTGTGCAACTTTGCTCGATCTCATAGGAACACTTCAACGAACGATGCTTATGATAGCACATTAACGCACCGTAGAGTGCATTTTTCTTCTACTAAACACACTTATGTGCTCTGTACTAACGCGAGTGTCTATGTTACGTTGTTCTATGAGCTACCATTCAGACACGGTGATGTCGACGTTCCTGGTTAGTTCACGCTAAGCATATTCACGAGTGGGCACTCACGCGCTTTGCTCAAATCTCTTGATCTTACTCGTCACAGTTTGCTCAATGTCAAACAACTCGTCATAGACTATTTCTTTAATGACTGAATGACTTCCTAAATGACACCGATTCCCAGAACGCATGGGATCTGCAGGATTTTTTGAGGTATGCCTTAGCGGTGCCAGACTATATGTACCTTGGAGATTTCGTAAGATTTTAACCGACTGCACGCCACACTGAACCATCAATCAATTATTCGTCAAAATTCGTGCACTTTTCAATGGGCCACATTTACAGACTGAAGTTCTTTGCTCGTTCCTCACGATCTTGTGCTCTAAGACATAAATACCCACGTGACATGCGTTTTGTAAACAAATAATATTTTCTTGCATTTGCAACGTTTTCTTAATTCCGATGTCATTGTGCGCCAACAAAATGGCGCGTTCGAGCAACGAGCAACCGCTTGTCACTAGATCTCACAAGTTCTACCGAGAATACCTTGTAGCACGGAACATCATTTGACTTGGTAGTCACTAAAGAGAAAAAGATAAAGATTCTCAGGGCTTAGGTTCCAGACTGATTTTGTAAAAAATGTGGTTGACACCTCTGTCATAAGAATCTGCATAACACGAAAGTGAAACCTGTCTTCGCGAAGTTGTGAAATGCATAAGCGACAATCCCGCGAATCGAGGGGCGGGAGATGGCTTGGGTATTGGGCGCGAGGGCCACCACTGGAGAGGCTGGCGCTGCGGTCGTTCTGACGTGCAAAGTTGGATCACGTGACCCCACCATCCCACCTCGCGCCGAGCCTCCGCCGAAGCGGACGGTTCACGCAGTTCACGCGCGCTTTCAAGGGCCATTCGCCAGCGTTTTTATCTACAAACATCGTCGCTTCGCGTTTATTTCACGTTCGCGGACAACTAGCGACCACAAAAGCTGAAAAGTGGGCTCGGAGTTATTGGAAACTTGTTATTTTCTAAAAGACGTCGTCTGCAAAATGAACCCAGCCAGTATCACTTCTTCCCCTTTTACACCCAGGCCATTAACCAGGCTAACATCTCCGGCTTCATCAATAAAATATTCTCTCTCTCTCTCTCCCCTTTTACACTGCAGACGACGACGTGGCCAGCTTCAAACACAGATTCTCCTTCTATCAGCAGTCGCGGAGTGTCATACGGCTTATCGATGAAGGTGCAGATGCTGGACACTGATAGTTTCATTGAATCATTTAGACAAAGGGACTCCGGAACGTTTTTCGGAGTGTGTGTGTGTGGGGGGGGGGGGGGCACTTATTGTCGTCTTTGCATGTTGCGTTGATTATTTTTGTTCTCAGTATTTGTCGATTCTAATTTATTTAAAATGCATATTATGTATTATTATTTACTATAATATTAATGAAATCAATTATTGTTTTAATTCATTATAGCCGTATAATATTTTACAAATTTGCATCATCGCTTATTTCACATTGGTATACATTTCAAAATTTTTGGAACTTTCGGAAGTACTGAAAACCTGCGGCACACCGCGCAACCCACGTGGTTGTGTGGTCCAGTGTTTTGGAAAGCACTGCACCACAGAACCACCACCTTGATTGATTGACTGATTTGTGGCGTTTAACGTACGTCCCAAAACCAGCTTTGATTATGAGAGACGCCGTGGTGGAGGACTCGGGAAATTTCGACCACCTGGGGTTTTTTTTTTAACTACCACCAGCTTGAAAATTCTTCTCAAAAAATTTTGATTTCAGCGTAAACGGTTGGAAAGTGGGAGGGGGGGGGGGCGAGCCCCCTCTAGAAAAATGGTAGGGGCGGGGGGGGGGGAACCGCCCCCCCCCCCCCGTTCCGGAGTCTCTGCTAGTGCATTCAAATGAGTAAACTAATACGTCCGGTCTTACGCTGTATTTTCGATCGCTATTGGCGCCTTCGTGCAAAATACGGACGGGAGTCATTCGTCGAAAAATGCAGCCATGAACTGGCTCGACCGCGATCGAAAATCGCCGTGTGACGACCGTCTTGAATACGCGGGAAAAATAAGCAACAGAAAGAGAAGCAACGAACAACTGTGCTCCAGGCTAGTGTCCTTAGGGTCATACTGGCGAGAACTTAAATTGTGATCAAGCCACAACGTCCTAAGGTGAACCTCATGTTCGAAAATAACAAGGTTTAATGAGGCGCGCATGTGCGTATGTCGTGTGTACACCTTAAATCATGTGAGAAAGGTCGCGATTGAATGCAGCTGTATGCCTGCTGCTTTCCGCAAAATGAAGGAACCACTCGCATCGCGCTGCATAGAGGTATGCGTGTTCAGCATGAATACAAATTTGCTAATTCGATTTCTTCTTATCAACGGCGGCCCCTTTGTTGATGCAAACATACAATGAATGAATTGCACGAGAAACACGTCGCACGCCTTTCTTGCGGCCAAAAGCTATGTGTATTTACCGCAACCGCGCGCTAAAACCATCATGATGCTTACTTTTCATTCATTTTCATTCATCAAAATGCTATCTCACCGAAAAAAACCAGCGGACTGCGCACGCGTGGTATCCTCGCCGGTGCCCATAGCAGACGACAACAGCAGTCGACGCGGTGTCTAAACTGCATTGTAATGAACCTATATTCTTTTTCCGGAAGAGTTAATTACCTTGTTGAAGAATCAATAACGTAGCCACAACAGTATTTTACAGATATCGTCTAGCTGAAATAAACGGCAACAACAATAGAGGGCGACGCGCAAAGCAGCTCCGCGCTGAGCAAGGTAGTGCTGTCGGAGCAATCCAACTTTGCGCGTCACACCGGTTCTCCCGCGTGGCGGCGCCACGGTATGTCCTCGCTCCCAATACTGTGAACGTGTGGACATGTTAAAACCTAGACATCAGAGGCACCTCGACACGGCACATGGATTCTCGACAGTTGTGCACGAAAGTTTCCGAGCGACTCACATTGCCCTGGAAAAACTGAACTGCACGCGCCAGGGCCCTGCGCAGGCCTGCCATACACGAGGATCGTCCGCAAGTGGCGACGCCTTGAAAGAGAAGCCGAACGGGTTGTCAGCGGATAGTTTTGTGAAAACACAGCCCACTGCAACGAAATGCCAACCATTTGCTTGTCTACGGCCGTCTTTGCGATCCTGGAGCCGTGTGCGTCGCAACTCAACACACCTGACCACGCAAGAAAAATTTTGTGGCCGCGCGTTCTTAGCTCCTGGAACGCGCCGTCACCACGCCGCCACGGCCATAGCTTCCTCGGCGGTCGAGGCGCGAACACTACCGAAGCGCTGACTGCCGGCGCGAATCAGCACGACAATCTGTATCGCTATATCTATCGTTCCTAGATGTCGGTACCACCGCCGCGAACCTAAGCGAACCAAGACTGCAGTATAAGGGAGGTGATGTTAAAGGGCCCATGACAGCTATTTTTTTGTTGGAGACTTTTATGCTCTAATGAGTAGAACAGTGTCTTGTAATCACGGCATGGAGTGGCAAATTGTCCAGCGTGAAGTCTAATTAGTCACAGCATCGTTAATTTTGTTCAGTTTTAATGAAGCTTCGAAACGCGCGCCAAAAACTGCAAGAAACTAGCGCCGCGGGGCTAGCGCGGCGGCTGTCGGAAGTGAGCGCATGCACTGATCACTTGAGCTCAAGATTCGGTGACGTTGCGGAGAGCGCGAGCGCCAGACCAGCTCGCCACACTCGCTTTGCATCATAGCGTGTGTACAATGTACGCTTGAGCGACCAACACGGAGAGGAAGCAGAAAAATACGGCTTTTGGCGTGGCCTCCGCGATCGGCTGCGAGAGCCGATCTTGGAGGCCACGCTCGGAGGCCATAGCGCGGCGCGCCCGTGTCTCTCTGTGACGTCACGATATCGACTTACAAAAGTGAAACGTCACAGATGGCCCACTAACTGCGTCACACTAGTGGCGATGTCGCGAGGTGCTGCAAGCTCGGATGAGCATTCCCGCTTACTTTGAAACCATATTAAAATTACTTAGAGGCGACGTTCGCCTCTAATACTTGGTCAAGATTGCCATCGTATGCAGGAAAACCAATTAACGCAAGCATCTCGCGTTTGAAATTTTGGTGTCATGGGACCTTTAATTTAAGAGTAATTTTGCTTGTTAAAAACCATAGTTCGCTGTACTAAACGCCTTTACTTTAACCGGACGACAATTAAATGTAACTTCTAAAGGACTATAGCGAACATATAAGGGCGCATCTATTCCTCGTATGGCCGATGTTGCTGTGGTGTATCGGTAGAGCACCTAGCTCCTTTCGTCAAATCCCAGTTGAAGGTGGGTGCAAATCCGCCTGGGTGGAAACCTTTTATGTCTAAAACAAGTTCATTTTTTCAAAGATCCATCTCCGTTACAGAAAGTACGTCATTGATTTCCTGGTGGACCCCGGCATAAAACAATTTCGCGTTACAAACGGGAAGAACTGTTTCTTCCACATGCATTGCGCAACGAGAGGTGCTGAAGCATATTTAATAAAGGCGCGTTTGGATAGGAAAGGCTTGGCGAAATGGATATTGCCGTCCAAAAGTAGCAGCATTCATATTCCCGAACTTTTCCCACGCACGTAACGAGCGCCTTCCAATGGACGAGCGCCTTCAAACACGTTTTGTTTACAGCAGCACAGCAGCAATTTCACGAACGTGCGCAGTCGGCATCTTCTAGCCGCCACCGGCCGTTTTCCCTGGCCAGAGCTCCTGCGATGGCGAACCTCATTACGCTTATCTCGGCATTCTTCCGGCCGACTTGTGGCCCGGGGCTCGGCCGTGTTGAGTTTTACAAAGCGCGTGCGACTTTAATAAGCCCCGCGTTCTTTGAAAGCCTTGTTGAGCAGAATGGAAGCTCGGTCCGCGCCGTGGATCCCTGACCACTTGCGCGTGTGGTCGATGCCGCAGCGCGCGCGCTTAAGCATCTGCCCCATCCCCTTCTTAAAAAAAAATATTCGCAAGAGAAAGGCCTTACGTTATTTAGGAAGACGCCGGTTCGTTTCATATCTCGTTTACAAGAACGAAGCTCGTAAAGACAACTGCCTCCTACAGCACATCCCATTCACACAGCCAAGATATTCGTCGTCATAGGCAATGCGGGCATCACACTAATATTGACATGCAACTCTCTATCACACTAGACGCTTGTGGCATTGACTACAATACATAAAGCGCCTTTAGCTTTTCAGTAATGTCTGCTGCAACTTTATTTAAATGGTCTTTTGTTCCACGTTGCACTGTCTCTTTTGTATTGGACATAACTTAGAACAGCATTTAAATCTCTATGATACTTAACCATGAAATTTCGGTATAATTTACATCACTAGGATTTATCAGGGTCATGTAGCTGCTCTGGTTCGAGCTCCGATAAGCGATAATGTGTTTATACGTAATATGTCGCACGCCACAAAATTTACCTCTAGGATGTGAGAATAAAACAGCTGCGTCACGGCATGCAGTTTACTCTTTGGTCTCCTCCCCTCCACCCTCTTCGGAAATATGACCCCCGATCCATAAACAACATTATTTTATTTAATCAGACCGTACGCGCTAGGCGCATAGCGTAGCAAATTCCAGAATATGCGATAGCATCAGAAGTTAGTCTCCGAACTACACGATGAGTGCATATGAGTAACCTACGTACCTAACCTGCAGCTCAGATCCCGATGATCGATCACAGTTCGAATTTATTTTCTGATAACCTAATTTAAAACACGGCCAAGGAATTCAACAGCACACCGCTCGGTCATCGTGCACAGAAGCTGGCCGAATATATACCAGCGACACGCCTATTCTTCAAGTCACGGACATGAGATTCGTCTTTCCTCGGCGCCTCGTCCAAGACCTTTCGCTCCGTCTTTGAGAGGGATAGAGCCAGGACCAGTGAAGAGGGATGGATACAGGATTTTCCCGAGAGGTAAGGTCAGCTAGTGGAAGTCCGATACCTAAATCCGAATATGGGGCGTCACAACCCAAAAAAATCGGCACGAGTGGTTTCACATGCAAGCTGGTGCATTGGACACTGCTAAAAAGACATTTATAAGGATGTTTGTGAATGAGGTCTTCCTGATGGAGACCTAGAAAAGGGAGGTCTGGACATCCGCAACCCGCTTCTGGACGCGCCATTGGTAGTGAAACGAGGCACTGCACAAGGAAGTTCGCGCAGCAGTACCGACCCCGCGTAGCGGAGTACGCCGTACAGAGGCATCTCGAACAACTGTAGACACGATTTGGAGACGTCCTCGGCAATGTTAATTACTGTGCAGCGAAGTTTCTCCGCGTGGTTGATTACGTAAGCTTGTCTTCAAAGCGGTAGCCTACAGGAACTATTTAAGCTTTCTAGTATGTTTACTACGTTTGAGTTAAAGAAATAAAATTTGTTTCACTAAAGGCAGCTCCCGACCTGGCCAATTAGAGGCTGTAAATTTGTGATTGACGCAAACTATCCAAACAGCCAATGCGGCTTCAACCAGGCTGTTTAGTACCTTGCACTGCCCATCAAGGTGGGGAAATTTGTTAAGTCTGAGCGTTCATAAATGTATCCGTTGTCACCAACATAAGCCATATATTAATTGCACTTCAGCTTGCAAGGTTATGAAGGAAACTAATTGGAATCCTCGCATAAAAATGATAAATAATTCTCTATAAATAACTTACGAGGAAACTAAATGCGAGCATCGAGTTCCTTTCTACGTTTTTCTTTTTCCTTTTGTGATAATGGGGTGCGCACAATTAATTCTCTAATTCAATTTGCATTCCACCTAAAGCATAAAAAAATACGAAGCCGTCCACCAGAGAAAAGTTTCTATCTCATTTACCGGTCGCTGTGGAGTCTGGTTTGTATGTTCACCATTTCTAATTCTGGTTCGTTTTTAACTTTACTGGGAATATGTTGTTATCTTGCGCTTCAATTTCTGATATTTTCTCGGCAATGCTCTGCTCTAGTGGTAGTGCGGAACGTGAAGGAGGTCCTTGTGCAAGATTCAACAGAGACTAACCCTCAAGGAAGAGCTTAATCTGTCACGCAATCACGGGAAATTTCCCCCGGCGAACGAGGGCAGCTTGTTTTTCGACGCTCTAAACTCAATCAATTGCGTCCCCTATCGTTTTCTCATTTCGTTTGAGGGTTATTACTTTCAGCCTCTCGCCGAGACTGGCAAACGCCATTTCCCACACTTTCTATTTCGACTACATAAAAGAAAAGAAAGCAAGTGGTTGCTTTCTTTTTTGTTGCAGTTTGATTTCCGCTGCTCCTTAGTATTCTAGGTGAGTGTTCAGGAGCTCAACCGCTGCGGGTAAGCAAAGATGACTGCAAGCTCCCTCTCTTCTCATGCGGTCTCACCCGATTTCATTTTTGTGGTTTCTTTTCTTTGTTCTCCTTTTACGGGTTTGGCAGGTTGCTAGGCTGGGGCAGTTTTTTTCCTTGAAAAAGAGGGATTGGCAAAGTTCATTATTCATTGTGGAAAGCAACAGCGCGAGCATCCTGTGCTTTTCTTTCATGTTATAACGCGGGGTTTTCTTTGAATAAACTTTCTCATATTTTCTTTCGGATGCCCGTACGTAGACGTCCCCCTTCTGCCGTGCAGTTCGCGGTGCATAACCTTAGCGCGCTTGCAGCTCGTTTCATTCCTCTTCTTTCTTCGGCGGAGGTCATTTTTGGCTTGTTTCTTACGCGTTTGGTCCCACATCGCACGCGCTCTGGTGATGCAATATTCATAAGCCCGTGCAGGAGTACCGCCGTAACGAAGGAAACTCCCGGCGGGAAGGGATAACCAGAAAGAGGAAAGCGGAAGAAAAACTCGAGGCGCGCTTAGCAAGGAACAGTCAAAGGAACGGCAGGACGTGGTCGTCGGGAAAGAGGGCAGTGCGCGCACTTCGCGCCGTAGAGGCGGTCTAGGAAGCGAGGAGCTGAAAGGCCACTTCAGCCTCTCTGTGGGCACTCGCCGCTTAGATGGAAGTTAGGCAAGAAAATAAGCGTCTTTAAGCTAAGTGACGAGGATAGAAAATGCGGAAGGTAGTCGACAGCAGCGCGAGACTGTCATCCCGTCTCAAACGGTTCCGGAGATCCCAGTTCACGTGTCGGCGACCGCGTCCAATCCAGAATTCATGGTGGTCACCAACGGCTTGCATGCGACGCGTCGTGCAAAGAAGCCTTCCGGGAGTATAGACGGCGGAGCCGGGATATCAAAACCGGTTGCAACATTCCGGGCCGCACGTATTTATAGCTCGCGAAGAATAAATAGGGAGAGAGAGGACGCCGCCAAATGTGCTTGAGCGGGTCGACACCCAGTTCTTTTTTTGTTTTCGCTTTCCAGCATTTGCGCAGACTCTCCGCATCACCAAGTGAGCTAACTCTTAGCAGTATGCCATTGCCATTCACGCGATGAATGGGGCTAGTTGGTTAATGGTGGCATTAGCAATGCGCTTCTGGGTAGATAATGACATACTAAATACACATACACAACCAGATTTAAAAGTACGCAGCGAATACTTCAGATGGTTTATTGGATACGCGTAGTCGACATATAAAAGCTGCGAAAAGCACGTGTGACGCGCGAATATATATATATATATATATATATATATATATATATATATATATATATATATATATATATATATATATATATATATATATATATATATATATTCGTTGTTTATGTGATTATTTATTTATATATTTGTTGGTTTGCTTCCTCCTTTCACTTGTAACTCTGCCTTTGCACTTGTATTCGGATGGCCGTTGTGCTCATTCGACTTAAACCTCCGAAGAAGGCTGGTCCTCCAGCCGAAACGTTAGGAATAAAATTTTTATCTGTTAACATTGCAGTTTACTTCAAAGTAGTAATTCTTTCACGGTAGCCAGAAGAAAATCTTGTTGACATATATATATATATATATATATATATATATATATATATATAATTCGGGGAAGAAGTTCTGTGGGTCCGGTTCAAAAGTAGTTTAGAAACAAATTGCGCACTTGCGAAAATCGCACGTTTATTATTCAACGTTTCGGCCGTGGCACGGCCTTCGTTCTGACGAAGGCCGTGCCACGGCCGAAACGTTGAATAATAAACGTGCGATTTTCGCAAGTGCGCAATTTGTTTCTAAACTATATATATATATATATATATATATATATATATATATATATATATATATATATATATATATATATATATTCAGAATAACTAGCCCAGCAAAGATACGCTTCGCTTCCGTACACGTCACTCACTGTGGTAGCTCTGGAGGTGTTACGCTACTTCGAGGATGCAGGTTGAGTTTTCAGCAACGCGGCGACCGCATTCCGATGGGAACGAAAAGAAAGACTATCCATGATATGGGCGGGCGTGGCGCAATTGATTTTCTACGGTCGCTTCAAGCGTGTTGCCGGGTCGCTGTGTCTTTGCTACTATCAGCCATTTCGCCTGTTTAAAGCTGAGGGTGAAACAGCCTGACCAGCGCTATTTCGAATGGAAAAAAATACAACAGAACAAGCGCTCGTTGTCTGGTGTTTGCTCGTGTTGGCCTTGTTCTATAGTTGCACTGCTTCACTTTCATTTCTAAATGTGAAAACAACTAGCCCTCACGAAGTGTCTACTCACCCCTTACTTTTACTCGACCAAGGTCTGCGGACAACACAAGGCCGTCAGCGGTTGCTGTAGGGTCGCTGCGTGTTTAAATCAGTTCACGTCCGGTATACTGAGCCAGTGGAACGTCGGTCGTGAAAAAATTGTCAGTGTCAATTTGGAACCTGCTGTGTTCTCGGTGAGTGGGGTTTGTGAACTTCTCTTGCGGGTGTTAGCACTCACGCGGAAACAGAAGTGGCAGCACCTCCGCACATTTCGGTGTACTGGCAGTGCGTAGGCCACCGTCTACTTTCGAGTTCGTCCCAGCAATCGCCTACAAGCTTGACGTCGCCTCAAGTTAAAGGTGTCAAAGCCGTCTCGACAAGTTTAGAAATCCGGTGCTGACATGTCGACGCAGTAACGTAGCACTGCACTCTTCTAAACGGGATTGCACAGAAGAATTAAATTGGATTGCTCCGCTAGGAGCCTGAAAAAAGGGCAAAATCAACATCGATGTCCTTTCTGCTAAAAAGAAAAAAAAAAGAAGACGTTACCGCTCCGGCGCGTAAAAGGATTACAGCACTTTTAACTTAACATTTAAAAGCTCATCGCAAAAGAAAAATTAAGTAGAGAAGATATTCACGTCCATTCTTCTCTTTTTTGCGAGTAATTTGGAAGCCTGCTCGTTTATTTCGCTAAAGTGCTTGACAGAATTCCCAACTTCTAAAATGATCCAATTGCAAGGTTTAACGGCAAGTTTCCGTAAGCTACATTAGTTCAGAACCGTTAATTTGAGCCAAATAGAGAGCAGAATAATGTATTGGGCTAAATTCGCGTTTATTGGCTCTTCTATATACGGTGACGAACATCCCAAGCACTTACAGAAAGCGCGCGCAGCAGCCATTCGGTGTAAAATTGAACTAATAAGAATCCGTGTCATTTGCCACATTCAGTGGTGTTTCCGTGTAAATTAGTGGTGTCATAGACACCTGTCAAACCATCCATATGAACTGACCAGGCAGCCAGTTACACGAGCACAGAACGTGTACTCGATTCTTTGCAGGTTTTTTTATGGTACTAACGATAGTAACTAAGTTTAAACACAATACTGTGCGGCTAGGACGTACCCGGTTGTTTGCTGCACCATATATCAGGCAACGTGCGCAGGCCTATTTTAAATAGTGAACTGTTTTTGGTCCTTTTGGAAAGGAACACCTCAGTCGATGGTTCTATCCTTCGCGCCGGAGCTCTTCATGATACTGCTATCGCGTTGTAGAATAAATGATACCGAGAACCTCGCGCTGAGCTTCTGAAGAACCGAGACGCTTTCGTGACTGCTGCCTTCCTTCGCGATTGTTCAAGTATACGCAGAGTAGCCTCGTCTTTTCCTGCCCGGCAATGGCGAAAGAAATTCCACTAAAGCTGCGCGCGAGCGTTTGTGAAGGTCCTGCACACACACACCTTCGTCCCGCGTACAGCGAACGAAAGCACGCACGCGCGCGCGTACACAGCCTCTTGAGCACGCCCGATCATTAACGGCTCGTGGAGCAAAACAAACGGAAGCGCGGGCGGCGGTAAATTAAAGCTGACCGCTCCGGCGTTATGCTGTCGTCATTATTGCTTGCTTACTTCTTGCACCCGCGAACCCCAAACTCGTCGGTGCGGCCGCGGCTTAATTGCGGACAGGCGGACACGTAATTGAAAGAAACCCGCGGCCCAAGCGCCATAGCCGCCCTGCTAGCACATTTCCAGACGAAAACGTCGGGCCAGCGTCTGTGGCGTTCGCGCGGCGCCTGCGTCAAGACCGCAGTGCCGGTCCGTGTTACACGCTGCAGACACGCGAGCACTTTACGTGCGTTTTCCATCTTTCACGTCCTCTCGCGGGCTCTGACAAACACGCGCGTTCATTTTTATCGCTTTTTGCGTCGCTCGCAGCCTCTAAACACGGCGAGGAACGTTGTTACGCCTCCTAAAAAGAGAGTGATTGTCCGTGTGCCGCGTAGAGCGGAATGTCATAATTAGTAACGACACGAAGCCACTCCTAATGAGCACGTCAGTCTCCGAGGAGATTTTTTCCACCGTCATTTTATTAACGTTAACGTCGTTATTTCGTAGCCGAACTTCGTGCTCTCCATTCTTGCTTGCTCGCTCGTCTTCTTGAGTAATTACTCTGGGTGACTGGGGACCGAGGCTCGCATTGCGGACAGGTGTTCTCTCGCAATTATGATCCAACTGCAATGTCACACGAGCGTTGCGCTTTCTTCGGGCATGCGTCGTCATTTATTTATTTAATTTTCCGGCGGCGCTTTTCTCCGCACTAAGCCACGATACTAAATAAAATATATTAGTTCACCCCGTGACGAGACGTAGAGCGATCGCAGCCTACTAGAGGCAGCCGCGCTCTCTTCTGAACTTATACCACGAATACACCTTTTCATTCTCTCGTGCGCGGGCCGTGCACAGCCAGGCCTTCCGCGGCTGGTGCTCGCGGGCGTTCGTGGTGCAGAACATTAATTACGAGTTGGATGAAGGAATAGCCCTCGTGCCTGGGTACGCAGAGAACAAAAATTAATCTCGAATGCTTTTAAAAAAGTGACGAAAAGAATAAAGAAAGACGCCCACTTCTGCGCCACCCTCTTTTTTTCTCGTGGCGCAATAAATATTCTCGAGAGTCTATCGGCAGGAGTGGAAGTAAAAGAAGCACCGTGAAGATTCAGGCTCTACGATAATAAGTAAAGCTGAAGCGAGACAGCAGCAACGTGGACTCGTACACGTGTTCACAGGGGCGATAACGTGGACGGCTTATTGATAAATGGTCCTGTCACCGCGAATCTGTTCGACGAAAAAACAGACGCTGCGTGGAATATCCAAAGCCGAGTTGTGTGCAGCAGCGTGCGCACGCCAGTATACAAGGGTAAGCGCGTGTAGGCCACCTTCACGAATTGTCCTTGGTGCTGTTCATTATTTGCGGAATGTGAACGATAAAATTTAAATTTCATTTTCTCGCGTTTATTTTTACTTTTTTTTTATTGCTACATACAAATTACGAGGAGGCACAGCTTTTATAAAGCCCTTACTTTGATGATAGATTCCACGACTTTATTGCAGCCTTGAGAAACAACTGATTCAATAGAGGAATGTAGAGTGAATAATGGCTGTTTAACTGCCTTATTTACTAGAGTCGTAAGCATTCACTTACTTCAGCCAGTGACTGAAGGCTTGCGATTTGTTCAAGATAAATCAAGTGTTCCACTTTGGCTCTCGTCAGATGTGCAGGAACATGCTTAGTAACTTTTTCCATCGCAATAATAAAGCAGTGTTCGTACATGTTCGAGCCATAATTGCGTTTCTACTAGCAAACAAAAAGGCAGACGGCTAAGCAAAAGTACAATATACTAACCGGTACTTCGCCCTGTCAAACTTTTGGAACATGGTTCTATGAGCGTATATTGATTGTATAGCTACGCCCTAAATGTATTAAAACAAACGCGGATGATTCTGCTGGTATAAGTGATCACTGTAGAAAACTATGTGAGGAGGAATCAAAACCTTAGAGTGCAGTAACTCGCCTTGGTTATTACGTTCCCCCCCTTTCTTTTGTTCCAACCCCATTCCTGTCATCTTTTTCATGTGCAGCGAGCTTCAAAACAGGCGTGACAAACATGGTCGTGGAGAAAGCATCAAGCACGTTGCGAACGTGCTTTAGGAAACGGACGGCGACGCTCGGTTGCTCAGCGGCATGCTAGCAGAAAAGTTTCTCTTCTTATCCCAAGCAGACTTAAAAAAATTCTTTTTGTATAAGGCCGCCTAGGCGGCGCCTCGCAAGAATAGTAAAAATTAGAAATTAGAAAAATTAGGCCTACGGAAGGGCCCTTCCGTACGGCCAGTCAAAACAAAATGTGGTTAAAAGGGGAATGCGCGCGTGTTTGCCTGCCGCAACATCTATAATCACTATTGTAAATACCGATGCACATGGCAGTGGAGCACTTTCCTGCATTGTTGATAGAATCCAAGGACATCATGCATGAGCTTCGTTTACATTGTTCTACATATTGACGATACTTAGCGCATATTTTACGCGTACCGTGAATGCTCGCTGCTAATTTTTTTTGCTTGAGCAACTGGAACAACGCCGTTTCTCTGCCGTACAAAGTGGATTACGGTTGCAAGTCATGTTGTGCAGAAAACATCCTTGTTTTCTTGTTTCACGCTTTCCTCATAAAAAGAGGCAGTAAAAGGTGAACGCAAAAGGCACTTTCGGAGCGGGTTACACGCAGCTGCTTCTCTAAAGGCGCACAGTCCTTATGAATATTCAAACAGCCAAGCACGAACCTCGAGCGTCTGTGCACAGCTTTTGCTTCTTTTCCTTGAGCCTTCTTGTGCGGTTCATTTCGAGGCAGCTCGAACAAGTGTGCACGAATGCAGCAATGCGTTTGCGGGAACAGAGATACTTTTTTTCCTCCTCCGGTGTCTTTGATTGTGTCTTTCTGCTGGAAACAATCTCGTCTCATTTGATGAATTCAATTCGCTGGAGAGGCGGGCCTACAACAAACTCTGTGGAAGCACCTTTTCTCTGCAGAGGAACGCATATTTCGTTTGTTTCCGCGTTTAATAAAGGGCACGCAGCTTATTAGCTGAATTGATACTTGCCCTGAAAATGTGGGACTAAATTGATGGCTGAGAAGCGTCACTAAAGCAGATACTCCTACGATACCATGGGGTACGCAGTTCACGCGCTTATTGAGACCAAGTAATTCCATTCTAACGAACTGTCTACCAGTTTTCGCAGTATATAAGGGCGAAGCTATAGGCAGAGTGTGTTGGTGTGAACCGAACAGTATAACTAAAACTTACATCCGACTTAGCGGTATTGAACAAGAACTCTAGCTGAACAAGCGGCACTGAATACACCCAAGCGAGTACATTTCAAGCCGCTGATATATTGACACAAAATAGAACAGCAGCAATTTCCACGTTCAGCTTTTTGTACGCGCTGCGTTCACTGAACATCGAAGAAATGGCCACGGTTCTGTCCGAAGTGCGAGCACCTGCGGCTAAGGCATTGTTAGGCTGCTACAAGAAACACAGCTCGTATGCGCACTATTAGTTATAGCAGGCAATGGCTTAAGAAATAACAACGCAGGTTGACAAGAACCCCAGAACAGACACGAACGGATAACAGGCCAACCATATGGGCTAGTTTGAGCCAGTAATTTAGGCGGGGTTTCATTCTTCGTGTTTTTTCTTTGGTTGTTTATTGATATCCTGTTGATATTGACGGGGCATTCCCATAAAAATCCTGACAGCTCCACTAACGTGAAACCTCGGGAGGTGCGAAGCACTCGGTGATGTGCCGGTGTTTCCCACAGGACCACGTCAATCACTGCTGATGGGCTTGCTTTACCGTTCGACGCCGACAGCCCAGGCGAATTACCGGCAATTCGTTAAATTCGCTTGTGACACGAAAATCCTACACGTACACTGTCTGGGTGCGCTGCCTCCACGATTAGCCCACCGTGAAGGGCGACAGGAGACGCCGACAGACCAAGCGCGTAACAGCACTGCCTCCAGGGTCGGCCAACTGTGACGCGGGGATTAGCACAGTCTGCTTCGCTCTATCGCTCCTATATGGCGGCACCACTACGTCGAACCAAGGGCGCTGTGGGAGAGAGGCGATGTTAATTTAAGACTAATTTTACTCGCTGGACACCTTCTCTCTAACCGAACATCACTGTGACGCAGATGGTAAAACGGTGTAGTGCAGATATAAGGCCCGTTTGTTCCGCATGGAGTTTATGTGGCGGTGATGTCCCGCTAGAGCCTCCAACCCATATCGTCGCATCCCGGGTTGTTGTGGGTTCGAATCCCGGCTTGTGGTCCTTTTCAACTGCGAGTGATTTTTTTTTTTTTTATCATAGCTTGCTTTACCGCGACTACGACGACAGGAGACGCCGACAGGGCCCGACGCCGAGAGCCCGAGCACATAAGGTGCTTCGCGCTTAATATGCAAGGCACGCACGGTGAACCAAAATGAACTGGTGAAGTCAGCACTCAGTCCTTTGTATTCGTCGTTTTCGTGTTTGCGCTGTTACGATTACGATGTTACGTTAAAGACCTCGTTGGTTCGTTCCCGTTTCCGAAATCACTCACATATCCGCGTAACACGCCGACATCAAGCGCGATGTGATCCCGTCAGAAAAGATGCCCGTCCCGTGATACAACCAGAACGTCACGCGTTGTTGGAAGTCATCGCTTCTTTTTAACAGTGAAGCTGTTAAGTACGGCATCAAAACGTCTGACGGCAAAGAAGCTGTCATCATCATTAGTTCTGGTCCCCAAGTACCCGTGCACTTCTATGCTATGCCCAACGTGCGGCGATGATGATGATGCTCCTACATAAATGGTGCATAATGGTGCAAGCATAAGACAAAGACAGCTAGCGTCAATTTGTCCGTGCAGAGCGTCTCCAAAACTATGCCTTTGTGCGTAATTTGCGCCTCTAGAGCATGCATCCTGCCGTGGCGTCCAAGCAGTTCCTAGAATAGCGCAGGCATGCGTAAGGTGGTGGGACGGCGTCAAGAGTGCCGCGCCTGCTATTGTCTCTGGTTTGACGTGAACGCCTCTACGCTGATATCGGTGCGAAACTTTCAGAAGCGTTCGCTGGGTCTCGCCGTGCTTTGCGAGACCTTTGCCGAAGCCTCAAAATACGACGAAATGCTGCTGGGCCAGAAACAAACCCGCACCCACCAATTACGCTGCGCATCTCCCTCTCTAGCCTCGCGCCACTAGTACAAGCCTCGCTAGTTTTTAACACGAAAGCGCTTTACGCCGGGGTCCACCGAGACCCTATAAGTCATTTCCCGTAACAGATATGACGCAGTAAAGTAGTTGTTGTTGTTGTGGGGTTAAACGTCCCAAAACCAGTTCTGATTATGAGAGACGCCGTAGTGGAGGTCTCCGGAAATTTCGACCACCTGGGCTTCTTTAACGTGCACTGACATCGCACAGCACACGGGCCTCAACATTTCGCCTCCATCGAAATGCAGGCGCCGCGGCCGGGATTAGATCCCGTGACCCTCGGATCAGCAGCCGAGTACCATAGCCACTAGACCACCGTGGCGGGGCATGACGCAGTAAAGTACATATACAGGTAAAAACGAGAAATCAGCAGAAATTTTCTTTTTGCTAGCGCGGTCGCACTGAGAATCGAACCCACGACCACCCGTTCCACAACGAAAGGTGCCGAGCTCTGTGGTGCTGCTATCTAGGAGCGGTTAAGCGAAGTCTGAAAGATGGCACTCCCAAGAACCTAGTCATCGCCTCCGAATTCTGAACGCAGCGGAGGCTGCCGCCTCTGGACCACTGTTGCTGCGATGCGGTGCTCGCAGCGATTGCATTCGCTGTCAACGCAGCTACGCGCGTTGTCTTTCGCGTCGTATTACCATGTAGCGCCTCAGTGGCAGCATAGTGTAGCAGTAGCCAGCACAGCGGTGTTTCCACGCAGGCTAGTGTGGTGGCACCGACTAAGAAAACTGCTCACAACGATGTTGACGGTTGACAACGATGTTGACGGTTCGTTGACGAAAAAAAGTCTGGATGCGGGAAAAAAGCATAGCATATCCTACGTGGCTTGCACGAAGGGCGTCGTGCATGAAATACCGATGTCGTGTGGGAAAACCTATGTGGGCCAAACAGGCAGATGTGTCAATGTCCGAGCACGGGAGCACGAATTATCTGTAATAAACAAAGGCGTGACGCATTTACCAGCGCACTGCAAGACATGCGGATGTGAACCAAGATTGCGTGAGACAAAGATAATTGGCAGGAGTGGTGATACGTTGGCTAGGGAACTTTTGTAGGCATATCACAAAAAAGAGAGGCACGAGTTGTATTAGTGACACATCGGTTTCTCTGTATGAGACTGACACACATCTGTTAAATTCTGTATTTTAATTTCGCCTTTCACGACACCCATGCACGCATGCGCATTTGTTGTAGTTCTTGGCTCTTCTGTTTGAATAAATTCAGTTGAAGTTTACCGCTCGACCTGTTGTTTCTTGTCCCCTTCTTCCTAAGTCTTTCTTTCTCGATTTTTTTTTTTTTTTGCGCTACCATGTGTTCTCAGAATGTCAACCAACTCGCCCAGCAACTAGTTCTGCATAATGTTTAAAAGTATGAACGCAGCTACCAGTTCAAGATGGCTGGACGTTAGGCAAGTGCTTAAACTTTGGCCAGGGTGCCGAATCGTGTGACAGCAGACAAACAGAATGAGAGACCAAAATTCCTGCGTTCAAGTATCCCAAGAAAGACTATCCTCTTTAAAAAACCTACTGCTCGCGCTGCACAACCGTTCACCGACCAACGTGTATATATAGGCTCTGGGTCTTGACCTGCAATGCAGTGCCGGTGGGAGATTTCTGTTGTGCGTAGTTGAACCATGAGTATTCGCAGCGTGCGCGTTAACTAAAAGTAATCCTGAACTCGGAACGATGTACGACGTGGGAGCAGGAACCTCATAAACACCAGAAGCATAAACGACAACGCGTGCGTAAATATACGCACGCGTTGTGTGCGGCGTGTTTCCTTGTTCCCAGTCTTTTGCTCTGCTACTGTGCGTAAAAATACACACGCGTTGTCACTCATTTACATGCATGAGCGGGCAACGTCACGGGTGATTTACGGTAACACCGAATGATCCCCAGTGCTTCGCGCACTCGTCAGGGTTCACTTCGTGGAGATGTGTGAATTCTTCTTTTTCTCCTTGCCACCCTTCGGGGGCACACCCGAGAGGTGCAGTAACGGGCACGTGCTTGTAGCTAGCATAAAACGACGCAAGACAATAACGAAGGGGAAATACGTAGCAAAACTGGGACCAAAGAAGGACGGACGGCCACAGCACATTTACTGGAACCTGCAACGTGTGAAATTGACCTGCTGAACAAATGACAATACCTTCTAAATTCGAGCTTATGATAATAGATATGGGCCATGGCAATGTCCGTAGCGTCCGACCTTTCATGTATCCGTGTCGACTTGTTCAATAGTGCGAAAAAAAAACAAAAAACATAGGCATAATTGAGTAACCAATATATCAGTATAGCATACTTTTCTGAACATACACAAACCAATTGTCAATAAAAACGTAAAGAAGGGATCAGAGTGCAAGAAATATAAATTATCCGCTTGTATAATAACAGCCATATTGCACTACGGTCATTCGTAATCGTGTAGTCAGCTCGTAACTAGAACGTATCGTCGTTCGATAAAATTCGTCACGGTGCGGTGAAATGAAATCGCGATATCACAAACGAAGCTCTTTTTTTCTTCCCTTTCCTTTTTTCTTCGCCTTTCCTACGAAGCGCTCATGAAAAGGACCTGCTGTGCTCTGAATGGAGAAAGGGCGTGACAATAGAAGAAAGGTGAGATTACGCAGTATACCAAAAAGGCCGCTCAGAAAGGTACGCAAGACAGTCAACCCAGTGACTCTACACAGCGCCAACAAAGCACACTGTGCTATCAGCTCGAACATTCGCTTTCAAGTTTCCCCGAGAATTGAAAAAGTTCCAAGATATGCAAGACACCTTTGAATCGGCTGCTCATTGTTCCACGACATTTGGGGCTAAGGTAACCGTCGGAAGAAAACGATAGCAGGATGTCGAAGAAAGCCGTTTTGTGCCGAGCATATGACAGGCGTAGCTCTGCAGACCTTTATCATTGCCTAAGAAAATCTGGAGTCGAACACCACGACCCCCGAGCGAAGCCTCGCTTCAGGAGCGTTTTGGGCAAAATTCAAATGGGATGTATACATTTGACTACACGCATTCAAACCATTAACTATGTCTGTCGTACTTACTGGAATGAAGCACAGGCCTTAGCTGTAGCGCCGATCGTTTGGTGGTGCTAACAGCGCACTTTCTTTCTCGCATTGAAACTGTTTCCTTTCGGTGTCGCGTCTCTTTCATTCGTAAAAAAACTCTAATTCCTTTCTACTTATACCAAATTCACAATACCACAATTAGGAATTTGAATACCTTCCTAGGCTTCAGTGCTTGTTGGTGCTTACACACACACACACACACACACACACACACACACACACACACACACACACATATATATATATATATATATATATATATATATATATATATATATATATATATATATATATATATATATATATATATATATATTGCACCGACACAGCAGTGCACCACAATGCTACAGAATAGACTGATAAGCCCACGTTGCGTACAAAACTGGTCGATTTGCACAAACTCAACCCGCGACACTTCGCTGAATTGTAAGAAATTCGCCACCTGGGGTCAGACCGCGCTTGCTCAAAATAAACGTTTATTCTCTCTCTCTCTCCCTCAGCAGAGGCAATTTCCTCGTTGAATGCTTCGCACAACGTCGATTCTCACAACGCGCGGTACCTGCCGGGCCATTTTGTAGCGTGAGCTACACTGACCGAGGTTAAGCAGTTTCGCGTGGCTGTTGCAAAGCCGTGCTGCGCATGCGCGAGGAGAAATGACGTCACACGGCGCACAGTTGGCGCGCCGGAGCCGCCGCCGCGCGCGCCTTGCCGGTACGCACATTCGAGAGGCAAGCCAGCATAGCACAATGGAGGGCAGAGGCGCACGGCGAAGGGAGCACGACGCATGTGCACAGGTGGTGTTGCGCCATCCCTCGCCTGTACCGATAAAAAGAAATAGTATGACGTAGCACAGCGGCAGCGAGGTAGAGAGGACGAGTGAAGCAGGCGATAGTGGGACGCATATGCTGCTCACGACGCCGACCGCGCTTCGCTGCGCTCGAGCCGAACGCGCCCGGTGTCCGTGTCTCTAGCGGTGGCTCGGCCGGTTGCTAGGGCAGAATAACTCATTCAGGTCATCGCAGGCCACCATGGGTAGACCCCGGTGAGCAAAGATGCCAGAAGAACAGCGTGAATATAATGCTCGACAAAAAAATCAGCTGCACCTTCGCTCACGTTGCGTATATCTTGGCGTAGCCGAGCTAAGCCACTGCTAAATTTTTTTGTTAGGCCGCCCATTCCAAGCTTTTTTTTTTTAAATCTCCAATTATAGCATTATTTTGAAACGTCGTTATTTAGAAATTTCAAAACAAATGTAAACAGAAAAGAGAGGACGTTTCCCTAGTCTTTCGGTGACTATGGCGTTTTAACGCGTGCTTTCTCGTTAAAGTTTTCGATGCTACTCGGAACAGTTTACCGGCACGCTTTGTTGCGAATTAATGAGTACAGCCTTATTTGCAATGTCTTCGATATACACCAGTTATACCGTAGCACGGCATCATTCTTCTTGTTCTTCTTTCTTCCTTTTTTTTTTTTTTTGTCCGTCGTGAACCCATTTCCTGCAAGCGCTCCTTCGTCTCGTGCTCGTTCACCACGAACACCTGCTAACCCGCGAAAGTATCAGTTCAGCTACAGTTAATTATTTGTAAGAGATGTAAGGTTATCGTTATTCTAAACATGCCAGATGAGAGGTTGGAAAAGCTTGTACTGCAGTCTATTAGAGCATTATAGCTAACGAAGCTACCTCAGTAACGTTAGGAGAATGGTGTCCCAAACCCGTTGTCTTACTTTCCTCATGTTCGCACCAAACCGCATCCCGCGCTTCATTTTTTTTTTCCCTGTCACAACAAAAGCCCCTACGCGAAAAGCCATTTTCGAACAGGACACGCGCTTTCAGTCTCCTTGCCATGGCGAATTTCCAGCTTCCCGCGTGCGCCCTCCCCATCTCTGAATGCGTCGGGAGTGCCTCATACCTCGCGACCTAAATGTCGGCGTGTGCGCCCTGTAAAGAACTCCGCCTGTTTTCGAAGAAGCATGTGATGTTGCTGGGCGGATAGATGGACGTGTACTGCGAAAAAGGCCGCTTCACTCGCGGGCTGTCGGACCTGTCAGGCTGCTGCATGCCCGACTAACGCGGACCGTACCTGAACATCCGCCCGGACAGCGACGGACCTAAGAGGATTTTGCGACTTCCCACGCGCGGCCGAGGTATGTGTCATAAAATGTTGCTCTCGCTCGCCCTGTCGACCCGTTAAACAAGCGTGCTGCTTCCGCTGTGTTGAAGTCCCTGGAGCCGCCGTTATATTTATTCGTTGGCACCGCTGTGGTACGTGTACGCCTTAAGCAGCACTTAACGAGACTAAAGGTTTATGATTTGTAACTGACATACCCGGACAAGTTTATTTGATAAGCACATTTCTTGCCGGTTCGTACGTGCATTACAAATGCTTAAAGGGGTCGTGAAACGTTTTCTGAACATTTTGTACTAAGTGCGTATTCGGGGTCCTGACCCTCCAATCAACACTATGCGTTGTTCCATTGCACCGTGTGCGTTGATTTAGAGCGATAAAAAACGCGGTTTCGGTTTCACTGCGCGCGTTCCCCTCAACTCTGCAGATGACGTCATCTTAGTAGCCGTCATACCTCCGAGATTGGCGCGCCCTCGGAGGCTCGGAGGCCATGGGAAAACAAACCACGTGCTGCCGCTTTTCTTCCGAATGGTGGCACCGCACTGTTTCCAAGTATTTTCTTCCTTTCTAGCTTTCAAGTAAATCGATTCCTTTAGAGCAAACGCGAGTTCACTGTGCCTTTGAACTTAAAAGTATCTTAACTCAACGTCACCAAATAGTACCACGCCGGCCGCCAGTGTCGCATAGTCGTTTCGGGAGTGCAAAAAAGCTGAAATTTAAAACGGGCGTTGTTAAATGTGCACTGAATATTTCGCCGAAATATTTCGGAATCGGCTTGTCGAATGCGTATTGAAGCAGTGAAAATTACAAACCGGCATCTCCAAATTCTTTTCACGACCCCTTTAAAAAACAAGAGTATGTCAGAAGCAAAAAGGAAAAAAAAAAGATTTCCTGCAAGAGGGACAGCTATCGCGATATGTTAGATTTAAAAAAAAAAGGTTCTGGTAAAACCATTGACAGAAGCAAGACGTATAATGCTCACAAACCAGTTTAGGGCCCACTGATATTGTTTCTTTCTTTTTGTCTCAGTCTGCGTACTAGGCGCTATTTATTGGTGATAACAAAACGATGAAAGCTGTTTATTTTTTAATGTTTCGCGAAGTGACTTCTGATGCCCAGAATTATAACGCACAAGTTTAGACTTCTCTGTTTTATTTGCATTGACACCAGTAACCTGAACGGACACAGTTTAATGCGTGTAAGGTGACGCTACAGTGAAAAAGAGACGCGTAGCTTTGTAAGAACGCTCGTGCAACCATGGGGGATGAATCGGGCTTTTAGTTTGCGAGAACCCTTCCATCGAGACCGTACTCATCGGCATCATGCTTGCTACATACAACAGAGCGAAGCGCGTTCGCACCGAAAGAAGCTGGCGAGCCTTAAGTAATACCAACTACCTTAAGTACCTTAAGTAAATAAGTACCTTAAGTAAATACCAACTAGGCCAGCAAGCTGTGTTGTTAAAAGAGAAATCCCGCCACCATTTCAGTGAAAGCTGGTGAGAACGACGAACTGCGAAGCTGTAAGACAAGCACCACTACCATAAATGATCACAGATGTCCGGCATCTCACCTGGTGATGCAATGCTTTTGTGGAGAATTAACATGGTGTTGTTGTTTGCCGTCAGTGGTTACAACATGAAAGCCCCGAATTTTGCTCGGCGAATGACACAATGCATTCTAGTGTGCATGCTTGCTAGTTTGTATCAACTATAGCAATTGCTATGTCTTTCGCTTGCTACAACCACTGAAATTAGCGCGCACTCACAAGATTTTCGATGTCTGTTTTGGCTGTTCCTTGGATAGTGTAGACTGTAAACATTACGGCACGGATATACCAGCATACCTCGGCTGGTGTTCAGGCATGTGCGGCGGGGGAGGTAGTAATTTATCTTAGTATCATTTTGGATTCATCACTTGTTAGTGGTTATTATGATTAGGAGCGCGGCGACATTAACACATGCGCCCCCGATTTTCATTTCCTATTGGATCCTTGCCTTGGGATGGCCACTGTCGCTTTGCTTTTTAGCAGTGAAGCTGCTTCATTAAGCTACTCGAGACGTTTAGCTGGGCTAGTTGGAATGCAGACTTGGAATGCGTTTCCAGCTCTAACAAAAGAAAATAAAATGGAAGGAGACAGACGAGACGACAGCAGATAGGCAGAATGCCGGTCTGCCAGCGTTCTGCCTATTTGTTGTCCTCTCGTCTGTCTCCTTCCGTTTTCTTTTATTAGAGCCGGAAACGCATTTCAAGTACGCTTAAGCTAGCCATAATACGTCAGCAGTAGCAGTTTTAACAGCGAAGCTGTTTGAGCTAGCCGTCAGGCATCATGCAATAACACGTGACATTGCGTTACGTGATTTGGGCAAGAACATGTCATGTGACGCGTTCTTACGCGATTTTGGTGAGAACAAACACGTCACGTGACATTTCGTTGTGCGATTTTGGCGGCATCATGTCACGTGACATTGCGTTGCGTGATTATTGGTGATCACGTGACATGTTTCCGTCAAAATCGCTTAATGACGTCACTTACTGAAATAATCCCGTAGTAGTAGTAGTAGTAGTAGTAGGAGGAGGAGGAGGCAGAATATCAATTGGCTGAGCCGGCATGTCACGTGATATCGCTCTGGTCAATCACTCTAGAGTTAGGTTGGCGAGAAGCAGCTCTGTATGGTAAAAGGCACTAAAATAATGAAGACCTCTTTTTGAATTTCGTAGTTGGGCCTGAAAACTAATATGCAGAAAACCAATGTAATGTTCAACAGCCTTGGGCGAGCACAGCGATTTGAGATAGCTGGCGAGGCATTGGAACAAGTAAGTGAATATGTCTACTTAGGCCAGGTAGTGACCCCTTATCCGAATCATGAGGCTGAGGTAATTAGGAGGATTAGAATGGGGTGGAGTGCATTAGACAAGCATTGTCATATAATGAATGGTAGCTTACCATTGTGTCTGAAGAGGAAAGTGTATAACAGCTGCATCTTACCGGTACTCACCTACGGGGCAGGAACTAGGAGGCTAAATAAGAGGGTTCGTCTTAAATTGAGGACGACGAAGCGAGCTATGGAACGGAAAATGGTAGGTGTAACCTTAAGGGACAAGAAGAGAGCGGAGTGGGTTGGGAATCAAACACCTGTTAGGGAAATATTAATATAAATTAAGAAGAAGAAATGGGCGTGGGCGGGCCATGTAATTCGAAAACAAGACAACCGTTGGTCATTAAGGGTAATAGAGTGGATTTCCAAAGAAGCCAAGCGTGGCAGGGGGCGGCAGGAAGTTAGGTGGGCAGATGAGGTCAGGAATATCGCGGGAATAAAAAATTGGGCCCAGTTAGCACAGGGCAGGGATAATTGGAGATCCATGGGAGAGGCCTTTGCCCTGCAGTGGGCGTAGATAGGCTGATGATGATTAGCAATGTAGCGATACATAAAATGAAGGAGACGTTTTACAGACTAGGGTCCCATAGTCCGAAGACTGTAGGGGGACCCACGATGAAGGAAGCATAAAAATATGCAAAGGCAAATGCCAAGACAATGTAGTATCAATTGAACATTACTATACAACAGCTATAGCAAAACAACGAAACTATAAAACAAAGTAATAAATACAACTACAACAATACAGACGCTACATAACAATTCAAAAAGGACAACATAGAAGGATTTATGACGATAGAAAATACAATTTCAAAGTTTTTTTTTAACATATACAGGTTAGCTAAAGATTTTATATTGAGTGGAGTAGAGTTACATAATGAAATGGCTGTGAATGAGAACGATTTTATGCCGTAATTAGTGCGAACTCTGGGTAGTAATAAGCTTCCTTCCAATGCGAACGAGTGCGGTTAGTGTTTTTTAGTAAGTCATAGTTGATGAGATCGAAAGGTAGCCGACTGTTAATTATATTAAAGATCAAACAAGCACAATGAAATTCATATAACTTACTAATACATAGAATATTATATTGTCTAAGCAATGAAATAGCGTTAGAAGGATGGGGGCTGAAAGTGATAATGCGGTTTGCTTGGTTCTGTATGTGTTGCACAGACGAGATGTACGAATGATATGTGTTTGCCCAGGCAGTTATGCCATAGTTAATGTGACTGCATTAGTGGAGATATATGGCGTAGCTTTAATTAGTGCGCGAATACCAAAAACAGTCTTTTTCTTAATGTCTGACAAATGTAGACCAAAATTAAGAGTACTCCGAGAAAACGCACTCCGAGAAAAGAAACAGAATCACAAGCATAGATAGTATTAGGACCCATTGTTAGAGCAGCCGAACTTAATAAATGTTTTTGAAAAGATCTGAAAATCATGAACTGCAGTTTTAGAGGGGTTTATAGTTGGGTCATTGTTGTCACACCATAAAACTAGGACTAAAGTTAGAAAAAGCATGATCTAAAAGAGTGTTAGTGCCACGTGTGTTGGATCTAGTGTGCGAGTCAATGAGGCACGTTAACCCGTACCCTAGAAGGCAATCATTATAGGCAGTGGTACTATTCGAATGAGAGTCTAATAAGTTAATGTTGATATTGCCTACAAACATTATGTTTTTGTTCTCTAGTGATTGTTTAGGATGGTCTTAAGAGCCGATAAGAACTGAGTAAGTGAGGAAGAAGGTGAGCGGTAGATGCTAGCAAGTAATAATTTTTTTTTGATTATGTGTAAAATGAGGCTGCTCAATTTCTATCCAAACTGATTCACAATATGGAATGGCAATGGAAAGATCCGTTCTGTGACTATAATTAATGCCAGGAGAAATGAAAATGGTTGAGCCACCATGGGCGTCAGACGCACGGTGACAGTAGTCAGATTTGTACGACGTAAAACCATATAGATTTGCATCGACATCGGAAAGCCAGGTTTACATATAAATGAAAACGGGTGTTATATGCATATAAATGAAAAAGGGTGTCTCGTAGAGTAAGTGAAATCATTAATGTTATAATTTTTTCGCAAGCTACGTGCCTTGAAATGAACTAAAGAGCCATGTTTGTCAGAAAGTAATGAAATCATTTCGTCAGCAGAAAAGGACATGATTGTCAAAAAGAAGAAAACAAGGAAGGAATGAAAGAGAACGAGGCCCTTGGGTCTACAACACGCGACTTAGTTGAAAACCCGAAGGTCGTTCTCAGACTTTATAATGAACACTTTGCTGCTGCTAGTCTGACGAGTCTTAATCTGGAAGTTATCCGTCCATAAAAACTGCCAGCTCCTCTCGTTCTTAAGAGCTAGTGCTTTTGAGAACAAACGTTTGTTCTCGACAGTAAGGTGATCATTGACAAACACTGCAGCATCAGTGGAACCATAAAAGCCAATATGGCCAGTACGTAGACGGGCTTTGCGAGCCCTACGAACAAACTCGCTGATGCTCTTCTCTTTGGACTTGGTGGCCACACGATGGACAACGTCCAAGTCAGCGGGAGAAAGAGGGCAGCCGATGGCATTACTAAAGGTTTTCACGATAGCAAGGCAATCTTCATTTTGCGTGACTGGAACACCCTTGATCTCAACATTAATCACTCGAGAATACTGTTCCCAGATCAGCAACTTCTTTTTTCATACGCCTCATTTTTTGCGGAGAGTGCACGGTTCGCAGCGACCAGCTCGTCCTGTTCTGCCCTCGTGTCATCAAAAACATTACTTAAGTGCTGAACACTTCCCGTTAGAGTGGCACATTGATCAAATCCGAGTTCATGTAGCTTGTTAGTACACTTTAAAACAAGATCCGCGACCACATATTCAAGCCTACCGTTGAACAGACTTTCGAGCGCATCAAGTCGCTTAGGAAGCTCGGTATTAGTAGGCATAGTGCAGTCAGTATACAGTGCAAGAACTTGGCAAGAGCTGCAGTCACGGCTAAGAATAATGAATATAAAGGCGACTTGAATACCACAAACCTGCACAAAGAATGCGTAGCGCTTAGGTGCACGTCGATCAGCCGCAACAGCTGCTTGCCAAATGAAGAGGAGGCACCTGCGACGTCCTTATGTATGCCTGAGGGGGCGGCACCGAGCAATGCTGGGTAACGTCCGTGGCAGCCTCTTTCGTAGCCCAAGATGCACCTATCGATACTCTATTATGCGTTGATCGTCACTGTATATACAGCCACAACTCGCCTTTATTTACCGTCGTCGGCACTTCCTCCCACACATCGCTTTGTTCGAGCAATAACGCCTGCATTTTTGAGTCTGCTGGCCAATAACGAGGCGCATTAGCAGAAACTCGTTAGAATCGCTTCCGACACGACAACGTACCCTGTCTCGGTGCACTGCCTTCAGGATGGGCCCACCGTGACGACACCAGAGATACGCCAGCCCCTAAAGTGCTCCGCACCTAACATGTGAGCTGCTGACAACACTTGTAACAGACAGCTTTAGTTTACAACCACTCAACATCCGTCCGTACGCGAGACGATAGCGGAAGCAAGAGAGCGCATGCTTGTATGTGTTTGCCCAAGATCACCGCACTTCCCTTGCCCCACGTTCAAGACGCTTGCTGTTCCGCCTCCGCACACTGCGGGACTGCGTCTCTCGTGTCACGGCTTCCTTCATCGCTAGTTTGCTCGATCAGCCATGAATCGTCTCGTGCTTTGACGTGTTTCGACCAATATCGACTATTGCAATGTATTCCTTCGCCACTGGAAGGTGCACAATAGGGTGCCACACTGTTTTCCCCAACGCCGACGATGGGGAGCGTTCGGGCGCTCTTCTAGGGACAGGACTCTTTATACACTTATGCACCATCCACTTTTCAGTTGACAATGTCAATGATAATGATGTTTATTTTTCGCGTAGGTACATCGCAATGATGCATCAGTCGATGGTGAATGATCACTCTAAGAAATAGCGTGCGCCGTAATGCGCTCCGCGTTCGGCGCGCTGCCTATATGCGCGGTCTGTGTATGCTAAGCACCAACTGCCTAATGTATTCAGGATAAATAACTATGTTAAACTGCGACTCAAAAAATGACGGACTACAGCGGTTTGGACTACAACGGTAATGGAAAGCACTGCCGGTGCTCACAGAACGCTTTGCAGCTATAAGCGGCTACAAATGAGGCTTTCTCGTTGACGTGGTCTACCAATCCTGCCTCTTATTTTGATCGTTTTCAAATCGTATATACGGAGCCGGTGCCGGCGCAGAAATATTTTGGAACGAATACAAAAAGAAAAAAAAAAGGGGGGGGGGGGGCAAACAAGAACTGCAATAAAAGGGGTGACCACATATTCAGGCTTGCTCCCATTGTGCGCCGTATTGTTTTCGCCGATTGCGAGGAGAGGGCGACCATCTGCGCGGGGTCGCCCATCTGGCGGCTCTGCAGCAGAAAAAAAATAGAAAGAAAGAGAAAAGTAGGTCTCCTTGCTGTGATAAGAAGAGGGGGAAAAAAGTGAAGAGCTTAGTCGCGGCCGCTCTTATTGGCTCGGCTCAGTCCTCTTGTCCAAAGTGCGCCGCTGGTGTGCTTTCGTGTCTCGCCCTGGCTGCCGCCGCCGCACCTATCGGAGAAGGAGCGTATATTGGCTTAGCGCCTGAGCCACGGTGGGCGCACCGTCCCCAAGACGCTGCAACGCAAGGAAATAAATCTACTGACCGTGATTTCCTTTCTTTCGCTAGCACGCATGGCGGCGACGCTTAAATGGTTTCGATGTGAAAAGCATTTCGAGCGGGACGAAGGAAGACGTTGAAACGGGGACTACTTGGAATGCTATCATCGGCGACTTGTTCTAGCCGTGTCACGCGGGTACGTATGCAATCTCGCTCCGTCTGCGAGCAGACGGTCCTTTGGTCGAGACATGGTATTTGATAGTGTACCGTGGAATATGAGCACTGGCGCTGAAGAGAGAGACAGAGCGAGACAAAGAAAGGCCGGGAGGTTAACCAAACGCGCGTCAGGCTTGCTACCCTGCGCTGGGGAGAGCGACAAGGGGCTGAAATGAAATGAAAAAAAAATAGAGAGAGCGAAGAGAACCAATCATGTGCACTTTTGCGGAAGCACATTGTAGAGGCAGTCGCAGAGACCTGTCGACGTCAGGTACGTCAGCAACGCCTCCGTCGCCTTCTGAGCCATCGAAGCACATGGCCAGGGCCCAAGAAACTTGGCTGCTGAAAACAGCCTCGAGTCCAGTCTGTTAGTACCATTTGAAGTTGCTAGCGCGGGGTCTCATAATGACTAGAAACGCACAGCACGTGTCCCATTGTTTCTCCAGTTCCGCAAAAATCGCAGATAGATGTGTCTGCCATTACAGTGCGACACAAGTATGCTTATGCCACGCCCATCCAGAGAGAGGGAGAAAGGAAAAGGAAAGACGGGGAGGTTAACCAGAGGAGATCTCCGGCTGGCTACCCTGTACTGGGGAAGGGGAATAAAAGTGATCTTAGGGACGCATCAACATCATTGTCACTTGTCAGAGCACTGTCACAATCGGTCACGAAGTCGTATTTTTTTGGAGAAATAGCAGTAACACCATGGCAGCCACACGTCTTGAAGACTTTGTAGGCCAGTGCCCTATGATCTTGTGTTCGATAAACGGGCGGTTGTCCAGCTGACCAAGCATGGCTGAAAGGGCTGCTCTTTCGGCGTTGAAACGGGCGTATTCACAGGGAAAGTGAGCGATTGTTTTTCTGCACCCACAATGTTCACATGAAGTCGGTGCCCCATCCGGAGGCAGCATAGTAACATAAGGATGGAGACTTGACCTAGTTGGTATTGACTCATCTTAAATTGTGTGCGCAGCGCTACGCGAACGCAGACAAAGAAGAAGACGCATAGGACAGGCGTTGACAGCGCCTGTCCTGTGCGTCTTCTTCTTTGTCTGTGTTCCTGTGGCGCTGCACACACAACTTAAGATCAGCATACGAACGTTGCATCTGAGCGGGAAATTCTTGGTGACAAGGGTTGCTTCAAGGCAGGATCTTAGGATCCAGTTCACGTAGGTGGCACTTTTGATAACTAGGAGACGACCAGTGAGCGCTGGTAATAGAGCGAGCTAGTAAATAAAGTTGTCTTGCACCGTTCGTCCTTGAGAGCGAGATAGGAACCACTGGAGTCTCCTCCTGTGTGTTTGGCTCCCACTAGCCCAAAAAAGTGACGAAGCGACTTTCCTTCTCTCTATGCCATATCACTGCACATTGGTGTTGCAGAAATCAAGAGCTTGTCGGCAAGCTGCCCACATTCATGGTTTCCCATTTATATGTATATCTCAGGAAAATAGGCTGGTGCTTTCGAAAAGTTGAATATGCATGTATAGTCTGATGAAGGTTTCGCAACAGATGCCTTGGAGGTTTCAAAAATTAAGTCATACAGTTGAACGAAAGAAAAAAGCAGATAGTTCAGGTGAAATGAATCGCTGGTACTATTAAGAAGTTTCTTAAAGGGCCCATGACAGCTATTTTTTTGTTGGAGACTTTTATGTTCTAATGAGTAGAACAGTGTCTTGTAATCACGGCATGGAGTGGCAAATTCTCCAGCGCGAAGTCTAATTAGTCACAGCATCGTTAATTTTGTTCAGTTTTAATGAAGCTTCGAAACGCGCGCCAAAAACTGCAAGGAACTAGCGCCGCGGGGCTAGCGCGGCGGCTGTCGGAAGTGAGCACATGCACTGATCACTTGAGCTCAAGATTCGGTGACGTTGCGGAGAGCGCGAGCGCCAGACCAGCTCGCCACACTCGCTTTGCATCATAGCGTGTGTACAATGTACGCCTGAGCGACCAACATGGAGAGGAAGCGGAAAAATACGGCTTTTGGCGTGGCCTCCGCGATCGGCTGCGAGAGCCGATCTTGGAGGCTACGCTCGGAGGCCATAGCGCGGCACGCCCGTGTCTCTCTGTGACGTCACGATATCAACTTACAAAAGTGAAACGTCACAGATGGCCCACAAACTACGTCACACTAGTGGCGATGTCGCGAGGTGCTGCAAGCTCGGATGAGCATTCCCGCTTACTTTGAAACCATATTAAAATTACTTAGAGGCGACGTTCGCCGCTAATACTTGGTCAAGATTGCCTTCGTATGCAGGAAAACCAATTAACGCAAGCATCTCGCGTTTGAAATTTTGGTGTCATGGGACCTTTAAGGCCCATGATGAATGCACTGGCGTGAAAAGACTGCATAAAGCAGTATCAGACGGCAGCCGAAACATGTCTTTTCGTCATGTGACGTGTCATCAGCCTTACTAATCAGACGCAAGTGTTAATCTTGGTTTCGTGGTTCACCTATCCCAGGCATTACATGGAAATATTGACAGACGTCTTCATCGGTGACGAAGAAAACTCAGTAAAGTTCAAAGTTGTCTCTGAATGTTCAGGTGAACAAAAACATCTCTGACTCCGCAGCAATCTGCCTTGTACATGGAGGCTCGTTATATAGACTTAATTTCATAAACACAAATCCGATGCCGCTTTTGCGTACGTCTACTAGTTATCAGCCACAGATATTGATTATATATCGTCATGATGCTTTGAAATTATGAAGAAAAAGAAATAAGGGAAGAAAAGATAGAGATGATGTCAGAAAGAAGGAAGAAAAGAGAACATGGAATTTAAAGGAAGAAATAGTAAAACATAAGCATGAAGCTATATCAAAATTAGAACGAAGAAAAGAGCACAGCGTATGCACAAGAACAAAAGTACAACACGTCAGTGCGCTACTGGTCAGGCGGCTCGCGGTACGTGACGCGAGCAGTGTTCGAATCGCCACGAGGCGTGAGCTGAGATTGCCTGGCAGGACTTGGAGCAAGAAGGACGTTTCTCCACCGACGTGCTGGAGACGGGAACGGCCGGCGTTCGGGCAAGTAGGCGGCCGTACACGACGAGCTCGGACGAACAGGCAACGCTCCTCCTAGAACAAGCCGCCAGCGATCCACTAGGCGATCCCCGGAGCGAGACGTCTGCAACGGGCACAGCGCCGGGCACGAAGGCTCGCTAGGCCTAATTCACTAAGCCTAACCAAGAGCCACGTCAGCAGCGTCACCGAGCACCGCACGGCGACGACCGTCATGGGCCGAGACTTGATGTCAGCCAACTAAACCAGCGCGTCCGACGCAACACGGCTGAGTGAGACCCACCTGGCTGTATCAACGATGGGACATTGTGTGGCGTCTGCTGGACTTCGCGCCAGCTATGATTGGATAGGCACAATTATGCAGGACACGTTAACAAGTAAAACCTCATGGAGGTGGAATCACATTTTAAGTAATTTTCACCTGTATTTTTGTAGATTCTTTGTGTTTTTGAGTGCCTTCTATGTTCATCGCGCTATCCATAAAATGTGTGCTGAAACGCCTGATCATGTCTCATGACATCTCGTAAATACCACCATCTTGCACCGCGAACAGCCGCGTGAACTCTCTCGCTCTCCATATATATATATATATATATATATATATACAGCAAGAATTCCCGGCCGCTTCACCGCCGCGTCCGGGTATGTGCGCCGCCAGGATGTCAGCCGTGTTTTACTTCAAGTATTCCTCTTTCTGAAGTGAGCCCGTCCCGCACCGCTTCGTTCGTGCAGCCGTCTATACAGGACGTTACGGTTCCTTCGAGAGGCGTTTATTGACTCGCTGCCGCCATCAGCGACTTACTGTTCTTTCCTTTTTTATTTTTCGTTCGTTGCGTTCGCTTAACAGATTCACTCATTCTACAATAGCATCGGTTAGAAACAACTTGAGCGTGCTCCGATAAGACAGTGAAAGGTGCCCGTTCCTGCGTTGTATCGAAGATGAATAGCGGTGACTTTACCGCCGCTAGACTCACGTGGCTCCTTCGAAAATGCCCAACATGGTGAGGTCGAGGCAGGCGGAGAGAAGCAGCCGCCCTTTGGAAGCAATTCGTTAAGAGCCCCGATGCGCAATTAGAATAAAAGCGAAGTTGGCCCCATCTCCGGTCGAGTACAGGGCCACGACTCTTGTTTGTCGATGTGTGCACCGAGTGCACTGTGCAAACGAGACGCGGCGCTTGCTTTCAGCGCAGCGATCGATGGGCAGAGTAATCGTCATTGCTTATATATTCACTCGCGGAGCAGCACGTGAGAAACAGTCTCGCGAGCTGCGCCGGAATCGTCTTTCTCGCAGCGACGGAAACCGCCGCGCACGAACGGACCACGATCTTCCGCGAACGCGCACGATCGTCAACGAAAAAACAAAATAAAGACGAAGGCACCAACAAGCCTTGGTGTTGTCGGTTTATGCCAGGTCGTTCGGGACTACGACATATCGAGCAGATATATCTTTCGTGACATATTCTCTGAGAATATATCCGCTGGATCGCGTTATAGTTAGGGGCAATTTGACCTCATGCGCACCTGCTAGGGCTATCAATGGTCAGATGAGCGGGGAAGATACCTATGGCAGCACATTGCCAAAGCCAAACAGACCATCTCCAACGAACTAACATTCCCCACTCCCCTTGGCCAACACGGAGGCTAGCAAGACACGTCTCCAGACGTGACATTGGTTTCTCATCCTAAAGAAATAGTATGGACACGGGTTGAAGATACCACGGCCAGCGACCATTTCCCAGTGGTAGTATCCTGGGCCCCTCGAGGACGACAACCTCTGGTACGATTGAGGAGCACATCTCATGGGACGACTTCAGGGAAGCACTTGATGAGGACCGCGTTCCAAGACGACTAGACGATATTATTAGCCACATCGACGAAGCTATGAAAAAAAGGTACAAGAAAGTTATGTGTTAAATTCGATTCGCCGAAGCCGGGCCCTCATCTTTTAAGCCTATTTAATTGCAGGCTTCGCGCTCAAAAAGCATATCGTCGATGAGGTCGCATTGCCCGTCGTAGATGCGCGCTTTCTCGCATTACTCAAGAAGTTGAGCGTTGGCAAGATCTTTGTCACTGTCTCAACAGCGCAGGTAACTTATCAAAAGCTTGGCGTATATTTCGCACAATGCTCGGACGACTTTCTGAGTGCAGCTCTAAAACAGAACGCCTCCCCGGCTGAGCTAGCTGTACAAGCAGGGACGGTATTGTTTCCCCAATCTGAAAATGTAGGCATCTTGCCTGAAGACTCTCAGTCAGACACACCACCCGAATATGACGTTCCCTTCACGCTCGACGAACTAGAGGCAGAATTGTATGATACCAACCACAATAGCGCCACGGGACCAGATGGAGTGCGGCATTAAACTCTTCTGAACCTTCCCAAATCGTATAAGCTTGCCCTGGCGAAAGAGGTCGACGAATTCTGGATTGAAGGCGAATTTCCTCTTACATGGAAGAAATCTGTGGTGATACTGATTACCTAACCGGGCAAGATATGCTGGTCATTAAAGGACCTGAGGCCGATTTCCCTAAGGTCCAACGTATGTAAAATGATTTTACGCATGGCTTTACGCAGACTTGAATGCTACTTGGAGGAACACAACATCATGTCCCCTATACAAGTAGGATTTCTCCAAAGACTCTGCGCGCAGGACATCCTCCAGAATACTTTACAAGGACGTTGTCGCATACCTTAGCAGTGCACAGCTCAGGACAGTTGTTGGAGTTGATGTTAAAAGAGCGTTCGATTCCGCGCCCCATACTACCAAACTTTACCGACATCAAGCAGAGGGGACAACAGGGAATCTGTATCGTTTCGTGAAAGTCTTTCTCGTGGACAGAACATTCTCGGTGGTTGTTGGCGACACTCAAGTGAATGGCAACACAACGGCATCGGAGTTTCCCAAGGCGCTATTATTTCTCCCGTTCTCTTTGACATCACAATGTCAGGCCTCCCACCAACGCTTGCATCAATGCCTGGTCTTAATTTAACCGTGCATGCGGATGACATGACCTTGTGGACTAATTCAGAGTCTCTAGGGGAGCTAGAACTATACCCCTCAAGCAGGCCTCAATGTTGTCCACGACAACATCAAAGAATGTGGCACGCCCCTCCACGGTGGTCTAGTGGCTATGGTACTCGGCCGCTGATTCGAGTGTCGCGGGATCGAATCCCGGCTGCGGCGGCTACGTTGCGATGGAGGCGAAATGTTGAGGCACCTGTGCTGCGCGATGTCAGTGCAGGTTAAAGAGCCCTAGGTGGTCAAAATTTTCGGAGCCCTTCACTACGGCGTCCCTCATAATTAATGCTAGTTCTGGGACGTAAAACTCCACAAATCATCAATCATCAAGGAATGCGACCTGCAAACTTCCCTGGAAAAAATCGAATACGCGGTCGTCATTAACGGACCGCGGCTGCGAGCTGAGGCCGAACGTAACGTTATCCCTCTTCAGTTAGGGGACTCAGTCACTTGCCAGAAACAAACAATCCGCATACTCGGCATGCTTACTTACGAGGTTGGAAGAGTCATATTCTGGCTTCGTTCTACGCTTCTCAGCTGCCATCAGGCCTTACACCTTATGCGCCGCGTCTCTGCGCGTGGATGGGTATCAAAGAAGTTGGGCTCTGTCAGATAGCCTTATCTCTCGTCCCCTCAAAAATTCTATAGGCATATCCCTTCATGCGACTTAACGTGACCCAACGCCTCCAGCTTGAGCGCATTAATCGAAAGGCAATGCGCCTGGTTGTGGATCCACCACAGTACATCCCAGTAGCCGACTTACATGCATGTAGCAGAATTAATTCCCTGCAAGATGTGGCGGAGCAGCAGTTGCACGCCCAGCATGTCCGTCTGTCCACAACGGCAGCTGGCCGCCAGGTCTTGCAGACATTAAGCTGCAGTATCAATAACTTAGAGCCAGTTTCATCTCCTGCCCATCCATCGGAACTGATCGATCTTATAAACGGTGTGCCACTGCCCAAAAATATGAGTTTCGCGAATTCAAAGAGGCGAGAAGCTTAGGGTATTGGTGGCTGAAATGTATGGAGCGAACAGAAACCCAAGTTAGTCCGCGGAAGATTGTTACTTCACAGCGGAACGATAATATACAAAATAGGTAAGCGAGGAGAAAAATTTGTTGTGGAAATATGTGTGATTCGGGAAAAGAAACGTTTGTAGGGAATAAAATAAAGGTAGAGCTTGGTGGCCCGTGAGCTACCTCCCTGTTATAAAGGGGACGCTCCTGACATCCATCCATCCATCCATCCATCCATCCATCGATCCATCCATCCATCCATGATTCCGAGTGCGGAACCACTGCAGTTCAGCGGCTTACCGAAGAACACGCAGTCACTAATCTTGAAGATACAGCCATATATCTTCACGTCATTCGCATAGCAGAAAGAAAAGATCCCGCTCCTTCTATCTCGCAGGCAGCCTACATTGCCTGCCGTTCAGGGGGAGCCGACTATAACGTTGCCAAGACGACACGAACTTAAGTCCTTCGCCTACGGGGGGAAGGCTACACTACAATTGTGAAATGGATTCCTGCGCATGAAGGAATTAGTGGAAACGAAAAGGCGCACCAGGCCGCGCGCGCAGCATCCCTTTCCGCAGTTTTGCCTGGATCCAGTGTGGTTTCCCCTTCGTGGGCCTCCGCCGCCGTTGCACACCCGGCATCGCCCATCATGGACAAGCCGAGACACGGCACCGCGCCCAGTGCTATCGTCGCAACGTTCTCAGGCACATGGCCAATCCTGAGAATGTATAACAAGGTTGCACATCATAAAACCGCAATCATACCCGAGCCCTAAGTGTCCTGAATGCACGGCCCGAAGTACGACCGAACATCTTCTGTGGAGTTGCTCTACTTTTGACACGATCCGAGAGGGAACACTTTTTTCTTTGCGTGGGCTCCGACCTGGTACCATGCAAGGCTGAACCGATCCGCCATCGCACATCGGGCCAAAGGAAGCAATCCAGCTTTGGCGAGTTTTCCTGGACCTTTTCAGGGAAAAAGAAGGACCTGACCGCCATTTTGCAGAGTTGACCTCGAGACCAATCCACCTCGAGGAAGATGAGAACCCTGGCCCCCCTCCCCAACCCCCATAGAGCACCCATTTTCTGCCGCGAAGTCTAGCCTATTAAATGCCGAAATAAATACGTTTAAAAAGAAAGGCGCCCCGAGGAATGCACATCGCTTGCTGGCTCACATTATGATCAAATTGTTAATTTCGAACAGAGGTTGCTAGACACTAGGCGCTGGGATAGGTATGTGTTTGAGCCCCACTTAAACAAGAAGAGAGAAGACTCGACTTCCCTTCGCTTTATGACACATCACTGCACATTGACGTTCCAGAAATCAACGAGTTTGTCGACAAGCTGCCCACATTCCTGATTCCTCATTTACGCGCATCTCAGCAAAATAGGCTACAAAAGTTGCGAAGAAGCTTTCTTGCACCGGTTTTACTTGGCGTTACAATTGCAAATGTATTACATTCCAGTCAAACTCGCCAACTATTCCGCGCGTGACAATTGCAGCTATAGACCTATTCCACCCGGCCTACGTCACGAAGATGCGGTGGCGCTGTCGTCGGGAGTTTTGGTTTCGCATGGTAGGCAACCGCCGGCGCGCCTACCGTAGCAGCCGCTGTGTTTTCGCTGGTGCGTGCGCTTCTCACCGCCGTGAAATGAAGAAAAAAGTGTTTACCGATGACCTGCGCCGTGGGTTGGTTGCTCAGCAACGCACAAGATATGTGCGATAGGTTTTTATCGGTTTCCTGCTTTTAAGGAAAGGGACGAACCTGTAATGCCGGTTGTTTGGCGCATCGGTTATGCGCCAAACATTTTCGTCACGGTTAAGCGTATGGGTAATTATTTGGCATTAGTGCGGCTTGTTTCATTTGAGAGAAATAGCATTGTCACAAGTTTGGCAAGTGTAATGCTCGACACCAAATTTCTTGGCATAAACAAAGTGCGGACACAGAGCGATGACGCTTACCGCAAAGCGCGCACGACGTTAGCTTAGCTCGATGTGTAGAAGTAATCGCGGTCGCCGTGTATTATTGAAGTGGGGAAGCTATACATACGTCATACGAATTTCAATCACTCAAATGAAACAAATATATAAGAGCTTAATTCACGTAGCCGTGAGCGAAAGGCCGATTACAGCGACGCTTTTGCAAATTGCTTGTGGCTGCGATAGCATACACACGAGAAGTGTCTTTGGCAATGCTGTAGTGTTACGATGCGCTTTAATTTTTTTTTTCGATTGTCAGACTGCTCGAATGAACTACACGCTTGAAATGTGCCACGTCGTCACAGGACTTCACGCCGTCACGATCGGAACTCAGCGTATGGGCAGAGCCGCAAGCCGCGGTTATGCGCCTTGCTGTCAGTTATTTGAGAGCCTTGTCCTTGGCTCGTCATTGCATTTTTGTGTGTGTGCGTTATCACAGCCGTATTTACACAGGTTTTAGCGTCACCAATATCGCATGCTTGAGTTACATTTGTTTTTGCGCAAGGATTTCGTGTAGGGATTAGAGGCTTTAGTCCGAAACAGTATTTTAGCTGAGGCATCTTCAAGTCGTATTTCAACAAGTCTCACTGTTGCAAGTGGTTCATCCTTGCGCCAGTTACCGAATTAAAGCATACGCATGAAGCGATGCCGACATGATAGCTCGCGATCGTTCGCATCATGTTGCAAGGTGCTTATCCTTTCAATCAATTTCTCACATCTTGTCATGGCTGGTCGTCAGCACATTCTTTTCTACATTCATCGAATGCTTCCTACAGAGCTAACGCGACTTCATCTCACGCGGCTGCCCCTCGAAAACTGTTGTAAACACCCGTCGGCGCTCCGACGCCCCGTGCTCGGAGGCAGCTTTCGCACGCGCTTCGCCGGCGGCGGTGGCGCGACCGTGCGGGGCCGCGGCAAGCGGTGGGCGGGGCCTCCGCGCCGCGACGTCGACACAAGCCCTGGTTATATCGCCGGTGCCTACCACTGTTTACCAACATGGAATAGGTCTATATGTAATGAGAAATCATCGCGCAGGAAATGCTATCGTCGGGAAAAACGTTCAGACCTGTCTGTGTTGTTGCGGTCTAGACGAAGGCAAGCCCTCGGTCTCCATGTGCAACATCACATTTCATTTCAGCAACCCTCATTCACACACACACACACACACACACACACATATATATATATATATATATATATATATATATAGGGAAGGGATGAAGGGCTCGTTTATTTACAACTTAATGAACCAACAAACAATGAAGCCTACGGAAACATAGGGGTAGTTATTGAAGTTCTTAATTGTGGTATTCTAATTGTGGAGTAAGTAGAAAAGTAGAAAGGAATTAAAATGGACGAAAAGACAAACCGGCCTCCCCATAAATCACCACGCTCTGGGGAGTGTGCAATGTCGAAGCTCATATGATGCGCCCAGATTTAGTCACAGACGTCTGAGAATCCCACCGACTGCCGAATGAGCCGATGTGGGTCGTATTAGAGATTAACGTCGAATGATTTGCGGCGAGGTTGTTTATGACTAGTACTTGGGGACGTTCGTGTCCATGCCTTCGCTTCCGTGCGGCCACGGTTGACGCTCGCTGAACCGACTCAAAGTACATGGCCTTGTTAACAACAAAGACGACAACAACAACAAACGGCGAAAGATGGGAGATGACATCGAAGAGAGGGAAAGCGCAGGGACGCGCTGGAGGTGATAATGATATTGTGGTTCGGCTAAGGAAAAGACAATATTTTATGCAGTCCTTAGTCGGGAGTACGGCTCATCATCCGTGGGCGCATACGAGAAGGGGAATGAAACAGTAGAAATGACAGCAAAGCCGTATGGCTCCGAAAATTTGGCCTCCTAGAGTTCTTTAATGTGCACTACACAGTACACGAGCACCTAGCATTTTCACTTCCTTTGAAATGTGATTGCCGCGTCCATGTTTGACCAGCGTTCTTTGAGTCCGGATTTAAGCACCATAGCCACCACGTCAGCGCGGCGGTAGCGACGGGTGGCATACGCCGATGAAGACCGTGCAAAAAACGCCGAACTCATGAGACGAGCCATTCCCGGAGACGACACGTGCTAGAGGTGCATAGCGCAGGCAAGAAGCCAGGCGGCTCCCGGCAAGCACCAACCAAGCTGACGTGCTCTCTTTCATGGCCCTGTGAGACAAAGTACAGCTTCGCTCATCGTCCACCTTCTGTGGGATGATGCTGTAGTTATCTCTGGAGCGAACGTTCTGAACCATTTCGGTAAGGTCATGACAGATTCCAGTAAAATGTGGTGCAAATTGATGCTAATCGAAGTGGAAGGCAAGACAACACGAGGTCAAGCGCTCACTAGACGGTTAGATGGTGGTTTTTAGGTTACAACTAAGGGTATCGGCGAGTGGTTTGTAATAAGATGTCGCTGGCTTTCATGTACTCATGTTGTCACCAGTTGTCCACCGAAACTCGACTGTGTCTAACAAATACATAAATATTTGCGGAGCTTGCTCTAGTGGTGCAAGGCTAGCGAAGCAGTGAAGCTGATGTGCACTTGGGTTGTCCGAGCCTTTCTACGGCGCACCCGTCTTTCGTCGTGGTCCGAAGCTTCGGGAAACGCCTCGCCAAGCACTGCGAAACCCAGCCAACGCTTCTCAAGTTTCGCACTGAGCTCAGCGTAAAGACCGAATTAGAGACTGTGGCAGCCGCGGCACGCGTGGCCTCGTCTTGACGCCGTCCCACCCCCTTGGTGTAATACACTATGCATGCCTATGCTGCTCTAGGTGCCTGGACGCCAACGAGACCACGCATGCCATCGGGGCGCGAAGTTGTGCACAAGCGCATGGCTTTGTGTGACGCTGTGCACCGGACTAATCGACGCACACACCGTCTTTGTATTCTCCTGCTTGCACGTGCAACATGTGCGCCCGCTAGCCGCAGTTTTGAAGTGTATTAGTGGGCTGAGGGCATGAGAGCAAGAGAAGAAAGAAGCGCGCGTGCTACACGTTGGTCATTGCATAGAACAAGTCCATGCGAACCCCTGGGGACCAGAATTAATGATCATAGCTTTTTCCTACACCGCCGTTTCTGTAGTTTGACTAACAGCTCCGTAATTAAAATACAAATAACGCTATGTCATAGGTAGTTTGCAGGTCAGTACATGCCGTACGGCTCATTCTTGTTGCTCACAAACTGCCTATTCGCGAGGAAAGATGTGAGGACCGATAGTTGACGATCTCCATATTCGAGACAACATAGTATCCCAAAGTCGTGCTTCTGCTTGGACAGCGGGAAGTAAACATGGCAGACTGGTCAGTGAAGTACACTGAAGCATAGTCTCAGAGTGGTTCCGGCAATTGAAGAGGCAATTAGTGCAAGAAGCATCCAATCCAGGGCGCAATCTACACTCGAGCGACGCTACTAGAGAGGCTGCGACTGCATTGCAACGAGCTGTTGCTATTTTAAAGACGATAGTCTTTCTTGGGATACTTGAACGCAGAAATTTTGGTCTGTCTTTCTGTTTGTCAGTCTGTCACACGACTCAGCCACCCGGCCAAAGTTTAAGCACTTACCTAACGCCCAGCCATATTGAACTGGTAGCTGCGTTCATACTTGTGAACATTGTCGATCAAAAAGCAAATATTAAGCATATCTGAGGCGCAACATCAATACGCAAGTATTGATGTTGCGTATTGATCAGTGGTATTGATCAGTGGTTACGTAGTAGGAAATACATAGATACGTAATTCTAAAGACCCTAGTGTTTGTTAGGCTGCGCTAAAGATGCGACGGTATGCACGAAAAAGGCCGCTGCCGACGATTTGGTGCGGCCACCTGGCAGTTGCTCAGGGATTCTCCAAAAGCTCATGTTTCTCAACGGCGCTGCCAGATGGCGTCCATATCTCACGCAACGTAGTACGGCCAGCAGAAGACTATCGTCTTTCGACGATGTTTGCAGCGAAGCACGCAGATACGCGGCCAATTTTTTTACACGTCCTACAGAAGACTATAGGGCGGATTCTTTCGTTATTTGTTTTCTGTTTCATGAAATGGTGCAGGAGGTCAAAAATCTTCCTTGAAGAGCACTGATAGTGACGAAATCCACCCACGTCTGCGTAATGCTTCGAGTGCGCACTAACTATAGGCTCATTGGTGCCGCTGACCGTGCTTCCCACACGGCGTAAAAGTGCCTTCCGTGCAGATAGAAGGGCGAGAGCTGGGGTCTCGTTGGCACGAGGGAAGAGTCGATCCCGACAGGAGCCGGCAGCACCAGCGCGCCTCGCAATGCGTGCGGGGATGTTCCAAGCGCCCGTGGGACGAACCGGGGATTGGGGGACCCCGTTTCACCGACGTTTGCAGGGGAGGGACGAACTGCCCCGTCCGTGCGCCTGGCCGATCGCGTCGGCATCCATTCGCTTCGCGCTCCGCCGGCTGCTCCGATGTTCAGCGACCGTAGACACACGGGCTGCTCGTTGAAGAGGGCGCACCGCCTCTCCCCATCACACGCTTTCTTGCAGCGATGCTACCGACTAGTTCGGCAGTGAGGCAGCCGAAGCAGCAGCAGTGAAATGAAAGTACGATGGCGTTGTTGCACTCGCCTGACTGAGATAATGGTGTCCAAAGATGTCCAGATAGTGATTGGCTTTCTTTATTACTCGAATTCTTGAATTTCGTGTTTTTGATAAGCAGAACAAAACCAATCGCATGTGCTTTAGTCTTTCAGTCCGCATATGTATGCTCTACTACAATCTCTAGGAAACAGAACAGAAAGAAAAGATATGAACAACCTTCGAATAGGCAAATAAAAGCTTTATCCGACAGAAATTTTATCTCCTTCGGCAGGAGGGCAATCGAGGGGACGCTGACGCCATGCCTCGCCGCTGTCGTAGATATGATACGCTTCAGAAATCTGACGCGCGTGCTCATCATGGTATCTTGATTACATCATGAATACTGTATCATCAAAAGATGGCTGGCAGCCACCATTATTACAGTAAACAGACAGTTGACTATCTCTAGCTTCTTTAAGGACCTTATTCGCATGCTCGCGCATGCGGTCATTGGCGCAATGCCCCGTTTGTACAACATAAACACGACCACAGGAAAGAGGAATCATATACAGTGTCATCACGGCAATTAACATACTCCTCCTGGTGCTTCTTCCAAAACTTCCTGTCTTTTAGGGGCGAAGCTCCTTATGGCGTCACCCGTTCGTCCCCATTATCGTTTGTTTGTAACCACCGGCGCGTGCCTGCCGGGAGGCACGCACGCGCCGGCGCTCGCCGAGGGCGAGCGCGTGCCTCTCTCTCTCTCTCACTCTTCCATCTGCTGTCTTGTGAGAGAGAGACAGAGAGAGAGAGAGAGAGCGAAAGGCGCGCGTTGATGGAAACGCTCTTTCTTAAATGAACGCTGTACCAGCTCGCAAAGAAGGAGAACGCGCCCTCACCCGCGAGAGACAACGTTGGCGCAGGCAGCGTCTCCTAGCGAGTTTCTTGATTGAGAAATACCGACTGCTTGCGTTGGAGAAGCGTTCACCGGCCACCCATATATACATATATAGGCACTGGAACTTGACTTGCAATGAAGTGCCGGTGGGAGATTTCACTTGTGCGTAGTTGAACCATAAGGATTCGTAGCGTGCGCGTTAACTAAATTAATCCGGAACTCGGCACGATCTACGATGAACATCCCGAGCTTTGCCCACTCACCATCATTCACTCCGTGGATATGCTGTAATTTTTTTCTCCCGATTTACTTGCTGACACATGCTGTCAAGCTTATTTTGGGCAGGAAACACCAGCCTAACGCCCGGTTGTTAGTCAGCGCCATGGTTTGTGTCCTTTCTCCGTGCCGTCTTTTAGAGCTGTTTTCACAGGAAGTTATGCACCAACCAGCTCGAATGCGAACCCTTTTGCACAACCAATCAATTCTATTACATTTATGACAAGTGCTCGCTTTATCTGTCGCCTAACTCACCACAAGAAGTTTCTTTGAAGCCTTCCTTCGATGAATCCACTGTACGTCTTTATGTCTTAATAAGTACTCATGTTTTGCGTTCAGAGTCGGCAGTTATGTATGAATATGTGCGGTATGGTATGAAAAACTTTATTGTATATGATAAAATTAATTGAATATGTGCGGTGCTTTTCCTCATTATTGTATGCGCGCTTGTACATGCGTTGGCAAATTCGGTTGCTTGTTCGCATTTTATGTTTATAGGATGGTTTGCTATGAACGCGTGCGTGCGATCGCACACTTCGTTGCACGAAATGCATGACGCAACGCGAACGAACAACATTAGCAAAAATCAGAATACAGCATCAACTTCGAACGCACTGCCTAGTCGGACATGCTGCTGTTAATTAAACTATGCATTCAAGCTACCGTATGCTATTGCCAATTCAATGGCGCTACTTTCTTATTTTGTCACGTCAGTGAACCCTGCAAGCTCTCGATCACTGATGGTCAGGAACCATGCCATTTCATAACAAGGAAGATGAACCTATATGCGTAAAACCGACGTGTCCATGCAAGCGCAGCAAGCTTCCCGAGGAACTGCAAGCGATTAAAAATGTCTGCTCCCAAAAATCATCCATGATAACTTTTATCTCAAAATTACCAGAATTCAGTTAAAAAGTAAAAATAAAACCACCGATGCTTATTTCGGTCTTTTATGATTGCATTTAACGAAACAAATTTCGTTCTTTCGCTCACTTAATTCATAGCGCCTCGACCTAGGCAGCTTTGATGCCTCTTTGTAGCATGCGAGGGCGTATTGGTTTGTTTCCATCTCGCGAAATGTTCTGCTACTTGATTACGTTTGGCAAAAAGCGCATTCGATTAGTCGCCATTGCTTCGAGTATGAGTGACAATCAACCCGAGCTTGCATGTGCATAAATACCCGAGAAAAGCGAATGGTGAATGACCCCAGTTGTGGCGTGGTTGAGTGCGAACGGCGTGCATCCGTAACACTGAGGCTGTGGGCTGGCTCGGTGCTTTTTTTTTTTTTAAATTTTATTTTACAGCGTAAGCTGTTATGAGATCACCACAAGGGCCGTTTTTGCACCGTAGTTGTCCGCCGCCGCCGCCGGTGTCCGCAACCGCTATCGCGCAAATTTGAGAAAAAATAACCAGCACCGAGGAGGATTCAAACCACGTCCTCTGCGTGGATTCGAACCCACACCCTCTGCGTGGCAGTCGAGCGTTCTACCACTGAGCCACGGCTGTTGTTTTTTTTCTTTCATACATGGTATTTATTACAGTGCGCTAAGAAATTCGCAAATTGCATAAGGCGCTGCTGCAGTGACCCAGCGACAATAATCGCACAAGCAATCCAAATGACATTGTCAGCCTAAAATACACATTCACTGACGGGATGCACATAAGTGTTTTTTACGGAGAGTTCAAGATTTGTTGCACAGCATGGCTGGTAGGGATGAGCACTTCACCAAGATGGGGTACCATTCAGGCCTGACGTCAAGCTCGTCGTAGGTGTCCTTTAGATGCATGATCATTTGAACAAAATGAGTTGTCGATGCTGTGACTGGTTCTGCGTTGCGGTCTTGCATGCGCGTCTTCCACAAGCTATGCATTCCCATAAGAAAGAACATATCAAACGGCACTTCATCCAGGGATGTTGGCAGAAGGTAACGTATAGTATGCGGATTAAAGGTAAAATCTTTCTTTAGAGTTCGCTTAAGGATATCCCAGAACAGAATAGCGTCCTTGCAGTTAATAAAGCAGTGTTCTATTGTCTCCGGTACATTACAAAGACGGCAGTCAACTGAAGAAACAAAAATGCCTTGCTTGTGTAGCCATGCCTTCACAGGCAATGTTTCTGAGTGAAGTTTATAAAAGAAGGTTTTTGAATTAGGAGAAACGTACATTTTGCGAACGCGTTTGAGGACATCATGGCCTGGAAGGTTGACATACAAAGAACGATAAAATGGAGGTGGAAAAAGCATATATAATAATTCCTTATACAGCTTTTTGCGCGACACTGTGTACAAGTACTCAATCGAAAAACGGGTTTTAAGGAACTGGACCGCAAACTGCACTTCCTGCATAAATCCCCACAAACACGGACGTACAGAGCTGTGCTTGTAAAATCTTCGCTAAAAGACCTAAACAGGTATAACGTCTGCCGAGGAATCTCATTAACAAATGTAATGTTACGTGGCAGAATAATAATACGCCACTACACGTCGGGGAAAGTGGATTGCATAACGAGTTCGAGGAATCGTTGGAAAGAACACAGGGCTGCATGGTTTGTAGCTCTTAACCCATTACAGAGTAATCATCACTATCACCATTATGAAACAATCTTCTTCAACATTTCCGTCATCATTATTACGAAGCGCTGCCCTTTGAAGTAGTTTTGTTGTATCGTGACACGCATCACGCGGCAGGCGGCGTACGCAGCCCCGTCAGCAACGTGACTTGGCTCTTCGATATACGGGATGGCACCTCCTCGTAAGGTCCGGGCCGCTGCTGAAGAAGCGAATCGCAGAGCTACGCGCGCGGCTGCAGCAAGGCAACGTCGGGCACAACAGACAGCTGTGCAGAGAGAAGCCCAAACCGCAGCTCGCCGTCGACGCCGGCCCGACAGTTCGGTTAGTTCTCGGGAAAATGACGCCAAGAGACCCTCTAAGATGTGCAGTTATACAGATTTGCACATTACAATACCGCCGTAATTATTGCGTAGTGGGTACTTCCCTACTTGGCGAAATGATGAGAGTTACGGCGCAGGGGATACCGGCCACCTCTACTTGCGCTTGTTTCCTCAAGCGTTTAAAATGGCCTCTAAGAAAGTCGCTCCTCCAGCTTACGCTGTCACTGTCCTGCGGTTCCGCGCAGGCCTGGCTCTTTTTCTTTCTTTTTCTTTTTTGGGGGGGGGGGGCTTACTTTCGGGTCACTTTATTCCGTACTTACAGCAACCTCAAGTTAAAAGAGAACTTCGAATATAAGGCACGGTATGCTTCACTTGGCATTATTCTATGTTGGCTACATTTGGATTTCACCAATTGTCACTCTTACCCTCGTCTCTTCCTCAAAACTTCCTGACAGTAATCACAAAGACACACTATCATTTACTTTTGCATAGCTAATTACGGTCTAATATTTAGCGTGTACAAGTCATGCGCCCACGTCTTTTCGTCGCGCATGTGATATCAATGTCTGATCACGTGTACTTTCAGTTGTTTGAACATGTATTCTCATTAACTTGTTGTATAATTGTGTTCTTGCTTCTACTGCATTTTTTTTTTGTTATATTACCCACCCCCTCTGTAACGCCTTTATTCGCCCTGAGGGTAATGTAAATAAATAAATAAATCCGTAAAATCTGAATGCCTCTTTAAAATACCCCCGTGGCTGCTAGGATATACCACACGGCATTTTAACCGAAGGCCACCTCATTGCAATCCTCTGTGTTCTTCGCCTTTCTTGCAGTCCTTATAAAGCAGGGAGAAGTATAGTTGCAGTCCGCGCACCGCGACTCCGTTAACACGTAATTGCTCGCCACGGGTCACCCGAGCACGCACTCTATTCCTCTCGATGCCGTGAAGCCCTCGCGGGGTACTGAGCATTTTCTCGAGCAGCCGAATACAGGGAAACCCATTTGCGTGGAGACACTCCCTTTTAGGGTAATAACCATTCCAGCGACCCCATCTCGCGTAGGTCGTTGCGAAACCGCACAAGTCTGCCCGCCGTCTCGTGCCGAAGGGGCGCGCATTTTCACGCGCCGAGGATTTGGGAACAAATACACGACGAGGCGCGACAAACAACGGCCCGGCTGTCGCAAGAGGTGGCCGACAAAAGCACAGAGGACGGGGTTGGGGATAAGGTTCGCACCTTTCGGCGCCGCTCCTGCTACTACGTGGAGCCAACAGCTAATCGCATTAAACGAAGGTGCCAACGTGACCTGGCGGTTCGGCACCAGCGACCTCCGACAACTCGGCGCTCAGCGGCGGGAAGGACGCAGCAGCGCGGCAGGGCGATGTGTGCGTGTATATGGACGCTTCGAACCTCCACACACACACACACACACACACACACACACACACACACACACACACACACACACACACACACACACACACACACACACACACACACGCACGCACGCACGCACGCACGCACGCACGCGAACGTACAGGTGTACCCACTTTTCTTTTTTTTTAAAGAAAGGTATCCCAGCTAGCACACAAAGGATTTAAGACGTCTTCGAGACGGATATCCGAGACGTTAACGACGTCTCAGAGACGGCACGCGTAAGAAGTTTTGGTCTAGAAGACGTCGTATATCTCGTCTAATGTCCGTCTTGTTGCCCATAAACGAGACGTTTCCTGAACGTCTTTGAAACGTCTTCAAAAAGCTGGTCTTTTCGACGGCTTGGGGGAGCCTCCAATAATCCCATTTACCGGGATTTCTGAATCCGTTTAAAGACTTACCAAAGACGTCATCAAAAAGCTGGTCTTTTCGACGGCTTGGGGGAGCCTCCAATAATCCCATTTACAGGGATTTCTGAATCCGTTTAAAGACTTACCAAAGACGTCATCAAAAAGCTGTTCCTGAAATGTTAGCCGTAATCTGAAAAAGAAGCAGGAATCGTGCTCGGGAACGGGGCGCGCCCACCAAAATTTTGATCTGGTTACCACCCTCAGAATGTAAGCTAATGCCTGAGGGGTACAAATAACCACAAAACATTTTTTTGCACCCCTCAGGCATTAACTCCGTGGTTCTGAAGGTGTCAAAGGGATCATAATTTTGGGGGCACCCCCATCCGCGGACGCCGTCCCTGCCTTTGTGGTAGTAGCTGCGACCTGCTATGTTATCAGCAGCACCATAATATTTTCGATGCTGCAGAGTGGGGGGTAGTGCCAGCAGAATACTTTCGTAGTTACATCCTAGGAAGAAGTCCTGGCATCGCAGTTGCCTGGAATGCTTTTTTTTTTCGTGGTTAAAGGCATCAGCACTGAGTGCAACAGAGCAAAAATAGTGCAGTAAGGTAGGTACACAGTTCGCAACAGGGCTTCATCAGTCTTAGCATTTAAGTCAAAATTGGCTGTCATGAATACAAAAATCAATCTAGCATGTAATTTGTTGAGTATGAAGCAAATCTACCAAAAATAGTAATGACATATCTTTCTACAGTGAAGGATAGACAGTTTCATGGCAAGCGGCCTAGCAAGGAGGCCTCTGTGCCAATGATCACGCAGTCGAAACACTGCTACATCATCATTTTATTGAGAAACTAACTTGTGCAAGTTAAAAAAAGAAGAAAATGAGAAATGGCAGAAAAACAAAACAACAAATATTCAAGAGCAACTGCAGAATAAATACTTTAAATATATTTGGAACTTATTAAACACTAGAGGCTCACAAAAGAGCACTAGTAGTCACACAATAATCAACAGCCAAACGACTATGCGCTTTTCACCATGAGAGCAGCGCATCCGGTTATATGAGCAGAGACAGAACAATGGATGACTGTGTGACAGCCGCTTTCAATCACGTTATGCAGTATCTTCACCGCATAAAATCAAGGAATATAAACACAAGAACTCAAATATGACTCAGACATGAAAGTGAAAATTTGTCTAGAACATCGGCTGATGTAATGAAGCAAACTTTAAAAGACAACGAAAAATATCAATCAAGTGTCAACGAATATTGACCAAAGTGACCTTCAAAGAAATTAGCGCATGAAATATTAACAAAATCGGTATAATGAGCAACGTCGCAATGCAGTGCACAATCTCTCACAGCGAGCAACGTTACATCGAAGCAACCTCCATTTCATAATGAAGCTACATAGGCGCTCGAAGTTGAATACAGTGGAGACAGCATTGAGGCGACGAAAAAGAAAAAACAGAAGCAATATTCTCAATTACATATACAAAATACAGATGTGGCTCTCTACAAAGCACTGTATTACGCACATATATGCAAATCTGACATGAACGGAGATCAAACTGGCAAGCATCAGTTGGAAGCCAAAAAAGAAAAAAAAAGAAGATTTTGGCACCCAGCACATGAAGCTATTCCTAAAAGGGACTTCAAATAACCATCAGGTCTACATGTGCAGGATAAAACTGAGGGTCTTCGAATTTCGACCTGTTTCACATTTAAGGAAAGCACTGTTACCTTATACCTTGTCATTAAACAAAACACTTCGAACAGCCAAGTCCTTTGAGAATGCAACCTCCACCAAACGCGCAACCAGTTCACGTTCACGCTCATCAAAAACTAGTTGTAGTGTCCAGGCTTAGTGCAGCTGGTGAATACGATGCTACTGACATCACATGACACGCTGAAACCGCCGTCGCGGAAATGCTTTCAATGTAGAACCTTGGTAGGGCCGTGGTAGAACACAGTTGGTGCCCTATCAGGTTATCCGTACAACCGCCGATTAAACCGCATGTATTCCTGCAAACGAAAAAAAAAAAGGGGGGCCGCTATTTTCTATAAAGCTGTTCTACAACTGTGCTTTGAGGAACGAAATTTGAAATGCATCTCTGTCATAGACTGCGCCCTTTACAGGAAGTGTTCATCATATCCTGCAACTTGCAATAGATAAACACTCGAAATGAATTAATGAATTTTCCTCGAGTGCCTGGTACTTCTGCACTGCTGCCTGCACCATATATATATATTTAACGAAGCAACAAACTATGAAGCCTAGGAAAACATAGGAGAAGTTATTGGGGTTCTTAATTGTAGTATTATACTTGTGAAGTAGGAAGGAATTTAGGCGGACGAAAAGACAAACCTGCCTTCTGTGGGAACCGAACCGACGACCTTCGGATAAGGCGTCCGATGATCTACCGCTGAGCTACGAAGGCGGTCGTCTCCACTCCCACCCCCCCGTCCCTTTTATCGGGTCTATGTGCACATACAATCTAACACTCACAGGATTGTATGTACCTATGTACATATATACAAAGGTCAGCGAGTTCCGCCGAAGCTTGGACGCTCGTGCTAGATGCCCAGCGATGAAAAGGAAGAGAAGAAAGAAGTCAGGATACAACAGCCGGCCTGCGGCAAAGGCGCTGTGTCTATGTCTCTATCATTTACAATATACAGTGGTGTTCGGGCCATCTCCGCAGGAAACTTGATGCATCTCCTGATGCTACCACCGCCGAATAGTATGGCACTCGTGAACGTTAAACTGCACATTACTGATTCGTAGTTTATTTTGGGCGCATTCCCATACACAGCATGTAGAAATCGGGTGACACACATGCTTCACACTTAGACTGTGAGAATATTCTTCGAGGCGTGCTTACGTGCTCACTGCGCACTCGGTATGAAAGGGTCCCTGCAACACTTTTCGAACGCACTGAGCAAACGGTGCCAATCAATCGTTGAGACTTCTGTAAACGTGTGAGCCAAATGTTATTGTGCTGCAAGCAGCAGTGGATTTGCAGTTTCATTTTAAATACATCATGCAATCGCCTGCAATTGTTCCAACAACTGACGTCACTATAGCAGCACCGACCAACGACTTGCCTGCTCTTCTTTCAACAAGTAACGTCACTGGCGCCAACGACTAGGTCCCCTCGCTCACCTCGGTCTTTTTAAAGACAGGCACTCAGATTGCCTTTATTTCTTTAATGCAAAATGAACAAATATATATAGGCAAATGAGTTCTGCGGAAACCCGCAAGGGTGGGTAACGTTTGCCTTGTGCTACAAAACGGGTGGATGCTAATTTTCCCTTTCATGAACAAATATATAATTGCAGACTACCTTTCCGTGACCGTAAGTTCAGCCAGTGATATATCTGCCTCGAACAAAGTAGTCGACGGCCTAGTGACATTTGTTGGAACGAAGAGCAATGTTAATTACAGCTGTGTTTGAAACCAAATAAAAAATTCCCTGGTGCACGCAGCTCAATAATACTTGGCTCACACGTTCACAACAACCTCCACGACTGTTAGGCATCGTTTGCCATCGAGATTCCAAATGTCGCAGGGCTCCTTTATTAAATGCGACCTTCAAGGTCGGGCGATCTACGGGCACAGTGACTGCGCATCACATCTGTGCATAGCATCAACAAATTTTCGCTGTGGCTTCGATTTCGCCTGCACAAAAGTGCCTTCCATGGCCAGGTAATAGTGAATTTAGTACAATGCAACGAAATATGGCTCATTTGGGGTAGCGAGTATGTCGCGGGGTAGGAGGAAAACGTCAAACGTTCCGCTGAAAACTGTTGAATGGCACCGTGCCTTTGATTTGACGATATAGGTATAGGCATGCACAGCTAGATCCCGGCACCGGACAAGCTGGCGGCGCCCGTACTAAATAATAAAAATAAACAAAATACGTCCAAACGTTCATGTATAAGTCGTCGTAACACGCCGCTCACCCATAGCCCGACGTACTAATTTAGTTCGTCGTTCGTCGCCTTATCATCGCTATCCTACGCTATCAGCCCAGCAACATGGTTCAAGTCTTCACTCCCCAGTCCGTACCACGTGAAACACTGGACAGCTTATGGCATACCAAAAATCTACTGTACACAACAGCGTCCCTGTAACACCACTGTGGAACCAGATAACAGTTCTTGTAATTATTTTGGTATTTGCGGTCTGCAAGAATAACGAACCCCAAATGCAGAAAACCGCAACAGCGTGGACAATGAGAAATAATAATAACGAACATTCGCAAACGAGTCACATGCCTCTGACAAGGTTTAAATATGACCGAGAACGAGCACAACGACACTAATGCTCGTATGAATGCTGAGCTGCGAGAAGTCATTCCACCACCATAAGACGTCATGATTGCCTGCTTCAGTTCTGCTGACATGCCACAATAAACAATGCGCGATTTTCACATCCACACCACATGCACGTAAATTTCGCAGCTCTGAACTGAAATCTCACGACTGCAATGCAACAGTGAAAGGACGCGCGGCAACGGTTGCCCTACAACGCGCGATATCACATGCATGTATTCGTCTGTGTAAGACACGAGTAAATTACTACTACCCGACATTGTTGTACATGCGCTGCGCTCGCTACCCGTAACGACCAAATGACAGGATGGTGGGAACGAAGCCAATGCACTCGTTACTCACTAATCAGGCTCAACACGCACATAGACCTAAGAAAATTTCAGAATGCAATCATACACGATGATCTGAATAATAAAACCACAGTTGCGTTGCTTTGCGTTTAATGCGTCAACTATCTTAGACCTTACATAGCATTAATCCTCCTTGTATCTGTTACAGAACGATTCGCCCTATCCACGGAACACATGAGTGATCTCACAGGCATCATGCTAAGCCATTCAAATGTGGTACTTACATTTATTTTCGGCGAGACGTAGTTATTGGTGTTACGGGATCCAGTCACAGAAGCGCCGGAATTGAACCAGGGTTAACATAAGGAGGAAAGTAGAAAGAACATAATGCCACCACACAAACACACGCAGCAGTTGCAGCACGCTAACAGAATTTTCCCAGAAACGAAGGAAGAGCTGGCCGCCAACAACTTGACCACACTTACTCCACGACCAACCACGCAAACGAGCTTCGCTGCCTTTGCTTCGTGTCTCCGCGTGTTTGCGCCAGCCTGCGCCCTCTCGCCTCATCTCCCTGGTAACCGGCGAGAAGGAGCCAGACATTCTGGCGCCTCCCTCCCGGCCCCATTGCAGCTGGCGACACCTCGGCGCCGTGCATTGCGTCGACGCCCGCCGACGCTTTGGGGAGGGAGGGGAGGGGGGCGGTATTCTTCCACGTCTGCTTACCGTCTTGCGTAGGACGTTTCGAAGACGGATTCATTGTCCCTTTGATGTCGCTGCCCCTTAGTTCGCGTGGCTGACGTCTCAAAGACGTCAGCCACGCGAACCAAGACGTTAATCCCCCAATAAGACGTCTTTTTGGTCTTGTGTGCTAGCTGGGATGCTTCGGAGAGTTCTTGCGCCTCGGCTTCTCCGCTCCGCCGCCGTTGTGTGTGACGTTTCCATCATTGTACGTCGGTTCGTCTCCCATACGCTGCTTGTGAGCATTCACGTGCACGTGTGTTCGTTGCAAATATTATGCGAGCTCGTCGCGTCGGGGAAAGTGAACTTCAAAGTAGAATACAAGATTTGTGGAGCCACTACACGAGCCAAGTAAGATTATTATTATTATTATTATTATTATTATTATTATTATTATTATTGTTGTTGTTGTTGTTGTTGTTGTTGTTGTTGTTGTTGTTGTTGTTGTTGTTGTTGATGTTAATGCTTCTGTTGTAAATTCGATAATATGTGTGCTTTTTATGCGCTCATTACTAGGGGGTTGAAGATACCCGAATCCATTAGGCGTCATTCGTGCAGCCGAATACTTTGCTAATGTTTTAAAGAATATTACTGCAGCGAACTAAACGCAGGATCGGTGCAAAAGTACAATAGTTTTCAACATCAATGGCATAATATAGGCACGAAACATGGCAGCTTGTGTATAGTGCAAGAGGCTGCATAACTCGAAGGGTGTGACTGTATCGGCTACACAACCGTCACTCGCGCCTCTCGATGCCCCACCGCAGTGTTCTAGTGGCTGCGGTACTCGGCTGCTGATCCGAAGGTCGCGGGATCGAATCCCGGCCGCGGCGGCATCATTTTGACGGAGTTAAATTAATGTTGAGTCCCGTGTACTGTGCGATGTCAGCGCACGTTAAAGAACACCAGGTGGTCGAAACTACCGGAGCCGTCCACTGCGGAGTCTCTCGTAGTCATAGCGTAGTTTGAGGACGCAAAACACCATAATCCCATCAAAATTTCTCTGGACACGACAGGTCTGCTTATTTTATCAACATGCTGCATTTTTTTTTTTTTTTTGCATTTAATGCTTAAGTTATGGTTGCGATGACGTTACGAATACTAAGAAAAGGGAGGTGGCGTGGCGAAACTAAAAGTGAAAAGAGACTAATTGTTGACTAGCGCCCCTCCATCTTGGCAAACTGTTGGACAGTTTTGGCTAGCATATATCTGGACGAATTCAGGTCGAGTGCATCCAGCTGTCACAGCAATACAACAAATAATACCTATGCACCGCCATACCTCTGCTTCACTATATGCTCCGCGCCTTATGGGAGTTATCCCCAGAAAAAGTCGCCATCACTTACCAAACTTATTAAGCGTGACTTCTTGATGAGCGCCTCCCGCAGGTTGTGCAAACGTTTTAGCTTGTAAACTTAATTCAAAATTTGTAGCAAGAAAAGAATTGTTAGCTCATTTGCAAGCAACCATACTAAAAATTTCCTGAATGAGTTTCGATCAGCGCTGTGGTGTTTGTTTCGTCTTGTCGGGGAAGCCAGATTAGCGCGTTCATTTCATCTGCAATTAATGGGTGGCGCTATATTCCCGGCTTTTGTAATCCGCATTTCGTGTGTAGTCTCGCTAAATTGTACTTCTCAAGTTGTCTTAAGTAAAATCTGTCTGTCTCTCTCTCTCTCTCTCTCTCTCTCTCTCTCTGTGTGTGTGTGTGAGTGAGTGAGTGTGTGTGTGTGTGTGTGTGTGCGTGCGCGCGCGCGCGGCAACCGTGCTGAATTTTTTGTTGAACAAGTGGTACTCCGAGCATACCAGTTTCTGACAGTGACTTCGTCTGTGTCCCACCATGAGATCAGTGGTTACGTTATCGAAGGCTTTCTGTACACTTCAGCTGACACTCTCAAGTAGACGCCTAACTGCATGACTTAAGCGATCGTTGCCATCATCCCGATGTCTACCAAAAACATGTCAGTCACGTACTCGCACGAAAAGAACGAGCAGTTATTTGCATTTATGTCACTTCATGGTCTGTAATTAGGAGAACGCGAACGGCTCTTCACAAGAGTCCACAACTATTGTGCGAGGCACCGGGTATTGCGAAAGACACTCGACGAATGAACCGTCGCCGCGTGTGCAGCGCGGAGACCGATCTGCTGAGAAGCCCTTCGTGAGACGGTCTTTTAATCCGGCCCAGTGAAGCGGGAAATGACCGCTGCCTCGACGCTGACTGCGACGGCGGCAAAGCGAGAGCGACGATTCTACTCGGGCTTGAAGGGGCGATCGCGCGCCTCTAAAGCGTCTCGCATCTACACACGGTATCTGGGAACAGCGCAGCTTCTTTGTCTCTATTTCTTTTCCTTAAGCGCATCTGTTCAGCACCGTAAATGTTAAGCCTTGCCACTCTCCTCAGCACAATATACGCGGTGAAGAAAACGTAATCGCAATATCAAGTGTTCCTTTCCGAGGATAGTTACTCCTTTATAGCACTCGCTGTTAAAGCGCAAGTACTTGAATAAAATGCGCCTCTGACTGAAATTGCTTGTCTTGATAGGTTCTTACAAGTTGGTTGCTGTGCTAAAATCCACTCTTGATTGAGTCTTGGAGAACGTCGACTAATTTCTTCACTGTTCCCACATCGCAATACACGCTGCGCATTCTCCGCTCTTCGTAGGAATCAGCAAACATTGCAGAAACTTGACGTACTCCGGGACGTCATTTGTTTGGCTTCATGCCTTCTTTTATTTATTTTTTTTTTCTTGCGCTTTCTGTCGAGGTTGGAGACATACGTTCTTCTCGCGTGTCAGCTTCCCCAACCCTGCACGCAACTTCCGTCATGTAATGCGCCCCGTCTCTTTCTTCCTTTTTTTTTTCTTTTTGATGTATCTGCCTTTTTGCCAAGACTTTCAATAGCTGCTTTGACTTACTGAAACTATAACCACCCAACCGCGAACGACCTAGGGTCAAGCGCTATCAGCCGCATCGGCGGCTCAGTGCCTTTCTGGGCAATGGCGCTCCTTGATTGCCCATCTTGACTCATTGTTCTGATTTAATGCTTGACAGTGCAGTAAGGAAAGAAGGATTTTTTTTTTTTGTACAAGCCACAGTAACTCGGAGGATCATGGAATGCGGAGTTGGAGTTGTGCAACGTATCTAGCGTGGTAGACGAGTTTTACTAGTCCTGCTGTGGCGTTTGGTGGCGTCACTCGGTCCTTCGCGTAATCACCTCGCTGGCTTTTAATGCGCAGTTATGTTTGTTGGCACATTCTACGTAATGTTTAGACAGCGCGAGTTTTCTGCTTATATTGTCACGGTGCTCAGAGATGAAGACAACGATCGCTAGGGAGACGAAGAATACGACGTAGTGGGATAGCCTCTCGGTCTGTGATTGGGCCTGTGCCGGCGATGTAGTTCCTCTTATTAAAACGGCCTTCCCATTTAGCCTTATATCTCTGCTCGTTCCATCGTGGTGGAGGTGCGTGGTGGAGGTGCGACGCCGGCCCGAGAGTTCGGTTCGTTCTCGGGACAACGACGTCAAAAGACTCTCTAAGATGTGCAGTTATACAGATTTGCACATTACAATACCGCAGTAATTGTGGCATAGTGGGCACTTCCCTACTTGGCGCAATGATAAGAGTTATGGAGCAGGGGATACCTACCACCTCTACTTGCACTAGTTTCTTCAAGCGTTTAAAATGGCCTCTAAGAAGGTCGCTCCTCGAGCTTACGCTGTCACTGTCCTGCGGTTCCGCGCAGGCCTGGCTCTTTTTTGCTTTCCGAGACTATATGTACGATCTCAGAAATAAGACGTTGTTGAAAGTTAGCGCTCGTCCGTGTTTCTTCTCTGTCCTGTGTGAAAGGTGTTTGCGCTAAGGAACCAGTTATGCAATACCAACAAGCCCAATCCCATACACTAGTATATGGAGAGTTGTGCACTGCATGAGCTTGCTCTTGGCGTTGAAGACTACAGTGACATTGAACCGGTGAGGCCAATTTCTTTACGGTTAAAACTGGTGGTTTTCTGAGAAATTGCTTTAGTTTGAAGTGAGCGCTCGTCATGTCTGACTCACCTTTTTTTTTTTTCGTCTTTTAAATGCGAAGCATTTCTTAGCGAACTTCGGCGACTTTAAGCGTATCTATCTATCTATCTATCTATCTATCTATCTATCTATCTATCTATCTATCTATCTATCTATCTATCTATCTATCTATCTATCTATCTATCTATCTATCTATCCGACTACGACTTTGTGCTCCCCTGGCCGTTTCGTTGATGGTATGTATGCGAAAATTGGTATGGCACAACATGGCTGCATGACGAACGTAAATGACAGGTCATAACGTTAGAATCATGACATGCATGTCATGGGCGACATGATTTACATGCCACAGTCTTGCTGCTCTTGCGGCCGTTTCGTTAACTTCGTATGTACCAAAATCGGTATATGGAGACAACAATGCAGACCCATTTTACGTTCCTGATGCGTGCTTCGCATTTCCTTGATTCCCACTGCACGTGGAATCTGCCTTTTTTTTTTTTTTTTTTTGCGCTTCAAGGTAGCTTGCACTGGCGCTACGTAAAACTCGGGGTTCGCAGTTGTGATGACCACTGCGATTGCCATCGCGACACCATTTCACTTCCCACTGTGACGCCATTTTCATTGCGATACCGTGTCATTGTGATTCCGTTTCGTTTTTGTTTCTTAACAGTTTCGAATAATGTAACATGTCGCAAAAGGTAAAATACCAGAGAGCTGCTCAGTACTCGCATTTAAGCATGTGGTTAAGTGACTAGTATCTCTTTTCGTGCCAAAGCTATAGACAATTCGAAGGCAATAAATAGCTCAACTGGCCGAACGCTGTATCAATGCACATCCCGTCCTGGGCACACTCTATATAAAGCCAGGTTCTTCATCTGAAAATTACTTCGACATTTATAACCACATCCTGAAATAAAAGCGCTATTCTGATTCTAGCAGCATCCACGTTAATGCGAAGCGTACAAGTGATGCGTAAAAATGTGGGCCCGGAAAGCCCACCGTTCCCTCTATGCTCGCCGCCGGTCACATTCAGCGAAGGCGAGTAAACTAAGCAAAGAAATGAAATACTTCCTGATGAACTCTCGACATAACAGGCGACAGACAAAAAAGACGTCACAAATGTTGGGCTTGCTGTGCTCCGCCAACACAGCTATATCCGACTTCAGAGTAGTTCCCTTGTGGGTCACGCTTCGAGTGGCCAATGGCGGTTCTGTCTTTCGGAGCAGACACGTCCTTTACGCGGATACTTCCAACTTTACTTCTTTCAGCATGGCAGCGCGCACACACACGCGAAGAGGGAGAGAGAGAGAAAAAAAAGAGACCCAGGAGAGCGAGAAGCACTCGCGCTCCTCGACGGCCTAGACGACTGATAATGTGGTTCGAAATGTTTGCGCGAGGTCCATCATTTCCGCCAATGCCCGCCGGGTGTAGGAACTGCTCCCGCGTGAAACGCCGTTACTCGAGTCGCCTCGAAGGAGCGCCGAGTGAGGCGACGTCTCGTTTGGCATTATTCGCCACGCGGGAAGCGCGCCCGATTCGTAATGGTATGCGGAAATAAACTAATGGCTGGCTGGTCTTTGGCAAACTAGCTTCTGTTCACCTAGCTTGACCTATACACCTACACGATTGTTGATCTATTTGCGATATCTTTCTGCATTTCATGACCTTTAAGCAACAGCGTATATCGAGTGCTCCAGTTACAGGAATAACAGACGCCACGTTGTGCTCACGCGGATAGGAACAGCTAGGTGGTCAAAGTTTCGACGTATCCTGTTAGCGTATTTTGTTATCGCCTTTGATTCTTTTTTCGGGTTCGTGGCACGTCTCTATAATAGTGTCCTCCTGTATCTTTTTTTCTTTGTTCTTTTCTGTTTTGAACAAACGGGGAAAAAAGCAGAGCATGTGCTTTGATTTTATCTCTTTCGTTCCGATATTACAAGTACGCCAGACAGATCCCGTCGAGTGTTCCATTTAGCCGCATCATGGTGGTAAGTGGCGTCAGAGGGGCGTTTTGTAGCCCTCTTTTTCTCTCGTGTTTCCACAACTCCATTGATTTGTTAGGAAGTCCGCCACGCGAAGCGGCCATCGATTCTCGGCGAAGTAGGGACGCAGCTTCGTATACCAGCCAATGACGACTGTCATAAAACGGGGAAGAAGATAAATCAAGGGGTAGGGATGGGAAGGGGGGGGGGGGGGGGAGGAATTAGAGGGACCAGCCCCGTGTGCGGTATACTTCAATCACTAAAATAAGAATGCCGTTATCATCACTTCCGCGCTTCGACCACATTTCTGTGAGGCAATTTCTGTCCTACGCAAAATATGAGGAGATGCTTAATTTCATGCAGCGCAAAAATAACAAGCGCAATTTTTTTTCAAGCCTCATCTTTTGCATTGAAAGTTCCTCTTGCTGCTTAAGTGAACACAGAAGGTCGTTATCAGGTGGGACGCCGTCCAATCTATCCTTGCACTGCCAGGTCTGTAGCTGCATGCCCGAGTTAGACAAAACCGAGATCCTGTACAGGCATAAGAACGAAGATACGCCTTTGTTGGTTGAGGCCTGGCATATCAGTATTAGTGGAAGTGCATGTGTGAGTCAGCCGTCGATTAGCTTAAACAGAGAGGAGATAGAACGCCTTAGGAGTTGTCTATCGCGAAGACCGGCACGTGTAACCGTTTGACAGGTGGCGCTACCATTCCGAGCATGCGCAGATAAGCTGTGTGTCTTCCTTCTTTTTCGCCTCTGTGCTGTGCATCAGTTGTTAGTCGGCGTTCGTGTGGTTCACTGCTCTCCTTGTGTCCGTGTCCTTCACGCCTCTTCTTTTGATTATGGACTGTTACCAACTCGCTCAACTTTCTGTCCTTTTGAACCTAAATACACCTTTAGATTTTGTTCTATGAAGTCTGCACACAGATTTCTCATGCAGGAACATTGGTCTCCTAACCTTGTGATTGTGGAAAGACTCCGTTATTTGGGCATAACTCAGAGAATAACACTGCAATTTTTCGAATATTTGGAATGTAAGTAATGGTGAAACTGCAATCCGAAGCATTAGCGACGTAAGTGGACCTGAATTCTTTGCTAGGAACACAGGTGCAAGAAACGACGTTTTATGCACTTACAGTGCGCAACTGCTGTATTCAGTAAGGAAACGAGCGAAACAACTTGAAAGGTAATGCTTAGCAAAACAACGAGGGAAGCACCTAAATACACCTTTAGATTTCCTTCTATGAAGTCTTCAAACAGGAGATTTCTCATGCAGAAACATTGGTCTGCATATGACGATTTGATTAGCTGGTAAGTTTGTGATTGTGAAAATACTGTCATTTGGGCATTGCTCACAGAATAACACGGCAATGTTGGGATATTTAGGCGAGGTAGACTGGAACACTGTGCCAACGGCCTCTTGAAGCGAGAACGACGAAGTTCTTGGACGCGCACGTGCTCTCGGACGATCGATCTTTGCTGAAGCCAGACGCTCGCTGCCAAGCTCGCGCTTACGAACGCTTCTTCCTGGCGGTAGCTTGGACATCGGCCGATTCCTCGCTTGTAGGCAGCTCTTGTGTGTAGTAGCTTCGTGACATTTTTCTGGTGGAGGTGCTGGGTAGGCGTTAGATGCTAAGATCTCCGCAGCGTACCCCAGACCAGAGCCCGGCGAGTAGTTCGACCGAGCTCACCCCTGTGCACGCACGTACCAGTCGTCGTCTCCAGGGGCTCCAGCCACAACACGGTCTTCTACCCGAACGCACCAGGATGACGAGCCAACCACCTCCTGTGACTACAACATCATCGCACCTGGTCGTCAATCATACCAGGACGCCGAACCCGTTTCACGGAGACGCTTCTGAAGACGCCGACGATTGGCTCGACCACTTCGAACGTGTTGCCAACCTCAACGACTGGAACCAAGAGCGTAAGCTACGCTATGTGTACTTCGCTCTTGAAGATGCCGCGAAAACGTGGTTTGAGAACCACGAGGCGACGCTGACGTCGTGGGATGAATTCCGCCGGCAGTTCTTGAATGCCTTTGCGAGAGTGGACAGAAAGGAAAGGGCGGAGTTGGCAATGGAGGCTAGAATTCAAGGTCCGAACGAAAGAGTGACAGCGTACGTAGAAGACATGAGCCGGCTCTTCAGACGTGCGGACCCTTCGATGCCAGAGAGTAAGAAAGTGCGCCACCTAATGCGAGGCGTCAAACAAGAAATCTTTGCCGGCCTCATTCGAAACCCACCGTCGACACTTGCGGAGTTTCATGATGAAGCCACTGCCATGGAGAAGGCCCTTCAGCAGCGGGCTAGACAATTCAACCGCGACGCCTTGATTCCGACGGAGCTGTCTTCCGTTACCATGGGCAACGACGTCTGCGCCTTGCGAGAGCTCATCAGGGCTGTTGTCAAGGAGGAACTGCAGAAGATGCAGGCGACCGCTACTGCCCCTGTAGAGCCACTTTCCATTGCGGAAATAGTGCGCGCCGAGGTGAGACAGGCCGTCCACGTTCCTGGACAGTACGAGGGGCCACAGACGCAGGGCCAGCGAGTTGAACTGAATTACGCCGAAGCCGTGCGCCGTCCGCCACCCATTAATGCGTACGAGGGGCCACAGATGCAGGGACAGCGAGTCGAAAGGAATTACACTGAAGCCGTGCGCCGTCCGCCGCCCCCTAATGCTTACAGCATGGTACCCCCAGCACGGCAAATGGAAGTAAGCTTCGGGCCCCGCAGTCCACCGTTCGTCGCCGAAGCAAGACCTCGGAAGTGCGACGTCTGGCGCACCCCCGACTACAGGCCTCTTTGCTATCACTGTGGTGAAGCCGGACACGTGTACAGAATGTGTCCTTACCGACGTGTGGGGCTCCGTGGGTTCTCGCCGAATGCACCTCGTCCACGGCCTGGTGAGCGACCGCCGGAAATAGAGAATTTCGTCGCGAATCGTCCAAACGTCAATCAGCGGTGGCACGAGCCCCGTTCGTCGTCTCCTGCTCGTTACAGATCGCCGAGCCCAGCCTTCTCCCGCGGCACTCCTAGACGCCGCTCGCCTAGCCCTGCAGGTCGGGAAAACTGAGTTCAGCGACCTCCGGAGGTGAGGCCGCTGACGTTCGCTGTACTCAAGATCCTCCATTGCGACGACAACGACGACAACAGAACGGCGCAGATACGCAGACGCAGTCAAATACGGTACGAGAAGTCGTAAAGTCGAACATTCCCGTAACTGTCGACGACGAAGAAATAACGGCGTTAATCGACACCGGTGCTGACACGTCAGTCATGAGCATGGATCTTGCCACAAAGCTGAAGAAAGTTTCTACCGTGTGGACTGGATCTCAGATTCGCACTGCAGGGGGCCACCTCCTAACTCCGGTAGGAAGATGCACAGCACGAGTGAGCATTCGCGGCTATACATACCTCGGAGATTTCGTTATCCTGCCAGGTTGTTCAAGGGACCTCATTCTGGGAATGGACTTTCTGCAGGATAATGGAGCCGTGATTAACTTGCAAAAGTCTCGGGTAACGTTTTCGACTGCACACGCCTTAGCAAAGAACACCTGTGACGAAACTCATGCCAACGCCTTGAGGATCGTCGACGACAACGTCACAGTGCCACCAAGAAGCAGCGTATTGGCCCTTGTAACATGCGACGCATCCGACAACCATGAGGGTATTGCCGAGGCAAACATCCCACTGCTGCTCGAAAGATACATCTGCATCGCGCGAGGTCTCGTCCGGTTACAGAATAAGTGCTCGCATGTTTTGCTGACAAACTTTGGCAATGAGTATCAGCACGTCCCGCAAGGCACTGCTGTCGCATTCCTCAACGACATTGCTGAGTTCTCCGACGTCGGCACGTTACAAGTTGCTTCAGCTGATGCATCAAGTCATGTCAGCTTGAATGCTCGCGTTCACATTAATGCTGAATTAACCGAGCTCCAAAAGACTGAGCTGCTGGGCCTCGTGAAAGAATTCGCTGGCTGTTTCTCTACAGATTCTAAAGTTCAGCGTACCTCCGTTGCACAACACCGGATTGTTACAGAGGAGTCGGCACGACCTGTCCGTCAGCATCCGTACCGTGTGTCACCTATGGAACGGGAGGCGATTAAGCGCCAAGTACAAGAAATGCTAAATGATGACGTCATCCAGCCGTCGACAAGTCCCTGGGCGTCGCCAGTAGTGCTAGTAAAGAAGAAAGACAACACACTCCGTTTCTGCGTCGACTACAGGCGGCTTAACAAAGTTACGAAACGCGACGTCTACCCCCTGCCACGAATTGATGACGCTCTGGACCGTCTACGCCACGCCCAGTTCTTCACTTCATTAGACCTAAAGTCCGGGTATTGGCAAATTGAAGTCGATGAGCGCGACCGTGAAAAAACCGCCTTCGTCACTCCTGACGGGCTATACGAATTTAAAGTCCTCCCTTTCGGCCTCTGTTCTGCTCCTGCTACGTTTCAGCGCATGATGGACACTGTGCTCGCTGGGCTCAAGTGGCAGACATGCCTGGTATACTTAGACGACGTTGTTGTGTTTTCCAGCACGTTCGATGAGCATCTCGTCCGACTAAGAAGCGTGCTGACTGCAATAAGCAAGGCAAATCTGACAATCAAGCCCGAAAAATGCTACTTTGGCTTCCGGGAACTCAAGTTTCTAGGTCACGTAGTCAGCTCGCAGGGCGTCCGACCAGACCCAGAGAAGTTGACTGCCGTTGCAGAGTTCCCTCGTCCTAAGGACAAGAAGGCTGTTCAACGGTTCCTAGGACTCTGCGCATACTACCGTCGCTTTGTTGAAGGCTTCTCAAGAATTGCAGAGCCTCTCACAAGACTAACGCGACAAGACGTCCCCTTTGTGTGGGCGGATGACCAAGAACAGGCCTTTACAGAACTGCGCAAACGACTTCAATCAGCACCAGTGCTGGCACATTTCGACGACGCCGCGGAAACTGAAATTCATACCGATGCAAGCAACGTGGGACTAGGAGCCATTCTGGTGCAATGGCAAGACGGCGGAGAACGTGTAATTGCTTATGCGAGCCGCAGTCTCACGAAGGCAGAAGTTAACTATTCGACCACCGAAAAAGAATGTTTAGCAGTCGTCTGGGCCATCAGCAAGTTTCGACCTTACTTATACGGCCGGCCATTCCGAGCGGTCAGTGACCACCACTCGCTCTGCTGGCTTGCCAATCTCCGAGATCCGTCGGGCCGCCTCGCTCGTTGGAGCCTCCGCCTTCAGGAGTACGACATAACTGTCGTCTACCGGTCCGGCCATAAGCATAGCGACGCTGACTGCCTGTCACGTGCTCCCATTCCTTTGACGTCATCCGACCTGGAGCAAGATTTGCCGTTTCTGGGGGTCGTGGACGCGACGAGCATGGCTAACCATCAACGCGCAGACTCTGAGCTGCTTCCACTTATTAGGTATCTTGAGGGAGCTGACGTTGTTGTCCCGCGCCCGCTTTCACGGTGTTTGACGTCATTCTGTTTGCGGAACGATGTACTGTACAAGAAGAATTGCGAAAACAGCCAGGAGACGTTCCTCCTCGTCGTTCCGGCAGCGCTACGCGAGGAAGTTTTCCAGGCGTGCCACGACGATCCATGTGCCGGTCACTTAGGCTTCGCGAGGACTCTAGCACGCATACGCCAGCGATACTATTGGCCACAGCTTTTTTCATCTGTTCAGCGGTATGTGAAAACGTGCCGTGACTGTCAGAGACGTAAAGCCCCACCCGTCAAGCCTGCCGGCCTGCTTCAGCCTTTGGATCCGCCTCCGACGCCGTTCCAGCAAGTTGGAATGGATCTTCTTGGTCCGTTCCCTATCTCATCCTGTAAAAACAAATGGATAATCGTGGCAACCGACTATTTAACCCGATATGCGGAGACTAAAGCTGTGCCCCGAGGAACTGCGGATGAAGTTGCCAGCTTCTTCGTCCAGAACATCGTGCTGCGTCACGGCGCACCCACTGTACTCATTACTGACCGTGGTGCAGCGTTTACAGCGGAGCTATTGAAAGAAGTCGTTACGCTCACGCACACCAACCACCGAAGGACCACAGCCTATCATCCCCAAACTAATGGCTTGACAGAGCGCTTAAACAGAACATTGGCCGACATGCTCTCCATGTATGTCGATATGGAGCACAAAACGTGGGATGAAATTCTGCCATACGTGACGTTTGCTTATAATACCGCTGTGCAGGAGACAACCGAGTTCACACCATTCGAGCTCGTTTATGGCCGTCGCGTTACAACACCCTTAGACGCGATGCTCCCAGTCGACTACGGAGCCACGACAAATGAGACCACTGAAGATTTCATCGAGAAGGCCGAGGCAGCTCGCCAGCTTGCTCGGAACCGCATCCGTACCCAGCAGATTACCGACGCCTGCCGTTACAACCTGCGTCGCCGGAACGTCCAGTACTCGCCAGGCGACCGCGTGTGGGTGTGGACGCCTATCCGGCACCGTGGGCTCTCCGAGAAACTGTTGCGCCGCTACTTCGGTCCTTACGAAGTTGTACGCCGCCTCAGTGATGTGAATTACGAGGTGGTCCCTCAAAGCTCTGACCCTGGTTCGAGCCGACGTCGCCCTCGTGCTGATGTCGTCCACGTTGTACGGATGAAGCCGTACCACGCCCGCGAGACATAAGCAACCCTCAAAGACGCTTCTGGACTGTGTACATCTATGTGTTTCATGTTGTTCTTTTGTGTGTTATCAGCGTTGACCATATTGCTGTACCGTTACACTTGCAGCGACCGGGACGGTCGCTTTTGAGGGGGGAGAAATGACGCGAGGTAGACTGGAACGCTGTGCCAACGGCCCCTTGAAGCGAGAACGACGAAGTTCTTGGACGCGCACGTGCTCTCGGACGATCGATCTTTGCTGAAGCCAGACGCTCGCTGCCAAGCTCGCGCTTACGAACGCTTCTTCCTGGCGGTAGCTTGGACATCGGCCGATTCTTCGCTTGTAGGCAGCTCTTGCGTGTAGTAGCTTCGTGACAATATTTCGCGGTCATTTTCTTTCGCTCAGGAACTTCACCGCACTTTTTTTTAGCATGCGTGGCAGTTATTTTTCCGTCTGTAATTTTTATAACTGCATTGCAAGCGTAGTTTTGTGAATTGAGTCTCTTTTTCAAGATCAATATAATTATGTGCGCGAAGAATGTGCTTACCTTGTCGGTCCTTTTCTTGTGCGCAAGCAACGCGCCAGTTTGTTCACACTTTTGTTACTTGTACATTTCGTGCATGTAGGACTGTATGTTCTCCTTTTAGTTAACAGTTTATTGTTCTTTTTCATTTGTTTCTTTCGTGTTGATTTCTGTTTGGTATGTCGATATACGTATACTTTGTGTAATGCCCCCCCTCCCCCCTTCTCAATGCCCCCCATGGGGTGTGTAAGGTACTTTGAAATAAATAAATAAAGAGATAATTTCAGCAACGACTTCTCACTTCAGCTAAATAAAGGCTATAGAAAATGTGGCTTCAATAAATAAAACCGCTCTTTTTTGATTGTTTTCCTGAAATGTTATCGTAAAACATTTTCTTTTATATTGGATATCAAGAACGATTTTCCTCAATTGAAGGCAAACAATGAAATGACGCAGGAACAACTTTATTGTAAATTGATCCGCAAAATTGCGAAAGTACCGAAAATGCGAGACGCAGTGCATGCAACCAAACGTGCCAGGCTTACGCCCCCTCATCCGAACGTGAAAACGCGAGAACGAGTTCTTGCCTCACTGCCCCTCACTCTGAGCTCCAAGCAAAGCGGGCGTAGATCTCATATTCTTCCACGTGCAACGAAAAAAAAAAAACTGAAGCACATAAATCGCTCTGCCAGAAAAAAACGAATTGAAGAAGGTTGTGGCCGCAAATCTGAAATTTTACCTTACACTCCAAGTCACAGATGCGTGCCGCACTTATGCGCTGCGATTAAGCTAACGAAAACTTCACCGCAAGACGCCCATGGGCCTATAAGTAAAAATGAGCGATGTGTCTGGCACATGTACAAAAACAAAGACCAGTGATCTACGTATTTACCGAGTTCACATTAAAAGCTGGAATGCGCTTTGCACACGCACGGCTGACATTATATAATACAAAAGCGGGGTGCACATGCAAAAGACGAACTTTCCTGCTAACGTGAGTGCCCCTGGAATCCACGATGACAACACCTGCTGAAGAAACGCAGATTCCCCGCGCAAGGAAGGACCTCCAATATCTTAGATATCCGACCAGCAGCCCTTATATATAGTGTCCCGCTTGTCTTCCAGCATATGTGCTTTCCTTGTGTTTTGCATCTAACAGGCATCGATGATAGCGCGCAGTCGTTGTTCTCCGGCGCCATCGGCAGTGGAGCAAGCAGATTGGCCGGGGATCGCTCCATCCCCGAAAGGAAGCCCGCTACGTGAGGAGAAGGCCGAGAAAGGGTGCACGCGGAGGCATGGCTAAAGAATAAGCCGTCGAATGAGAAACATATGTATGTGTTGAAGGGAACACAACGGACGAGCGGAGGGGATTAAAAGGGGGAGGGGGGGGGGAGGAAAGACGCTATGCAAATCTTCGGATTTGTGCCACCTCTCGCGAGGCATGTCCCGAAATCCGTAGCAGTCGCATCGGTCAAAATGTACGCAAGTTCGACCACTTCACTCCGCATCGGCAGATATATAGCCTGATATCCCGGAGAGTGGAGTATAAGATGTACTCTTCGTCAAAACCGAGGAATATATTGTTTTCTTCCCCGCACATGTCTCCATTCGGCAATTAACCTCAGCCCGCAATTACGTCTCCGTTCCTCATGCAGGCATTTATGTCCTTCCAATATACAAGCTGTCGGCTTCTTGCAGTGGTATTGTGAATCAGATCTCTGGTTTTGTGTATATACGCATACGTAAGTGGAACACGCAGAATGCCCATAGGCTGCGGGCATATATTGCTCATTTGGGGGGGATAGGATTAATTATTTATCCTGCAGAGAAATGTTTCAAACAAGCCGTGAAATAGACAGAATGCCGTCTTCCACTTCGCAGTGCGAAAATCTGCGTTGAAGGGCCCCAGACGCAAATGCGTCGCGTAACGTCATGACATACTGCAATCCATTCGTGGGTTTTGTCCCGCTGGAAAGTTGTGTTCAGATGTCCATTAACACCTCGAACATAGCATATTTTGGCAGGCAATTTGTAACAAGTTTGATGGCTCTTTGTAGTGTAGGAAGCAATAAAGGCCGAATTCATGGCACCTAGGTGACACGATATTCTTCTATTTCATTCCAAAATTTATCTCGGGTTAAAGCGTCCGGTCTACATTACCAGAAATACCACTTCGACACACATGGCTAACTGGCTACTGCTTCAGCTGTCATCAAAAGTTCTTTAAATGCGAAATGCATTGTGTGCCCTTTTCTAATACGTGCTGAGCCATTTCGTCGCTTGAAATGAAATAAAGGCAGCCGCATTCATTTTTTTTCCCTGTCATCTAGTCCAAAAGCGAAAAGAAAGAAGATCTGTGCGTCGAAGTGCGCGCGCGGTGAAGCTCCCGCAGGTGTGCGCAGATCCAATGCGGAAAAATAAATGGAACTGATAGCGAATCGAAATTTCCCAGCGAGATGCGCTTTCACCACTTGTCATGTCAATTGATCCTCCCTCTGCCAGCGTTCTCTGCGTCTTTACAGGCTCACAAGCACGTGTTCGCCCTCTTATGCGCCGCATGAGAACCGCTGCGAGAACTTCGCTTTACGAGCGTAAAGACGAAGCAACCCCTGCGTTCTCGCGTGCTGTACGAAGCAGATCGCGCATTTCGCCAGCCTCTCCCATTATTCTGTGCTCGGGAGCGCGACCCGATGTTTTTTTTTTTTTTTTTTCCCGTTGCGGAAAGTGCTTGCGTTTTACCTGTGTGTTCTAGTATGTCGTATAGAATCGAGGGAACGCGCTGTACCTCTCCAGTCTTGGCTGTCCCTGTGCTGCCGAGCAGGCTGTGGAAAACGAGGCGCCGCCGCGAGCGCGGACCCGGAGTTTCACGCGTTGCCATGGGAACGGGTCTTGAGCGCAAAGAAAACGAAAGCGCCGTTATAAAAAAAAGGACGCCCTAGGGAGTGTAAACAACCAGCCCGTGCGGCCTTCAGGCGGAACAGTCTGCGGCACCGGTCAACATCGACAAGTCGATTTGCAAGGGAATCTGCGCGTCTCAAATTTTAACGGCCGACAGACGTGAAAGCTTTAATCTCAAAAGCCTCTCTTTCAGTTTATGCGCGATCGACTACTCTCGTGTCAGCGATGTTTGTCGAGTGCCGCTCGGCCCACTTATGGGTAGGTGTATCGAGGCGTGCTTAACGTTCAGCATTGGTGAGGCTTACTCGAGCTGTGCAAGCGCGTGCTCAACAACGGCCTAAACTGGGAGACCTGCCTTGTTCGGAGACGGTAAGCTTGTGAGATTTCATGAAGAGGAAGCAGAGGTAACAAGGGACCCGTCCCTCTCCGAGTTTGAATATGTGTGCGTGTTACCCAGGAAGCATGACCATCATAATATTACAGCTGCCTTTATTCCTCTTATGCTGCAACACAGGCATTCTTGGCGGACTCCGCGTTTCGTGGTAATGATTGTTTTTCTGCTGGCTGTTTGCGCGCATTACGTCGGCGGAGAACTGTACTGATCTGTTATGTAACTGATTTGACTTTGTACACTTTGGTGTAGGCGGGATTTCCGAAGTCATCTCACAGTGGCGATGAGACGCCCTTGGGAAGGGCCGTATCAGCGGCGTCGTGATGAACATGTGCTAGTATACCACACACTGATATATCCCCTCTCTTTTGTTGTCCGAATGTTCTACACCCGTGAATCTCTTGTCGCCGCTCCTTTGTTATACAACGCGCCCCCTTTACACATGTGTATGTGTTATTTTTATATTGAACCGCCAACAGTGCTCTTATGTATCACAGATGCGCACAATGACGCATCGTTTTAGATCTTATTCCGGGTGTTTATTCAGACAATGCGGAAATTTTGTAGTAATCCTGTGAAAGTAACGCACCTGTCGTCTTCGCAGACTGTCACAAAATAGAGCTTATTTCGATAAGAAACCCGGCGTCGAGCTGAAGGGAAAGCCAATGAAAACAACCAGAAAAGCGGCGCGCACGAAAGAGGCACCCAAGGTCACGCCGAATCTCCAAAAGGGGAGAATTTTGTAGAAAGAGTCTTGTCGCGGCGAGCGCGCGCGCAAGACAGACGCAGGGAGAGAGACGAGGCGGAGAGTACACACCGACGCTCCTCGCGCAGTGAGAGAAAGGAAGAGGCGCCGGCCAAGCCAAGAAGGGCCGAGAATGGGCGAGAAGGTTCCCAACGTTGTACGTGCTTGTATCACGTGGGCCTCACCAAAACTTCTTGAATGGCTTTCCAGGCTATCTAAACAGTCGACCACGGGCCGCGGGGAGTAGCAAGTAGAAGTATAGCAACTAATCGTACGTGACTCAGCGAGACGAAAGACACTGTTACACGAGCCAGCCGACAAGCCCTGCCTGCAAGCTTCGAGTTGAGAAGACGCCTCGAGTGACTTGGTGAATGGGACTCTTTTGTGGTTTATTCTTTGTTGCAGTGCATGAGCTCGTTCGTGTTTGTTGGTTTCGTGTAACGTTGTAACCCATCTGCGTTTACATTGTGAAGAGCCGTATTGTGTGCACGTTTTGTGTAAGTGCCTGTTTGGTGAGAATATATTTGTTTTGTCTGATCATCCTTGGCTCTGACTCGGTCTTTGAATCACTGCTGGCGTTTTGCTAGTGTGCCGAAGGGGACCAAAACCTCATTGTCCAAGCTTTCGCGGGATCTTTTTTCGGGGAACCAAGACGTTGGTTCTTGGAATTATTTCCGGCGATCGCGTCCCGTACCTCACAGCACGGGATTGCTGACACAGACAATCTCTGCATCGGCAGGAAAACATATTACCGCTGCTAAGGTTGCATTCTAAAACTAATTAAGAAAAGGTTTCAACAGCGGAGCTGTTATAAGTAGACCCTTAGCCGTTGACGCAGGAGGGAAAAGCTTTTCCGCTCTTGCCCTTTGCCCACAACTACATGGTGGCACTCTCGTCTTCTGCCCACTATACTACACGACTGTGGTTATGGGAAGCCAAATGTAAAAGAAGAAAGAAAGAAAGAAAGAAAGAAAGAAAGAAAGAAAGAAAGAAAGAAAGAAAGAAAGAAAGAAAGAAAGAAAACACGCCAATTGTAAGCGGACCACTTCTGTATTCAACGACTTGCCGTTCTGTGTGACAAGATCGCGCTGCGATGCGTCTTTATTCCTAAAGTTTGCTCACTTCGTCAAGAGACGTTTCCGCCTGACGTAACAAAGCGATTGCTATTCGCGATTCCATCTAAATGCTCGCCACCTAGCGGACGCTCCTAGAACCAGCCGATCCAAAGTCGACCTCGAAACGTGGCATGTTATCGCATTACGGCGCGCTGTAAAACAACTCTGTAGTTCCTTAATCGACGCCATAACGCCTCGAAGCAGCCCGAAAAAAAAAATCGTCATCAAAAGACTTTCGTTGCGTGCCTAAGTGCGTGTCATCGCGATGCAAGGACGGCAACACGTCGTTTCATCGGTTCCCCAAAGAAGCAGACGGCGCTTCGCGCAGGGCAACACGGATTAGGAACTCGCGCATCGGCAAGAAGGTGAGGGGAACTGTGCTAGTTTGTTTTAGGCACTTCACTCGCGACGATTTCTTCCTCCCCGGTGAGTACACAGATCATATTTGTGTGCGCGCGCGTTTATCATCATGCGCGCTTTTCGAAGAGCCGGATTGTAGTTTAGTTTAGGCAAGCGCGTGAACAAAATAGCGACATTGTTTATACGTGTACCCCTGGTAACGTTTTATCAACGTGTCAGTGCTCAACTTGAACCGCGGTAATCTTATTGCTGGCGTACTTTTGGCCGCATGCATTGTAGCAAGTAGATATAAAGCGAGTTCGCCTCCTTCGTTCCATGCGCGCGCTGCGCCTCGTAATTTGCTTGGTGGTTATGGAGTTAATGTGTGATCGTTTCACGTAGCGCGTTTGCATTTCGAGTTCATCTGGTGGCAATTCAGGATTTATCGCGCTCGTTCCAACTTTTGAGCCCTCGACCTGTTCACCGCGCCTCTAAGTTCGTTTTCCGGCACTGCGTATAGAACTGAACTCTTTTAACACGTTTATAAGTGACGCATTTGTACTCAAATCAGTTGTATCAAAATCATTTGCATACGTCTTTCGGAGAGGCCTGCTACGCACGAACACCTGCCTTCTTCAACTTCAGGCTCGCTGGAAAGGCTCTTCATCCTTAAAAAAATCTGATGCTGATCTCCGAACAAGTGCGACGTTTGAGCGCACAGCGCAATTATTTCCGCTGTTTCGCCGCTCAAACCCTTTAGGCCGATTAATATCAGATGTTCGGCAGCAAGAACCCTTTCGCCTTCGACGAAGCATCGTGATTCGACCCCGCAATCAAGAAACTTTAGCACAGTGCTAAGCGAAAGCGCGGCCGTACCCTGGATGTAGAAGCCATCTTTGTTTATCTGAGCAATGTTGCCAGATGAACCACTTTTTCTGGAGTTGAGAATTTCTGTTCTGGCACGCTCGGTTTCAATATGGACTGGACAGAGGTCTTTATGTTAGATAAGTACCTCAGGTTGCGTCTATTTATTGAAATTTATAAATAATATATATTCCGTAAATTTTGAAAACCCTTTAGCACCAACTGCCCCCACGTCTATAATTACCATATGATTAACCTTTTGATAATTATCATTTTAACTAAGACCTCAGCAACGGCAATCTATTACCATGAAGATGCATTTGTTGGTATAGACATACTTCGCCGATCAACCCTGCTGAGAGGAATGAAAATGACGTTCCCCGTTCAACGATTGTTCCATCACTGCAATTCTCCAATTTACCCAGAACTTCTCTGCTTGTTTCGGCTACTTCCACGGCAGTTTGATGAGAAATCTTTATTTCTGATCACTCTTTTCTTTGCCATTCTTTATCTCCACAACTACTTTCAGGTAATTCTGCCTGATCATCTGACGTGTCTCTCATCCCCATGAATTTCTTTTTCTTTCTACTTTTATTTCGATGACTGCAGTGTTTCTCTCGCCGTTACAATAATTAGTTTGCAGTTATATTTCGCGGTAATATTCTACAAAATTTCTTTCTGTTTTCTTGGTCATTTCTCTTATTTTTACTTTTGTTTTGTTTCATTTTTTTCAAATGTAGTTTACATCTACAATTATTCGCTAGTATTGCGTAATGCTGCGCGTTTTATTTTGTTGTCTCAATTCTTCTGGCAGTATCCCGCCCTTTTTCTTTTCCCCTGCAATGCCTAGGTGATCAAGGATACGAAAAATGAGTAAGCAAACACAAGACACCGTGTATTGGTCGCGAGATCGATCTGTAGATGGCAGCACTATCACTTTTTGATTATAACAGCGCAAACTTTCTACACGACACACAGAAACACAGATTAATTAAAGCGCTGACTTCTAAGTGAATGTTTATTGCGTAGAACAAACACATTTGTTAGGTGACCGCAAAATTAAAATCGGCGTTATCAACATTGTCGCCCTCCTTCACGACACGAAGAGTGAGTGAAGGAGGGCGACACTATTTTTTCCTTTTTGGCGGACAATTTAAGTGCCTAAGTGCCGGCGTTCATTTCTGAGGCGCATACTTTCTGCGTAGCGGTACTAATGCTGTACAAGAAAAGGACCTACGCAGTTAAGGCTCCTCGTGGAACCCCTAAGTCACGCTCACGTTTTATACCCCAGTAAGCAAGTACTTCGCGACACAATTGCATGTGTCAAACCATTATTTTTGTCTGCCACTGACAGATATTTGTGTCAGCTCATATCAGCTCACTCGTGTCGCCACAGAGCAATCGCGAGGCGAGCCCCGCCACGATGGTCTAGTGGCTATGGTACTCGGCTGCTGATCCGAAGGTCGCGGGATCGAATCCCGGCTGCGATGGCTGCATTTCGATGGAGGCGAAATGTTGAGGCCCGTGTGCTGTGCGATGTCAGTGCACGTTAAAGAACCCTAGGTGGTCGAAATTTCTGGAGCCCTCCACTACGGCGTCTCTCATAATCACAGCTGGTTTTGGGACGTTAAACCCCAGAAATCAATCAAGTTTATCAGCGTCTACTGGTGATGTGAAGACATCTGATAGACGCCGGAAAGTGGGCGTGAAAGTTCCTCTTTCACACCATAGGAAGCACAGTATATACTCCATGAATGGGAAAAGAGTATCGGAAAGAAAAACTGCAGACAAATATAGCGTATAAAGAGGAACCTGTGCCCTCATGTCATGCTTGGTACTAGTGTTCCTCAACGCGCTGGTATATTTGCTTTGCTTTTCTGAATCCGGGAATCATAAGCCCGTTTAGACCGTTTCTACTCGCACAGCATCAGTGTACGGTAACTGGCCATCTTTCGACGTCAGTTTAGAGGCTGCGCTGCGAAGACATTACTTCTCAGCTACAGCGCAAATTGGATATCGCAAAAGCTGTGGAGCATGCTCATTACCGCCAGAGGCGGCTCTACGGAGGAGCGTCGGTCGCGACCAGCTGATTGGTTTAGCGAACAGGGCTCACGCCTTCGTTGCGCATTTTGCGAGTGTATAGAAGGCGGAAGGCGCGGATACAAAATCAGAGAGTAGGAAGTCCTTCTTTGCTCTACCGACATAACCGAATTACAAGCGACGAAGTGTTGCATAAATTAAGTTTGCAGCTCACGTGACGGGGCACCGCTGTCTGCGCTCTTTTATTTTGGAACATGAACGCAGGGTGGACACATACGTTGGCACATTGTGTCTAAACGGACCTCTCGCGAGCGTGGTGACATCAAGCAAATAAATGTGAAAGCTGCTTGCCGGTTATTTAGCGTCGAATATGTCTTCATTAAGAAGTCGAACTGTTTAATAAACAGCTGAGTGGCCATTTAACGCAATAACGTTTAACATCAAGTAATCGATAGCGCGCTTCCATTTTCTGATTACCCTGCAAAAGAAGTCAGCAGGAATTCTTGAGAATATTTTATTGCTTGAACGTTGGCACTAGTATGTGACGCGATGATCGTGCGCATACAAATCTCATCACTGCTTGAATTACGAGGAAAAAAAAAAAACCTGCTGAAACCTAAGCGGCTAACAGAGAACGTCGGACAGAGAGCAAACGACTAACTGAAATGGTTACGAGATGCTGGAAGATGTTCAAACTTGCCGATTTACCACATTTGACATTTTTCTTGTAATGAGCACCTTGCACTAAGAGTTTTTGCGCAGCTACTAAAGTGCAGGCCCAGTCCTTTTTATATTGTTTCTTTTTTAAAACAACTGTACGTGGCTGTCTATGCATACGCCGCGGGTTCCAAGCGACAAATATTCCAGAGACGTGCAAGAAAATGAGGTGTTTCACGCAACAGTCAGTGAGCTTCTTTAACATTTCTTGGTATTGGGTGATAGCCGCATTGCAATGTTTTTTTTTTCTTTTTGGTATATAGTAGATGTCAATGCACTTCTAAATGCTGCAGCGAGTCAGGACAGAACTGCCGAAGGGACGATGGCCATGGAAAGAATGCCCAGTGTCGTTAACGACTCTAGCTTCAGGAGGTTCGTAAATGCAGGACTCGTAACTAAACCTTTCTAGATAATAAGCTCAAAAAAGAAACAGTGAAAGGACATTGCGTTTTTTTATATTATCTGTAGTAGAACAAGAAAAGAAACAATGCAACAAAAGCTAGGGATCCCTCTTCTGTTTTCACGGTACCGTGGCTGGCCCGAGGCTGATATGAACAAAGAAAAAAAAAGACAATCCAAAGTCTCTCACGAAAGGACACATTTTACATATGAATAGCGATGGCAGAATATTCTTCTCATGTATACATGCGGCCGGCGTTCAAACGCTTACCTTCGATCTTCGCACAATCGACGCAGTTGGCGCACAGAGAAGGCTAACCCCAGCAACAACTGGCTCTGCTTCCATCACGATAACCGCGCTCAGACAAGGTTTCAGAAGCAGGCTACGCTGTATCGCTCGTTTATATCTTGTGATGCACAGTCCTGTTCCGTAGCGCCCGTAGGAATAGCAGAAGGCCAAGAACATTCTGGCTATGTATGCTGTTAGCCTCAGCGAACATTAATCGCCCCTGAATTCTTGATGACTTGGTGCATTCGATTCTCAGAGGGCTTCATATTGCTAATATATCCCGCTGTAATCCGCAACCTAATATATTAATTTGTCTACCAACGCACTCCAGTGAAAACTAAGCCAAGGTTTCTACTTCCGGCACTACAGCGTCCACGTTTCGATACGTCGAAAAACAACAAGACAACAACAACAACAACAACAACAACAACAAAAAAAAAGCGCGCAGTTTTCAGAAGGACGTAATGAAACCCAGGTGGTCACTGTTGATGTGAGGAACTCTGCAGAGTGATGTATCGTTTTGCACCGCGCTTTTTCTAGACGTCGCACTCTTCGCTTTAAGACTTGCGGACGGAATATGAATTATTTCGGCAATTCCCTTAGTTTTCTTCGTTATTTCTATTTTTTTTTTGGAGGGGGGGAGGGGGGTGCAGGTACTTGTGCATAGAAGAATACCGCTGATAATTTCAAAGTGCAATGAAAAGATAAGTATTTTGCTGCCCAATTCATGTGTATTGGTAGTAGATAGTGCAAAAAAAAAAAAAAACAACCGCAAAATTTTACATGAGCTTTCCCGACAAAGGCGACTTTAGTTCTATTCCGGAAGCCCATCCTCGTCTGCACTTTCTTCACGCACATTTCTTATCCACTTGCAACGAGAAAAGCATAATAGCAACAATTAGTAAGTAGCACGGTGTGTGGAACCCTCGCTGTTTATTAGTGGGTAAACGCGAAAGGCTCTGTAATAATTTCTTTAATCGAGCAACGCTTTACAAGCAGACCTGAGAGGGGGAGACATGTGGGGGGCGGGGGTAAGCAGCTCGTAACGAAACAAGCACCACGCCGACCACCAGGATTATTGCTAAGCTCAAGCAGTACCGTTCCTATTCAAGGAAATCCCCCTTAATCTGGCGTTTAAAACAGAAAATAATCTCAAGTGTATGACATCTAACGTCAAATTATGCAAGCAACCCGCCAAGGCTCCGTCTTCTTCAGCTGCGAAAACACCCCTTGGCAGCGACGCTATATTTAGCTATCTATGTATCGCGCCTCGATCTGCAGCACCTGCATGTGAGATCATATATATATATATATATATATATATATATATATATATATATATATATATATATATATATATATATATATATATTATTTATTTATTTATTTATTTATTTATTTATTTATTTATTTATTTACATACTGCAGCCCTGTAAAAGGGCTATTGCAGGAGTGGGATTATACAGTGCAAAAAAATCGCAACAGAAGAGATACATGAGAAGTAACAACAAAATAACAAAAAAGAACATTTATAACAGTAAAGGAATTAAGCTTTTGTTATGTAATGATTTTCAACAAGAATTGTCACATAATCATTGAGGGGGAGTGATCGAATGTGACCAGGTATGGAATTCCATAATTCTATTGTGCGGGGAAAGAAACTATACTTAAATGTATCTGTGCATGCAAAAAAGGTAGCGAGATTGAGCTCGTGGAAGTTACGCGTGGAGGAAGGCTTGGCAAATGACAAATAGGCTGTGTTTGAAATGCGATATGAATGGTTGATTATGTTGTGCAAAAATTTTAATGATTCTACATCACGACGTACTGAAAGAGGTTCTAGTTTTAGCTCATATATATATATATATATATATATATATATATATATATATATATATATATATATATATACATATATATATATGTGTGTGTGTGTGTGTGTGTGTGTGTGTGTGTGTGTGTGTGTGTGTGTGTAGAAGTAATATCCTCGAGACTAGTAGTCTGTGCATGTGGCATACGGGTGACTTTAAATTCTTTAAGGAACTAATTTCATCGTTACCGCATGTGTGACATTAAAATCTGACGGTGCACGGGAACCACATTCACGTCGAACATCGTGCATCCGGTTGCAAGAGCTGGCTCCGCTGTCGCAGTGGCTGCACAGTATTACTAATACAGGGCATCTCTGTTTCTTCGTGTGCTTTTATTTCAGCCACGAATGCGGAACAATCGGCGCAACCGGACGGCACATCGAGCGAGCTGCTTCTATCGGTCGCAAGGGTGCCGTCAATGCGGCGCGCGCCGAACGGTGGCAGCATTGTGCCCGCGATGCCTTATCTCAATTTCTCACGGCACAAGCGACGCGCCACTGCTTCGCGTGAATGATCGCTTCGCGTTGAGCTTCGAGACTGGATCGTCCTTTACTGGGCCCGCGAGAGCCTGCCGCAAAATATACGATACGGGAGCAAATGGCGGCCACGCAATGCCCGATCGCCTCCCTAACCGAATCGAGAACTGCTGCTTACCTTAAAAGAAAGATGGCGAAAACCACTCGTTCCGTGTTTGCGGTAATCGAGGAAATTTGGAGACGATGCCTGCTTTGCTTCCCTTTTTTACTGTGCCGCTGGCTTCTTCCTCTTTTTTTTTTTTTTTTTGTTACAACAAAACGTGCATGCACAACGGTATTCGGCCAGTGCTTATCCGTCTGTCCCTGATGGGTGATTTTTCAGTGCCCGAGCAATGTAAGCGTCATTCAGTCCCATATGTGCTGCTGAAAGAAAAAAAGAGCAACTATCGATCCGATGTTTGCTGTTGTTTTAGTACTGCACTCGTCCAGTTATTTCGATGCCCGCAGCGAAATCTCGGACGCGCTTATTCCCACTCGTCCTGCCCAAGCTAGAAGTTATAAGGAAAATATGGGACAGCGTTTCGTAACGATCCCTTGCATATTGCATTCCTTTAACCGTTCGTCTGTAAGCGGCGACCACTCGGTACAATACATAATGTAATGTGGGAAAGTATTGCAATATTGCGTTAGAAATATGAGAGGTGGGGCTGCATTTTGTAAAAAAAAAAAAAAATGTGGTTGATCCCCCTGTCATGGGAATAGGTATGTGAAAGTGAAACGAGCCTTTGCACGTAAGCGGCAATCTGGCAAATCAAGGGACGGGAGATGGGTTGGGTACTCTGGGCACGTGAACCCCTTGCATGTACAGATCATCGCCACCTCGACACTCCACAAGGATCTTCGACAGTTGCGCACAGCTCTCGAACGACACATTTCTCCGGAGCATTGAAGGAGCCAGCGTCCTGCGCAAACTTGCCATAAACCAGGAGCGTCCGAAAACGGCGAAACCTTGCAAGCGAAACCGAACTGTTTGTCAGCGGATCGTTTTGTGAACGCACACTTCGCTGTGCGAAAGGGGCATCATTTGCTTGTCGACGGCCGTCTTTTCGTTCCTGGATTAAAGCGCGTCACAACGTAACTGGCTATCATATACGTCACACAAGACAAATTACGTAGCGGCCGAGGCTGAAGCAACGCGCCGGCAGGACGCCGAAGCCAGCGCGGCAACAGAAGCGTGGTAGAAACAACTGAAACGCTAACTGCCGGCGCGCATATTGACGCGACAACTTGCGGCAATTTGCGACTTCGCTCCATCGTTCCTAGGTGGCGGTACCATCGCTGAAAACGAAGAGTGCAGTGAGAGGGAGGCGATGTAAGTTTAACATCAATTTTGCTTGCTAAATACGTTTGCTTTAACTGGACACCAGTTCGATGCAAATTGGAAAGCGGTCTTGTAAATATATATAAGGCCCGTCTTTTCCTTCCCCTTGACAGTCTGTCGGTGGCGTGGTCGGTAGCGCTTCCAGCTCGTACCGCTGCACCCTGGCTAATTGTGGGTTCGAATCTCAGCAGCTGATAATTTTTCAATCTCAAATACGTGTTCATTTTTCAGAAATCTACATCCGTTACGAAAGTACGTCTCAGATTTCTTGGTGAAGCCCGGTGTTAAGACACTTTCGTGTTAATATTCTTCATTCTTTCCACTCTTCGTTGCCGGCTCTCTTTATACTGCACCTTGTTTACTATACAGAGGTGGTCCATCCGGTGCAGTAGACATAAAGAGAATCAACGAAAAAGAAAAACGTTTCTTGCTGTTGTTGTTTGTGGTGGTGGTCGGCAAAGAATGGTGCCGAAAACTGAGCGAATGAACTGACTGCCTCCAGCAATACAATCCTGATGAGTGGCACGGCGCGGACATGAATATTCAGAATTACAAGGAGCAAACTTATCACTACTAATTTACTTAGCGATTTGATGATATTCGAAGAAAATGTAAATCCGTGCGTCAGTGTGAAGCCTCACTAAAAAAGGCACAAGAGGAAAAATAAGCATGATAGATTGTGCTGACCATCTGATAATGGCAGCTATTCGTTGTCTAACAGTACTTTGAGAAGGCAGGATAATTGGATTAAAAAGTGCTATATATGTTTTCTTTAATGTAAAAGCAAATGTAGCACCCTCGACGCCAGTTGCCGAATGTCACTGGAATCCAAACAAGAAGAGAAGCTCAGAGGAAGATGGATGCTTGAATCGATGAACAAACCGCAAAATACGATTCAGAACAGGGAATGTCGCAGGAGCCAACGTTTCGACAAGCGGACTTGTCTTCGTTGCCGCCCTGACGAAGACAAGTCCGCTTGGTCGAAACGTTGGCTCCTGCGACATTCCCTGTTCTAAATCGTATTTTGCGATTTGTTCATTGAATGTCACTGGAGTCATTGAGTACTTGTACCACGTGTAGTGAGTGCCACACGATGTAGAGTGTGCAACTGTAGCTCCCCTCCATTTCCTCCATTTCTTTTTGTTAATGTACGTCTAAGAGATGTTAGCGGCCTTTTTTTTAGGAGTCGGCGACTCCATTTCGCAGATAATTCGGAATGTCTAAGTCCACAACATGACAACACACGTAATCCGAAACTCAGCCCCATAAGAGAGCATCAAAAACGGCGTCCAATCCCCTCGGCCTTCTTGGCCGAACACACGCTTCTAAAGCGCTTGCGATACGCGTGCGATTACTTGCGCAGGCTCGTTCTCGTAACCGCTCATGCGTAGACCAGGCAGGCGCATTTGGGATCGTCTAGACACGGTGGACAGCCTCAGCAGCCTCAGTCTGATATCCGCGCTCGGTTTCACGCTTTCAGACGCGTCTAGAGCTTTGTACTTATAAGGCTGTGCTTGTACATACATACGCAACTACGACATTCCTTTTGCAGCAGTTCAGCCGACGTATAGTAGTAGGCAATTCATACTGTTTGTTCTTCTCGCGTTTATTGAACATCTATGCAGTACAATTACGCTTGTACAGATACGTTCGTCTTCAAGCACAATTTAAAGACATTTGGGCAGAGTAAAGCGCTGCACGGGCTCAAGTGGCTCCCGTCGCTGCGGGCCTGACGCGCACCGTCGTGCACATCGCACAACGCGTTCATGTGCGCGCTAGTGTTTGTCTGGCGGTGCCTCGTCGCATGGAGTGGCGTTCTCAGGGCACCACCTCTGCCACGAGATTGTAGCGAGGCCAGAGTAGCGCATCTTGAAGCTTGTGAGGTTTACTACTAACAGCGGACTCGCCGCCAGCAAGCCCGTGCCGTGGTTCGAGCACTCGACGAGCATAGAATGGGGCCGTCGCGCCCGCGCGCTCGCTCATCTCAAACCATGCACGGTCGCGCTGCGGCGCGCGTCAGCCCGCGGCCTGTCTCGGGGCACGACAGCACGAACCGGTGCACGCGGCGAAAAAGGAGAACGTTAGGCGCCACTCTCCGAGCATGGTGATCAGTCGAATGAAATACAAAGAACGGATAATAATAATAAACAACACGCCAACACAATAACACGAACAAAGAACAATAATCAGTACAACGTGAACACACAAATCACAAAGACCATGCAAGGGGGGGAACCACCTAACCCTCGGCCAGCACACCTGAGACCGCGCGCCCCCGGAAAAGGACAATAAAGGAAAAGAACATACAGAGATGGGTGCCGATCGCAGGTCGCCGCCCGCAGCCGTTGGGGCCTGGAACGACGCGCGATCCGGCCAACGAGGCCTCGCCGGCCGGAGGGTCACAAAAGCACGTACGCACCGTTCCGTGTCCCAGGGAGTTCTCTCCAGCATCTCCAACACCCGAAACGCGCGAATGTCAGAGAACTTGCCAGCTGCCCAATCAGAGACTGATTAAAACCAGATGGGCAAAGCAGGCGGCCCTCCAACAGTGATGAGCCACCGCTCCGTCCAGCTGGGAGAGGGGGATGCAGGGACACTCCGAGGAAAACAAGGTGTCGCGCGGGACGCGTGGTGCCCCGGTCCCCACAAGCTCTATCAGTAGATCGGCCCGAAGCGAAACCTGTTATGTCGATTTCTGCATAGCCTGGATTGAACGCGCGCTGGCGCACGCGACGTATGGTTTCATGCCACTATTCCGCGTCCGGCGCGGCTATTTCAGGCGTCGGTGCTTGCGTGGATGCATACAAACGGGTATGTGTGGCTCCTACTTTGTATATGCACTGACTGGACAGCATTGAATGCAAGTCTAGAGCGGAAAAACTGCGCAGCAAGTAAAGAATACGCTTCGGATTTTCCTTAAGCAGCCTATGGTCGATCCTCTTCCGTCCCTCCGCCGTCCACACACCGATTGCGCGTGCGCGATAGCTGGCCCAAGCCAACGCCACCTTATGTCTAGGTGGTGTTGCCGAAGCTGGCAAGGAACGAGAACGCGCCCTCGCCCGCGAGAGACAACGCTGACGCAGTCGGCGTCTGCTAGCTCCCCCCTTTCTCTCCTCTAGGAATCCTCTACGGAGCGGCGCCCGTGTCCACACCTCCACAGCGCATGCGCGTCCCCTCGCCCTCTCTCTCCTCTCCTGCGCTGGGGGCGCCACGGTAGTTCCGCGGTATGAAAATGACGGAGCGCGCGCGCCTCATTCTCTATCCTGTGCTGCGCCGCGATGAGCACTCGGGCCGCTGCCGCGAAAAATTACACCGTCTCCCACTCAAGCTAATTATCTCCCCGCTGCTTCGCATCCACACATGGTTCCGTTTAGCCGGAGATGGTGTAATTTTTTGCAGTCTAGTGGACCGTCATAGTCCGAGCATGGCAAGAGCTAGTACTGTTTTTTACTGAAGCGACCATAATGTAACCAATAGGAAAGACATCTGAATGGAAAACACGAGAAAGAAGCGTAAAATGCACCCTTCACCACAAAGATCTGTACACTAGACTGAAATGCTTTAAATGCAGCGCTATCAGCGCCGTCAAAAGCTCTTGTTTGTTTCCCTCACGGGTGCAGGAGAGTGGATATTTCGCTCTCTCGATTCTTCAGCGCACGACACCTGCCTACTCTCTATCTGCTGAGTGAGTCAGTGAAGTTGGCGCTTTTATTACCTCTGCATGGCACAGAGTTAATGCAGTAGAGAGCACATATAAGTGGAACAAGATCAAAGATCACTCCAATACCCGTAGTAACGTGGCTACGCTGTTTGCACAGGGTGATCTGAACCACGGCGGCTAGGTGCTGAAAACGCCCATCTACTAAGGCTTGTGTGCACGTTAAAGAATCTAAATTACTCCGGAGACCTCCACTACGGGTCGTGCCTCATAATGATATCGCGATACTGGAAACCCGAACCCGTCAATTATTATTTATTATTATTGTCTCAGACGCTGAACATTTAAGCGATAAACGTGGTACCATGGTACCATGCGAAGTGCTAAAACGCGCAGCGGTAAGCGAATATTATCCGCGTCTCTCTCCCCATCTGGAACCCGTCCGCCCGTATACACTAAACTTTGCTGCTTTGCATGCTTTGGGCTATTTAATCACATGTTTAATGAATACGTTGACGGACCATCAGTGAATGCAGTGTCCGTGTTTTCCACTCTTCACGACAAATAGTTACATTAGCAGCTACATTATTAACGCAAGCTGCATTAGTTCTAAAGTTGTATGCCACGAAGCAGCTACTTACGAATGTCCCTACTCGTGCAGGGTGAAAAAATGTCAATGCCCCCCCCCCCCCTCCCCTGTTCAGGACTTGGCGCTTGTACTCTGGTACGACCGCAAGGATCGCAGACGACGGTATCTGTGCACTCTGCTCATTTGAAATAAAACAATTCACTATACTTAGTTCTGCGCCTACAGACTCGAACCAAATATGCAGATTTTATGCGACTTTCAACATTTTTTCAGCACGTTTGTCATTGCAGTGAGGCAAAGCATAGCCTTCGAGATCGATATCGATGAACTGGTCAAGGGTGTGTGCGAGGTACCACCGAAGGGAAATCCGCATTGGTTCTTTAACCAACTGGGCGACTAGCACAGCCAAGTGACGTATCGAAATATAGAAGCTATAAAACGGAGAATTTCTGCAACATCTGAAAAGGAGCGGGGTAGCGGAAAGCGCGATATGATTATTTTGGAGGGTCATAGGGACCGTCCTCGCGACGCCCTCCCAGAAACAAACGAAGAAAGCAACTGTTGTACTTAATCTTTGCAAGCCCTAAGCCTGGTGAGTGAACAACGTAATTCATTAGAAAAAATCAAGAAGGCTTAACCTTAATAGCTGACCTAGGAGAGCAAGAAAGCACTTCGTGATGCTGGCGTCTGCCACAACGCCCACTCAAATGCATGGCGGTAGCAGGCGCGGCGCGCTTTCATCCGGCCACTCCAGTCTGGCGCTACTATAGAGGTCACTTGAGTTTCCGTAAATGTCCATTGGAGCCGCAGCGTCGTATCTCTATCGTGTCCTTAACATTTAGTCATACGATGTAAGCGACAGTTTCCTCTGGTGAAGCTGAAGCGTTTACTTTCGTTTGTGTATGCTTAATCACTTCCATTTTATTTCGGCCCATGCAGGTTATTCCGTGTCGTATACACCGGGCGCTGAACCCTTCCGGCGCAATATAGAAAGCGACGCGGACAGAAAGCCCGCCTGCAGTCGGCAATAAACCGTATATGTTGAAGCGAATATCTCAACCCTTCGAAACATTCGCGCTGCGCTTTCATTTCCGCGGAACGACGCATATGTTGGATGGACCAGAGCTCACAACGCGACTCTCTGGACGTTTCCCTTTGTTGCTGTCATACGGAGATCACTGTGGCATATACCCACTGCAGGGCGTTATCCTTCAACGCATCCGAGGTTATTTTTACGCTCACCTTTACTAGCGCTCTGGACAATCAAAGTGGAAGACAACAAAGCCAGGACGAAATTATTGCTCACGGAAAGAGGAAATTGCTCACGGCAATTTCGGCCCCGCAAATGGCATCACGTGCGCCCACGAACGGCGGAGCATCGCGGCGAGGAAAGCAGTCACGCTGTGCGTCACGTCCCTACTGGGCCATCGATAGGAAGACGGTGGTCAGTTTAGACTTACGTCTCTGCTCCGTGACCCCATTTCTCACCCATATCTCTGGGTTCTAATACATTAACGACCATATTCAAAATTACAAATTTTCGCCAACATCTAGTGGGTCCTCTTAACCGCCAAAACAACGACAACATGGTTGTGCAAGAATGAGAAGGTCGAATACTGACCGCTTATCACGGGTTGTATTTACCTCTTCATACGATACTGTAAAAGAGGTACAACGACTGAATTTCTGAGATTGAAAAATTTATCGGAAAAAAAAAGATGGAGAGAGGGTGGGTTAAATTCTGCTATGTGTGAGTGGAGACACTCCCTTATAGGTATGAGTTTGCTTCAACGATCGCAGAAGCAGGCATTATCCAAAAGACATGCAGCCACCAATTTCATGAAACCTCCGCCTACGAAATCGTTTTCTTTCGACACTGCGACTGCCTAAAAGAGCACATCAGTAGCTTGAAGTAAGATCGCAGCTTCTTCTGAAATTTCGATACTTCATTTCGCATATAGCATCAATTTTTTTTTCTTGAGCACCCGTGTGTATGCACTTCTTCCGAAGGTGCTTACTCTGACAAACAGTGTATGGCGTCAGCCTATTTAACGTACTTCATCGTTCTAATCTGCATACAGTCATATCTGTTTGTCTACTTCTTCGGGCTTTGAGACTGGGCAGTATTGGCGGAATAAACGGGTCTACTAGCGTCAGGACCACTCGTATCCGGCTTTCTGAACTCGCTAAAATTATGAACTACATTTTAGTACTTACTCGCATTGCGCCATTTCTAGCGACAGGACTTTTCTTTAGTAACAACTTGATGAGGGCTAGTTGGTTTATGAGGAAAAACAGCGCGACAGGAACGGGGACAACGAAAGAAACGAACACCCTTATTCCAAACGTATACACGGACTAGAAAAGAATTCAACAGGTGTGAGACTGCTGCAGCGCAAAACGATGAAAGCCGGGCTGCACATCGGTGTATAAGAAGAATAACCCTTACTGAAGGAGAAGGGTAAGGGGTTTAGAAGCTAGACATATGGGGGCCCAACTCCAAAGCTCCACTGCCTTCTGCTGCAAATCGCACCTCCGGGTCCGAGCTAGGAGTGTCTCCCATAGTTCCATGGAGTTTTCTATCCCATAGATACATGCTGTAAGGAATACATGTTTGGTGGCTCTTTGCTTTATCCCCATGAGGCTTGGTAGATATTGACACGTACGGTTGTTTTGGTCGGCAAGTCGCGACACCACGGGAAACCATGATATCTTATACAAAAACGGAAAGATACTGTGCAATCGCAATCAATTTCGATAGGCACCCGTTTGACTTTTACCGTTTGACTTTTACGGAGGTCTACCGAGTCTTCCCCTTCAAGAGATTTACGGGAGGCGCCATACTCTTGCGACGCTCGTCGCTGATGAGCAAGAATTTCGCGTGGGGTCATCCAAGCGGGGCCTTCCTCCTCACGAAGGCCATCCTGCGTCCACGAGGTTGTAAACGCGGGAAGACGGCTGGCGCTACGCTCGGTTCATCACCTCTCGATCGACAGCGTCTGCCCTCTCGTTACCCTTCAGGCCTGTAAGTCACGGCACCAGGCTAGCCTGCAGGTGCCTTCAGTTCTTGTCCCAATAGATTGCGTACGTTTAGTGGGATGTGGCCGTTCACAAGGTGTCGACACGGTGGCTGCGAATCTGAAGTGATAGTGATGTACGCCTCCCCGTCTTTTCGCTCTAGATCTTTAATTGGCAAGGCGATGGCGAATTGTATCGCCTTGGCGATCTAGAACGTCTACAAGGAGGCGCTTGTTACCGTGCTACTCGGCAAAGCACCCAGTTTGGATCTGTGCAAGAGACAGGGAAGGCGCCAGTCGCATTTCACTTCTGTGCAGTCCCGGTGCAGCGAATGCCCTCGATAGTAACTGCGAGCCTCGCGCGACGGCGTCCTGCGCTGAACGCGGTGACTGGCTGTGGGGCGTCGTGTGCAATCACGCGCTAGGCATACGTTAGGCTAGCCACACCTGTAAGAACAGCCGTGCCGCTGTGAATGAACGGCATGACGCCTGGCACATCTAACGGCCGGGTTCGGTGCACGCCCCAACTTTTTTTGGTATACCGTGTGTTGGTTTTGTTCGCAGAAACCACTCTGAGAAATTCGACTTGAAACGGAGCTTTACGCTACAAACAGCGGGGAGCGATTACTTTGTCGTGGCATAACAAAATCATGAGTAGTGACGTCATTGTGAGCACTGACTGATGCAATCATATGTCACGTGCGTTTCTAGGGCACGTCCCGCAATGTTCACGCCCCGCCAACACAGCCACTCCAGGCGTTTTCCTCAAAGATTGTGCGCCGGCTGACACCATGTCAGGGCACGGCCGCGCTTGGGGGAGGCGCCACGCGCGCGGATCCCAGCCGTCGCACGGCATACAAGATAGTAACGTGCAGTGCTGCTCAGCGCAGTCGTATACTCTCTTGCGTTACTGGGGTGCAATAATCGTGCGAGTGTCACGGAGGGAAATTATGAAACACAAAAACAGAGCGACGACGTTGACGTCTCGTGTAAGGGGTCCGAAATGGAGTGCGTTCCAGAATGCTACTTCCTATATACCGATAAGAAGCCACGGATGAACAAGCCCCGTTTCTTCGAGCCAACGTCTGCCATTCACGACGCTTCAGCGTACAGCGTATATGGATTTCAGAGCGCGCAGCGCACAAAATACAAGAATACAAATAAACAGCAAACTACTGCACACTGAAAGCCATGCCCGAAACGCGGTCAGTAACGCTCATTGAAAGTGACAGCACTCACGATCATCCTTATACAAAGTGAACAATGCAGCTTTAATTCTCCGGGTTACGTTCATAATGACTTCAAGACACGAAAAATGTACACAGACGACAAGGACAAGTGCCTTTTATGGTTCGTCTGTGTACATTTTTCGCGTCTTGAAGTCATTATGAATGGTCACCAACTAGCCCAAACAAGAGTTCTGGGACCGAATTCACAAAACTTCTCTTTCGTAAGTTCTTTTTCCCATTGGTCGGGAAGCGTCTCTAATGATATGTCCAGCAGCAGCATTGGCTGAAACTTTCTCCTAAGAGCTTTTTTGTCGTAAGTTGTCTTCGTGAATACGGGCCCTTATCCGGGTTACGTATGGCCCTCCCATCATATTTATTCAATCAAAAATTCGAACATGTTTGGAATATGACCGGGCTTTTCGTTTCTCATCTTTATTATAACAACCAGTTTTGATATTTCTCTTTGTTAACAATTGCAAAATAAAGAATTGAATTGAATTATTAAGCTCAAGCGCTCACGGTAACCTTTGCATGCTTGTCGTGGCATGGCCCTGCTATGCTTATTTGATAAATGCGGCCGTGACACAACACTTCCGCGTTTCAAACTTTTCATGCCTTATCACAAACACTGTCCAGCCAGTTGAATTTCATGCGCATGTGGGGCAATGAAGTACCCCAACCTTCCAGGAACCATTCCCCCATTTGGAACGACATGCCTTATTCCACAGCTTGCGGGAGCGTGCAACAATAGTTTGGACACTTGCTAGTCACGCATGTTCTTTTCAGATAACACTACATAACTGCATATCGAACGCATCGTGCTATGACATTGCCTTTTCTATTATTGATGCGCCACAATATGTGAGATACTGTTTCAATACTGATGGTACTGTTAGTACCATCAGTATTAAAACAGCACTGATGGTACTTACAGTGCCACGAGTACTGTTAGTACCATCAGTACTGTTTTAATACCTGCAGCTAGATTAGTTGTTTCTTACTGTCTATAATTTTACAGCTTGATAAAGTTCCGTGTGCGCCAGCGCATATTTCTTGCTGCCTGCTTCGTTTCTTGATATCTTGCAACAAAATTTTATATTTGTTGCTCCTCTGATATAAACATTGCGCAAGATATCATATTACGTAATATTGCGTAATGAACACTACACGCTTACGCGATGTCTATGGAAGCACATAAGATGCATCTCCAGAAAAAATAAACAAACACAAACACATCGCTCTAAAAAGTACAGGTCGTATAGTGAAGTGCATGGGCACTCCGAAGTAAACTTCATGAGATTCTTGTTTTGCTCTTTTACGTGATGAAGGAGCGCATCCTGAATAACGTTTTTGTGTAACCTCACGCAATATATGAAATATGGGGTACGGGCACTTGGACATGGTCGTGACATCACCTTTAGGTTAGAGATTGATTGATTGATTTCTGGGGCTTTACGTCCTAAAACCACGACATGATTATGAGAAACACCGTGGTGGAGGTCTCCGGAAATTTCGACCACCTGGGGTTCTTTAACGTGCACTGACATCGCACAGCACACGGGCCTCAACATTTCGCCTCCATTGAAGTGCAGCCGCCGCGGCAGGGATTCGATCTCGCGGCCTTCGGTTCAACAGCCGAGTGCCCTGACCACTAGACCACGATGGCGGGGCTCTACATTATCGAAAACCGGTCATTACAAGAGGCGCAAGTGCCCCCATTCGTATTGCCCGAGGGAAAACGAAAACGAGCATTCAATGCATCGCCATTTTTTTCCTTTTTTTTTTTTTTTTTTTGCATGTCTGCGCACAAAACGTTCGAGCTGTCACAAATTGATAGAGCGAACAGTCTTTCCCGCCTCTGGCAAAGCGCTTTGCGTAAGCTTTAGCCCAACTCACGCTCGAACGCGAAGGGCACTAAAAGAAAAGAGATAACGTCGCCGGTACACATCGGAAACGTTCCTCCCCGAAACAGTAACGAGACGTCGTGCTGTACTGAGGCGCTTTTGTTGGCGATTCAATCCCGCTCTTTCGCCTTTCCCCGCAGACAGGAAGAATAAATCAAACTTCGCGCGGCCATTGTTGAAAACGGCTGACCACTTCGCGAACATGTCAGCGCCGTTTGTTCTTTTCTTTCTTTTTTCTCTCTCTTTCTAGCTGGGAAGCCACTGCTGCTTCCGCAGCACCCCGCTGCCAGCCGCGCAAGATGAAGTGAGCGCTGCGCCCGGCAATGCGAGGCCGTTCTTCATTTCTCCGTCCAGCACTTTGAGGCGCGTACGTCTTCCGGCCGGTAGTCCGAATGAATGGAGCACCTATTCTTGATTGAGACACGGAGCGTGTTGTTCAGCGAAAGGCCAGCCGCACCGTCTTATTTCTTAATGTAAATGCATTCCATGAAATGTTCCCTCTGAGTTTGCTTACGGATACTTTCAAATTTTTCATGTTTGTTTTACATAAAGCTTTGCTAAATATTTTGCGACCGGTCTTACGCCAAAGTGCTTTGGCTGAAAGCGCTTCTTATTTATTCGCAGGCAGTAGTTTCTCGGGACCACTGTAGCAACATTTCCGTTTCTACATCCGTTTCTACATCGATCGAACAAGACATTTTTGATATGTAATAGAGCCCGTTTGCACATTATTCTCGCATGGTGTCTGTGCAATCTTTGTGACGGCGCTTTACATATTACTAGATCTCCTACTTTCCCCGAATGCGGCAGCGCCGATTTTCAGTAGCTCAGTTTTGCGTACTTTTGTATATAATTTACGTTATTGTCGTTAAACTGTGCAAGTACACTCTCTTCAAGAAGTTTATAAAATATTTCAACCATTTTTCCGATAACGCTTTTTTAGCACATTGTCCAACGCTAATCTCTAAGTGTGCTCATAAAGAGGAATAAAGTAAATGAGAGCGCAAATATTTTTTTAAAGAATTTGAGCCCCGATGTCATTATCTAACAGCATAGCTGTGTGCCCACACTTGGACAAAACCGTTTGAAATCTCAACAAGGGTGAAGGTTCTTCTAACCGAACCCTGTCATTGCGGTCGGGTTCGGTTGCAGCAATGCTACGTCATATTACACTCAGAAGTTAGCGAGAAGTTGGTGCCATGTTCCTCTGGTTCTGTGAATCTTTGAACCAGCTTAGATCTTGCCGGGTCACTACACCACGAGTGTTCCTTGTTTAGATAGCTGGTGCAAAAAAACTCCCAGGCCTGCGCACAGGACGCAGCGCAGTGGCAATGTAATTTTGCTGCCTTCTCTCACATTTCTTTCTTTTATCTTGCTTTATTCTGCTTCTCTCCCCCCTCTTCTTCCTATTCCATTGGGTGCCTGTTCTACTTCCTCCTCTTTTTCTTCTTCATCTTCGTCGTCTTCTTCCTCGCCCTTGTCCATGAAAGCGCATTTGGTGGCTGGTGACATATAATGACCTGAAAGACACTGTTACTCACGAGAGTCGTGACTGGGAGCATTTTGTTAGACGCATGTGTGTGTTCGCCTCAGTTTTTAATGTGGAGACGTTCTCTTCCTGATTTTAAACTTCAGTTGCCATTTACATGTAATAAAGAAAAAAAAAAGGAGTCATGGCTGGGAGCACAAAATGCTTAGCCGTGTAGTAAGAGCCAGGGGTGGATGCCACTACCTTTCCTACCATATCAGAGCCGTGGCTAAGAATGCAAAATGTCCAACCAAGACATGAGAGTCAGTCTAGTAAAGTTGTAGTGGTATCACCCTTTTGAGCTAGGTGGAATTCTGCGGAGGCATGGAGCTTTTTTTTTTTTTTTTTTTACAATGAAGCTGATAGCGGTTTCGGACACGGGTGGCGGTGGACACCATCGCCACCAATTTTGGTCACTGTAATGGGCCCGCTGCAAAAGTAAAACTTGAATAGCATTGCGCATTCCCGCAATCCTCATTGTGATCGTGGAAGTCTCCTGCTCTGAAAACACAGCCTTGGAGATCGCAGCTTGGAGCACAGAATGCCTGTGTAGCCCTTTCCATTCAGTATATGATAACGTAACACTCTGCACCAATCCCCTGTATTTTTCTGCTAAATTACTCCGCGCTGGAAACTGTATAGCATGCCACAGAAAATGCACACACACACACACACACACACACACACACACACACACACACACACACACACACACACACACACACACACACACACACACACACACACACACACACACACACACACACAGAGAGAGAGAGAGAGAGAGAGAGAGACTCCAGTATCTACTGCGGAAATAAAGCGTCAGTTATTTCCATGCCAAAATGTATGGCAGTTCCATGATTGATCGAACCTCGTCGAATTAGCTAGCTATCCTTCTTTCTGTAAACCATTTTTTGCTTTTTACTTCCTCGAAAATCACTCCGTATTTTTGTTATCTTTTGTTTTTTGTTTTTTTTTGCATTCTGGATGGACCATAGTTTTTATAAGCGCTTTCCTTTGCAGTGCCTTCTTTATGATTATTTAGTTAAATAATTGATTTAAAAATATAAGGTAATTTAATGTTCCCACTATATAGGAAAGCAAAAAGAAATCGGTGTGAAATTTATCGAACACTTGAAGAATCTTGGTACAGGCGTCACGGAGGGTCTTACGGTTGCACGTAAACATGTCTAGTATGTTCCACCCGAGACCACTAAGAGCTTCGACGGGGGCCAAAGGCAGAACATTTTTATGTGTTGTGCTGACACATAAATCACTCCGGTTACCCAAGTTTCTTTACAGTTCCTTGTTACGAATACTGCAAACGTATTTTTCTCATCTCGATTGCTGCCCAGGTGATGGTTCTAGTGCGCTTTGAATTCCAGATCCCTTACAATGTGGACACCTTCTTCGGTTCATGCATTTCATCATAATGGTTAGATCCCGGTTGCGGCGGTCACACTTTCAATGAAGGCGAAAATAGCAGAGGCCGCGTACAGTGCGGTGTCATTGCACGTTAACGAACCCCAGGTGGTCGATATTTCCAGAGCTCTACACTGCGCCCAATAATGATATCTCGGTTTTCGCGCGTAAGACCCCGTCAGTGAACATATGCATTAGCATTTCATTAAAATCTGCTGATTAATTCTCGGCGTTTACGGAGCAGTACAAACACGCATGAATCGTCCTTTCCCGAATATTTGCTGTGGTTGCTTTTGTCCTCCACTTAGCGAAGGCAGTCCTAAAAAAAACAGACTGCGTACCTCGCGTTAACATAGCGCATTCCCCTTTATATGCCATTTTTTTTTATAGTAGCCTTGCGCTACGGCACCCCCAAAACTTACATTACGGAATGTTTTCGGGTTTAGTGCACTACTGCCCATGGCGTGGGGCATACCGATGTGTGAGATGCCCGTTATTATGCCAAACATCACGTTTTCTTCTACATAAATGTGTTCATGTCGAAGGCTGGCAGTGTAAGTGCATATTCAACCATAGGCGCACTGAACAACATTTCTACAGGCTATATACACAATCCACTCATGTCTACTTACACAGATCGCCACTCACATTACTATACTCGCAACCATGCATACTCACAAAAAAGAATCAGTCATGCTTATACTAGCACTGTTTAGATTTACTGGCAGCCGCAAATGTGCTGCTACCGTTCACTGACGCCCACTAGCACTTCACGGGCTCCTGCAGCACTTTTCCGACAATGTAAGAAGACTGTGCCGATTAGTCGTAGAGGCACCCGTGAACATGTGAACCAAATATTATGGCACTGCACGCGCCAGGGAATTCGCAGTTTGGTTTAAACTACAGCTGAAAAGCGGCCACTCAACCTTCACCATAGCGCTGTCGACGTTCCTCGTTACCCCACGTTAAGCATACACCCACCCACGCCCTTTGCTCAAAGACCATAATGCTAAGCGTAAGACTTGGCTTATTGTCAAATGATTCATCGTACGCAACGTCATCGCTGACTGCTTCGCGTGACACCGATTCCCACAATGCGTGGGTGCTGCAGGATTTTTTTTTGTTGTTGTTCATAGGGGAGATTCTTGTTTGCTTCAGAAAAAAAAAAAAAAAGGCGCGAATGTTTCTTTTGATAATGTTTGGAAAAATGAACATCGCAGTGCAATCGCTTCTAACGAGCACCCTCTTAACACGTATGACAAACTGCTTCGCAAATGACGTGATTTTTCCTCTGCCCCGACTATCATGCTTCGAACAACATCGCCTTTCAGATTTCTTCCTTATGAGAGGCCTGTCAACCACTCTGAACTGAAAAACACTTCATGGAGTTCATGTGGCTCCCAATATTACCTACACTATGGACACCATGCCTACTGATTAACACGTATGCGATTCACTGTTGTTATTGAAAACACCTCCGGCGCTTTTCGGCTATGCTCTCCCGTCGCTGCTGACGTAGTGCAAAACCCACTGCGGAAGGCAAAACAGTTCACTACATCCAAGCGAGACGCCTACGAAGAACGGCCGTTGCCCACCAATGTGAACCAGAAGACGGGTCAATACTGATGTCTTTCGCAAACAGGCTGTTTGACAGCCTGTATCCTGAATATCTCACGGCAGTGCACGCATTATGTACACTGCGCGCGATTAACTGCAGTCCGGAATAGCCCGTATAAACGAACGCGATGGTACTCGGAAGTGGTTTTGTGGACCCTCCAAGGTTGCACTCCGAGATCACTCGAGTGCATCTGTATAGATTGGCTACACAAGTTGACTTGGACTAACGCACGCCTGCTTAACTCAGTAAAGATGAAATTGATGCTGCTAGTGCACACTTCGTGCAACAAGGAGAGAGAAGGACTGTAGGAAGCCGAGCACCACCGACTGCGCTAGTGAGTTAGCGGAAATGAAGCATTAAAGCGATCGCTGAAGTCACGTGAACAAGTTTCTCTTACGCAGCTTATACAGTTTATACTCGGTATACCTTTCTACGTCTTTTCAGCACCCGTTGGCCAAACGGGTAGGTGACCAGAGCAAAATGAGTTTCTGGGATGACTGTTTCAAAGCTCCGAGTGCGCACCCTGAATTTGACGGCTGTGATTTTCTCCGTTCGCATGGCATATGAGCAAGACGGGGCCGCTTGATGAAAGGCAATCAAGCCGCTGAAGGTTCAGCTTGCATGCGCATTGAGCCCCGCGAGACTCGGTGGCCCGCTTTTCAGAGTGAATTATACAAAGATGATATGGTCGCTTCGCATCCAGCAGCCCGCTTTGCAACCTAAATGGACGGCGTCGTCATTTGCACGCCTCGTCTGCGCGCAGGCCACAACGCCTGACAAGAGTGCGGTAGCGAAGCTGTGCGCTCTCACTGAAACTGCGCACCATTTGGAAATAATGCCGCAGTACGCGAGCGTCTCGCTCGTGACGGTGATTCGCGGTCGCGTGGCCCGAGCTCATATATATATATATATATATATATATATATATATATATATATATATATATATATATATATATATATATATATATATATATGTGTGTGTGTGTGTGTGTGTGTGTGTGTGTGTGTGTGTGTGTGTGTGTGTGTGTGTGTGTGTGTGTGTGTGTCATTTAGAGCCATGGGTATTCTCATTGAGCACATAGGCTGGAATTCTGGATTTGACGACGGCTGTGTTGCGCAGACATGAAAGATAGCTTGAATAGCTAGCCGCAGCATGCGTGGTTGTGGGGGTTTTACATACTACCTATACGCTAAAGGTACAGCCTAACGAGGCAAGCAAAATGTTCGTTCAGTGAATTCTTTGTCTTGTTGGACCGTGTGTCGTCGACTTTGTATAACTGCTGCACGGTTTTAACTGGGCCGTGCCATGACTGCTCTTGTGTAACGCGGCAACTTATGCATGAGCGCATATGCCCCAACTGTGGCTAAGAAAACGCGCGGCTAAATTTCATCGCTCGGAAAAGCCACTGCCGCCGCGCGCGCAGGAAATATCACAGGATTGAAAGCACTGCCGCCTTGCGCGCCGTCAAGGTTTCAGCCGCAAACACGCGACAACATAAATGAATGCTGAAAAAGAGCACGTCGGATACGCCGTAATGGAAAAAAAAAAAGAAAGAAGGCAAGATACACTGCGGAAAGAATAATACTTAATAAAAGCGCGTGAGCGTTAAGTATACAAGAGGGCGCTGTAGCGCCGTCTCGTTCTGCCGTGTTGGGGCGTTGTAATCACCTTGCACCAGGCACGGACGGGCGTGCAGGATATACACGCGGGGGTCGGCAACAGTACAAGAAAGGAAAAATAAGCGAAGTGTCTCCGCAGTATGCTCGGCAAAGCGAAATGCGTGCCTTAATAATAGCGACCCAGGGGAGCGTCCCGTAAGGGAGCGAGCTCGCTCAGTAATATGACTCCAGAGCGAAGAAGGCAAGACGAGGAAGGGAGAGAAAGCTTGGCTTCTCGTGATAAAGCAGCGGCAGCCTTGCTACACAAGGCTAGGTACAAAGACGAGGCGCGTTTAATGAAGACATAGTGCGCGCGCACCGAAAATACCGCCGAGGGACATTGCGTGCGCTTGTGGAGAACTAATGCTCAAGGTGGAATATGGGAGGCAGAAAACGTGCGGACGTGGTGGGCTATATACGGTAAATGCCGATGACCAGCCAGGCGGTATATGAATGTTTTCTACGTTGCCAGCGTCTACCAGCGAGTGTGAGCGAAAAGCCAAAGCCGAGCACTTCCTCCGTGAAGTGTGAATACGCGTTAAGGAACCCCAGGTGGCCAAACATTTCCGGAGCCTCACATTGTGCGGCGCTTTCATTTTGTTTGGCCGCTGTAATCCTCCCTCCCGTGACCCATACAAGACGGTTGACGTGTCCACCTAGGCAAAAGACAGTTAATGTGCTTTTATGTTCCGTTCTGTTCAACAGGCTCCCCTAACCTCTCTCCGCAGGAGCTGCAGGAAACAGCGCCCTTAATCGAATCGTAATTATGGAGCACGAGCATGGACTAAACGTCGTCAGCGTTTTGCTCGGCGTCGCCCCATGGCCACCTCTATCGTCAGGTTCTTCTTCGTCCCACTGTTTAACGTCGACGGCAGAGAAGTCGCAGGTGTTACACACCCGTAACACAAGAAGGCGGAAGCCGCACCGCGCGTCGGTAACGCATCAAGCTCAGACCTCGGCAAGGCGCCTAGGGGAGACGCTCCGAGGAAGCGCATATGCGGCGCTGAATAAATGCTAGTGAACGCCTCATGCATGGACGCTTCAGGTAACATACTAGCTGAAGTGCAACGTTTTGGACGCCTGATGGTGCCGACCGTAGAGTTTCTCATGGTGGTCAGAAAGTGCCGGCGATGCGTCGCCTTTGGCTGCGCTTCCGTGTGGTGGCGTCGGCTGCGCAAGCCTCTTGCCCCTCCTCTTGCCGGTGTGACGCACCTTCGCAGAACGCACACACACCCGCTTTTCCGCGTACTGGCGCCTGCTACGGTGCAACGCCGGCGGAGGTGGAACTGGCTGCTCACGTACACGTCGTGCTCTCCTCAGCAGCTCTGTTTTGCTCTGATCAGTTGTTTTTCGGAAGGATGTCGCGAAGTCTTGGAAGGTTTCGCAAAGTCTCGCGGGGAAGGGTGCCAGTAGAGCTGCCTAATGCTTTCGGCTCAATAAAGAATGGCCTTTCGCTTTAGCGTCAGCAGTCACCTGTCCGTAACGTTTGACGCTCAGCGAAAAGAGAGAGAGTGAAACAACTTTCTTATTAGGGGCGAAGCTCCTCTTAGTCTAATCTTGTCACGTCGTCCGCCGCGGTGGTGTAGTGGTTACGGTACTCGGCTGCCACCCAAAATACGCGGGTTCGATCCCGGCCGCGGCGGTCGCATTTTCGATGGAGGCGAAAATGCCAGAGGCCCGTGTACTGTGCGTTGTCAGTGCACGTTAAAGAACCCCGGGTGGTCTAAATTTCCGGAGCCCTCCACTACGGCCACGGAGGAAGGAAAAAAGAGGAGAGGGCCTGCCCAACCCGCGTGCTGGCAGAGAAGTGTGGAGGAAGTGACGCATTAGCGGCCATTACTACGGGGAAAAATGGCGGCCTTGTGGCCATGTGCGCGCGGCGTGTTGTGTTATTGCGGCGTATGTGGTTCTGTGGATCCCGTACCGTGCTGTGCCGTGGCGAACTGCAAGTGTTCGACAGTGTGACTACGGCCTTTCTCTCTTCTCTATCTCTTTCACTCCCTTTCCCCCCACCCCTACGGACGCTTAGCCGTGCTCCCTATATGGGCTGCAGAAATTAGCGTCCTTTCCTAACCAAAAACCACAATCATCATCACGCGTCAGTCGTCAGGCGTCAGGCGTAACCCGCGTGCCGGGAGGCACGCGCTCGAGAGCGAAAGGCGCGCGTTGGCTATGGAAACGCTCTTTCTTAGAGGAACGCTACCAGCTCGCAAAGAAGGAGAACGCGCCCTCGCCCGCGAGAGACAACGTTGGCGCAAGCAGCGTCTCCTAGCGAGTTTCTTGATAGAGAAATACCGACTGCTCGCGTTGGAGAAGCGTTCACCGGCAACCCATATATATATGCACTGGATCTTGACTTGCAATGAAGTGCCGGTGGGATATTTCACTTGTGCATAGTTGAACCATGAGGATTCGTAGCGTGCGCGTTAACTAAATTAATCCGGAACTCGGCACGATCTACGATGAACCTCCCGAGCTTCGCCCACTCATCATCATTCACTGCGTGGATATGCTGTAATTTTTTTATTATGAAGTAGTTGAGCGAGCAACATGGGAGGAACCCCCGGTCCGGGGTCCCTATTCAGGCGATGTTTCGACGCCGGTGTGTTATGGCTCGTAGGAACTCGGAAGGTCCGTCGCGGAGGGCATCGTCCCACAGCTCCTTTTTGCGTAGCGGGTAGATAATTCTTGTTTTCTAAACACCGTTATGTAACTGGTATCGTTCGCGTAAGCTGTTCGAATCTGAATTTGCTCTTATAAGAAATTCTCATCGTGCCTAATACGTGAGTTGATATTGAGGAGGAAAAAAAGTGAAAGAAACACAACGTGTATAGGACAGCCAGGATACTTTGAAGTTCTGACGCGACATATTCCCATAGCTTGAGCTGTTAACAAGGAAAGGGTTTCAACAGAGAAAGTTGAAGTGGCACCACAATTTGTGCGCAGTTTTAGCTCGTGGCCTTGGTAAACCTAACAACCAACTGCGGATTCGGTTTCTACCTCCTTCACTTTTTTTTTTCCGCGAATCGCGGTGTAAACGTGCACACTGCTGAAACAGTAAATGTCTAACCGGCAGATGGGCATTTGCGTCAGCTTCCGTAATGATAACTGATGACTGCGTCGTTTGGAATGTATACACCATCGAACCGAATTACAGCGTTCACGGCCGACTAATGCGGGACCGCTCTGCAAAAACAGCACCGGTAAAAGGGAAATAAGACATAAAGAAGTAGACACCGACAAGGCAGGTCTTCCACAAATGAGCTAGCAGCAGATTGAAGCAGCAGAATCAAGCGAAGTTCCCAGCTGGCGCCCCGTTGAAGGCGTAATTAGAACAAAGGGCGAACGCTAAATCGCGGATTGCTTCTCAGCAGGTCAGTCTGCGAAGACAACAACAACCGGATTACACGGGTGTAGGTGAGGGAGGAGACGGCGGCTGGTTTGGAAGAGGGGAGGAGTTGATGGGTTCGGCACGTACGTCGGGCGCGCCAAGAAGGCAGCCCAAATCCCCGCGGGCTGCTGGCGAAGCTTACTCGCCAGTGATCCGACTGCGCTATCGACCGCCGGGCGTCGGAGGAATCGCGCTGTGTCTCCGGTGAACTGCGGTCAGGTTACGCCCGCGGGTTGTGCCACTGGCCGCCGGTGTGCTCCCTTCGGGGCTTTGAGAAAGGACCGCAACGACACGGCGCTCGCAGAGGCCGAGCACGCGTCTCTTCTTTTATGACGAGGACGGCCACGTGTCGGGAATCTCGCGAACCAGATACCTTAGATGCGCTGCGGTTACATGCAGGCTTTTTGTGCACATACAGAGCGCGAAAAGTTGAAACGGGTGTTTAACCACACGTCGCTGCCTATCGCTGTGTAACGAAGTCTATGCACGTATAAAAAAGCAAAAGAAAAAATAATACTAGTAAAACGCTTATTCTTTTTTATAGCGCTACCAAAAATGCTATACCACGTTTATGGAGGAAGTTAGCCGAAACAGATGTCATCGTGGTATACTACGTTTGAGACTGTATACAGCAATACGGTGTCTGCTTAGGAGATGCGTCGCCGCTGAGGAAGGCTAAACCAACCACTCACTTGGTCAAGGGCACATGTTCAGCACCCGCCCTTGTGTAGGCGTTCTTATTTTTCGCTTGTTACTTTCAGTAATTAGTAAGTCAAAGCAGGGAACAGCAATGTATTAGCTTATTAGGAGTGAGTCGTGGCGCATGACTGAATATGGAAGACAGAGAAGGCATAACAGGTTCGTTTCTCCGTTCTTCAGTTTTGCACCGCAACTCAGTCCTCTGCTGCTCGCCAACTCGGTCAACGTTACAGCACGGCATTACTGCAGTGGCATCATATACTATGATTTCAGAATTCATAAATAAACTGCCGCAACGCAGTGCTCATTACCATGCCTCGGACGAACGTCCCTAGTTTAGACCGTAGTTTCATGCCACCGTGTCCTCGTTATGCGAATCGACATGCGTGAGTCACTAGTGACCAGTATGTTTACTGCAGGAAAAAAAAAAAAGACAGACGTTAGCTTTATGCGTACACATTATTTTATGCAGCGTTAGATGCCTTCACGAGCAATTAAGATCGCGCGAGCTGTTGGCAGCACTGAAGCTAAGCTGCGCTCCAACAACACAGTCGAAAGACTCTCTTGCTTCCCAGACACATTTTGGGCCATGTACAGCATTACGTCATCGACTCACACGTGCAAGAGGACAGGCGCTCATTTTGTGCCAATCTTTTTTTTTTTTTTTCTGTGCTGCTTGGTATATTGTTTAGGAATGAATTGACTAGTGAAAACCAGTTTTTTATTGTAAGGAACACTCGCTCAATGGAACTCCTGTGAAATGAGAGTGCGTCCATAGGGCGCGTGCAAGTGATTATTCGGAGTAAATATTACAACAGCGAATTAATTTACCTTAATAGTATTGTGTTCAAGGACAGCGGACACGTATGCCACAAATTGTGTTTCTACTTTTCGTAGTTTTTTCCCGTACTGTAGGCACATCATCTCGGAGCTGTGTTGAAGATCGCACAACGAAAATCTACTTGTAGAAAACGTTGTGTCGTCGCATTTCCGAGATTCCGCATCAGCTTCCGAGGTTCTGCAGGAAAGAAAAATATTCTTAAAAGAAATACGCGAAGGCTCATGCGGATTCCGTCCTCTGCATTTCATCCGCAGCTCTTTGAAATAATCTTCAAGTGGCGGTGGTTCAAATATGACGGAATAACCTCCAGGAGTAGTGCGTTTGTGTGCCAATTTTCTGCTCTTACACTTTTCAATCAGCACTGTTTAACTTTTTCGTGTTAATGCATACTGTTCTTAGCAGGCGTGTCCTACGTTTTCTTGTAACCAGTTTATGCCTGCGTCATGCAGAAAGAACACATAACGCATAAGACTGCTTGCCTGGGCGTGTTAATTAAAAATGATGATGAGGATTAAGCGCTGCAGCAAACTAGAACGCTTGCGTATGCAAGAAGCAGAAAGCAAAGAACAAAGAAAGAAAGAAAGAACTGCGACAGCGGAGTTCCCTTGCAAGTGACACTCCGAAGGAAGCCGTCAAATTGTGCGGTCACCGGAAGTTCGGGCGCTCGTCCCGGAAGCCGTGCAAACGGCCGCTGTGAAAGCATAGAAACTGCTGTGTGTGGCCCGGTGTCGTTCGCATTTCGCCAGAGATGCCTGCTTCTTGCTCCGTGTACTGTACAACCAGACAGATAAATCATCTGGGAAGACGTTTCGCTTGTAACTGCGATATTCTGTGCGTACGACTTACACGACAGGCAGCGAAACGGCCAGGTCGTAGCTCGGTTTTAGAGCTGTGCGTCTTCATTGTAACGCAGATTCCCTCGCTCTAAGCCGATTTGTACCGGAACAAGTTAGACAGCATAAGCAGAGACAAGTATGAACCATCCCCAGGCAGCAGGCTTTGCTGCTACCACATTACAGTCACTTGTTTCTATCGAACGGACGCACAAACTCGGTTACAACGTGAGGCGATTCCCACGTTGTTTCCCTTCCAAAAGCATGCATCGTGTTTCAATGAACTTGCACCAAGCTTTAAAGATATCCATGTGAGCGTGACGAGAATGCTGCCTTCTTGACCACCTCAGATTATTTTTTAATGACCTCAGGTCATTAATTTTTATTAATTGACCAACCTTGAAATTGTTGACATTAACGCAAAATGTTCAACGGTCAAGTTGTAGAGCATATCAATTAGTGTCCAGATAATGTACTTTCCTACAAATAGGCGCAGTGATTTAACTTTCCCTCGCTTCTAAGAAGGTGCGTGAGATTTGAAAAAGTACCGCATATCTAGACGCTTGTGAGCCGCGAAATTAGCTGTAGCGTAGCCGTTGTGCCTGCGATCTCCGTGCATGGTCGGCCGTTCTGTCCTATGTTTCACAGCGCCGATTTCATGGCACGTGGTTGCCTAGCAAAGTGGCACTTTTCCAAACCTGCGCGCTTTCTTACAATCACAGAAAAATTAAAACCACTGCCTTATTATGAAAGTACATTATCCGTACACTAGCTCACATGCACTGCAATTTCAAAACTGAACATATTTCGCTTTGATCAGCAGTTCAAAATTTGGTAAATAATCGATATTAATTACATGAGCTCATTAAAATATAGTCTGAGGTGGCAAAAACGACAGTTAACAACACCAAGATTGTTCGATTCTCGTAATTAATGCGCAAGTGCATATTTTTAAAGCTTGGCGCAAGTGAACTGAAACACTCTGCATACGCAGTGGGCGACAGCTAGACGTTGGAATTTCAGCTTAGTGGCTGTGCCAAAAAATAGGATACTGTTAGGCCATCGAATTTCGATCGCTTTGCGTATACGTATGACTTGAGCTGCATTGGCTGTCACGCTTAGTAGACCCTGAAATCGCCTATATTGCGTGACCTGCTTTTTAGTATATGCTTAGCTGTGTGGCTCTTTTTCTTTCTTTCTTTCTTTCTTTCTTTCTTTCTTTCTTTCTTTCTTTCTTTCTTTCTTTCTTTCTTTCTTTCTTTCTTTCTTTCTTATTTTTTCTTTTTTTTTTCAAACGGTGTGCTGCAAATTAACATGGAACTCAATAAAAGCTTCAGACAGTTCCTGACAAGTAGGCACCCCAGGTCCCCTCTGGGTGAAGTGTCCCTGAACACTAGCCATAAATGTGTCCATGAAGTTACACATTTTCCTTCTGTAGCGAGACTTAACGTGGGCAGTTAAAAGAGCACGTTTCAAAAGAATACATAATGACCTGCTTGGAAATATATTTAGATTCCTTTGCTCGCCCCGCCACGGTGGTCTAGTGGCTATGGTACTCGGCTGCTGATCCGAGGGTCGCGGGATCGAATCCCGGCTGCGGCGGCTGCATTTCGATGGAGGCGAAATGCTGAGGCCCGTGTGCTGTGCGATGTCAGTGCACGTGAAAGAACCCCGGGTGGTCAAAATTTCCGGAGAACTCCACTACGGCGTCTCTCATAATCAGAGCTGGTTTTGGGACGTTAAACCCCAAATAACAACAGATTCCTCTGCTCGCAGAACTGCAAAGAGTTTTTATGTATTGGCTCTCAAAGCTAAATTACGAGCAGGGAGCGCACTTTGTCATTCTCACGTTATTTTTATTCCCATCATGTAGCAGTTTCCGTAATATGTACTGATCACGCAGCCTTTACAGTGTCGATGTCGGACTCCCTTGCATTTTTGTCTGCGCTAGTTGGTTTCCTGCTAATGTAAACGCCTCACGAACACTATAGTTTATTGTAGCTAGATGCATATATTAACACCGGCCGCAGTGCCCACTCGCGAGCACGAATCCCGTTCGAGAGGAATAACTCTAGTTAGGATTTCGCTAGTAACTTAGTTAAGTTTCGCTACTAACTTCAGCCTCATATAAACGTCGCATGTGTTATTGCCCTAATGTTCAGGTATGAAGAAAATGTATATCGTTAAAGGCGCAACAATGCGTGAAATAAAGGTCACAATACGCAATGGGGAACGCTAACCAGTAGATGAGAAGCGTGGCAGACGCCCGACTTCCGGGACGAGCCTTGACACTTCGGACAGCCGTGCGCGCGCCCGCACGCGACAGCAGCGAAGCAGCATCCAGAACCCACTAGTGTGTATACATCAGTGGTTGCTACACCACGTGGGTTTGCGTATGGCAAGCCGTCTGGTGCCTCTGGCAGGTTTTCGTCGCCTTCTTCGGATATCGTCAGGTCGCTATGAGGCTCTTTGAAGAATCCAGCAGCCAAGACACCGGGAAACATGGAACTTTTTTTCGAAGGACCCAGCAAAGCAGATGGTGAGTGAGTGAGTAGCAACTTTATTCGTAGAAGGGGCGAGGGGTGATGGAGGCTAAGCCACATAGTCTGCAAGGCTGTGCCTTTCAATGACCTCTTCAGCACGTTCCAGGACCCGTGTCTGGATGTCTCTGTCGGTGCTGGAGAGAAGGGCCTCCCATTGTTCCTCGGTCGGTGGTGAGCGAAAGAGGTCGGCGGGCGGGAGATCGTCCGGGCAGCCCCACAGGTGCCCGTAGTACAAAACGGCGAGCGCGGTCGCCGGTAATCCGCTCTGCAAGCGAAGCCTGTCGACATTTATACGCGCGTCATACTACACATATCGTTATCGCTTCTGTTTGCATGCGTTCCAGAATAGATTCGAACACTTCGAACTTTATAAAATACTCGAGAAGTTTCCAATGCATACAGGATTGGCATTCAACGAACACGTGTAAGAGTCTTCACAAGGGAAGCATTATCCCGATAAAAAAAAAAAAGGAAGAGTGGTTCGCTTGTCGCCATTTAGTAGACAACAGTACAAGGACAGATCTCCTGCACCGGGATATGTAACGCAAACGCATCGCTACGCTCGACGCGACAAGGTATACTTCAGCTCGGTAGCGGAGACGTGCCGGGCCAGTGCGAAGCGAGGTGACGCTGCTCCGAAATCGAGGCATTCGGGATCCCAATCAGTGCAGCTGTCTGCCATTCGCACACTTAGAAACAAAAACACTTCCTTCGTGCTCCATTCTGTCGTGACGCGGGCGCGCGTTCGATATCGGAAAATCGATGTTAACTACAGAGAAGAGCGCGTGTCGCTGCCTCGGTAATGAAGCTGTGGGGGTCGGCCGCATTCACAAAGCGGAGACTTAGTAAGAACTCATCATCCCTGCTAAGCAGGATCTCGGAGGAAAGCTTGCAGCGCCGAATATTTTTGCGCTGTTTGGAGAACTAACGGCGAGGCCGCTTCCCACGGCTGACCCTGCCGCGTTGTTTGCCGGGTCGCTGCAGCTGCGTTCTCGCAGTTCCCTCCCACTGCAGATTGTCCAGGCCATTGAGCTCCTTAAATTTTTATAGGAACCTCAGTGATACAGACTTCGCTCGTTGGTGACACTACACCTGCTTCTAATCCACGACTTCTCTCGGGTATCCTGCTTCCACATTTACAAAGTTTTCTTTTCTTCTTTTCTTTTGTTACTTAGAAACATTCTTTGCTGACCCTATTAGCAGTCCATCTCTTTCGATCTAGTGCGAATATATTTCGCTCTACCATGTTTTGCAGACATGCAAAACATGGTACACACACATGGGAAAACAATTTCGTCCATGTTTTGCAGACAAAAGATAATTGCAAAGGTTTGTCGAAGTGACGTTGGCTGCGCCGCAAATATTTCTGGGAATTAGATTTTTCGGGATGAAAAAGGGAGGGGAGCTCAGACATGCATTGGCGCATATACAAACATAGCACGAACACACATCCTGGCTACATCCCTGTTCTGCATCGCGGCAAGGAGGAAAACTCAAGAAATGTCAAAAAGCAGTAATAAATAACCAAATAAATGAGTAAATCATCATCATCATCATCATCATCATCATCATCATCCTGCCTGTGCCAACTGCAGCGCGAAGGCCTCTCCCATCGACCTTCCATTATCCCAGTCCAGTACTAACTGGGACCACTTTATCCCTGCACACTTCTTGATCCTGGCCTGATCCCAGCCATCATTCCAGGTAACGCACTCCCTCACCAGAGCAGGATTGGCCACCCTGGCGTAGAAACGGCCACGACCTCCCATGAAATAAGTCAATAAATCAACCAATAAATCAATAAACCAACTATGAAGAAGCGTCCTAGCTGCAAGGATGGCATTCTTAAAACGAAGCGGCTATGGTCGGCGCTTCAGTGGGTATCATTACGCTACGTATCGCAGCAACTTTAGCAAACGTTTGGTGGAAATTAACACCAACAGGCTCAGGCATTCACAGAAACATAAATCGCTCTGTCGCCCGCTCTGCTATTATTCTAAGCCTTAATAAAGTTTCAACCCCGAAAGAAAAAAAAAGAGGTGGGGAGGGGGGGTTGAATGGTCGTTGTTTGAGCTACCACCACTCGTGAGAATGTAGCTGGCATAAGCACGAGGCGCGCCTTCTACGTAGTGTACGCCGCGAATACTCTTCACCGCCTGCCCGCGTACAACCTAGTGAAGCGCGTAACATTGTTCATTAAAGGGACTAGTGCCTCAAAATTACATTTCTCCTTTCCCTGTTTTGTTTCCTGCCCCCCCCCCCCCCCTTCCCCACAAACTCAGTATACTATGTGCTGAAGGCTAGTGCGCTGAAGCAGGACCCCCAGCCGGAGCTGAGACCCGCCGCTGTGGTGTGACTCGTGGGTGCGGCCGCTTCCGTCCCAACGATCTGCACGTCCAAACGTTGCCGCCCCTGGCACCGTTGCCTTACCCAACCGCAACGAACTCCTGGCGGATGTTGCCGCGTTTCGCTTTTGTAGAATAATTTTTTTGTATTCTTGTTTCACCAGCCGCTTGGCTTCTGTGCTTCTTTCTGTTTTTCCTTCCCCCCCCCCCCCCCCCCGTCCCCTGGGGCACTCTTCTGAGTCATCCCCGCGACACCGTCGGTGCACAGGACGACAGGAGAAAACCCCCTCCTTTGCCGTTCGTTACACTGATGTGGTGCATTGGGCATGAATATTCATGAAGCATTTGACGGAGCATATATTTGGCTCGGTGTTCAGCAATCGTCGTTCGCATCAGCACGTGAGTCAAATTTGCGCTTCGCACTGATGAACTGGCTAGCTAGTTGGCCTATTTGCAGGACTACATAGGACGAAAGCGTAACTCAACCAGGAATGAATATATATATATATATATATATAAACACGTTTCGGCAAAAACTTCAGATGCATTTCATTAATATTTCATCTTGATGTTCTTTTACTTGTTTTCCGAGCCTTTTATGTTACGGAGTGTTCTTATATATTTCATCACCATGTTTACGTATTGCTGACTTATTGCTTTGTTAAATTTGTGCACCGCAGTATTTTTTTCTTGTTGTTGTTATTACTAACCGACATTGTACCGTTGTTGTTTGGAAATTTACATGCGTTTTTCACTGTAACCCCCCTTACTCAATGCCTTCGGGCCTGTAAGGTATTTTCAATAAATAAATAAATAAATATATATATATATATATATATATATATATATATATATATATATATAGAGAGAGAGAGAGAGAGAGAGAGAGAGAGAGAAATCCATGCATGATGCTTACGGTTCGCTGATGCGCGTATCATAAGTGAAGTTCATCGCAGCATTATTACTGGGTCGAGCAAAGATCGATCGCTTCATTCTGCGGCCAAATTTTTTAAATTGATATGATATTAGGAGATGTTGGCGCACAAATAAGGCGCCGGCTGGTCCTTGGCTCCTGGGTGCGGTGAACGTTCAACATGCACGGTTGCGAAGCAGTATGCGAAGCAATCCGGCATAATCACAATAACAGTAGTTCCGTCAGAACAGTAGTGAAACACGCACACACAAGGTATATGTATACAAGTTCAAGCACATGGCAGTATTTTCGAGAAAAAGTTTCTAATAAATAAATAAGGTTGTCACAGGCACAAAAACGTCCATAGTCAGAGGCACGAGGTCGTGTAAAAGAATCACCAGATATTGTATAACATAACAATACAGTGCCCTGATAAGCAATCATAGAAATCGCAAACAGGCGAAATACATGAAAACACCAAATGCGCTAGTAACGTCCAGCAATGCCGCCGTCCTCCTTTCAGTGCGTATTTTTGCAAGGCCGGTCGTCGGACATGGCCCTCCTTAAACTGAATTGCCGACGGTCGAGTGTCATTAGGGCTGCTTTTATTCGATGTCTTGGTTCGTCGTGATTTGGGCAGTTTAGGAGGAGGTGGCTTATATATTTGTCTTGAAACCCACAATCACATTCGCGAGTTCTAGCACGGCCAATTTTGTCTAGAAAATGCTTTGTGTATATAGGCAGTACGTAACCTTAACCGATGAATGAGGGTTTCAATACATCTCTGTAAAGGTAATGCTATTCCGAGTTTACTGTGATAAATGGATCGACATGATACAAGTCACAACTTTCAGAATTTTGATCAAACCAGGTGCTTCTATTCATTTTGAAAGATGTTGTCTTTATAACGCAGCGCAATTCATTTTTCGACAGTGGGAGGGAAACCGTGGCATCTTTGTGATGTGCTTGTCGTGCTGCGTCATCGGCTGCTACGTTGCCGGGAATGTTGCAGTGGCCTGGTATCCACTGAAATACTATTTCGTGTTGCGCTTGGTTTCCTCATCAGAGTTCTTTAAGTGTCTCATTTATTATACTCTCGCTGATCGTGTGTGCTTTTGTGCTGCACAGGGATGTTAGGGCTGCCTGTGAATCACTAGATATTAACCATCTTTGCCAATCTCTCACTGATGTTGTAAACTTGATGGCACACAGGATAGCCTATTTTTTTACGTAACCTCCATGCCCGTGCTCATCCCGAGTAAAAGAATTCAAGGAAACATCACTGCAAGAAATCGCGGTTCGGTAAGTGTCAGCTCTGCTACCGTTTAAAGACTCGCCGTGCATTTTCACTCGCGCACGCAAGTCAACTGCGCCGTCGCCCTCTATGTCTGTGTATCGTTTCCCCCAGGGCTAGGCAGTAAAGCGGACGCGTGTCCCGTTATCCCACCATATATTACTTTCTTTTTTATTAACACGGAAGTGTTTTATGCTGGGGTCCACCAATAAACCAGTGACGTACTTTAGTAACGAAAGTAGATGCCCGAGAGAATTAACACACCTTTGCAATAAAGAAGTTTCGTCGAAGAGAAACGCATGCCACGGTTCGCTGATGCGCGTATCATAAGCGCAGCCCGTCGCAGCAGTATTATGGGGTCGAGCAAAGATAGACAGTTGCCTGCTGAGTGATCGAATATATGCGCGTTGTTTCTGACATTGTTATAAGAGCAGTTACACACAACACAACCGCATGGGAACCGCCTACCGTGGAAGGGTGGTAGCGTGCTTGCTTGGCCCGTGTTCAATTTCCATCCTCTTCTGCGTGGTGCGAGATGTGCGACACCGACGAAACCCTGGACCATTTGCTGTGCCACTGTCCGCGATTCGTCGCGGAAAGGAAAACACTTGCTCAGACGCTACGCCAAATTGACGACCGGCCACTTTCCGTACAGGTGCTGCTCGAACACCGCCCTCATCGCTCGTCGGCCCAGAAGGCACTAAAATCGCTTTTGCGCTTTTTGAAGATAACTGGTTTGCGTGAACGCCTTTGACAGTTGGACTTGTCCTACAACGTCTATTTCATTATTCCCCTTCTTCCTCTCTCTCCCATCTTTCTATTCCCCCTTCCCATTCCCCCGGTGTAGGGAAGCCAACCGGACGCCTTTCTGGTTAACCCCCCTGCCTTCCGTTTTCCCCTTCCTTGTTCCTTCCTTCCTTCTGCGTGGTTGGTCGCTTTTGTTCATTATGGCACGCTATTCTGCTTCTGTCAGTTCTTAAGTCATCATTTTAATCCCAAGATAGAATGAACGGTACTTCCTTCTCTTGTTTAATCCGCGCAAAATGTGTTCTTATAAAATTAATAATGTATCTATTCTCGTTGGTCCCTCATGATATAGGTTATAATGTTAACGCTCAATCACCAGTAGCGCATACCCGTATTCGCTAGGCGGGTATTAGCCACTGTGACTACGTAATCATTATTCGTGACGTTTGTGATAAGTATGACACTTTAGTGACGACAAGCGACGACATTTATACCCTACCTTGTCAGTTCTGGTGCACAAAGTGAACCAGAACTGAGAAGATTAGATAGATAGATAGATAGATAGATAGATAGATAGATAGATAGATAGATAGATAGATAGATAGATAGATAGATAGATAGATAGATAGATAGATAGATATGGTCGAAGTTGCTCAAGTTCGCCAAGAAATGCTTCGCATTTTAAAGTATAGCCGTCGATTAAAGGGTCAACCAGGCTGCCTATTTATTCACTGTTATAAGACGCTTTATTAACTGTTGTGTTTAGCGTAGATAAGTGATTGCACGTTCCGAGGACAATGTAGTAGGGGAAAAGAGAATGGAGTGCATACGTGTCGTTCTTCGTCGCTGTATTATTCGTGGTATTTAATTGATGTACTTTGTATTGTAGGGCAAATTGAAAACCATTAGTAAAGGCATTCATCCTGCAGTGGACTTAAAAGTAGGATGCTGCTGCGGATGATGATGATGGTAGTTGTGGTGATGATGATGGCCACGGCAAATTGCACGCCTCGTGGCGCGAGGTAATACCGCATAAAGCACAAGAGCTGCCAGACGGGCTCATTCCACTGTGCAACAAATATTAATGATGAAAAGCAGCAGGAAGCAACTTTTCGATTCATGTGAAGTATTAATGCAGCCACGTTGCATAGCTATTCACGTTCATTGCCCAGTGAATCACGAAGCGCAAATATATAAAGGCACGCTGCCTGTTCACGCGAGTAACTGGCTGTTCACGTTCACGAGTAACCGGCTGTTGCATGTTCACACGAGTAACCGACTCGTCCTGCCTGACGCGACGTCAGAAGCCTGTCGGCACCACTCACAGTATGGCGGCTCTTGGAGGCGGCACACGCTGGTATCAGCAGAGGCACGATGAGCCGTGTGCGAGCACACGAGCAGATCCCGAGGTGCCTGCTCAGGAGCACGTCGGGGTACGATGCATATCCGACGTGGCACCGAGGCCACGCCCTCAGTAAACAATTGTGCCAGACGGCAACGCGGCACCGTGGCCACGCTCTCAGCAGGCGGTTGTGCCGGACCCGAACCTGCGCGGCACCGTGGCCTCATGTCGGTAGATGGTTGGTCCCGGCCACACCACAGCTCCAGCCGCTCGCCCTAACCCCGCTCGCACGTCCACCACGGAACAGCCAGCAAGACCCGGTCAGCAACACTCGTTCGCCACAGGGGAACGCCCAGTACTTCCCGGCTGGTCTGATCGCACCAGCTCGGTGCGTCCTGACGTGCCGCTCTCGGTCGCTGGCAACGCTCGATCAGCCGTCGGCGTTCTCCAGGCCACGCGCTTCACTTTTGGCGTGCCCAAGCGCGCGCTCTTCGTCTTCGTCCCGGCTTTTTGTTCGCCGAAAAACAGTCTCCCACTACAGTTCCGTTCCAAATCAAGGGGGCACATCTGTTTTCTCCCGACTAGGCTAAGATGTTATACCATACATACATTGTCATGTTGTCGTGACGATAAAGACCGCATCAGAATTTGAAGCGTTGACAGACGAACAGTTCACTGGGCAAACCTGTGCCCAGCAATGGAAAGCAAATCACAACGCAAGACAACAACGGCGAGAATAATTGTCGGTAGATGAAAGAAACTGACCAGCGGTGAAGTGCATCGGCTTTTACTCATTCGTCACAGTCCATTGTGGTATTATCATGGATGTTCGCGTGCGATCTAGAAGGTACTAAAATATGCCGGTCGGGCATGCAAAGTTTGCAGATTGATTTCTGGAGCTTTGCGTCTCACAACCACGATATGATAATGCGAGATGCCGTAGAGGACGGCTCCGGAAATTTCGACCACCCGGGGTTCTTTAACATGCAGTGATATCTCACAGTACACGGGCTTCAACGCCGTTGCCGATCCCCCAACCTTCGGATCAGCAGCCGGGTACCGTAGCGACTAGACCACCGTGGCGGGGCAAATTCTGTGGAAGAGTCGGCACCATTCTTTTTCTTCCACAGAATTTGCCCCGCCACGGTGGTCTAGTCGCTGCGGCACCCGGCTGCTGATCCGAAGGTTACGGGATTGAATCCCGGCAACCTTTCGTTATATATATATATATATATATATATATATATATATATATATATATATATATATATATATATATATATATATATATATATATATAATCAAAGGGTCACGTTGAAAAACATAGCATTTATTACGACGTTTCGGCCGCGAGACCGGCCTTTTTCAAGCTTCTAATGATTTGTATTAGGAGCTTGGAAAAGGCCGGTCTCGCGGTCGAAACGTCGTAATAAATGTTATGTTTTTTCAACGTGACCCTTTGATTGTATAATTGACCTGCTGCCAAGGATTTATCTTTGAAGTGTGTGTATATATATATATATATACAGGAGGATGCTCCTTGCACGTTACCCTACCGTATAAAGCAAAAGCTGTCTCTAACAATATACGCCATGCGCAACGCCTATAGGGGCGCCACTGAAAGCCGCGTAGCGGCGGCCGTTGGAACCGGTGGTGGGTCGCGTAGCAGACGCCTCATTTCACTGCAAGAATCGCGGAAGTGCGCGCGTGCGATTTGCCGCTTGTGCGCGTCCCAGATAATTACTTTTGCGGCGATAGTGTGTGCAAAGGAGCTGCACATTATAATAGTGGACATGTGTCCGATGTCACAGCTGTGGGGGACGACAATGTCACCATACGCGCCAAGTGTTTGCCACAGACAAGCGTCAACAAGCTTCCCTACGAAGTGGAGCTCATCGCACCGCTTTCTTTATAACGTCCCGATCACTAATGCCTGCATGCGTTGACGCGTGAACCAACGTTTTTTTCTCGACACAGTAGCTTCGTTTACTTGCCATGTGTTTATATAGGAGATTTTGAGAGATCGCTGTCGCACCGGCGCATGGATTTCACGGGTGCGGCCACGCGAAGGGTCATCGTTGGTAAAACTAAAACCAGCACGATAAACTTGTGAATATATTGTTTTGTTTTGTGTGGTTTAACGTCCCAAAACCAGTTCTGATTATGAGAGACGCCGCAGTGGAGGGCTCCGGAAATTTCGACCACCTGGGGTTCTTTTACGTGCACTGACATCGCACAGTACACGGGCCTCAACATTTCGCCTCCATCGAAATGCAGCTGCCACGGCCGGGATTCGATCCCGCGACCCTCGGATCAGCAGCCGAGTACCATAGCCACTAGATCACCGTGGCGGGGCTTGTGAATATATATCTCGGCAGCTTGCGCTAGTGGCGCGAGACTGAGTCACTGCGGAGCTGGTGGTCGTAGCAGCTTGGCTACGTATTTGCTGGGTTTTTGCAAGCTATTACCAAGTGTTGCAAAATGGAGTTACATTCTACGCGATCGTCGAAGTCTTAAATGTGCACAGGTGCCATGTTTTACAGCCAATATGCAAGTTAAGGCGAGCGCACAGCGAACACTCTGCACCGGTGATCGTATTCCAGTGCCATCAATAGGTAGAATGCAGCCGATTTCGTGCACCACACGTGTGATTCCACGGCGCATTTGTAAAGGAGCCGTCACCTGCCCCACATTCTCTGACATTGCGCTTCGCGCCATTCGTTTTTCAAGAGAGCCTAGGCATCGCGTCTTATCAGTACTAACAACCTCATGTGCATTGTAGCGTCTACAATGCAGGCGAGGCGACCAAGTGTAAACGTAGTAGGGTTCGCTGAAGACGTAGCGACATAAATGGAGAAATAAAACACGATAATCGTTCTAACACTGCTGTTAACAAGAAAAGAGAAATAGCGGGCGCGAAAGAAGACGAAGTAGGATCGCGAGCGCGTGGCACGTGATGTACTGGGTTTTTCTGTTTAGAAAAAAAAAAACGGCATCGTAGGGTCTCGCTGCTCGGCGCTCTTCAAGCGTATTGTCTTCCGCCGCACTTCGAAGCCTGGTTTATTCTTCATCGAAGTCCTCGGACTATACACTCCTGTAAACAAAGCGTGATTGCTTGCCTTCAGCGTCGTACAGCCGCAATCCACCGCCGCCGTCGCTCTCGCTCATGAAATAGCACCGGAAATCTGTATAAGTGCGTTCGTGGCGATTTCTTGTGTGTGTCTGAGTAGCCGACAACGCGGCAGTTATTTTTCGGCATATCTGAAGCCCGAGAGAGTCGTTAAATCACGATGAAAACACATCCATCCGCGCACTCGCGTACACGCTCGCGGGAACACTGCTCGCTCGGACCCACCAACGCTTCCGCGCCGTGGCGGCAGATGGCGTCGTCGGCGCTTTGCGCATCGCCTATAGTGAAGGAGTGTTTCTCATTGTGCCTACAGAATCACTTATTCCCGCTCTTACACAAAGTAAAGTGTGGAGGAGAATCCTTGAAAGCAGGTTTAGCAACTCGCCCAACGAGTTTCGCATTCACACGGCTCTCCTGGCCAACACGTCGATATCCATAAGCGGACTTTTGAGACGGCATACGCTCACCGACGAACACATCAGTGCCGGCATCACTCATTGCAACCACTTACTTTGGAGCCCATTATTTATGCCCTGTAGGCGAGTGACTGCGATCGAAACTACCAGTGCAGTGGCCTAGATTAAAGGGAAATGGCGAAGGAAAGCTCGAATAGAGGCTAGCGCGTCGAGTTTTGGCACTCGCTGCACTGAAGTAAACGTGGACTGTGTAAAAAGAACTTAAGAACATAGGACGTCAGAAAGGGTAAATAAAAGAAGGTGGAGCGCCAGAAGAATCAAATAGAGCACGCAAAAGAAAGAAAAAAGAATGTGGGTACCCACTTGCACGTTGCGTGCGTTTTGGTTTCAGTGCAGTCATTAATCAGTCCTTCTAAAACATCGCTCCGGTGCGCAGTGCAGTATAAGCCGCACAGAAAATCAACAAAAGGAGAGAAAACGGGAGCACTAGGAAGAAAAGCAGGAAACGGCAAGGCAGGCCTTCAGCCCAGCGGAAAATAATGGGTCTGTGGGGCTGATCCGAGCGGCTCAATCCCTGCATGCGGGGGATCGCTTCGATCGCCTCCTCCTCTCGAGGGGGGCGGTATATCGTGCTGATTCTTGGCGGCCGTGCGCTGTGGACCAACGCTATACCGCCGCTGCAGCAGACATTGAGACGCCTCGATGGTGGCACGTTGATCGGATGGAAGACGTCATGTACATACTTATAGCCAAACCTGGCGGCTATATGAGCGAACGCTCAGTCTTTGATTTAGCAGCACCCATGACCTTTGCACACACACACACACACACACACACACACACACACACACACACACACACACACACACACACACATATATATATATATATATATATATATATATATATATATATATATATATATATATAGAGAGAGAGAGAGAGAGAGAGAGAGATTGATTTGATTTATGCTGTCTAACGTCCCAAAACCAGTTCTCATTATGAGAGACGCCGTGGTGGAGAGCTCAGAAAATTTCGACCACTGTGGTTCTGACATCGCGCAGCACACGGGCATCAACATTTCGCCTTCATCGAAACGCAGCCGCCGCGGCCGGGATTCGATCCCGCGACCTTCGAATCAGCAACCGAGTACTACAGCCAGTAGACCACCGGGGCGGTGAATGCGAAATCTTTGAACAAGGGCTTCACGAAAGCGTCTGGCGTGCGCAGCAGGTGCAACTGTTCTTTTTTTCTGTTTTTTTCCATGAAATGTTGAATGAGATGTGTATAGGCAACATGCAATCATAAAGGGTGCCGATGCTTATCACTTGTACGGTCATGCTTTTTGTTTAGATCCAAAAAGCCCCCCCTCCAACCCCCCTCCCCCCACAGACACATACACACCTTTCTTTTTCTTTAAATACGAAACCTCCTTCGATATACAGCTATCGTGTGTAGTAGCACGATGAGTCATGTATCAACTGAAAAGTCTGACATTTCTTAGGCAGAACGCCAATAACGCGTTTGACATGCGCCAGGCGGAACAAGGGAGAGAGAGAGAAGGAATATACAGAAGGGCATCCGGTTGGCTACGTTGCACCGGTTAAATGGGTTAGGGGAATAGAAAGGTGAGAAAGGGAAGGAAGATGAGAAAGAAAGACAGTTACGTGTACACGATTTCGGGCATTCGGAGGCGACAATGCAAGGCCCGTGCACTGTGCGTTGTCGGTGCACGTTAAAGAACCCCAGCTGGTCAAAATTTCCGCAGCCCTGCACAACGGCTTTTCTCTCCTTTCTATCTCTTTCATTCCTTTTACCCTACCCCCACAAATGCACAGCCGTGCTCGCGACATGCGCTGCAGAAATTAGCGTCCACCACCACCATCGTCATTATCATCATCATGCGCTCAGTCCCGCCACAAAAGCGCTTTCAGTGCCTTGCGGGACGACGCGCGATGAGGACGGTGTTCAAGCAGTATCAGCGCGAAAAGCGGCTGATGGTCCAGTTGTGGTAGCGTGTGAGCAAGTGCGTTCCTTTCCACGTCAAAGCGTGGACGGTGGCGTCGAGGGTGTCGTCGGTATGCAGACCTCGCATGCTGCACTGTCGGTCGCTCCAATTGATGTTGAGTGTATGCATTCGTGAAGGCAACTCCTAGCTAAAGTTGACAAAGAGGCGAGGCTTCACGTCGTGGAAGCCCTGATGGTGGGCGGACGTGATTCAAGCGCCTAAGCTTTTCACACAGCGTATGGCGTAAGCTTGGCGCGAATAATGCGTAGAATGGAAAATAACGCATTCTTCTCCACCTGCCCACGCTTAAGGCAAGAGAGCATCCAGCGTGCTGCGTACGAAGGAATTTGCATATACACCGAGGATGGAAAAGAAACGCCCAGGGTAAAGCAAAATATAAGGTGGCGGGACTAATCATCGAATCCAACAACACCGACAGAGAAACGATCAGGTATTTGGAGACTAAGCTCGTGAACACGATGAGGCTCATCAGAAGAGACACCAAAGATGTCAGGCTGCGAAGGAGGCCAGTGTCGTCTGACTCATACGCTCCTTCGTCAATGGTCACATCGCCTACATGGCTGCCTGCCACGACAAGTACACGGCCCACAAGGCCACCTTCCAAAGAACACGCAGGACGGCCCTGGGTCTTCCGGAGAGCACCAGGATAACACATCTGCTGCAGCTGGGCTTCCAGAACACCCTGGCATTATTAATAGACGCGCAAAAAATCTTGTCACTCGAGAGACTAAGCAGTACAAGAACGGTCACGAGCATCCTGAACCAACTCGGTAAGCCCTATCACAAGCAGCACGGTAACAAGACATCAAGCTAGATCAGAAAAGCTACAATTGGCTAAACCCACCAAAGGACGTCCATTTCAAGCTCAATAAGGGTCGAAGAGAGGATAGAGCCAAGGTTTCACTACAAGCGCTTCGGTACTATGGACAAGGAAGCGCTGTTCGTAGACGAGTAAGAATACGAGGCTAGACGTGCCTTCACAGTGGCAGTCATCAATACAGGCAAACGACAGCTCAGCTCGAGTAGTGTACGCGGCAAAACCAACGGCAGCGGAGGAACTGGCGATATCCCTGGCCATCGTTGAGCCCGGTTGCAGATACGTACTCAGTGACTCGCAGATGGCGGTCAAAAACTAGGCAAAAGGCCGAGCCTAGCTTTTTACAAGGCGGAGGGCATGCCTATACTCAGATCCGGCGCGAACTAAGATTGATTGATTTGTGGGGTTTAACGTCCCAAAACCAGCTCTGATTATGAGAGACGCCGTAGTGGAGGTCTCCGGAAATTTTGACCACCTAGAATTCTTTAACGTGCACTGACATCGCACAGCACACGGGCCTCAACATTTCGCCTCCATCAAAATGCAGCCGCCGCAGCCGGGATTCGATCCCGCGACCCTCGGATCAGCAGCCGAGTACCATAGCCACTAGACCACCGTGGCGGGGCACGAACTAAGTCACCCCCGAGAAAAACGGAGGGTGGCACATTATGTGATTCCCGGATCACACGTCTCCCGACACCTCCGTACCCGGCATGAACGAAGGGGTGCACCGCGTGAGGCCTCACGTTCTTGCCTGCACAGAGGGATCCTCTACAGGGAATGGAAATCCAACGGAGTGTTGGACAGAGAGCCACTCAATGACCAGATACTGTGACATCACACGGTTTCTTAAAAAATCTAGGCAGACGATATCCAGCGGCTAAAGACATTGGTTATATTCATCATACGGCCACCGTCTCCGGCCACACTATTATGTTCCAGTGGATTCCCAGACACTGCGGCATAAACGGACATTAGAAAGCAGATCTAGTTGCCCATGGAGGCTTACGTTTTAAAAATACTAGACGTATACATTTTACTGAATCAGACGCATCATCAATGGCTAGGAAATGCACCCACGTGGAAAGGAATAGACGATGGAATATTTCATCTCAACATACCTTTCTGCATTCGATAGACCCTGACCTAAAATCGAGGCTTCCACATCACCTTCCTCGACGCTCTGAGACACTACATCATCGACTTCGCCTCAACGTCGCATTCACTAATAGCTACATGTGCCGCCTTGGTCTGACCACAAACCTATACTGTGACAACAGTGGGCACATGAAACAGTCGAACACATTTTACTGGAATGTACTATGGAGAACGTATCTCCACAGTAGATTGAGCCCAGCGTCCCGACTGCCACTAAATCTCGAAAGAATACAAGGCCCTGTGCCCTCCTCTTCCCTAAAACATCATGTTCTAAATTTTTTTTCAAGTTTCTGGGAAACATAAACCTGATCGATAAGCTTTAAAAAGGCCTACATTGCAAGAACTGATTTATTTCCTGTACATAAACTGTACAAATCTTTTTCTTTCCTGCCCTCGTAGTTCTAGGGCCTTTAATCCCTAGTCCCTCTCCCTATGCAGAGTAGTATGTAGGCGCTTATTTCTACGCCAGCAGAATCCTCTGATTTTCAATAAAGAGCTCTCTCTCTCTTTCCAATTAAGCTGCTACTTCTACATGAAATTTTATATAATGATTTGTCCTGATCATCTGACCCAATAACAAGAATAACAACAAAGACGCTGATGAAATTATCTGCGCACTGTCTAGATACTGCTTTACACAGTGCTTAGCAAACAAACGTCATTGCTTACGCTCAAAGGGATTTTTCTTTCGCACGTCAACACGAGCACTTGCTACCGGTTTCTTTCATGTTAAATGTAAATTGGGTGAAAGTTTTGAAGGAAGAAACTACAATCGGAAAATATATAGAAAACATTTGAAGATTTACAAAAAAAAAAAGAGAGAGAGAAGACAGTTAATCAAGCTTTAATACGCGCCTACTTGGGCTTGGTCGCGTGGAAAACATAGACGCCATACAGTGCTGTTATTCAGAATGTCAGAAAGTCTTAGCCTATAGGTATAGTTCCTGAAGAAAATAAATTGATTGCATTGTATCTCTCGTATCTCCCAGGCGCCTAGTGGACACGTCTTTGCGCGATATGAGTCAATGCACGGTACCGATTCATCGAGCCAAATATTACATATAAAATGTTTTCTGAAAGCAACACATCCCTTACCTTGTAAAATTAAGTTTGGAACGTACTTTTAAATATGAGCATTCCGTGTTCGAAATTATTTTTGCCGTGCAAACCCTTCAGTTGCGTAAACATATGTAGTGCAAAAATTCGACTAAGAACGTGGATATTCGAACCTGCGCTCATTTGTATACCCGGTTTTGTGATTGTCGACAAAGTTGTCACTGCTGCTACCGTGTAAAAGAAAAGGACACGTGCTACAGCCTCTGCTAAAATACATTTATTTGAAACAAAGTGAGCGCACTTCCCATAGGGAAAACATGGGAGCAAGTTTATTTATTTATTTATTTATTTACAGTACGTCAAAGGCTCCAGTGAAAGGGTTTACGTGACGGGTGGGCTATTACGATGCATTAATTGTGTAGATGCTCGATCGTTGCTTTGAAGTTGATACTGGAGTGTTGCACAACGTCAGGTGGAAGGCCATTCCAATCTTGCGCTGTCATCACAAAATAGGATTATAGGTGCGCAGTCGCGTGAGACCTGGGCGGGTACACCGCTTTCCTGTGGTTGATGCGGACTGAATGAGGATGGATAGGCTTGATGGCGGGAGTATGAGGTGATGCGTGGTAGAACTTGAAGAAAACGCACAGACGAGCTATACGGCGGCGTGATGAAAGGCTTGCAAGGTTAGCGCGAGATATAAGTTCGGTTGCGCTTGGCTGATATGAATAATCTGAAAAGATGAATCTTGCAGCCCGATTTCGCGCAGCTTTTAGTGTTTGAGTGGCGTTACTGTGGTGAGGGTCCCAAACAGTGCACGTGCATTCAATTTTGGGCCTGATTAGTGCCTGATATGCAAGTAGCTTCACAGAGGTCGGAGCTAGGTAGAGGTTCCGACGTAGAGAACCAAGAACGCGGTTAGCTTCGTTAGTATCCCCGCCACGGTGGTCTACTGGCTACGGTACTCGGCTGCTGATGCGAGGGTCGTGGGATCGAATCCCGGCCGCGGCGGCTGCATTTCGATGGAGGCGAAATGTTGAGGCCCGTGTGCTGTGCGATGTCAGTGCAAGTTAAAGAACCCCATGTGGTAGAAATTTCCGGAGACCTCCACTACGGCGTCTCTTGCCTAATATGCAAGAGACGCCGTACTGCTATACTTGCTACTTGCACGCCGTACAGCTACTTGCATATCAGGAACTAAGATATATATATATATATATATATATATATATATATATATATATATATATATATATATATATATATATATATATATATATATATATATATATATATGCTATGAAACGTGGCGTGGTTCAGATGCCATGGGGTTTATTCTAAAACACACGCCGCTTCTTGCTCGTCGCATTTCTCTTGACATCGCCTGCGTGTTACGCCACACGATTCCCCCTCCACCTCGAAGGGAGCGGACGTTACAAATGCAAACAATGAAAGAGGAACATCAAGAGAGACGTACTCAGGAGCAAAATATGAAAAACACACAAAGTTTCGTGTCCCCAAAAGGGTCCTGTGGTGACTTTAGTACTTCAGCTGACAGTGTGTTATCACTCCGGTGACGCCAAACTCTGCTCAGGTTAGGCGACAGCTGGCCGTTCCAATCCGGGGGGAATAGGCATGCCATCCATATGGACCTGGGCGGTTATACAGCTGGAAATGGTATCACATTTTAGTAGTGCTTGCGCACACTGCAGCATCGCAGGCTCGTATATTGTCGGCGTCGCTGCGAATCCTGCCGATGTGTCGCTCCATCAGGCGCACGGCTTTGGTTTTCTTCACAGGTCGACGTGATGAGTAGGTCGGTGGTGCACGGTTGGCTCTTGTGAGGCTCCTTGGGTCAGTAAATTCATTGTGTAGGAATAATCAGAATCTGAGATGTCGTTCGTTCTGGACGCTTCGCTCACTCGGCAATGTGCGGCGGGGTTTGGTGCACTCAAAGCTTATGTATTAGTATGGGGCTCTCGATAAATAACTCTACTGCTGGTTGCCTCAGCCCGATGTACTGATTGGAAAAATTCATGCTTTGTATTGCCAGAAGGAATAGCTGCATATTCGTTTACAGTCTTGAGATAGGTTGCTGGGTTCGTATCGCTTCGAGTTTCAGGCGGTTGAGAAATGGAAGATACTAGAGCACACGTGGTTTGTCGAGGTATTCATTGCGGATGTTAGCTTCTTTGCGGATCTACTGAAGTAAACCGTGTGACAAATGAATGCCCTCAGGCGAGACACGGCGTTGTTGGCCATTTTCATGGTGGATCATTCCGTCTGTTGTCAACGTAACGACCTCGTAATGCGTTCGGTGACGGTTATTAGAGAGGAGACCCACTTAACGCAAAAGCAGGTGGCAGGCCACGTATTCGAGACGAGGCATCGAACACATTGGGCAGCGTAGGGGTAGACAGCAACGACCTCCTTCCAGAAGAGAAGTATGGTAGAATGTCGGGTCTATCGGCGAAACGGCTCCGACAAATTTTAGTGATCACTGGTTTCACCTTGTCTATTGGTGTTTGGAAATTTGCGCCCAGCGATGGAACGCACTTATAGGTTCACAGGATTCAAAACGCGGTATATTTTTCGATTTGCTGTGAGGCCGTGTTTGCCGGAGATGGTTGCTACGTGAAACCTGCTTATGGCTACGACGATTGAATTAAAGTTTATCTAGTTGGTTGTTGATAGGCGAGTCCACATTGTACCCATTGAATCGGGTGATCATCTCTTCTTTTAACTTTTTCCACGTTTCATGGTTTTGAAAGGCGTGAGTGAGGTAAAATCGGAAGGCCTCACCGGTGACATAGTCGTTAAAACTTGTGACCATCTCCCATGATGCAGCCGTAGCGTGGAGTTCGAGGAGGTGGGACTTCACGGGTCCATCGTCCGCTGATCCTACGTACTCGGGGATGTCGAGGTTTGCCAATGATGCTACCATGAAGGTGGTCACCGTATACAGGGCAGATGTCTGGTTCCGTGGTCGACGCTGTCACGGCATGGTGTTGGCGGCGTCGTTAATGACGTGAGGCTAATGCGATGGTGGCCAGTTCTTCATCCCATCGACTTGTCTGACGCTAAAAACGGGAGCTGTGGCGCGGTTCATGCTCCATGCTTTTATTCCATTGCACGCACCCACTCCTCTCCTTCGTCGACTCCTCCTTCCATCGCTTGCTCAATCTGTGAACATAATTAGGTCTCATTTACTCTTAGGATAGCTTTAAAGGTCTCGCAGTTCCATCTGTGTTCACGTACGAACGACGCAAGAACACTGAATTCCTTCTTGTCGGGTCGAAACATGGCTGGACACATGTAAGTTCTCACATAGGTATACGGAATAAATGACACACGGCCCCCACAAAGCAAAATTCGCCTGTACGTCCACACTGCACGTGCGGGTGGTCTTCAAACCACGGCCGTTTTTAATCGGCCTCCCTGAGAGCTAAGCATTAGCGCCACACGGCAAATGTGTGCGGGGCCTGCAGCCTGCACGAAAGGAACAAAGGCCTTCACCAACGATGAAACTGGCCGGCCACAAGCCGAATGACATGAAAGAAATTACGAATACAGGGGCCCGAACGACGTTTATAGCGAACGATGGAAATAAAAAAAAAGAAGGGGGGGTCGGGCAACTAACGACGAATCGCGAGGGACGAACACACCGTGCAAACAGGCGCAAAGGCACACGTATATAGACTCGCTTGGCGTTTTGCGGGCCCCGAAAACTCCCTTTGTTCCCGGTTTGGGAAGAGAGGAAGAAGGGCCGATTCTTGTTCGTGGATGCGACGGCAGCTCCATTCCGGCGTTGGGAGCGGGCCGTTCCTGCTTTGTCAGCAGAGAGCGCCGAGGCGTACAGACTGAGAAGCAGCAGCAGCAGCAGCAAGAAAAGGCGTATATTGCGCTCACGTACACAGGCTGAGAACTGATAAAGAGGGTTATGGACTGACGTGTCGTCCTTGTCACAAGACTCAGTGGGAAGCGACGCCCAACGTTGTAAACACGGCTACCATTCACTGAAATTATTGTGCTTACACTTTGGGAAGCGTCCAGCTTTTTTCTCAGCGGCTACTATGCTGCGACGATAGAGAAAAAATACGTGTACGCGCTTTCATAATGTGTCCTTTATCTGCATAAGGAGGAGCAGGAGGAATTTGTTCGCCGGAAGCATATCTGGCCTTGCGAGATATCCCGACAGTGGCCCAGCCCGGGTATGTCGATCTGTAAATTTGGGGCCGTTCGTATCCAGGAGAAATACGATGACACTACTAGCCTTCGATAGAACGTGATAAGGAAGAGCGGATAATCGGGCCAGTTGGTATGCATTCATGGTGACAGATGCGCAAGCACAGCACAAGGACACAGTATAGGGAGAAACAAACGTTTGTTTCTGCCTACTGTGTCCTTGTGCTGTGTTTGCGCACCTGTCACCATGAATGCGTGATAAGGAAGCCGGACGCGTACAAAGAATTGCGTATGAGATCGGTCATCCATCTCTGCATCACTCACTATACTGTGGTGGTAACTATCAGCATGCCTCGTAGCTGAGTAACAGCTATATTACGTGCGATGTCAGTGCACGTTAAAGAAACCCAGGTGGTCGAAATTTCCGGAGCCCTCCACTACGGCGTCTCTCATAATCAGAACTGGTTTTGGGACGTAAAACCCCACAAAACAACAACAGCTATATTACGGCTGTGTTCCAATTCTGGACAGCATCGTAGACAGCCTACCTTGGCAGCTTCAAAGACAGCTCCGCGTCCTTGTCATCCAAGTAATGGAACACGTCCGGATGACGTTTGCGCGACGAGGCATCATCTCGCGTCGACAAAAGAAAGCTAAAAAAAAAACGCTCACAATTTTCGTTAATTTTGCTTATTTCGTTTTCCAATCTACGAAAAACTCAATTAAGCTCATATAAATTGCGTAAGAAAGCGCCTATTTGCGAGCAGACGACCGCTCCAGCGAGGTTCGTGGATATTCAAGCAATCCTCGCAGCCGCCATCTTGTTTGGACAGCAAATTAGCCTGCATCGTTTTTGTCTTTGTATGCCGTCTTCGCGAAGCTGTCTATTTTACCGTCTACGTGAGAAATGGAATGGGACTTAAGATGGCTGCTGTTCCGTAGCCGTCTATTTAGCCGTCTACCGTGAGTATTGGAACACACCCTACATTTCCCTTTGTCAATAACGTACAATCAGTGTTTGCGCATGGAGGTTCCACTCCCCCCCCCCCCTCCCACCGCCCCCCCCCCCCCTAAAGTAGCGCCGGTGTATGGCGAAAACGTCTGCCAACGTTCTACCACCTTGGAAGATACCGTACGCGAACGCGCTAGCACGAAGCCACATTCGGCATTTATATGTTAGAAACAGCTGCTGCGTCTTAATTTTCATAACTACCTGTCGTTTCACGGCTACATAAGAAAGCCTCACTTTGAAAAGAAAGAAGTTATTGTCTCGGCGGAGGCCATCGGTTGATACTACGGATTTAAGCTTAGATTCGAATGTTTCTAGAGGCTGAAGTAAGGTGGCGCGTGATTTCCGTCGTGCACATGCTTGCGCGACACCTCCCCGACATTCGTCCCTTATTCGCACGAGTTCCTTCGCTGTTGGACGCGGGAAGGCAGGGTGCCTGAATCTGCCGTCAAGCAGCGACAGAGCGAACCAATGAAGCATCGCTGATCGGAACAACACAGTCGGCGGCCGTCCTTTCTTCTAGCACCTTTTTTTTTATTATTGTTATTATACCGCGCGGGCGCTGAGAGCAGGATCGACACGTGCCAAGAAAGGGAGTCGGAAAAAGCACGGCTGCAGCGGAAGACTCGAAGGCAGAAAGTGCGACGGTGACCCCAGCTAGCCGATAAGTGCCGCGCACCGCGGGGCTGCGAGCAAAACTCGACATTTCGCGCCCGCCAGTGGCACGTATACAGCCGGAGGAAGGCTTCTCGCCACGGCCGCTCGAGTGCGTGGGAGCTTCTTTTTTGCCGGGGTCCCTCGAACGGCGTCTCTCCAGTCGTATGGGAGAGAGCGCGCTTGGCAAGAACAATGAACGCGGCTTAATCAATAAGAGAGTGCGGACGGAATCGAACGCCTCCCGCACGTCAACTCGCTGCTTTGCTCTTTTCTGCTACACCGCCGGAAAGGCACGAATTCGAGGCGCCCGAGGCTCGGCGCAGAGATATTCACTGACGTCGCGGTTGCTGCAACTGCTATTACCACTCCTTATCGCAGCCTTTTACTCCGGGCGCTCATTGTGGGACCATTAGTTAGTAATCGCGCAGCTTAAAGTAACGATATAAAAGAGAAGCGTGGTTGTGTAGGGACGAACGACGTCCGAGTGAACAGTGGGCGTATGCGATGTGCTAGCACAAACGCAAACTGAAAAACACAGTAAGAAGGTTTCCAGTAACAGCAAAGCTGCTTCCGATCTTGTATTGTCGTTTCATTTTCGCGTTACTACAATGTGCAAGAAAAGTAGCCTTAATTCACAGGCATTATTGTTTGTTTTTTTGCAATGTTTTTTTGCCACCAACAGAAAAACAGAGATGTAATATGTTAAGCAGCATAATGAGGAAATTGTTACCGCAAATCACCTTGAAGATGACCTAGCACGTGTTACGAACCCGTAATGGTTCTTGTTAACAAATTTATAAGGGTTGAGATAAAGATTTCTCGGCTGCAGGGCAGTCTGAAGTTTGTGTCTAGACACGCAACACGCCACTGGCCGTCACTGTTACGGAAAGTAGGTCAGTGGCTTATATTGAATAGAATATTGCTGTCTTAAGTATGAAAGTCGACATCAATTTCGCAGATATAAGCTCGCGACCCACGCTATATACATTCCTTACGCAAAGTGTGACGTAGCACTGCTCCTATTTCAGTGCTATTCATAAAATGGGCTGGCAATTTACCGCGATAGGACCTGCTTCGATTCAGTTTTGTGGTGTGTGAAGCAGCGAAAATACGGAATCCTGTAGCGTTCCTGGGAAATATATTACTGCAACAGTATCTAAAGAGAGGGTACTGAAATTTCAAGCACAATGTAATATGTTGTTCTATTGCTACATGCGTACCGTTTGTTTTGGTTACTTTATTTTGTTAATAGTAAGCCGTGCAGCGCAGACATATGTCCTTGAAGCAGCAAAATATTGGGCGCTCGAATAGAAAAAAAAAGAAAAAGAAAGAGGAATGAGGAAGGAGAGAGTCACATTAATCTTGCACAAGGTATTTTTATCTTACGCTGATGTCGTTTTCAGTGCGAGCAAAGGCAAGTTTATCCGCTTTCTCTAAGGAACAATGAAGGCTAAAAAAGAAAGAAAAGCTGGATTGTTGGGCTCATCGGGGAGCTCCATGAAACAGCGAGAGATGGGATCCTTATTTTCCGAAAGAATTGGCAATCATTGCGGGGTGTTGCTTGCTGTCCTCGAGTTTCTCGACTCGCCTTTCACACCAAGAGTCAATTTAAGAAGTGTCGTCCGCCGGCACACGCAGCCATTGCCGCGAGTGAAACAGGAGATAAGTGCAAGTGGAGAGAGGACGCAGAGATTTTAACAAAATGGCCGTGAAGATTGGCCAACAATAGATGGAGTCGATATCACCCGGGTCAATTAATATTCGGACGAATGTCGTCATGTGTAGCCCGTGTCATCGTGCGTCGTAACGCAAAAAAAAAAAGAAGAAGAAGGACGCGCGAGTACCGCAATCACTTATTCCTTGTCTGCGCTCCGCCGACTGTTGTCCTCACCCTATAGTACTACATGGTGCTTGTTATGCGACTAGCGTTGAGGAAAGAGTAGTAAGTTAAGGAAAGGATCGATTATATATATATCAAACAACTTAATGAGCAAACAGACAAGTTGTAGTTGTTTCTAACAAATAAAGAACGAGCCCTTGACCCCTTCCCTTTCGTTATATATATATATATATATATATATATATATATATATATATATAGGACGCAATCCGAGAGCAGCCTGACAACTACTGTGTGAGCATCAAGAAACCGAGCCAGCCAGGCTCACGAAAGTAGGCGGGTCCGATGGTCTCGATCATGTAGAGAGGAACACCCACTACGAGAGAGGCAGTCATCGAGTGTCATCCACCACAGTACAAGCGCAAGCTGATTCAGTAGCTCATTGTGCAAAGGTAGCGTTCACGTGACGGCAACTCAGGACACATTGTTGGAGGAATAGGAGGATGAAAGGCAGCGAGGTTGCCCTGGGCTGAGGCCGGTCGGCTGCTCTGCACTGGGGAACTGGAGGAATGATTTGAGAGGAAAAGAAAAAAAAGGATCACTGGGGACTCGCCGACGTCATAAGTGACCACTGTTCGTATCATAAATTGTCGATCAGTCTGATGTTATTAAAAATACCAAATGTCGGAAATGCTGGATACGTCACCTCAAGCCTCCCACATTCCTTTACACCAGGAAGTCCATTCTGATATCGCCGCCCTATGAGAACTGAAGTCGATGGCGAGCCATGGGGCTGAACTTTAAAGCACTGCACTTCTGATGGCTTGCGAGAACTGGACTGATGATCAACGCGCTTTCGAGTTGGCGACTAGCAGTCGTCAGTAAAGTGATCATGGAGGCAATCCTCCGTCAGTTTATAAGGGACAGGCCAGCTGACCCTTACTGTCGTTGTCTAACGTCGCGAAAAGTGCAGCGGGAGAACACGGTAGGGCTCTTGGCTGAACTGCTCACTTGGCCAATTGTAATGCACATCCAGACTCGTAGCGGTTTCGGTGCAGAAGGGCGGACTGCCTGTCTGAGGTGGCCCACGTTTACGTGGAATGGGAAGAGTTCGCCCTTAAATACAATTGTCACCCATTCTGTTGTAGGAAGCTCAGCTTCCAGTTTACTTCTGAAGACAAACAGGCCGAAATGTTCACAGAGCTGGCCGCACAACGAAATCACAGCCTCGACGACGCCAGCCCGTGGTCTCCCTATAGAACAGAGCTCGTATTCGTTTAACAAGTTAGCGAGAAAATATTTCTGCCAATCACGATGTTGGACGTATACCATTAGCAAAGCCAGCTGACCAATAGGGAAGAGATTTTTACAGGTTATTCTACTTTCGCTTCCGTTATTAAAGCGAGCATACGTATACTCTCAACTACGCAAATCGGAGCGACAGCCGGTGGGAGGTGATAGCGAGTGAGACGGGCGGCCAAGTGTAAGCAGTAAGCCGGACGCTATCATTGTCGTTCGTTCATTCCACTCGAACCACAGCCCCCAACCAAGTACGGCGGCCGCTGCAAGCGATGAGAATTCTGGTCAGCAGAATAAGACGCACTTTACTTCCAAATACGTTGTCGTCGCATTATTGTAAGAAGTTTATCAACGAAAGAGCGGCTTTAAGGAAACCGACGTGGCGAAATGATAACGTAATTTGTGCCTGCGTTGCACTGCTTCCTTATTTGCCTGCGATCATTTGGAGAAATAACGCACGGTTAACTAAACCACGCACCATCGACAGAACAATACGTTGCGTCGCTCATGGCACCTCGAATTGGGGCGCAGAAAAACTGCAATGCCGGCTTCGTCGTCCTTGGTAAAATTGATGCCTGGGATCCTATATCCCAAAACCAAGATATGATTATGAGAACCTCCGCGGTGGAGAGCTCAGAAAATTTCGAGCACTGTGGTTCTGACATCGCGCAGCACACGGGCATCAACATTTCGCCTCCATCGAAATGCAGCCGCCGGGATTCGATACCGCGACCCTCGGATCAGCAGCCGAGTGCCATAGCCACTAGACCACCGTGGAGGGGCAAATACAGGTTTCCAAGAGAGACCTTCCTCCAATGATACTGGCGTAATAATCTATATCAGCCAGTCCTCGAACTGGCATAGCTACCAACTCATAACGTCGCCAGATATTAGTTAAACTGTATTGCACGGGCTCTCGCTTGTTACCGCTCATTTTCTCTTTTCATTTAGTATCGCCATACATAGATGCAAAGAGCGATTCAAGATATTTTTGCGTAGAAGGCGTCTGTTCTACATCCCTTTCCGTCAGTCTGATCAAGGCGCAGAAATATTTCTGCGGCGATTCAGTTTGGTTGAACAAATGTGAAAAAGAAGGACAAACGTAAACTCGCAACGGCCATTCAGGAAGCCAACATCGCGGGCAACAGTGGCCGCGAAGCTGCCATTCAAGTCGCCATATTGGCGAAGGCAGCCCAGCGATGGCGAGCCCCAGGTCCGAACGTGGGTAATATTTTGGGGAGGGGATATGCGGGAGTATTAGCCGCGATTTTAAAATATACACTCACTTTTACACGTAGAAAATAAGTTCTACGTTTTCGAAACTGCGATATCCGTGTGAAGTGCGCCGTGACACCAAACTTACGATTAACGTACACTGAATGACAGTTTGAGAGCTGGCTGGTTGGTGTTCTACATTGGTTTCTACGCGCAGAGCTGTCTTAAAACCGCCTTGTGCTTTTATTATTTTACATTGTAATGCTCTTGATGACTTGCAGATGTGCATGTGTGGCAGTCATCACGCACGCGTGGTTACATATTGATGAGTCGTTGTAAAAACAAAAGTTAGAAGTCAGCGGCTGTCCTTGTCACCCTTCTTTCGTCATGTTCGCTGACCATGTGGAACGCCTGTCGCTTTTATATCAGGCGTCGTCATTGAAGTGTCCAAATGGTTTTCCATTTTCCGTGATATATATATATATACGTTTCAGCTGGTGGATCAGCCTTTGTCAAAGTTACTTTGACAAAGGTTGATCCACCAGCCGAAACGTCAGTAAATATACTGTGCGAAAACCAACGTGCGTCGGTCGTACTCTCTTTTGTTCCTTGTATATATATATATATATATATATATATATATATATATATATATATATATATATATATATATATATATATATATTTCCTGGTATTTACTTATTTCATGTCCTATTTGGTGAGTTGCCTTTGTGGATGCTGTCCTACATTTCACAGGTTTAATTAATCCACTCAGTTCTTTTGGTTACTTCACACCTAGTCGAATATGTACGCCTCATATTCTCGAGTACACTCAAACACCAGCGCGTTCTATAGCGGTAGCAGAACAAATAGCATAAATGGTTCGACCATTGTCTATAACTTGTGCGAACAATTCCTTCGTTTGTGCTAGTGATGAATCATTCAGCTGTCGTCGATAAATTGGAAGACATGAAAAATGAGCTTTGAATAGGCGACCACGCTCACAAGAGGGGAGAACGAGACAATACGATCGCGGTTTGTAATCTGTCTGTGGCTGCGCTCCTCGCTTTCTTTCATGATGGGATCATGCTAACTGACTCAATTTTTCGCCATTTCGAAGTATGTGGTTCTTGAAGAAGGGGGATATGGAGGGGGGGGGGGGGGGAGGGGTTGCGCCATGGGAATGCTTGAGTTTTGAATGCGCTTCACGTTATTTCTCATTAAAAAAAACATTGAACTTTATGGGACTAGAGATGTGCGGGCGGAAACGTGTTTACAGGTATGTTGTGAAATAAAGGGAGACGTATATAGGAACATTTCACACTGCTCTGTGGCAGAGACGATCAGAGTGATATCCGTTCAAGTCTTCACAGCCTTAAAAATTGGATTCTTTCACTTTGGAATAGCAAAAGAAAGCCTTTGCCTTACGTATTCCCCCGTGTAAAGTGCCGACGGAGTGAAACGCGACAAAATGAAGCTAAGTAAAACACGTACTTTGGCCTCCACATTTTCTAGAGGTCTCCATGAGCATAACACTGGCGCGTATACTTGCCTACATCTGAGCCACACATCGCCAGATTCACAGCGAGAAAACGCGGTCGACCCGGGCAATCAGGCACACTAGTTATTCAAGCCCAATGTTTACGTGTCGCGTTTCATTCCATGAGCGCTGTGCACTTTCATGCTTCTCTTTGACAACGCTGTCCCGCACAGATGCGTCCAGACTACGTACTTCGCGTTCTGGCACTATATAGACGCCATGCTTTATGCGGGGTGGGACGTTTCTCTCGACCTTTTCACCCCACAGGAGTTCCACCGACTCGATGTCACCCTACTTTGCCAGTTATGCCTTAGCATTTACAAAAGCTGTTCCATTCTGTATCGGTGGGTGAGGCGATGACTGTGGCCTCGAGGAGATAATTGAATGATTTTTTTTTTCGTAACCACGTATTGTCCGAAAAAGAATCATTTCTGTATATCCACCCCACAAGTCCTTGCATCAGAGAGTTACGAGAATTTATTTATTTATTTATTTATTTATTTATTTATTTATTTATTTATTTATTTATTTATTTATTCGCTCATGTGCGAATACTCCTAGCAAAGGTGGCTCTAGCCAGGGCAGAGAACGCGTAAAAAAGATGAAAAAGAAAAACTGCCGCTCTCGGCCGTGCTTCCGCAGCCGTGTGAACGCAGGCGGATGGACAGAGGACAGACAGCGCTAGCTCCACCCTAAACACATTTTCTGTTAAAAAGCTCTCAGGCATGCGCAGAGACAGCAGAACAGTGGCAGCGTAAGCTGCACTCTGCTGCGTGCTCTCTCATTTTTCTGTTTTAGTCTTCTTTTGTTCCTTCTGCTTCTTCTCCTTCACCGCGTCATTCCTTTTTTTTTTTTTTTTCCTTCGTTGTTCTCGGTTTCCTGTTCTGTTTCGTCGTCGTCCTCTTCCTCTATTTGCTATTGATTGTGGTCAACTATTCTTCTCCCCCTTCTACTTCTTTTCCATCTCCTTCCTCTTCTTTTTTCTCGTCTTCATTGATGAAACCAAAGACGACGGCTGGCAACATGATATGTCCTTGGACACCGTTAAAACAATACTCTATCAATAAAACGCTACAATTGCAGGAAAACAACTAGTGCATGATTAATAAGGAAGTAATCTTATACAGTTAATCAAACCGATGACCACAGCAACAAGGAAAACGTTCTCAAATTGCAACAGCAAGTATGTTTTTCCAATGACGGAACTAAAATTGGCGACGATACGACTGATCTGGAGTCCGTTGTAGCTCCAGAAAAAAAAAAAAAGAACGCCTTAAAGCGGGCTTGTTTCCCGCAGGTATGAGCTGCAAAAAATGAGGCATAATGTGTCCAGTGCGTGTTCAAATAAAAAAAAAGACAAAGGTACGGTATGGCTCGGTTGTCGTAGTGTTTATATTAAGAGATCGCGCTGCGGTCGAGGATGTGAATGATTCTTAGAATTTTCACCCACGAGTACACTCTGGGAAACTGTTTTATTTTATTTGTTGAAGATAAATTTCATAAGTATTTTGCTTTATCCCATCGAGGTTATTAATGTATATTGTATGTCGGTATAAAATTTGCTACGAGCACCCTGACCTTGTCCTCACATATGTGTTCAGAGTGACAAATCGAACGTGAGGAAGAGCACAACGAAGTCTTTTGCACAAAAACACAATGTTTTATTTGTAAAAGTGACGCCAAGATTCGTATTGACCTCAATATCTTCAATGGGAATACCGATAGGCCAATGCGTGCATACGCTGAGGGTCTTTCTTCGAGCGACTATTATTAAGGCTATTTCTTGTGCATTTAACTGCAAATCCCAAAATTTGATACCAAAAGCTAACGTTTCCAGTAGATTACTGAAGCAAAGTTAGTTCTTACGAATAACGTGACCGGGTCCTGCGATCAGCCCTCGTCGCTCCTTTCTTAGCCGTCTCTCCTTCCCCGTCTCGCTCCTTTCTTTTAACAGCTCTGTTTCCTCGCAGCTCCTTCAGACACAAATGAAGTTACAATGACACAAACGCCGTTCAAAAGAAATAAAGAGAGAAAAAAAAATGACCTTTACATATCCAGAAAAAGATGCAGCGTAAGGTGCTCGATATTTTGTTGTCTCTGAATAGACCAGTCTGCTGTAATGGGAGCGTATATAGGGCACGTCTTAGAGGCATTCTCACGATGCGTCAGTTGAAGGTATCGGGTATGTTATCAGTAGAAATAATCGAGTAGAACATAATTGCTCGAATTTGATTATACCTTTATGTTGTCGCTATCATCGACAACTCTCCTGGTGCGAAGCATCGAAGTTAATCCTATCAACCGTGCAATAGTCTGCGAATCATTTAGAGACACAACTTGGCGCCCGGTGTCGCAACTTCCCTACACTTAGTGGCCCAATGTCAGCGTTTGCATCGATGTTCACCGAGATGATGACGTATACTCAAGATAAGCTTGCTTCTCCCAAAGCTGTGCTGCACTCACAAACGCGAGAGGTACCGGTTTGAACGCGGTGCGGGTAGGCCGAATTTACCGGCGCCCATGCGCAGGTGTTAAGAAGGCGCCCCGGTGACGTAACAGCGAGCGCTGCTGGCCTCCGTGCCGAAACAAAGGCGCGCGCTCCGCGAGCGTCCCGCTGCCGCCGACGCTCGCGGGAGCGCACGCGGCCCAGACAAAGCGCCCGACAGCAGTCATCGCTGGCTTCTCCGTCTAACAACTGTGTACAGTGGCGAAGCGTTCCGTGTCGACCTCGGGGGACTCACCCTTGTGCATCCCGGTGTACTTGTCCTTCAGCACGATCAGCTCGTAGATCTTTCCGAACTGCTCGAAGAGCGGCCGCAGGTCTTTCTCATCCAGGTTACGGGGAATCTGGCCCACAAACAGCTTGATGGCGTCGTGGTCCTTGACGGGTGCCAGCTCGCCGTTGCCGTTGTGAATGACAACCGAATCCAGTACACCGTTGTGCAGCGCCATGTTGGGAAACTCACAGCACAACATGCATGCGACCGTTGTGGGAGGCGGCGGCTGCAGCACACACTCGCACGCACAACACACTTGGCTCGCAAAACACTCGGCGCGGGTCTGCCAGTCGCGCGCGCGTGGGGGCCGCACGTCCGCCGCCGGGCGATCAGAGCGCATGCGCGTGCGGGAGCCGCGCGGGCCCCCATTGGTCGACATCACGTCACGTGTGGCTCCCAAGTTGTTCTTTTTTCCCCTTCGTACCGCGCGGCCAGCATCACTCGGGACGCGGGACGCGCCGGGTCTCGCAGCGTTTTTCCCGCATCCACCGGCTCTGTGGATGTGGGGAATCCGACACTCGATGACGCGGCGCGCTTCATGCGAGCATCTGACTGCTCTCCCTCGGCAATCACGTGCAGGCTTTCCTGTGAAAACGTTCACCTTCTTTTGCGTGAGGCGTCTCACCCTACAAAACAACACTGTCGAGTGGCGGCGCATAGCAGCGATCACATTTTAATTCAAATAACAGTTCTGTTAAGCTATGGACCGTTGATTGATTTGTGGGCTTTAACGTCCCAAAGCCATCTCTGATTATGAGAGACGCCGTAGTGGAGGGCTCCGGAAATTTTGACCATCTGGGGTTCTTTAACGTGCACTGACATCGCACAAGCTATGGACCGTGAAAGCTACAATGTTTTCACGTGATACTAAGAACAAGAAAAATATAGCAACATAAAAGGGACCATCTCTGTCCCATAGAATCATAGTGAAGCGGGATCAATCCAGTGGCCGCAGTGTCTGAGAATAATAAGGTAAAAAGGAATACCGAAGATTAGGACACTTGCTGATGTGAAATGTGAGCGCAGCTGTACACGTTCATTTTAGGGGCAAAGCTCCTTATGCCGTGGGTCTGTCCATCCTCCGTTCGTTTGTTTGTAGTAGCCACCTCTAGTTCGTGAAGTGCTCACTAGATGGCGTGATGGCGCTGCGGTGCTAGCTTCATTCAGATGTATGGGAACGCGTAGTATGGGAGTCTGTCCGTCCGTCCGTCTGTCTGTCCGTCCGCCCGCCCATCTGTCTGTCGGTCTGTCCGTCCGAGCGCTGCGGTGCTGCTTAGCAAGTACGTGAATTGATCAATAGATGGCGCGGAGGCGCTCGCTGCGTGCTCTAGTGTGATAGGAGAGCGCTAGATGGCGACACACAGTGTTTGTCACGTCTTTGATGGTGTACTGGGCAAGATTCACGGAAGATTCACGGTTTTTACCGATGAACCTCCGGAGCTAGTCTCCTAAAACGGCAGGCCTCATAAACAGATTGAGAGTTTAGATTTAATAACATCCATTATTTACCTTTTTCACGCCTCCTACATAGAGAATGACTTCTCGTGGTCAATAAATAATCATTATTTGTCCATTTCGTTCGGAGTAGACATGAAACAGTGGTATGAAAAAGCTTTATTCAATCATTTTAATTATTGAAATATGCTATAGATGGCGTGTCCTCTAAACAAGGGTAACCAAACAGTCTATTATACCACTACCAAGAGAACGTATTGCGTCGCATGTCGTCATCTTAGTCTCCAACAAGAACATCACCCGTCGCATGAAACTTTGGATTTGTTATCGTCATGGTCTCTTCTTAGTGTTCGATCCGTTTTATTATTATTTTTTGTACTATGGACAACGTACCAGACAATACCTAAAGATACCAGCAGTTAGTTTAGTAGGCCTTTTGGTAAACAACATTCAGTGTGGTCGGCGGCTTTGTACAATCAGCCGACTGAAAAGAAAAAAAAAGCAATACGTTCAAACGAAACGATAGGAAACGACAGATCGAATACGTTCCTCACCTATCAGAGCGGCAACCAGAATGCGCTTGTGATGAAGGCGTAGCCAGAAATGGGCCTCAGTGTCAAATCCCCCAACCCCCCAAAGATTCTGAGCGCTGCACAGCGGGCCTCTTCTTCAAATAATCATTTTTGTCGCCCATGGTATTTACACGCCACATCGAAAACTTGAAATATTTCTGTCTGCACCAGTGCGTTGTGATCGTCCCTTATTTTTTAGGGGCGAAGCTCCTTATGCCGTGGGTCTGTCCATCCTCCGTTCGTTTGTTTGTAGTAGCCACCTCTAGTTCGTGAAGTGCTCACTAGATGGCGTGATGGCGCTGCGGTGCTCGCTTCATTCAGATGTATAGGAACGCGTAGTATGGGAGTCTGTCTGTCTGTCTGTCTCTCTGTCTGTCTGTCCGTCCGTCCGAGCGCTGCGGTGCTGCTTAGCTGGTACGTGAATTGATCAATAGATGGCGCGGAGGAGCTCGCTACGTGCTCTAGTGTGATAGGAGAGCGCTAGATGGCGACACACAGTGTTTGTCACGTCTTTGATGATGTACTGGGGAAGATTCACGGTTTTTACCGATGAACCTCCGGAGCTTCGCCCACTCATCATCATTCACTCCGTGGATATGCATGGATTTTTATTTGGCAACATACCGAGCGAAAGAATTTGAGATAGACACGTATGCTCTTGTTTCCGCAGCCGCGCCGACTAAGCACTATTAACGGATTGGTAAACATTGTTGAGGAAGGACAGATGAGCGTCAATTTTGGCGATCGTGGAAAGTTGTTCTACGAAAACTGGCTTGTGCAAAAGATGAGCATAACGTGGCTCGAGGCGCGCGAGTATCTTTCGCTGTGCTCGCGCGCTTGGTTACGTTTGGGGGCCGACGCTCAACTCGTGAACGGACGCGTAGGAGCTGCGCTTTCAAATGGCTGATGAATGTAGTGAAACCTTTTCTCGTAAAAATTTACAAGTGTGGGCATCGTCCTTCATTTTATGTTACGTGCCTAAGCAATGCCGTGTCCGAGTTGCCTCGCGTGTTTGAAAATTATTCGGCTGCTGTTATAGAGCGGGACGTAAACGTACGATGTAACAATGCACGGTACGATGAACCAGCGCAACCTTCTCAAGTGGCAGAGACTAACGTCGACACAAAGCTTCTTTCATCCAATGTGTAGTGTCTACTGTGCGGGGTAAGCCACGATACAACGGAGCTCCGCAGCGGCAGGCGTTTGGCTTGTTCCACGATGGCGGACGAGGGGCAGGCTCCCACTGCGCCGGCTACATCAACGGTTGTCCTTACGCACCCGAAAGACCCGGGCACGTTCTGTGGGACCGACAGTGTGGACATCGAAGACTGGTTGCCGTTGTACGAACGCGCAAGTAAGAGTAATCGCTGGGATGAGACGATTATGTTGGCAAACATTTTGTTCTACTTGCCAGGCACTGCAAAGGTGTGGTTTGAGAACCACGAAGACGAAATCAGCAGCTGGGACACATGCAAGGAAATGATGCGTGCCCTATTCGGCAAGTCGGCTAGTAGAAAGACAGCGGCCAAGAAGGAACTGGCATCCCGCGCGCAAACGTCGACGGAGTCGTACCTGTCTTATATACAGGACGTGCTGGCCCTGTGCCGCAGAGCGGACGATGACATGGCGGAGTCCGAGAAAGTGGGCCATCTTTTAAAAGGCATAGCAGATGATGCTTTAAATCTGCTAATATGCAAAGACTGTGACACTGTTGATGCCATCATCCAGGAGTGTAAGCGTTTCGAGGCCGCTAAAAGTCGACATGTTGCCAATACTTTCGCTCGTCTTCCCAACACGGCAGCAACATGGTCGTGCGAGGACCCACCTTCACCACAAGCGGCTCCATTAACCGCCGAACACGTGACCAAGATCGTCCGACGTGAACTCGGTGCTATGTCGCCTGCTCCCGTGTGCTCCCGTGTCTGCGATTCGAGCACGCAGATGATACCGCTGGTCCATGCCATCGTCCGCCAAGAACTTTCGAATGTTGGCCTGGACTCAGTGTGTGCAGCCGCTCCTTCCCGACCCATCGATCGCCGTTTTCCTCTTTCATACGGCCAAGACCAGACGTTCCTGCGGCCTCTCCGCAATCCAGCCGAGTGGAGAACAGCTGATGACCGGCCCATCTGCTTCAACTGCCGCCGTATTGGTCATGTGGCCCGTTACTGCAACAGATGGTATGGGAATCGGGCGTTCTATGGGCACAACCGTGGCCCCGATGCAGATCATGGCCGATTCCAACCGCACCGTGAGCCACCTCAGACTAGCAGTGACGAGGCTTCGTCCGTGCCGTATCGCCGTTCCCCATCCCCGCGTGGTCATCAGTCCCGCTCGCCGCTCTCCCGCCGCCCGACGTCTCGCTCGCCCCAATTATTCCGCCGCCCGACATCGCCGATGGGTCGCCTGCCCCGGGAAAACTAGATGGTGCAGCTCCCGGAGGTGATGCTGCATCGACGACTTCTCAGCCAAATCCTCTGACCACACTGCAGACTAGACGCAACCTCATAGACGTAAAAATAGACGACGAACTTGTTGTTGCTCTCGTGGACACTGGGGCCCATATATCAGTCATGCATTCTGAACTGCGCCGCCGCCTTAAAAAGGTTCTCACGCCGCCCACGGTACCACTCATCCGCGTCGCCGACGGTAAGACGTTTCCCGTGCTCGGGATGTGCTCTGCGCGAATAAGCATTGCCGACCGCTCTACGACCGTACTACTTACTGTCCTCGAACAATGTTCTCACGAACTTATTCTCGGCATGGACTTCCTAACCGCTCACTCTGCCCTTATCGACTGTGGAACCGGCTTGCTTCAGCTTGACCTGCCGTTTTATGATGACACTACGGCCATACGTCAGCCGCGCTTGTGTTCCATGGATCATGTCCGTCTAGCTCCGCAAGCCGTGACGTATGTAAGCTTGGCGTCCTCTCCGACTCTGCCCGACGGTGATTATATCCTGACTCCGGCCGTTGACGTTCTATTGGCAAGAAATGTGGCGGTTCCTCATACAGTTCTCACAGTTACAAATAACCGAGTGTCTCTGCCTCTATTGAACTTCAGCTGATCAATCCAAGTTATTCCACACGGTATGACTCTGGGCACAGTATCTTCTATTGACCAGTATGCCATTTCTGCATTGATCGCCGACGCTTCTTTGCCATCTGTTTCGTCCGCCTCCTCCCACAGTCCCGCCGGTGACCACGTTGACAAGATGATCGCGCCTGACCTCCACCCAGCACCTCCACCAAAATGCCACGTGCAGGAACAGAGTGCTCACCAGCAAGAACGGTGAAAGAATGTATTTACAGATTATATTTATACAGGTAGCGGCCGTTGCAGCCAAGATGGACGAACAGCAGCAAAGCCAGCAACAGCACGAGCGGTCGCCTAGTCGTCGTCTTCGTCACTTATCTGCGCACACTGCCACGTGAAGTATGGCGCCCTTTCGCCGAGCAGGAATGCTTCGTAACAATATGCAACACACAAAATGTTTTACAGTCGTGATGTATGTGTTCAGATGACTGACCACATGCCTTCCTTCTGCTTGTTCTTCTCACTCAAATTTATCACTCTCCGCAGGTGCCACTCTTTTTACTTATTGCAGAAATCCGAACAGCAATTAGTCCCTAGGACTGACTTCTTTTAGCCCATGCGCCATTTTGCGAGTGTGTCGAAGTGCAGCGAATCCCCTATTTTTACAAATTTAGCCTACTACCCTTGTGAGTTTTTCTCGTAACAGTATGAATCAAACCTTGAACACAAACGCACAGACACAAGCAAGAGAGGACATGCGCTCTCCTGTATTGCTTGTGTCTTTCTTGCGTATGAGTCATTGAGCGCTGCAAGAACCTGAACGATGATATTCAACCAGCTCGCCCACCTATCTGTTATCCTGCATATATCATTTTTAACCAAAGGTTATCTGTAGGTCCGGGCACAGTGACTGCTCAGTGCTGGGAGCCATAAAGCGAAGGCAAAGGCATTACCGTGATCACTAGATGCCCTCAGCACCTCGGGGTGAACGTCGCCATCAGGAAATAAAACATTGGGGGACCCTTAAGCTTTGCCTTTAAGAGTTGAACGCGATAGCGAAATCCGGCCCCTAGTGCACTTCAACCCCTCAGTGCATACTTATTAATATGTGTTGTTACACACACATACACACACACGCGCGCGCGCGCGACGTATCTATAATAATGGTAGAGGTCTTCAATCTATTTCACAGCACTTTTATATCAACTTCATGAAAATATTGTACAGTGATGTAGTCACATGGCCCTGTATTATGAACTGCGCGCAGGCGTGACACTTTTATTCGTAACTGGTCACATTCTGTCGTCCTTATTGCGTTAACTATCTGGCAGCTGTTCGATTTGTTCTTCTGGAGACCCCTTCCGGCCAACCGCAACAAGCATCGCCTTATGGTCGGTGAAATGACAAACAGCACGTTGTCTAATAATATTTGCTGTTTGGTTGGTATGATATGTTCCCTGTCTTAGAACGGCGGAACCCTATAGGCTCTGCTGTAGTCGCATGACCTCCGAGATGGCGGGCGCGCCTGTCGTCTCGGAGGCCATGGTAGTCGAGACATGTTTTTCACAATGTCTCACAGATGGCAGCCCATTATCTAATGTTTGTTTGATATGTTCAGTAAAGCTTATTCCTCCTACAAATCGCCGAATGGGCTCATTTTCGTCATGACATCTGCCGAACAAAATGCGTTAAGGAGACTCCTGTCACTACATGACATTTATGTAGTGTTTTTTTTTTCCGAAGCAGTTGCAAGTAACATCGTGGCTTTGTAGTAGGACACCTGCTTGCCACCCAAACGGCCCGGTTTCAATCCTCAATGGGACCGAAGATTTTTATTCTGTATTTTATTTGCATCTTTCTCGATTTTTCGGTCACGGACAATTTTTTGCTCACAAGCGACGCCGACACCAACGGCGGAATTTCTGCGAAACGAGCTCTCTAAAGCTATCGCGTTAAAAAGTGCTCAGCTTCCGCTAAGTCGTGCAAAACCAGATCACAGCATAGCTGGCTGATATAGTTTATTGAAACAGACCGATCACTTGATATCTATGTGACATTTTCGCGGAAACATGTCACGGGACATGCGTTAAGTGATTTTGGCGAGAATATATCACGTGACATTGCATTAGACAATTTTTGCTGAAACATGCCACGTGACACGATGTCACGTGAGATGCTCCCGACCAAATCAAGTAACGCAATGTCACGGCTCACACGACATGTTTCTGCCAAAACCACGTAACGCACTGTCACGTGTCATGTTTCGCCAGCATCATGAAAGGCAGTGTCACGTGACATGTTCCCCCGAAATCATGTGACGAAGTGTCATGTGACATGGTCTTGCCCAGATTACGTAACGCAGTGTCACGTGACATGTTTCCGCCGAAATCATGTAAAGCAATGTCACGTCACGTGCTCCCGCCTAAAATCACCTAACGAACTGTCACGTTTCCGCCAACATGTCATTTGACAGGTTTCCGCCAAAATCCCGTAACGCAATCTCACGTGGTATTGCATGGTGTCTGACAAATTATGGCTAGCTTAAAAAGAAAATACAGCAGATCCCACGCACTTGTGGTATTCGGTGTCATGCGAAGCAGTCAGCAGTGAAATTGCCCATGACGAATTGTTTGGCATTAAGTCCAACTGTTACGACTAGGATCAAGGTTTTTGTGCAAAGCGAACGTACCCACTCACGAGAGTTCTTAACTTGGATTAGCGAGGCACTTCGGCAGCACCGTGGCGATTTAATGGTGCCTCATGGTACGATGTAACGTTGTAACTCACGTTAGTCCAAAGCACGGACACCTAGCTTATCGAAAGAAAAATGATGTACGGTTCGTTGACGTGCTATCATAAGCGTCGTTCGTTGAAGTGTTCCTACAGCACCGAACAAAGTAGCACAAAAGCAAACGGAATGGTTATAGAACACATGTATTGTTACCATAGTGCTTATCCACAGATTAGAAGCAGAGTACGCGTTACACGAGTGCCATTACAATTACACGTAGAATAGGTTTATATACTGAGCGGGAGAAGCAGCCGTAGCCTAGTGGTAGCGCGTGCTTGCTTGGCACCTCGAAGGCCCGTGTTCGATACCATGCGAAAGCTTGGTAGGAGCATATGTGTGTGCTTGTTATGTATACATTTCAATCGCACCTACGACGAACGGTGTTTCCTTCGTGTCTTAAAAGCGGGAGATCTTTGAGCCAGCCGTCCTGTGTCAAGCTTGAACAGAGAAATATGCAGTGCATCGGAGTGAGGTGCAGAAAACTTGGGGTGCCGCTCATAGGTGCAGGTTCGATCCCCGCAACCGCGGCTTTTCAAATGTCTGTCTAATGAAGATTCGGCGTTTTTCATCTTTTCATGCCTGCCTACTTGCTTTATCTTTCTCCTTTCTTTTTTCTTCGCGTTGTTGAAATATGAAACGTGCTTTCGCGTGATGTTTATCCCGTTTATTTACTCGCTACAGCAGTGACTGTCAGCGCTTTTCGCTATCATGTATTTATGTATGGGCTGTCGACGAAACATTGAAGGTGTCAATTCACGATTGTATAACGTCGCGCGTTAAAATTGTGTTTCGGCCTACGGCCACGTGCATGCGTCGATAACTAATAACCCCAGAAACGATATTAGTGATGACACGGCTTTGTGATACGCCAGTACATGCGGACGCTATATATGCTCTGCGTGGCAAGCAGTCTCTGTTACTCTGACGAAGGCAGGCCCACCTGCCGAAACGTTATTACACTATATAGTAATCATGTAGTTAATGACTGTATACGTGGCGCAATAAATACCCATGAATGTTTAGGCACTCCACAATGATTAATGTAACGTCTGATTTCTACTTCTTTTTCATTTGCTTCCTTCTGTATTTCTTTTGTACGGTGTATTGTGCCTTAATTCTTTCTACGTTCTTGTCTTGGTATGCTGGCGTTTCCTTGAAAATAATCATGAACCAATCGGACCACCTTTTCATGCTTCTCAACTACACACAGCTTAAGCGCTGAACATAAGTCATTTTTGGACAGAATAAGTGGATCGCATAACATTGCTTTCCGAACATTCGACGAGTTCGAATGCCTTATTGGCGAATCCAATGTGAACATTAAAATTGCAATATTCCAACACCCCTAATATGTATGTATATATCGAGTCTCGACAAGGAGTAAGTACTACGTATACTGTCGTGCAGCAGCCTCGATATTCGGATATGGGGGATGCTGTTTTAAGCCAATGCTCAGTCAAGACCTGCTGATAATAAAAAATGAAGCTTGAATGCAAACAGCGGCGTAGACAAAAGCACCAATCGACACGAAGCACCGATTCCGATTAGGGAACCGGCAGTTGTTTATTCGGCATTAATTGAGAAGGACTGTAATCAAATCAGCATCATGGTACCGACGCCTTCAACAACTACGCCGCCGCTGCCTTATAGCAGGGCGCGAGAAGGGAAGCAGGCCGCCCCGTCTGCACGGCACTGCAGCAGCTGTGTAAACACTGCGGGTGTTTCGTCACTGGCTTCCAATCCTTTTCGCTGCTCTCGAGACAATATACGAACTTGTTCTCAGTGGTTGCAGCGTAGCGGTGATCATAGTGGTAATTTCATTTTATAATTATCAGGAGATTCAATAATCAAAAAAAAAAAACACACACACACACGGTAGAATGTACTGGTGGACGACCATTTAGTGTGCGTTTATTGCATTTGTGCAATACAATGTCTCCGGAGGTGTGAAGTCCGCAGTGATTCGCCAGGCTTCCAGGCATCCTCTTATGACGCACTTAATGTTGCTGTGCTACCACAGTTTTCCAACCACAACGAAATTTATTTGTTTACTTAGTTATTCATGTTTAGGGCTGTTCGTTTTCGGGTGGAAACCAATATTTCCCAATTTTTAAACCCCGAACGAGTTTCCCAAAAACGGGTTAAACCCTATTTGTCCCCGAATTCCAATACCATTTACCAACTTGGTTTCTTTTTTCTTCTTTTTTTTGCAGCAAGGAGATTGCCGTGGGTACTCGCGATGGGCACCAGACCTCGGGCCAACTAAGTTGTGTCCTCTTGGCTTAAGCGGGCTCCATTGACGTAAAGGTAATTTCTTAGGCATGAGTGTGGTACCGCGGACTATATACGGCTGGCAATGTGAATTTAAACTCGAAAACATAACAAGAAAGAAAAAAAGCGGAATTTCGGAATGGGCCAGCATAAAAACATGATTTGTCCCCGAAAAGCACATTGAAAAATAGCACCGGACTTTTACCTCCCACCTACCCCTTCCCGAATTTGAGACAAGTAGAAACCTAAAAACGAAGGACCGTAGTAAAGCATGTCGTGTTCTTTTAATACCAGGAGTTAGTTTTCTCCCACCTGGTGTTTATGGTTTAAAGCGCCTATGCAGATGAGCCGGAGACATAAATGCTGCCAAAGCTTCCAAGTTAATACAGCTAGGCCTGGGAATGAGTCAAATTGCCTGATAATTGAGATGTTTTATATCTTTATAATGCATTTTCTCGGTTGGAAACCCATCATGAGGCAGAGATTACTTAGTTCAGGTAACAATTAATGCGGTGTGTAGACCACTTATACTTGAGGCGATTAGTCATAGATTTATGGGACCTTTCACTTCTGTACATATATATATATATATATATATATATATATATATATATATATATATATATATATATATATATATATATATATATATATATATCCGGTGTAGTATGTGTTTGAGGAAGAGGGTGACAAACGTTCGAAACACAAATTCTTTACTAACGTTTCGGCAGGTGGGCCTGCCTTCGTCAGAGTAACTATATATATATATATATATATATATATATATATATAGAGTAACAAACGTTCGAAACACAACTTACTCTGCCTTCGTCAGAGTAAGCACTGACGAAGGCAGGCCCACCTGCCGAAACGTTAGTAAAGCAGTTGTGTTTCGAACGTTTGTATATATATATATATATATATATATATATATATATATATATATATATATATATATATATATATATATATATATATATATATATATGTGTGTAAGGTTGTGTTTCGAACGTTGTTACCCTCTTCCTCAAACACATACTACACCGGATCCATCGATCTTCATTCGCACACACACACACACACACACACACACACACACACACATATATATATATATATATATATATATATATATATATATATATATATATGTATATATATATATATCGCTTGCATGGGTCTACTGCTAACAGTAATCATTTTCCGGCAAACAATTTCTGGATAGCCTGTTTCTCATCGCCAGGCCATAAACATTGTGTAGGAAGTATTAAAGTTCGAATATCACGGGAAAGCAAGCTTTAGTTGTGCTACCGGTTCAAATAACTCTGTTATTTTGAGAGGAGGGCTGGGGGTGACACCGCATAATTGCCCCTCTCCCCGTCAGCCTAGCGTAACTGATATGCCTCTTATTCCAAGCTTTTGTTATCGACATTAGTTTAACGCACCCTTGAGGAATCCTTGAAAAATTAATTTCACCAAATCCTACTTCCTACAGTGACCTCGGTAAATTGTGATATATTCAACCTCGGCGAGAGTAAAGCCAAATCACCTCACATAAGTGCTAATATCAACAGACTAATACCCAGGGTTCCCTCCTCCGCCAAATCTGCAGTGCGAGAATACTGTATCTCCTTCATTCTTCGTCAGGAAAGGGGATCACGATTGGCCGCGTCATTGCAAAGTAACGAAACCTTAAAAGCTATTCTGCAAAGAGTTTAGCTGTTTTGCTGTGTACACCATCCATCTATCATTTCTGACACTTTGTGAGCGAGGAAGGTGCGCGCGAAAATCTATCTCCGGGCAGCCTTTTTGAGGAGAATAATGAGCGCACAGCTGCCTTAATGAGGCCTATTTTGCATAAACCGTACCCCGCTCAGACATCCAGTCTGGCTTCCAGGGGCGCACATCTTTGCGTATCTGTGAGCTTGCGGAGAACTGCTTAAACGACGGCTAGAAAGAAAAAAAAAAGCGCAATTAGCGAGTGGCTGAACACACTGCAGTGAGCCTGAGGCCACCCGCAAACCCTGACTACTTTTAAGTCTTTTACGCTTCACTTTCCGGGGCTCCGAGTCGAACCGGATGTTGGCAAGAACTGGGATGGCGTATCGAACAAAACTGCTTTGGTAAAGCCTAGCGGAAAGGCAAGATGGGGAGGTTAAATGTTTTATTTATTTATATTTGGTGTGTAACGAGAGAAGGGGGAGAATGGAGTGCGGGAAAATTATCTGTACTGAAGCCTGTTCCGACGCTGACAAGAAGTTGGGGTGGGAGATAAACAGTTTTTTGGTGTTCGGTCCGGGGTAAAATTTCAAAACAGATTTAACTGTCTGCCTTCTTAGAAGGTAACACAGAACTCATCCTTCATAGATTACATACAGTACGTTAATTAGCCCTTAGATGTTGGGGCATATGTAAATTAGTGATGCAATTTTTATAAATTTTGGGAAACTTAGTTTTGCTCATTTTGAGTATGCGCGCAAATAAATACTCCGCCACCTGATGGTGTTATCGCTGTTTGCGAATATGCCGTTCCGGGCGACAGACTTGATAATGTCGCCTCGTTGATCATCGACTGAACATATGTTTTGCCTTGAAAAAAAAAGAAACCTAACAGTTTCACGTCTGCAGACGCAGTAATGCGGATCGGCGTATTGGTGACGTTGTCTACTGAACTCAGGAGAGATTTTTTGAATTGCATCGGCATTAATATCACTTTCCGTCGGCAATGATAGAAAGCAAGCGTGGTCGCAAATGTTGTAGGGAGACTCGCCAACAGTATAGGGACCACTCACGATGCGGCGGCACAACGTTGCGCGCGGTATGTCAACTTTACAACCGCTTGCTCGTAACCGCTTAAAAACGGTAATTGCTTTTTGTTTTTGTGTATTATTGAAAGGCTGCAGAATGAGAAGTGAAACATTTGTAATGAGCAAACAGTCTCTTGTTTGATACTTATTTAAATATTATGTGTAGGAAAGATAACAGGTGTACCGTGAGAGCAATGGAACGGCCAACAAAGAATGAAAAACGCCACCGATGAAGAGAGAAAGTCAGGTGGAGGGAGGAAATTCGGAAGTTTGCAGGCACAAAATAAAACCTTTCCGCGCAGGAGATCTCTTTTTGGGGTCTTCGTCCTTCAGTGGACATACAAAGAGAAGAAGGAGGTGACGATGATGATGATGATGATGATGATGATGATGATGACTGCGATACCTTGGTATTGCGGCCAATTGATCAGGATAGGGCCCAGGGCCCATTGAACAGATGAATGCTAGGTTTACTTGATATAACGCACTGTATATCTCCTGATTATAGTACAAATCTGCTGACGGAAGCTGGTTCAGAGCCTACCCGATCTGTCGCGCATGCGGCCATTATTAATGGCATAAGCACTACTTTTATAGATTGAGCCTCAAATGAAAACACCGGTTGTTAGTGCTTGTCTTGTCACTCTTGGGCTTAAGCATAATTGATACTCGATGAATCAGTTTCGTCACAAATTTACTGCTTCGCACAAACGTTTTAATCGCGACTGTGGTTTGCCATGTCCCGCCACAATTCGCTAACGGTACAATATCCACTCCCACATTTTCTGGCTGGTCATCCGGTAGAAGCCCTCATCAAATGGGATGCCAGCGAACGGTGATATTGGAAATTCTATTAGAAATTTGAGTTAATAAATAACACAGTGCTTGCCAAGCTTGATGGGTTGGCTAGTTCTTTTTCATTTCTTTCTCTCTCTGTTTTCTCTAATTATAATAATGATTTTTTATTTATGATTAGTCTTCCCTTCTATTGCGGACGCACTATAAATTATATAGAATATATGACTCACTCTTTGCCGAGATTCTTGTAACCCCAATTTAGTTTTTGTTAGGAGGTCCCCCCGACAGTTTTTACTTCGGGACCTCCGAATGTGCAATTATATGCCTACGTTCTTGTATTTTATTTCGTCAAAAAATAAAGATATTTGTATTTAAGATATTTGTATCGGTACCAGAAGGAGGGTTAACATAAATGATAAAGCGGTCACCCTAATGATGCAGTGCTTGGTTTTGTGGTTCGAGTGAAACTAATCAGAGGCTACTACAGCTCAAGAAGCTGCAGTCGTTCTTAAGGCGAAACTCCGCCATCTGTCTTAGCCCATATGACGACTAATTTGTCACGGCCAAGTTTGTCATAACATGAGTGAGTTCTGTCGTAGCGGGGCCTGGTGCGTTAGCGACGCAGGCTAATGAGGCCGATATGTGCTTGCCATACGAACTACGAAGCACGCGTGCTCGCAGATCGCGTAGATTGACGTGCTACGATAGGTGCAGGACGCCAATTACAGGTTAACGGTGGCGCGTGACGCGCGGACTACCACGCATACATTAATTTGTAGAAATCAGCTGGTTGCGCGTATACCTACGGTGTTATTATTTCTCATTATTTAAAAAGCGAAAACAAAAACAAACAAACAAATGTCGACCTGTTGGAAATGTTCTCAGAAAGCCGTTCCGTTATGGTTGATACGCCACTTTCAAGGGTGCATACAATAAGTATGCTGATGAAAACCACGGAACGAAATCCAATATCTTGCCCCGCCACGGTGGTCTAGCGGCTAAGGTACTCGGCTGCTGATCCGAGGGTCGCGGGATCGAATCCCGGCCGCGGCGGCTGCATTTCGATGGAGGCGAAATGTTGAGGCCCGTGTACTGTGCGATGTCAGTGCACGTTAAAGAACCCCAGGTGGTCGAAATTTCCGGAGCCCTCCACTACGGCGTCTCTCATAATCAGAACTGGTTTTGGGACGTAAAACCCCACAAAACAACAAGAAATCCAATATCTTTTATTTTATTTATTTATTCATACTGTCGATCCCATCAGGGATCTTTACAGGAAGGGCATATTGAATTGTTACAGTATAACAATACAAAATTCAATTATACATAAAGAAAATATTGGCGGTTAACAAAGGCAGACGAGAAGACGTAATAATACATCATAATAATAGTACATCCTAATACGTAAAAATGAAGGGTGATCAAGGAGACGTACAAAGGCAAAACTGGAGTAGGAAATACACTTATGTAAAAGTGGTGAAAGTAAACGATGTAACAGTATGTAGGATAAACAAAATTATGGGTACAGTGTAACAGTAAAAAAAAGTGATCAAAGAGGCAATACAAAGGGGAAACTGGAGCAAAAAACACACTAATGTAATTATATAGAAGTAAGGATGATACAGGTGGCTCATAACTGGGCAGCATGTAGCTGATTTTCAAGCAATGTTAAAAAGGAAGATAACGTCGCGCTTGTTGTTACAATAGGATCCAGCCTGTTCCACTCACGTGTCATTAAAGCGCTTTTAAAGGGGTCCTGCAACACTTTTCAAACATAGCCTGAAAACGGGGTCATTCAGTCGTTTATACTCCTGTGAACATGTGAACCAGATATTATTGCGGTGCGCGCACCGAGAAATTTGCAATTGGGTTTTAAATACAGCTTAAAACCGCCTGCTATTCTTTCTAGAAACGTCACTGGCTGCAGTGACTGGGACCCCTTGCTTGACTTTCCTCGGTCTCTTTAAGAAGAAATACGTACATTGTTGAACTCAAAACGAACAAATCGAACGTTGCGGAGTGCGAGGGTCTTTCCACGATCATCTTGGTCAACCAATGCTACTTCTGCCTCAAGCGGCATAGATGTTTCCTCAAGTTACGCCATTTCTTTTTAATAAGAGGAGGTGCTTCCCTGCTGTATTCGACACCCAATTGCAAATCCCGTGGCGCGTGCGTTGCCATATTATTTCACTCACATGTTCACAGAAGCTTCCGCGAATGATCGGCATCGTTTTCTGACTAGGCCAGACGAAAAGTGTTGCAGAGGCCCCTTCAGTGCTTTGCGCGAGCGCACTTTCTCACCGATGTATTCTTCTCGACTGCGAAGGATGCGAAAAACGGATCGCATTGCATCCGCGCGCATCGCCACAGATGCACGGCGCGTGCACCGAGTGTTAGGAGCTAATGGAGTATAACACAACGGAGGTAGTCTTCAGAAACCGGCGACAAAACACAAAGCGACAGCGAGCCATCGATTGGCGACTGCAGCCGCGGCCGTCGGGTCCGGTTAAATTAGAGCCCTCCTCCCGGCTCCTATATAAGCAGCGGTCAAAGCCTCGAATCGATCAGTCCACGCCCGAGGGCACAGCTGGTACGGGCAGGCTGACCGAAAACGTGCGTACAACAAGAGTCGCCCGCCAAAGTGTACACACACTGCCGCTGTACCGCCCTCTAAGCTAAGCCAAGCCGCACTAGTGTAGGAAAACACGTCTTCCGTATTACTTTCTGGTCGTTCGCTTTGTCGCTGGTGGCACCCCGTATCAGTTATGGGCCGCGTCAATCACAGCGTGGTTGACCCCAAGAAGAGTTGATATCGTCCACAATTTCGGGACAGAGGACGTGTTTCGGCCATCGCGACCACTTTAAATATCTGCTGAATGCACTTTCAAATGGAACGACGTCTAATATGTTCATTTCTGTTTCTCTCTATCCTAGATTAATATCGCCTCACTACAATGATGTGCTAATTTTTGACGACGTTGGTGTCGACTAGGTATACGCAACGGAGTGAAATTCCTGCCCATCAGAACAATTTATTCGCACAGATATGTAAGCGAAGTGACCGAGGAGAATTACGTTCAGCATTGTGACCGATTTTGATTTCCCTGAAGTTACTGAATTAAAACAGCAAGCTGGGGAAGTTCGTACTTGAGCACTTTATTAAACGGGCTGCGCAAACCGAACTTAGGACAGAAAAGGCAGAAAGTGCGAGCTTTGTCAATTACATTTTTAAAACAAGTTGAGTTCAGTCGCTTACTTTTTGTACATCGTGTACACATGTTGTTATGTCGGTAAAAAGACCAGCAAAAATCATTCATATTAAAAGGTAGAGCACTGCTACTTCCTTTGCTGCATGAACATATCGTTGGAAAATAGTTACCACTGCGCGTGTAGCCCGTTCATAAGCAAGTTGTTCGATATCAGAGTGGATATTAGGCACTTTCGATGGGGAGACTGTGGGCTTAGAAGAATTGCCTCGAAGCAGTGAATAAGTGTTTAAATTGAAAATTATGCTTCGTGAGGCTCTTTTATACTAATAAGTGAAGCGGTAATCCGTAAGCAGACAAGTAATCAGAGTGATTGTCAGATATTCAGAACATTGGTATAATACACACAACACAAATAATAAACACAAAAGCTTTGATTCTGTCTGCTTGCACTGGTACGCGTAACTTTGTGCAATGCTGCAGCGTTAAGCGGGGAACTTGTTTCAGTCTTTTGCGCCTATATACATGTCTACCTAATATACGTTTTCCACGAGTGTCCTTGCTTTTAGGCCAAAGGTTTATTTGCCCAAAGAGCAACGCATTCACAGAACGAGTATATAGCACTGGAATATTACTCCAAGCAAAATTAAATTTTTTTTAAGCCAAGTATAGGAAGCATCTGCGACCGAATTCACAAAACTTTTCTGCCGGCAACTAATTCATTGCTGCTGGCCAGTCAGCATCGCTGATTATGTGTCCTACATCATGATTGGCAGAAATATTCTACAAAGATAATTTCTAGCTCATCACATTTTTGTGAATATGGACCCACCTTGCTAATTTAACTAACAAGCACGGTGCCACGTGCTCACACGCAAACAGAACCATATCTCAATCGGTGAATGAGAAGACTAGCTCTTACTGCGCTGGCGTGATAAGCAGTGTAAGTAGAGATTAGCAAATGCTTCACGTTCTTTCTCGTTGAAGCCCCTCCACCGGAATTCGGGACAGCGCGGGTTCCATTACTGCGCTCGAGGGTGCAGCGTGCACAATACGCTAGCAGCTCGCTGCCAGCGGCCTGCAAGGTAAGATCCACGGACCGCCTACGCCTTTAGCTTTGCGGAGCTAGAGCAGTCTCCATGACCAGAGGTGCTAAAGGTGCCATTCAGGACGTTGTCTAATCCCACCATCTTGTCAAACTCTGCAACGGTGAGTTTTCGAGCCAATCGGGTGAGTTTTCTAGCCAATTGTCAGTTTTGATTAGCCCAGAGGGCTAATCAAAGCTGACAAGACGGAGGAATTTGCATCCCGACTCAACCTTGCGTGCTGCCTCTTACCTTTATCATTCACTTATAAGGACGCTTTCTCGCGTCTCTGCTTCTATTTAGCCGAGTCCACTTCACTGCATTACGGCAGCGGGATCGGGAACCGTAAACAGCACACCGTGCTGAAGCATCGAGACAAGCCTCAGGAGCACAATTCGGTGCACCTTGCAATCTGCTCCTGACAGTCAACTTCAATATGGACGATTTCGTCCTCTCTCGTTCTTTCATTAGCTCATTGTGGTATTCCTTGCTTTACGGAAGACAACCAGCCGCGGTGTCATCAGACGGGCTCAGCATACGTCTTGTCCGCTGACGGCGAATCGACCGGCGACGCTGAGTTGCCGACGTCTGCACACTTGGGCGGAGAAAAAGACGCTTGCATTGTGTTCGTGTCAAGGCGCTCATAACGCCTCGTGGCCAGTCCTACCCGACGTCGCGAGCAAAAGACGAATAGACAAATCGGCCGACACACGTAGGACAAGGCGGCGGCTCCTTTCAAGGCGAGAACCTCGGCACGCGCGTCGGAACCTTTTCTTTGGGCGTCTGCATTTCATCTAATACAACTTGCTCACCACGTTTCAAAGCGTTGTATCATAAGCAAAGTCTTGTTGTAGGAGTTTAGTGATGTTCTGAAACGTTTTATTCCCCAGATGAGACACAGATACGAAAGAGAAGACGAAAAAGAAAAGTAGCGCCCACACTTCCGGCCTACTGTTTTAGGGACGAAGCTCCTTAAGGTGTGGGTCTGTCCGTCCGTTGTTCCTAGTAGCGCGTTACCTTCAAAGAAATGATTGATGCGATGAAAGAAAGAAGACACACAACTTATCTAGGCATGCTCAGGAATGGTAGGACCACCTGTCAAACGAGAAACAACTGTTAAGACAATCTGTCTCTTTTCTGTTTAAGCAGAGGAGGCGCTGTTTTAAGCTAATCGACGGCTGACTCACGCACGCGCTGTATGCCTGGCCTCGGCCATTAAACGCATTTCTTCATTTTTGTGCCTGTACAGAATCTCGCATTTTTCCAACATGCGCGTGCAGTCACATCCCCGGCAGTGCGACGATAGATTGGCGCAGGCAGGTTGGCGCAGGCAGCGTCTTCTAGCGAATTTCTTGATTGAAAAATACCGACTGCTCGCGCTGGAGAACCGTTCACCGGCCACCCATATATATATATATGTATATATATATATATATATATATATATATATATATATATATATATATATATATATATATATATATATATATATATATATATATATATATATATATATATATATGGGAGATTTCACTTGTGCATAGTTGAAGCATAAGGATTCGTAGCGTGCGCGTTCACTAAATTAATCCGGAACTCGGCACGATCTACGACGAACATCCAGAGCTTCGCCCACTCATCATCATTCACACCGTGGATATGCTGTGAATTTTTTTGCATTTGCTAGGATTAGTCTCGCTGTGGTGTTCAAGACTTGCATACACCCCTTAGCAGCTCCTTCCAATGCTATCCTGAAAGACATTAAATGGTAATTGGTGACAGCATTCTGGGGCCTGTTTTACAACTTGCGATTGGTCGGATGGCTTCGCTAATTATATATTTAGACTCAGGATTGGCTGAAATGTTCTCTTACGAACTTTTTTGTCGAAAGGAGCTTTTGTGAATACGGGCCCTGATATATTCGCGTGTTGTTTACTACAGCATCAAAACTTCAATTCTGCCTCATTGTAATTTGCTTTATTCAATCACAGTTTCTTCTTTTCCGAGTATTCGCGCTCCTTTATCAAGCCAGATAAGCCATATGTGGATACTTATGCGGATTCTCTCAGTGGCAAAATACATTTCGATGCGACAGTATGCAATGTAGAGAAAATAAGAGCGGGTTATGAATGGCTCACCGCCATGGTAGTCTAGTGGTTATGGCACTCGGCTCCAGATCCGAAGGTCGCGGGATCGAATCCCGGCCGCAGCGGCTGCATTTCGATGGAGGCGAAATGTTGAGGCCCGTGTGCTGTGCGATGTCAGTGCACGTTAAAGAATCCCAGGCGGTCGAAATTTCCGGAGACCTCCACTACGGCGTCTCTCATAATCAGAGCTGTTTTTGCCCCGCCACGGTGGTCTAGTGGTTATGGTACTCGGCTGCTGATCCGAGGGTCGCGGGATCGAATCCCGGCCGCGGCGGCTGCATTTCGATGGAGGCGAAATGTTGAGGCCCGTGTGCTGTGCGATGTCAGTGCACGTTAAAGAACCCCAGGTGGTCGAAATTTCCGGAGCCCTCCACTACGGCGTCTCTCATAATCAGAGCTGGTTTTGGGACGTTAAACCCCACAAATCAAATCAATGAATGGCACATTTAATCAAACAGAATCCCATTTGAGAGATTGAAAAGAAACGCGAGGCCTAATGGGCGGATGATAGAGAGCATTTAGTGGAACGAGACAGAAGGAGTGCTGGTGAAAATGGTCTTCGCGAGAAGAGGTTGTGAAGTGTAGACATGGAGCACGCGCCGCCTGGAGAAAAATTAATTTTGTCCACCTGGGGTTCCCGAAGTGGATAAAATTTCTGGATCCCTCCACTACAGCTTCTCTCTCCTTTCTACCTCTTTTAGTCCCTTTCCCCTACCCCTACGAATGCTTAGCCGTACTCCCGACATAAGCTGCAGAAATTAGCGTCCTATCCTTAACCAAACAACAACCCCGGAGAAAGAAGTAGGAACCATACAGGCACCTGGACTGCTCAACTTGCCCTCCACCCCATACCTCCTTAACTGCACATTTAAAATCGCTTGGAGGTAAAACGTGAGTGCGTGTGTGTATATGGTGCCTACAATATTTTATTCTAGGCAACGTACTTCTTGATAGTTGAAGAAGAGGGACAGTGCTTTAGCAGCGGCACACGTATTATAGCTTGAAACAGACCGAGAACATCACACTTATCTGCGCATGCACGACTTCTCCGCAATGGCACCGCTGCCTTCTCAGTTGTCTCGAGCCGCAGCCTGCGTGGCTTTGCTACGTGCTGTAGGTTGCCGGAATTTCGCATGATCCCTTAGCGACGACGATGGTTGAACGCCTAGGGAATCGTGTCCAGAATCATTTTATTATGTTTTTACAGCGAAGCTGTATATCTCTTCCAGCCAAAGAAATTTTCACCATCAGCGTCAACAGAAAGCCCCAGGCATAAAAAAAAAAAAAGCACGAGGGCAAGCCAGCATGGCGCAGCGAAGAGATGGAGAGGCGCACGGCGAGGAGAGCGCGGCGCATGCGCATAAGTAATCCGGCACGGCGCATGCGCACAGGTGGCGTTACCATCATGATGATTGTAGTTCGGTTAAAGGTCATCTCCGGCGATTTTTCAGCGCCCACTGATCTCAATGAAATTTTTCACTATATATTCTACTCTGTACTGCAATAATATGTGCCATGTCAGGCAGTCGTAAGTCATTTAGTTTTTCTGCAAATGTATTTTAAAAATTCCTCGCCGATTCCCACGCGGGCCACCCTGTGTTTTGCACGTCATCTCCTCAACGCTGCCTACACGAGCCAGCGGGCCGTCGAAAGCAAAACAGCAATACTCCAGCGCTCAAATCGTCGTTGTCAAGTTCAAAAAAACTGGCATATAACTCAATACATCATTGAATGACAATACATCATTGACTAGTTTCCTCAAGCGTTTAAAGTGGCCTCTAAGAAAGTAGCTCCTCCAGCTTACGCTGTCACTGTCCTGCGGTTCCGCGCAGGCCTGGCTCTTTTTCTGGCACCAGCTCCATATTTCTGATGGCAGGGATGCTGTGACTGTCATCGCATGCGCTGTGCGAAGCATCTACCCATCTCGGTTTCAGTTTGAACACGCGTTTCATTTGGTTATTTTAAATTATTGGTGCGTTTCTGAGCAAACTAAACTACCTTGGCTTTTATGGGACTGTCAGTACCGTCAGAAAACATTGATATCAGAACATGGTGACAAAAACCGCCGGAATTGCCCTTTAAGGGATGGACGCTAATTTCTGCAGCCCATGTAGGGAGGGCAGCTAAGAGTCCGTGTGGGTAGGGGAAAGGAACTAAGAGAGAGGAGCGAAAAGCCGTAGTGGAGGGCTCCGGAAATTTCGACCACCTGGGGTTCGTGCACTGGCAACGCACAGTGCGCGGGCCTTTTCGCCTCCATCGAAAAGTGCGACCGCTCAAAAGGACAGAAAGTTGAGCGAGTTGGTAACAGTCCGTAATCAAAGGAAGAGGCGTGCAAGACACCATAATGCAGGTTACCCTAGACTAGCCATAGCCACAGTAGCTGAGCGTCTTAAGAAGTCGATTTCGACCGGAACAAAAGCTGTAGCAGAGAGTAACATTAACAAGAAAAAGGTCGTGAGTATTCCGTATATCCACGCAGTTTCGCACAGGCTTAAGAAAGTGGGAAGTAAATATGGGGTTAATGTTGTGTTTACGGCTCCCAATAAGTTAGGAAGGGTTTGTGCTGCAGTGCATAGAAGAAATGAGCAGATGGAAGGTAAGAAGCGAACGGATATCTGTCCTGTTAAGCACCTAGCCAAGAACAATTTCAGCGACTGTCGCATGGGTGTAGTTTATAAGATTCCTTTTAGCTGCGGACGTTTTTATGTAGGGCAAACTGCGCGTTGTATTAATCAAAGATTAATTGAACACAGAAGGTCGCTATCAGGTGGGACGCCGTCCAATCTATCCTTGCACTGCCAGGTCTGTAGCTGCATGCCCGAGTTAGACAAAACCGAGATCCTGTACAGGCATAAGAACGAAGATACGCGATTATTGGTTGAGGCCTGGCATATCAGTATTAGTGGAAGTGCATGCGTGAGTCAGCCGTCGATTAGCTTAAACAGAGAGGAGATAGAAAGCCTTAGGAGTTGTCTATCGCGAAGACCGGCACGTGTAACCGATTGACAGGTGGCGCTACCATTCCGAGCATGCGCAGATAAGCTGTGTGTCTTCTTTCTTTTTCTCCTCTGTGCTGTGCATCAGTTGTTAGTCGGCGTTCGTGTTGTTCACTGCTCTCCTTGTGTCCGTGTCCTGCACGCCTCTTCTTTTGATTATGGAGTGCGACCGCCACGGCCGGGATCGAACCCGCGTTTTTTTTGGGTCGCAGCCGAGCACCGTAACCACTGCACCACCGCAACGGACCGCCGCCTTTTTCTGTCCCTTGCCTGCACCGTTCAAAAATAGTGTGGCGCAGCGTAGCGGAAGAGAGGTAGGGTGAAGCAGGCGATAATGGGACGTGTACAGCTTCTGCCGACGCCCAACGCGCCAGACGACGCTCCCGCCAAACGCGCCCGGTGTCCATGACTCTGGCGGCGGCTCGGCCGGTTGCAATAGCAGAGACCGGTCTAGCAACTCATTCAGCTCGTTGCAGGCCACCGTGTGTAGACCACGGAAAGCAAAGATGCCAGAAGAACAGCGTGGATATAATGCTCGACAAGAATAACAAAAAAGTTTGACAATCCCTAAGCATATTCTTATGAGATGAGAACGCGAAAGCGTTTCTTTTGGCTAGATTGTTGTTGCGGAGGGATGCTGCAAACTGGTGTTGCCGAGTTGTGTTATAAAGAATGAGGCAATGCGGGAGGGCGGATTGTGTTTATTCACATGGTTTGATCCCATCAAAGTGGTGTCGACACTTCACATGTCCTCTGGTATTTTGTCGTCCAGGCAGTGTACGCAGATATGCCCGAGCCAGGTCGCGGGCATGTCGAAGTAGTACCGCCGCTGCGGCGTCGTGGGTGGTGTCGTTAGCACGGCCTTGTGATCCAAGTAGTAGGTGGATACACACATAACATCTCGCACAATGTGTGGGTCGGTGGTGAATTCGAGATCAGTGGACGTACATCTCGACGTCGTGATGGCCTCAGTGGGTGTCTTCAATTCGAGATTAAACTTGGCACGCATGGTGGCGAGGAACGATGGGCTACGTGGAGCGTTCGTGCCCCTAGTGCTGCCACGGCGACGCCACTCAGCTGGGAGAGCGCATTCGCTAACCCAGCCAAGAAACGCGGCGACGCGGTCGCACACCGCAGCAGGTAGCTGCAGCAGAGCGGAGCTAAAGCCCAGCGCGAGCCGACTGCCGCCGCGGCGAATGTTGGCCCTCTTGGCGCCGACACCACTTCCGGTGGGAGAGGTCACGTGCTTTCCGGGCACGGCTTTTGCGGACGTTTTTTGCGGGCGGCAGCTGGGCGCGCGCTCTAGCCAACCTACTAGCCAAAAAACGCTTTTGCATTAAAACCGACTCGCTCATCAGCGTCGTAGGCAAAAAAATCCCAGCAGCTATCGCACAAGACGCTGAGTGTATGCACGCCGTTAAAATGCATGTGAAATTCAAGCGACGCCGCAGTCGGTAATCATTGTGGGTGTTCTTTACAGCTACGCTGTCTAGCCACCTTCACAGCGGGATTGGAGCGACAATTCTTTATGTCAGTTTACCGCGAAATCCAGAGCGCAGAAAGGACGGATGAGTCCATGAGTAACTTCGCCGACAAGCGCAAAGCAACGGGTAAGCGATAGCTCACTCCGCCCCCCCCCCCCCGCTCCTATTTAGGGGCGAAGCTCCTTATGCCGTGGGTCTGTCCATCCTCCGTTTGTAGTAGCCACCTCTAGTTCGTGAAGTGCTCAGTAGATGGCGTGATGGCGCTGCGGTGCTCGCTTCATTCAGATGTATGGGAGCGCGTAGTATGGGAGTCTGCCTGTCAGTCCATCCGTCCGTCTGTCTGTCTGTCTGTCTGTCTGTCTGTCTGTCCGAGCGCTGCGGTGCTGCTTAGCTAGTACGTGAATTGATCAATAGATGGCGCGGAGGCGCTCGCTGCGTGCTCTAGTGTGATAGGAGAGCACTAGATGGCGACACACAGTGTTTGTCACGTCTTTGATGATGTACTGGGCAAGATTCATGGAAGATTCACGGTTTTTACCGATGAACCTCCGGAGCTTCGCCCACTCATCATCATTCAGTCCGTGGATATGCGTGGATTTTTTTTTCTCCCGCACACCCGACCGCTTGGCGCCGATATCGTCACCAGGCGTTTGCTCCTTCGACACTACAACGGACGGTATTTTAGCATGACTCTTTAATAAAGGCTTAATTGCGCTCATAAGATGGCAAGTTTTGCCACTGGTGTTTACCTTTTGCTCGTAATGTGAGCACATACTTGAAGGAACAGAAGGAACCTGGTGGCACTTGTGTATTGGCTGCAATGCTGGCTTAGATGAGCCATCGCCGTACACTGGCGTGACCTCAGCGCTGCAGTTAGGCTTGGCTTGTATCGGGTGTGTTGTTCGCGCTGGACCCTTGTCAGTCGTCATCACTTTTTGAGAGAGATCAGTTTAGACGCCATCTATAAACCACTATTTTAACCAGAAACCAATGTGACGCTGCCGGCGGTTATAGCTCCCTTAAGGGTATTGAGCACACGCTAAGAATCTCCGCGGTCGCTGATCGGCCCATCGACCCAGACATGACGCTCTAGCGGCACGAAAATACCATTCGCTAGCACAATTGACGTGAAAGCGTGCCTCCCGTAAAGAGCCGTTCTGTCCGACTATGTTGGTTGTAAGCGCATAGTCCTTCAGGAGCTTGAGGTCCTTCGGAAACACGTGAAATCCGAGGCGTTGTACCAGCGGGGCTGTTCCCAGCTGAGCCCGGCGACCGCTCAAAACTCGGTGGGGAGAGTGTGAAATCAGGAGGTGCAGCGAACGTAAGAAAGAGAGAGAGAGAAATAAAACTAAACAAAATAAGTTCTCTTCGCGAGGATGGCTTTGAAGTCGGGCTCAATGCGAGCGTCAAAGCCATTAGGCTATGCGCCCACGATTGCAGAACACGCATTTATGGAAGCCATATGATTGCGTTGTACCGATGACTGTAACGCGACTTACTGTGGGTGACAGAAAGAGAAATTGAGAGAGAGAGAGAGAGAGAGAGAGAGAGAGAGAGAGAGAGAGAGAGAGAGAGAGAGAGACTATACCTCCAGGACCCCCGAGGAAAATGTTGCTTTACTAAGCCCCTGCAGCTCTGCTGGCCATTGGTGTTTGTGGTAGCGTTGTCATGCCTAAGTTTATGTTACGACTGTTCATGTAGCATGCAAACACATAGCACGTAAATCCAATAATCACTGCCCATCGAATCAAGGCCACTAAGGCTCGTTAAGGCCGTTCGCGGATGCAGCGGCTACGCAGCTGAAAGTGCCATAGAGCACTACAAGTTCAGGCATACACTGCGGCTGCGTTGGCACGTGCAGGAACTCGTGACGAGATCAGTGTAGTATACATTATTTTCAAATAAACCCCCGTGTTGCTGCGAAGTAACTCGTGCCCACGTGAATAGCCGTGAGGAGGCGACGTAAGTGGACTGTCTCTCCTTCTGGTCGTAGTATCGTCCTATAAGCCGTGGTATGGTACTGAATGTTGTCTCTGCATACACAGTCCTTCCGCTAACAATACGCAGACGTACACAGCGACCACGTGTATCAGGCCCAATAGCAAATGAGCTGCGCTTATTGATATATTGAAGTACACCACCAACACGTCTTCCTGTATTTCTCAAAACTGTTACATGAGGAAGTCTCCAATCTTTTATAAACAAACATACAACAGCAGCACCCTTTTCTTTTTTTTTTTCAGATTTCATTATATAATCTTTGGCTCTTTGTTTATTTTCATTTGTTGACCGAAAACGCTGCTATTTGAGGAAACATCTCGAGTGACCGAGAAACATGTGGTTGTGTCCAAGTTGCGTGTTGCACGCAAGACGTCCACGCGAAATTTGCGGAAGACGAGAAAAGATAAGTGCTGGGCGAAGAGAGAAGAAACACGTATGCAGTGCTTTATTTTTAGGAGAGCCGAGATCGGGTATCAGAGCTCGCTAGAGGACGCACCATGCAACATTGTTCCTTCTATCTGTTTGGCTGAAATGAGCACCCGATTCTTTCTAGTCGCGGCGTTGTACTCCCGCGTGGCCTAGCTGGGCCGTGTGGCACACGCCACGCCAGCTTCTGCAGGGACAGCCGTTCTCACGCTGAGCTCGGTGGCGTGCCCGAGCGCCAAATCACGCAAGCCGGGAAGCGATGTCGGCGGGAGTTCGGCGCCTCGGACGATGGTTAAATCCGTCTTCCAGGGGTCGCTGACAGCTGCGGGGTTCCCACGTGTCCCTCAGGAAACAACGTAGTGAAATAATATGCACTCGTCCCCAAGTACGGCCACACTGGGACGTCAAAAACAGAAACAGTCTCGTTCCGTTAGAAGTGCACAAGAGGGGAGAATGTGCACAATGAGTTCTACAGTGCGCTGATAAATGTAAGCCTGCGAGTAGATGAAAAATTACGGGTACTGCCGTAATGATCTTACAATGTGCATTAGTACTCTGCGAAAACCGACGAACAGCGAAGCTGTCGGTCGCCTCTTAAGTGGAACGTTTTGTGTAGGTAGTTGTCATCAATGTTGTTTTTGTATACGTAGTTCTCATTAAAGCCTGTTCTGTCTCTCCTCCTGTATTTGAGTATCTATTATGTGAAGCGATTCGTTGCGTGAAACTGGCTGCACGGGCAGACCACGTGTAATGCCAAGTTGTTCATGTCTCTTTGCTACATGATGCTTGTGACGCGTCCGGGCGCTTTGCCTTCGTTTATTGCAATAAGTGTAATTCTCTAAGGAAAGTTTGAATTTTCCTTCCCCGTATCACGTGCCGAAAGTGCCACTAGGTTTATGCCCTTACCTTAGTTTTTTAGAACGTATTTAAATGAAGCGCCATAGCAAGTGCTTTGCTTTTAATTGGTATTACAATAGTCGATACCACGAAATCATATGCTTCCCATATATTTGTTTCCTGCAAGAATAGGTGCATAGCCTCTCCTGTTTGAGATAAAGATGTTCACTTTCGCCTCTACTTTTCGTTATATTTCAGAACCTTTGTGTCTCAGTGCAATGACCCGGGATACGGTCAGAGGCTTCAGTTATGGCATTTCATACTTAAATGTCATCGTTTATGCGGATCATGTTGCGTTAGTGTTTTCTGACAAAAAAAAAGTGTTGAAGAAATCATGCGTCTAACGTAATCAACGTAATCATTTTGTTCAGTTACCAGTGCCTTAGCTATATGGATAAGTCCCGAGAATTCTTCTATGGAGAGTGGACACTCAATCCAGCTCAGTACACCGGTATTTGCTGGGACACTGACACTGTACGTTATCTAGGTGTTCCCCTTGACCCCTTTCGTAACAGCAGCCCACGTTGGTCGGAACGCGGCGTCAAAGTTCGCCATGGTTCCGAGGCTCAGGGAGCAAGAGACCTTTCCATGCTTGTAAGAGCAAACCGCCTACAGTAGCGTTCTAGCTGCCAAGCCAATTTATGTGCTTGAAGCCATTCGTATTTCGAGGAAAGATATTCGATTGTTTCGCATTATATTCACCCGCTTCTTTTGAATTTCTGGTTACGAGCCATCCAGGCACTTGTTCCTCCCACTCTAAGAGGGTAGTGTTGGACTTATTGTATTTGTTTGTGCGGCAGTTACTCACACGTATTCTGCGCTTCGACAATACTACGCGTCCGTTTCTAAGAGCCGTGCTTCAAGGTCACCTATCATTAAACTTACCAACTATTGTCGTGTCGTTATTTCTTTAAAATTACTCAGTATATCGGTTTAAAGAAGAAATCGTCGATGCAGCATCAATCCTGCACGCTAGGTCCTTAGTAACTTTATTAATCTCAACCCGCAAGAAGTTGGTGCGGAATGTTCTTGATGGGTGTCTTCCCGTGCCACTTTGTCGAAGTGCGTTTGGAAAATGTCGGTCATATTCTACGTCTTCACTCGCGTAAAAGATGCTTGTGGCCCCGGTAACGAAGACTATCTTTCAACTTCACACTCGCACGCTTCCTGTTGGCAAAGAAATAAGAGATTTATTTCTCCCTTTCCTGGGGCACTAACTGCAGGTGGTGTAAACCGTTCGGGTGCTGTACTCTGCTGTATGTTCTGCAGAGGACATTGAAAAAGAACTTTTATATTACCCTTGCGGAAAGACATTGATAAGCTCACAATACTTGGCTGCACGCCAGGCAATTCGTCATAGGCAATTCCTTCTCTAGCTGCTTCGCATGACGCCGATTCCCACAGTGCGTGGGATCTGCAGGATTTTTTGTTACCGGGTTGGTCGTGAAGACGAGAGAGAAGAAAAAATAGAAAGAGATTATTGCGTAAAGATGGTTGTGCTCATACTGGCAGCCCTGTGAACGTGGAAGAGGACTAGAGGGTAGTGAAGAATTGCCTGTAAATGTAAAAAATATTACCGCACAATGCAACTATAGTGTTCATTAAATCTCTGAATACTTCCTATAATTGAAGTTCGACAGCGACGCCTGACTAGCAATAATGCAACTTGCTTGACATTAAATAGGTACTGCCGAAATCTCCCCCTGTGCGCTCAAAGGGTGAGTCGCCGCTCGCTCTCTCTCTGCCACTTTTGTATTGAAATCTTTACCATGAGAGAGGATTGCCTATCTGACGCCATCATCGACCAAGAGACGTTTTGGAACACGTCTAATAATTTCACCTGGCATATTTCTTCTGCCGCTATCACGTATACGATCCCATATCTGCTCCTTCGTATTTCAGTCTAGCGGTGAAGTCCCTTCGTCATCATCAGCGGGGCAATTTTGTAAATGGAGCAGGATATATGTAGTACATAAATTATGCCGCTTCAAAAAGATCGCGTGAAATCCAGCGAGACGGAATGCTAGGATAGGTCGTTGATAAAGTTTTAAAAAATGTAGTACTCTCTCTGTCTTTATGTGAATCAGAGATCAGAAAACGGTAGTGTAACTTTAGGCAAATGAAGCATATTTGGCATACGGGGAAAGAGTTGTTGCAGTGAGAGTGGCGATTTGGTGACAGGTTCGCAGAAGGCCAACCCGGATCGTTTCTCTCGGCTTGCAGATCGGAACGTCACACGCGATGGATGCGTTCGCGCCCACGTTCCGCCAATAATCCGCCGATGGAGGAGAGATCAGCGTCACCCTCCTCTGCCTACGACGGCTAGCAGCGGCCATTAGTCTTCGCTAGGCGCGCGGGTATAAGCGGCGATGCCGTCGTCCTCGATAGCTGCATCATTTGGAAGGACATGCTGCATCTATGAGCGACGAGCACAGCCACTACACATCGTGATGCTGAATTCTGCACGCGGGCAGATACGCCCGGCAACAGGACACGTTTTGTTGTCGTAGTCATCAAGTATGAGCCTAGCTGAACTTAAGTGCATTTATCACTGCAGCACCAGTCGACAATGCGAAACCCCGACTATCGCTCACAGCTTTATCTTTGGCGCCACGAATGAGCGCAAGTACATAATCGCGTAGTAACGCATGTCATGCCGCAGCATTTGCCACCGGAAGGAATAACAATGAATAAGCCCCCTCCCCCTCCTGCCGTTCCGGCCTACTTCCAGTCGATACGTAACAGTCAGCCATAATTTTTTTTTCCAAACGACTGAAGTTAAATTACAACCATTAAACATTAAATGAAGCGAATCTTTGTTTCGTTACAGAATTTCACTGCGCGAATTGTACTGTTGATGAGCTTGTTTTAACATCGACTTGGTGTGCCAACAGGACTTTCATTCCTTCCCGTGAGGTAATAATATAACTTCCGCTACAGTCTTAAGAAACCTGCATTCCCGTGGGTCGCTTCCTTGCGCGTGTTGCGTCTGCTGATAACCCTTGATTAAGCCGAATCGAAGAAGTGTCTTATGAAACTTTTTGTATGCGCACAATGCTCTTATAGCAATAAAGCCGAATTATTCTGGGATTTTCAGTCTAATGACAGAGCTCTAAATATTGGCTACGCATGTCATGGACCAACTAAGCGAAATTTGTAAGGAAAATGAGAGCACGGCTGTAAGCCGATCCATTGTCACGGCCCGGTGTGTTAGTCATACATAGGACAAAGTAAAAGTAGCGCGAAAAAAAGGGAAAAGACACGGTTATGGTACGCAGCCTCAGTTCACTTGTTCTGCGCAAACTCCAGCGTGACTATGTATCTTCAGTTCTGCTTTCTGTTGCAAGAACGGTTGAATACGAGAAAGGCTTCGAACAAGTGCGCCGGCGGCTGTTTGGTTTAATCGTTACACATGTGGGGGGAAGCCGGGTACATTCGGTGCTGCTGACTGATTGAAAATTTTCAGTTTCACCACGGGGTAAGCGTCGCAAATAGTTGTACTTTGGTGGTTGTTGTCACAATAACCGAACAGGAGACGGAACCAAATAAAGAAAACAAGTTTAAACGACTATAACCCTGCTGTTTTGGTGCACTCTCTGGTGGCTAGGATGACTTTTGGTTCATTGAACTAGACTTCAATTTCTTTGCGTAGACTGTCTCATACCCCCAAATCCAGTGAGGGTGTGCGCAGAACATGACCTACATTTCTTTCTTTCTTTCTTTCTTTCTTTCTTTCTTTCTTTCTTTCTTTCTTTCTTTCTTTCTTTCTTTCTTCTTTCTTTCTTTCTTTCTTTCTTTCTTTCTTTCTTTCTTTCTTTCTTTCTTTCTTTCTTTCTTTCTTTCTTTCTTTCTTTCTTGTCTCTGTCTGTCGGTCTCACGTGTGCCTTATCCACACATATAATGGGGAGCGCACCTACTTTTATTTAATTGACCATCATTAATTGCCCCAGCCATTAATTCGATCTTTTCTATTCTAAACTTGTGCTCCGGTATCATATGTCTGATAACTCTTAACACGTCCTTTTCATAAGTGTTTTATTTCTGGTTGGGGTTTCCTGCAATGCGTGGACTACTCCACTCCGTAGTGAATCTGCGGCCGCGTATGCCCAAGTGCACATATTTGGAAAGCACAGTACACTGTAAACCAGTTTGCACCAGCATTATAATACTGATGGAAAGGCAAACAAATAAGTGACAATGCAGACAAACGAATGCTAACCTAACCAAGACAAAAATACGCACTAGCGTTAATTAACAATTCATGCGCGCTTTTCAAGAGGGACCCTACTGCGCGCGTAATACGCGAATGTCTGTTATTAAACGGCAACGACATCGAACACACAATACACCATACAGTTCGTAAGATATACATGCCCTAAATCATGATGACCAGATTCGTACGTACTTACAAGAAATTCCCGTGAGGCGCATGTTTGTTTGAAGGGCATCAACACGGGCCAAGTATTTTCGCAATAAAAATTTGTGTTCTTTCGGCTGACATATACGCAAAATAGACGTGGGAATTCTAATGATTGATTTCCGGGTTTTGACGTCCCAAAACCACGATATGATTATGAGAAAAGCTGTAGGCGATGGCTCCAGAAATTTTCGCCACCTGAGGTTCTTTAACGTGCATTGACATCGCACTGTATATGGACATCAGCATTTCGCCTCCATCGACATGCAGCCGCAGCGACAGGGGTTCGGTCCCGCGACCTTCGGATCAGCAGCCGAGTGCCATAGCCACTAGACCACCGTGGCGGGGGATGGGAAATCTTTGAACAAGGGTTTCAAGAAAGTGTCTACGGTACACAGCAGGTGCAACTGTTTTTAAAGACGGTAGTCTTTCTTGGGATACTTGAACGCAGAAATTTTGGTGTAGCTGTCTTTCTGTTTGTCAATCTGTCACACGATTTAGCCACCCGCCCAAAGTTTAAGCCTTTGCCTAAGGCGCAGCCGTCCTAAACTGGTAGCTGCGTTCGTACTTGTGAACATTGTCGATCGAAAAGAAATATGCATATCTGAGGTGCAACATCAATAGTATTAGGTGGTGTGTTCCTTTACTAGAAAATACATAGATACGTAATTCTAAAGACCCTAGTGTTTGTTAGGCTGCGCTAAAAATGCGACGCTTTGCCGGAAAAAGGCCGCTGCCAACTAGCGGTAGCATATAGAGTAACTCTACTGCCGATGATTTGGTGCTGCCACCTGGCAGTTGCCCAGGGATTCTGCGCAAGCTCATGTTTCCCGACGGCCTTGCCAGATGGCGTCCATATCCCACGCAACGTAGTACCGGCGGGCAGAAGACTATCGTCTTTCGACGACATTTGCAGCGAAGCACGCAGATACGCGGCCATTTTTTTTTTTTTTCGATGAAATGTGGAAAGAGATGTGTAATGGCAACATGCAATCATTAAGGGTGCCGATGCTTATCACTTCTACGGTTATGCTTTTTGTTTAGAGGAAACTGTAAGCAATAGTAGCCTGTTTTATAGATCCAAGGAGCCCCCCTCCCGCCCCATCTCTCTCTCTCCCGCCCCCACACACACACCTACACACCCTTTTTTTATTTATGTGCTAAACCGCCTTCGATAGACAACTGTCCTCTGTGGAAGCTCGATGAGTCGTGTATCACCTGAAAAGTCTGACATTCCTTAGGCAGAACGCCAATGGCGTAGCGTTTTTTAAATGTGCCCCACGAAGCGGAACATCCGGCGTACTGGAGAAGGCGTCTTGAGACAGTTGGTGCTGCACCCTACAGCAAAAAAAAAAAAAAAAAAAAGGCGTTACTGAGTGGTGGCGTCATGTTGGTTCTGGCCGCCCAATTTAGATGCAGACTCGATCTAATTGCAAAACCGACCATATCTATTCCCACAAAGTTACCTTCGCCCACCCTTGAAATTCACTGTGCCCGATTGAGAGTACATTTCACTGAGCGAGCAAGTTGCGTGACAGGTTGCGTGACCATGCAGGGACATTAAGTTGCAAGGTCTCATGACCATGTGATGACTTCGTAGGACAGTGGTACGTGACATGCGCGTTTCTATTTTACGAAAGTAGATACAGCTGACAAGCCGAGACAGGGAGGACTTTCGCTTTCTATGACACTTAAGTGCCTCGGTAAATTTGCCTTTTTAACCCACCTTTCTAAATAAATCCTTTAAACAGCTCAAAAAGACAAATAAAAATGCTAGACGTGACAGACCGAGCACAGACAGACATCAGAGGGCACGTATTAACTATGAGTATTCACATTTAAGCTGTAGGCTACAGCACCCACTTGGTAGAACATCCTCTCTTCCGCTTGGTGCCCCCTAAAAGAACTGCATTGCTATAATGTCAAACGAATGTGTTGTAACCACGTGCGATAGCTATCAGAGGAAGGAAAAGAAAAGTAATACTGTGGCAATTACTCCAATGCTGACTGAGTTGGGATATATTACAAGCAATGCAGCTATTAGCTAATTCAATCGAAAGTGATTACTCTTCTGTAGATTGTGCATCGTGTTCCGGAGAATGTGAGTTGAGTAAAAGGCTAGAGCTTGGGAAAATCGGCATTACTGCGAAAGGATTTTGTTTTTCCGAAGCTGTATGTAACAGTTATCGGCGAACATACGAATGGGCTCCATACAGCAGCCTTCACTCCCAAGTGAGTTCCCACAGCCGTTACAGCTTCCTTGCTGGGGAGTATTGTATGTGCATATTTAAGACCTCAATCCCAGCTTCAGGTAATCGCGTTCTCTCGTCCGAATATACGGAAAACTCTAGAGTCAGTGTCGGGATGGGGAATCGCGCACCGGAAACACGAGCGGCAGGGAAGAATAGACAAGACTGCCAACCTCCGTGCACTTTGCAATGTGCCAAAAACAACTGCTTTCTTCGTCGTGTCGTGCCCTTGCTTTTGTCGCTCCCTACAGTGTTTCTCTCAATGCCAACTGGTAAACTGGGCGAGAAACGTCAAATCATTTGTCTTTCAGGGCCCATCAGTTTGACACAAGCCTAAGTTCTAAATCTGGCCATTCGCTCAACAGCCATGTCTATACATGATTATGCTACGCCGGTTCAGCGAATGTCTAAATCTAGACATTCGCTGAACCGGCCAGGAGATTATGCTGTTAGTGCTACAGACGTGCGGGAAAATATTTTGTTTATTTTAATAGATATTATTTGTTTCCTACTCCATGTGAGTTGGCTAGTCACGATTTAGTTACACCGCTTTCATTCTTTCTATCCTTTTGTTGTTGGTGGTGGGTTAATGGTTAGCTTTCTTAAAGAGCGAAGCTGTTAGAAAGCTAACCATTAACCTGCCATTAACTCTTAACTAACTGTGGTATTTCGCGCAACCAGGTCAGAACGCTTTAGCTGCAACACGCTTTACGATTTCTTCGAGTCCTTTATGCTAAACTCGCAAGAACGCTAGCTGGGTTGGAGCGGGAATCGAAGCCAGGTCGCCTGCGTGGCAGGCAGGTGTTCTGCTAAACAGACGCGCCAGCGGTTGGCGCTGCGTCGAAAAAAAAAAAAAGCCCCTAGACGTGGTCATTTGCAAAGCATATCCATGTGCATTATGATACAGCGAGGAGGTGGGAAAGGGAAGTGAGGGTAGGGTGGAGTGACGCTAGAGTGAGGAAGAAGGAAATGAGGAGGGCAGCATAATCATATATATAGTATGGTAGAGCAAGGCAATGGGAAACGGCAGTGAGGATGGGCAAAGAAGGAAGGAAAGGCCACCAGCTCCGCTGCGACCTAGCCCTGAGCCTTTAGTGCGAACTGCCCACATTTTTATTATTTACTTCCTTTATGCGCATTGTTTGTTACCTTCACTGGTGGACATTTGCCCCAGTTGTGGATATTTACCTTGCCGACTCTTCAGGCTACGACACTATAACCTGGGCACCATGCACGGCGGTACAAAAAGAGCCCACTGTAATGAGCCGCAGTTGATAACCGGATACTGAGGCAAATGGGCCATACATAAGTTATCTTGAAATCTATTTCTGTCTTCGCTAGCCCTCTGCATTATAAATGTTCCATTGCACAAGGGAGAACTGGCACGTGCTCGCGTTAGTTGTGAAAGAAGAAGAGTTTTTCTGCGAGCAGGACGGTCGAAATTAAATTAATGAAACTGATCGTTTCTAAATAAGCCAGAAATATCCTTATATTTATTCAAATGCACAACTAACGTTCAATACAAATTTTAGTCTTTTTCTATTATTCTATTTTTCATAATGTGAATCATTACAGTCCCCCCCCCCCCCCCCCCCCCCATATTACATCAATACCACTTCCCCATTTCTCTGTGTAGATTACTGCAGTCCTAAATATTAATTTTTGTAGCACCCAATTCTTGGCCAATCCCCCACAGTGGGCGTGAGCCATATATTGTCAGGTGAAGAAGAAGAAGAAGAAGGACGGTCGCCTTTCACGTGGACTTGTCATAAGCGAAGTCTACCGCGATCGCAGTGGCAAATAGGCACCATTCGTTTCCGGCATTCTATGTGCAGCAAGGAATGCCTTCTCCTCCAAGGCGTCCCCTAAATAACGAGCGCAAGCGTTCCTGTGCTACGGTAGTACCCGAACAAGGCGCCGGTCCAAGGCGCGCTGCAAGACCACCGAGTGCTAGCTTCGCGAAGGACTCGACCAGCATCGCCATCGGGAAACCCACAGCTTGTGTGGCCATTGCACCTGCTCAAGAACAGCCATGCCCCCCTGCAGCTGCGGACCAACCGTGGCTTACGAGGAGAGCGAGCGACCTCTGCTCCGGTGTTGAGACGGAGTGCAACGTGAATTCGTCCGATGCCCCTACGACGTCTGAAGAGGCACCGGCAACATCCTGGTGGCCTCAACATTCCTTGGAGGAAGAGCCGCCCCGTTTTCACCCGACCGTTCAAGTTGGAAGCCGCGAAATCGTCCCTGAGCGTAAGCGTGCTTCGCTCGATACGGCTCGTGAAACTTCACAGTTCCCAAACAGACCCCACAAAGAGCAGGCAGCTAGGGAGCGAATGATGGCGGAATATAGAGAGGCTGAGCTTCGCAGCTCCCGTGTTCTGGGACAAGCAATGCACAAGGGAACTCACGGATTTCAACTCATCCCGGGAAATGGAAGTTTGAGCCGCAGGCAACTTGGTTCTAAGGTGGGTGCATATACTGCTTGATCTGTAGTAAAACACGTTCTTGGCCTAGTGTGTACGGCATATTTGAAACAAAAAGGTTGCGCGAAGAAGCACATTTATAAGGGAGGGTATAGGGACAAGCGCGATCTCACACTGTTTTATTCGTGGGCAGAACCGAACCACTGATAAATAGGAAAAGTTACACCAAGACCACGTATGCACGCGCCAAGAAAGAACACCAGAATTACACATGCGCAGCCAGAACGCCCCTCTGTCTAGCATACAGGCTGATTGAAGGATCACTAACACAATCGGCTCCCTTCTGCGATATAAGAAACACTTCAAGGACCAACCGTGCGTTCATATTTGCACTTCTACCGATAATCTTAATCTCATTCAATCGAGGATCACACATGCAGGTATTCTAATGCTCAGCTAAATTAGTTTTTTTCTTTTCTCTTCACATCTTTCAGATTCTCCCTTGCTCTATCATAACGCAGCGTCCCGTTTGGCCTATGTACACCTTTCCGCAGCTAAGTGGAATTTCGTATACCACTACGACTGCGCGTTTACCGGAGAGCCTCTCATGCTTTTTGTCGCAGGGTGCTGTTTTCTTCCCACTAATGCGGGAGCAAAGAACAGACAGCTTTCTTGGGGCCGAAAATACAATCGTAACCTCATACCTACATGCGACCTTCTTGAGCGAGTGCGACAATCGGTGCACATAAGGCAGCAGCAGCCGACGCTGTCGGCTGCTGCTGCTTTCCTTGCGCCCTTAAGCTTTTGCAACAGGGACTCAGCAACTGCACCAACGTGGACTTGTCCACGTTGAGCTGCACGTTAAATATGATTGCATAGGTCGCCTTCGGTTGTTCAAGAAGTGCAGAGTGCAGGCGTCGGCGTCTGAGCTGCAGAAAAGGCAAGTCAGAAACATATTAAGCTATTGAGGCTGCCCTAATGGGTGAGGCGGGACTACCCTCTGGGATTCTCGAATACCTAAATCAAAGTACACGGTTGTCTGTACACCTGTGACTCATTGAAATGTAGTGGCATTGGCCCGGAATGTGAGCCGTTTTGTCGAGATTTCCCGCACCCCTTCGAAACAATGCTACCACGGCCGCTGTGAGAAAATGCAGCTGCAAGAATCAATCGCCCACGGTTACGTAAAAAGAAATAACACGTTGATTAGCATGGCAAACAGCTCACTCTCTGAGAATTAATGTGAATGTGTAATGTTTTGTTGCTATTTTTTTAAACAACTCAAAACGAAGGCATGCTTATGCGACCTCATAAATTAACGTTCTAGGATGTTACATATGAAAACCACCGTGTGATTACGAGGTGTTTTGCACTGCGGATTCTTGTGAACACCTGGAGCCCCTTAACGGGCTACTAAATCAAAGCACACATATAGGCCATGTTGAAGTGCTGCCGCTGTGTCCCGGAATGGAACCCGCGTTTTCTGCCACTTATATATATATATAGTATTTGTCAGTCTGCGCAAAACCACTTAATCTGGCATTATTTTCGTTGCATAAGGATTAATGAAGTCGAATTTATCAACAAATTAGCTCACAAATATTGGTAAAACTCGCAATCGGTCAAATGTGCAGTCCATGGGGGAAGAATCATGCTGAGCATGACTAGAATCTTGTATTCATTGCGCAACCGTTTCCTTTTTGAAAAAAGAAGGGAGACCCGCTATTCTAAACCCACATGATATTTCGCTTGCATACTGCAAAAGAACTTTCCACGAATCACTGAACAAGACGTTTTGTATAGGGCGGCATGCTGGGAAAGTGAGAGGGCCGTAACGTGGGCACCGGCTTCAAAATTCCCCCTGTAGAGTAGGGTAAACCTGTTCTAGGGTAAACATACGTTCTTGACAGCAATATTTGATTGATTGATTTGTGGGGTTTAACGTCCCAAAACCAGCTCTGGTTATGACAGACGCCGTAATTAGGAACTTCAATAACTTCCCCTATGTTTTCCTATAGGCTTCAATGTTTGTTGCTTCATTAAGTTGTTCCTAACAAATAAACGACTCCTTGACCTCTTCCCTTTTGTTATTACTGAAAGAAAGCAAGACAATCCCAATTTCACAGTGCGGTTTTAAGTATAGCGTTACTCGACAGAAACAAGGCGCGTATTTTGTGAGCTTATACTGTACCAGTGTGTTGCATATAGACTCTGTTATATTTTCGTGTTGATTCTAAACTCTTCAACGTCTCTATTTCTTCTTTTCGTTTATTGGAATGTCATATGCCTATTTCAGAACTGATTCCGCTAACCTACACGTGACCCTCTTTGTATACCGTCCGCATCAAAATTTTTGTCGAACTATTAGGGCTCAGAAGCTCGTGTACCTACATCTTTTTCTCCAGCATTATTCGTAATCGTGGTGAAAAATAAAATTGATTCGATTTGTGGGGTTTAACATCCGAAAACCAGCTCTGATAATGAGAGACGCCATAGTGGAGGGCTCTGGGAATTTCGACCACCTGGGGTTCTTTAACGTGCACTTACATCGCACAGCACACGGGCCTCAACGTTTCGCCTCCATCGAAATGCAACCGCCGCGGCGTGGCTTCGATACCGCGACCTTCGGATCAGCAGCAGAGTGCCATAACCACTAGACCACCGTGGCGGGGCACAGCAATATTTAAAAGGATGAGTTCATCTCGTTATTTCACTTCTTCGTGCTGAGCACTGTTGGCTCGCATACATAGTACGACTTACGAGACGGTAATTGCGGCGCAGAGGCTGGCAGGCACGTGCATTGTTTTCATAGTTGCCCTGGCTTTTGTTCTCTAAGATGCTAAAAAGTGATTTCAGGCGCGCTCTGTTTTGATTCGGAAAAGTGTGCCTTGACCCCGTCGTATATGTGTTACAGGACTCGAAGCCGACCAGCCCCTTGTTGGTGCTCACTTTCTGTGGCGGATCGTGTGCGGTGGCGTTAGGCGTCACCTTCGTCCTTTTCCTCGCGGTGGCTGCCATCAAGCGGAGACCACCGGCCGCGCACGACGTGTGCCGGAGCCATGCGTGTGCCGAATTCTCCCGGCGCCTGCGTGAGTCGCTCAACGACAGCGCGTGTCCGTGCAAAAGCTTCACGAGCTTCGTCTGCGACGGCTGGCGCGAGGGCCACAAGCTGAGCGTGCGCGAGGAATCCTTCAAGGCGGCATTCGACAGGATGTCCAGAATGACAAGCACGCTGTCCAGCGAACGCGAGTATGACATTGAGCCTGTGGCCAGCACGTTTTTCAGGAGTTGCGAGTCCCTTTTCAAAGGTACCAGCGATGAAACAGACGCTGTCAGCGAAGCCCTCCGCCACGCAGGCATTGTGTGGCCCAGCCGGCCGCAGGGGCCCGTGGACGCTCTAGAAGCTGTCTTCATCTCTTCCCTGAAGCTTCGCTGGAGCGCTGTTCTTCACGTGGAACTGAACGAGCAGGATGGAAAGACACGCGTATTGCTGACACCTGTGCAGAATTTTGCCATTTCTGTGGAAAAAGCCCTCACCTTTAGAGGTCACGACGCGGCCAGGTCAGACTATTTCAACTTGCTGAGCCGAAACTTCGCTGGATCGTCGACTCAAGCTCAAGACAGCGTGACGTTGGAGGAGACAGCCGAGGTGGAACGTAAGTTTCTGATACCTTTAAAAAAGGCATTCCAGTCGCCCAGCAAAAGGGACGTGCTTGAAGCTCACTCCTTGTTCATTCAAAGTGCCAACTTGAGCTCGGAACGCTGGAGAAAAGTGCTTCATGCACATGATGCGAACATCAATGGCGAGGTCATATACTGGACAGAAAAGGCGGAATTCGTGGAAATGTTCTTTACGCTCTGGTCGAACCACGGCGAATGGGACGTGTTTCTGCTGCTCTCCTGGTGCACGGTGCAAGTAGCGGCGCTCTACGCCAACAGGCACCTGATTGTCAACTACTACGGAGACGAGCACACGGCAGCCGTCATGCACGGATCTTTCTGCCTGAGAAAGACATACCTCATCGCTGGCAATGCTGCATTCTCTTATTACCGTACAGACATTCTCTTACCGCGTTCCCGCGCGTCTGCCGAGACAATGACGATCGCCGTACGGGAAGCGTTCCTACGTCGTGTCCAGCGTTGGCAGTATTACGACAGAAATACAACAGTCGTCTCCGAGTGGAATTCGACAGCACGCGTGTTTGCGGTAATAGATGGCAAGTACTCCGGGAAATTTACGGGAGACGCCATTCGGCTGCCCAACATGACCACTTCCTTCGTACAGAACTGGCAAATGGTTCGCTTGCCGTACGCGTACTATGCTTCCAACGCAGTGTACGACGCCATACGACAGTTGCAACTGTACGCCATACTCGAGGACGACTTTGCCCTGCTCCCGTATGCCTTCTCTTTTCCCCTCTACGCCGTGGATGGATCGCACACGATGAACCTCGCCGGAGTAGGACGAGAAATGGCCATAGCTTTGAGCGAGCTATTTTTCGAGGCGTACGCTTCATCAGGTAGCGCTCGCAAGGCATTCAGCGAGCTCAACGATTGTCTGCAAGTGCCAGACTCGAAGGTTTCGCTGCTGGAATTTCTCGCCTTGGACACGCTGAGCGAAGTCCACAACAGCCTCGGATTTCAAGCTGACCGGCGGCCTATCAGCCTCGAGAAGTACAGCCCGTCCCAGCTTTTCTTTATTGCAGCGTGCTACGCAACATGCCGCGGCAGTTCGGCTAGGGGTTCACACGACCACTGCGACACTGTCTTAAGACACCTGAAAAGCTTTTCAGACGCCTTTCTATGCTCGCATGATTCTGCAGGAAGCCCGAAGATGTGCTTCTTTTAGGAATCAGAGGGGACAGAACTTGGGAACAAGCTACCGCGGTTGTCTTTACATAGCTTCCAAGAGCGCCTAATAATTTATATAACCAGTATAAAGTTCAAGGCTTATCATACATACTCTTTTTCCACAGTATTCTAGAAGGTTTTCCTTTTAGGCTCATGCTTTTCTAGGCAATGTGCACGCCATACGCGGACTACATTCGAGTTACGCAAAAAAACGTCCTCATTGACAGGGTTCCTTGTGCTAGCCTTGTGCTAGCGAGTATGTTGTCGACAACACCAATGATGAACGCAGCTCTCGAATGGGACTAGTGCTTGTTCTGCGCTAACGTACACGCTGTAATACTTAAGCATAAGTGGCGGCGATGTCGCGGCCGTTCGTGGAAAGCTAGTTCTGCTTCTTTGTTCTGCTCTTTATTGTTTATTTTTAGGCCTTATATCCATGGTGCCGAACCTAACCCTAACCGAAAGCCGAAAACTGTACATGAACAAAAATTTTGGCAGGAACTGAGCCAGGCCCGAAATGATATTGTCAGAACGCGCCTGATCCCGAACTGAAACTGAGCAGAAAAAAATTACAGCATATCCACGGAGTGAATGATGAGTGGGCGAAGCTCGGGATGTGCATCGTAGATCGTGCCGAGTTCCGGATTAATTTAGTTAACGCGCATGCTACGAATCCTCACGGTTCAACTATGCACAATGCACAAGTGAAATCTCCCACCGGCACTTAATTGCAAGTCAAGATCCAGTATATATATATATATATATATATATATATATATATATATATATATATATATATATATATATATATATATATATATATATATGGGTTTTGCCGGTGAACGCTTCTCCAACGCGAGCAGTCGGTATTTCTCAATCAAGAAACTCGCTAGGAGACGCTGCCTGCGCCAACGTTGTCTCTCGCGTTTGCCGGGGGCAGTGTCGAGTTTGCCGGGGAGCGCATGGCTCCCGGCGCTCGCGGCGAGGGCGAGCGCTAGGTGCCACGCGCTCGCCCTCGGCGCGTGCGTGCGCTCCAGCAGGCACGCGCCGGTGGCTACCTACTACTAACTACTACTACTACTACTACTACTACTACTACTACATACATCGGGGACGCACGAAATGGCTGCTAATGGGGAATGAGAGACAGAAGAATTCGGCTTTTAGTTAACGCGCACGCTGCGAATCTTTTATTGTTCAACAACGCACAGGAGAAATCTCCCACCGGCACCACCTTGGAGGTCAAAGCGTAAGACTGGTTACGCACTACTACGACTACGACGAGGGACGAACGGGTGCCGCTTTAAGGAGCTTCGCCCCTAAAAGTTACGCCTGGCTCTGCTATTGCAAACACTAATGACCAGCCGAGTTGTGGGAGCCTAGCAATGCGGCGGCTTCCTCCGTGATCCTGACGGTGATCTCTTTTTTTTCTCCCTCTTAGTTTCTCTTTCTGTGGTCCACAGAAAGTTTTACTCTCTCTCTCTCTCTCTCCCTCTCCCTCTCTCACAGTTTCGTTCGCCCATAGCAAGTTGTGTAGCAGTCGTGGGCACAACGCAATCGCATGGTTCCCACAAATGCATGTGCTAACATCCCTGTCTTTCCTCCTTTCCTCTTCCTCCTCCTCTGCAAGCTGGGGTGTAACACTATAGTTAAGACGCTCGCCTTCTGACCATGGGTACCCGGCTCCAAATCCCGCTTCCCCCCAAAAATTTATTCTCTATTTTGTATTGCTCTCGCTCTCTGTGTGTCTTTTTGTCTCTTCCCCTGCTCTAGTCATTTCGCGCGCTCTCCGCTGAGTTTTGAGCTGTCGCCAGCTGAAAACTCATCTATCTGCGGTATCGCGTTCTGCCACTACAGCCTTGCCGTAACGATCAGTTCCAGCCTTGGTTGCCCGTTTTAACAGCGACGTTGCTTAAGCCGACAAAATCCGCCGAATTGCTCACAGGTTCATCATCACAAAATTATCATGAAATAAGTGCACGCGCGCACTTTTTTTAAAATGCGAAGCATTTCCGGCTCCCATAAAGTTCGCGGCGTCAAGTGAGTGGGTGAAAAACTTTATTGGCCAGTGTGTTTGGACCGCCGGGTCCCTGGACCACCGCGCGGTCCCACGCCAGGTCTACATGGCGATGCCTCTTATGGAAATGACATCGGCAGCCCGAGTCACCGCAGCAAGCTGCAGTGCCCGGTCCGTAGACGACAAAGCCATCATGGTCGTTAGTTCTGGTCCCCAAGTGTGCGTGTGCACTACTTCTATGCAATGCCTAATATGCGGCGTTCACAGGCGCGCTTCTTTCTTCTCTCGTGCTCACGCACTGAACGCGCTACTGCATAAAGGCGGAAGCGTTTTATCAGACGCTATTGGCCTCGAATTCAAAGAGGATAAAAAGAAATGCTGGAGGGGAGATTTTGTCCTAAATGTGAAGCCGGCGGCTGCCATCTTACCAGAGGAATCGATTAACAGCATCCAGATAGCACAAAAGAAAAAATTGCAGCATATCCACGGAGTGAATGATGATGAGTGGGCGAAGCTCGGGATGTGCATCGTAGATCGTGCCGAGTTCCGGATTAATTTAGTTAACGCGCATACTACGAATCCTCACGGTTCAACTATGCGCAATGCACAAGTGAAATCTCCCACCGGCACTTCATTGCAAGTCAAGATCCAGTATATATATATATATATATATATATATATATATATATATATATATATATATATATATCCTCCTGTATGGGTTTTGCCGGTGAACGCTTCTCCAACGCGAGCAGTCGGTATTTCTCAATCAAGAAACTCGCTAGGAGACGCTGCCTGCGCCAACGTTGTCTCTCGCGTTTGCCGGGGCAGTGTCAAGTTTGCCGGGGAGCGCGTGGTTCCCGGCGCTCGCGGCGAGGGCGAGCGCCAGGTGCCACGCTCTCGCCCTCGGCGCGTGCGTGCCCTCCGGCAGGCACGCGCCGGTGGCTACCTACTACTACGACTACTACTACTACTACTACATACATCGGGGACGCACGACCCACGCCTTATGGAGCTTCGCCCCTAAAAGCGCTTTGCTCACGCTTCTTAGCACCTTAAAAGTGGTCATCTTTGCTAGACAGACAATGCTTGATGTGCCTGTTTGTGCTACGCGTTTTTTGGTGAAACTTGAACGTCGCAAAAATTTGTGTGCCGCATCGTGGTATTGATGCTCGGTCAGTGGTAGTTTATTAATCCAAAACAACACGCTTTTGTATTACAAGTACTCTATAAAATATTAGCAGATCAAGAACGCTTGAGCTGATACTGGCTTCTGGACACTTTGGCAAGCTTTTAGGGCTGAACCAGAGGCAAACGCCGGCTTCACCCATTGCGGTAAGGTTCAGCAGGCGTTGCCACTCCAGCATTTTTTTTATCCTCCTTGCTCGAAATCGACTTGCAGATGGTAGCACCGCCACCGCGTCAATGTGTATAGGCGTACGGCGGTTAGCTAATTGAAAGTGTTGACTGCAGTCAAATTGTTTTATAACAGAAGTGCTCCACTGCCACGTTGGTGCTTGAAGCATGCAGAACGTTCCTTTTACGTGTGAAATAAGCGTAGTCTGCCATTCAGAGGGGCACTGGGATCACCTACCCTAACAATCAGACTTCCTAGGCGTTTTCGTCCTTCCTTTTTTACAGCGTAAGCTGTAAAATAGAGCCAGGCCTGCGCGGAATCGCAGGACAGTGACAGCGTAAGCTGAAGGAGCGACCTTCCTAGAGGTCATTGTAAACGCTTGGGGAAACTAGTGCTAGTACAGGTGGTGGGTATCCCCTGCGCCATAACTGTGCGGTTTGGGCTTCTATCTGCACAGCGGTCTGCTGTGCCCGACGTTGCCCTGCTGCAGCCGCGCGCGTAACTTTGCGATTCACTTCTTCAGCAGCGGTCCGCATCCTTGCGAAGAGGCGCCATCAGGTATATCGAAGAGCCAAGTCAGGTTGCTGCCGGGGCTGCGCACGTCGCCAGCGCTTCGTAAAAACACATTTCGAAGGCTATGCGGAGGAAATCAGCGCCAATAGATTGCAGCAGTTGTCCTGTTCTTCACGAGGAGCGATAGTGGTTAAGGACACGGGCGGACACGGGCGGCGGCGGCGGCGGACAACTACGGCGCCGTTGTTGTGATCTCATAACAGCATTACGCTGTAAAACAACGTCAGTTTTTGGCGCCGTAGTTGTCCACCGCTGCCGCCGGTGTCCGTAACCACTATCGCTCCTTGTGAAGCAGTTTTGTCGTATCATGCCATGCGTCACGCGACAGGCGACGTGCACAGCCCCGACAGCAACCTGAGTTGGCTCTTCGATGTACCTGATGGCGCCTCCTCGCAAGGTGCGGACCGCTGCTGAAGAAGTGAATGCCAGAGCTACGCGTGCGGCTGCAGCAAGGCAACATCGGGCTCAACAGACCGCTGTGCATGCGCAGTGAGGAGCCCAAACCGCAGTTATGGCGCAGGGGATACCTACCACCTGTACTTGCCCTAGTTTTTCCAAGCGTTTACAATGGCCTTAAGAAGGTCGCTCCTCCAGCTTACGCTGCCACTGTCCTGCAATTCCGCGCAGGCCTGGCTCTTTTTTTCTTTGGCCGTACTTAAGTTGATTTTTGTCCAAAACGTTGGCATTTATGTTACGTGAGTGAAATAAAAGTTCAGTATTGAGTTCTCTATCGTTTTTCCCAATTGGTTGCAGAAAGACAAGAGCCTGTTAGTGTGCTTTCATGAAAGTTGTATCTTGTATACCCATCACGACCACTTATACGCGTGTATATCGTCATTTCTCTCACTTTTTTTTTGCATCTTCCATAAAATGCGAGGCACTTAAGAAGCTCAATTAGCCAAACTACGTGACTGCAATGCCACTTGGCCACTGTTAGAATGTTTGGCACACGTTTTTATTAAGTAAAATTTCTTGATAGAGAAAAAAAACGAGGCTTTCCCTCCCATGATTGCTTGCGTGACCGTCACACGAAAAAGTTCCAATTAATTTAGGGAGCAAAAACATGAATGAGTTCTTCAAGCGCCCCTGGCTTAACACAGCGAAGCTGGCCCAATTGAACTTTGACACGGTTTTGCTAGGTGTCACTTGGTCTTGCCAAATTTAGCGGTCTCACTTAGCAACTATTCAGTCAGCTCAATTGGGATTGCTGCACCTAGTATAACTTTAATTAGGATTGCCTTAATTACTGTTGCCTTCATTAGACTTGCAAACTTAATCATACTCGGCTTAATTAGTCAGTCTAACTATGCTTGGCTTACTTCGTAATGGTTTAGTTATACCCGACTTAATTCATATGGTCTTGACTACGCTTAGTCTAATTAGTATTAACTTAATTAAGCTTAGTGGAATACGGATTCGCTTAATTTTCTGTTTAATTGACCTCGTCTAATTAGTTTTATCGTGGTTAGGTTTACCATAATTAGACCTAGCTTAATTGGCATTGGCTTAGCTTAATTAGCCTCAACTATGGCCAGCTTATTTGGCTTACTTAGTTGGGCATAGTTGCCGCGGTAACGCGCAGCATAGGCGAGTTATCCGCGGATGCAGACCGGTGCAGTGAATAGTTTGCGCAGCTGCGCTGTTAAAATGGGCGCTATCTTCCGTCATACCAAAAGCGGCGCAATAAGGCACGAGTGGTATAAAATGCCGGGCTGCCGTGTTATGCATGATCCTCGTGTAATACAGTATTCCTTTATGGTGCATAATTTAAATGCCCAAGTGCCAGAGTTCACTTGTGACACGGATGCTTTCTCCGCACTGGTGCCAAAACGGTGCAATAAGAGGACGTCTTAAGCACAATTAAGGCCCATCACCGAACGGCCAAGAGACAGCCACGCTATTGTTCGCCAATGAACAAGTACGTCATGGAGTAAATCCATGTATCAGATTATTTTTGTCTACCTCTGAGAGATATTTGTGTCAACCCATATCAGCTCATTTTGTGTTACCGCAAAACAATCTATCGCGAGACAATAGGGTGTCTTAGGCGCGGGGCATTACCGCATGCACGGTAATACCATTCCCTCGTAGTATGCGCATGACTATTTCAGTATGAAAGACGTGTTTCAGGCACATTTACCCTTTAATCACGTGAATGTTCGCATGGAGCTACAAGCGAAAGTGTTTCCAACAGAAATAGCTACTTTCCGGCTGTGACGGCACGGTACTACTGTACGGAAAGCACGATAAACAACCACTGCTACCGCACACATTGATGCTTCCCGCGTAATTTGTACAGAAGAACAGCAACCACACTTTTTCTATGCTAGAAACACACGGAAGCAGCTAAATTGAAATAGTAATTGTGCTGGGCAGGGCGTGTGACGGTGAAGTGGCATGCTCTCGTCACCCGCACTCGGTGATCTTACCGAATAGCGAAGACTGAACAGCAAGAACAATTGCTTTTTTGCACTTGCATAAGAATACATGCAAGCATTTAACGCTACTGCTGCACAAAAAAATTACAGCATATCCACGGAGTGAATGATGATGAGTGGGCGAAGCTCGGGAGGTTCATCGTAGATCGTGCTGAGTTCCGGATTAATTTAGTTAACGCGCACGCTACGAATCGTCATGGTTTAACTGTGCACAAGTGAAATCTCCCACCGCCACTTCATTGCAAGTCAAGATCCAGTGCCTATATATATATATATATATATATATATATATATATATATATATATATATATATATATATATATATATATATATATATATATATATATATATGTATATATGGGTTGCCGGTGAACGCTTCTCCAACGCGAGCAGTCGGTATTTCTCAATCAAGAAACTCGCTAGGAGACGCTGCCTGCGCCAACGTTGTTTCTCGCGGGTGAGGGCGCGTTCTCCTTCTTTGCGAGCTGGTACAGCGTTCCTCTAAGAAAGAGTGTTTCCATAGCCAACGCGCGCCTTTCGCTCTCTCTGTCTCTCTCTCTCACTATTAGAGTCTGAGATTATCGGACTCTAATAGCCGTAGTCTTAAGATAGGGAACATCCGCGCCCTGCGAGGCCGGGGACTTCCCACACGCCGGATGTGTAAATAAATGTTATTTCTCTCTCTCTCTCTCTCTCTCTCTCACAAGACAGCAGAGGCACGCGCCGGGAGGCACGCGCCGAGGGCGAGCGCGTGCCGGGAGGCATGCGGGTTACGCCTGACTGACGACTGACGCCTGACGCGTGACGACGTTAGACTAAGAGGAGCTTCGCCCCTAAAAACGAAAGTTCTGGAGGCTATGCATCAAATAAAGCGCGCATGTGAACGCGCAGTGGCTAGCAGACGATGCGAGGACCCATACACACATGAGAGCTTCGTCCGTCCGCCGCTTGGCGCCGACTCTGTTCGATATCGAGGGCCTCGAGGGCCTCGAGGTTCTCGAGATTGAACAGAGCCGACACCTAGCGGCGTACAGACGAAGCTCCCAAGTTTGGATGGCTCCTTGCGTCGTCCGCTGGCCGCTGCGCGCTTACATGCGCGCGTTATGTGATGCATAGCGCCCATAATGCATCGTCATAGCCATACAGGCTATTCATCATCATGCATCATGCGTAGCCACCAGAAGAAGGTATAGCTTGAAACCTCGAAGGCCCCGGTTTGATTTCTGCCTGCCCCTGCATTGTAGGTCACCTTCGGTCATTACAGCACGTTCATCTTTGCATTTCTGCTGAAGTGAATTTATTCTCAATCAACAATGGACGCCGTTACTTTGGCTTGTTTAACCATGCAAACTGTCGTTCGTAAGGTTTGAAATGCCTGTTTCGCTCGGTCCTAGTTAACATTGCCTCGAATTTTCATGTTCAGTCGCCAGTGGCGCATACCCTCATGACCAGGGCAGAGCAGTGCGTGTATGAGCCACACATGATTACGTCATGGTGACGTACATGACGAGTGTGTCATTTTAAATATATTTAGGTCAGTCATTCTTGTTCGTCATCCACTGATACCCTACGATTCCAATTCTGGTACGTACGAATGAATGAACTACACGATCAGGGAAGCACCGAGACGTAGACGGCTATACATACAGATAGATAGATGAATACATTTGGTGAAGGTGTTTCATGTTCAGCAAGAAATGTTTCCTATTTGAAATGAATAGCCACGGTGCTTTGGAGCTGCCACCATGTTTTACTACCAAAGGACGTTACTTCAGGGTCTGAAACAGTCTGGGCAGAGCTGGTTACGATGACTTTTTTCGACGTTGAGCTGATATCGCACGGGCACATAAGATACATAACGTCGTCCTGATGAACAGATCGCTAAAAACTGTTGAGAACAGGGAATGTCGCCGGAGCCAACGTTTCGACAAGGGGACTTGTCTTCGTCAGGACGGCGACGTTGCCCTCACGCACGTTACGTGATTTGCGTCACCGTGGCGTCTCAGTTTAAGGGATGGCCTCAACGACATTTACGCCACTTACGCCACTTATATCAAGGCATACCTCACACGCACGTGATTCCATGACATACCATTCATATTTTACATGCAGACATGTCATCACGTACTAATTTGTGCATATAGCAATCCAACAACACGTCCAGACGGCCTCACGATGTGCCCGTCAGGCAATTTGTGCCGTTTCACTGATGCCATGATATCTAATTCACCTTAGTCAATCACGCACGCTATGCCTTCCGTGTTCTGACGCTTAACCTCTTTCAGGTCCCGTTATGTCGCCTTTGAAACCAGACATGGCTCAAGGACAACCACTGAATGCGGGTGAGACATGCTAATGTATCTCGTAAACAACCTCGCGTACACAAGATAGAAATGATGCAAACTCGCGTGTTTCTTTCTTTTTTTTTTTTTAAGTAAGCACGACAGAGTACACGCGCGACAGAAAGAGAGAATATGTTCCATGGCATTCGAAGCGCTGAATTTCGTCGTAGTTGAGCTGGCAGCGGGGCTTCTTGTTTCGCATCGTATGTGCGGAAAATAATAATAATAATTCCCATGTGTAATTGAGTTACGCATTTTTGAAAAGATTCTGTCGATGGTGTAATAAGTGGGAGCCCATTCCGAGAGAGCGAGTTCTACCTGCGCCGCTCACTAGAAAGCGAAGCTTTCAATATGATATCTCACCTGTAGTTATTCAGAGCGCATCCTGCTTCAATAGCGACGGATTTAGGTATCTAGTGGATAGAAGGAACTTATTGATTGATGTAGCGATATCAAAGTTAACGCCACACAGGGATCAGCGAAACACAGACAACACGTTGTACGAGATGAAAGCGTCATACGCTTATCCTCAAGACTAACAACAAATGCTGCGCCCTGAAACATAGGCAACAACCTTCTTACGTTATATTTCCGTGTATAGGGATGATAAATAGAACACGAGCCTTTTACACAGGTTTCCAGAATATCACGCTGGCCGTCTGCCGAGATTACGCTGCCGTTGTGGAAGACTCACTACTGAAGGGTGGCTTCTAACCGAGGTGTTAGGCTAGCAACGAGATTTAAAGCGTGCAATTAAATCATGATTTAATCTTAAGACGGACTTTCAAATAAAGTTCAAACCTTTTCGCTGTTCAACAATGTGTGTATGGCACTATAGAGACCATGTAAGATCAATTGGCGAGCAAAGGGAAGTGCTCAAAGGGTGTTCCGAAATGCGGAAGCGCAGCGGTGCCCTGTGATTTCTATGCCTTCCAAAGAAACAAATGCCTCCCAAAATACAGCTTGAATTGAGAGCCATTTCGATAAACGAGGCACATGCCGTTCCAATCACGTTGAGCCCAAGTGCTCTCCGGGTGCTGAGTGGCTCAGCACAGTGCTGCGTCGATCGAGAGATCCGCATTCATACTGGGCGCTCCATTAAGTCGATGCCGCAAAATAATCGCTCCCCGCTGGCGTTTCCTTTCGCCTAGATTAACGGTCCGAGCAGCGGGCCCGGCCATCATGGCGCGAAATCGCCACCGTTCGAGGCCTCGGCGCAATTACGCCGGGATTTCCGGCCGCCGACTTCATTTGCTTCTGGCGCACCTGTGTGGACTTTGGTGTATGATTACGCTCGAGCCCGAAAGAACAAACTGCGACTTCGACGCGACATTTCCATTTCAGCCGCGTTCATCGACGCAGTCTCCTCGTGACAACGCGGCAATAGCAGAACTTTTCCGCAAAAGAACTTCGGGATATCTACGAATACAACACCCCAAAACGACAGACGCACCGCGCGTAGTGGGCCGTGTTTTGGCCAACAGATGCACTTCACATGCGCCATAGGACCTTGCTAACTTTGGAGCTACAGCTACGACGCTATAGCGTGTGAAAGGACTGTCGGTGCGCTCAGTTCAGCCCGTACTAATGGACAACGTGATGATGGCACCGCATAGGCTATAGCTGTCTGAAAAGAGCTAATATGAACTAAAAAGAGAACGTTGGGCATATGGCGATCGAACCCAGTGCTTTTGTAAGCGCCTATTTATACGTTCTTTCTGCGTACGTATTTTTGATGTCTTGGTCCCTTGGCGGCACAGTGTACCGCAGGATATGGGTATGGTCGCAGTGCGGAATACTGAAGGCGTACAGGTACCAACACTCTACCCCCAACATCTCTAGTCCTAAATTCTTGCCGTGGCCTAGGCAGGAAGCAGATGACGACTGCACTTAGCTGGGGCAGGTAATATGGCGAAGCCATGAAGATATGAAGATGGGATATTTTAGCTATTCATGCGTGAGCCAATCACCACATATACGGACTAATCTGCATTTGGCCTTTCGGATACTCGCTAGAAATGTGTCATTGCTGTCGACCTTGTATGTCGTCCCTTGGCAGCGTGAGTAAGCGATTGCTTCTCGAAATACGTTCAAGATGTGTTGCAGCACGGAGTCATATGACATAAAATAGGACGACATGCCTCCTACCTGTATGGAAAGATGCGCAGGACGTCTGAGCTGCATGATATTCGTCTCAGGGATTAGAACTTGCTATGACAAGTGCACATAGAGGATGCTAGCGGAAATTGTTATTGCAGGGTGTCGAGTTTACTGGGAACACCAGATTATCTAGGCAATAAACTGAGCGACCATGCACTTCACAAAAGTTAAGTGTAGGTAAGTTCAAAGACGTATTCAAACAAACAAACAAACCAGTTCGAAGACAGCTCAGATGCCACAGACCTTGCGATACAATATTCACAGGCAATCTAGAGAAATTATGCGTTTACTACTAACGAAGCTTGGATAAGGTGCTGCATTTTACAGCTGCTATATGCGTTGACGCACAGAAAGAAAAATATCGTAATTCGAACTAGGTAAGTTTTCCTACTTAAACATCGGGCACGTACTCGAAGTAAATGTGGCGGAATTGAATATTAAAAATATTTTAGTGCAATTAGTGCAATTAACAAGCGCTTGAATAATCATTTACTGTACTATGACCAACAGAAATGAAAAAGTAAAGCAATTCTGGGCCAAATGAGTAAAAACATATAAACGTTCCAATTTCATTGTCTAATGTCCGATGATTTAAGATGACGTCTCAAGGTCGCATATATGTACGTATGTACTTTAATCCTATCTTCAGTCAGTGTTAAGCAGACACCACCTTGGCCCAAAAGGCGACAACAGCCTACGGAACATGTGTTCCAATAAAAATATGAATACGTATGGTGAATGCACGAAACCTTCAATTTAACATGCAACTGCGCAGGTTACAACGATGTTACATGCTGAAACAGCTTATTAGAAAACGTGCTCATGGGAGGAAATTCAGTTATTTACCAAATTTCCTAAGCATTTGTTGCTGGTTGTGAGTGACGCGAAGTTACGAAGTTTGTAGGCATAAAGCACAATTAGCTCGCGCAATAAAGGCAATTTGGGAATCATGAGAGGAGGCCTTCGACCTGCGGTCTGGTGGCCCTATGATGGTGGTCTAGCGGCTTTTACACTCGGCTGCTGATACGAAGGTCGGCGGATTTTGGAACGTAAAAGTTCAAAAACCATAATCGCTTAGGCTGATCACGATGATGACATGATGGTACATCTGCATGCATTCAGCCAGCACGGAATCATGCCTCCTGCTGCAGTTCTATGGCACTGAGGGCTCGTGCTGCACGATGTGTACTCAGTGCCATCCTCTGCAGAGAACAGGGTAGGGAATACCTGTACAGCTCCCTCTCAATGGCTGGTCGGGGCGGATGAGAATTTGCACGGGAGTGTTCCCCTCCTATGCGAATGCATGAGCCTTCCTTTCCCGTCATTTTTGAACGCATCATTAGGCGGCCGCGAGGCTTCAGCCCTCGGCGCATAATTGCCTGCCGAAGCAAATAGCTTCGCTGCAGCGGCGCAGAATTAGCCTGCTGCGCGTCGCTGCATCTATGGAAAGCACTTTATTGGCACCATTGATCGCGAAAGGCCCTTGCTCGGGAAATGATGGAGTCTTAGATTCAGCGGAAGATAACGATTGGGCACTGCAGCGTATTCTGTTCACCCAGCATTTGCAAGTTCGTGAGCAGCGAGACAAAAACGATCACTCGCTAGGTTAAGTACCGCAAGAATATAGAGCGAGACCGTCGTTTCATGCGACATTTCTCATCTCATTGTAGGAGCATGCATCCCTTCACTTGGAAAGAAGTCGTGCTCAGTGAAACACAAAATACACAAAGTACTCCGAATAGAAAGACTCTACAGCAGCTACATTAATTAAAAGACACTGTTAATAAATGTTTTTCCATAAACATAGGCCTGCAAGGCTTCTTCGTCGTGGGCACAGGTAATTATTACGTCGTAATCCCAGTGATAGTGATAGTGATAGTGTTGTTGTGGCTACAGGCGGTGTTAGCCTGGTAGACCTGGCCGGCAATTGCTCCGCTAGAGCGCCTCTGTCCGTGTCCCATTAGTCAGCACGTGTCAGTCAATCCTGTCTCTTGGGGAAATGTTACAAGCAGGGCTGACACCTTCTTGCGAGCCGTCCGTGTACCTTCCGAATATATAATTTTTTTCAGTGCTCGCATGTGGAAACCCTCTTTCTTGCATGCTGTCCATGAGTGCTTTTCTCTCAGTGCAAAAGCGCCTGCAGATGTAGTGGTCATGTGTCTCCCAGTTCATTGCATTCCGTGCACAATGGCGAAGCAGCGCCCCTGACTTTAAAAGCATGCACTCGTAATCCCTGATACACTGCTGCTGCACACGATTTTTGAATATTACCTGTCGTAGTCGATAGAAAACTGCCCGCGTATTGCTTTTTTTTTTCTGTTCTTGAAGACGATTAGCCAGATGAACTACCCTTATCAGTATGGATGAACAAATCGCAAAATACGATTAAGAACAGGGAACGTCGCAGGCTCCTGCGACATTTCCTGTTCTAAATCGTATTTTGCGATTTGTTCATCGGTTCAAGTATCCATCTTCCCCTGAGCTTCTCTCCTTATCAGTATGATGTGTCACACAGGAATCGTTTGAAAACTTTCCGTCCGCTGCGGCCGTGCAGTGGTTACGGCGCCCGCGGAATGAACCGAAAGGCGCGGACACTGCGCGATGTAATTCTTTGTTGAGGAACCGCCTTCTGAGGGTATTCCACTATGGCGCGCCTCATCAGCAATCCATGGCTTTGTGACGTACAAATGCAGCAATAATTTTTATGAGATTAATTTTATGCAATAATACCCCCGGAACGTTAAATGCACCCCATAGAAACAAGTACAGCTGACAGTATTGCGAAAACGCGACTAAGACGCCAGCATGCAGAGAAATATTGTAACGCTTCATTTAAGGTTCCGATAAAAGGAGGAGAGAGAAATGGAAATAGGAACTACGGTGTAACGGACCTTGTCTTGTTGACTACACTACACGTGGTGAGAAGGAGGGTTTAAAAGAGAGCGATTATTATTATTATTATTATTATTATTATTATTATTATTATTGCTTTCTTGGAATGGGCTCTCGACATTGCACAAACAGTGTTGGCTTATTGTCACTGCCATCTCTTCACTGCCGCCGAAATCGTGCTGATCTGCTATTTCTTTTCAAACTTGCACGGTACTGTAACCTGCCCTGAACTGCTCCAGTGCACCAATTTTCGAATTTCGTGCAAGATAACTCGAGAGCAAAGGCCTTTTCATGTACCCGCCCACTTATGCCAACACTGGACCATCCAGAGAATGCAGAATCTCTATAAATACCTATTTTCTAAACGGTGATCATTTTGGAGGCTCCCTACCATGGTTTTCATCTGAGATCTGCGCTGTTGTAAAATAATATCGCCCATTGTACGGTTTTTTTTCTTGCAGTGAACTGGATGTTCCATGATGCCTTGACGTTAACTGCTTTTACAATTTTCAATCTGTTTTTCTTGTAGCTTGTCCTGTCGTCCCGACTTTTCTTTGTTGATTTCATCCAATTTTCTCCTCTGTTTTTCTTGTATGATGTTCTGAATCTGTTTCTTGTCCCTCTACAGGCGTAATATTGTGTTTTGCCCTATCGTGAAGATATTTTATGTTTTTGTCTTTCTTTTGCATTTATTTGTACTTATGCATGTTTACTCCATTTCACTGTATAGTATTGCCATTCCTTTGCGTGCGCCAGCACCAAGACCTCTCGGTTGTTCCTGGGCACGCTAATCAGTAGCGCACCCAGGATCTCTGCCAGGGGGGGGGTCAATTTTTCACAAAGGGCCGGGCATGCGATTACACAGTTGTTGCGTGTGTAAAAAAAGTAAATAAAATGCCAAATAATAGTAGCATGAATGATGATGATTATTTTTATTATTTTTTCGGTGTTTTGCAGACATTAGCGCCATATTATTCTAGGACATAGGAGCAGTTACGGAGTAGGAGGGGGTAAGGTCGGCCTCAGGGGGGGGGGGGGGGTTACAACCCCCGAAACCCCCCCCCCCCCCCCTGTCGGTGCGCCACTGACGCTAATATAAAATTATTATTACAGCTAAAGCTGTATATGGCTAGGAGAAACAAAAAGCCGTTCGGCATCTGTGTCACGAGTGGTCTCCATTCGCTGCGCCTTCCAGTGACGTCGTTCTCTGCGCCGTACCAAAGCGCGCGTGCCATTGGCTGGCCCGTGAGTGACGTCGTCCATCCCGTCGCAGCCGTGGCGCCGAGCACGCGCGCATCAGCTTCGAATGAGAGCTTCCACATGGGTAAGCCACGGATGTTAGCTCGCGATGTCAAACGCTTGCAACGACGGTGCGCCGAAGAAGCGGCGTTGCGGGCAGAACAACGTCGACGTGATGATTGCGGGAGCGTGTTCGCCGACGCGAACGCCCGCTTTCAGCGAGAGTTTCTCCAGCGGCACTTTGGCTTCGGCTGCGACGTCTGTGTCGGGTTGAACCCACTGCTAAACACCGGGGCCGTACATTTCAGCTTCGCTGGTTAACCATTTGTACGGAGTGCTTGGGCGGTGATTTTTTATTAGTGGAAACGGCTTAAACGCTCTCCTCGTAATGCCGAACTTCGTACGTCCTACAGAACCACCAGAAAGAGAGTTGCCGCCCTTATCAGATCTGCAAAACGTCAATACTTTCATCAGCAACTCCAACTATCTGTCAGGAACCCGGCTCGAACGTGGGCACTGAACAACCACCTTCGCGGTAAAGATATAGCACAAATATTAAACTAGCAGAGGCGTTTTCTTGCGACCCTGCTGATACTGCTAATATTTTTAATAGAAACTTTGCACGTGTTTCTGGAGGCCTGGCTTCATTGTCGAACGGCAGTTCTGAAATTGTTAAAGCAACGCCAGCTTCTACATTCCTTCCCACTATAAATCTCAATCGATGAAAAAATCTCAAAGTACGATTTAGAACAGGATAATGTCGCAGGAGCCAACGTTTCGACAAGCGGACTTGTCTTCGTCAGGGCGGCCCTGACAAAGACAAGTCCGCTTGTCGAAACATTGGCTCCCGCGACATTCCCTGTTCTAAATCGTACTTTGCGATTTTTTCATCGATTCAAGCATCCATCTTCCCCTGAGCTTCTCTTCTAGTTTGGATTATAACTCTTAATGTGCTTTTTAGAATAGTCACTAGTTTCAAAAAGCGGAAGCCAGCTGGTATTGACGGCATTTCCGTATCTCTCCTACAGCGAAACCTAGACACACTGTCAGAGATACTGCACTTTATGCTAAATGGGTTCTTGGAGACTGCTATTCTTCCATCAGATTTGAAAACGGTAATTGTAAAGCCTTTATTTGAAGGAGGAAGAAAAGATAGTGTTGACTGCTATCGCCCTATTTCAATATTACCCATCTTATCACAGATAATTGGGAAATTCTTGCTGGAATGTATGACATCTTTTCTTAGTAAATTTTCAATTATTTCAACTTGTCAGTTTGGTTTGTAGCAGGACGTGGTACTATTGATCTTCTTGAAGAATTCTCTGACATACTGCATGACGCTTTCGAACACAACATGTTCGCTTGTGCCCTTTTTTTAGACACTTCGAAAGCTTTCCACACAGTAAGCCACTCTATACTGCTTGAAAAATTATACTTGTTTGCTTTCAGAGGTCCCTTTCATAATCTACTTCAAAATTATCTCTCTGATCGCTCCCAGGTCGTTTGACTAGACAAACAGCTACAGTTCAGTAATAGACTTCCCTTGAGAGCTGGCGTACCACAAGGCTCCATTTTGTCTCCTCTTCTTTTTAATCTTTTCATAAATGATTTCACTTTAGCTGTTCCTAAATGCCTTGAATTTCAGTATGCCGATGACACCGTTCTTTTAGCAAAGCATGTCGCTTATCCTAAAGCGTTATCACTGTTACAAGATAATGTTTTTGATGATGTGACTTGGTTTACGAATAACTCTTCATTTATAAACCAGAGTAAAACAAAAATAATTTGCTTTAAAATATCCCTTGAAAGCAATGCCACCCGTTGTACCCTTATTTCTTCACTCACGTGAATTGCACCTCTTGTAGTTGTACTCCCGTTGAATATGTTAATTCTGTCAAATCCCCAGGTGTGTTTTTTGATCGTGACCTCTCATGAAATGACCACTTAGCCTATGTTTGTGGTCGCTTACGACGCATCTCATGGTTGCTTTTCAATATCAAATCCATGCCCCTACTTATATAAAAAAAAAGACTATAATGCATGCTCTTGATTGCATTACATTATTTGGCTTTTGTTCTGCCCGATGGCAATGTCTTGTTGACAAGATTTTAAAAGGCATGCTGAAACGCATTCGCCACAACTCTTCCTCCTCGGACAATGATAATCTGTTTTCTTTGCTTGATATGCCGTCCTTTAAAGTTCTTTTTAATAAAACTGCTGTACAGCGGCACTTCTGGAATCCCCAGTTTAAGTATGAATACACTGCTGGCACGAACATTACGCAGAACCTCTCGCTTTATTGTACCGTTTTCAAAACAAGATTTGGTAAAACTGCCAGAAAGGTGTATGTACCGGCAATTTTTAATGAACTCCCTGATGAGTTGTTTTCCGTAACCACGAAACATGCACTAAGAAAGAAGCTAAAGTCACTATAATTTTTACAGTTCTCAGATCGCTTTTTTGTTGGATGATTCGTATATAACTGGGATTATTTGCTCTAACTGTGCCGCATATTTATGTTCCTTATTTTACTGCCCACAGAGAATTCATTTCCGACACATAATGGTTGTTACATTATTAATTGTATGTAATGCTTTTGCTTTTCTGTGCTTGAGTGCTGTTCAGATAGGCTATTTATCATCTATATTATTTTTTACTTGTTCTTATATCATTATTTTTATGTAATGTCCTTGTTTTGTCTACTGTGTTTAAATGTTGTGTAAATAGGCTATTTATTTGTGTTATATTTTTTGTATAATATAGCATACAAACTTTTTCGATGTCTGTGTTGTCATCGATCGTCTGCTGATGTGTCGGTCCTAGTCCTCCAAGCCTCCTGATGGCTTGGAGGCTTGTTGTCCTCTTGTACCCCCCCCCCCCCCAAGGTGACAATTATTATTATTATTATTATTATTATTATTATTATTATTATTATTATTATTATTATTATTATTATTATTATTATTATTCCTAGGCAAGGAAAATGGTTCCCTGGAATACATCCAACTTTGATATTGGGCTTCTTAACATCAAGAATCTTAGTGCGGAGAAGCCCCCTCAGTAATTGGTTCGGCTTTGTGCGTTGGACAATGCATATCAGGATTACATGCACACCTGGTCCAGCTTCGACATGAATGAGTCACTTGAACAGAGGCAATAGGGAACACTGGAGACGAGTCAGGTTGCATTTCCATTCGCTGAGGAACTTATTCCGCGAGGATTGCAGCCGCTATGGGGAGCGTGTCGAATTTTCCCAAGTGTGGACTCTTTCCTATTTTTTTCCTATTTTTGTCCTTTTTCTCACACCTTGAGGGGATTGTCTTGCAGCACATCTAAAAGTTAAGAATGAACACGACAGCTTGAAAAGAAAGTGCTTACTTACTGCAGTTATAGTAGGACTGTGGATTTCCGATTGTAAATAGGGATTGAGCGGGCATTCTAAAAAATATACAATTGTTAAATGAAATAAATGTGCATTATTGATGACAGCTGTAATTACAAGGTGAACTGTATGTCGGGAAAAAAGCACTTTGAGGTAGCTTTAGAGCCTGAAACTAGAAAGGAAAGGAATTTGCTAACATAGAGACCCCACAAACGCCGTACAGAAACTAGTTCTTTATCAGTTTTTCATTTGCCTAGAGACAGCGCACGAATAGATTTTGCGAAGGTGTGGAATTCCATCACAGTAGTGTCGGTGTACCGTGCAAGACCCCCGCCGTGCACTGAGAGACTGCAGAGATAGGGGCTCGCCCCCGTCGTATGTGCAGAAACGATGGATGGCTCGCATTTTGCCTTCCTTCGCTCGCCCCCGTCAGGAGTCTATTGTTCTAGCTGCCATTCCATTGTCTCGCCGGCCAAGCACTCGAATTCGTAGCTAAGCTCAAGTTTACGCCCTGGCAGCAGAACCCGAAAACCATGGAGGAGAGAACTCCAATTTTAGGCTCAACCGACTCGTTCAGCTGCAACGTCGACGGGTTCATGTCGACGCCCAGCGAAAAAAAAAGAAGAAAAACGAAGAGGGGAAGAAGAAATAACCATTGTGATTGGAATGCCAGGAGCGAAGTGCGACCACCGCTTTCAAGCCTGACGTCTCCAGCGAAGCTGAACGAATAACGCGAGCTTGCTGTGGGGGCGCTGAAGGCTACTAGCTCGGCAGTCTCGAAGATTCCACACTGAAGTGCGGAATTACAGCCGCTGTTTACTCGCTCCAAGCAGAATTTTCCTATTCTGTTTTGGCAACCTGACACGAGAATGTCGAGAAAATGCGAACCGCCAGCGGGGAAAAGACGAAAGCCCATATTGCGAACCTGCAGCGACATTGTGTTGTGAAATATTTTCTGCTCGATAAATCGGCCACTTCAATCGACATCGGTACGCTGTGCCGACCTGGAAAACTATATCGTTGTGCCTAGCAATATTTGTTGGCCGCTGCATCTGTAATTATGTACTGAAGCCGTGTAAACGGACTGTGATGAGTTTAGCGGAATATTGCAATGCTCTAACCGGAAACGTGAAGGCACCATCGATCACCTCTTGTGCCATTGTACTCAATTCGGCAAACCTAGAGAATACTTTATGATTGGCCAGTTAGGAAGAAAACGTCCACGTAGACTGGCCTCACAGGTCAGCAGTACAGAAACCATGCGAGGCCTTCTGCAGTTCTTACACGTGACTGTGGCACTGTGCATGCTAATAATCTGCATTCGTGATCTCTATCAGAGAAAAAGAAGAAGAAAGCTTTTAGTATTAACCAAACGGGGGAGGGCAGCAGATAAAAGACTACAATTGACAGCTTTCCACGCTCAGGCATTTCTGAATACCATACATGCAACAAAGCACGCGCCAGCACTGCTTTCAGAAAAACAAGTTTTCTGCAGGCATTGTCAGCTGTAAGTGGGCCCCGCCACGGTGGTCTAGTGGCTAAGGTACTCGGCTGCTGATCCGAGGGTCGCGGGATCGAATCCCGGCCGCGGCGGCTGCATTTCGATGGAGGCGAAATGTTGAGGCCCGTGTGCTGTGCGATGTCAGTGCACGTTAAAGAACCCCAGGTGGTCGAAATTTCCGGAGCCCTCCACTACGGCGTCCCTCATAATCAGAACTGGTTTTGGGACGTAAAAACCCCACAAAACAACAACAACAGCTGTAAGTGGCAATAAAGTGGCAATATATTAGTTTCTTAAATATAAAAGCGGATGACTCCGACAGGCACGTACAATAAAAGTTCATGCGAACAATTCCCCGTACATTATGATTGCAATGAAATGAAAACTACGCGGGCTCTATACCGTACTGTATACTGAATACTCTTCCGTGGTGGTCCTTCCTCACTGGTCAATTCTGCCTTGACAGACAGAATTGAAGAACGGATAGGTAGGGAACAGACAGGGTGAGGGAACAGACAGGTACCCCTGCCTGTTCCCTGAGCAACTCAGCTGTCTTCCTATCTCTTAATTTGACGCCTGTCATATTTCGTTCCATCGCCCGCTGCATGGTTCTTAGCTTCTTCTCGAGTTTATTTGTAATTATCCAAGTTTCTGCTCTGTATGTCAGTGCTGGCAAAATAGAGTAGCTCTATAATATCCGCTTGAGTGATAATGGTAAGTTTCCGTTCATGAGTTGGGAATGTCTCCCGTATGCACGCCATCCCATGTTCATACTACGGTTGATTTCATTTAGGTGGGTGAATTCTCCTGTTAGTTGCTGTCCTAGATATATGTATTGGTGTGCGACTTCTAATGTCTAGTTTTCAATAGTGAAAACATGTTTTGTTCGTCCTGCCACTTAGCACTATCTTTGTTTTCGTCATGTTAAACCTTAATCCTTCCTTAGCGCTTTCCCGACTTAAGTCTGCAATCACCGTCTGTAGTTCGTCGCCATCATTGCTAAAGAGTACTATGCAGTCGGCAAAACGTAAGTTACTCAAATATTCTCCGAAAGGGAAGGGGTCAAGGGCTCGTTCTTTATTTGTTAGAAACAACTTAATGAGCAAACAGACAATGAAGCCTAGGAAGGCATAGGGGAAGTTACTTGTGGTATTGTAATTGTGGAGAAAGTAGAAAGGAAAGGAGGGCTTATTGGGCAGCAGCCATCTCATCTAAGTTCACGTTCTACGTGACGCCTCCTGGCAAGAAAGTGTGTTCTACACACGCCGCCTTGGCCACGAGTGGCGCTGCCTAACACTCCCAGGATAATACGTACATAAATGCACAATAAAGTGGACGGGGGGACGACCGCCTTTGTAGCTCAGTTGGTAGAGCATCGGACGCGACATCCGAAGGTCGTGGGTTCGGGTCCCACCGAAGGCAGGTTTGTCTTTTCGTCCACTTTAATTCCTTTCTACTTTCTCCGCAATTACAATACCACAAGTAACTTCCCCTATGCCTTCCTAGGCTTCATTGTCTGTTTGCTCATTAAGTTGTTTCTAACAAATTAAGAGCGAGCCCTTGACCCCTTCCCTTTCGTTATTTCATAGCTTGGGCCTCGTTGCGGCAGACTTGGTGCCTTAGGTAGCATGCGAGGGCTTATTGGGCAGCAGCCATCCTCCCGGTTCAGTCCATGCTCCCGTGCGTCGATGTCAGAGGGGACAAAAGTAAGCTGGGTGGGGGGAAAAAAAAAGATAAGTGGGTGGGTGGGTACAATATATATATGCGAAAACTACACAGCGCTCTCGGTGCAGTTTTTTTCGCCTCCTTGGAGTGCATCATGAAATCACTTTCTCGCATAGGGCCGCCATGACTTGCAACCCCTCCTACCCCGCTCCATTGAAGATATCCTGCTATGGGGACCGCCTCACGACCATTTTTTCAGAAAACCCTGCCGCATCTTCACTCGAAGGCCGCATAGGTGACCGGCGCAAAACGCAATCTGTTTTCCACCTGAAGCTTTTCCCATGATCGTGCCCCCCACTTTCGCTCACTGGAACTTCAAGAAGGTCTCCTCTATATAATCGCGCTCGATCGCGATTCGTATTCGATTCAACTTGCTTTACTTGAGCGTTCCATCTCAATTTCCCTTAATCTATTTTCTCGTGTATGCTTTTACAAAAATATAGAGAGGCAATTTTCTCGCCTTATAAGTTCTATAGCGTCGCACTCCAATCAATCTTAGTCTAGACGCTCAGCGTGCATTCAGAAATGCGCCCTTCACACTTTACGATCAAACGTCCAGTTCCCGCGCAGCTGATTGTTTTACGAGCTTAGCGAATGCAGTCCCGTGACTGAAAAATTCATCAATGAGCGACTGAGCCAAAACAGTCGTTTTTCACAGCAGCTGCCATGCGCGACCATTTGCAACTCCTCCCCTTACGACCAAATTGGTCATGTGAGCTCTGATTATCGCCAGTATCAATGAGCCGTTAATGTGCAAGAAAGTGACCTATGCGGTACCAACAGCACAAACACCGCACTAATCCGCATAGAGCGCTGCACATATCAACATTAAATCATGTTCTGGAAACTTCTGCCTCCTCTGATAGCCTGCGTGTATCGTTGAAACAAATAGAGCCTACCTGTCAGCACACCTGCGCTCCTGCAGTGACTCAATGCTACACTCGATGCCACTTGTGCACACTACACTAGACAGAGCTACACTACACTACACTACACTGCACTACGCTACACTACACTACGCTAGGTAGGTAGGGCTGTCACTACATGTGACAGCCCTACCTAAAGCATTCTGTGTGTCATTCTCATAACGCCGCATGACTTCAATAGAATTCTTACGAAGTATATGTGAAGTTGTATAATAACATGCAAAACTCGTTGCTGGGTTTTCGACGAAGAAGTGTTTCTTTCATAGAACGCTTGTACCCTATTCTCGCTTGTTTTACTGCAAATTCTGGGAACTGCCGCTCCCTCCTTGCGGCAATGGATGACGAAGCACTCGAGGACCCCCCTGGCGCGCAACCGTCACGTCAGGTCGCGTCTGGAAAACGTGGAAACACGTCAAGCGACTCCGACAGCGATGCCACCGAGCTCTACTCGGACAGCTACGACTCGCCGGACGATGACTTCACCCTTGTCATGAGCCGAACAGCGAAAAGAAGACTGATGCGGACGTCCTCGTCGGCGAGTGTCTCTACCGTGAAGACCGCGCCGCAGCGATGGCCGTACACACTGTGCTTTTTACGCCCGTGGACACTACGTGCAATCTACGTCGCCTGAACAGGCAAGTTCTGTCTGTGTATCTCGAACAAGTAGCGCCAAACGAGATAAAAAACGTGAGAATAAATTCAAGAAGGAATGTCCTGGCAGTAGACGTTCTGCACCGTAGCGCGCTGCAAAGCCTCCGCAATGTCACGGAAATTGACAGTATCAAAGTGAAATCAACGATTCCTACAGGCTGCAATGGAAATGTTGGTGTCATTTATGATATAGACATCGCCATCAAAGCCGACGACTTGCCCATATTGATAAAACCAGCCACAGAAGGGGCTATTATCAAGCACATCACGAGACTTGGCAACACGCGTTGCGTGAGGCTTGTGTTTGAGGGCGACAGCCTTCCGTCACACGTTAAGGTTGGCCACGTACGCCATCCAGTACCACCATACGTACCCAAGCCTCTGTAATGCTACAAATGCTTCAAGTTAGGACACGTTAAGGGTGTCTGCGACAACAATGTCGTGTGCCCACGATGTGCTGAATGTCATCCGAAAGATTCCTGCCGTGCTACCGTGTTAAAATGCACCAACTGCCATGGTGCTCATGAGGCCTCATCCAAGGATTGCCCACGGGTACGGGACGAGCGCGCTGTGCTGAAACGTATGGTGCGGGACAACTCCACACAGAGAGAGGCTGCTGCTTCTATCAGGCGAAGACGGCGTCGTCACCGAAGACGGTCAAATAAAGTCGCTGCTACCAACAGAGAGGCCATACCTTCCGTTAAAGCGGCTGCTCTGCCAACAGCGAACTCCGCGAAGACGGGCAATGTGAACAAGAACGAAGGGTCAAGGCTTGCACCTCATCAAGAGTGGCCAGCACTCCCACAAGTACAACGTGCCTCGAAGCTACATCAGATCCCGGTGCCCTCGACGACTTCAACAACCACTGAAGCGACGACGACGGAAGACCGCCAAGTCATCATGATGTTGAAGTCGCTTATGGACGCCATGCGTGTTCTGCTGTGCAACATGAAAACTCCGTCGGCGCAGAGCGCGCTAAAAGTGCTGGACACCCTGAGTCCGGTGCTTGCGGCTCTAGGATAAAAACCACGACCTGCAAAATGCCGTCGTTTCAAGTGGAAGTCAGGGATGCGTCTGTTCTTCAGTGGAACGCCAGAGGGCTTAAGTCACGCATGTCGGATTTTAGTCAGTTTGCCTTCATGAACCAGTTCCCTATTATTGTGATCTGCGAACCCAACCTGTCAGCTCCCATCAGGCTTTCTGGGTATGAGTGCTTTATGTCCTCAACCCACGGAGAGTGCAGCAAAGTCATTGTCTTTATACGCTGTGACTTGACTTACGTACATCACCTAGTGCCAGCTGACGAAGGAAACCAATATATTTGCCTAACCATGAAAAATAACAAGGTAACCTTCACACTTCTGGGAACCTACATATCCCCTACGAGCCGGCTAGATTGCGAGCTCTTACGAAGAATTTTGGCATCGATTCCACAGCCTTGGGTAATCACAGGCGATTTTAATGCTCATCATTACCTATGGGGAAGTTCGACAGTCAACTCCAGAGGTAAACAATTGTTTCTTTTGCCTCTGACTGTCAACTTTGCCTCTTGAATGACGGAAGCCCCACTTATCTACGTGGAGCAGCGTACTGTAGCTGCCTGGACCTTACTTTCGTGTCACGCTCATTTGCGAGAAAAGTACATTGGTTTACGGACTTGGAAGCGCGAGGCAGCGACTACATCCCAACTTATCTGAGGATCGACGGTTTCACGAGATCTGAATCCTGCAGAGCTGTTTTGAGCACTGATTGGTCTAAATACAAAATGATCATGGAAGATTCTTGTCGCGACGATTCATCAAACAACATAGAGGAAGCGATAAAGGGCGCCCTAGAATCCCAATCACCACCCAATCACTCTGGAAGAGTTCCGTACGCACGGACTTCGACATCGAACTCGAAAAACTTCGTGCGATTCGCCGTCGTGCGGAAAGAAGGTATAGACGCACGAAGTCTATCAACGACTTGAGACTGGCTAGACGCACACAAAAGAAAATACAGCGTCAAATCAACAAGCTGGCTTCGCGGCGATGGGTATCCTTTTGCGAGTCTCTGGATCCGCGAAAGCCTTTGTCGCTCATATGGAGAACTGTTCGTGGCCTTCGTACAACACCCGGTCAGCGCCACCCGTTTAAATCTCTGGCACTCCATCTAAAGTGCAGTGAGATAGAAGTCGCCGAGTCTTTCAGTAAAAGGATTGCTGGTGGGCAAATCCTGATGGAGCGGTGGTGGGGTCGCCCGACCACCCTCTCTCCTCACGTGATCCTCGCGTGGAATGTCCATTTTCCATGGAAGAACTAGAAGCTGCACTGGCTGTGAGCCGGCGTTCTTCAGCCCCAGGACCGGACGGCATCACTTATCGCGCCCTGTGCAACCTGGGTGAACAAGCACGGAAGGCCCTCCTGATCCTTTACAACGACTACTGGCACACGGGCACGGTACCGCAGGAATGGAAATGCAGCCGCTTAATTCCACTCCTTAAGGCCGGCAAATCTCCTTTGGACATCTCCTCATATCGTCCGATCGCGCTTGCCAGTTTTGTCGGCAAAACGATGGAGAGAATGATTTTAACGCGCCTAGAATGGTACTTGGAGTACTACGACGTTTATCCCGACGCTATGACCGGTTTCAGACGCGGTCGTTCATCAACAGACAGCGTTGTTGATCTGGTCACATATGTCCAACACCAGAAAGCCTATAAGCGAGTATCTGCCGCTGCGTTCCTGGACGTTAAAGGCGCGTACGACAATGTCACCCATGAAGCCATTCTGAGCGCACTAGACGCTGTAGGAGTTGGAGGCAAGATGTATACTTGGATATGCAGCTACCTACAGATGCGGACGTTCTACGTTCACACATATAACGGCCCGACATCAAAGCATCACGTTAGCCGTGGAGTCCCTCAAGGTGGAGTGCTATGTCCAACGCTTTTTAACCTAACCCTAATTGGATTAGTAAATCATCTGCCCAGCACCGTACGACTTTCCATCTATGCCGATGACATCTGCGTTTGGACGTCCGCTGTGACACGGCTTCAGCTTCGTGCTCGGCTTCAGAAGGCAGTCACGACGACGTCACGTTACCTTCAGAAACAAGGACTAGACATTTCTTGCGAAAAGTGTGCAATGGTGGCATTCACCAGGAAACCGATGTTTGCATACAACATCTCCATTAACGGACAAGTAATACCATACTGCCGAAGTCATAAGTTCCTGGAAGTGGTAATTGGCAGAGACCTGTCTTGGACTCCGCACGTGAACTACGTGAAGAAACGGCTGACTGCTATCTGTCACTTGTTCAGATTCCTCGCAGGGAAAAAAATGGGGACTGTCCATACACGCTATGTTACAGCTGTACAGGGTGCTGTTCGTCGGATTCCTGCGGTACAGCCTACCTGCTATCGCCAACACCTGCAAGACTAACCTGCGCACGATACAGAGCATTCAAGCACAAGCTCTTAAGCCTTGGCTTACCACGCAGCGCGTCAACGGCTGAAACTATTGCCATAGCGCAGGATTACTCTATCACGACGCACATCGCCGTTGAGACCATGCGACTTCACCTCAGGCATGTGGCTAGGACTCCCTCACACCATCTGGCGAGCCTCGTTGCTGCAAGGCCCCGCACGTCATTCAGCGCTAATGTCAATGCACACAGTGCGGCGTTTACTCCAGAGTACACGCCTGCGGCTAAGCGAGTGCTCCCTCCGTGGTTTTTGAGTCTCCCACAAGTACACCTCACAATTCCTGGGATACAGAAGAAGACAGATCTACCTGTATCTGCGCTAAAGCAACTCAGCTTACACCTGTTGTACGAACGGTACGGTAACCACGTACACGTATACACCGATGGATCGACTACGTCGTCCAGTTCTGGCGGAGCGGTGGTCGTACCAACGCAGGGGATAACGCTTCGACTAAAGACGTCTCATGTCACGACGTCCACGGTGGCAGAACTCACGGCTCTATGTCGTGCACTTGAATTCATCCGTACTGAGAGGCCGAGGAAATGGGCTGTGTTTTCGGACTCGAAGGCGGCGTTGCAGTGCATACGGTCAGCTCTTAGGCGCGGATGCCACGAGCAGCTGACGTACGATGTAATCGTGCTTCACCACCACCTCCAAAAAAATGGCCACGAGATTGACCTTCAGTGGGTGCCCAGTCACTGCGGAATCAGCGGCAACGAGTCCGCAGATGGCGCAGCTCGCACTTCACATCATGAAGCGAACATTGTTTCAATTCCACTCTCAAGGACAGATGCTGCAATGCAGCTTCGACACCTGGCACGCCATCTCTCACTGGTTGAGTGGAACACACCAAACATCAGACGAACGCGACTGTACCAGCTAAACCCTTCCCTGCATCTCCGCCCTCCATCAGGACTTCCCCGACATGACGCCTCGCTTCTTTGTCGACTTTGGCTGGGAGTTGCCTTCACAAAGGCATACTCCGCATTAATTGGAGCGATCGACAGTGCAACCTGCGAGATGTGCAACACCGACGAAACCCTGGACCATCTGCTGTGCCACTGTCCGCGATTCGTCGAGGAAAGGAAAACCCTTGCTGAGACGCTACGCCACCTTGACGATCGGCCACTTTCCTTACAGATGATACTGGAACACCGCCCTCATCGCTCGTCGGCCCACAAGGCACTAAAAGCACTTTTGCGGTTTTTGAAGATGACTGGTCTGCGCGAACGCCTTTGACAGTTGGACTTGTCCTACAACGTCTTTTTCATTATTCCCCTTCCTTCTCTCTCTCCCATCTTTCTATCCCCCTTCCCATTCCCCAGTGTAGGGTAGCCAACCGGACTCGCTTCTGGTTAACCTCCCTGCCTTTCTGTTTTCCCCTTCCTTCCTTCCTTCCTTCCTTCCTTCCGTTGCTGGTTTAGTTTATGCATTGTATCGTTGAAAAGATGTAATCCAACCGCTCCCCCGTCTCGCTTACTGTTTTCCTGTTCTCGCCTGTCACTTTGACTGGATTACCTCTTTTCGTCAATTGCATGGACTGCTATAAAAATGGAAACCATTTAACAGTTTTGGAATGACGCGCGGAATATGTAAGAGTGACGGAGATGCATCATTGTGAAAGCAACAGTTCGGCTATGTTCAGCCTAGGTGTTCAAAATTAAGCGTGATCCAGTGGATTCCTGCACTAGATTTTGATACATCTATAAGACGCCGATACTGATAACGTTATAAGGGCCCTTCAGTCTAAGGAGAGGGCATTTTAACATGCAAAGCGAAGAAACAAACTGAAGTAATTTCTTTGAGGCGTCCTGTCATAAGGCAGTAATCCATCATACTTTAGGGTCTATCCTAAGCCCATGCCAAACAATGCGCGAGCACCAGCTGCCTCCTGTGGACGAATGTGTAGAGCCAGTATCGTGAAACGACTGTGCTATCATCTAGCTAGACAGTGAAGAAGGGATATAGAACGGACACAATGTCGAAGGGAGGTTCGATTAGCTGGGAGGCAGGCATAAATGTTCCAGGACTGAATTAGACCGTCGAAAGTACAGCTCGTGGCTTATGCTACGGTTTTACTGCACGTGCTGCTGTGATTTTACGTCTTGGGGATTATGCGCTGATCCTAAGTGCAGAAATCGCAACTGGTGACCCACAGATGCCTCAAAGACGTGCAGAAGCTGCTCACGTCGGCCTAAAACAGATTTTGGATAAACCTGTACTCTCAGTGAGCATCCATGGCGACAGGGAACGCTTCCCTTAAAATAGCGCTTCCGAGATTGCCCCAAAGGCAAAGCAGTTCAACCCTTACGGCAGCGCTTTGAGCACAAGGCGCTCATTCTCGGAAATGCTGGGCACTTGTTTTGAACTCTGTGCTTTCTGGAGTGGAAGTGAGCCAGCCGCTCTCAGTGTCTGTTTTCTTTTCTTTTTTCTTTTGCTCATGGGCTTTATGTAGTCCGAAGAAGCAAAGTAGGCATTAACTTCATGGGAGGCTTGGGCTTAACTCTGCAGATATACGGCTTCCCGTAGACAGTCAGTTCAGATTTTAGCGGAGAGCTCCAAGAACCCCGTCCATACGAGAAAATGCGTGCAGCTCTGTGTACTGTACGTCCCCTGCAGACGCAACTGTTGGTGTACCGTCATTAGGCCTTAATCGCGATTATCGTTCCGTGTGAAGATAACACAGCTTGTTGCTTCAAAAAGGGCCCGTTCTGAGTGGGCATTGTTTTACAGTATTTAAGTTTTTACGCGCTTTGAGCGCTAAAAACACGATACGATATTGACGCACGTAAACGTAGGTACACAGTTTAGTATTTTTTTTTCTAATTTTACATTCATCCGAATGCGGCCATCAGCCAGGAATTGGCTCCGCTTCCGCAAACTTTGTAGCGCTTTACCTTAACTGCTAGCCTATCGTGGCGGATTTGTATTCGACATGAGAGAAGATTGATTGATTGATTGATTGATTGATTGATTGATTGATTGCATTTGGGCTGGCTGAAGTCACGGCGAGCAGTTTCACAAGGGCGCCCAACGCAGAAAAAAGTTTTTAGGCAAACGCATATGAATACGGTTATATATATATATATATATATATATATATATATATATATATATATATATATATATGAAAGAAATCATGGTATATAAAATCGTCATTCATCGGTGTGCGCGTATACCCATGCGTTTAAGGAGCAACAGTTTAGTGAATCACAGATCGTCGGAAAACGCGCTTCTCTTTGAGTCGTCTTGTTTTTAGGCATCTGTTATACGTTTGCTTTTTACACCAATTTCGTAAATCCTCCCGTGCTATGCGATGACTGGTTGTCGTGCACATGCCGACAGTACCCGGGATGCTCTTAAGTTAGAGGGTATTTGAGGAAGTGTACTATCACGCTCAGTATGAGCTACACCGCGGGAGCGCTTGGCCACACGCTTCCGTGGTGTAGCTCATACTGAGCGCGATAGTACATGAAACAGCGTAGTTCAAAACGAGAATGCACCCAAAATAGAAGGTCAGTACAACTTGTCGCTAAGAATTTTGTTGGGCAAACTTACACATAGCCATGCAACTAAGTGACGCACAAAAAAGGAAATTCCTAACACTGGCCCGTCGACCGTGCAACACCGCTCCTATATCTTTCATATCTGGGAAGCAGCGCCGTTGAAAAAGGCGATTGACCAAGCTTTCTCGAATTTTGTCAGTCGGATATATCCGTAGTGTTTTTCTTTATTATTTTACTACCTTTTATCCTGCGTGTGAGAATCATCGATTTGAGTTCACTGGTGCGATGCTGGAGACCTAACCCTCCCCGAGATGATGGCTGCGTTCTTTCTTCGAGAGGCATCTCTAGCTCTTTGATTCGCCGTACATTGGAAGGAAATCTTCTTTTCGCCGAAGCATTAAAATTTCCCCGCTCTTTCTGGAGGACATTTCCTGTATTTCGGGGCCTGAGACGCCCCATCGAGGTGTCTTTATATTTTGTCTTCTTGTGAAGTCGCTTTTCAGAGAAACGTGACTTGCAGCCAGCCTGAGAAGCCACACTTCTCTTTCCTATATGGACACTCCCATGGAACAGGTGAGCTATGTCGGAATGAATTCAGTGAGACCTTCAAGGGGCTCCACCCATGCGGTAGGGTGCACCTTACGAAACGAAGTTGAACTCTTCGTTCAAGGTACTCAGAAAATCGTAAAGAAAAAGTGAAGCGTGTTCTCGTGAGAGATCCACAACTTCGCCTCCACCTAGGGCTCATGAGACCGCGTCATGATTTATTGGACGTGTAACCATGAGACATGGAGCATGACCGCTTTTGTTATATTCTTAGACATGACTGGCACTGTACGGCGAGTAGTTGCCGAAAAAAGCGAATTTTAAGGCAGGCGAACAGGACGCGGCTGCGGGCTGACGAAAGTACAAACGCATATATTGCGGTTTCATTTATAAATTAATCAGGAGGTCATTTGCTAAATGTTGCTGCTTACTGCGCGCGAAAGAAATGGCCAAGTAGAATAATCTAGAAAACGGTACAGGCAGCAAAAAAAAAAAAAAGTAACAGTGTCACCCGAAAGGCGAAGCATTGATGGGATAGCGATGCATGAGACTACACGAAGTAAGGTATAGTAAATAATACCGTAAACATTCTCTTACTAATTGCATTAACAAGCACAGTGTCACGCGTGCACGAGTTAACATGAACTGATCTCACTCAAGACTGCCGAAACTATGGCGGGATGAAAAGCACGGCTTTGCCATTCGCTTCAACGCGCCCCCGAAGTTTCAGAATAACGCAACATTCAATAAGTACTGTCGAGGCAGAACAGCGCACAGGAAGCCTCTCTTCCGTGTCATCCAGCCTTTGCGCTTACTGCAGGTTACCTGAAAATAGGACCCGAACTCTGCCGGACGGAGAGCTAGCAGCGCCGCCACGGCCGGGTATAAGAGAGGGCGACGCAAGTTCCCCTGCACTTCTCGACAAAGCTCGCCCACTGCCTTCTCCCATCAGCAACTGCACCCTCCTATAACTAAAACCACGCCTTCTGGGCGACAAGTCATCGAGGCGCCCTGTACATGTCTCGGCTCACAGCGCCCTCACCCTCGAGCCTCCGGCAAGCTTGCGCCCTTAACCACAGCCTGTGGCACAATAGGATTCTATCACACTTGGTCATTATGGAGGACATCACGGTGCCGGCGAGCTTACGCCTGGAGGGTCCATATAACTAAAAATGTAGAAAGTACTACCTTGAATACGTACAGCGTGTAAAAATGTTCTGGGTAACCTCGAGTAAAACTAATGAAGATTACGATACAAGACCACCTGTCACGACAAGCTGGCAGGCTTACGTTGGAAAGTGGTGTTAATGTCATTACTTATTTCCACACACGATCCTCTTTCCGCAACGCTTAGTAGCCGATCAGAGCACTGAGTTAGGCCGATCTCTCAGCGTTTCTGTCACAATAAGCATTTCTTTGCTTCTCTACTGCAGTGTCAGAGATACTACCACTGATTCAGCAGGCTGCCGAGTACTGCATAAGTATCAGTAGTGAATTAGTTATGCTCAGAAAAATCTTGTGAACGAAGCTGTACAAAGATCGCAGAAATGAATTATTCGTGAAGTAGTTTTGTGACATGAAGAAAAGCACCGCACCTGTGCAGACATGGAATGCAGAGAACAGCAGCCGGTTTTAGGTACGCGAGCCTGCAAATTTCATGAAGGACACGCGTACAAAAGAGACAGTGAACCTGCGGCAGTAAAACAAGATCTAGCTGGGTCGTGAGAGCGGTTGCCGATAACACTGAATATTCTCGATATGGCGGAGCAATGAATGGTAATTGCGCCTCACAGACGTTCTTACCCCCCCCCCCCCCCCTTCCCCCGATGTCTTCTAACATCTTCATAACTGCCGATAAAACTTTTTGCTGTAAAGTTGTATAGGTGAAGCTCATTATGGCAGTTCTTAGAACAAAAACAACAACGTGTGTGGTGTTAGTTAGGTTTGGCATACAGTTAGATTACTTTGATGACGGAGTTTGTATCCCTGTGTAAGCATCGAAAACCAGTGAAAATTAATCTTTTCATTTTTGTCATCCTCCTCAAGAAGTTTGTCGATGTCATTTGGCATACTTCGTCGCCTCCTGTTCGTCTCACGTTTCCCATTCCGTTCATTTTTGCGGAACAATAATCTGTCAGGTCGTCGTTAGGCCCTTACCGGACAATGTCGTTTAATTTCGTAAGTACGCGATAGGAATCCATGATGCCCGAGAATCAATGTGTTACCGAAGCCGCCAAGGGGGCTCCTTCTTCTGTGAAAGAGCCGCACGTCCAGCGCACTTCCGCTGATTTGACGTTCCGCGAAATCGTGCTCCCCTTGGAGCCACACCGATCCGGGCAAACTAAGCCCGAGCAGCTAAATAAAACTGCAGGCGCCACGAAATGAACGGGGCAGACCTCGTGGCAGCGAGTGCGGTCGGATGTCGGCCGCGAATTCGTCTCTTCGGGATAATGAGTCGCCACGTATCGACTGCTGGGAGACGCGGACCTAATTATCGGTCGCTTGATGGCGGCACCCCGCAACGCGCGCCGCTCTGATTGCGTCGCCAGAAGGGCGCGCCCTGCTGCGCGGCTCTGCCTGCTTTGCTGTCTCTGGCGTAGTACGCGCACTGCTGCGAGAGAATCACAAACCGATGTAACCGTCCCTATCCGACGTCTGAGATCAGCTACGTGACAGACAAGTCAGCATTCCTTTACGCTGACCTTTTTTTAGGGAAACGACAGTGGGTCCCGAACTCTATTTGCTCTAAGGCGTGTTTGTGAACTTAACAGCCAGACAACTTTGAACTTTTATAGCTTTGTGCGGAACGTTATTGTCTCCATAGTTTACAGCGAACAAACGCCCTTATAGTTAGCGCATAGCGCTCAGGGCAGGCACCATTGCAGCAAATATAGAATATGGTGCTATATGAAAGACGAAGCAATGGCATCGACAAGTATATGTCACCGAAATCTACGTGATTTCAGACGTTGCTAGCGTGACCTGTGTAGTTTCATCATTATTTTGCGCCCTTACAGGCAGAGTTTTGAGCTTCGAGCATGTTATTCGCGTAATTTTTTTTTCTTTTTTGCCTCCAGCTAACTGCGTGCTCAATGGCGCTTGCCGTGGCAAAAAATATCGATAAAACAATGTTGGAAAAGGCTGCGGAGACATGGAGGATAGAGAATACTTCTTGCTTTAAGAGGGAATCTTGCTTTTTAAACTGTGGAGGACTTTCCTGCCATCGGCGCTGTTGAGCGTTTCCATCTTGCCAAAATATATGCTGGACGGCACTCGGCTGACGTCCGGTCGCACTCTCTAAGGTGCTCTATAGTTAGCGACTCCGTTCTCCGCAGATTTACGTGGCGAAAGAAAGGAAAAACTGGACATCACCGCCATGCAAAGAGCGTATAAGCTGAGATTTTCTTTTGATTAAAGTGAAGGTTTTTAGGACGTCTGTTCGATCAACCTCTTACCTGGTGGGCCTGTTCTCCCACGTTAAAGATTCCAGCCCCTTACGCGGGCACTTGTGATCGCTGTCGGGACACACTGTGATCGGACTTCTCGATTTCGATAAACACCAGTCGTTAGTGCGTGGTCCAAACTAATTCGGATGGAGCATCGCGCAGACGTCACGCAGTTCGCTATATAAAGACAGATCATGATTGCTGCGATTCCGAATGGGCCCCATCATGATTGTTCGAAGTTGAGGGTGAAACCACCCATGATAAAAATCTGAGGCGCTTAGTAGACGCCACACTTCGTAAATTTCTCTCATATTCCACCTACCGAACTTAACATCCTTCTTCACGTAGTGCTTCTTTCCACTGCAAGAAGGATATAGTCCGATTTCGCGTCTGTCTCATTCCTACTTGGTTCGCGTTTGCAGACAAATGTGCCATCCGTTGCTTCGATCGCACTGCTCTCCGCTTCGCATAACTGGAAGACATGCTCACGGCGATGCCCGACGGCTGTCGCCCGCAATGGGCGCTCCTACTTCCCCGCACAGGGAGATAGATCTATTGGTAAGGGGCATGTACCAGGGGTTTTTCAGGACGCATTTAGTCAGGACTTATTTAACTACCAACCGGCAGAACAATGTAGTCATCCTTTGTAGACTAGTTGCGCTCCATCCATTTGTATTAATTTTAATAATCCGTAGATTTCGTGAAAGTCTGTGTCTTGTAACCTGCCGGGTTCAGTCCACGCTGTGCCGCTGATTTCAGCGGCGCCCAGCTCATGCTGCCTCATTGTCCTCTGCCAGTTAAACCGTGCGATCACTTTGCGACACCCGCGTCGCCCAAGTGGAAGCCCAAACGTATGCTATTTCGTATTCATGTAGCCCAGCTGGTCCTGAACACCATGCACATGCGACGCTTGACCACAAAGGAATTTAGCGGAAAAGCTTCGTGTTCAAGTACATAACTTGTAATTTGTAGCTCACTTGCTGTTTAAGCTGTCGTACGCATTTTACGAGGCACGAATTCAGAATCGATTCCTGAGAGGGCGTTTTTTCTTTCACGCGCTTCCAGGTAATGACATGGACAACGCGAAAATGGCGGCACACAGGGCGGACAAGTGCACCACTGTGCATCTCCGTCGTCGAGTCTTCCGTCTCGCCGACTACATGGATGCTATTGTGATAGTGTTTATCGTACACCGTGCTAATGCTGGCAAACCATATTCGCTTATATGCCAGGAGCACTGGAAAAGTGATGAATGTGCACGGCGGTGTTCTCGCTGCTTCCTTTGTCCCCACATGTCCCGTGCGCCCGGCGGTTTCAGGTTAGTTTTCAAGTTAGCGAATGTTCAAAGCTTGGTGGTGCCCTAGCGTAAAGCTTTCTATTGTCAGACAGCGTCGCATTTACTATGCTAACCAGACCGCATTAGGGGTTACAGAAGGTAAAGGAGAGCAGACCACTGCTGTCATACAGCCTGTATTTTTTTACAGCTTCTGCGTCTTTGAATCCATGGCCATTTTTCTGAGCTCCCTCTTGAGCACTTTTCCCATATCGTTCTTCGGGAATTTTTCGACGAATACAACACCGCCATACAGTTGCATGTGTTTGGGACAACTCGCTGAAAGGCAAAAAAGAAAATATCTTGAACATAGCAGCAAAGAGGCCCGTGAAGTATACGGCTGAGACCACCACGCAACAATGGCTCTAGTCAACCATGTTAAAGATGTTTCAAGAGCGCGACATGTTGACTGTTCTGAATTCCTAGCTGCGACAGGCACAGCAAGATGTAAACTAATCACAAATTCGCCATTCCGAAGGAGTGTATACGATCTAACTAACTTTTAAGTTTTCCGAATACCTGAAAAGTGCGGGACGGATTCAGATAGACGCTCAATACAGCCTGTACAAATTCTGCGAACACTGTTGATTCCCCTGTAACATCGTTAAAGGAAACTGCGCTTTGCAAAAGTGCTGACAGTTGTGCGAGTTGGTACTGATTCATGACAGACTGCGCAACACACACACACGGACAAGAGAGAAGTACACCACACGAGCGCGATGTCACAGCTGGTTTATCACAACAACGAAATGCACTTATCTATTCATTCAAGGATACTCCCCTGGCAGCAGAAATATATATATATATATATATATATATATATATATATATATATATATATATATATAGTAGCAGTCATGGTGGTGAATAGGCCGGAGGCGTGAACGCAGAGATGAGTAGTAGACCCTCGGAATTGGCAACAGAAATGCGGAAAGCGTTTATTCAACGTTTCAGCCGGAGACCGGCCTTCATCAGGAATGCATCAGGCATCCTGATGAAGGCCGGTCTACTACTCATCTATATATATATATATATATATATATATATATATATATATATATATATATATATATATATACAATCAATGGTTAACTCGAAGCCGTCAAATCCGGGAAAAATTTCGAGGTAAGCCGTATTTCGACTTAAGCAAAACGCCGGAAATGTTTCCCCAGATCACTGTAAAAGAAAAGCCAGTGTTGCCAGGAAAAGCTCCACTGCACGAGAGAGCTACCGTAGTACAGGCACAAGAATTCGCAGGGAAAAAAAAATTATTAGCGAGGATCAAGAACCGCGTGATGCTCGCCTGTTTCGCGTTCGCGTTCGGTCCGAGAAAGGTATTCTCCAGTTGCTCAACACATCGCATGAGCAGTTGGCCGCCACCGATGCATTCGACCTTGTTGCGGAGCAAGCGCAGCACGTTACGTGTTTTTGTCGTCGTAGGTACTTCTAGAGGCTCTTCCTCGTCTGCATCGTCATCCGCGTCGTTCACGGCCTTCTCAGCGATATTGGCGGAGGTGCGCACACGTGATCACTCCCACAGTTACTTGACAAGGCGGATAAGAAACGGCTGCGTCAGCGGGAATTTCAAATTCGCCCTTCACAACCGCGTTCAGCACGTATAGTAAGAGCTGAGCATTCGCACGGAGCCCTCGTTTTCTCTTGGGAGTGGACTTTTCTTCTGCCCTCCCGGTCAAAATTTCGAGATATCCGCTGTCCCCTCAGAAAAACGTTTCGAGGTAAGAGGGGGCAAATACATATCACCTATGGGAGGTTAATGCACGGCAAAAAAAAAAATGTTTCGACTTATCCGAGATTTCGAGATATGCGAGTTCCAGTTAACCAGGGTATGCTGTATATATATACATATATGTTAACCACAGAAGCATGTGGCGGGTACGTGCTGTGGTTAACATGTCTTGAAAAAGGTCGGGCTCCAACCGAAACGTTGATGTAATAAAGCGTCGTTCTCTAAGAGGCGCATCGTCAATTCTGTTATAAACTGGCGGCAACCAAGCTATTTTGGCATATACAGTACATATATTATTCTCTGTGTGTGTGTGTGTCAGAAAAAACGACGCTAAATCCGTGACAAGGATGAACCTAACCGCACTAACAATTGCGAAACTTTTATCGAGCTAGGTGCTACTCGCCATATCTTTAATGGTATTTATGTACGTGCTGCGTATGGTGGCAAACTCTGACTCTTATCTGACAGGATGATAGAGGGTTGGCTGATGCACTCCTCTCCCATATTCTTTATATGGAAAGCTCGAATAATTTCTCCGTTTACCTTCTTGTTGTGTCTTGACGAAGCCGTAGACTCACGCGTTGCCATAGGAACCATGCCTAACTGTGTGAAGCAATGCATGAAAGGGGGAAAGGAGCAGTTGAAGCACAGCGTAGGCCCTTCACTACGGCGTTCCTCTTCTTTCACACCGTGCTTCCCCTACCCCTACAGACGCTGACCCGTGCACCGGACACGGGCTGCAGAAAATAACGTCATTTCCTTAAACGAACCTCAATCATCTTCATTACTAATTAGTATAACAAGAGCTGTAAAGGGAATTGAGAGTGAGGAGGAGGAGAGTGTGGAACTTAGCATAAGCTTGTACAGTCTAGTATAGCAAAGTGTAGAAAAAGGAAGTGAGGATGAGGTGGAGGGAAAGGAGGAGGGGGAGCTTGAAGCATAGGCATGTAAACTAGTATACCAAGGGACGGCAAAGGGAAAAGAGGCTGAAGAGGGGATAACGCCAACAGCTACGCCATATCCTCACTCGGGGTACCAATAGTATGTAGCTGCCCAATTTTTTAGGGGCGAAGCTCCTTAGGGTGTGGGTCGTTCCCTCCTCTGTTGTTGTTGTTGTTGTTGTAGTTGTTGTAGTTGTAGTTGTAGTAGTAGTAGTAGTAGTAGTAGTAGTAGTAGTAGTAGTAGTAGTAGTAGTAGTAGTAGTAGTAGTAGTAAAGTATGTATGTATGTATGTATGTATGTATGTATGTATGTATGTATGTATGTAGCCACCTCGCGCCGCCGGGAGGCTCGCGCTCGCCCTCGGCGCGTGCCTCCTGGCACGCGAGCACTCTCACTCTTCTATCTGCTGTCTTGTGAGAGAGAGAGACAGAGAGAGAGAGCGAAAGGCACGCGTTGACTGTGGAAACGCTCTTTCTTCGATGAACGCTGTACCAGCTCGCAAAGAAGGAGAACGCGCCCTCACCCGCGGGAGACAACGTTGACGCAGGCAGCGTCTTCTAGCGAGTTTCTTGATTGAAAAATACCGACTGCTCGCGCTGGAGAACCGTTCACCGGCCACCCATATACATAGGCACCGGATCTTGACTTGCAATGAAGTGCCGGTGGGAGATTTCACTTGTGCGTAGTTGAACCATAAGGATTCGTAGCGTACGCGTTAACTAAGTTAATCCGGAACACGGCACGATCTACGATGAACCTCCGGAGCATCGCCCACTCATCATCATTCACTCCGTGGATATGGTGTGGATTTTTTTTTCTTGTCACCGCCTATAGCTGCTGTAATTCAAAGAGGTCACTACGCGCATCAACAGAGCATCATACGACGACAAAACAGCTTGTGGTCAGTCAGGAACGGTTGCCCATTGCACTCTCAGCGTGGAACCTGCTTGGAACATTTTTTTTTTTTCAAGCAAAGTTTGTACTGGCTCGCAAGTGTCGGCGTCGTCTGTACTCTAAAGCTCTGTCCGCGCAAATGATCAATTACCTGAAAGCACATTTCGGGAAAGAAGAAAGTGGGGGAGAAAGCGAGAAAGAAAAGGCGAGGGAAAGACAGAGAGGCAGATATAGAAATGGGGAGAAAGAAAGAAATAGGAAGAGAGAAAGAAAAGGGCACATGAACGCCAAGCTTCGCTTGCCCATATTTTCCCGGCAGGGGAAGGGCTCCAAAATTTTTCTTTAAGCTTTCCGTTTTCTAAAGTGTATTCGCCAGCAAGTTGCACGTACCCGCCACATGCTTCTTGATCCTCTCGGCCAGGGATGTGCTGGCTGACGCGCCCTGTTTTGTAACAATGAAGGCGACCGGTGCGTCCTGATATTCGGCACTGGGTATTCCCACCACGGCAGCTTCGTGCACCTCTGGGATGTCGAGAAGTAGCTGCTCAAGCTCGGCCGTAGGCACGTGAAAGCCAATGCACTTGATGGTGTCGGCCAAGCGGTCGATGTAATACACACGGCCTTCGGCGTCGTAGTAACCGCAGTCACCTGTTGACAGCGCCAAAAGTTGACTATTTTTCTTTACGACAATGGTTGACTGCGGCGAATAACATCGCCAGCCTCTGGCATAAATGCAACGTAGTCTTTGGACAAAGCCACTGGCGACACGTTACGCTCACCTGACAGAAGCCATCCTTCAGAGCCCAAGACTTTTCGCGTTTCTTCTGGCTTGTTGAGATAACCCATCATTACGCTTGGAATTTTAAAGCAAATCTGTCCAGCTTTTCCTTCCGGAAGCGCTTCTTTTGTTTCGATGTCCACAACCTGACCAGAAATGAATAGATTAGAAAATAATCCGGCGTCTGCATTCTATAATTTCCACTTGACTTTTAAGCAAGGCACAACAAGGAAGCCTCGCTAAACTCGGGCTGCCTGTACGGAGTTGGTACGGGCATACGAAGAGCACGAGATAATATATCGAGTACTAGGAGGAGGACCTTTCAGTTTTGTTACCGTGGGGAAGTCAGTAGTTTTGAAAATCAATAATATTATTCCGAAAGCATTTGCAGGGGCCCTGATCCGAGAACATTGCCGAAAGAGTGCGAAAGCTGGTTTTAAAAAAGATTAATCTACAGAATACGGAGGTAATTATTCACACTAATGCAACGGTGCGCGAAGCAAACACAAACACAAGGAAGTACACGGAAGTACAATCTCGCCCAACAGTCAGTCCTTGTGGGGTAACTATTCAGTGGCCCGGCAATGCGCGATTGGCAGTCAGCCTCCAGAAGATGTGAAGGACAAAACACGCTGCCCTACTAGGCCACACCGCCTTGGTCAAAGTTACATGGTGCCTCTTGTATACAATTAGCGTCGGTGGCTGATGTATATGCGTGCTAATGAAAAACAACTATCATCGTATAGCCAGTGCTATTCGATTCTTTTTTTTTATTAGGGGACTGAAGATTTTGACCTGAGATATATCTGATTACATTCGAATGGTTATTCGTCTGTGGGAAAAGTGATGGTAAGCATTGTAGCAGCGCAAAAGACGGAGAACAAGGAAACATGAAACACACAGGACGAGTGTTGTCCTGTGTGTTTCATGCTTCCCTGTCCTCGGTCTTTTGCGCTGCTACAAGGCCTATGTTCCAACTAGCCCAACTTTCCATGCTACTACAGTGACGATAAGCAGCACACGCGGCCGGGTTCCTTACGCGCTTATTAAAAAGGCCGAGCCCAAAAAAGAAAGACACTCCGGTGCATTGCTCTGCGGTTTCCTGTGCCGCCTTCACTTTCCTGCATTGCAATGTGGTAATTACGAATCAGGCTGATTATAAGAAAAAAAAATCCACGCATCTCCTCGAAGTGAACCATGACGAGTGGGCGAAGCCGGGGATCGTTCTGTGTTACCGTAAATCACCCGTGACATTGCCCACTCATGCATGTAAATGACTGACAACGCGTGTGTATATTTACACACTCGTTGTCATTTATGCTCCTGCTCGTTATGAGATTCCTGCGCTCCCACGTCGTAGATCGTGCCGAGTTCCGAATTACACTTAGTTAACGCGCACGCTGCGAATCCCTATCGTTCAACTACGCACAACAGAAATCCCCCACCGGCACTGCATTGCAGGTCGGCGGGGGATCAAGTGCCTATATTACTACACCTATATGCACGAGGTGACCGGTGAACGGTTGTGCCGCGCGAGCAGTCGGTTTTTTTCAATCAAGAAACTCTAGCAGACGCTGCCTGCGTCAGCGTTGTCTCTCGCGGGCGAGGGCGCGTTCACGTTCCTTGCGAGCTGGTATAGCGTTCATCGAAGGTAGAGCGTTTCCATAGTCAACGCGCGCCGCGGTGGTGTAGTGGTTGCGGTACTCGGCTGCCACCCAACAAACGCGCGTTCGATCCCGGCCGCGGCGGTCGCATTTTCGATGGAGGCGAAAATGTCAGAGGTCCGTGTACTGTGCGTTGTCAGAGCACGTTAAAGAGCCCCAGGTGGTCGAAATTTCCGGAGCCCTCCACTACGACTTTTCTCTGCTTTCTATCTCTTTCACTCCCTTTCCCCCACCCCCACGGACGCTTAGCCGTGCTCCCTACATGGGCTGCAGAAATTAGCGTCCTTTCTTGACCGAACCACAATCAAATCAACACTACTGCCTGGGATGTTTTGCTTGCATTAGGGGGAAATTGTGCTTAATTTTTAATTTTTTTTCTCGTTTTTGTTTCCCCTTGTACTGCAACTAATGTTGCTTCCCCTGGATGAACGATAGTGCGAGGTGCTAGCACTTAAGCTTAGTGGCTTCGCTGACAACTGTGCGCCCACTTTGAATAAGATAGTGTCTCGTCTGTTCGCTGCATTGAGACTGCGTACCACAACACCAGAAAGAAGTACCGGCTTTTCGCGGCAGCGGTGAACAACACTGCATTGTATTAGAGGTCATTTGTGTTACTTCCGGTTTGTTAACCTTGATCAGCACGTCCGGGCAGGCGTAGCCGAGAAATGGAACGGCGAGGGCATCAATAGGGGGCACCAGCACGCAGCCAGCTGCTTCGGTCATTCCGTAAACGTGCGCCAACGAGATCAGCCGGTACACGTCACGCATCTTCTCCACGACTGAGGGCGCTAACATGCCACCAATGCTGCAAGCGCGCCGTACAGTCGGCATCTTCTCTCCCATGGCGTAAGCGTCGTTTACCAACGCACTCATCGGCGCCGCCGACGCACACACGGTGGTGACCTGCGTAACAAGTGCAGCCAACTTGCTAGTTCAGATGCTGTGACGAATACGACGGCGGGGCAAGAAACTACACTGCCACTCGCAGAAACAACAGCGGTGTGTGGAAATCCCTTCGTGTAATATATGACAGGTAGCCATCTCCCTGTAACTGCCACATAGATCGTCAAATTGACCGTGAGAAAGCTGGGAAACTGTAGCAGAGTTTCGACTGCGTGTTAAATGAAAGCATACGTATGTTCTTCAAAACACGATTCAAGATTGCTTTAGAAGTAAAACAGCGCTTACGCGATAGGCAGGAATCAAGGACTTCTGCAAAAACTCCGACGTGTACTACCGACATCTGATGATAGTATTTCATGATGACAACGGAATGAAGACGATGGCAGCGTAGTAATTTTGCAGGACGACATTGTAACAACGGACTAACATAGTTCCCATGTTCTTTTCTTTTTTTTTTTCATGTAAACAAAGAAAAAAACATACTTCACGTCAGCCACCCTGACAGTAAGAAAAATGTTGAATAACGAACGCGCCTCACAATCGTCAGCCCAGGCAGCGGTGAAAAACGGTGCCATGCAACTATGCTTACAGAGAAATTTTCCTCTACTATGAACTGGAGGCCTCTGTGGTAAAGCCAGTTGAGAATTCGTTCACCACATGTTAGTTCTTCGCAACGTTACATAGCTCTTTTTACTTTAGTGAAGACAGGCGCAGTTACCTCGGCGTATATTTTTGTACTAATAGACCGGAAGGGCTCCCGATAGAGCGAGCGGTTATTCTATAACTGTAGTTTTTTGTTAGCGTGACACGGGCGATTAGGCTCAGAGTATTCTGGCAGTAAAATAGGTGTCATCCCCTATACACCGACACCATTCCTCGAAAAGCCCCGCCACGGTGGTGCAGCGGCTATGGTACTCGGATGCTGATCCAAGGGTCGCGGGATGAAATCCAGGCCTTGGGGACTGCATTACGATGGAGGCGCTGTATTGAAGCCCGTGTACTGTGTGATATCATTGCACGTTAAAGAACCCCAGGTGGTCGAAATTTCTGGAGTCCTCCACTAAGGCGTCTCTCATAATCAAATCGTGGTTTTGGGACGTAAAACACCAGTAATGAATCACCAAGTCATAACTTGAAAAAAGTGGCCTAGCGGGCAGGTGTTCAGGTTGCATTTCCAGCACCAAACAAGCAAACCCCTGACACACGAGCACGCTAAACAAGCAAACCCCTGACACACGAGCACGCTAAAGTACTTTAGGTAAGGGGACATGTACCGGAAAGGCGTTCATGCCCAGTGACACACGACAAAGGAGTATCTCCTTCCCGGCAAAGTTCCTTTGCAGAGAGGTAGATCGGCGATCTACTTTTCGAGCATAAAGGACATACTATCGCGGACAGCGTTTTTTTTTTACCGCACTCTCGAACGCTCACATCGCCACCATGCGGGATTCCGGCAGTGTCATTTGCTTCTTCGTCGTGGCAGGGATTGCGCATGAAACGCACAATCAACATTATAAGCCATCAGCAATAGAAACGATATTTTTACGTTACGCAATCGCTAAAGGTAATTAAATGCGGAACTTTTTAAAAGTTTTCACTATCTTTCCGCTTTAACAAGCAGCGCCATTTTCTTGCGGCGTTCATCTAGGAACAAGCCCCGCCACGGTGGTCTAGTGGCTATGGTACTCGGCTGCTGATCCGACGGTCGCGGGATCGAATCCCGGCCGCGGCGGCTGCATTTCGATAGAGGCGAATGTTGAGGCCCGTGTACTGGGCGATGTCAGTGTACGTTAAAGAACCCCAGGTGGTCGAAATTTCCGGAGCCTTCCACTACGGCGTCTCTCATAATCAGAGCTGGTTTTGGGACGCCAAACCCCACAAATCAATCATCTAGGAACAACCTAATGTTCATGTGCTCCCGTGTGTCATCGACGCAACTACTTTCTGCAGAGGGTCCTTGAGAGTAGAAAAATGGGTTCACTACAATGGACTTTACTTTTGCCCGTCTGTCAGGGGTATCACCTGCTCATAGAGGGAGGCTATCTCGAGTTGTGATAAGGCACACCCTAATAAATTCTTAGATTGCTTTTCTTTTGTTGTGTGCAAATTTTCTCTATCGTGTAGCAAGTAGTACACTGGTCCAACAAAAATGTTGCTAAATGTTTGATTACGTCGGCATTACTACAACGCAAGAAATACCTGGTTTCATGGCGGCGTGCTGCAAGGTCTCTGGTTGTGACCCACACCCATATAGTTCCATCGCAATCGGCCGCTCTTGTAACCAGCTTACACGCGAGATAAAAGAAGCAAAAGCTATAGCTGAATTAGGACACACTTACGTTAGCTCACTTTCTATTTCATTGTAGGGAAACGGGATGATGTATCTTGGATAACGAACCCGTTCAGGATGAGTTCTGTATTCTGGTACGTATATAAGCAGCGGCTTCAAGGGCATGAAATAAAAAGAGTTGAAGTTTAGCGCCTACTTGTCCTCTAGTGTGTGCGTCATTATTTTCTTTATGTGTTGGGCGAACAAAAGATGTGTGGCTGATTCCTTTGTCACAGGAATCGGTATAACACGAAAGTGTAGCGTGCCTTCGCATAAGCAGTTGGATATTTATTTTACATCCGGGTGAACTTGTCCATTTCTACCGGTGTTTCGCAGGTAAGGCACCGCTGGCCGTGGATGAACCCACGTTCACACATCGCTTCCATAACATCCATGACCAACCCTTTGTGGTAGCTTAAGTAGTTTAACCTAATAACTGGGCACAGTCTACTATAGCCGCACGCCGAGGGCATGTTTACTTGCGCCACACTGATCCGTCATCGTCGTTGCCCATGCGCTCGTGCGGCTCCGCGCGCGCATCGAGGCGCGCTCTGGGGAGAGACAGAACTTTATTTGTGGCACAACTTGCCAAGTTAGCATGCCGGTGGTCCGAAGGGTGGTGGCAAATTGCTTTCCACGACCGTTTAGGCCCAGTTCATTACGTCTGCCTGAATTTAGTAGTCAGTCGACGACAGAAGCGACTCCCACGCTACGTGGTGGGAAGGGAGTTAGCGGTATTGTCTTCGGAGGAGTGCTCCCCTCGAATTCCCAAAGTATGTGATCTTGAGTAGCCTGAATGCAGTTGCAGCGTAGGCAGTTCGGTTTGATTTCATCCGGGTAAATTTTGGATAGCCGCTAGCGAGACAAGAAAGACTATAAGCCGCTTTTGTATAACTACGAGCACGTGCGTCGCTAACGCAGTGCTACAGAACCGGCCACCTTTCGTCATGGATCGGGGGCTGCGAGTTCGATCCCCAGAGACTCGAAGCGAATTTTACCGCCGTTTTTCTTTGTTGTTCTTACACTGATGTTTTATTGCGCACTTTCGTTACGGATATGTCGTGGCGGGGTCGTGGTGGACCGCTGCATGCAACACTTTCGTGTTAAAACTGGAGTACTAATAAATGCCTATAAAGTCCTCCCGTGCGTATTAATTCGAGGACGTTTAATTTTGCTACGTGGGAACTAGAAATTATTTGAAAGCAATGGAACCTCCGGAAAGCGCCTGTATGCGACGTGTACGTGCTGAGTGAATTCCGTGTATTGCGTGAACATCGAGAAAGCATCATCATGACGAGGAACATGTTCCAAAAATAGCATCTGTGAAAGTTGTAGAAGTGGCATATATGTCGTTTTCACCTGGGTCGACTCTTTGAATGGAGCCATTGGCCCTGAAGTGAGCCATACCCAGTGTAGCCAGTGCTGCGATAGCAGATGCCGACTGTCGCAAATCCTAAGGTCCTTAGATATCTTCTTTCCAAGAAAGCGAGAAATCTAGAAATATTAGCAGATCCCTATCGAACCAATATACACGGGGGTTTAATCTCTGGGCAAACACATGCGAATCAGTGCTCCGCACTTAGTGGATCGTTTACTGCGCTGTAATTGGCCTTTTTTCGTCACTTCAAGCATCCGCTTTCCTCTCAGCTTCACGAGCACTTTGAGAACATTCGAGCGATGACATAACGATAGTCAATGCAAAAGTTTGTGCACCTTTTGTACACACGCTGTCGAAGCATGCATTCCGTAATATTGAGTGCATGAGTCTTTCAGCGCATTTTGAAATTTAAGGATAGCCGGCTCCTGTAGCACGCCCACAGCCTTCTGGGGGCATACTCGTGCCATTTAAACATTCATGTTGAACTACACAAAGACGCCTAGCGTACGCATGCCGTGTTTTTTTTTTTTTTTTGTCCCTGCCCCTATGAGAGATGCATGGGAAACATAGATACATACGAAACACGGGATACATGAGTGGAATATAACGAGTAAAGACTCAAAAGTGATGACTTCTCAAGTGTGTCGGTACTCGAAGCCTCGATCTCGAAGGTCCATAACTATGAAATTTCCAGGCGTGTAAGGCATAAGATACGACAGGATTGAGCATGTGGCACAATGATTACGCATACGCAGAGGACCCTATGGAGCTTGCACAGCAATCTTTTCGTCGTTGTAACAAACCAAGACTTCGAGCTGCGTACATCTACTAGTTCGCGATACGATTCGTTCACTTACATTGTGGCGCCGAATTTCTTCCATCAACTTTTTGCTTTCAACCTTGGGCTTGACTATTACAGTCGTGCACCCGGTAGCAAGTAGCGTCAGAAAGACACGTACTGAACTGATTGAAAACAGCGTCCACAAGTTGATGGCCACGTCTTCTTCGCAAAAACACTTTATCGCCCTGCAATAATAAGAGAGAGAGAAAAAAAAATATGTGGCTGATCCCCCTGTCAAAGGAATCTGTATAACACGAAAGTGAAATGCGTATTCGCATAAGCAGTTTAATGTTTATTGTTACACATCGGGCCCATTCCTATCGTTGTTTCACTGTTACGGCACCGCTTGACGTGGATGAACCCATGTTCACTGATCACCTCCATAACATCAAGGACCAATCCCTTGTGGTAACAGAAGTAGTTTACGTAGTAAAAGGACACAGTCCATAGTAAATGCCGCGCGACAAAGGTATCAATCATATTTACTTGCGCCACATTGCCCCGCCAACGTCGTTACCGTGCTTGGGCGCCTAACGCAGCAGTTTTCTTGTTCTCATCACGCTCGAAGAACGGTCGGCGGGGGAACGCTGCCCACAGTGAAACGTGACCGGTGCTCTACCACTGCGCTGTCGGCGCACATACACTCGAAGCTGTACGAATGCGGCTATGTTCTTTCTTATCGCGCTTATCTCTTATACATGCGCTGCTCCGCACGCGTGCATCCAGGCGGACTTCGGAAAGCGCCTGGAATGGTAGCAGCTATCCAGGAGAGGTGAAGTAAAGCTGCAGTGATTCACTTCGCTTTTCCTGGATGGCGGCACTCTTCCAGGCAATGTGCGCTTTTATGCGCGTGCGTTGAACGTCGAAGAACGAACGAAGCGATAAGAAGGAATATAAGGCGCGTTCGTACAGCTTCGGGCATTTGTGGCGTTAGCACAGTGGTAGAGCACCGGCCACTTTTCGTCGTGGAGCAGGCCGCTGCGAGTTCGATTCCCAGCGCATCCACAGAAGTTTTTCTGAGTGTTTTTCTTTGTTCTTCATATTTGCTGCGTCATATCCGTTACGGTAGTGACGTATGAGGTCGCGGTGGAAGCCGGCATAAAGCACTTTAGCGTTAAAAACACCGCCCAAGCAGTCCGTTTATTTGGTTAACCAGCGAAGCTGAAATGTGGCCCCGGTGTATAGCAGCGGGTTAATCCCAACGCTGTATTTGAAGCCATTCTCGATCATTGGTTACATGTTTGTGTTTGTTAATGAGGTTACACTCTCGTTTGACTTGGGTTTACCACAGTGTTAATTTCACATGCCGCATACTGTACCTCGCATGATCACGGTCATGGAGAAATGTAATGAGCGGTTAGTTGTGTGTAACTCCCACCAAAAACGGGCGTTGGTCCGGTCGAATGCGTTCCCGCCATTGCCACGTTGACGTTGCTCTGCCCGCAACGCCACCTCCTCGGCTCGCCGTTGTCGCTTGTATTCGATCTCTCGTTTGCTCGGCGTTGTAGTTAGCAGCATCCGCCTGCCATTGGCGCTTGCGTTCCGCTTTGCGATTTAGTGCGGCTTGGAAGGCTGCTGCATCCTCGGTACGCAGTTGCTGCTTGCGCTTGGCCACCCGCGCCTGTTCTTGTACCCGGGCTGCAGCTACGACCCGGCGAAAGCTGCCTACTATTCGGAAATTCGTACCAAACGTCGCCTAAACATGTGGAAGAGTTGAAACTGGTGCGCGCTGACTCGGCGGCACGACTGCGACGGGATGAACGACGTCACTGACGGCGCACGGGCACGTTCGGCACGAGCGCGGGCAATCGCCGTCGGCGTCGGCAGCGGCCGTACGCGTCCTACTATGGCTTGCTTCACTGTTCCTCTCTACCTCGCTTCGCGACGCTATACTGACGGCGCAGCCAGTGGCGCGCGTGCTTAGGTACGACGCAGAGAACGACGTCACTGGACGGCGCACTGCACCGGGCGCAGTCAATGGAGAAGTTTCTGTGCACGGGAGACGAACGGATTTTCATTTCGCCTAGACATATACAGCTTTCGCTGTACGAAAAGAATGGCCTTTGGTAGACTGAATTTGAGCGTAACTGCAAAAGCGAGCTAAATTGATACCTCGGTAATACTGATAATGCATTTAACAAAAACTTAGGCTAGCCTACTTAAATATTTTTGTTCCTAAATAAGTGAGTCTGGTTATTTTCTCTTCCAGTTTGTTTGGGACATTAAACCCCACAATCGTCGTCATCATCATCATCATTTTCTTTTCCAGTTCAGTGAACACCTTTAGTGAATATGCGTATGTAACCTTCCAACGTTTGTTAAGGGACCCGTAGCGTAAGAGTGCTTTCGTTTTACTGCGAGGGAACGGAAGAAAGAACGGCTCACGTGGTGCCCAGAATCGCTGCCACAAAACTGTACTGTGAGATCATGACTCCTTTTGGGTCGCCAGTTGTTCCTGAAGTGAAGGCCAGAGCGCAGAGTGCCTTTTTTGTGGCGTTCTCGCGCAGCGTTTCCAACACCATCTCCGGAAGTTCCTTGAATGACGTGACATCCACAAAGCCTGGGGTGCTCGAGGTGAGAAATATCTTCTGTAAACAATGAGCGAGCGGGCGCTGTGAAGAACACGTATCGCCTCGCGTGACTACTTTCGTGAGCGGCATGTGCGCACAGAGGAAGCAGCCTCTATAAATGACAAGCAGGCGGGTTGCCGTTTTTGTGTAATGGAAAACGAAATGTATTCCTTTTGATTATTAGAAAGACACCTGTAACAATCTTTGTTGACAACACCCTTCAAGGTTGTGAGACGGAAGAGCTTCGTGACTCTTCTCGACCCTTAAACGGCTCTCTTGTTGAAATGAGCGTGACGAAGGGCACTTCTGGCTTTGTTCAAACCACTAATTAAAAAAGGTCAGCTGTATAACCTTCCTTGCATGGCCACACTGGCACCCGTGTCATTGTTAGGTTGCGCAAGCGCTATAACGATTTGAAAGGCGCACTTCCATCTCACCTCTCAGCTCACTGTCGTCCATGTGATTGCAATTTTCTTTTTCGCAGCACGAGCGCAATCTTCAAACATCCTCTTCAAAGATCACGCTAAATCATAGATCTTCACATTAGTAAAAGGTATAAGTTTGCATTTACGCCCCATCCATTCATCCACTTTCTAGCGAAATCAGCCTTCTGGAAAAATGTGACCATTTTCTGCGAAGTGAGGCTGCGCGATCAGTGGTGCCGTTTTGTATTAATGTCCTTTCTCTGCAATAAAACTGCAAGTTGCTAGCCTAGCACTTGCCTGCGTCCTTCTCCGTCGCGTGGTGCGTCTTTCTCGCACTGTTTCTTTTTTTTTTAAAGATGAAAGAGAACCAACTCGCCCAATTTTGCACACTTCTACTCCTTCCATTTCACCGTATTATTGCTTAGTGTCTAATGAGCTGTCGGGATCAAAATGGCATTTTTCGTCGCCGTTCTGCTTTGCGCCTGTATATATATTGTAACAGGTAGTCATTTACATTAGTGCATTTCTCGCTTCTTTCTCGGAAGGTTTGGAATTATTGTTTATTGTTCATTAGTACTTGTGTTGCATAAGGGAGAGAGTACAATGCTTTATTGTATTCTCCGTCCTCACATCATACTTTACTGGTATGTGGAGTATTTGGTAAAAATAAATATAACAGAAGAAGGTCGGGCCCTGCTTTGTAAAATCAGGCAGTGCAAAGATCTGATGTACATATACGAAGTATTTGCACGTGTCCACGAGAATGTAAGAAGCGTCGACTGCATTAATAACGATTTCAGTAGAAGGCAGCATTGTAACGATCTTTTGTGGGGATTACAATAGCGAGTTAAAATCAACGCTGTTTCTGTGATCAGATGACGTCGACTTAGCGCATTCGCTGTGGCATATTTCTTGGCTACGACATTTCGACATTTCTTAGTACAATCTTTGAAGTTGCCCGTATCACTATATAGGCGCGCGGCATCCTATTGTCGGTCGCACTCCACAATTCTCTCTCTCTCTGTGTGTGTGTGTGTGTGTGTGTGTGTGTGTGTGTGTGTGTGTGTGTGTGTGTGTGTGTGTGTGTGTGTGTGTGTGTGTGTGTGTGTGTGTGTGTGTGTGCGCGCGCTCCAGATAGCGTTCACATTTCAATCGTTATTTGGTGTGAACAAGTTTGCTTCTTAATGTGTTCTGATTAAAGAAGTCGACTATCGCAGCGATCATGACTACTGAAAGTATATGTCGTTCATTTTTTTCCCCTTCAATATTCCCATGACGGCGGCTCGTGTCAAAATATTATGAACATGACATCTCACCTTGAAGTTACACTCTTTCTGGTGTTCCACAAACATTGGCAACTGATCGGCGTCCACGAGACAAAATTCTGCTTTCGTGTCCTTCGAATGGTACACCAACTCACCTGCTCGCAAAAGCAATGAGACAACGATGTATCTTCGAAAATTATGACGCCCCACACTCCTACAAGCATCGAAAATCGCGTGACCAGGCCTACGAAAGAAAACGCTACCTGTGTAGATTTAGGACATCTGTATTTTGTCTGTTTACAACAGTACACTTGTCATCTCGTTGTCGTGTGTAATTACCCCACTATATCGGTATACACCCAGTGAAGCCAAAAGTCATTCGCTCAACAACTGCAAGTGGATACATATATCATACTATCAATCAGGTGATAGACAAATGTGCGGAGTATAATCAACCCCTATATATAGCCTTCATAGATTACGAGATAGCATTTGACTCGGTCAATACCTCAGCAGTCAAGCAGGCATTGCAAAATCCGGGAGTAGACGAGCACTACATAGGACTACTGGAAGACATCTACAACGGCTCCACAGCCACCATAGTCCTCCATAAGGAGAGCAGCAAAATCCCTATAAGGAAGGGCGTAAGGCAAGGGGACACAATCTCTCCAATGTTATTCACAGCATGTTTACAAGAAGTATTTAGAACACTGGATTGCCAACAGATGGGTGTAAGGGTTAATGGGGAATACCTCAGTAAACCTCAAATTTGCTGACGATATAGCCTTACTAAGTAACTCGGGAGATGAATTACAAAGCATGATTACTGACCTAAACAGGCAAAGTATAACAGTGGGCCTGAAAATTAATATGCAGAAAACCAATGTAATGTTCAATAGCCTTGGGCGAGCACAGAGATTTGAGATAGCTGGCGAGGCATTGGAAGCAGTAAGTGAATATATCTACTTAGGCCAGGTAGTGACCCCTGATCCGAATCATGAGGCTGAGGTAATTAGAAGGATTAGAATGGGGTGGAGTGTATTCGGCAAGCATTATCAGATAATGAATGGTAGCTTACCAGTTTCTCTGAAGAGGAAAGTGCATAGCAGCTGCATCTTACCGGTATTCACCCACGGGGCAGAGACTTGGAGGCTAACTAAGAGGGTTCAGCTGAAATTGAGGACAACGCAGCGAGCTATGGAACGGAAAAAGGTAGGTGTAATCTTAAGGGACAAGAAGAGAGCGGAGTGGGTCAGGGACATATTAATAGAAATTAAGAAGAAGAAATGGGCGTGGGCGGGCCATGTAATGCGAAGACAAGACAACCGTTGGTCATCAAGGGTAACAGAGTGGATTCCTAGAGAAGGCAAGCGTGGCAGGGGGTGGCATAAAGTTAGGTGGGCAGATGAGATAACGAAGTTTGCGGGGATAAAGTGGGCCCAGTTAGCACAGGCTAGGGATAATTGGAGATCCATAGGAGAGGCCTTTGCCCTGCAGTGGGCGTAGACAGGCTGATGATGATGATGATGATGATGATGATGATGATGATGACGACGACGACGACGACGACGACGACATATATCGCACGAACATCCGGATGTGTTTCCTCGAATTTCAAAACTGATGCTTCCTCCTCAGTACTTTAGCCAGTGCAGACTTGCGCCATGTTTTGCAACCCCCGTAAGAACATATCCTTGTGAATGCACTTGTCTTCAGCTACTGCACTTGTCTTCCTGTTTACGATATGCGCCATTCAAATGAGCACAAAATATGCCTTCTGTATGACAATTAATATTCCAATGATACGCCTCTGCAAAGCGAATTCACGCCATCGGCGTCACCATGGCTGTCTGAAGCCGTGGTGCGGTGTGGCCGTTCTCTATCGGTGCGAGGAAAATTTCTTGAGGGGTGAACGAAGAAGGGTGGCTTGATGCTCACCGTTTTTTCGCCTCTACAATGTTGCGGTCACGTCACAAAGTGTGAGCAATCAAGGAATCAATACGCTTCAGGTCAAAGGTCACCGGACGCGGTGAAGCAAGAAAAAGCGCGAGCTTTGGCTTTGCTTCCTACCTAAGGCGCGCGTCGTGCCAGTGTTGTGACATAGAGTGTTCCTTGTCATCGAGCGAGATCTGCGATATCTGTTTGTGCCCGCGTTATATCATGCTTGTGGTTTGGTTAGGGAATGCCTATGATGAGTAATAACATCAGAAGCTTCCCTATGCGTGGTTTTCTGGAAGATTGATATTAGTTTCACGGCTTTACGCGCGCAAACCACGGCATGATTTTGAGGAATGTTACAGTCAGGGGCCCGGAATGAATTGTGATCAGTGGCGGTGTTCATTTGCTATGGACTTAAATCTAGCAACACCGCTGTTCTTGCATCCTGCTTCATTGAAGTGCTACTGTTGAGGGCAGGAACGGAACCCGCGTTTTCAAGCTTAGCAACGTGACATCTCACCTCGACGACGGCGGGTTTGGTGCAACTATCGTGATATCATGGTTGTGAATCTGCTATTAACGTTCACTGCGATTTCTGTGGATTGTACCATCGACAGAAACGAAAACTGACACTCAACGGTTTGTAGCCCAAATATACAAGAAAATACAAACCGTTCTCTTACTAAGCACAACCACTAAATTCGTCCTCGTCCAGGAATCGAACCCGGAGCCAAAGCTAATTTAAGTCGTTCGCTGTACGAGTTGAACTAACCACCACGTGGTAGCACACAACTGCATAGGATCCTCGTACATTGTTGTAGTATCGCGCCACCACACAGTGGATGTCTGTTTTCTCTCTCATGACTCATAGGACAGCGCGAAGCTTATATACTATGTACTTGGCACTATGCAAAGCTTATTTTGTTGGGTTCAGTAACTTTCGTAACCGTAACCCGCTGCCAGCTTTATTTTATTTTCGTTCTAAGTGTTACTGTACCATCTCAGGTCTCCCCACTGTATTCGCCCTTTTCTTCGTCGCTTCCATGTTCATAGCGAAGTTGATGTCCGTTGGAATTAGTTTCAAAGATTCCTTTTCTAATTTGTTTGTTTGTGGGCACCGTGCGTACATTTCACATCCATTCCTCCACACTGTTATGATTTACAGACTGTTCGATAAATCATGTACCAGGCGAACTGGCGAAAAAAAAAAAAAAAAGACACAGACTCATTTTAAAATGTACTTTCGGCTTCCCCACTTCCTGGCATAAATATAACCTTTTCGCAGGCCTGTTAGGTTCCCCTACGTATTTAGTCTAGAGTGTGAACTGGATCCTCATTGCGGTGTTTTGAACACTTGAAGCGTATTGTTTTGAGAAAATTCCATCGGCCTTCTCACTTATGAGCTGCTCTTGGACTAAACTCTAAATGGTCGTCCCCCACAAAGGCGAGATAAGCCGTTAAGAACGCGCACAAGCAGAAATATTCGCGTTCGTCACGTACGCTTAGTTCTTGGGCCACTGGCGAAGCAAACGACGCAGCCAGAGAACATGAGTGACAGAATGGCAACGAGAGTGTCGGTTGTGTTGTTGACAGCCAGGAGAACGCGGTCGCCGCGGCACAATCCGTGCTTTTTGAACCCCGTAGCGAACTGGCGCACAAGCTTCAGCAGCTGAGCGAAACTTGTCGTCTCGGTGCCTTCAATCTGGTAAATTTCGAAAGGAGTAACAGAAGTGAGTGACAAACGCATTGAGCGAAAAGGCGAGGTCAAGTTTTATGCCGCTTCTGAATAATACGATTGGCACAATCAGTTGTAACTACTCGTTTCGCGTATAGGACGCGACACTAAATGTATGACAAGCGTCAAGCTTCAGCACCTTATTTCGACGGCGTCACATAAGTATGTCCGGGAACTAACTGACAGAGTCATTTTGCTCTGACAGATCAACACTGAGTCGTGGCAGAGAAAAATACAGGCAGCCTCAAAAGAATGTTAGCCGTGTACATGAATTTAGCAGGGATTTACTTTGAAAGACGGCTAGACGTATAAACAGGGACACAATGAGAATAAAACCAGTCGCGACAAACTATTAATAGTTAAAAAGTCCAGTGTGGTGCAAATTAAAATAGAAAAAAAATTATCTGTGCAAACCTTGGTATGGTAGCGTCACCTGTAAGCCAGGCACACATCCAGGTCTATGCGAGAGATAACTGTTTGGGCATTTTATTTCTTCTCTATTCTTCAATTTTTCATTCACGATAAAAAATTTAGTTCCCTAAATTTACTGACGCAACACATACACTAAATCAACAAGCAGACCATAAATACGTCAGACTACGCAATTTGCGCAGTCTTGACTACTTTACACACTTACGTAAGCTGTCTTCTCCCCGTGCTTCTCCAACTTTCGGGCTATAAAATCATAAAGTGTCACCTCTGGTACATCGATGTGTGGGTAAGGAGAATAAACAATGCGGTCTCGTACAAGAGACATGACTGAAAAAGAACAGACAATAGTCATGTGGGACTAGCGTATCTAACTTCTATGTTATACGACGCCACACACAGAGAGAATGCATCGTGTGTGTACCCTTAGGCCGTGGAGATGTTTACGAGATATTGTCCTTTGACACGCTGTTGCGATAGTTTATTCTGGTTTGTATTCGCGCCTGCGTCTGCTTTTCGCCGAAACAACAAACCAGCCAAGGTAAGAAAGTCTTAGGCGGTGATTAAGGGGCCCTTGTCCAATAAGCAGTGCCAAGCAATGCCCGGCAGCGTGCTTTGGTCCAAAGCCCTGTTGCGGGCTGTTCTATAGGTCAGCGCCTTCAAAACAAGTGGACCCTCCACGTTCCGTAATGAACAGCTCCAGTGTCCGGAGAGAAAGGTGGTGTTTCACTCGCCTTCCTTACAATAAAGTCAGCGAAATGCTTACGATGCTTCCCGCTATCTAACACATTCTGCGTTTTCCCAGTCGATTATTCGTCAGCCTCAAATAAGCTAGCTACCTGCCCATCTGCACTCAAACATAAGGTACATCGGTTCTCATTCACTGTTCTTTCGCATTTTGCATCGTGATTCGCTATTGAACAGCTGTCATATGTGAACGAACTGACTGCACTTGCATAGCGATAACCGAAAGACATAATTAATGAGGACCACTTACCTCAAAGTGTTCCCTTTCGGTGCCGACTTGCTGTCTATCAATGGCTCCGACCCACTACATGTTATTGGCAAAGAAGCAGTTTTGTTCTGTTAGTTTTCACGTATAATCATGTATTAACATGGTATAATTACGAAAACATAATAGAATCTATAAACGAGATGAAGGACGCGCTTAGCTCGGATGTCGAGCTCGGATGTTGTTGTCGTCGTCGTCGTTGTCGTTGTTGTTGTTGTCGTCGTCGTCGTCGTCGTTGTTGTTGTTGTTGTCTGTTGTCGTTGTTGTTGTTGTTGTTGTTGTCGTCGTCGTCGTCGTCGTCGTCGTCACCTTGGGGGGAAATACAAAAAGGACAACAGGCGTGTCAAAGCCATCAGGAGGCTTGGGGGTCTAGGCCCGGCACATAAGCAGACGATCGATGACAACATAGAGATCGAAAAAATTTGTGTGCTCTCTTATACAAAAAAGGTAATACAGATATGGAGCCTATTTACACGGTAAACACAGTAGAAAAAAAACAAAAGCACCATATACAATTAATGATATAACAACAAGTAAAAGAAAGATAATAACAATAAATAGCCTCAATAAGACGGAAAGGCGGGCTAATTGGTTTGGGTTCATTATTGTAGATAATGAATTCAAACTGCGCTGGTCCAAAGTGCGCTGGTCTTGTGTTTTCTGTGTTTGCGTTGTCGTTCAGTGTGCGCTATCTACAATAATGATAAATAGCCGATTTAAACAGTACTGAAACACATAAAAAGCAAAAGCATTACATACAATTAATAATGTAACAACCATTATGTATCGGAAATGAATTCTCTATGGGCAGTAAAGAAAGGAAGATAACAATGCGGCACGATTACAGCAGATAATACCAGTAATATACGAATCATCCAACAAAAAACGATCTGAGTACTGTAGTAATTGTAGTGACTTTAGCTTCTTTCTTAGTGCATGTTTCGTGGTTACGGAAAACAAATCATCAGGGAGTTCATTAAAAATTGTCGGTGCATACACCTTTCTAGCAGCTTTACCAAATCTTGTTTTGAAAAACGGTACAACAAAGCGAGAGGCTCTGCGTAATGTTCGTGCCAGCAGTGTATTCCTACTTAAACCGAGGATTCAAGGAGTGCCGAAGTACAGCAGTCTTATTAAAAAGAGCTTTAAAGGACGGCATACCAAGTATAAAGAAAACAGATTAGCATTGTCCGAGGAGGAAGAGTTGTGGCGAATGGATTTCAGCATGCTTTTTAAATTCTTGTCAACACGACATTGCCATCGGGCAGAACAAATGCCAAAGAATGTAATGCCATAACGTAGAATGCTGTAAGCAAGAGCACGCATTATAGTCTTTTTTTATATAAGTGGGGCCATGGATTTGATGCTGAAAAGCGACCATGAGATGCTTCGTAAGCGACCACAAACATAGGCTAAGTGGTCATTTCAGGAGAGGTCACGATCAAAAAATACACATAGGAATTTGACAGAATTAACATATTCAACGAAGTACATTTGCAAGAGGTACGATCACGCAAGTGGAGAAATAAGGGTACAACGGGTGGTATTGATTTCAAGGGATTTTTAAAGGAAATAATAATAAAAAATGTGACTGATCCCTCTCTCAAATGAATCGGCATAAAACGAAAGTGAAATGTGTCTTCGCATAAGGAGTTGAGTGTTTATTGTTATACATCGAGGTGAACTGGCCCGTTGTTATCGTTGTTTCGCTGGTACGGCATCGTTTGACGTGCATGAACCAATGTCCACGGATCGCCTCCATAACATCAAGGGCCAACCCTTCGTGGTAACTGTAGTTTGCCTAATAAATGGGCACAGTCTTTAGTAAATGCCGTGCGACAAAAGCATCAGTCATATTTACTTGCGCCACATTCACCGTCAACGTCGTTGCCGTGCTCTGGCTCATAACGCAACACTTTTCTTGTTCCCATCCCTCTGAAAGAGCGGTCGGCGGTGAAACGCCACGCACGAAGCAAGGTGACCGGTGCCCTAGACAGCGCTATCGGCGCATGTACACTCGAAGCTCTACGAACGCCGCTATGCGCACGGCTTTGCACGCGTTCATCGAGGCGGACTTTGAAACGCGTCTGGAATGGTGCCGCCGTCTAGGAAAGACGAAGTAGGGATTCACTGCAGGGATTGACTTTGCCCCTGCTGGATGGAGGCACCAGTTCCAGGAAATGGGCGCCTAGATGCGCGTGTGCTCAGCCGGACGAAACAAGAAGGCGCGTTCGTACAGCGTCGAGCATGTGCGTCGTTAGCGCAGTGGTAGCGCACCGGCACCTTTCGTCGTGGCGCGGTTGGCTGTGAGTTCGATTCCCAATGCATCCACGGAACTTTTAAATGCGAAGCATTTCTTCGCGAACTTTGGCGACTTTGAGCGCATCTATCTGTCTAGCCGCCTATGACTTCGTGCTCGCCTGGCTGTTTCGTTAATGGGGTGTATACGAAAATTAGTATGCCAACATGACTGCATGACGAACATACATGACAGGTCATAAAATGAAAATTATGATATGCATGTCATGAGCGACATGATTTACATGCCACGGTAGTGGTGCTCTCTTGGCCGTTTCGTTAATGGGATGTATACGAAAATTGGTATACTTGCGAAATGAAAACTGGATTGTGGCACCGACGGCACCGTGCCTCCATTCGAGCCGTTAGTTTAGCATAAGCGGCAGATGAAGCGCTTCAAACGACTAGTACGTCGCTTACGGCCCTTTCTCGTGTGGAGTCCATCGGACGCGTTGAGCTGTACTAGGACTCGATTTCAAAAGCGAACTAGAGCGCTCTGTGGAGCACAACCTTTGGAGCTTAACGGCGAAGCAGAGCAACTGCTCTTCTGCTAAGCGAGTGCGACCGGGAAACCATCTCATGATTGCTGTATCGCCACCGCATGCGTTATGACGTTCTTCACGCTTTGTCTGCAGGGAGGCACTGAGAGACGAACCGATGAAGTTCTGCGTTAACGACGACAAACCCGGCACGCGGCAGTACAGCGACAGCTTCTACACTTGTGATGCAAGTTCACGCTGTTATGAGAAAAACCGTACCACTAGGACTGCTTTCGCGGAATTGATGTGGTTCTCTGACGATAACTGTAGTGCTGGCGCGGTACATCCTACCCTTGTGTTAGAGACGTTTCGACCGATACTCTGACTTTTCTGGCCGCTCCCACGATAACGTGACAGCCCGCCCAGGTACGCATACATATTACTTTATTGACGAAATATGGCCGCCGCGCGACAATTCCGCAACATACCAGTCAGTTTGTGCAGGCGGCGCAGACTTTACCACGTTGGCATCCAACCAAACTCTCCCAACGTACGAGGTTCCATCGACTGCTCCTAGGAAAGATGATAACGATGAAAGTGCAAGGTAGCCGCACTTGCAGGAGTGCAGATCACGTCGCCTGGCCAGAAGCTATAGCAAGCGTAAATTTCCCCGCACCATCTCCATGCTTGGGCACGTAATCACGCGCCGGAAGTCGCTTTAAGCCTCCGTTGTCCGGCTTCGTGTAGATAGATATGCCCGGAACAACAAAAAGCCATTCGTACGTGGCTGCAGAGCAGCTGTCGCTTGCATTGCTGCGTATGACATACAGAGACAACGTCCACATGTACGCTGACTAACAGACTTTTCCCATCAGGTGCGCAGCGGCCGCTTTTAAAAGCCCCACAAGTCGGGTTAAACATACCAAGCTCAAGAAGACATTCACATAACATTCAGGGCGGCTGAATTCGCATTCCTTCATACACACTCGTACAGGACACCTCGAAATATTAATATCAACCATCCAGTCTAGCACGTTAAAAAAATTATTTATGCAGAGAGAGAAACATTGAATCCAGTATTGTACTTCAGCAACGGGTAATGCACTCGTGAGAGGTATTTTATTTTGTAGATGCTCGCTAGACACATTTGGTAGCGAGGCTTGAAGAGTACTGCTTCGATATTGTGCATTGTCAACAAGTGTTATTCGTTCGCCAGGCGAAATGTTGCTCAAACTGCTCATCCAAAAGTTAGTCAGATCAGCCTCAAAGTAAGGCGCGCCAGCTCCACCGCTTACATCTAATGGGACGGACCTGCGGACTTCGATTGACGTTGCCTTCTTGACCAGAGGGACAAGATCCCGTAAATGACGGTATGGTGATGGGAACTTCAATAAATAATCGTGAGGTACAGGTCGTCAATTTCAAACTTACTATTACTTTAATTATTTAAATCTTAACAAGACCACGAGGCAGGTCACTAATTTGGCTTTATAAATGCAAATAACCCCTGCAAATATTATGACAGAACTACGGCAATCGTCGCCAAATTTACATAACTCATTTATTGGTATTTTCTGAATGTCACAATATATATGAACAGTCGTAATATGGTTGAACAAAAAAGACATTTTGATGCCATTTATTTACATCATCAACTCTATATACGTCTCAGTAAGTTCCATCACCCTATACGACTTCTTATCGGAGACCGTGATTTTTTTTTTTTTTTTTCCTGGCCGATTCCTGAAAGTCCAGGGATAAGTTCTGCTTGAGTGTTCGTAACGCAGTACACCAAAATGAGAGAGTATAACTGTTTTGCGTTCTGCCCTTTGCCATATGCGGACGGCCCAGCCAGGGATTAAACTGTGGAGGTAGTTCTAGGCCGTAGATTGCCATGGCCATCAAATAATTATGGCGCAGCGTCCGCTGCTGGTGAATTTTCCTGTCACCGGTCATACCAGGGTTTGGAATGCCCCTAAATGGCTCGGAATGAAGAGGGTATCTGCTTGATGTATACGTACTATTGCACAATTTCTTAGGTGTTAATGTTAAAATAAATTTTGTTGTAGCATATGCATACACAAACATGGTCAAACATAGTTCGGAAGCGTGACACCCTCGCCTTGTGCAGAGGTAGCTAGCCTCCTGTGTGATTTGTTCCGCAGTTTTTTATTGTTGCTCGCGATATTACTGGGTCGCCAGATTTAACTTATCTATTTTTCGTGAGTTTGTATTTTTACTGATCACTGTCAATAAACTTAAATCTTATTTCGTTCGCCGCAAGCACAACATTAACGCCTCTAATAAAGAATGTCTCGAATGTTAACAGTGTATAAAAATATTTCATTCACGAGTTACTAGCATGAACTGATCGCTTACGCTAAAGAACTATGCATTTTAAATCCTCATGCGTTGCCGTTTCGTACTTTATTATTAAAGAAGTAAAGTGATTCACTACCTTAGCTGAATCACCACTCGTAATCCCGAATTAGAAACTGCGCCAATGAAAACAACGTCACCGTGCACCTCACTTTTACAATCACACAGGAGGAAATACAAGTCTTAATTACGTTCGTTCGCCTACTTAAGAAATGTTCATAGCAATTAAAAGGTAGAACATTGCATTTAATACGGTTGAAGTTGCTGGTAACTTGACAGTCGTCCGTATGTTCACCTGCCCTCCCCGGCCCCCCTCCCCCTTCTCTCGTTTTCAGCTCATCAAAGAGATTATAGAAAGCGTTGTCCTCTTACGTTTGGATAAAGAGTAGGCAGGCGTGGTGTCCCACTCAGTGGCAGTTGCCAGATTGCTCTATCCTTCCTTCCTTCCTTCCTTTGTTTTATGTCCTTACATCAAATACTACTACTACTACTACTACTACTACTACTACTACTACTACTACTACTACTACTACTACTACTAATAATAATAATAATAATAATAATAATAATAATAATAATAAAAAGATGCGGTGGGAACGGATATTTACAGTTTATTTGGAAGAACCCAGAGGCACCTGTCGTATCGCATCGTCGCTCGTTATTGCTTTAGGGCACTAGGCATGCATGTAGAGCCTTGATATGACAGTTCGAGTGCACCGGGGAAGGGCACGTTGATCTAATTGTTTATTTCGGTAATCAAGAGAAAACGACACCCGACAGAGAGGAAAATGAGAAATGCCTACAACCTTTATGAGCGAATCAAACGCAATCTATTTCGGAATATTCAGTCCCAAACGACGTATCATTCCGATTGATCATGATAAATAGGGTAGGACTGGGTTCGGTCACTATAAGCGCTCATCAGAAATGTAGAATTCTTCATTTTCGAAAATTTCATCAGCAGCACCGCTCGAGCTTCTGCAGACGTGACGTTTTCGTACCTAAATGAAAGAAAGAAAAACATTAGCCTCTAAGCTTAGCAAAGTGATCACGTCGGTGTTACCAAGGTTACATGTATGTAAATTCGGTGACAAAATATTTTTGTGCCGCAATAGGGTTGCACTGAACGAAGACCTGCAACCTAGAGTAATTTCGGAACGTCAGGCTTAGGAGATCATTGGCACGACGTCTTCATCATCTTCGTCACTTGGTTGTCCGTTTTCTGCCGCAGCGACGCACGCAGGCACGCCAGCATCAATATTACGAAACAGCGCGTCGTACTCCTATTCTCGTGGCAATATATATATTTATCTCTCTCTCTCTCTTTGTTCTTGCATTTGCAAAAGTGTAAACCTAGGTCGAACTGCATGAAGGTGTTTTTATAAAAGTTCTAGCTGTTAGAGCAAAAGTGCAGAAGACGTACCAGAAGAGGCACTTGGGCGAGTTGGTGCAAATTCGTTTTACAAGACGAGAACGCTAGAAAGACCCGGTACAGACGCCGACTTACAACTGCGGATTCATTGGAAGGCACATGAGACTACATTTATGCCTGCAAAATAGATCTTCTGTTGTCAGTAAGCGCCTGTATTGCGACTTTCTAGCGTCCTCGTCTTTTAGTGTTGTCGCTTTTTGTAAAATGCACAAAACACAGCTAAATTGGGTCACTTGCTGGTCTATGTCCAGAAAGAATGCGTCAAGAACGATTCAGAATAGCCGGCAGTTTGACGTTGCTGCAAATGGTGAAAAAGGGAATTCTTGTGTTCGGCTTAACTGTCCACATAACAGTTTGACGCCACCGACCCGGTTCCCACTTCGGCCTTCTGGAAATGCCAGAGTTGTACGCGCACAATGTTATTATGGGGCACGCCTTACTGGAGGGCTCCGGAAATTTCAACTACCTGGGGTTTTGAGGTGGTCCTGAACCACCCCTAGCGCTTGGTTCTGAATATGGTTGGGTGCGTATTGAAAGCCTCTTAGAAATTCACAGCCGAAAGAATTTTTCGAAAAGATTTTCTGTGGGCGAAGATATTGCGACCAGAAGACCTCTCTTTCCAGTTCTGTCTCAAAGCTGCGGAATAGAGTCCATACAGGCACTCAGTTGGGCTAGTTGATTTTGCACTATTCTTGGTGGCTGCACTGTGTGTGTGTCGTCGTCTTCTCTGTCCGTGTCCAAAGCGCATTTCCGCCAAGGATAATGGAGAGCCCACAGAGGCCTTGCGGGCGGTCTCGAACGAGGTTCCCCCACCCACTGCGTTCCGTCACCAGGCATCTACGTCGTATCAGAGTGGCCGGTTGAAAGCGCAACTTGGCGCGACTGCCAGGTCCGTTGATAGCACACACTTGTGGCCGCTTACTCGCTCCGCGCTTGGGCTAGGTCGCGTGACATCGCGATCGCTACATTTATCGATATTCCGACAAAACAAGCCTGCACCCCCAAGGGTGTGCGCACTTGTTTCGTCAGTGCGCTGCTTGTCTTAGATGTTGCGCATCCGACAGCGTCAGGATAAACTGCACAACTACCAACGCTGGTCCACCTTGTTCTGCCTAGCCCAAAGCTGTTTAATGGTTGATTAGTGATTGTGGACGGGTTAATCATCCTGCCGGGCTCGGACGCGCGGCTACTTTGACTCGGAACGAAGACCTTCAGGACTCGAACCCATAGGTGTCGACGGATTAATGTGGAATAAAATGCGTTCAGCTGCGGTAAGGCGGATAGATCGATTTAAAGTGTGACTACGTCCTAATAGATATGCACTAGTTCAATTTTAACAGCGATGCTGTTTAAACTATTGGTGAAACTGGGAAATCCGCAGAAAACACCGCTAGGCTATGTAATGCTAGCATAACCATTTAAGCTTCCTAAGCTTCCTTTGCTAGCATTTAAGCTTCCTTTGCTATCATAAGCCAATTTAAGCTTCCTAAGAATAGTTAGGTAATGCCTAATTAATCTAAGTTTAATTATGTCGAGCCTAATTTAGACTGGTTAAGATATGTCTAATTCATCAGGACTAATTAGTCAGCATAATTAAATAAACCCTAATTATGATATGACATGCTAAGCCAAGCCTAATGAAGGTGAGACTAGCTAATCTAGCACTAACTTCGTTAATACTGATTAAATCAAGTTTAACTACGTAAATAAGAAAGCGAAGCCTAATTAAGCTAATGTAGCTACATCTAGCGCAACCAGGCTCAGACTAATCCGGCGAACATTAAGGTGAGACTAATTAAACCAATCGTAATTACGGTGTTACAAATAAGTCAATACCAACTAAGCCATAGCTGGTTAGGTTAAAGCTAAATAAGCAAATCCTAAATAATCTAAGGTTCATTATACCAGGCCTAATTAAGCTAAGACAAAGCTAAGACTAAATGAGCTCATGCTTAAGCTAACCCTAATTCAACCAAACATTAGTCATAATATATTTTAATCCACACTAATCTACTTTAGTCAACCCTGTTATGCTGTAATACTTAATGCGCATCAATACATTCTAATATGACATAATACACCCTAACCTCTCCTAATCTGTTGTGATCTGCTCTACATGCCATAGCCGTCCTTAATGCACTTCAATCTGTCCTAATAAACCCTAGTGCGCGTTAATCAGGTCGACGATTGTCCGGATAGGTTGCTTATTGCGGCCGCCTGCTCTCGATATCTTTGGTCCGCCAAAGTTCACATGAATTTTGCAAAGCTAAGCGTGTGCACGAGAAAGCAATGCTTCGCTTAAAGAATTTAGAATTAATGGAGGCAAAGTTGAGTAACAGCTTTAAGGAGCAGGGTAATACCCCTGTCACACGAGGCAACTAAAGTGCACTTTGAGCGAGTGCACTTCGCCGCTAGTGTCATTCGCACGCTGTCACACGGGAACGTTTAGTGGCACTCGCTGCAAAGTGCACTTGCAGGCAAGTGCGTTCGCAGAACTCACTTCGCGGCGACGAAGTGTGTAGCCTCGGTAGCAGTGGCTTGTAAACAAATACGCTAATGCACAACGCGGCGCCCGTAGTATTTTTAAAACATTCTTTTCATTATTATAAATACTGCTATGCTTTAAAACAAATCATATTGTAACAAAATGCCTCGCTGTCCTCGCCCTCGGGCAGTTTGCGGCCACGTCCGCTAGGGGAATGCACGTTTCCAAAGTACACTTCTCTTTCTCGTGTAGCAGCGCGTGAACGTAAGTGCACTCTGCGAGCGTAAGTGCACTCGCTCAAAGTGCACTTTAGTTGCCTCGTGTGACAGGAGTATTAGAAAGAGTGCCTGTGGAACCCGCGTGATTCAACCAACTACATCGATAAGGCGCTGGCGATTGACGGCGCCACGGTATGTCCTTGCATATAAGTGGTGCGCCCTACAGTGTAGGGCCCTATACGTTTTGACAATTGCACTATAGTGATGGGGTAACAGTTTTTATACACGTGCGGCAGTGATCTGCGTGCTGCATGCACCTAACATTACACGGGAAATCCGCCGAAGCCTAAACACAATGCACCGGCGATTGCCACATGCGACCAAGCGACACTGGTAAACAACTTCCCGCTGACGGCCTTCCCGCTGACGTTGTAAACATTAATCATTATGATCATTTCCGTAATTCCGTAGCTAATATTGTATACTCAAGCTCTTTATAACTTACTGTATGTTTCTATTGTACTTGCATATTTTGTTCATTTTCGTTTCTTATTGCTTTTTGAATGTATGTGCTTTTACCACTCCCCCTCTGTAATGCCTCTGGCCCTGAGGGGTATAATAAAATGAATGAAATGAAATGAAATGAAACTTGAAGCTTATAGATATCAGCGCAGACAGACGACCACAAAAAAAAAAAAAAAACCTACACGTTTCAAGAATGAACCAACTTGCTCAACAAGAAGTTTTGATGAGGTAAACAACTCACGGTGGAAAAATGCGGCGTCACCATTACGGACTGCGTCCGGCGCTGTATACGAAGGCAGCTCCTTGGAGGAAGCTAAGGCGTGTGCTGCGTGACAGCAACCGTCATAGTAAAGAGCTACGGTGCGCCTCACTATAGCGAGTGCCATAATGTCTGTTGTTTTGTGGGGTTTCACGTCCCAAAACCAGTTCTGATTATGAGAGACGCCGTATGTGGAGGGCTCCGGAAATTTCGGCCACCTGGGGTTCTTTAACGTGCACTGACATCGCACAGCACACGGGCCTCAACATTTCGCCTCCATCTAAATGCAGCCGCCGCGGCCGGGATTCGATCCCGCGACCCTCGGATCAGCAGCCGAGTACCTTAGCCACTAGACCACCGTGGCGGGGGTGCCATAATGTCTGCAACCTGACATCCGGATACACGTCAGCTCAATGAGAAACGCAAAGCTCACGTTTCAGTATTGGAGGCGTCCTCGTTCCACTCTACTACCGCGTGCCTGGCGACAATAGCGATAGCCAGACACGCGATGGTGAGCGTCAGGACCAAGGCTGTCGTGGCCATCAGTGCGCCGAGCATGCGCCTCTTTGTGGACGAGTCTTCAGGAGGCGGCCGAGGTAGGTTCCTGGTCCGCATCATCCTCTGTAGTTCCGAGCTGCTGCTGCTGCTGCTGCTGCTTCCTCTACTACTCGCGTAGCCGCTGCCACCTGAAAGGAAACTAGGCTTAACGTCCGCTCTCTCGGAGGCGCAAAGAAATCGCAAAATTACCGTGCTGCTTGGACAGTGGTGCAGTCGTGTGTGTGAGCGATAAATAGCCAAGAACATAGGCCTGTCAAGCCGTATGATTCAGCATCACCGAAGGAAATAAGTTGGCAGCTTTAGCTTATCGGACGTTGTATCCTTGATCCCCGCTTTAAGCGCGAGCACATTATCCGCGGAGGGCGCACTGCACAGTATATGAGCCAAGCGCTGTTACACATAACTGCGGGCCAGTGCCCACATTCAGCAATCTTCTGGCTGGTAGTTTATCACTGGCCAACCATCTTCGCTTAGAATGCGCCCAACATAGAGCGGTTAAGTTGCTTTCTTCTTTTTTTCTTGCGAAAAACTCTAACGTGAGAGCTTTCTGTGCACAAGGGTTTAGAAGAGCCGGTGGCAAATGTCTCTGTGCGCACAGCCACGTGCGACGATTTTGGCACGCCCGCGAACTGCATCGTGGAAAGTGTTGTTCCGTACTACAGCAAACCCTTAAGAAACTTTCCTGAGCAAGAAGTTCATTGCCTGGTTTAGTTGGTATAGTCCGTACTGTAAAAGCTAAAACGTAATTGTCTGCGCGGAGCCGTCATTTCACTGACGAAGGCATTTGTTGGATTTTCATTCACATGTAATTACTTCTTTAACGTAGACGCAGTTCACAGCCCTGTTTTATGTTACCTACTGCGCTGTTTACAACTTACAACCCGTACGCTAATACTCTTGCTCAGCCAATTCCGGCAAGCATGCACGTTAGACATGTCACGTACTGTATTCTCGTTTTCTGTTGTACTGGAGGCACGACGCCTAAATAGCAGGGATCGACTTTACAAGAATTTATTCTGCTAGCTTTATTAGTAAGAGAAAAATTTCAATCAATGCTCATGAGGAAATTTCACTCTTAATGGTGGTCAACCTAAGACAAAGGCTACTTACAAAAGAAGCGCAATAACCGAGACGGGCCCCTCATTTTTATACAGTTGAACCTCATTGTGCCGAAGTAACATCGGGACCGCATGCAATTTGTTCTATCCGTTATATCTTGCAACGGAACAGAGAAAAATACGGTCTGACAAACGCAGTGCCCGGTTTGCTCCTATGTCCTGGGTATAAAACGCATAATCGTAGGCTTAAACGTGCTATAAACAATGTAGTTATCGCTGCCTCTTCTTTGTATTCAAAGACCAAGAGACCAGAGAATGAAAAGCCGAAACTGCAACAGAACAATGTTCATTTCACAAAAGACGCCTGCCGTTCGCATTTAATTCAAGAAAGGTGCGAGGAAAGTTGTATTTAAAGCTGGGCGCGTAGAACAATCTGACCGGTAGATGACTAAAATTTCAGTAAATTATTCAAGATATGGGGCTATGAGTTGGCGTTTCCTTTATATTGCTTCAAGTGAACGTAGTACTTTTTTTTTCGTTATAGCAGATATTGCAGGGGCTCCCGCATATTTGGCTCCATTATAAAGAATTACTACTGAAATAAAGCGTGACCAAGCGAAATTCGTAATTTGTTCGCTATAGGCGGTAGTTTGCTATATGAGCGTGCGTTATAACGAGATTCAATGGTGTATGAAATTGTCATAGCATAGGGACGTGCTTCAGTATTTTTTTTTTTGTACAACGTAAAGGTTAAATAATGCAGAATGCTTTGCTTAGATGGTGTACTTTATTATTTATTTATTTATTTATTTATTTATTTATTTATTTATTTATTTATTTATTTATTTGTACATACTGAAGCCATATCCACGGCTGTAACACGAATGGGACGTTATGTAATTACAACGAACAAACAGGAAATGAAAGGAAATACTGCGAATAGTAAAGCAAATACATAGCAAAAATGACATAGTTTACAGGTCAGTTGAATGTTCGTCGATTGCAGCTACGAAATCTTTTAGCGGTAAGGAGAGGATGCTACCAGGGAGGGAATTTCTTTCCAATATGTGGAAAGAAAACTGCATTTAAATGTACATATTGGTATGAGCAAAGGAAGGTGTAACGTTCAAAGCGTTGGAAGTATGGGTACATCTTTCTTTGGAAAATGCTATGAGGTTGCCATCGATGAGGCTGGAGGTAGTTAAATTTACATATAAAAATTTTAAAGCTGAGATTTGATATCGCGAGAGTAGTGATTTAATGTTTTATGATTGTGGGGCTTGAGTCGGGGAGAAGTTGCAGCTGTAGTTATTGAAAATGAAACAGATAGATTTTCGTTGAATATTATTAAGCGAGCTTATTTCATGTATGCAGGAGAACCAGGCTACAGATGCATATTCAAGAACAGGGCGAATGAGAGATTTATATGAAAGTAGTTTAGTATCGCGAGGGGCCTTAAGTAGGGTGCGGCGCAAATAACCTAATTTTTTTCAGAGCTTTACCATTTACGTAATCAGTGTGCTTGTTCCAAAAGAGGTGTTCTGATAGAATGACTCCTAAATCTTTGTATTCTAAAACGCTGTTAAGTTGGCTGCCAACTAGAAAATAGTCAAAATAGAAGGCGTTACATCGATTGCTAAAAGACATCACGACTGTTTTAGCGCAGTTAATGTTCATTTGCCATGTTTTACACCAGTCGCTGAAAGACGTGAGTGATTGTGCGCGATGGTAATTATCATCAATGGAATTAAGAGGTTCGTAGATAACGCAGTCATCTTCGTGAATTCTGATTTTATATGAGGTGCTACGATGTAAACCGTCGATCTACAGTAAACATATTCAAGGGCCTGGTATGGATCCCTGGGGAACACCGAACGTTACGCCAAAGGGAGATGATTCTGATTAGTTGAAAGAGGCAAATTGTGAGCGAGAATGAAGAAAACTGGCTATCCAAGTAACAATACGATATTTATTGAGAATGGCGTTTAACAGTTGTTTAGGATGAATCACAGAGTGGAAAGCTTTGGAGAAATCTATAGAAATGGCATCTATTTGATTACCTAGATCTAAATTATAAGCGATGCCATGCAAAAATGAACTAATTGTGTTACAGTGCTATAACCGCGACGCAAACCATTCTTAGCTGATTTTAGGATATTGTTGAAGTAAAGAAACTCGATTATGCATTTATGAATAATATCCTCTAGCATCTTACAAGAATGAGGTGTAAGATATATCGTTCTGTAATCAGGGAGAAGTTGTTTATCACCTGATTTATAGAAAGGAAGTTCTTTGGCTGATTTCCATGATCGTGGTACCACATCGGTGCCGCGCGAGGAAAGAGGTCGGAATGCCATCGGAACCGGTGCACTTTTAATATAAAGATTCAAGATTGGGTTTAAGACACCATCAAAACTTATTACGATATCGTCTAGTTTGTTAGTCTGAGCAATATAATTAAACTTTGGAACTATACATGGTTATCGAAAATGAAAGATCGTCAGTACACCAGCACGTAATGAGAAGACGGACGGGACGACGTAACACGCTTATTGCGTTACTGATGTGCCGGCCGCTGTTAGGTTTCACTTAGATGGGCATCGTATACGCCCAACCGCACAACAGCCCGTAATTTCACTATCACCTTCACGTAAGATTCTATTGACTCTTCTACGGCTGAGAAAATTGCACTGCAGTAGCGAAGTGGAGTGCGTTAAACACCGACACGAGTGTACACCGTTCCCTCACTTACAAGTGGCCAGTGGGGCTGTACGAGAGGGCTCCACCCGAGCTTAACCACCGAGTGTTGTTGTTTTCCTCAAATCTGTACCACCGAGTGTCGACGCAATAAAGTTTCTTCTTCTTCACTTACAAGATAATGACATTCACGGACTCTTGACGCGTGCCAGTTTTCCCACGACCATGTCCACGCGCACGGGCAACGTCTTTTCCATATCTTTCTTGTTCTGTACCCTTTCCCCTTCCCGTAACGTCGATTAGCATCAGGTCAGAACAATGACTGACTTCTCCGATGTCGCTCTCGTTCTTTACAGAAACTGCGCCGCGGCAGTGCGCGAGCTACGAAGCTTCCATTGGCTATTTCAAAGTGCAGCATGTACTCAGTTCGCTGACTTGAAATCCCGCTAATCAGCAAACTGGACCAATCGGCTGGTTTAAACGAGGCGGCGCACGTAAGTACACGCATTAGCTGGTTCCCTTCCTGACGAAATACTGTGCCTTAAAAGCAGCTGCCGTCTCCTCAATGCGAACATAACTTTAGACTTATAATTATGGGTCAGTGAACAGATTGTTAAAAACGATGAACAAAGGGTAATGTCGCCGGAGCCAACGTTTCGACAAAAGAACTTGTCTACGTCAGGACAGCCTGACGTTAACTATGGATGTCAGGCCTCGCGGCGATGGCTTGATTCTTTAGAGGTCCCGCTTATGGAACAAATCAGCAGTGGAAAGGGTCACGTGCTATGTGCGGGATATTCTTAATATATTGAGGGCACAATTCATATTATACGCGTATGTTTCGCTGCATACCTTTCGTCGTATGGGTGGTTGAGGCTGCCGTTGTGCGCGCAGTGCTTCCAACCACGCTGGGAACCCTGGAAGTCGGAACGGCGGTCGTACCAGCCACGCTGGTACCTGCTGTCAACGTGCTGTGCTCGGTACCTCTGCTCGCTCTCCTCTTGGTCACTTTCTGTGGTGCAGGGGTCAGGGTAAGCGCGCTCTCTGAGAACGTGACAGTTAAAAAATTGGCGCTAGCGTCTGTGACTGGTGCGATTTCGGGACGCGTAGTGCGACGCCGTGGCTGCTGCAATTTCTTTGGCGCAGTCTGGCCGCGTGGAGGTCGTGCGGTGTGTTTTTTAACGCGCGCTTTGTTCAAGACCGCGAGCACATTTTCTTGGTTGTGAGTCGGCGTCCTCGTTTTTTCATTTGGTACCTTGGTCCGCGCAGGTTTCTCGTGCTCTGTCTTGCGGAGTTCCTGTACGACTTTTGCTGGCTTCGCCACTGCGTAGGCGCCCTTCGGCTGCATCAGATGAGAGACTGGTTTAACTTGCGGCAATGCTCTCTCAGCCTTTCTTGTGCTTCGGACATCTTCCTCAGACATCCCTTCAGAGGAGTGGCGTTCTTCCTCCAAGCGAGCTGATTCCTTTCCTTTCTTCTTCGCCTTAGCACCACCGGTAACCGTAGCTTCATCAACTGTTTTCTTAGCTTTGTCGCGGTGCATTTTAACTGCCCGTTCATGGGCGCTTCGTGGAGGATGCACCTTCGTTGTTCTGGCTTCATTTGCTTTCATGCTAGTCCCTTGGGGTTTCACCGCAATTTCTAAGGAGCCACGTAAATCGCTCGAATAGTACTGGTCACGTTTCTTGTCGGCTTTTGTAACACCCTGCGGTTTTTCGGCGTGATCCTTAGTTGGCAAAGCTTTGGGGGAAAACTTGTGTATTGTTTCGGCGGGCATGGCTGTCGGCTCCTGTCCTGCTGGCTTTCCGTCATTGCGTGCGGCGATTTGACGCACTTCTTCGATAGCTGACTTCTGCACTCTCAACTCTTTCAGTTCCAGGTTCTCCTTTTTCTTTGTAGGAGAGCTTTCATGTTCTTGTTTACCCGGTTTGCCTGTATACGCAACTGTCGAGGGCTTCATAACTATTGGTTTGGGCAACTTCGCATCCACCGCGCCTTCCTTTTCATTAACGCTTGGTTTTTCATTTAAACTTTTCTTCAATAAGCCCGCATCGACCGCTTTGGGCCGCATAGGGCGTAGGGGCACTTGAGAGCTGTGAGGAGCGGCTCTAGAAAGTGTACGAAGCCCGTCCTGTCGGGCGATACTCAAAGGCTTTGCAGTGCTTTGAGACACTGGTGCTTCCGGGCCGACCCTTTTCTGGCCTGCATGAGAGAGGTTAGTTCGAAGGTATCTTAGTGACAGTACTGTAATAAAAATATCATGAAATAAAACCGAGACGCGTGGAAGGACATACCACACAATCAGTCAAATACGTAAATATGAACTAGCAAGTATGCGTTATGCGCCATTACCGAGGCCTGGTCGTTCGCGGTGGTTTACCAGCAAGCGCTTCATTTTAGTCACGTAGGTTACGAAATCAAAGACGCGTACTGTTCTTATTGTGGACTATAATTTGTCAAAACCTAAGAAATATACGAACTCCACCTGCACAGAGGCACTGCACTTAGCCTTCGCCTCTGCAGGAGGGCCGTGCCAGCTGCTTTTTCTACGAAATTCAAGTACGATCACCTTGCTAAACCAATGAGTGGGCATGATATAAAACTAACGTTCGCCGTTGCTGTTTCATTATTTTTGACAAAGCACTTATCTCAAATCTGCCATAAGTTTCCTGGGACGTTCAAGTTTCGTACCAAAAAACCAATTACCCATGCGTATATATCTACATGTAGTACAGAACTATACCCTAAAATAGCAAAAGTATAAGCGATATCAGGAAAGCGAGCGAAGATGGTAATCCTAATATTCTAACTGCAATCTTCCTCGGTGGTAGACGAGGAACGGCTGTCGAAAGATGAAGTTGGCAACATGACGTTTGCAATGTAGGTAGAAAGCTAAGCAAACCACCGCAATGGATTTCAGCAAGGACAGGACGGCAGTACAACCTACTAACCAGACAAAATACAGGATATTTTCATAGATCACTTTGACCCTTTGTTGGTCAAGAAGTTAAGGTACACAAGTATGACTTCACGAGCTTTAGTGCAGCGTTAGAATACGTAGGCAGAGAAAGAGAAAGCATATCCTTATGTATGTGTTGACATGATACCTTTTCCCCACCGGAGGTACGAAGTCGTTTTTATTTAGGGAAGCTGCGGTTTTCACAACGCTGATACTGATCAGAGATTCTTTCAACATGACAACTAAAAGATATCTCAAGTGCTTTTCTATCTTTCTATCGGGCGAAGGCATTTGACGGGGGCGAACAAATTTCGGTTTACCAGACGAGTTAGTAAAATGCCTTGAGCTCGTATGTATGGTCACCACCAGCCGTCCCTGCTGAAGCGGTGACACGACTGAGAGCTTCCTTATAGAAAGACGCGTTGCGCAGAAATGTCAGTTGGTATTCATATATAGTTATCTCTTTGCTGAACCCCCTAATCAGAAAAGTGTCAATGTGGTGTCTAACTATAGAGGGTTCTCTCCGTGCCGGGCATTGAGAAAACTAGAATTACACCTTATACCAATGGCAATTCGATGTTTTGTGAGAACAACTCTCACATGCGCTAGCGCACGGGCTCTTAGTATTTCGTTGGGTTGGCCATTGTGCTTTGGTGTGTCATAACTTCTGAGTAGGAGGTAGGTGTTCATGACGGGGGTCGTCAGAAAGTTCGCCTTCGCCAGAAGCATGGGCTGGAGTCTTGAGATCGTCACTTCAGTATTCAAAGCTGTGCCAACGACAAAGCCGAGGAGGTGGCAAGCCGGCTCAAGCTTTATGCGACCCCTCCATCCTCAATAATTCTCAAATTATTAAGGAAAAAATTCGTTTCCTCCTGCTCCTGCACGCGCGTAACAGTTTGTTTATGCCGTGGTTGAGGCTGCTTGCCGCTGAGGCTCCTTGCCAGCTCCTTGCCGACTGCGTAACAGATTCTTACAGTGCATGGAAGTATGCTGTAATTTGCCTTAATTTTTAGCACATTTATAAGGACATAAGCATCAGAATAGCTGAAACTATTACGTGTCCTACTTTTATGATTCTGCATGGGGAAGCGCACGATAACATCTCATAGAAATGCCAGAGCTGTAGTCACAAAACTGGAGGGGGGGATGAACATTGATATGCAATGTTATGACAAGCATTTCATGTTAAACTGTCAAATCGCTGCAAGCTTTGTAAACAAAGAACACGAGTAAAATTACACCACTGTGATTTTCGAGGCTTTTTATGCATTTCAGCGAGACGTAGCAATGTCATCATTTCCAATTGATGAGGCAGATTTTTCTATGTAAAATGCATTTGTTGCGGCGCAACATAAAGTAGCACTGATTCAATTTTTTCTAATAACTCTTACTATATGACACGTTAACTGCTGCAACCAGTAGTAACCATCGCTGATGGTGTTATATTTAGAAGCTGGCACCAATTTTCTAGACAAGCCAATACATTTCCCATTAACTTGACCTGTAATTTGCGCAGATAGCGTCGAAGTGCCATTCGTGCGGATTATTCAACAGCATTATGAAAACAAGTGTACTTCAGTGGAACGTTCAAGCGGGCTAGCTGGTTCGTAGCTTTTCAAACGTTTTTAAAACTGCGTGACAAGACGGGGACACTGGAAAGAAAAAAACACACGGGACACCGCGAGCGCAGTTGTCTGGCAGTTTTAGAAACGTTTGATAACACACGAACTCTCTAACCTTCGTCTTCACCCTTCGAGATGAATGGGGCGAGTTGTGCCACAGGTGCTGCTTGTCTAAGCGGTGACCTTTGGCCCTTCGGTACCACTGGGAGCACAGGCTTTTGTTCAGGAAACCGCACAGGTGCTTCAGATTTACCGGCTTCACGAAGGGGTACGTTGCTGGTCAGATGAACAACTTGTGGCAAATTATCAGCAAGTTCGGCTGTCTTGAAGAAGGCACCCGCCGGCGAAACGTGAGGAACCTTGGGTTGATGTGCGCCTGCAGGAAACTTCGCGTTTGGTTCGGGAAGTGTAGGCTGTTTTCGTTGAGCGTCTGGATGTGCGCCGGTGGGGGCCGCATTGGCTAGAGTCGGTAGGGCATTAGCAGTTGTCGCAGCTGGCATGTGCACAGCATCCTTCAGCTTTGCGATGCCGTCTTTAATTACTGTAGTGCCACCTGCGGTATTGGTTGACGCCGCCTGCTTCGCCATAACGATGTGTTCTCTTCCAATTTTGTTGTCGGTTGGAGCAGCTGGCTTGCTGTCTTTTGCTAGAGCTGGCTTCTGTAAAAGTTCACCAGGAATATGCGTACTGCCGACAATGTGGCCATCGTCGTCTCTGTTCGCTCGCGCTCCCTGGTGGCTGTGCACCGAGTTTTTCACTGGTACAGGCCCCGCAGGAACATCAGCGGCAATACCGACATGCTGAGGCTGTTTGGCGCCGCCTTTGTCCGCTTGCTTCTGATCTGGTTCCACCCTTTTCACTCCATCTACCGTAGTCTTGGCAGGGCCACCAGGAGCGCCCGCAAGTGCTGGGCGCTTTGACGGATCCGGCGCCTGTTGTTCTGGTACATCGGGCGGTCGGCGTTCGTGATGCTCCTGATGGTGTCCATTCCGATGGTGTCGGCAGTAATGGTGTCGATGCATAACAGCCTGTAGCACAATCAGAAATGTCAATTAGTCTGCTTTTCTTTTCGGAAAGCATAAAACACGCACACGCCCAATTCAATGCTTACTAACACACTCGCCGCCCACGCTGACATACACACAGATATACTGCGCGATTTACCGATAAGAACGCCCGCAGATCTCATTTTGTGTTGCACTTCGCGCTCATTTAATCAGTATTTCATAAAGCTTCACTACAGCATTTAAGTCATCGATTCACAGGCCTGCATGGAAGCTGAGCAGTCATGGTGTTGCATTGGCAAGGTAGAGATAAGGGGTTCATTTACCGGCTACGGCGGCCGCATTACAATGGAAGCAAAATGCAATTGCACCCATATACTTAGATTTAGGAATAGGTTAAGCAATGTCAGGTGAAAGGTTAAAAGAAAGCCTTATTAGACCCCAACTGTCGTTTGCCTAGCAACCTAGTAACCATGTCGTGATTTTCGAGCACACAACCCCAGACTTGGTATAACGCACGTTGGTGAGCTGACCAGCACACGGCCGGAAATCAAGTGGCGCTGAAAATGGAACACACAAGAAATAAAGGAGAAGAAACACTGCCTCTCCCGTTTTCAGCGTCGTTTGATTCCACCATCATTGATTCTTAATTCGATGCAGTACCATATGTAAGCAAATCCATGCAAATGGGCATACCTGCAGCTGCAGGTATAAGAAAAACTGGCGAGGTTTAGTAGAGAGAACAACAGGCATAGCAGAGCTTGCATATTTTATCAGCAGAGTCAGATGGCCAACATTAAGTTTCGTTAGACAACATTATTGGACACTAGCCGGCAATTAGGGAACATTATTCAGTGCTTGGCAACGTTACAAAACAGCAACCAACAACGTCTCGAAATTAGACGACATCGGACAGCGTTGGCATAATGGGAGTTGGTACAGCTGTGTGGGTTGAACTTTTTTGCAAGTGCTATGTACAAGTTTTCCCGTAAAGTTGTGAGACCGGGTGTCTTAAAAGGAATTTATTGATCAGGTGTTTACAGATTATTGAAATATTATTCTTATTAATTATAAAGATAGTCTCGTTTGGCAACGATGCACAGTTGCCGAGGCGGTTCCCACGTTGCAAAGGCTACCTGGAAGTCAGCTGCCGAGCCTATACTTAAGAGGGATTGTGATAGGCTATTCGATGACGGGGAAATCGTCGAAACGGTGACCACTGAAGCTTCTCTCGAGTCTGGAAGCTGGAAGTAGTCCGCCTGGCTCGCCTCGAGGCTGTGCGATGACGGAACAATGTTGCCAACCCTACCCGGCCTACGTAGGTAATCGAAAGAGGGGTGGTGCGCGCTTGAACGTTGCCGAGTGCACCTTCCAGCTATCACCAATCTCCAGTTGTTTCAGTCTGGTGGCTCTTACAAAGCAGTCGAGCAGGGCTTCGTTGTAGAACATGGCATCGACAATTCGTATCAGTGGTCTTCAGCAATTACGGAGTCCAGACGATTCTTACTCTGGCCACATTTTCTCTTAAGTCACGCGTCCAAGACCATCCAGGCGGCTCCATTTATTTAAAGGTTTACCGTCTGTTCTTGAACTCATAGAACCACCGGAAAGTTATTGTCTTTGTAAAGCTCCTCAACCAATGCAGGCGTCTCGGAAGCGGTTTTCCCGAGGTGAAAGGAAAATTTGTTCATGTGTCACTGCTCCGGCGCATGCTCCATTTTTTCACATTGTCTATGGTAAAAAAGATTAGGAAGTAGCTTCGCGCCATTTCAGATTCTCGTGACGTCATAGTTCGAACGCAACTGCCGGCCGGTGCATTGCTTAGCTTAGAGCCGCCATGACAGATCCATTCACTGACGCGTGGAAGGCAGTCTGAATACTTTACAGGCAGACCCTGTATGTCGTATGGTGTGTGCCTAGTCAGGCCCGCTGTTGTATCTCACATAAATGACCTGAAACTACGTTCGTCTGTTATGCTGTTCTTCCAGAGATACGGATGAAATGCGCTCCACTTTCTCGTGTCCTTGCGTGGCATTCAACGTTGTCATGCATGCATCTCACGCTTTGTACATTCTCATGCGCGCCACTTAATCACGGCGCAGCTGCCTATCTTCGTTTTTCCCAAAAGAACTGTCGCATTTAGGACATTTATTCGATTGAAATGATGACGAATTCATTCCTAGTAACGAGAATACTATGTAGACGTTCAATAAAGGCAGTGCTAATGTTCGCCATAGTAGGCTTTCAATTTTAAAAGCTCAAACAAGTCGAAAAGTGAAACAATGCAAGAAAGTATGCTACCTGTGGATACATCCAGATGAAGTCGTAGAACTGCTGTAAGATAAAGCATTTCTGTTAATAACGTTCACAGCTGCCAGCGCTCCTTCGCGCTCGCTTGCTGGAGGAATATGCAGAGACAGAAGCATGGGACAGATGTACCTTGTCGACGCCGTTTCATTCCTCCCCCGCCGGTATTCGGTTAGATGGCTGACGGCTAGGATGACACTACAGCTTTGCCCTTGCGTCACTCATATACCGCTCAAAACTCCATCAACACGGCTCTATCGATATTAAACGAGGAAATGCTCACCTTCGAAAGGTGCAAGATTGTCGAGCAAACGGATACGTAGATGTCGGTGCTATCGGCGAGAAACTTCTTCTTTGCTTCTGACAGCAATAGAACTTCCGCTGCACATTTTTTTTTCTTTTTTCTGTGTGACTGTGCTTCAGCCCCTGGCAAATCTCATTGCCTGTTGTATTCTTCTCATGGGTGGCCGCAATTTTATACGCCTCAAATTATTTTGTCCACAAGTTCCAAAATGCGCTAAATGTGATCATTTGAAATACGTTGCTAAGTAATCGTACTTGTGGTTCTGTCGAAAGAATGCGCCGCATCGTGTTATTCGATACGCTGTGCAAATATCGCGGGCGGGGAAAGGGTGGAAAAGGAGGGAGAGGGGGCGGTTTTGCAACGCTCAGATACTTTCGATGGGAGGGCTCTGACACTGAAATACCACTCTCTGGCTACGCCTCGGCCCAATGGCACTTAGAACTCTACTCTTGATGGCAAGGCCTAAGCGCCCCCGAACCTTCTTTCTTTCTTTAAAGGCGTAAGCTGTTATTGAGTTTTTGACAATAGCCAAAATTGGTGACGCCGGTGTCTTCCGCCGGTGTCCGTAACCAATATGAGTTTACGAAAACGACGACGACGACGAAGAAGAAGAAGAAGAAGAAGAAAGGAGGAGGAGAAGTTATTCTTCTGTATAGGCTTTGGCGAATCATCTGTCTGTTTGAATAGTTAACACGCACAATTCCACTAATTAAATTCCCTCCAGATCCTCCTCCATTTTTCTATCTGTTCCTGTCAATCATTTCAATTCAAAACGTAATTATCTAATCACTCTTGACCAATGCCCCCTGGTGGGTAAGTGCCGTAAGTCTACAGGATCATCATCATCACCATCATAAGCCGGCTGATAGGAAGACAACGAAGGAAAAGAGAAAGCGGATAACGTCGATGAAGAAGAGGAGGAAGCAAAGAAAGGACAGTGAAAGATCAAGAACACGAAAGGGGTGGGGGGAGAGAACGAGCGAGCAGGAAGCAAAATTAGCTTACGTTGCCAGTGTACTGCGTCCACTACGCAGGCATAGGATTTTTTTCTGCTATACTGCTATTCATTTGCGTATTTCGTGTCCGCATCTTTTTACTCGTACTCTGTTTACCCCCACCTTGTGTTCGCTTCTGAACATTGTCCGCGTACCCGTGGTTTGTGTTCGATACGGGTTACCCAGTCAAAGCTCACATGCATTCCCTCTGTTCTATACTCGTGTCTTTTAACATTTCCTTTGTGGGGAAAAAAAGCAAAAGAACATCAACATCGATGGCACTGAAGAAAAAAGAAAAAGAAAAGGGGGGGGGGGGGGACTATCAGCATACATTATGGTTGCCGCTAAACAATGATACGTTTTGTAGAAACAGTTGGTATCGGGCGTGCTGCGTCCTGTCCTTAGGCTCAGCAAAGCAGACGAAGGCTTCAAGGAAAAAAAAAAAAGTATTTCCTGCGCTTACGCCTCGATGAACAAAACATCACCAAAAAATTTTGCCATATCCACGAAGTGAATGATGATGAGTGGGCGAAGCTCCGGAGGTAATCTGGTAAACCGTGAATCGTCCTTAGATTTTGCCCACTCGATCATCATATGGACATGACACGTAAACACGGGGGTGTGGTGTGATTATATATACAGTCTTCATCTTCTTCGTGCTGCACTCCTCGTTCACACACCTTGAGCGTTCCCACCGCCCCGTTGACGAGTCTGTCGATGACGTCGATGTTGGTGGTGATCATGTACGGCTTGTTAGGGACGATGAGAATCTCTTTGGGAAGGTTGGCATATTCGGTGTGCGACATCTTGGCCACCTTCTCCTTTGCCTTGTACATGGCTTCTTGCGTCGTGCAACCCAGGTTGGCGAGTTCTAGCGTGGCTACGACGGCGCGACGGGGGACAAGCCTCGACCCTAAGGAGCTTCGCCCCTAAAAAAAAAAAAAAGCGCGGACAGCGGCAGCAGGGATCGCAGTAGCAGGAACAGCTCTAGCAAGAATCTTCCAGGATGCCAGTCGACGGTCTGCCTCCCACCACGCGCCGGCGTCCGCATTTAGAGCGCATCGCTTTTGCGCATCCTGTCGCTATCTTAGAGATAGCGGGCGCTTGTGGCCTCACAGAATGTAGACAATCCCTTGACCACGATCACACTTTTCACGTGAACCTATGCATCGCTATCCTAATTTTCTCAAACTTGCTGTGTATTCTTCTGGACATGTTGCATTTTTGGATTTGGTTAAGAAGGTAAAATATGCCATGGGTTGCAATCCAAACAGTGAAGCTGTTCTATCCACTGGTCCGATACACGACTGTGACATTGCTTTGAGCGATCGAGCACTACACTACGTGAAATGACAGCGGGACGGTTACAAGCGCTACAACAAAACTTTGTTTTTGGAACGATATTTATACCCCAGGAAAGTAAATCTTTTGGCATACTGGTTGTTCACGTTATAAGTATACAGCGCTTCATGTGCTGTCATTCTTCATGTTATACCTAAAGTGTGTATCGTTAGGTTCTGGACAAAAGCGTGTATGACGAGAGCTTGCTCAGAAAAATCTCGCGGTGGCGAAACTAAATCTGAGAGTGAAGGAGCGTTGAGAAGCAAGGCGGGGAGGAATGACGGGATGTTTCGCGTCAGAGCCAAGGAGGTTATATATTACTTTTCTGGAGTGGAAGCGGCCCGCCGAAAGTGAAGCCGCCGCCGCCATCTTGCTCAAGGAAAGGGTAGCAGACGACCGTACGGACGGCAGAGCGCGTAGACAGCGCGACGCTGTTTCGTGGTGTTTAAACACCAGTGTCTTGTTTATTTAAAGCATCTAAATATCTGAGAAGGCAACGGTGACTTCGTGCGTCGCTTTCGGCTCCACAAATCGCGTTAGGAAGAAGCCTGGAACAACATTTCTTTACGTACGGCTGCCCGCTTTCAGTGCATTTTGCTAAGTAGAGGGCAATTTCAAACGTTTGCATCCGTATATTACATCCCTACGCGTGCATCAAAGTTAACTGTAACCTTTCAATACTTGTTAGTGCTTCATTTTCAGATGCGTGCGTACATGATTTGCTATGGGCTCGAGTTCTGCTAAAACACACGCGAGGTCTGTCTGGTGCGCGTATTGGATCGTCCCTGCAGGGTTTGTATACGAACTTTAGAGGCAGGGCATCTTTCCGGAGCATATAGACGCAGAATTTGTTATGCGTACGTGTTGACGAATGCGCAAATACAGCGAGCACGTACGGCGTGTTTCTCCGTGCTACTGGTTACGAAAATGAAGAAAAAAATTACAGCATATCCACGGAGTGAATGATGATGAGTGGGCGAAGCTCGGGATGTGCATCGTAGATCGTGCCGAGTTCCGGATTAATTTAGTTAACGCGCATGCTACGAATCCTCACGGTTCAACTATGCACAATGCACAAGTGAAATCTCCCACCGGCACTTCATTGCAAGTCAAGATCCAGTGTATATATATATATATATATATATATATATATATATATATATATATATATATATATATATATATATATATATATATATATATATATATATATATGGGTTTTGCCGGTGAACGCTTCTCCAACGCGAGCAGTCGGTATTTCTCAATCAAGAAACTCGCTAGGAGACGCTGCCTGCGCCAACGTTGTCTCTCGCGTTTGCCGGGGAGCGCGTGGCTCCCGGCGCTCGCGGCGAGGGCGAGCGCCAGGTGCCACGCGCTCGCCCTCGGCGCGAGCGTGCCCTCCGGCAGGCACGCGCCGGTGGCTACCTACTACTACGACTACTACTACTACTACTACTACTACTACATACATCGGGGACGCAAGACCTACGCCTTAAAGAGCTTCGCCCCTAAATATAAGAACTGTGTGTAGCCTTCTGACTGAGAACATGTGGTGTTCGGAGGGGTGGATGGAAAGCTTAAAACAGCCACTCGATCACCTCGGCTCTATTGACATCAAACCCGACCTCTGTCTTCAGCATTTGACGAAATTCGAGTCGGGATGCTAAGTGCATGCTTTTCGGCGCGTGTCCCGTGTAAGAAATCTCCTATGTACGTTTACAGTCAGAACTAAATAAGAAATTTTTTCGAACGCACCCAACGGGTCTTGATAGACGCTAATCTGAGAAGACTTCACAAACGCTAAGAGCAACGAACCAATTTGGAAAATCGTACGTGGAATACGAAAAAAAAAAAGCATGCGGTTAGTTAAGGACAGATGCAGAAATCACGCACTGTACTCAATGGGTCTGATACATGCTTAAATAAAGGGCACAAATCCATTTTACGTCAGCTGGCAGTCGCACAGTGCTGCATATGTGCGCTATATCGCATCACCGCATCATAAAAACCGTTTATACTAACAAACGAAGTAAACCAGCAAGTACGATTTGCATAGAACCTCTCAGTCAGCTGCTTCTTTTGTTTTCCTCGATGCCTGCAGCTGAGTACGGACGCGGGAAATTTTTTTTTCTCAACTAGAAAACACCGTTGGTAATTGGCATAAGCATAACGTTGGTTTCTGTCTCAATGTTTCATCATGAGGTTGCAAAACAAGTCGAGCGCCTATCTTAATACATTGCCGTCTATGGCGCGAAGGCGACTTTTTCCTCTAGTAAGTGGCCGCCGCTGGCTTCACTTGGCCCCGTAGGCGGCTGCAGGGACTTCCACTCCGGAAGTTTAATTGAACCTCCTTGCTCAGAGCACGCAACTGCATGGCTGGATGCGAGTTTGAGGCCCTTTCATTCCCTTTCTCCCACTCTCTCGGACGCTGAGCTATGCTGCTCACAAGGACTGCAGAAAATAGCCTTCCTTCCTCAACTATGTATAATTATGGTTCGGTTAACAAAAGGACGCTATTTTTCTGCAGCCCTTGTCGGGGCTGCAGGGACTGTTTCTGTATAACTCTTTCATGGTACTATCATTTGTGTGCATTGCATGTGTCGCCGGAGAAAGGTTGCAATTTGGGCGAGTTGGTAGTGCTTCATGGTTGGAACAGCGCGCACACACAAGGACGGAACAGAAGGAAGGCGCTCGTGTCGTTTTCCATCTTCTACGTCCTTGTGTGTGCCCCGCCACGGTGGTCTAGTGGCTATGGTACTCGGCTGCTGATCCGAGGGTCGCGGGATCGAATCCCGGCTGCGGCGGCTGCATTTTGATGGAGGCGAAATGCTGAGGCCCGTGTGCTGTGCGATGTCAGTGCACGTGAAAGAACCCCGAGTGGTCAAAATTTCCGGAGAACTCCACTACGGCGTCTCTCATAATTAGAGCTGGTTTTGGGACGTTAAACCCCACAAAACAACAACAATCCTTGTGTGTGCACGCTGTTTTAACCATGTATCACGTGTAGAGGATGCGCATCACACCATTGCCATTCGGCGATCAGTAATCTTGAGCCGCGGCAGGCGATGTCAGATTCGATTTTTGTCAGACGATTTTCATGTTATCACCTGTTATTTATGTCCATTATGCAGTAATGTTGTGGCATACCAGTTTACGTATAGTACATCCCATTAACGAAACGGCCAGGAGAAAACCGAGACCGCGGCATGCAAATCATGCCGCTCATGACATGCATGTCGTGATTTTCATGTTATGACCTGCCATTTATGTTCGTCATGCAGTCACGTTGTGGAGTACCAATTTTCGTATGCATCCCATCAACGAATAGATAGATAGATAGATAGATAGATAGATAGATAGATAGATAGATAGATAGATAGATAGATAGATAGATAGATAGATAGATAGATAGATAGATACGCTCAAAGTCGCCGAAGTTCGCTAAGAAATGCTTCGCATTTAAAAACCTTGCCTCGACTCGCGTCGCCGAGCAAGGAGCTACACCCACTGACGCACCTCCTCCTCCTCCGCTCTTCTCCGAATGTCGTGACGTCATTGGCGACTGCGCTCCTTCTACTCCGTTCCGTCGAAGAGCCTGTGAATGGGTGGCTCGCGAATCGCGTCTGTGATGTCTCTGGCTCTACGCGAGCCTCTCTTCGCTGAGATTGGTGCAAAACGTCGAGAAGCGTTCACTGGGCCTCGCAGTGCCTCAAGAGATGTTTCCTGAAGTCACGACGAAATACGGGTGTGCCGGACGTGCCCGGAAACCTCTGCTGAGAGGCAACTTGGCACAGTTCACCACGACGTACGGTTTCGTGTAGCCCACCAAGCCAGCACAGCTTACCATAACAGCGCAATACCTAGCAGAAACCTAGAAAAAGCCAAGACCAGCTAGCTGCCGATCGGCTCCGCTGCGACTAGCCTTGCGCCATTAGTGCAAGCTACACCCAGATTTTTTTTTATTAAGGTCTCTTGCCTCCACCATTTTTTTTTTCTCTCGGTTAGCTCTGCCGATGCATTTTGTGGGACTCGAGCTCCTCGCGTAAAAATGTTGCTGGTATGCAGTCAAGGTCCCTGTGTGCATGCGAATCAAGTATCTCTCTGGCTCGCTACATCGCAGTGTCATCGCCAACTAAACAGCTGTCGCGCCCTAGACAGCTGTCCCTAGACGATCTCGGCGGTTGCGTCGTGTAGATACCGCCACAAGGGGGCGCCGGGCTTGTCTGAAGCAAATGCGTGCAAACGAATAAACAGAGAAGTGAATAGGCAGAAGGCCTTTACGTGTGGTGCCGTAACTTCGAAGCGGCAGTCTACCAGTTCCTGCACCCCAAACACAACTTAATTCTGTACATTCCAGCGCCCACTATCGCTTACAAGTGAGGGACTATTTCTTTTTTGCTTCGCATAGTTTCTTGAGGCAACAAATTCCAATAGTAAGGTCATTCTATGATAGCTTGGAGAGGCGTTACAGGACCCGTTTAGTTATTGCATAGGCCATCGGCAAAGTCAGACAGTCTCGCCACACAAAAATTGCTGCTGCACTTTTATTACTTGGATAACTGAACAAACCATCAGCGTTCATAACAGTTTATTGTATTATTTAAATCGAATTTACAGCATACGTGGATATACTTCTTTTCGTTCTCGTAATCATAACAACATTAGTGAGGGTGTATGTCTACCCAGCTTCCCATCTAAGCCCGGTTTTTCTGCCGTATCTATTCGATAAAACGTGGTCATTATGAATGTCCGGTTCGTTCGAGATCATATCAACAAATCCGCTCGGGAAACACACGCCGTGATCTTCTGTTACGTCGGAGCAGCCTGAAAAGCGCACAGAAATATGGTGTTTAAAAAGTATATTGACTCATTGGCCGCAACTATTCAATAAAACCGTACGATAAACAGTTACGATGATGGTAAGGGAGCGCACGCTAAAGCAGGCGCTGTAAATATAATATATATATATATATATATATATATATATATATATATATATATATATATATATATATATATATATATATATATATATATATATATATATATATATATATATATATATGGAAGCTGTAAAGTACACGCAAAACGATTACCCATTGCGGCGTCGTTTGAGTTTCACATGCATTATGACGGGGTGCATACACTCGGCGTCTCGTGCGAGAGCTGCCTACAACGGTGCTGAGCAAGTCGGTTTTGTTCTTTTCTTCGAGCATCATATTCACGCTATTGTTCTGACATCTTTACTTTCCGTGGTCTACCCCAAGGAGGTTTAAACCTCCTTGGTCTACCCATCAGCGCCTCCTCTATTTTTTTTTTTTTTTTTTTTTTTTTTTTTTTTTTTTTTTTTTTTTTTTTTTTTTTTTTTTTTCAAGTAGCGCCCTGTGTGCGTATCCTTACGGTACACGCTGAAACTCAGCCCCTGACCCTGTCGTGAAACGAGGGCGTCTAGGAAAGGAAGCTTGCCATCTACCGCCAATTCTAAAGTAAACTGAATGCAACTTTCTAGGCTGTTAACGTTGGCCAGGAACCGGTAGAGGACGACCTCGCCCGCTGCGGCTATACCACTTTACTAATTCAGTGGAACATGCTGTTACGTAGGGGAAACCTGGTGCGCCTCCTTCCCGCCGGCCCGTTGCGAAGCGAGCCCCTGTACCGTATGGTCTGGAAACAAGTGAACGTTTGGCACGAGTCGTACGCGTGTCGTACGACGTGCAAGGGGCGCACGTTCTAGACAGAAATATGCACCATCAGCCTGTGAGAGGGGAGGGCGGCCTGCCCAGAGAACGTTTCCCCGGTGTTAATTGTGTATGAAATACCTCGCGCAGACTGCAGCGGGAAATCAAGAAACTATACAAGAAACGTCTGCGGCAGCATGCGCGTCACGCAGAAGAGCGTCCGCAACGATGCTTTAGCAGATGACGCTGTCAGGAATGACCACGATTCATTCGAAGATTGATTGGGAGAGCGCAAGGATCGTGACAGCAGAAAAAAACGAAGTCATCTCGACTACATCTGGAAACACTTTTCATGCAGACCACTTCTGACACAATTAATCGTAATGACGGAAATCTAAACCCGATCTATGCACGCTCTTTGCAGCGGTTATTCAAGGCTATTCAAACGAAACCATTTCTGGTGATGCATTCAGTGTGAACAAGGCTTCCGTGCGGGAAGCCGAACCGTCATAGACGTTTTGTTTTGGGCTGGTCGGCGTCTATTTTTGTTTCAAATGCACACTTTACCGAAGATATATGCGCACAAGATGCGCTCGTGTTTTAAACACTATTACTCGTGCAAACGGAGGAAAGAAGACATGAGAAAACAAAAACATAGGCGCAGTCTGTGGCGGCGTACCGTGAAAATGTCCATCGGTCGTTGTACGCTTTCCCTCAAGGTCTTGGCCTTCGGAAGGCCCGGATTGTTCGTGGGCGTCAGCACAGCGCAGCAACGAATGAACAGGAGCACACCACTCAGGAAGAGTACGCCAAGCAGCGCGACCAGCCACGTGTAACGCTGCATGAGTCAACATAAAATGTCTTCATGCGGAAGAATATGCAGTTATGGTGAAATACGTGCCGAAGGAAAAACTTCATTCACCGCCCACCTTTTAGTTTTTTCATGTCCACGTGTTTAATCGCAGTGACTAGCTTCGGGATCAGCAAATATTGAAAGAGAGTTTCTAAATGTCCTTCGCCTGAGTACTGTGCATCAATCGTCATCCGCTTGTCGTCACGCCAACGTCATTACTGCTAACATATTTCTTTCAAAACTCTACATGTGCCTAGACCTACAAAATTTCTCACGTGCCGCTTATGCCCACAATTTTCCCGATCTGCTTAATTCCTTTACGACTACTCACAATATCTTCCTCGCGACAAGTGCACTCGATGAATCCTCGCACTGTACGTATACGATGGCTATTGCAACGAACACTATCCGACAAAGAAGAGCCGGCACGAAAGTTCGCACGAACCAAAGCATTCAAAAAGGGGCCCCGCAACATCGTTCGAACACACATGACAGCGGCTGTCACAAGGCTTTGGTAAACTTGTGAGCCAACCATTAACAGTTGGCAATATCGTTTCAAATGGAGCCAGAAATTGCCTGCTCTTGGCAGATTACGCCGTTAGGAGAACCGACTGTGCAGTTTGAGGTCGAATCGGCATGGGCCGATTTTAACGTACCTAGTATGGATTCAAATTTTTGTTTTAAATTACACCAAAAATAGTCATGTATCTATTTTAAAAACAGCAAAGAATGCATGAATTTTATCACTTCGGGTCTCGATAAATGGTCGTCCGTTTTATTGTATCTCCTACGGTCATGTGAGGTGGCAGCCAGCGCACTTCAAAGCTACGTCAAAGACACGTGCCTACGTCGGTGACTCCTGTTGCACCACTAATACGCTCGTAATGGTTTCTAACACCACGGCTACGTTTGCCATTGTTGCCACGGCCGCCGTGGAGTGTCGCTACGTCCCTGAGACATACCACTTCTTCCAGTAGCTCTGGCGGCTTGCTAATCGTCATAACGGAAGCACGTGAACACTTCCACAAAAAGAAAAGAATAAAAAAAAAAGCCACGTGCTGACTTAGACTTCTGCCCCTTTCACCTTTCCTTTGTGTAAACGTTCCGGTGGCTTTACCTATGTGTACCTTTCAGCGCACTATTCGGGGGAAAAAAATTATAAAAGGCATTCAGATGGTGGGGCTTTTGCTCATGCTTGGCGGATTCAGAAATATTTTTGTGGCAAGCGATTTCCTGAAGTAATAGGCTCCTTTATTGAGTTCATTACAGGAATACTTAAAGAAGTGTCGCACAGGCCCTACAAGTGTTGCCCGTACACTGAACGCTGAGCTATATATATTTATAGTAGAAAGTCAACATCTAATAAATGCATATAAAGCGATGCAATGCTTTTAAGAAAATCACTGTTCCGGTTTTAATGAAAACCGGCGAATTGAAAGGCGAAAATGCAGTTGTGAGAGAAAGGTTGGTAACCTTCAAAAATAAATTGAGCAAGACATTTCAGAATTCACACCCCTTCGTATAAGCTGTATCCCTCAGATCACCAAGCACACCCAAATTTTCTATGTTGATCTACAGCTGAGGCTACGTGAACTTTTTTTTTCCCTTATCTCCACGATGGCCTTGCGTAATTTATATTCATTGATTGCGCTTCAGAACTGTGCATATTGTATAATTTCTTCTTCATTCACGTCCATTTCGGTGTGTCATTTGTAAAGCTGTGGTGCACTTGTTACTGCAAATTTATCGTCATCGTAAGCTTTACAGCTTACTCCCATTTGTAGATTTAAACCCTCCATACAATTTATAAAAAGTGTGTGCTTAAATAAGAATTCTACTTAATGTAGGCACTAGATCCTCAAGTTTCCCTTTAAACATAATTTTATGCAGCGTTTTCTTAGAAAGAACTTATGAGTTGCCATTTATTTAGGCGGGTGTCGTCAAGTAAACATCCGTGTTAAATCTTTACATCTACGCAATGAGGACGTAATGATGACGACATCCGTACATTCCCCTGTGTTCGCCTTTGTGTGTCGTTCGTGGGCCTTTGCTCTGCCAAACTTCGATAATGTTGCACCAAATAGCCCAAAGATCAACCGTATGGTGAACCTTTCTGCACCCATAGCTGCGCATGCTATGCTCACCTTGAACCACTCACGCAGCCTGTTGGGCACGAGCAACTGTTCGAGACGTGCCAGCGGTCCCCCCTCGTCGACCGTGCGACAGCGGTGGAACACGTCGCAGTATCCACGATTCTGGTTACACGCAGCCCCGCGCTCGCGTTTCCTTCCGCAAAGCGACGCCAGCGCGGGCTCCTTGCAGGTGTCCACGCAGTTCCCGTCAGCACCTGCGCCGCCGCAGGCATCTCCAGTACAGCATGCACGTAAACTCCTACAATGCATTTACAGTTATTGGGTGTTACGTCCCAAAACCACGATAGATGCCGTAGTGGAGGGCACCGGCAATTTCGGCCACCTGGGGTTCTTTAATGTGCACAGACATCGCACAGCACACGGGCATCAACATTTCGCCTCTGTCTAAATACAGTCGCCACGGCCGGGATTCGATCCCGCAGCTTTCGGTTCAGCAGGCAAGTGCCATAAGCACTAGACCACCACGGACCAGCCAATCGAATACACCTACAAAATAACCTGGGCCCAATGACATATGAGTACACCGTCGGGAACCTATTTGCGGACAACGCCGCTCGCAGCGTCGAACCTCACCGAGCCGTCACGGGCACTGCACTACGCCGCCCAACATCCATAGATCTCAATTACGCAACAGTTTTGCAATATTACGGGGAGAATAGCAGGGGGTCTTTAGTACCTCGTAACAATTTTGGAGCAATGGTCCGTTCAGCGCTACGCAGACTTCAGGAAAAAAAAATAAACATACACAGGCTTACACAGACTACATCTATCCTACTCCACAGCATACAAAAATATACGCCCGTGGTGCCGAACGACACCAAGAATGCGCCACATTACGTCGGTGTTAACATTACACAATGAATTTCATTGCAACCTCAACCACACAAAGAAACAGTGGGATGTACAACTGTCCAGCCACGCCCTTCGGTGTTTGCTCAAGGCTGGTTCGAATGGTGGATAAGATCGAAAGGGCCAGCGGGGCCGTGGGCCAGTGGTCCTGACCGCCTGCAATGCACTTTTGATGTGAGAAAACGAAGCTCATCCTCTCTCTCTTGACGTTGTTGTATATCGCCACATGAGATCCGGCGTGCGGAGAAATAGTCATTGTGATTCGGTTAATGAAAGGAGTCTCTTGTATTGAGTGCGGCTTATCGTCCGTGGGGGAGGATGAATGTGAATGAGAGAGGGGAAAGGAGAGGAGCGCCATATCGGAGGCCTCCGGAAATTTAGAGAGAACCGTGTACTGTGCGCCGTCAATGCACGTTAAACAAATGCGTCAAACGCATTCCTCGACGCACAGAAGCAGATCTTCGTGAGGAAGAGACTAATACAAATCATTAATTTCAATCGATAAAGCCTTCAGTCCGTTTTCATTACATTACAGAAACCAAACTGCAGTGTCAGAGTCTCTTACCAAGAAAGGATCATCAGTTATGAGTATGCTAAGCTTGTACTGTAAAAACAAGCCGACCACTTTTTTCCGGGTGGCCTCTTCTATATGATAACCCGTCATGGACATTCATCTTTCTTAGCAGTAAAAGAAAGATGTCCAGACAATTTTTCGATTCGTCTATAATTTTGCCAGCTTGTCTAGTTTAGGATTTTCGCAAAGTATTTCGGCTTTCGATTTTACCTTTGCAAGAGAACTATATCGTCATGTTTAAAAACGGAACTGCCAGTGTGGTCTTGTTCCCACACAAGACTGAAGGCAAAACTGCGAAGATACCTTTTTGTCGGAAAGCAAAAAATTGTGCATTCATGGAAGGTATTAAGTCAGTGAGTAAAACATTGGTGGGCGGCTCGCAGCGCGACAACATATAATCACCTTCAGAAACGTATTCGTCAGTCTTTCCGTCGGGGCCACGTCGAGAAACTTGTCGAACGAGGGTGAAAACAGTTCATGCAGCGTTTTACAAGGTTCAAGAGGGGACACCTTGCGACCTAACCGAACATGCACGTATCGGACATCATGATCAAATCGTCGCAAGCAGGCTGCAGTCTTATCCTCAAGACACTTGAAGCGCAAACAGACAAGGACTAGGACGAGTAGACACACACAGCGCTAACCTTCTTTATCAGCAGGAATCACGGTCAGGTCTCGCTCTTCGAGGAAGGTCCGGACACGCTTGACAGGAAGCTTCGTCCGAGCAGGCTTCAAGCGGGAAAGAATCTCTACTCCTTCGGAAACGCAGCGGTCATGCTCACCGAGCGGAGCGTGCTGCGATAAACGGTGCACAAACGACAGAAGCTCATGCGGGGAGCGTTTAGGTTCAACCGCGAACTTCGGCCCTAAGGAAAGGACACGAATAACCGCGGGAGGAAGGTCCAGTGGTTCCAGGGTATGGACTTGGTGCTTAGGTGCAGGCGACTTCACCTTGACTTCGTTCCGTAGATGGGCCAGTTGTAGGTTCCAGATGAATTCAGTGGTACGGTCAGCAATCCGAAGATACTTATGGTGGCGGCTAGACGCCCTCAGAGCGTCGCCACAGTCAAACAGCAGAGCCGCCAAGAGCTGCCTGTAGAGCCTGGCCTGCCTGTAGTGTTCTGCCTTCAGGATCTTGCACAACCTTGTGATGTGGCCAATTGAGGGCAGAAAGCCCGCGAAAAGACGTCTGACGACGTCCGGCACGATGCCGTTCCGAATGCAGAAGGAGAACATCCTGGCTCGACAAACTGCCACGGAAATGAGCGTGACGATCACGGAAGGATCCGTGGGAGATCCGTGATCGTCACGCTCATTTCCGTGGCAGTTTGTCGAGCCAGGATGTTCTCCTTCTGCATTCGGAACGGCATCGTGCCGGACGTCGTCAGACGTCTTTTCGCGGGCTTTCTGCCCTCAATTGGCCACATCACAAGGTTGTGCAAGATCCTGAAGGCAGAACACTACAGGCAGGCCAGGCTCTACAGGCAGCTCTTGGCGGCTCTGCTGTTTGACTGTGGCGACGCTCTGAGGGCGTCTAGCCGCCACCATAAGTATCTTCGGATTGCTGACCGTACCACTGAATTCATCTGGAACCTACAACTGGCCCATCTACGGAACGAAGTCAAGGTGAAGTCGCCTGCACCTAAGCACCAAGTCCATACCCTGGAACCACTGGACCTTCCTCCCGCGGTTATTCGTGTCCTTTCCTTAGGGCCGAAGTTCGCGGTTGAACCTAAACGCTCCCCGCATGAGCTTCTGTCGTTTGTGCACCGTTTATCGCAGCACGCTCCGCTCGGTGAGCATGACCGCTGCGTTTCCGAAGGAGTAGAGATTCTTTCCCGCTTGAAGCCTGCTCGGACGAAGCTTCCTGTCAAGCGTGTCCGGACCTTCCTCGAAGAGCGAGACCTGACCGTGATTCCTGCTGATAAAGAAGGTTAGCGCTGTGTGTGTCTACTCGTCCTAGTCCTTGTCTGTTTGCGCTTCAAGTGTCTTGATATGAACCAACAAGCCCAACTTCACACGCTTCTAAAGTCTTATCCTGTAGCCTATACCCACAATCATTTTTCTTCGGGGAAGAAAATCACCCATCGTTGGTTTTAATGCGGTCGCGCGCGCGAACAGATGCAGCAGAATTTGTTTTCAACACTTCGATTCAAGTAGTTGAGATGGAAGGGCCCGCCTTATAGGGCGCCCAGCGAGAACGGGTGACTGACTGACCAGCGCGCTTGCAATCCACGAGGCACATGTCGGAGGGGCTGAGCGGAGAACCAGTGTTGCTGCGTTGGCAGTCGTCGTAGCCGTACTTCTGGCAGATAGAGCCTTCGCAGCGGCCCGACTGGCACACCTGCGTGCCATGATTGCACTCCGACAGGTTCGGCTTGTGCCTTGGCTCAGGGCACTGCGCTGCCACACCGGTGATCGTGCAAGGTCAGGGACGTTTGCACACGCTGACCGAACGCTGTCTTTATTGCGCGCATAGAATATATACTCAAAAAAATATTGCAATGGTCCCTTCTATCCGTTGAAATAGTAATGGTAACCATTATTTCCTTCATAGGACTTGTTCGTTATACTGTGCTGAATAGGCACTCATAAAGCACGCTGAAAAGCCAACTGCAGCGATTTTTCGAGGTCGATGGATCGCAATGAAGTTCGGTGGGCACGTTCCTTGGCACATTTCCGTCAAGAATACAGGTTCGGGAGGTGAGCAAATTGCTGACAAATAAATTTTACTGATCGCTTCGAACAGCCCGCCTGGCTTCCTACAATTATTGGCTACATTGCATGTTGGCGTAATGATAGAGATTTCCGCGCCAACCTTCGCGACTTTACTGGCAGGCGAAAAGCGCGACTCTCACTAGTCGGTTGGTTTTCGGTTTATGCTTTTTCGCTTCCTTACCTTATTAAAAATTATTTGGCGTATTTGCTCGGAATTTCCTCTACCAGGCGCATGATATCTCGGAGGCTAGTAAAATAAAATTTCCGCGAATTTCAGTGAAATTTTTGAAAGGCAAAAAGGTGGAAAGGCTTAACTCCACTCACATAAGCGATAACAAGTGGCGTGGAGTCCCAGGAATGCCCGGCGCTTTGCATCGTGTACTTTGCTTCAGGACAAGCTACTAAACCTACGTTATTCACTGCGTCGTGCATGAAGAGGAAATTCAAGATTCAATGAAGGATATCTGCAGAAAGAAGCGTAGTTGCATTCATTCTCTGCTGAGCAGCGATGACTCGCACTGACGTAGCGGCAGTCTGTGCTGCAGCAGCTTCCAGCCGATGGGCTGCGCAGACAAAGCACGAAGCAAAAAAAGTACACAATTCTAGGAGTGCAACATTTTCAAGGCGCCTGTTTCGCACAGAGAGTAGTTGCTATCAGCATTTTGTCAACGGCACAAAGCGATAGCCACCTACTACAGACCCGCTACCGTCAAATCCACCAAATACCATTCGGCCACCTAGCCCCGTCTTTCTTCACAACCATTATTATAATCTAAGAGTGTACTGTGTACCCATTGTATAAATAGTGTGTTTGGTTCAAATGCGTTTTCTACACTATTTTTCCCATCTTTTGTCATGCCGACCACTGAGTCATCCTTAACATCCTCTCAACTTTTCGCACAACTTCTAGTGCTAATCTCGTGCCTGGCCAAAGCACTCATTATAGGCATCATTCTTTAGTATACGAGGGAATTAGCTACAGTCAAATGCTTGTCATCGCATTCAAGACCATCATGCCTGTAGTCATCAAAATAAACTCTCCGTTTCCTTGGAAATGGTATGAGAGATGAACTCGTTTCATATAGATAGGGCTGTTCGTTTTCGGGAAGTAAAAAGGGGGGTGGGGGGGGGTGATACCGTAGGGCTATTCCTTGAGGTGATATTTGGGGCGAAATGGAGTATTTTTGTTCAGCCATTCCGAAATGCTGGTTCCTTCAGGTTATGTTTACAAGTTTAAACTTAGAAATGAGGGCCGTATAGCGTCCACAGTACACTGCACACAACCCGTGAAATGATCTTTACGTCATTGGAGTTCACTTAAGCCAACAGGGTGCAGCTTTATTGTTCCGAGGTCGGGTATAACTACTGCACGTATGCAGCACAAACTCAGTGCAGCATAAAAATCAGGCAGATCTGGGCTGTTGAAATTCGGGAGAAGGCGGGTTTAAAAATCTGCCTGAAACACCTTCGGCTAGTAATAATCGGCAGAATCGGTATTTACCCGAAAACTCACAGCCCTCCAAAGAGAACGGCCATCGCCGGAAAATTACGACCTATTTAAGGGACTGATCTAGTCTCTGACGGAGGAGTTCGGGTCAAGAGTTACATCGCTTGAATGATATTCGATATTGACAACGAGCAGTCGGTGCCCCAATTTTCTCGTTACACGTAGCCTAACGAGGTTATGGCGAAACCAGAACAGCGCACAATAAAACAATTTTCCTGCGCCACAAGTTCGATGAAGCAAGACGAATATTCATTTCGTGGTAATAACGATTCTAACCCGCTCCTGCCTGTTGCTGGGCATTATTCTGTATAACAGATACATTCTGGCACCTCTCGCATCAACATACCCGTTTCTATTACATGTTTTATGCAATCGGTAATTGTACATATCACAGACTACGTTTTTCTGGACAGCGCAATATAATTACAGTGGACAGAGAAGTAGACGGAGCGCTCTATAGTTTCAGCGACTGTGCTACATGTGCAACGTTTTTATTGCGCTCGTTAAATCGTAAGTCCTCCTTCAAAGGGGTCCCGCAACATTTTTTGAACAAAGTAAGAAAACGGTGCCCATCAGTCGTGCAGGCTCCTCTGAACATGTGAGCCAAACGTTATTTCACTCTATGCACCAGAGAACTCGCACTTAGGTTTCAAACACAGCCAGGAAGCGCTCGCTCTTCGTTCAGCATATCACGGGGCACCGACTAAATCGCTTGATACAGAAATAGCATTGAAATATCCCAATATCGCGGAAATATCATCCGCTACGCTTTATTTGTTTGTTTTGAATTCACCAAATAAAGGAAATGTGCGCATGTATTTCGTAAAGAGCAACGAAAAAAGTCAACCGAATTATTAGGTGCCTCACGTGACGTCATTTACTGAAAGAAGAGCGAGCGCTATCTGGCTGCGAATTCATAAATATTTGGCTCAAGTGACCACGGTAGCCTCCAGGACTAACGGGCACCGTTTTCGGGCTATTTTACGAAAAGTGTTGCAGGGCCCCTTGAACAAGCGCTAATGTTCACTCTTTTTATATAGGCGTTTCGGTTGTTGTTGTTTTTTCTCCTTTTCTTCATGTGACATCACTGTGGCTGTACTGAGTAAATTTGTATCTCGATTGTATTGGAAAATATCATCATGTAGAAGCAAGCGTAATGAAATACGGTGTTTGTATGAGTGCTACACATTAGTTGTTGCCCGGACGCACCTGCATTGTGCATTCGGACGCAGCGTGCAGCCGCGACCTCGTTCTGAATTCTTGCTCGCGAAGCAGCACAAGTCGCGGCAGTCCTTCTCGTGGTAGCCGCAGTCACACTGTTCGTTCTCCTCGCGCACATTGTTGCCGCAGAAGGAGTCCTGGTGAGCTGGGAATGTGACGATGATGCATCGTATTCATCCGCGTACTTATAGTTAGCGACACGGCGGAACTCGACACTTGTATTCCGCTGGTTGTGGCAAACCGCCAAAGCGCATTATTAAATGCATTCGCGTTGCATCGAAAACAAGAGCTTTGTGCACAATTACTTTTTGTTGAGGTCATAATGTAGCACGAAGACGAATACAAATACATTGTGCGTCGATGTGCCTTTTTGATGCTGCCTCCGCTCAATATTATGACGCGAAGCAAAAAAAAAAAAAAGAAGAATCGGAGCAGGCACTTCGCCACAAGAGCGAAAATTGGCTAAATAATGAAGCTATACTGCAACATGTTTGCCTCCACGCGCAGTGAAGGAGAAAAAAACATTTCTGGAAAATTTCTATGAATAAAATGTGGCAGTATGCGACGAGTTTATTCGAGTTTGATAAAGTGATGGCAGTAAAGGCATCTATTATTACATTATCACAAGAGTGAAAATGTAATAACTGGTTGAGCTAATATCCAAAGTGAGTACACTAGCTACTTCTCACTGCTCTCACACCAAATTTGAAAGAACACATCTGTTTGTTCGTCAATATGCTGGTCAATGGCACAGAGCGGGAGCACGCTGCTTCGTTCTTGACAACCCATATCATGACGGACAACCTGGGTAACCTACAAGAACTCATTCACCTCGACTTCAACTCATCGCTGATACGTGCTTACGAACGCTGCACTGCGAGACACAGTTTGGAGCCGCTTACGGCATCGGGGGGTGGTCGCGCTTAATTAGTGGCGGCAGGAACTCAAGCTTAACGGGTGATAGGTTTATTAGGAAACAATAGCGTCCTAACACTAAAGAGTGACTGAATAGCAAGGAGGCTTGGGAAGGCGAGCAGGGAGCGCGTGAACCAAAAAAAAAAAAATTACAGCATATCCACGGAGTGAATGATGATGAGTGGGCGAAGCTCGGGAGGTTCATCGTCCATTTTCCTTTCCGAACCCACGACCTTCGGATGTCGCGTCCGAGCATCGGACGCGACATCCGAAGGTCGTGGGTTCGGGTCCCACCGGAGGCAGGCTTGTCTTTTCGTCCACTTTAATTCCTTTCTACTTTCTCCACAATTACAATACCACAAGTAACTTCCCCTATGCTTTCCTTGGCTTCATTGTCTGTTTTCTCATTAAGTTGTTTCTAACAAATATATATATATATATATATATATATATATATATATATATATATATATATATATATATGGGTTGCCGGTGAACGCTTCTCCAACGCGAGCAGTCGGTATTTCTCAATCAAGAAACTCGCTAGGAGACGCTGCCTGCGCCAACGTTGTCTCTCGCTGGTGAGGGCGCGTTCTCCTTCTTTGCGAGCTGGTACAGCGATTGATGATTGATTGATGATTGATTGATTGATTGTGGTTCGGTTAGGAAAGGACGCTAATTTCTGCAGCCCATATAGGGAGCGCGGCTAAGCGTCCGTAGGGGTGGGGGGAAAGGGAGTGAAAGAGATAGAGAAGAGAGAAAGGCCGTAGCGGAGGGCTCCGGAAATTTAGACCACCTGGGGTTCTTTAACGTGCACTGACAACGCACAGTACACGGGCCTCTGGCATTTTCGCCTCCATCGAAAATGCGACCGCCGCGACCGGGATCGAACCCGCGTATTTCGGGTGGCAGCCGAGTACCGTAACCACTACACCACCGCGGCGAGCGTTTCCATAGCCAACGCGCGCCTTTCGCTCTCTCTCTGTCTGTCTCTCTCTCTCTCTCTCTCACAAGACAGCAGAGGCACGCGCCGGGAGAGAGAGAGAGAGGCACGCGCCAAGGCGAACGCCGAGGGCGAGCGCGTGCCGGAAGGCACGCGGGTTACTCCTGACGACTGACGCCTGACGCGTGACAAGGTTAGACTAACAAGAGCTTCGCCCCTAAAAAAAATAAAAGGAAAGCGCTCTAGTGAACGAGAAAACGCAAGCTGCCGCCGGTGCATGCTCCCATGCAGCGCGATTTGAAGATATAACTTTTCATTGCCCACTGAATGAGAGCTGTGCTTAATGATGGGTGACACATGCTCGGTCGCGTGTTGGAACGAACGCACATTATAGAGCACTACATATCGCTCACTTTTTCCAGCACCTAACTGACGGGCAATTAACCTTTGCAGTTGATAATCGACAAGTCAAGAGCCGGCTATGGACACGTTACTTCTTCTTAGTTAGCAGTCTCATCCTCTAATCTCGTACAACATACCAGACGAGCATCGCGAGTTGGTGTAAGTGGGATGCAGTCCCCCCTTTTTGGTATCATTTGACTGTACAAAAAGCCACAGTTACCTAGCATGAAGCGAAATCTGACTCCTATGTTGGAAACTTCCGAGGCATCAAATAACATCAACACTTTCTGCTGCTGCGAAAATTTAGTAGGCGTACAAAGCAAGCAGTTTTCCTTATCGTAGAGGCCGTTGAGGATGGCATGTAGGACGGCGCTAATGCTGCGTATGCTGCAGGGTGAAAATCTTCGGTTGAACGGTTGAAGACCAGTTGTCGCCCGGGCGAACATGATGTAGTTACCACTGGCGCCACCGGGGGTGCACTCGGGCGTCTCGTCATGCTACGGAGGAAGCCAGAGAGAGCGCCACTCCAGTGCAAGTACTCTTATTAAATCAAGTAATTCAGTTTCTACGCGTTTATTTTGCAAACTGTCGCGGAATATGGCTGCTTTTCGAAATAATGTAAAAGTGTTATTGGCAGATGAACAATGGAACAATTTCATGTATACAACGTTAACGAAATAACCGTTATGCTTGCCCCGCCCAGCTGCAGGTTCCTTCGGGTATATGACAATGTCAAACTCTAGCGGTGTTCAGGCTGAGTGTACTGATAGAGCTCACGTGGGTGCTTGGTAGTTTAGTGTAGCTATTTGTTGAAGAAGGGCTCGACACAGTGCCCGCCTTGATGGAAGCTATATACAGGGCGCTTCAGCAAAAACTTTCACAAGTTCTTAAAAATTCTCTGTTGGAGAAACAAGGAAAACTGTAACTGCGGACGCTTGGTGGTTGCTGTCAGTGGCGAGTAGTTTACCGTGGTGATGACAACGTCAAATCAATTTTTCAAACAAAGAAAAAGTCGTTGTCTGAAGCCCTGCAGCTCGGGAAAACATTGGCTTTCTTCCGCACCAGGAAGTTGTATGAAGAACGCTGAAAATCACGTGCATTTGCTACCTCCGTCGGTGACATGTTCCAAGGATTGCGGCGGCCAGTTCGAAATGTAGGATGCGCTATTATGCTCTTTTTCCCAGCGGCTGCGAGTCCTCAATGCTCTGCATAGGCACAAGCTGGCGTTATCGCTGGGTGCAAGAAGGAGCCAATTTATCATTAGGAACTACGCGGCCGCGAGTTTTGAGAGCCCGTACATATTGAATTTCCTGACTGCTCAAGAAAATAAAGGCACTGAATTGAATTGAACTGAACTGAACTGGCCATCGCAGGCATTTGAACGAATCATCAGCGGACGCTGCGTTCGTATGTGACTTCCGGCGCTCCTTTGGCAATGAGTCTCGGTTTGATGAGGGCCCAAGCACGGTGGTCTAGTGGCTATGGCACTCTCCTGCTGATTCGAAGGTCGCGGGATCGAAGCCTGGCCTCTGCGGCTTCATTTCGATGGAGGCGCAATGTTGAGGCCCGTGTGCTGTGTGATGTCAGTGCGCGTTAACAAACCCCAGGTGGTCTATATTTCCCGAGCCCTTTCTACTACGGCGTCTCTAATAATCAAATCTTGGCTTTGCCTCGTTAAACCCCAGAAATCAGTCGGTTTGATGGGGAAAAAAACACCAGATTATCACAATCTGCAGGGCTTCAGAGAATTACTTTTTTTCTTTGATTTAGACTGATACGGCATTGTCGTTTATGTGGCTACAAACTCGCTATTGACAATAAACTAAAAATACTGCTAATAAGAAAGTTAAGTAAAATATCTGAGTTAATTACCAATGCAAATAGCATGTTTCTACCGATCACTGGTGTTCGCCCAGCCTTAGGGAAGATTGTGTTTTTGTCAAAAAGCCTCTCTTCGGGAATTACTGAAAGTGTTCGCTGAAACACCCGGTGCATTCCCCTGTATCGGCCTGAAGAAGACCACTGGGAAAGCACTGGCTTGTGTCGTATATCGTAGCCTTTGGTATTTTTATACTGATGTTGGTAGGCAACCTATATATAGGTATTTCCTGCGCTTACATGTGGATAGCGAGCATCGAAAGCGGCCTCTGGCGTCCAAGAGGCCCAGAAGGTAGACGTCTGCAGGACACAATCACGTGCCGTGTAGCACCACTCCGGTGAAATCACTTGAAATGCCGCATTTTAAGAAGATGCTGCTCTATGAGCTTTCTGTTCCACAAGCCATTATTTGTCGTACCAACGTACTCGGACTGTAGAAAGATTACGTGTGGTGAGATAGGGCAAGGGAGTTCCGAAAACACTCGAAATCCTGGGCAAATTCCCTTCGTGAGTAGACACTCTAGCAGGGTGTGTACAGAAAACGCTAGAGAACGAACACCACGAGCTAAGCTGTACTCGGGTGTCGTCCACATCCCTAAGCCGACGTTGAAAATTGAGGTGAGCTTTTGTCCTGCATGAAAAATGATTCTGCTCAACAATCTTCCAAGTTAGGGAATGGACCTATTTACTCTTGGTGTCAACGGGGAAGCTGTAGCAAAGTGCTGCGTCGATAGTTTGCAACGTGACGTTACTCAGGCGTGCTCTAGGTAAATTTAGTAGCTGGTGCGGCAACAAACCTTGATTGATTGATTGATTGATTGATTGATTGATTGATTGATTGATTGATTGATTGATTGATTGATTTCTGAGGTCTTACATCCCAAAACCTGCCATGATTATGAGAGACACCATAGTGGAGGGCTCCGTAAATTTCAACCACCTGGGGTTCTTTGACGTGCACTGACATCGCACAGCACACGGGCCTCAACATTTCGCCTCCATCGAATGCAGCCGCCTCGGCCGGGATGGCTACGGATTTTAGACCAAGAGGCGGCCATTAGCAGTTCACGAAGCTGTGAAGTGGACGCCGGAAGTCTGATGTAATAATGGAAGCAACCTTCATTCAGGGCTACAGAGGCTGCGGTAATCTTCATTCCATGGACTTTCGGCGCTGCAGATATGTACCTTTACGAATACCACGCGCAACAAACACGTACGGAGGGGGGGGGTTCCTTACATGGCGAAAATCGTTGTTCCTTTTCACATGAGATGAGGCGTGAGATTACTGGCTAAGGGCAAAAACATAGAAGAGCAAATATCTGCAGAAGGATCACTTTCGTGTGTCCTCCGAAAAAAAAAATGCTCATACGACTAGCACGCTTCCAAGTGCGATTGCTAAGATAGACAGCCAAAAGTAAAAATATCGAATGTCCGCCCTCAGGTAGCACAGGCAATTAAGGCTCAGTGGCGCGTCAAGCGGACAAGACAAGCTAGGGGTAAGATAGAAATATGGAGGTATAGACGATTTATATAAAAGAAGGACTGTAGAGACAGTCAAAATTTTCGATGTATTACATGTAGGTAGGAATTGGTTAGCTTAGGAAGACTATGTGACTATTTGTAGCTGGCTCGTTCTAAAGAGGATGACACTACAATCACCCCAATATCCACCTTTAACGACCCGATATTCAGTTTTATGGGATGTTGATATATTATTTAGGTTTAACACTACCTACAACGTGTATTATTGCGATGATAGATGTCCATGGAAGAATTAAGTCACTTTATCCAACATGCCTTACATTCTTAGAAGTGCGCGCGTGGAACTGTCGTCCAGTTTCGACCATTTCCTTTTTTCTGTTTGACACGGCCGATGAGTCATGCAATCGAAAAACTTTGCCTAAAGATCTGTGTATTCTTTCTATACAACAAATGTCTGCAAGTGTCTTCGAAGCAAGCTGTCTGACACCATTGCAGACGCTGAGGTTGAAAGTAGAACACTGCCCAGATGAGAAACTTACCAAGGCTCCGAAGCTATGGCCGATCTCGTGGGCCACGGTGACCTCGCTGACTGCCAGGGCAACTGGTCCGCCGTGCAGGTACAGTGTTATGACGCCTGTGTTCAGTGCCATGAGCCGGATGCCGTCACGAGTGTTTACTGACCGGAATTTCTCACACGCACCTCCGAACTTTTCTGTATAGGAAGAGCACGTAACGTAAACAAAGGCGGACGCCGGTTACGTCAGACTAACTGCGACCATAACAGCAGCTTGCTTTGCGCATAGTGGACACCTGTGGAAAATATATTACGGTATATAGTTCGGTTGAGCCGTCGACATAACTTGGGTTCATGACAATCATCACCTGTCTGCGCCCACTTCAGGTCGTACACCTCTCCCACAGACTTGTGCACTCGACCCGGTCCAGTGTTAACTGCATCCATTTAGCTCCGCACATTTCTGATCGCATACGCCCACCTAACCTTTCGGCCGCTCCCTGCCACGCTTGTCTTTCCTTCGAATCGATTCTTTTATTCATACAGACCACAGGCCATCTTGCTTTCGTATCACATGCGCTGCCCAGGCCAATTTCTGTTTGATTTCCACTTAAATCTTACTCACACAGGTTTGCTCCGCCTTCTTGTCTCTCAACGTTACGTCTACCATTTTCCTTTCCATTGTTCGCTGCATTGTCTGCATCTTGAGCGGAACTCTTTCTGTGAGCCTCCAGGTTTTGCTGCGTAGTTAAGTACAAATAAGTTGCAGGTATTATAGAATTTCCTCTTGGGGAACACTGGCATACTACTTTTCATGATCTGAGAATGCAAGGCGAATGCACTTTACTTTGTTCTTGTACTTCTCTTTGCTTTAGCCCCATGCCAAGTTTCGAACTTGCAGCACGCAATCATCCTAAAAGCGGCACCTTAGAACTGGTATTCCGTTACGACTTCCGGCGCATCACTGCCTATCCCAAACTGGTGTTCTCTTCCGAGGTTGTTGAATATCACTCGAGTTTTCTGTGTATTAATTTCCGTACCCGCCGCTCTGCTTTATCTATGGACCCGAATGTTTTACCCTCTCAATCAGGCTGCGGGTGCACTCGTTGATTCTCGGCATCAGGCAGCACTTCTCGGTGGGGACGGCGGGAATCGGCGGACTTATGTGTGTGCTCATTTGAGCTTGGCGCTTGTTTGTGTCGTTGATACTCACGGTTTTAGTGAGTAGCAACAATGTGCAAAAGGTATCCGTCAGGGCGGAATTGTGCCTTCGCAGGCTGCACGAACAACCAGCGCAAACGCAAGGACCTGATGAAACGTGCATACATTTTCCTCAAATGAAAATATATGGCCCGCACTGCAATCATGTGATACCACGGAACATTATAAAGGTCAAGCGTACTCCCGCTCCGATGCCTGCTCTGCGTTCGTCATACGCACACAGTGAGATGAGCATGCACTTAACCGTTATACGCCAACGGTCCGCTTAATCAATAATTCATTGCCACCATTTCTGTTTCCCCCAGTGCAGCGATTCGCGGTGCCTGCAGTCTACACCGCCATTACTTTCACCGCGGCGTTACGGTCGAGGAAAATGGCAGCGCCGTTGAGCACCTCCAAATTTTGGTCTATGTATCCTGTGACCATGCTTCGCAGTTACTTCCCTTAGTTACTTAGTGATGCAATCTCATCAAATCCCAGTTTACTGAGAGTTCCTGAACTCTCAGTAAACGTAAGGATGCAAGAGGTTAACTCATTGAACCACTGACCCCAAACTGTACAACCATAGCCTAATTCTTGCCAGAAGTGAGCCTGAATCTCAATGAATGTGGACTAAGCGCACCGGACCCGAGAAAAAGGTTACCGGATCGGAACAAAGTGGTTAAAAGTACTAATATGTTGCAGCCTGCGTTGTGGAGGCTTGTGTAAGTGATTCTGTTGTATTGCTGTGTTTGCGCGGCCAGCCGGGTTTCTGGAGAGACACACGAAGGACAGTTAAGCAGTAGAGTTACCCACCATTGTGTAAACAGCCTAGCCTTAATGCAGCTTATCGATTCGCGTCTCGATTTAGACAAAGCAAATCATTTCCTCAACCTCTATAACATCGTATTCCATCGCGATGATTCGCAATGGTCTCGCTTAGAACAAGCACCGCACTTCAGCCTGAATTAATTTATGATATACTATGCTCCTTTTTCTCATTAGTGCCAGTCAGGCTGTCGAACCGACAAAAATACGGGTTCAGGTTCGGGTTCAGAGTGCATAATTTCGCTCCGATTTGGTTCCGGTTCGAGGAAACAAAGCTCGGAACCGCGAACCGGTTCGAAACACTGAACCGGTACGTGAACCGGGTCGCGCACCTGTTAAACGCTGCAAACTTCTTATTTTACTTTGATAGCGCTGTCTACGCTACAGCCTTAAACATTTCAAGCAGCACTGCTCAACTGGAGGCGTTCGCGAGTCCACACATATAGAGAAAAAAAAAAATATGTCGCACTGGAGTTGTAAATCCGAAAAAATTCCGGGGAATATAAAAATTTAAGCCTTCCGGACAAGGAACACTCACGTACTTGAAGCCTTTAGGGCCTGGCCCTACAAAAGTTGCATTTTGTAATTTTCCATTTATTTCCATCTTCGTTTCCGATCCTATGCTGCACCGCGCGCATATGACACGCACATTTTTTTTTTTAGACGATGGGAGATCGCGCTAGCACACCAGAAACAGCTAGCAATGTTTTAACATGAATCATCGAAACTTAGTTAAAATATCTTCAGCAGGCATACTGAGAAAGGCGGCCATGTATGATTACTGCGTTACGTGGCAAGCCTTTGAAGATTTCCGGCACATGCATCCTTGATATTTCTCTTGCACCTCTTTCTTTCTGTTGCTAGTTGAAAAGTAATCGAGTAAAAGAGTGAAAATTTGTATCACTGTTCGAAGGGCTAAATTTTCGAGGCGCGTCAGAAAATAGTGTAGGAGAAAAATATTAGTTCAATATCGAGTCAAGCGAAATCAATTGAACCGCTTCGTAGAGTCGGCTTGACACAAAACAAACGCCCTTCATAATTTGATACATGTACACCACAACAGGGTTGTATCCGGAGATTCATGTTAGAATATCGGTTCGGGTTCTGGTTCAGTTACGGCGAAAATTCCTGTTCGTGTTCAGGTCCGGTTCGACACCCTGGTGCCAGTGTGATCATCCACCAGCTGTAGTACTGCTGTGCACATAACAAATTAAGCACGAACTGCGTTTGTACGATACTTCTCGTTTTACTTTATTTTAATCGATAACTTATGATCGTTTTTCATGAACATTTGCTCTTAGAACACCCGCATGAATGTTTGGAGTGAACGCGTCGAAAAGTCGCTCATACTTTTATATGAAACGCCGTGCTTATAACATGGCCTCAATTATGGCCCTCTCACGTTTAAATGTAAATATTCTAACAACGTCCCGGCATCATATCAATTGAAATGAAAAGTAAATTTCGTGGAGAACTACGAAATAAATGTCCTGGTGAATTTACTAGCCTAGTAACTTTATGCTGGCTGTAATCCCACGATCACGCGGAGGTGAAGTGTACCGTGGGGATCTGGCTTCTTGAGAGACTCGGTGTTGCGAGCTGGTTCGTGAACCGTTGTAAATATCTTACCTGAATCCGAACCAAGCCTGAGCAGAATAAAACGCGTGTAATCCGGACCTTACCAAACTCATAGTTTTTTCTCTACAAAAAATGGTCGAAGTTGCCTTTAAAGCAAATGTTCAATAGGATCACGTTCGTACAATTTGACGTCTTCCCACGTCAAGCAACGGAGGTAGTTACTTCCTTGACCAGAACAAACTTCGCGAGACCAGTGTCACTTTCAGAAAAACTCGAAAGGATCTTCCGGTTAGCAGAAACAGCCACCCAGGATCAAGAGGTCGCGTCCATGCCTTGGGGCCGTTTCACGGGGACCGCCGCCTCCCTGCTCCGCTCAGCCGTTGACCGCACCGCCTCGCCACTGTGAAAGGTGCCTACACTCGCCCTCTCTCCCAGTCGCCGGCGGTGCGTTCACCGGCTGTGCGGAGCGGGGAGGCGGCTGTCACCGTGAAACAGCCCACACGGCCACATGGGGAAGAGACAGAACACCAAGTCCTCACCTACAGTCCAAAAGTTGGCTGTCATGTGCGCGCTAAAATATGGGCCAGTGCTCGGTGCCCTAGAGGAGCTGGCAAAGACGCCGACGATGACGACGACGAAGTGGCAGCACGCGCAACGTTGCGCGAGCGCAAGAGCACTACGAGACGAGAGAAGCGAACAGGACAGACGGACATCAGCGTTCGACACAGTCGGGTGCCCGGGCCCGACTGTCGAGGCTCTCTGCCAGCGGTCCACGTGTTGGAGCTCCGGGCTTCACGTGGCCGCCTGTGGGTCCTGCTGCAAGGCCGTTTGGGACCGAGGAGTATTCCATCAAGCCTTCGCTCTTTCGTCTCCTCGGCGCTCTCCTCCACGCTCGACGCCAGGCAACGCTACCCCGGCTCCCCCCAGTCGCCCGTCCCGCCAGACGGTGAGCCTGTGCCGGCTGAGACTCGTGTTCTCTTATTAGGGACGCTAAGTTTTGTCTCCTCTTTTTCTGTTTATCCGGTCTCGGAAGTTTATGTGTGTGTGTGTGTGTGTGTGTGTGCAGTGAGCGTCTTCTTCTTCTGTCTATATAAATTGTCATCTGGAACGCACAAACAGCCTCGTCTCTTCGATGGGAACGCCCGCGTTCCCAGCTTAAATACATCCTTCTCGAGCCTATCATGACATTGGCTAATAAAAGTCGCTTTATCTCAGAAGGAGCCGAGAGCGGGCTGATGCTCAAAGCTGTCTTTGTTGGGATTTCTAACGTATATATAAACATCACCAACATATAACGTATATATAACGTATATATAAACATCACCAACGCATATCACCAACAGACCATGGTCTGACTAACTTATCTAAAGTTGTGATTAGTGTACTCAGTGGTCATCTAGTGCTCGCGCAGTTACATGTGCGATAGCCTTGAATTTGTAGTCCTCCCTTCACCCCCCCCCCCCTTCTTTTTCTTTTTTTATTTCCCCATTCTTTTTTCCTTTTTTTCGTTACGCCATAATATACATTGTATATCACTTGTATTTTCTGTGTAATTTATTATGCACTATATTATAATACGTAACTTGTATCTCACTTTTTGATGTTAGCGTCTGTGCATTGTTCTTGTATAATTTCACCTTTTATAGCATTTCTTGTATTACTTGTTTGCTTATGCTTTGCTTTTCACTTGTCTTTTTTGCTTACGTCATTTACTTTGTCTATATACCTTTGGTTTATACAAGTTCTGTGAAGCCCCCTTACTCAATGCCCATGTGGCCATGTAAGGTACTTTCAAATAAATAAATAAATAAATAAATAAATAAATAAATAAATAAATAAATAAATAAATAAATAAAGGCAACAGCACATTTGCCTTTACTCACATGAGAGAGAATCAATAACGGAAAGCGGGGGAAAAAATACGAGTAATGACGTAGCATTGTCTTTCGTATGCTCTGTTGCTTCATATGGTGCGCTTCGTATGCACTGTTTTTATTATGAATTCATGCCAACGCGTACATCTTTCAGGTTTGACACGTGCGAAAGAAGCTTGAATGGCAGGAAGACGAGATTTTTTTGACACTCTATTTCCCACATGTCTGTCCGAAATGGCCAGAATGCGTTGGCAGGCTACTTCGTTGGCAATAATGTTAGAACAGCGCGACTAGACGCGAACGGAGAACACTTACGCGCACACACACACACACACACACACACACACACACACACACACACACACACACACACACACACACACACACACACACACACATCGCTGACTTTCAGCAAGGAAGTTACTTTTCTAGATTCGTCGCTCTAGGACTGGTCGCTACAGGCTGGGTCCGCGAAGACAAACGCGCATTTCGGTCTTGCTGTTTTTCTTCTTCTGCCTCTTTGTTGTTTTGTTTTTCATCTGCTCGCGCACCTGTATATATACGTCACGTGCGCATGAGGAATGAACATTTCCAGTTGAAATTCAGCGCTGTCTTTCTCTCTCTCTCTCTCTCTCTCTCTCTCTCTGTGTGTGTGTGTGTGTGTGTGGGTGTGTGCGTGCGTTCGTCTCCGTCCGCGTCTAGTCGCGCTGTTCAGATATGGTCTGTCCAAGAGCTCGCAACTAGTAACGCATAATATTCCTATTCCTCTCACGTTCAATGGATCAGACTAGTCTGTGTTGTAGCCACCGAACCTTTAACACGAAAGTGTTTTATGGCGGGGCCCACCAAGAAATCACTGACGTACTTTCGTAGCGTAAGCGCACGTCTGAAAAAAATCAACACACATTTGACAAGAAAAAGTACCACTCGCTAGCAGTCGAACCCACATTCACCCAGGATGAGACGATAGCAGCTGGAAGCTCTACCGATACACGAGCGACACATTGGTAACATACGGAAAAGGCGGGCCTTTTATTTTCACTACACCGCTTTACCATTTGCATCTAACTGACGTCCGGTTAAAGCAAACGTGCTTAGCAAGCAAATTACTAACAAATTAACGTCGCTTCCAATCTACTGCGCTTGCTTCGCAGCGGTGGTGCCGCCATCTAGGAACGATGGAGTGAAGCAGGTTGTCGTGCTAATCCGCGCCGGCAGTAAGTGGTCTCAGCGCGTCAATCGCAACGAAGGTTAGCGGCGTGGCGCGTCTTGCCAGCGCTTTGCATGGGCATTTGGCCATGTGACGTGCGGCCAGTTGTGACGTGCTCCGCTCGAAGAATGCAAAGACGGTCGTCGACAAGCAAATGATGCGCCTTTCGCTACAGCGGACTGTGCGTTCACAAAACGACCTGCTGATGAACCATTCAGTTTCTCATGCACGGACAACCCGTTCAGTTTCTCATGCAAGGTTTCACCGCTTCCAGATGCTCCTATAGTTTGTGGCAGGTTTGCGCAGGCTCTGACGCGTGCAATGCAGTGTCTGCGGAGGAATGTTAGTAGTCGTACGAAAACTTTCACTTATGTACAACTGTCGGGGAACCTTGTACAATGTCGAAGTACCGCTCATGTGTTCATGCACCGCCTTCACATGTGGAGAGTACCCAACCCATCTTTCGCCCCTCAATTCGCCAGATTCACGCTTATGTATTTCATGGCTTCGCGAGGACATGTTTCACTTTCGTGCTGTGCGGATTCCTACGACAGAGGGATGAACCACATTCTCTCTTACGTGCGCTGTCAGCACGTTTCCTCCATGTACACTGCGATACGCCACCGCCTAGAAATAGCTTTTCTGTTTTCCACCTGAAATCGAAACTTCCATGGTACGCTAGTTTCTTTTCCTTTTTTATTAGCGGTCCCAGTATGTGTCATTGATACCTTGGTCAGATTTCAGAAATGCAACATTCTCTGATGTTTCAACGTGGATTCATTGTTATGTACAAGTTCAATACAAGTGCTGTCATCCACATAATAGTACGGACGCATATTATTCGTGCGAAACTTAGTACGTGCGTGTACGCGCGTGGAAGGTTAAGCTCGCTCAACTTTCCGCCTTGCTTACCACTAGCGTAGGCCAGATAAGCTAGTCCCAAGGTCCCTTCGCCCAAGTCGCGGTTGGTCCACGCGTACGACAGGCAAAAGTCGTTGCGCTCCTCCAAAGCGAACAGCTGCAGCATAAGGTTGGCGTCTAGGTCACTCCGGCAAAACGGGTTTCTCGCTGCTTCGGCACCGTCGCATGCGCTGGTGTCGTTGATCTGCGTAACGGAGGAGGCAGCGTCACATCGCAACCCGCGTGCCTGAACTAACAGCAATTTACTTCCTAGCGACGAGCTGATTATGGACCGCAAGTAGCAATGCAATGTTAACATTTATTGACCCTGAGCAGCCATGCTTACTGCTAAAAAGGAAGAACTTTTTATGGCTGTAACAACAAATAGGACGCCTTCCGACAAGAACTAAATACGATAGATTTTAAGCTCTAACGGGACTTGCAGCCTGGATAACAGCGCTTTGCTTCATATAGGCTGGTCATTTACCAACCGCATTCTCTAATAACGTGCTTGACACTACGACTGACCACCATGTGTTTTCCTGTACAACGAATATTCCATAGTATGCAAACTGTTTCTCAAACACTTGCCTCATTATCTGCGTTTTCCTCTAGGCGACAAGTGTATAGCCGGGCTCACCCTGAGGTCTTGTATGACAAAACGCATGCCAACGACCCCTCGAAAGTCGGTAGTGGAATAGATGATATTTGTGGACGCCATGTGCGTGCCAACCATCGAAGTGATGCGTTCGCGGGCAGTCTTGTCGTCCGTCCCCTTGGCGAAGAATTCGTACAGCATGTGGTCCACGACAATCTACGCGAGCAAAAGAAAAGTAAATAAATAGAGACGTGAACTCAGGGCGCGGTAAGCGGACCTCTTAATTCATCGAAAAAAGAACAGAGAGAGAAGCCACATCTTTTTCTGCTGTGGTGAAGCACGTTTCAAGCAATTCCTTTGGAGGTTGGCTTCTCACTCCATTCTCACAGCGCAGATTCATTGCATTATTTCCGCTTGAGAATGAACAGCAGTAGAATCAGGCCATAGAAAGTCCCCAACTTAAAATTTCGAAACATCAAACAGTGACAACTCTTACATCTATAGGAACTCTGGGTTCGACTTAAAACGGTACGTCGTACGGTTTCTTACGTCAGAAAAAGGCAATATTAATGACACAGTAAACGTCCTCCATTCTGGCTCTCGCATATATGCGGTGTCCTTCACAAATATCACCGGCAAGAACGAATTGGCATATTGGACTGTGGGCCATCCTATGTCTGATAGGAACTTCTGTATGATAGCTACCATCCTGTATACCTGCATGTGGCACACTCGTCGAGTCAAGTCCTGGCGCGAGCTTCTGCGACGGCCCTTGCCCGAGCGAGCCCGCGGCTTGACCCTGCTGCCAGGTGGCGGGTCGACGTAGTCGGGTGAACGTCGGACCCGCCGCTTCCCGCCATTTTGGAAGGTGCGGCGCCCTCGATCAGCCTTCGTAAATCGCCAGAGTGATAGTTGTGACGCAAGGCTCTTTGATACGCCCAAGCGTTAGATTTCGGAGATATGCGAAAAACGACTGGTTAAGCATGCTACGCAAAATCAACTTTGCAATGTCAAATAGTTCCTTTCCGTATTCGTTTAGCCGTTATATATATATATATATATATATATATATATATATATATATATATATATATATATATATATATATATATATACACCGGTCGGCACACTGTACCACTCGCTTTACTGCATCGGTTCAACATAGGCTTTTATGTATCTTAAGCTGCAGGACAAGGGGAGAGATACGAAATACCAGAGAAAGTGGGACACATCGTTCGGGCACTTGCATTTCGTATCTTCGTATGACAATTAGAAAATCTGCTCACTCCTTGCCGGCTTCGATATACTGGTGTGTCATTAATAGAATATCTTACACGCTTCTGCAGCCACTCATGCTGGGATCCGCCCCGCGCTCCGATTGCGGCACCGTTCTGTCCGCGCATATACTCCAGCAGTTGGTCGAAGCCACATCCATTACGACGTCCGAGCTGTTCGGGCAGGCGCACGTCTTCCGCAGAGTAGAATACCGTGTGTCCCTTGCCCTGTAGCGCTGAATACATCCAGGCCGGCTCGGCGTAGAAGACACGCCCGCTTCCCGTGCTGATGCGGCCGTGGAATACGCCGCCGATTATAGAACCGATTACTCGACTGCCCGAATCGCCTGCAACGATGGAATGCGCAGATCATGTGGAGACGAAGTTTAGGTTCAGATGCTCATACCATTCATCTGCTAGTTTAACAGCACACAAAATAAAGGGCCTCGAGAGTAGAAGCGAAAATAAATTGGAAACGTGCAGGAAAAGTAGACAGCAGTGCCCTGTCGCACACGAATACGTACACCTAACGTGACGAAGGCTGTTGGAAAAGTGCGGGCATCGGTTATCTCCAATTTCCCACAACTCAAATTTTCTTTCATGAAGCCTGAAAGTACAACCAACTGCAGTATACGAGTATACGCATGCAGGGCGTCACAACTATCAGACGCCAAGTTTTAACAGCGAAGCTGTTTAGGCTGATGGCCGTACGTCCTTGCTCACGAGGAAACTATCATCTCCACTACGTCCGGTCCCTAAGAGTGCGCGTGCACCTGGTGATGATGATTGTGATGATGATTGTAGTTCGGCTAAGGAAAGGACGCTACTACTACTACTACAGAGGAGGGAACGACCCACACCCTAAGGAGCTTTCACTCCCTTTCTCCACACCCCCACTGACGCTTAGCCGTGCTTCCTAAGTGGGTTGCAGAAATTAGCGTCCTTTCCTAACCGAACCACAATCATCATCATCATCATCATCATGAACGCTCCACCAGCTCGCAAAGAAGGAGAACGCGCCTTCACTTGTGAGAGACAAGCTTGACGCAGGCAGCGTCTTCTAGCGAGTTTCTTTATTGAAAAATACCGACTGCTCGCGCTGGAGTCACCGGCCACCCATATATATATATATATGCACTGGATCTTGACTTGCAATGAAGTGCCGGTGGGAGATTTCACTTGTGCGTAGTTGAACCATAAGGATTCGTAGCGTGCGCGTTAACTAAATTAATCCGGAACTCGGCACGATCTACGATGAACCTCCCGAGCTTCGCCCACTCATCACCATTCACTCCGTGGATATGCTGTGGATTTTTTTTTTTTCGTGTAGAAAAATACGGTATGGCGCAAGATACGCGAAATACGGAATAAGTGCGCGCTCACGCGTTGCTATATACTCAAGCGCCCCAGACCGATATGTGATGGAAACACGTATGCACGCGTTTATCGCCGCATTGTATAGGCTTGGCCATGTAGTGTGGTTCGATAGATTTCACAAGTGACAGTGAAGTAAGCGCGAGCCTCTGCTGCCTTGTTATCATGCCGTCATAAGTATGTGTCAGGTATCGCTTAAGAGCGCTTGAGCAGCGGCGCGAGAACGCGCCTTTATCTTGCATTTCACGTATTTTGCGGCCTTTTGTTTTTTCGCCCAAACAAACAAACAAACAACTTGACCCGTTTCAGCATGATACAAATGCTTGACTCAGGGGTTATTGGAGGCGGCCTTCTACTTTCTAATTAACATGTAGGCGATTAAAGTAATATTTTGAAGATCACTAATTAAAACAATCAGCTGATTATTATTTAGAGATGAAAAATACTTGTAGTAAGTACTCACGACTGCCACCAAGGTATAATTGAGATGATTTCGCTAAAACGCTCGGGTATTTTTAAAAAGTTGGAGCATGACAGATGGGTACAACTTGTATGCCAGATATTTAAAAGCAGTTATCAAAGCGAATAGTCAACAGCTACCGCAGGCTGCAGGTCGTCTTCCCTGTCCCATTGATCAGTTCCTACCCTGTTGTTCTATAACAAACTTACATTTAAGTGTAGACGTATATTAGGCTGCTACAGCGCCATGCTTCGTTCTTAAATATGGCGTCGCCGTGCTGAATCCAATGTGCGCATGAATGCAATTTCGTAAAGAAAACAGAACATGTGAGCTACGGTTTTCGACGCTTACTCCTAGGGACGTTTTCCTGGCAGCCGTTTCTTCACGGTGAGCCTTGAGCAGCCAAAAAGATTCAGATAGCAACGCAGGCTATTCTGGTCAATGCAGAATTCCACCGTATTGTAGAGTTCACTTCATTGTCAACTTTTCCTTGTCAAGAGAGCTGGCACGTTCTTAATGAATCGTTCAAAATACCACCATAGCTGAATCCGACGATGTGTCGCAATGGAATTTAAAAAACAATTGCGTCTCGCGACGTGGGCGCGAGACGTTATCGAGAGCTTTCGTTTCAATTCTGTGGCTGCGGTCACCGTTCATCGATAGCATATGATAACAGATGTTCATTTACACTGCACAAATGTAACTTTGATAATTCTGATTTCAACGAGTAAGTAAGCGTAATAGTTATACGTAATACATGTTTTAAAATTTAGAGTAACGAGGAAGGAATTGATCAAGAGCTCCTTTCTTTGTGGGACACAACCCAATGAATCCAACAATGAGGCCAAGAAAAGTATAGAAGAAATTATTTGTAGTGTTCAACTGCAGTTAGGTATGTGCAGTAATTATGACACAAATGGAAAGCAATTTAAGTGGAAGAAAAAACACACAGAACGCGTCCGAGAGCGTAATACCTTGGCTTATAATGTCCGTGGCTGCTATGCACTTCTTTCCGGAGTATAACAGTGATGACAAAAAAAAAAGTAACAGGCTCGTGCGTACACTGCCAGCTGATTGAACAAGAAAACTCTCAGCCATTACACACCGAACGCACGATGGGTTTCTTGCACTCAATGTTTCTTTGTTCACAACCTACATCTTCGATCTCTATTGCAACTTATAAATCTACTCTGACGCCCTGCTCTTTTCCTTTTTATATACTAGGCCGTGCTACATTGAAACACTTAATTCTGCACTTTTCGTGCATTTATGCATTTCTCTTACATACAAGTTTTTCAACAAGCCCGGTGCCCCAGAACTAGCGTACCTTCAGGTTAAAATCCAAAAATTGTGGGACCCTTAAGTTTGGCCTTAGGAGCTGAACACGTTATCGATGCCTCGTCCCATTCTCATCGCGCTCTCTTCCCTTTCCATGCTCTTCAGTCGCCTAGCCATGTGACTGTGACGACACCACTTGGCAGAAGGTGCGAGTTACTTGCGTCACATGAGTGGCCTCCCTCGTCGTCTTGCGCCATTTGACATAGTAGACGCGCCATCAAACCTCGCCGATGAAGATGGCGCCATTATGATTGAGACTCGAGCTAGTTGATAATGGTTCATCTTGTGGTGGGAGCAGCGCTATACGAAACACGGACAAAGTAGGAGAGGCACTTGCGCGTCTTCTTCTTTGTCCATGTTTCGTGTAGCGCTGCCCCCACCTGAATATGAAGAAGGCAGGAGGATATGTGCGGGGTGGCCTAGCGCGTAGCGCATCGCGCTCAGGAGCAATGGGCCGCAGGTTCGATTCCCCGGTCTTTATTTGCATCTACCTCGAATTTTCGCTCCCAGACAACGCTTATTTTTTTTTCGCTCACAACCAACGATGCCGACACCGACGCCGGAACTTCTGCGAAAGGAGCTCTTTCACGCTATCGCGTGCTAAAAAAAACACGACTGATCACTCTCTTACAGACTCGGCACTACGCGCAATGAAATCTGCGTTCAAACAAGTAATTTCACGCTTTTTGGACGTCAAGAAATAACGTTTGCAAAGTGTGTATTGCCAAAAATGACAGCGTATCTAACGCTCCGTATCATGTGCTATACGATGGTCACAGCACCACGTGTCACTCTTCCGTCCATTTCCTGTAATTGGGTGCTATAAACATTTCTTACTGAACCTGTGTTAGAGGTTCACTTGGATGGGCTACTATATACGGGAGGTGAAAACTGAAACGAATTGAGAGACCTCTTTTTCGGATGCTAGAAAATCAGCGTTCTCTTTTTATTGACGTCAGTGAGCTCTTGGTGTAGCTTCGCATAAGGAGCATCCACATTCACTGAAAGCGTCTATAACAAAAAAAAATAATAAAATAAATAAGTTGGTGCTCACCTTCAATATGGCCGGAGAAGATATGCGAAAGGTCGTCATCCACCTCCCCTTTTGGTGTGGTAATTACAAAGTCCTCGGAAAACGACGACAGATCAGGGTGCAGTACTAGGCGAAATTCTCTATCAAAGGAAAGCCAGAAAGGTGCACGCGTATTACTACGCTGCAGTTCAATTATGCAGTTGCGCTCCGCACTGTATTAACAGCACGGCTCCGTTCCAGCAGTTGACAATTTTCACAGTAGGCAGCTGTTGGCTTATACTGGCACAGAGATATGGAGTGCTCTTCCAGTTGAGATAAAAAGAAGCCCTTCTCGCTCACTAAAGGAAATTATTTCTAAAAACAACTTTCAGCTTCTTGCCGAATTCTAGTGCTATGAAAATAGAGTGCTACGTTGTTCTTGAAATACAATGTGCTCAAAAAAATTTTTTTTCTACTCCTGCTATCTTATGTACTTTTGCGGATGTTAAAAAAATACACCGACCCCGTTTGATATTTATTGGTCACATAAATAATTATGATTATATCTGTTGATTATTGTTTTCGTGTATCTTATTTTATTTTATTATTTTCATGTAGTCCATCTTTTACGCATGTAAAAGTTCGAACATTATATTCATGTTTTCCTACTGGCGCCTGGGTGCATTAATTTTGTGTACTTATTGCATTGGCCCGAACTAGCAAATTGCTAAGGGCCCAGATGCTTTCCTGCCCGTTTTCGTATGCATCTTTCGCAAAGTTAATAAATTGAAGTTGAAAAAATTGAACTGAATTAAGAGTTACTAGTGAACCAGTCAGCGGGCAAGAATCAGTATGCGAGTAGCCCGTAGTAGTCGGTGAGGTTTATCAGTTTTGTGTGTGTGTGTCACAGTACACCGGCCTTTATCGTTTTCACGTCCATCTAAAACGCGACCCTCGCGGCCGGGATCGAACGCTTGCGACTGATGGCTTGTGCTGCCCAATTTGCTGCGCATCTTGCGAACGACTGCGCAGAATAATGAGAAATACCGCCGATAAACTCCGTTATTCGAAGGGATGCATGAGGAAGTGGCCAGTCTTAACGCTCGTGTTTTATTATAAAAGACAACGAGGTGTCCAGATGCTCAGCCTATGACGGTGAAGGTGGAAAACACGACTGAGATCTCCGTTCTTTTTTTTTTTTTAATGTTGCTGCCTTATTCTTGCACTGCGTCACACACTACGCTAGCTTAACGTAGTCCTTTTTTTTGTTATGAATGCTTAGCTTCCTCCTCCTCCTCTGAAGATGCCTCACCTTCCAAGTGCTTTGAAGCGAACACGCTCAACTTTGGACCAATGCTCTGCAGCACGCTTCGCCCTTCGGACGCTGTCGTTGCTCGGGTAGGATAGCAACTCGTAGTTTCGAATGAACGGGCCAAGCTCACCTGCGTGCAGTTGTGGGCGTCGTCGTTCAAAAGTGCAACTTTCTCAACAAGCTCGTTTAAACTAGCTACATGCGGTGCACTATCTTTCCTACAAGACTTCACAAGTGGCTTCGTTTCCACTGTCTCGTTGCGACTGCTTTGTCGAGTCACAGTAGAAACTGCTTTTACGATGTGGTTTAGACTGCATGAATATCAATTACATTGTTTCCAGGAGTTATTTGACTCCTACACGGAGCAGAGTGCAGTAGCACTCGCGTACCGAGCGTTGTGTACACTAACGCTTTCAAATATGCGTTAAACCGTCTCTCTGGTTTAACAGGAAAGAAGTGAATTAGGTCTCGAAATCCGGTTATTAGGTTATCCGGCTTTCATGAAACAGATGTCTATAATATCGGGTTTACATAACCGGTCAGCCGTTTATTCGAATTTGGGGTTCGAATATTTGATGCCATCCATAGTTTATTCAAAGAGGTCGCTATGACGTACTAGGTGAGCATCCATGTACTGTATTCATGCAATCTTAAGAAAATTTGGGGCTCAAGTTATATGTAGATATATAATAGTTTAACGCTACGCGATTCCCCAACACATTTGTGAAGCTCTAAGTGGTGGCTGCGTTCCTCCCGTGTTCAAGTCATATTGCGCCATACAGCGCAAGTCTGGTACATTGTGAATCTGGGAGTAAGATTATGCGAAGTCAACGTGTAAGGGTGCAAAGTATGTGTTACACCGTATGTCAAGTGTAGCTATTCAGAAAGAGGAAGTGTAAGGGCATTACCCCGAGGACATATAGGTTTATGGACGAACGCTTGCAAAGACGACCAGAAATAAAGAATCCAAGAGAGACAGAAAGCGATACTTTAGACGCAAGTACTGAAAAGCAATATCCGGTTATTCGAATATCGGAATATTTGGACAATAAAACCCGAATGAACAACCGAATAACCGATCATTCCGACTATCCGGTCTTTCTGTTCGAACAATTGATGGATCGAATAATCGAATAACCGCTCTTGCAAAAAAAAAAAGAAAGAAAGAAAGACGGCGCCATGTTGCTGGGCTAGTGTAAACTTCAGGCGTCACTTGATCAAGAATACTCCAGTGCCTTTCAACGCGTCGTCCCTCGCAGTTTCTCAGCCGATAATGTAGGACCATCACTTTCATAAATAACATCACTTTGACGAGCTTATAGCTCAGGACGAGTGACATAGTTGTGGCACTACGCTAACCGGTCAGCGCACTGGAAGCGCCGCTGGTCAAAAATAACGACGCGTGTAACGCTATAGTATCTCGCTAAAATCTCGCCGGAAGGACAGTATGTTCGAAGCTGGCGAATACCTGGGCCAGCTCCGAGATCTCCGCAGAGTCTCCACTTTCGTGGAACTTACCAGCGCTTCCTCCGCCGCTGAGAAAGAGCAAAAGCACGATGCTGGTCGGTACAGCGCTCGTCCAGATTTTGCTCGTTGTCTCACCTTGAGCAGTCATGGCGGCCTCTCCTTTTGACCTTGTCCCCATCGGTGGCTCGTACCCATTACGAGAGGTTAGCAAAGAAGAAGAGCCATTTCACAACCGTATTCGATAAATTGCTTATCAGGATTAGGCATAAATATTGCAGCCCACGTGTTTCGAAGGAAGGAAGGTGTGTACGAAAAATGTGTAATTGCACTTCAGGTAACACAATAATGAGTAGAGCATGGAACGTCTCATGGCGGCATCATTAGTCCGAAATGGTGAGGCAGGAAAACAGCGTGCGCAAACGAAAAGCGCAGTACAGACAGAAAAGCGCGAGCTGTAGGAAGGAGAGGGTGACATATGCGGAACAGTGTGGGAGGAAACTAAGCAAAGTAATGCAGATAGTACAAATATGTCGTGAAGAAATGAATATAAGATTTCGTAAATTTAACTAATGCATCATTTTTTGTTCCACACAAGACACACAGGACGGGCGCTACTCCTACTATGTTTATTAAAACCACACAAGTGTCCCTTTATAGCAAATGTAGAAAATGAGCGCATACGCGGGGCCAATGAAAAAACAGATTAATACATCTATCAGCCCCCATTGCAGCAATTGCCCGGATTGTGAGCCACGACTTGATGGAATAAAAATTTTAAGTCGCAGTAAAGACCTAGTGGCCCGCGAAATATCAGAAGCGCACTTTATCAATAAGAAGGGCGACACATGAATCAGCACCACATCTGTCTGTTTGCGTGACTGCGAGATTGGATTACTAAGTAAGGGCTGATAGATGTATTAATCTGTTTTTTCATTGGCCTCGCGCATGCGCTCATTGTCTACATTTGCTATAAAGGGACACTTGTGTGGTTTTAATAAACATAGTTGGAGTAGCGCCCGTCCTGTGTGTTTACTGTAGTGTCTGCGTCTAAAAAGTAGCGCTGAATATATCAAGCAACAAGACATGTTTTAGATTTGCGCAAATTACAGCCATCTCTGTCATCAACCTTGATGCTAACAAATGGTACCAGATAGTGATGGCTGAGCACCGAATTACAACTCACACTATCATCCCATGATCGTCCTGCAGTATAAACATTGTCGGACGTCAACGTCTGTCCCTGCTGCGGAATGATTCAGAAAATTTTCCCAACAAAAAACGTCGGCAAATCCTCCTTGTGTTTATTTTTCACGACTAAATATTTTTTTAGGACAATAGATATCGCTCTCTTGGAAAGTCAGAAGTATCCATTATAAGACCACGTTGTAGAGTAACCTCCTCCCCCACCCCCTACTCAGCATTAAATTAAACGTTTACTTTCACGGATACAATCTGGATTAATCGCTTTTTATTGCAATGAGCGTAAATCTATGAACTTCTTTTAACATGCCGCCAATGCACGATATAAACAGAGTGAGTTTTACACGAGTCCCTCCGAAAGATTTGCTTCAATTTGTCACTTCTGGTGGTCCTCTCCTCTGATACTGCCACGCTGAGCTGAGATGGTGCAGGAGCGTTTGTGGTGCCGTGTGTAAGTTTCTGCGTGAGACAAACAGGATCACATGTAAAAATTTACCTTATATCGTTTTCATTTTTCATTCGGAAACCTAAGTATCATGAGCAATTAACGCAGACTTTCATCAGGTTGCACTTAATAATTTTCTCGGATATTGCAATGCAGTAATGTTAGTGACTATTTTAAACTAGATTTTACTTTTCAAAACCATCGTGCAGTACAGATCTAATTAGTACAGATCTAATTTTAAAAACCCGTTTCGATTTTACAAGTGCACCAGTGGGTCGTAGTTATCTTTTACTTTTCTTTTTCTTTTCTTTTCTTTCTCATTTATTGGTACGATATCAGCCCACGCTTCTCAATTCCTGTCCAATACCCACTATGTGCATCATCGCAGGAGTCTTATCATTATTATCATCACCACCGACTATGCGGAAAATAAATATCAACTTTAAGGCCAACCAGCGGTACTGCATTGGCCCCTTTACAAATACAGGGACAGAACGCGCAGTTTAAACCTACTGCGTGAGCGCTGCACAGCAGCAGCTTCAGGTGTGGCGCGACAACGACGTGTAAGTGCGTGTAAGCACCGATAGAACAGCGCTGACTATGCTGGGACCAAACACGGGCTTAATCAAGCACGAGGCAGTAGTACAACACGCACGCAAGGAAGTGAAGAAAGACGTTTCACACATTTAATTAATGTTTTCAAAGTCATAATTGTTGTTTCAATGTGAATTAGCGTACCAGTAATATTAGTGCTCTTTTTCTGTCTTTTTTATATAGCCCCTAATTGTTTATTTGTTACACAATCCCGGACTAAGGATCCCACTCGCCGACGTTCTCCTTTAAAATTATCAATAAAGGTTTTGCCCTCTCTTATTTGCTAAACCCGGTTCATAAACGAGCCCGCTAGGTGGGCACTGCGTGGCTATCATCATCACTTAGTCTACATTACGAGTAAGAACGACAGGCATGGATCCCGCTTGGGAAGTTGCGGTAAGACCCTCGGCTTTATGCCGTACGCAGTCCAGAATGTTTAGCTCTAAAAGTATTAGGCGACAGGAAGCGACACCGCAAGCTTAGGGAGTGACGCAGTGAGGAATACGCCACCAAAGCTCACCATGTATGGGGTGCTCTTCAGCGCGTCAGAAGCAAGTTCCCAAGCAAAAAGCGACGAACGACTCTATACGCACGACGTCGTGGAGTCTGGCGGAAGCTGGTATACGCACGACGCGACTGAAGCGCCACGCGGCATCTGCAGAAAACAGTCCCCACTCCCCGCCGGTCGCTCAGTCACACTTGGCCCCGCCCCGCCACGGTGGTCTAGTGGTTATGGCACTCGGTGCAGATCCGAAGGTCGCGGGATCGAATCCCGGCCGCGGCGGCTGCATTTCAATGGAGGCGAAATGTTGAGGCCCGTGTGCTGTGCGATGTCAGTGCACGTTAAAGAACCCCAGGTGGTCGAAATTTCCGGAGACCTCCACTACGGCGTCTCTCATAATCAGAACTGGTTTTGGGACGTTAAACCCCACAAATCAAACACTTGGCCCCAGCTACGCGGCGGACTCGCTGGTCAGCTGACTGCTCGCTGGTTAGGTTAGGTTAGGCACTCCATCGAAAATTGCTGCTCACTGCATGCGCAATTAATTACTTACGGAGCGGTAAGGTAGTGCAGCACACGCCCTCGCCTGCACAGAAACATCGTACTGAATACCACCGCTACTTTGACAACATCCACTAAAAAGTTATCGTGCACTTGCGGGCGCTGCGCCGTGTCCCTAACAGGGTGACAGAAATAAGTGCCTTATTCTTCCTTTCACAATCCCAATATATTCACTTGCAGGGGCAGAACGACACGCGAACCGACACGGGCCAACATGCCGCACTGCCGCGCGACCCATGGCCTCCGAGATGGCGCGGCGGGTTTCTACCCCGCCGCGCGCCCGCCATCTCGGAGGCCGTGCGCGACCATTCCAATTTTCTGCAGATGCCGCGTCGTGGCGCTTCAGTCGCGTCGGGCGTATACTAGCTTCCGCCAGACCCCCACGACGTTGTGCGTATAGAGCCGGTCAAAAGCGACGGTCATTTCTTCGTACCTTCCTAAACGCTTATTTGCTCACTTTTGTCGTTCTTCATTTGAGGACATATCTTTTGCAGACGAGTGGGGAGCTTTAGCCTAGCTTAGCCAGATAGTTTGTTAGCAGCATACAAGGTAAAAGAATCGATATTTTAGTGAGTGCGGCAATGTCTGAAAATTGGCCATTTCATACTTTGGATTCAGTATCTCAACAGATGACGTACATGGTGACCTTAAGCTTGATCAGCTCCCGCTCTTAGCGCAGGTTCTGCGACTATGATAGTTACCATATTTGGTTTTGGCAAAGTCTTTAAGTGGCTAGCTGTCGCAAAACACCATTTGTTGGGAGGTCTATTCACTGCATGAAAGCGTAAATGCAACATAAACAATTTTCAGCGCCATTAATACAAGTTGAAAATTTGAAGCAATATTTTATTAATTCCTGTAGATCGCCCTCTTGGTGTGTAGTGCCAGGACCTTGGGCGATTCACATTTATGCTCTAGGAGAAAATAGTACGAAGGGAACAGACGCTTGACGGACGGCTGCGTCGTGGCGTGCACTCATAGGCTTTTCAGCGTCAGTTGGACAACCGGCTGGGCGAGCATCGTGCAGACAACGAGGCGGTGAGCGTGCGCGAGGCGTCATCGCACCAGGTTCAACCAGTCTGGTGGAGACGCCAGTTGTTTTGGATCCTGTTGGGGGTCGCCTGCATGCTCGTGCTGCTCGTGTTGGCCGCGTACCATCTGCAGCCCAAGCGGATGAGACACAGCGCCGCCATCGTCTCGGCCTGGCCCACTACCGCCCCTCCCTGGAACCACACCACCGGCCTCAACGACACCCTGACGCTACCTCCCTGACGAGCTGGCGCGCCTGCGGGCTGTACAGGCTGGCTGCGCTACAGCCGGTGGTGCCGCAGCGACAGCCGCGGTGAAACACCTGCCACTGCTTCTTTCGTAGTTTTTCATCTGTCAAAATGCTTCTTAGAGATACGAATATGCATTCAATACACAAAGCATTGCGAATGTAGACACAATAAAATGCGTAGTGCTTTGCAAGAACTACTGTTGGAATCACAGGTTGGTTGATTGTTCCTTTTTTTTAACTGCCACGTCGCCTTCCGACGGACTTTGCAGAAATCGCCTGATAAGAATATAAACTAGCATCCTGCTGATTCTACCTTCGCTTAGCGCCGCATAGGTGATATCCATGCACGCAGCCTTTGCAACGCTCACGACCCTGTTTAGCCCCATTGCAGTAATTACCTTATCGGGCAGACCAACGTAGGATAGGGGCGCCTATCTATTGAACCTCCCTGCATGCCGTTACCTTCCTTCCTTCTCTCCCTCCCTCCCTCGTTCCTAGCGTTTTTATTTTTGTTGTTTCCGTTTCTGCACCGTATACTATTACCGGGAGAACGCGTCGGTTGTAAACCACTCGCTTCAAGGGAAGCGGTTAGATTCCAGTAATCAGTTGAGAATGTCTCTCGTACGCGCTTCAGCCCATCCTTGTCCTTCGTAAAATTTCTTGTTCGTGAGTACACTTTCTTGTTAGCGATTGTTCTAGATGTACGCCTGCACATAGTAAGGTCTGGTTGCTGACTTAATTTCTGGGATTTTACGTCGCAAAAACACAATATGGCTATGAGAGACGCCGTAGTGGAGGGCTCCGGAAGTAACGGCCACCGGAGGTTCCGTGCACTGACGTCGCACAGTACTTGGGCCTCAACATTTTGCCCCCATCGAAATGCAGCCGCCGCGGCCGGGATTTGATTCCACGATCTTCAGATAAGCAGCCAAGTGCCATAGCCTCTAGACCACCGTGGCGGGGCGGAGTGGAGCGCTGGTTGCCGACCTTAAACCCTTGTTCTTTGGCCGTGGTGTTGAGCCCCGTCTTGCTTGTTTGCCTGTATTTTGAAGTCAGGCTTCAATAGGTTCTCTGTTAATGCCATCAAAAATCTTTGCAGCTTATCGCCATAATCACTGAAGAGCGAAATAACTCGGTCTGAGTTAGGGACCACATAGCGTACAAGGGAGTGGAAGATGATAGGGGTAAGTCTAAGAGACAGGAAGCAATAGAACTGACAGCTAGGCGAGTTGGTACTGATTCATGACAAGCTGCGCAACACACACACTGACAAGAAAGTAGACAACACGAGCCAATTATGAGACAACACCAGTTGTGAGTTTCCGCTCGTGTTGTCTACTTTCTTGTTCGTGTGTGTGTTGCGCTTCTTGTCATGAATGACACAAAGCAATCGGGAGCATACAGCGGTCGTTCATACGTTTACGGCAATTAGGAGAAAGAAGTGCACCTTGGCAGAATACGCCGTGCGGACGACAGACCGACCGAACTACAGAATCAATATTAAGAGAGGGCAAGAAAAATATATGTGGTTGAACCGTCTGTCACGTTACTCTTCGGTATAAGACAAAAGTGCAACCTGTCTTCGTATTTCGATTTTGCAAGTGCACAGTTAGTTGTAGTTTCTCTTTTTTTACGTTTTTTTTTTTCTTTCTCATTTAATGGTATAAGCAAGATATCAGCCTATATGTCTGAATATCAGCCTATGCTTCTCAAGTACGGAAACGGCAGTGATGGGTCAATGTGGCGCCACTAAACATGATTGATACCTTTGTCGCGTGGCATTTATGATCGACCGTGTCCAGTTATTGCGTCAACTACTTCAGTTACCACAATGGGTTGGTCCTTGAAGTTATAGAGGCGATGCGTGAACGTGGGTTCACCCACGTCAAACAGTGCCGTAACAGCGAAACACCGATAGCAATGGCCAGTTCACATCGATGTAACAATCGACATTTAACTGCTCGTGCGAACACACATTTCACTTTCGTGTAATGCCGATTCCGTTGACAGAGAGATCAGCCATATTTGTGCGCGTGTGTGCGTGTGTGTGTGAGTTAGAGAGAGCTAAAAATACCATCGGACTTCGCAAAACCTTGCTTCTCTCTGGGTAGTGATCAGGGGTAGTGACCCCTGATCCGAACCATGAGACCGAGATAATCAGGAGGATAAGAAAGGGGTGGAAATGTGTGTGTGCGTGTGCGTGCGTGCGTGCGTGTCTGTGTGTGAGATAGATAGATAGATAGATAGATAGATAGATAGATAGATAGATAGATAGATAGATAGATAGATAGATAGATAGATAGATAGATAGATAGATAGATAGATAGATAGATAGATAGATCATCTGACTTCGCAAAACCTTGCTTCTCTCTTGGTAGTGATCAGGGGTAGTGACCCTTGATCCGAACCATGAGATTGAGATAACTAAGAGGATAAGAATGGGGTGGAGGTGCATTCGGCAAGCATCGCCAGATAAGGAACGGTAGCTTACCATTGTCTCTGAAGAGGAAAGTATGTAGCACCTGTATCTTACCGGTACTCACCTACGGGACAGAAACTTGGAGGCTAAGGGAGTTCAGCTTAAATTGAGGATGACGCAGCGAGCAATGGAACGGAAAATGGTAGGTGTAACAACAAGGGACAAGAAGAGAGCGGAGTGGGTTAGAGAACAAAAGCGTGTGGACATGTTAACAGAAATTAATAAAAAGAAATGGACGTGGGTGGGACATGTAATGCGAAGACGAGACAACCGTTGGTCATTAAGGGTAACAGAGTGGATCCCTAGAGAAGGCAAGTGTGGCAGGTGGCGGCAGAAAGTTAGATGGGCAGGCTGTATTTAAAATGTTACGGAAAGAGCCAACGTGTGCCACTGCCGTCACATTAAAAAAGGGTACGTAACCTGGATGACTCGGACGGCCAGCGCGCACTTCTCAAAATGTAAAGCGCATATTTAATGCGTGCATTTTCGGCCCACCGAGCATGCATTTTCGGTTCAAATAAGCGTGGACACCGCGTTTCTCCCTTTCAATGCTTGCTGATGCCTTACGCGACAAAAATGACGTCAAGATGACAACCCCGTGCAAGCATCACTTCATTTTGCGATTTGTCGTAATCGACGCTTGCCGTCTGCGCTCCTCGTACCATGCACTTGTCAGGGAAACGATAAATTTTTGCGGGCAGTTCTCGGCTATTCCTTTTTCTAAGCTGTTGTGACAGCTCGCAAAGCATCTGCTGTGTGTGCCTTCTCTCCGGACTGACGAAAAAGCAGCGGTAGCCGGGCGAAAAACGCGAGATAAAAGCCTCGAGAAACAAGTCTACCCCGCGAGGCAGTGCAAAACACCTGCGAGCGCGATCGCCCGAGCTCGTTCAGCCTCTCTCCGCGAGGCTCGCGGACGGCGCCGCGCAGAGCTTGGGCTCCCTATACAATGTTCGCTCGAGAGTGCAGAAGCCGCGACTTGCCGTGTGCAATTACGCGCGCATCGAACAAGAGCGAAATTAATAGCCGCACTTATGGCGTCGGGAAAGCGTGCTCGTTTGACGCTCCGGTGACACGGGTTCCATTTCCGCCCGGACAGCGCAACTTATTCTTTTTAGTCGTAATTCACCTAGTTCCTAAGTACTTCTCCGAGAACTCTGACGTCAATCCGAGTGCACTTTACGTGTAAAATCACAGGCGACGTCACGTGACGCCGTCGTGACGCCATCATGCGTAATTTTGCGGAGAAGTCATCACGTAGGCCGCTGCTGTTGTTGCCGCAGGGACGGGAGGCACCGGTTTTTCGACTCGCGAGACATAAAAAAGATGCTTAGTCGGCCAAAAACTAGGGGCCAGGATCAATTTCTTCTCAAATAGGAAGCTTTCTTTAATGTCCACAAGGATTTCTGTTGTGTTATCGTTGTACTAAAGGGCGGAGGATCGCCATTTCCTTCCTTTCGTGAACCATTTGTTTTAACGCCCAAATATTGTAGTTTTCTCGCCCATCTGTATCGACAAGTCACAGCTCGCATTTTGCGCTTGCAGCTAGTGGGATAAAAAGAAAACGCAGAGATGGAGTGCGAGAAAAGCGCGTTAGAAGGGGCAGGCGAATGATGAAAAGTTATACCTCAAAAAGTGGCCCGAAATTTGGCATCACAGTCAGCCAGACGTTTCGTGTTAGGTCGAAGCACATGATTCCTGGACGCTGTACGCTTTGAGAGCGCGGTAAAGTCGAGAAGGTTGGCGACTCGATGCGCGTCGTATTCCATTTCACGATTGTGGTCGGCTGAGGCCAGAAAGGTTAGCAAAGTTGTTAACCTCAATCGCGCTACAGCAACAGGTGAGGAAAGATGGTGAGATATATATACGCGCCTTGTCGTCTGTATAGTCTGGCCGGCCATGCCGCAAAAGATTTACGCGGTACAGCGTGATGATGACCCGCACTCTTTCATGTGCGCAGGCGAGGCGAGATGCCGATTGGTTCGTGTACTCTTCGTTGACGGGCGCACAGTGTTGGATGTCGCTCTAGGTAAATGTTTTTGGAGGCGCCTTGATGTGAGACGCAACGGGATGCCCATGCTATCCTCTGTATACGCTGTTCAAGCTAGCTTCTCGTCAGTGCGGCATTCGCCGTCAAGTGAAACCTGGTAACGTCCGCCGACACAGTGTTCACTTTAATGAGAAAACGCAGATGCAGTCGCAGTACATAAAGTGGGCGAAATTCCTGCTTAACTTTATGTACTTGTGTAATATATTGCTTTTGCTGTCATGTTCACTTCGCAATTACGCTGCTCCAAGTACTGCAGTGGTCTTGATTTTTGTGTTTTCGCTCTTCAACAGGTAACTGCGCCATAGGCTTAAGTTGCTCCTCCAGCATTTGTGATGCTTCAAGCTGGGCATGAGGCTCCGTACGCTTAGGTAGTCCTAGTATGGTGAGCAGCACGAAGAGAGCGATGAGCACTGCAGATTTCTCCGCGTGCTTAGAAGAAACAGCAGTCAAGAATAGGACAGGAAAAGTACTTGGAAGGCCCATATTTAAATTCAGATTATTTTCAGAAAACGTGCTCACGAATACGGCGAATGACTTCTGCGGAATCCCGCAAGGTGGAGTAACGATTATGAAAAGGAAAGTTAGCATCCGCGGGGGTGGATGCTAATTCTCCCTTTCAGAAACTTGTTGGATAAGCCTTCATGTTGAACAAGAAGCGAGGACAAGACCATGTAAGCTTTGCCTAGACTCCACCCAAGGCCGGAAGTGCTGCCTTCGTTGTCACTCGTGTATTTCAAGAGGCTTTCGCTGCAGTTTTGCGCACAACTGCATGTCGATATTCTTCACCCGTGTATTGAGCGCGTTTAGGCGTGTCCTAAACTGGCGCTTAGGAACGCCCATCGTTGACGTCTGTTTCAACAAACCTCACCGCTGCCCTGAGAGACCACCCTGTGCAAGTGGCGGGTTCCAATAAAAGGCGCCTTGATTGACCTCGCCTAGCAACTCGATTACGTCGCGTCAGCTATTTCTTATCGAGGCATTGCTTTTGTGAGACTGGTTCCTCTTGCCTATCACCACAGTCTTGTATGCGCGATCGCCGCTTCAACCTTCCAAACATCGTTCAAGGTCACCTGAAGGGTGAAGGCTCGCGCGAACAGGTTCATTTGCCACAAAACACATAATATTGCTGTCAACACGCACCCTTTTTACACAAAAACGCCAGCAAACATTGAAATGTGCGGCCCCAGTGTCGCGTCTTTGTGTTTCTTAAAGTGAATGACAACCATTTTTCAAAGTATCTCTGTATTTTCTTCGTTGCAGCGGAAACCCTACCGGTCGGTGCATCTAATCATGGCAGAAAACGCCATGAAGCATTTTTTTTTTACCAGAATTTCTTGTCGATGAGGTCATGCACGTAACACGCGTTGAAAGCGACAGCCATCGTATGCGTTCGTATGCGTCAGGTTCTGCTGAGACGCAGCGCATGCGCTTCGGTTTAACGCAGGTTTTCGGTTGCCGTGAAGGCAGCGCCGCCTCTCAGCGCGTACCCCTTTTACGACGTTATAAGCAAAGGATAAGGCGGGAATGAGTTTTTAATATAAACTGTATCTTTAAGCCCGAGTCGACCTAAGAAACTGCAAGCCAGGTACAGCAATTTCAGAGACCCCAATATTCGGTATCACACCTTCACCACCAGGCGACACTACGTTGTGATTTGTGGTATTTTCAAACTGAATTTAATTATCCCATATCGCAAAAGGCTGTGCGATTTCGTCGTTATAAGAATTAAGGGTCTTTCTTACTGCACAAAAGTCCAAGGACACGTTGTGGTCGGATGTGTGGCCTTTAATCAGGTAACACACACATTCAGCTTGGGTTTTTCACGGTGCTTAGTTCTAGTGCCACCAATTGTGCTTCGGGCAAATAAGAAGGGGAGGAGGGGGTGAACGCTGTATAGAAGATGTCACAAAATAGTGCCCATTTCGAAATAAAAACCCGGCGTCCAAAGGCCGAAACAACAACAAGAAAAACGGCGCGCGGAAGAGGCACCGAAAGACGCGCCGCGCCTACAAAATGCCAGAATGTTGTAGAAGCTTTCTTATCGCGGCGAGCGCGCGCGCGGGACAGACGTAAGGAGAGAAGGGAAGCGGAGAGCACACGCCGACGCTCCCCGCGCAGTGAGAGAGAGAGAGAGGCGCCGCCCCAACCAAGAAGGTTCGAGAGTGGGCGAGAAGGTTCCCAATTGTATGTGTGCTCTGGGTCACGTGGCCCTACGGAACCTTCTAGTACCCTTTCCCAGGACTATATAAGCGGTCGGACACGGGCCGCGCAGAGGAGGGGCGAAGAAGAGACGAAGAGAGAGAAGAGCTGCAAGTAAAAAGAAGAAGCAAGAAGTCTGCGTGACTCAGACGCCGAGCCAGCTGACAGGCCACCTGCAAGAAGACGCCGAGTGTCTTGGTGAATAGGACTCTTTGTGTTTTGTTCATTGTTGCAGTGCATGAACTTGTTCGTGTTGGTTGGCCTTGTATAACTTTGCGACCCATCTGTGTTTTGAGTTGTGAAAGCCGTGTTGTGTACGTTTGTGTGCCTGCCTATTTGATGAAAATATATTTGTTTTGTTTGACCACCCTTGGCTCTGACTCGGTCTCTGAACCACTGCTGGCGTTTTGCTAGTGTGCTAAAGGGGACCAAAAATCTTATTGTCCAAGCTTTCGTGGGATCTTTTTCGGGGAACCAAGACGTTGGTTCTTGGAATTATTTCCGGCGATCGCGCCCCGTACATCATAGCACGGGTTTGGTGACAATATTTCTGGCGTCCGCGACAGGACTTCTTTGGCGCTTAAGTGTGTTCAAAGTACGGAGGACGAGCCTTGGGTTGTGTACGTGCTGGCGTATACGATATTGTGTGTTGCACCACGTTCTCGCTAACCTGTGTGCAGAGAATATTGAGAGTTGAAGTATAGGCAGATATTTGTTTGTGCACGCGGCTAGATTTTGTGGAAGGGCACCATGGATCTTGAGAAATTGATTGCCCTTGGTGAAAAGATGGGTCTGGCTGGAGCTGAGTTACGGAAGTGGGTTAGCCAGAAAGAAAAAGAAGCTGCAGAAAGGAGAGACAAGCGCTGAAAGAGCGAAAGAAGAGAGAGAAGCGAAAGAAGAGAGAGAAGCGAAAGAAAGAGAAAGGGAAGCGATGGAGAGACAAATGAAAGAAGAAAGGGAAGCGATGGAGAGACAAATGAAAGAAGAAAGAGAAAGAATGGAACAGCAACTGAAAGCGGAGATTGAGAAAGAGCGGCTAGCAGCTGAAAGAGCGAAAGAAGAGAGAGAAGCGGAGATGGCTGAGAGAGAAAGGCAAAGGCAGCATGAGTTGGAGCTTGAACGTCTCCGTTTGCAACAGCGCGTTGACACGCCTGTTCGAGTCGACAGCACGGAAAGAGAAGAGTGCTCGTTCCGACTGAATCCAAGCAAACTGCTTGTGGCGTTCGATGAGAGAAAGGATGATTTAGATGCCTACTTGCACAGATTCGAAACCGTTGCTAGAAGTCAGAATTGGCCGGAAGAGCAATGGGCAACGGCATTGAGTACTTGTTTGAGCGGCGAAGCACTCAGTGTGTATGGCAGGTTGACGCCTGCGGATGCCTCGAACTATGCAACTATGAAACGATTCAGATTTACTGTAGAAGGCTTCCGAGACAAGTTCAGGACGGGAAAGCCCGCCGATGGAGAGACTGCTACGCAGTATGCTGCGCGACTCAGCCACTATTTTGATCGGTGGACTGAACTTTCGGGAATTGAACAGGAGTACGGTGCGCTTAGAGAGCTTCTCATTAAGGAGCAATTTCTCGTCAGTTGCCACCCGAGCCTGTCTCTTTATCTGAAAGAAAGGAAAGCCGAGTCTCTCAGTGACATGCTGGAATTAGCAGACCAATTCTTGGAAGCGCAAGGAGGCACCAATCTTGGCAAGATCAGAAGGGAGGGAATGGAAGATGTGAAACAATCGGCACCTGAGGAAAGAAAATCCCTCCGAAACCTGTTACGAGGTGTTTCCTGTGTAATCGGCTGGGACATCGTGCTAGTGATTGCCGAACTAATTTTTCTCGCCCGAGTGCGAAGTGCTTTAAATGCGGGCAGACCGGTCACAAAGCTGACACGTGTCGGAATGAAGTGAAAGAAGTTCAGCAGGTATCCTGTGTATATGCCCCGCCGAAACAGGAAGAGGATGAGAAAGTTCAGGGCTTCTTGGAACTTAAGGACGGAAAGAAAGTTCCAATCGTCGGTGCCATAACGACTACACGTCCCGGAGCACTGGATAAGAATATGCCAGTACTTTTTGGAAAAGTAGCAGGAAAGCGTGTAAGCGTGTTACGGGATACTGGTAGCAGCACAGTAATTGTGCGAAGGAATTTGGTCCGGAACCACGAGCTCACAGGCGCGAAAGGTATCGTTTGCCTAATTGATGGTACAGCGAGGAGGCTCCCTGAAGCGAGGATCAAGGTGGAAACCCCCTACTACAGTGGGATGGTTACGGCTCTGTGTATGGAGAACCCACTTTATGATCTGATCGTGGGAAATATCAGAGGTGCACGAGGCCCTAACGATCCGAAGCCTCGATGTGAAGAGCCGAAGAATGAACCCCATCGGGAACCACCAGCAGCTGCAGCTCGAACTCGATTCGAAGAGAAGCCTGTTGAGCATTCTGTAATGCCGGACTCCGAGAAGAATTCAGCACAAGCTTCATTCGAAGCCAAGGAGCCTCGCGAACGGCGAGAGGTTGCTGTACCCGTGACACCGCGCATTGAAGTACAGTCAGATGGGGTGTGCACTAACAGCGCAACTTTTGATGCAAGTGCGGAGAATGAGAATAAAGCACCGAGCAAGGAGACTCCGAAGATCGACAGAGACGAGAAAGAACTGCAAATCGCATCGGAGCCAGCACAGCGTTGCGAAGAAGTGGATAAGGTGCGTTCACCACAACAGCTAACGCCAAGATTCACCCGGAAGAAAAAGAAAAAGAACAAACAGCGACGTAAGAGAAAGGCAGTCTCGAGATCCTGAATTTAACTGTCCTTTCGCAGGGTGAAACTGCAGTGTGTTGTGACTATTTGCAAGCTGTTCATGTTGAGTGAAACAATGTTCTCATGTATCGTTGTGTGTGTGTTACATTTGGATGTTTTGTAAACTTGGAGAAAATGCATGTATTCAGTGTTATTGTATTACGCGTGTACGCGATGAGTTGTGAAGCTTTCAAGTGATGTATTTTTATGTGACTTGTGTGCGCGATTCATTGTGAAAGTGTCGCGACTGTTCCGTAGTGTAGACTCATGTGTTTGAACTCTCAAGTGGACTTATGTGTTGCTGACTGTGAAAAGACTTGTGGAACTTTGTATGGTTATATTTGTGTGTGCACTATTTTGTGTGTTTTGAATATTATTTCATAATATCTTAAAGTGGGGGGCAGTGTCACAAAATAGTGCCCGTTTCGAAATAAAAGCCCGGCGTCCAAAGGCCGAAACAACAACAAGAAAAACGGCGCGCGGAAGAGGCACCGAAAGACACGCCGCGCCTACAAAAAGCCAGAATGTTGTAGAAGCTTTCTTATCGCGGCGAGCGCGCGCGCGGGCCAGACGTAGGGAGAGAGGGGAAGCAGAGAGTAGTAACCGACGCTCCCCGCGCAGTGAGAGAGAGAGAGAGGCGCCGCCCCAACCAAGAAGGTTCGAGAGTGGGCGAGAAGGTCCCCAATTGTATGTGTGCTCTGGGTCACGTGGCCCTACGGAACCTTCTAGTACCCTTTCCCAGGACTATATAAGCGGTCGGACACGGGCCGCGCAGAGGGGGGCGAAGAAGAGACGAAGAGAGAGAAGAGCTGCAAGTAAAAAGAAGAAGCAAGAAGTCTGCGTGACTCAGACGCCGAGCCAGCTGACAGGCCACCTGCAAGAAGACGCCGAGTGTCTTGGTGAATAGGACTCTTTGTGTTTTGTTCATTGTTGCAGTGCATGAACTTGTTCGTGTTGGTTGGCCTTGTATAACTTTGCGACCCATCTGTGTTTTGAGTTGTGAAAGCCGCGTTGTGTACGTTTGTGTGCCTGCCTATTTGATGAAAATATATTTGTTTTGTTTGACCACCCTTGGCTCTGACTCGGTCTCTGAACCACTGCTGGCGTTTTGCTAGTGTGCTAAAGGGGACCAAAAATCTTATTGTCCAAGCTTTCGTGGGATCTTTTTCGGGGAACCAAGACGTTGGTTCTTGGAATTATTTCCGGCGATCGCGCCCCGTACATCATAGCACGGGTTTGTGACAGAAGACTTACTTGAAATGCCCTACATCGGGCTTGGCATATTCAGCAACATGTCGTAGTGGGCCGAGCGAAAGAGCCAGTCGAGCACAAGAGAACAAAGAAGCGAGCACACAAATTCCCCTGCGAAGGTAATCATGATGCTATTTTGGTGCGTACAGGGGCAGGCGGTTTTCCTTTTGCCTAGACTTCGCTTTAAAGATTCCTAGGAGCCCTTAGCGCTCGCTTAAAGGCCGTCTCCGGCGACTTTTTGTCATATAAAGGTAAAGGCGACTCCATGTTCTAGAGACCCTCCTGTCACGCGTCTCATAATAAAAATGCACTGCAAGTTATAAAATAATTTTAATAAATGAAAATGCGCAAATCCGAAATCTCACCAAGCTGTGCCGGCTTTCCCTGATATCAAATTAGCCAACACACCTATTTCGCAATGTGACGGCGCATGAGCCCTTTCCCTAAAGGTACGGTCACGAACTATCTTGATGTGGTCATTGCCTCCAAGCTTCGCCGCGTCAACAGGCGGTGCGCGCAAATATCGCATGCCACGGTATGGTACCCGTGCGCTTCAGTCGCGTCAACACACTATGTGGCCAATAATTGTGGGAAGGTAAGTGAGCTACTTGGTGTATTCAGTAAAAGGTAATTTGTAAGCAATCTGCGCAATGACACGAGTATGCCAGAGAACGGTGGATTTCGTTTAATTCCACTGCCCTCGAAAAAACGTCTTTAAGAGGCGTAAAGGCCAAGAACTTTAGTAATCGAGTCTGGGACGTAGGGGCACGAGCTCGGAAGCCACCCCATGGAACTAGACCCATATTCCATCAGTATTAGGTTTAGTGCTGTTCTGCACAGTCAATGTATGAGTCATTTTCATCACTATGACTTTTACCGCCATCCGTTAGTGTTTCCTTAACTTGGTACCCGCATCAAACCCGTATCTACATATGATTTATAGTGTTAAACCCTTCCGGTGTATCACTGTCTTTCTTGCTTAGTTACTCTGATCACTGTGGCTTCTATATTCTTTAGCGTTTTATTAACTTAGTACCCACATTCGAACCCACTCCAGTGTTTTTGACTGTGATTCATCGTCATTTATGACGAGTCATGCTCATGACTGACTTCTATCACCACCTGCGGTTCTTTGACTGAATTTAGATGGATCCATTCTCCTTCGCTTCATAACCATGTCCGAACCCCTTCCCCCGGTTCTGAGTGCTTATGCTTTTCGCCGAGTCATTGTCGCTTTTTCTGAGTCATAGACATTGTCGGGTCATTAAGTGCAACTACATTACAATTACAAACTTATTATCAGCCACTGTGATAATTCATTCCCGATTCCTGTAAGCAGGCTTTCTAACCCATTCTTCTGCTTCTTCTTGTTCATTATTATAATTAATTTAATGATCATCATGATCATGTGGTGCCATTTTTATTTTTATATCAAACGTTAAAATATCTAAGAAACAGAAGCATAGAAAGAGCGCCTTCTCTTTTCTATTGCATCTTAAAGAGACACCAAAGTGAAAAGCTAAAGGGGTTAAAATGATAACTTATCCTACGAGAACTCGATTGTCGTTTATTTCGGCATTTTATGTTCAAAAGTAAAAGAGATAATTAATGTCAATGTTTTAGTTTTGAAATTTGCGCCGGAACTTCGGCCTTCTTTTTTTTTTTTCCCTTCGCTTTCTTGCCCAATTCGCTCCATGAAACGTTCTGAAACAGCCTGTGTTAAGTATCTGATTTACTTAGAACACAATGTACGCTTTTTTTTTTAACCGATAAATAGTTAGCAGACGCCGTGAATGTTCTCAAGTCGCGCGTATTGAGCCTGGAATTACGAAGCGGCGTCGCCACCTGTACTTTTTGTTTGCGCATTTCCATGCTTAACGAGGGCCTCGTATTCGCAAGACTGGTGTTTTTAGCATTGCGAAAAGATAACCTACCGGCACGAATGTTTGTCACTCTAATATCCCTGTAACGCTGCGCAGCCCCGCACCTTTTACGTAACCTATGCACCAGCCAGCCCAACACAGCACTCTGTTAAGCTATATACATTCCTCATGTAATTACCTACAGATGAATATACAGTGCTATGGAGTTGACAAAGATCGCGAGTGTTCGATTCTTAGTTAGTTCGGGTTTTGTGATCTCCTTTTTACCACTCTGTCGTGATCATGTATTACTACTTCCTGCTTATGATCCTCAGGTAATTATATCTATATGGCGATTGTAATGGACCTATTGATTCATGGATTTGTATCATGTTTTTTCTCACCTTTTCAAGGTCGCCTCAGAAAGAGGCGTATAAAGCACGGCAACACTTTTTTCAACATAGAAAGCGTCGCTGGTTGGTTGATCAGACGCGGAGAATCCTGTGAACCAATACTACACGCGCCAGGAAATTTTCAATTCGGTCGATTCGGCTTTCAGCACAACTGGAAATCGCCTTCTCTTCCTTCTACAAGTTACGTCACAAGGAGAACTGACTGCGTCACTTGAGGCAGAACTAGCGTTGGCTGATATCTTTATCGCGGAAACCTGTTCAGCAACGCTTTATCTATTCATTTTTATTTCTGCAAATGAGGATAGTATGCATTTATCTCTAAGAACACCGAATAATGCCGAGGGGCACTGTCAGGTCCCTGTGACGTAAGTAGTTGGAAAAAGGAGCACGCGAGTTCCCGCATTTGAAACCAAATTGCAAATTCCCTGATATTCGCAACGCAATAATATTTGGACCAAATGTTCATAGTAGCCTCCACGACTAATCGGCACCGTTATTATATATATAGTGCACGTTAAAGAACCCCAGGTGGTCGAAATTTCCGGAGACCTCCACTACGGCGTCTCTCATAATCAGAACTGGTTTTGGTACGTAAAACCCCACAAAACAACAACAACAACAATATTATATATATATACCATGATCAACAAGTGTTGCAGGGCTACTCTTAAAAAGGACTAAAATCGCTCGTCTCACTGCGAACAGGTCGCTTGCCGGGGACCTCCACAGAAGATCAGAAGAAATTCAGTGGCGGGTCTTGTCGCCTTGCGAGGCAGCCTCCATAAATAAAAATTACAGTAAAATGTCTATAAGGCACAGCGAAAGGTCCATGGGTATTATTTGCGATGCAAGAGGAAGCAAGAACACGCGATTAAATGCGTGGAAAAATTTTCGCGCTTTGTTTCGGTTTCCCTGGTTTATTTCCCTTTAGAATTAACGGTGTAAGTTCTATGTATAATCCGTAAAGCTCACAGTAACCTATAACTAGGACACTTATGGCCTATTTAACAGCGATAACAAATCTACCAACATGAAAAGGAAGGTGCAGCACATGGGCATGCATAAACACGGACCACAAAAACACAATTTATTGACAGATGTGACTCTTGGCGTTAGTTAAAGTTAACAGCACGAGTGCATTCGCCACGCTTACAGCGGAAAACACTACAATGCATTACTTTATGCAGAAATCATCACATGTTGTTCAAGCGCGCTTTGGCGATGTATGGAAAACATTTCAGTCTTACAGTCGCGAAACTTTGTTACAAGTGAGTTGTTCTTTTCTCGCTTTAACGGTACCCTCACCGAGCAAGAAGCCTTCCGAAACGATAGCTCTGTTTTCCTGCTTTTTTTTTTTTTCGTGCAATTTACTCTCAGGCCCTTTCGAGGAGCGAGGGCTCGAGAAAAAAAAAAGGCCAAGTTGGCAGCGGTCTTACTTACGATGCTGCATAAAAAAAATTCGCGCAGAAAAATAAACAAGGTAACTAGTTTTGCTACTCATTTAAATGGCAGATTTATACTTTGCGTTGTTGCCTTGGTAACAATCTTGGTTACGTCATTTCCTGTTTTTTCCAACGCTTCACATTGGCAATTATAAGGTGATCCATTTTTTCTGATAAATCCAGCTGTCGGCGCTTTTGTGTATGTGCAGTATCTCGCGTGGTTCCCTCAAGGTGAGCCAACACGCCCGAAAATACGTATGCATATGCTGTCCTGCTGTATTTATTCGTAAACTTCACGGTGTGTTTACTTGTTGCGGCAACCGTACCATCCTTCTTTCATTCAGCATTGATACTGCATTGTCATATACGCCGATATAAGACCGCATGTATACCTGTTGACCATAACGTGTTACTGTAGATCGCGCAGTTTTCTGAGAGGGGCAGACCTAGAGTAATTACGCGTGAAAACTAGCTTTAGAAGCTAAACACTTCGACAGTATTTTCTGTCTGATTGAGTCGCTTAGGAAGCAAAGCCATTTCGATTGCTTGCCTAGCCTGTTGATTTATGTCTGGCTCAGTGTGCAGAACTTGCCATTCCATGATTGATTGATTTGTGGGGTTTAACGTCCCAAAACCAGTTCTGATTATGAGAGACGCCGTAGTGGAGGTCTCCGGAAATTTCGACCACCTGGGGTTCTTTAACGTGCACTGACATCGCACAGCACACGGGCCTCAACATTTCGCCTCCATCGAAATGCAGCCGCCGCGGCCGGGATTCGATCCCGCGACCCTCGGATCAGCAGCCGAGTACCATAGCCACTAGACCACCGTGGCGGGGCAACTTGCCATTCCAGCGCAACTTTTCTAGTAGCTACGCCTTTTACATTTCTGGGTGCCAAAGCTAGAGACACATCCGTCTGGAATCTGGATGTGTCTCCTTGCTTTGGCACCTAGAAACTTGTACCACCACATCGTTTCTAGATTTTCTCTCAAAAAGAAAGAAAAAGGAAAAGAAAAAAAAGAAAAGGAGAAAACCCGGCTAGAGTTCACTTTCTGTTGTGCTCACAAATGAATGTTCCATTGGAATTGCTTCTTTTCATTGGCTCTCAGTTGTGACGCCTGTATTTATGTTTTCAAATTCTGAGGTAGCAGGCTGTCGCCTGCACAACTAGTACCCTCGGACTTCACGTTTAATTACTTTTATGTGGCAAATTGATGCACTGTATATTGATTGAAACTCATTAAAATGGATAACGCGAAATGTTAACTAGTTAGGCAGTTGGCTTGGTTACACCTAAAATAGCGAAAATCCTTTGTTTGTGTTGCTAGGGGTAAACCGGACCAAAATGCTATTATTTAACATTGGTCGAGCCTTGTGCTTTGTCTTCTGGCTCATCAGGACTTTACTGAATTCGGTAGCATTTACGTGGACCTATTATTATCTGTTTTTCATAGAAACGGTCCAGTCTAAGGTGAAATTAAAATATGACTGAGCCTTATGCATAGGAAGCTTGAAGATTTGTCACGTGCTAAAGTTGCCTATAAGATAGAACAAGGCTTGACCTTAGAGCTGTCGTTGCTGCTACCAAAGGCCACAAAAGGAAGGTTAGCGCTGATTTAATCAATTAGTGCTAAAAAAAAACACTTTCCTCATGCAGCAAATAAACAGTATTGCGGACGAATATGTTGTCGTTAACTCGCTTTTCAAGCACTGTTCGCCGTGCCGTGTTGTATTTGACGGAAATGTTATGGTTGCTTTGCCCGGCGATGTCTCTCATTGCGTGGTACCGCTAGAGGTGTCGTTACCTCTCATTGTGTGTCAGGCCTGGCTATGAGAGTACGTTTGCTTTCAACGCCATGTCGTTCTCACAGACTGTTCTAGTGCGGACTGACGCTGTCGATGGTGGCCGCTGACATGGTGGACATGCTGCGGCCCCGAGTGCCCGTCCCGCTGCGCTCCCGCTTCTTCCTCGCTAGGCACGGGAACCAGGGCTTGGGTAGTTCTCGCATCGCCTCGCCCTCTTCCAGCGTCTCCGGCAGCCGCTGGTTGTTGGTCTCCGGGAGGGGCAGCGTCATGATTGCGGACGCGCATGATAGCCCGCCCAGGACGAACAAGGGCAAGAAGCGGCCGTAGAACGCCTGCGGAGTACCAAGGCAGTGGACCAAGACAGCTGAGCGTGCACTCTGTTTGCAACGCTCCATGAGAAAAAGGTAGGCTCACCAGTTGGACTACTTGAGCGCTGAGGAACTTTCCAAGGGAGCCGAAGGCTTGTCTTATTGACAGCGCTTGCGACCGTATCTCAGTAGGGTATATTTCAGCAGCGAAGAGGTAGCCCACGTTGTACGCGGTGGTGAGAGCGAACCGACCCACCATCAGGATGGCGAATATTGCCTCCGATTTGCCTGAAACACAAGCATTGACTGTGAAGCTTTACTTTTTTTAACGACCGTCATGCTCCTAAATCCGAAATGCAACAGTATTTGCCAACCAACGAAATCTCACGATATTGAAGCAATAAGGCACACCATAAAGAAAGGCTGTATGCGCACAGAATGGCCAGTGAGATATTGGGGCTTCTCCAAACGGCTGGTTCGCAGGCGCTAGCAAGCGTCCGACACCCCTCACTTACCCACAGTGCATGTAATTCTTCCAGCGATTAAATGAGTCAGTTTAATGTTTCTGGAGCGTCACCAAATGAAGAAACTGAGTAAGCGCTTCTGTACCTCTTGCACGACCGAGCTTATATTTTTGGCTCTCTTCGGCGTACACCACGAGAGTTCTTGAAATAACGCGGATGAACTGAGCTACCGAAATTAGAAGAATCGTTTTTAACGATCTGCTTATCGATACAAATTAGAAGAGTTATTGCAGATAACACTAAGGAGATGCCAGGCTCATTCTAAAGAAATGTCATTCGTTTACAAGTAGCCTTGTGGCAGGCCGATGTGACAATGATATCGCAAAGACGCTACGTTCTAGGACATGAAACACTGCCATACGCGGCAGTTTTTCATATATTTCCTAGCTCATTCTGATCCATTTGCCACGTACAACTCCTTCAGCAAACTAGCAGCAGCATTGTCGAATTTGGTTGACCTGAGGGGGTTCCAAGACTGAGCACTTAGCGCTGCGGTCGCAGTAGAAGGTGATGCGATGACTAAGACACCGAGCGGTAGTGGTCAATGCTTCACCAAATCGGTTGTGAGCTTCTAGAGTCTTGTAACTGGCACTATGATTTCAACAGCTGGCCATGTAACGCCCACGTATGGTCTCAGTGTGTGGTGTAGTCTGTTTTCATGATTCGGCAGAACTATGTGGATAAGCTTCTCATTCACCACCATTTTCGTCAGCCTATGCATGCCCATTACTAAAATTATCCGGTCCTGTGTTGACTGCGGCCACGTTATCCCCGCAAACTTCCAGATCTAACCTACTCACCGAACTTTCTGCCATTCCTTGTCATGTTCGTCTTCTCTGATGATCCACTGTGCTATCGCTAATGGCCACCGCTTGCATTCTCACTACTAGTTCTGCCTGAGCCCATTTGTCCTTGACGTCATTAAGACGCGTTCTGTTCCTCATACACTCCACTCTGTCCTTGTCCTTTCAAGTTACACCTACCATTTTCCTTTCCACGGCTCTCTGCGTTGTCCTCATTTGTATCTGAACCCCGCTCGTCAGCCTCCAGCTGCGAACCAGGCTTGATTATGTGTGTGCGTGTCACTCTTTCTTTCTCCTGTTCTTACTATGCACTGTTTACTTAATTGTAAACCATTACCCGGCCGCCCGAGTCGCCGTCTCTTTCCCCAATTTCTGTTTGACGCGTAGACGTTTTGTCTAGGTCGTAGTAGAGATAAGATCACGCGGTGTAATCTAGCTAGCATTGGGCACTTGCGCCACGTTGTGTGACGAGACCACGGCGTGGAACTTCATAAGTACTAGTCGAGTCAGCGATCACGCTTTGCGATTCGTCCCTTGCGTTACCTAACAACGTAATGTTATCCGCAAATGTGCGGTTCCTGGGCTATATATACTCCATTCACTCTTGTAACTACCTGTTCCCAATCCAAGACTCTTAATATCACCTGCTGTTATATTTGACAGACGTTCGTCGCGTGTTTTTGTGCACGGTCAGACAAGAAGGGATCGAAAGGACACGTGAGCGTAGGCAGAAAATACATTTTATCTGAGATGTGACGGTGGATATAGGGGACGACATGGGTGAGTACGTGGTAAGCACATTTACAAAAGGTGAGACAACAAACACAAAAACGTAGGTAAGTGAAGCTGGGAACGCGTGGGAAAAGGAGTGTCACTATACTTCCGTCGCGACGGGATCTTCGACGGGCGACAGGTGTCGGCTGTGGTTGGCCTGTCTTTGGCGAAGGCGAGCCAATGCACGGTGCACGGCTTCATCAGCGGCGGGTGCCGGCCCACGGCTGCGTTCCGTGGCCAGCAGCACTCGTGGCTCACCTCGCGCTGGAGGCAGCCCCGCCACAAGGCCTCCTGTTTAGCATCGGCCTGGACCTGGCCGAGCAGGCGACAACTGCGCCTGCTTCACGCGGCATCGCTGCAGGCCATGCCCTTCCGCGTCCGTACCACCAGGCATGCGCGTCGACTCCAGGGCCGCCCACGAACCGGTGCAGGAGCTGCACGAACATGCGCTGGTTCTGCGTGCCAAGCGTGTTTCGAACCACCGAGCTCCTCTTCGCGCACTGCGCGAGTCTCCTTTTCTTCTACTTTCCTTCCCTTTTATTTTCCGCTGCCGCTGCTGTGTCTTCCACCAGCTCCTGGCTTGCCTTCTAGCTTGTTTCCTTCTTTTCTAATGAGGCGGCGGCTCTTATCAAGCAGAGATCGCTTGATGCTTTTCACACTATCACGTGATTCCTGGCACACGTGGGAACCAATGTACATCCCAGGAAACTTAACCCGAATGAGCTAGTTCATGGCCAAGCGCAAGGTCTAACGTTCCACAGTGGTCCTGATGCGCTAGACAGTTCGGGTTGCGAGCATAACTCTGACCCATTACTGTGTTTTCCCAAAATAGACAAGCACTATCAACTTGAGCGTAGGCACTTCCCGCTCGCACACCTCAACTTAACTAAACCTCAGTCTTCCACATTAAGAATGTTACAAACGGGATCTGTCCCATCAACAGGGAAGCTTAGCCGCTTTGCTCCGTACATAGACCCACGCTGCCCTGAGTGCAATGAAGAGTATTGCTCGTTAGCACACATGCCCTGGCAAAGTTCTTCGTTACAAAGCGCCTCTTTTAATAAACGAGAGGACTGGGGGGAAGCCCTTGGAAGCGGCAATCACCAGGGTCAACTAAGGGTTGTCCGAAGGGCTCGCGAACGGGCGGACGACCATGGTCCTCCGGCCCCAACGTGGGTGCGGCCCGCAACTGCGACTTAGTAGTTCTTTAGGACCTGCAGTGAGGTTTGTTGTCTGTCTGTACGTGTGTCTGTCGGTCTGTTTTCTTCTTTCATCTAACCTCAAGGTCGAAGGTCCTCGTGAAGTCGAAAAGTCCACACACAAATCAACACATGAACAACTACAATATCCCTCTGCTCAAGGAAGTTGTTCAATAAAAGAACTTGTCCACACAGCAGACAATTCGCACAGCATTCCGTAATAACACGAGTTACATATTGCTGGAAGGTCGGGGATCCATATTCAGACACTATTAACTAGTCTGCAATAAGTCTGTGGCAGATCAAGATTATATAGATGCAAAAAACAATGACCACTTTTCGTAGGTGTCAGTTCAGTTCTGCAACAATACCTCTTAAAATACCGCACATGAATTCACTGAAAAATAGTGTAACTAAACGACATGTCAGGAACCGAAATGCGACTGGGGTTCTCAGCACTAGTGTTACTGACTCCCCTTGACCGACTGAACCACGAAGTCGTGTTCCGGGAGCACGATATTCCAGGGGGCTATTGGTTACAGAATACATGGAAGACGTTGTCAAGTCGGGAAAATGGCAAACTTCTCTCTTCGTATAAAAAGACAGAAAGCTGAGCGAGTTTGTAAGGATTCGTTATGGAAATAATGGGCATGCCAGACACTGTGCTCCGTGTTCTGCATGCCTTTTCTTTTTGCAATGAATCTTCGTATTATGTCTGCGGGCCCTTCGTCTCCGGTGTATATTGCTGCGTCGCCCAGAAAGAGAAGACATTTCTTGTTTTTTCAGCCATCTCAATAGCATTCACGGGCACATTATTATGCAATTTCCTATTCATTAAATTCTGCCCTCAATTTCCTCTTTGTTGATGAAATGGTCATGGTTTACTCATGCAGACCACAGTCGCTGTGCTGGCTACAGGATACGGCTTTTGTCTGCAGACACGCCAGTAACGTTCCCAAGTACGACTTCATATAACGGGTCCTCCATACAAACTGCAAGCACTTGTCCCTTGAAGAGCTGCAAATCAACTTCGTTTCTGGTAACCTTTTTGCAGACTGGTCCACTAAGCGTATACTAGGTATGCCCCCAGCCAAGTTTCAACCTGTGACCAGTGAACATTTCACCACAACTGTATTTCATCCAGTATCCCGTAATATCGTAGCTAGCTTTCCTTCCAGATACCCCTTCACTATTGGCATGTTTCCGCCCACCATCTCAAGCTACACTACTATGCATGCTGTCGCAAACTCCATGACAGCTGTCATGGAGTCTGCTTGTCATGTTAAGGTCCCATCGTTTCGTCATGCTGCTCCGTCTGGAGACTCGCGATATAGCATGCTGTTTCCCCACGCGTTCCCGAATTTGAGGGACAACTGTCTGACCTGTGTCCTGTCTTGTTACGTGTCCAGCATAGTTGTGATTTCGGTACTCGCGATTTTGGCCAGCAGTCTGAAGGTTGCTGAGAAATCTTGTTGCTCAGGAAGCAAAGCGGTTGCCCTTTGCTTTCATTTGCAGTGACTACCTCAGCACTATCTATTTCTCATTTTCTTTTTTCCCCTTGGGCATCCAAATACTGGTTCGCCGTCGTTGCCAAAGTGTCCAGGCTATGGCACCCTCGTTCCCTAAGGAAGATCGCCAACCTCTCCTCACATCGCCCAACGCTCAGACACCATCGTTTCTCGTAGCGTTTTCAGCGTTTTCGCCAGCCCTTGCCTCTGGTCGAATATTCGCAGAGATGCCCCGCGAACTCCCAAGCAGTCTCACCATTCTAGGGCCGGGAATCCTGAACTTGTTGGGGTATCCCTCTAGTGTGTACCGAAACCGTTGAAACAGCGTCGGCTTGAGCTTTGTGTAGTATGTTGAGTCATCGGCACTCACCCGCCCTACTACCATTAATGCTTCTCCTCAGAGGCATGAGCTTAGCGACAAAGCCCACACGTCTCCTGGCCACCCTTGGCTCGCCGCCACCCTCTCAAACCTCTGGACGTATGCATCCAATTCGTCCCTACGCTCATTACAGGGAGGTATCAGCTTGTGTGGGCTGCGGAAACTTTGACCACCACCTATACTATCCTCACAATAACTCATGCTCGAACGCTGCACCTCTACAACTCGACATCATTCCTCAACGAGGGAGCTTCCAGGTGTAATCTCTCGCTAGTGATCCTCCTTTTTTGCTCTGCTGCTCTTTCATTCTTTTGCTCTCTGATACCTCACTTCCTTTTCTTCCGTGCTGACCCATGCCATCAACGCCTTTCCACTCAGCCACATCTCGTTCCCTAGCTCTGCTAGCGTTCTCTTCTCGTCCATTCTCACCTGCTACTCACAAACAACGTTATGCTTTAAGATGGAAGCAGCGCTCGGTCCTATCGGGGACGCCAGGTAATTGTGATGGACGTTCTTCAGGCTTGTTTGTGTTTGCGACGAGGAAATGCTACAAAGAGACGCTAGAAGGAAGGATGGAAAAACAAAACATTTAACTTTCACACGGTTGGGAGTCACTGACTGAAATGGCCAACAATGCAGACATATAGCGCTTCACACGACATGCAAAGCGGAACTTCTTTACAACACGATGTCATGATAAAGCTATGCAAGTTCGGGAGGCGTAAGTTCATTAGTATCGGAAACGACCTCTCATAGTTTGCTCCGATGGCTTCTCGGTTTGACCGTTGTTGCGTGACGTAGTCGTTGCGATGGGCGAGGGCACAGGTGGTGCAATTGACGAAGCTGGAACCGTTGCGGCACACGACGGCGCCATCGTGCGCGGCGCATGTCTTTGGACAGCTCGCTGGTCACCGCACGGCAACGACTGGCTAGCTTCCGGAGGGTCGTTGGGCATGAAAGACCACGTGCACAGCAGCACAGAGGGCTTTGACGGCAATCAGGCCCTCGGCACCCAGACCCTGGCAGGGGTCGCTCACAAGGCCCTGTCCTTGCTGCCGGAACAGGACATCGTATCCGGCTTGGGCCCGCACGTCCTGGTACCACACCCGCAGCAGGAACCACGGCAGGAGCTCGTCTTTCCGATTAGCGTACTGCTTCAGCAGCCCCTGAGGCTTCCCTCCACAAGCCCCACTGCACGTTCCTCGCGTTGTTCTCTTCTTTGTTTCTTCCGTTTTCTGCATTTTTCCGGCTCCCGCGTTCTTCGTTGTCCATTTAGTTCATTCATCACAGCACACACAGGAAGAAAACCACAGCACTCTGTCATTTCACCATACCTGTAAACACGCTGTGAGTAGTGCGAGATAGACTGTATCTCCCTGGTCTTACACCGTTCTTTAAAGTGCTAACTAATATTTTAAATATGCAGGGATTTAGACACCGCCCCCAAAGAAAATTATCCGAGCTCATAAGCAACTCTGTATCCACCCCACCCCCTCTTCATCGAAATTCTGGATAAAGGCCTTGTAAGAATATAGTCGCTGCCCCTTCCCGGCGGTCTAGTGGCTATGGCACTCGGCTGCTGACCCGAAAGTTGCAGGATCGAACCTTGGCTGCGGCGGGTGGATTTCGATGGAGGCGGAATGTTGAAGCCCCTGTGCTGTGCGATGTTAGCGCCCGTTAAAGAACCACAGGTAGTAGAAATTTCCGGAGCCCTCCGTTACAGCGTCTCTCATAATTGTCAGCGGTTTTGGGACGTAAAACTCAGAATTCTATCTAAATCAAATTACTATGGTCGTGTTTTGTTATGCGCTTTCACTGTGATTCAAATTTATATCAATAGCAATAAATGTCACTACGCTCACCATAAAAGCCTGCCACGCCCAGGTAGCAGAGAGCGGCCAGGCCGTATGCACACACCATGCTCGGTCGGCGGCCCCACCTGTCAGCTAGAGGAAGAGCCACCGCCGTGGCCAGTATGTCCATCGCATTGGTTGTTGATGTCATCACGAATGGATCATCGGTTGCTGTGGCGGCGTACAGCTGTCCGGCCGAGTAGGTCAGGCATGACATCAACCTGCGCTTTTACTGTTAACTGTAACGTCAACCAATTGACCAGCACAGTGCTCCGGCTAACTATTGTTCATACATGATGGAATTAGAAGTAACAGGTTCCCAAGCGACTAGAGAGCACGGCAGTGGGCTGCGGCGTTCGTGCGATAGGGATTTCTCATTCTGAAACCCCCCGCTCCCTATCGGGCCCGCTTTTTTTTTTCAGAATAATGTCGTTCCATCCACGAGATATACTTCTATATATCACAGCGACGATGGCACAACTACTTTTTAAGCGCTCTTTTCAAGCGTTATTCTGTGTTACAAACTAGTTATTGATGCGCTAAGTCGTTCACCTGCTCTGCAGTCTGCACGCCTACTACTACTTTTCCTAATCTGCTATTCTTGCACCACCGAGTGGGTTCTTTTGGCACCAGGGGGGAGTCTTACGATCCGCTCATCTGCGGACGAAGATAAAGATGATTAACTGTTGTCCATTTTTGTTGCTCACTGTATATGGCTTTTTTTTAAATCTCTCCTTAAAAATATGAATAATTATTCGCATTACACGCTTGAGAAGCGTTACATACATGTTTCTCCACTCACCAAAGAAATAGTGTTATAATGAAACTCCTGCGGAGCGTTGGGTACCGGAAGACGTCCGTTGTTGACAACTTCTTCGAAGCGTCGGTCTTGGCTGGGAGCTGCAGCATTGAAATTCTTTTGTACACCTCAATGAGTGAAAAAACTAGCGATTCCATACCTGGCGTCTAAGTGTATCGGTGCATAAAAAAACACAATTCCTTTTTTTTTTTTTGCCAGAATGGCGTCTTGTCTTTCTGTTAAGAGCTCTGTAAGTTAGGCAAATGAAGATATTCGCCAATTTGCCAAGTGCATAGAATATGTCCGAGCTTACAAGGGCAGACAACAAACTATCAAAAGTTTTCGTTATTTTGTTGTATTCTTTGCGACATTAGATATTGCATTTATGTCTTCATTTTGAAAACATATGAATGGCTAAATGAAAATCTCGCAGGCACGCATTATGTAGTTCGTCGGAACATAAGCCACCCCCACTAATATAACAATGTAAGCTGCTTTTTGCTTTTCGTAATCTGGGGTGTAAAAATTGCTCTCAAAGCACCTCATAATATTCTTCTCTAACTGGAAAGTTCTGCGCGAAATTGGCATTACTTTTCGATGGCACGAGAAAATACACTAAACATTCGTAAAATAGGAGTTGCCCGTAAAAAGCCTTATAAAATAGGAGTTGCCCGTTTAGCGGAAGCTCATCGCTATTATCAAATAAGTCACTCACCTGGAGAGAGTCGAGTGCTGAGCTTTCCACTTTCTTGCCATTAACACGGGCGACGCGAAGTAGGATTTTCTTCGCCCTGTCGATCCTTCCTTTCGATAGTAGCCACCTAGTGGACTCCGGTATGAAACTTTGAAGAACATAGAAATAAATACATAGCTGTTACCCGTGACATTCGACTGAAATTACTTTTTTTTATTATTGTTCGTGCGAACTTTCTCTGAAGCATACATTTCCTTTTTCATCACCTTCGGTTCCGCTTTTGTACAGCATTACGCTATGTACCTCTACGTAGACATGGCTACTCAACAAAGTGGGAAGTGATCGCGTTTTGGACTTTGGCAACAACGAAAGAAAAATTGTGGTTTTCATAGCCTTTTTTCTCGTCCTGTAGCTTGGCGCTATGACCTGGGTGCGATTCCTTTTTTTTTATCTATTTTTAACTGATGATTTAAATAGGACTGCAATGATGTTTTCAGTACATTCCATGTCAAGGAAGGACGTAAAACTTCCGCAAATAAAAGCTCGGTTGAGGATCTGTGCAATATATTTACAACTTGGAGACCTATATGCAGATGTGAAAAGGATACAAAAACACCTTTCTTAAAATTCGGGTGACTGTGCTATTTTGCCACATTTGAGTGAGCTAGACAAGCAGGACAGAAATAAGCGTGATATGCAGCAGACGACCCTATTATGGCAAAAATGCGCCTTCAGCAGATGCGTCGGGCAGTACCGCGAACCCCGCCAGCAGTGCTATAGCTTCGCGACGACACCTTTAAGACACGCACAACTGATGCGTTTTCCAACAGGCGATACCGCTGTTACCGCATGTTGCGGAAAATATCTTTATAGCTTGTCGGTGTTTTCCTGCGTAACTGCTGCAGTTGCAACGGGTCCTCTGTAGAACGACGCATGTTTAACCCGTGCTCGCCCTTGTGAGAGTAAGTCGATTGCTGCTGTAACCCGTGGACTCAGCAGACGCCTTTCAACACGGTAGGAACTTGTGAAAAGATATTTCCTCACAACGGTGCCATTGCAGCCACACTATGCGGAGAACGTCGACTGACGAGTGCGCTCAACTCCGCACACGTCTACGTCAGCAAAGGTCGTACAAACACAACAGCTGAACTCGTAGTGTGAGACTGAGAACATCTAAATGAGAGAATAGAGCAGTGCAGAGGCAAGCAACAGCTGAAAACACCACTTCCGACGCTTCGCCTAACAACAGATAAAGGCGCGTACTATTGCGGTGACCTTGTTCGTTCCTCAAGGTGACGTCACTTATCTGCGTTTGTCACCATGCTGTCTTCCGGCCTTACGCTCCGCAAGCTTCGAAACCGTCCCTTCGATGGGCCGAAGCTTGTACACACTGTAGAGGCGCTTTTATAAATAAGTACATCGAAAGTACCCCCTCAACCATGCTATAAGTGGTCACACATTCCACGCTTTCTACGAATTTGAAAAATAAAATATGACTTCAGTCACCTTAACGCTTTTACCACTCGCATGCCAATAGCTGAACACTGCATGCACTACTCACTCTCTTTCGCATAGCACGCAACTTCTTTGTTCCCAGCACATAATCATGCATTAAATTTAGCCTATCTCATAATATTGACATGAACAGCTATTTCCTCATATGTACGTGTAGTTTCCCATTTCATTCTCATCTTTGCGCCCTTTGTGCAGTGTTTTCCTGCTTGCTGGGTGCCATTTACCAGTGAACAAAGAGTGTGAGTCGCGCTTGTCCTGCGTATGCTATCTTTTCATTGTGTCTTCTTATTTGCACTACCCAGCAGGTCCAAGTCGTATTAAGGGAGCGAAAGCGCAGCGAACGTCTGTTAATGCACTGAAGAGGCGTAAGTTCCCGCGTATGTCTTTGCGAATGTCAACCTACATGCCAACAGCTGCCTCATTGAGGCTCCATGAGCGTTGAAAAAGTCTTGCCCGATAATGTATGCTGCAAAAGTGTATGTAATGCATTACATGATGTATAACTTAATTCACTACCAAATGTGCGGCAAACTTTCATCTTCAAGTGTTACAGAGGTGTTGTCATTTCTATTGTCGACTAAACTCATCTGCGACGTAAGCTCGCTTACATGGAGACAACGGGGCCGACGAGGCACGGCAGCACCACGACAGCGTTGAGGAGGCGCCAGTGAGCGAGTGCATACGCCACCCACGGCATGCACACTCCCAGCAGTGGGTAGGCGAACCGGAACGCGCTCAGGACCAGCATCCGCTTTTGCGCCGGCACGTACTCCAGCGCTGCACCAGAGAACACACGTTCCATCACCCCACGATTGCGCTACCCAATGGCCGCAATAAGCAAGCATTTCATCTCTTGTATGAACGCCGCACAAGCGCTCACTTTTGACTGTTTCAGAGACATCACTCAAGCTTCGATAAACTTCCGATCATGAAGAACACTGTGAGTTTCCATCAATTTCCGCGAGCCTAATTCACAGCGTCATTTTTCCTTGAACTAGTTCCATATGTTGTTAAATGCATTCGCTAAAGAAAATGAAAATTCTACCAGCACCATTGGCTTTCGCCCCGCCTCGGTGGTCTAGTGGTTGTGGCACTCGGTTGCTGATCCGAAGGTCGCGGAATCGAATCCGAGCCGCGGCGGCTGCATTTGGAAACTATCAATGATTCGTTTTCATTTGTTCTTCCGAATTGTAGCGCGCGTCTTTCTTTAAATACGATAGCCTTTCTTGGACTATACCTAAACGCGAAAAACTTTTGTCTGTGTGTATGTCACTCGATTCAACCGGCTGGCCAAAAGCAAGCGCGGTACTAGCAGTGGTGGCGCGGGGTTGTACACGTCCACATTATTAGCGCAAGGAAAACCTCAGGCCTATTTGAGGCAAAATATATGTCCATAACCGTGACACGCAGCATCATTTAATTAAGAATACACATTAGGTTGGTTTTACGTTAGTAAATGAAAAATGAACCCGTTAGAAGTGGTGTCGAAGAGGCGCAACGCGTTAAAGGGTAACTCCGGCGGTTTTTTCCCCATGTTTTGATATCGATGTTTCCGAAAGGTACTGATAGTGCTGCAGTAGCCAGGATGGTTGAGTATGCTCAGAAACGCACCAATAATTTTAAATAACCGACCGAAATGCGTGTTCAAACCGAAACCGAAACGGGTGCACGCTTCGTGCAGCGTATGCGATGACGTCACAGCCTCCCGCCATGGGAAATAAGGTACTGGTGCCAGGAAAATGACAGTGGCTAGGTCACCCGACGATGTATAGAGTTATGCCAGCTTTTCTTAACTTGACAGCGATCATTTGAGCGCTGAAGTATCGCCGTTTTGCTTTTGAAGGCTCGCCGGCTCGGGTAGGCAGCGTTGAAGGTGTTGACGTCAAAATCACAGCGTGGCCTGCAGAAGAGCCCGCTAAGAATTTTTAAAATTCATTTCCAGGAAAACTAGACGACTTGCAACCGCCTGATTTGGCATATATTATCACAGTACCGAGGAGAATATATATTGAAAATTTCATTAAGATCAGTGGACACTAAAAAGTCGCCGGAGTTGCCCTTTAAAGACTAGCCGACAGAAGCCGAGGCACTGTAGCCTGCTTTAAGCCGACATTAAGAAAAAGTCCCAGAAAATGGCGCGAGAGCAAGGCGAACGCGGGAAATTTGAATTGAATTCAGCGAAACTTCCATTCCGTCCATCTTGGGAGGAGTGAGAAGGGAGGGACCGGCGGGGGTTGGGCGAAGAAAGGCTGTTACGTGTCATCAGGGGTGGCAGAAGGCTGTCGTCTTTCGACGTCATTTGCAGCCAACCAGGTAGATATGCGGCTCTTGTTGTTGTTGTTTTTTGTTTGTTTGTTTTCTTTTTAGGGGCGAAGCTCCTTATGCCGTGGGTCTGTCCATCCTCCGTTTGTAGTAGCCACCTCTAGTTCGTGAAGTGCTCACTAGATGGCGTGATGGCGCTGCGGTGCTCGCTTCATTCAGACGTATGGGAGCGCGTAGTATGGGAGTCTCTGTCTGTCTGTCTGTCTGTCTGTCTGTCCGAGCGCTGCGGTGCTGCTTAGATAGTACGTGAATTGGTCAATAGATGGCGCGGAGGCGCTCGCTGCGTGCTCTAGTGTGATAGGAGAGCGCTAGATGGCGACACACAGTGTTTGTCACGTCTTTGATGATGCACTGGGCAAGATTAACGGAAGATTCACGGTTTTTACCGATGAACATCCGGAGCTTCGCCCACTCATCATCATTCACTCCGTGGTGTGGATTTTTTTTTTGTGATTCCTGACGCAGATTTCTTACTGACATTTCGAGAGTTATTTATTTTACACACTCTTGTGTTTGCGAAAATGTAAGTCATTCCTCGATCGTGGAAGGAATTCTTTAATTATTATTATTATAATTATTATTATTCCGAAGGTTGCTCGTATATATGCGCACTGTAAATTTGGGACCGGGGTACTTAAAGCGTTGTCACGCGTATGCAAATTAATTTGTTTTCGACAAAGGCTAACCAGAAAGCGAGGCATAACGATAAGATGCTACTCCTAACAGACGCGCTTGCTGCCACGATTAGCAGCGCGCGCTTACGCCAGCTGAGACTACCTAGCAGTAGCAGCGGCTAGGGCCCAGCTCGAGCGCTTGCTACATAGGCGAAAATAATATCGAGACTGTTTTAAAGTGGGAAGCACGGTACTTACCCAGTACGAAAGGGATGATGCTGATGGACAGAATGACACCTCCTTGAATAACCCGTGTGACCAGGAAAAGGTAAAAGTCTTGCGTGAAGTAGGTGATCACTGCACCCACTCCTGCCAGGATGTAGATTGCAATCATCACGGGAACTCGGCCGATTCTGCCAGAAGATCGATTCGCATACGTGTTGACGAATCTTTGATTCACTGCCTTAACCAGCACAGTACAGAAACACAGCATTTTGGGGCACAATCATAATCGCAGGCCGTCTATTTATTTATTTATTTATTTATTTATTTATTTATTTATTTATTTATTTAGGGGCAGTCGATTTATTTCTATGATGAGAACTTCAAAGCAAACCAATGGAAATTAAAATGGATTGCGCTCATTTCAGTCCTTCGATGCCCGTCGCTGGAACACCGCTCCATCATTCTTATTTCGTAAATTTTTTCAAAGCAGTAGGCCGTCATCCAGCCATTCTAACTCTCCATCCAATCGGTCATGACGCAAAAACACCGTCATGTGAGCTTCAAATGATGGTTTGAACTTGGTACCGCGAGCTATCTCATTATGTTAATGGCTTCCGTATTATGTTGTGTCTGAGCTCCTTCGCAATAAATTTCGTGACTGTGGGGACAGTCATTTCTTAACTAAATATTGATATCTCCTCGCTGCATATCTTACTCCTTTTCAAACCACTAGCTTTGTCATGCAATGTCATACAAAGTCATCTTATTTATTTTATGAGGAAATCTCATTACCGGTGAATTTTTTACGATTTACTTACTTGTGGGGATGACTGCTTCATTATTGCATATTTACTCTGTTAACGCTAATTAATTATGTGTTTTCTATGCCCATATTGGTCTTCGTTTTTGCTATTAGTTTGCTTCAACACAGCGCATTGAGTACTTTAATTGAATATGATGTTTAAATCGATGCAATTCATACGTCATCGATATGCCGTCCATTGCAGTCGGTGCCTCAGTTAGTCTCCGTGGGTTTTTTTTTGTAATTAAATGAAAATAGTTGTAATACCACGCAGGAGCTGAGTATGTGCCGCAGCTTCTCATGTTTGCTAACAATCAACTCCGCAATGAGAACATTAAGCTTGTTTTTACCTAAAAAAAATAATTTTTATTAGTGCTACAATTATAGGTGTGAAGGCCATAGGAGACGGCGCCAACATGTGAAAAACGGAACTGTCATGGAGAACTGAACGTATGAAGACATACTTTATACCATACTGTAAACACGGACCTCTTACAGTGTGCGGTATTCTTTCTTTTGGTGGTATTCCGGCTGAAGCTAAAAGAAATAAGGAAAAGGTGTACCATGATAAAAGGCAACGCCGCCGAAAAAAGACCATACGCGATATAGCTACCATGTTCAATAATCCTATATAATTTAAAGCAACACGCAAGTTTTATGTAGGAATCAAAATGATATAATACTGTATTATGGGATGTTGTAGCTACAGGGCGTGTCATTCCTTTTTAAAAGGACGAAGTGGCTTACCTAGCACGGAGTATTAAAGGAAATGGCGCAAAGAAGGGAATGCGAAGCACACTGCACAAGAAGAGCTTAACCTGCAAAGTGTTATGAAACTGCATGGCGCGTCTAACAGTATAGCCCACTTTCCATCGTAAATTATTCACCATCTCTGCTCCGTTCACCAAACTATTCTCCCTTTCATTTTCGTCACGCGATGCAGCAAAGCAGATAATGTGCCGGGTTTTCTTTGTTCTAGGTCTCGGCGTGGCCACTATTTCGAAAAAAAAATGCTGTTAGCGTGTAGTAACTCAGTGCAATATGCGCTTTCTTCGCTAAAATATCCTGAGCGCCACTCTGTTAGCGAGATAACCATTCACGCAACGCGCGCGGATCTAGTATTGTTCAGCACTGTCGCGTCCGTATTAGTAGTTGGTGCCCAATGCGCTGCATTCATAGAGCTGAAACGACGCGGATGCATCGAAATCGACGGCGGATGCCGCTTGGACGACATTAACGCAACTGCGCACTCGAAAAATGCCGGCGCAAGGTTTGCCGCATTATACCGCGTATGCCACTGATGTTTCCGCACGGCGAAGACGCGGAGCTTATCCGTTTGTTGAAGCAGCTAATGAGCACGTTACGCGCACCCCTCAATAGAATGGCGACTCCATCAACTCGAAGCGCTATGCGAGTTCTGGATACATTAAAGAACCAGTCCGTGCCGGCCTCTGTTAATAACATGGATTCTCAACTATCTTCTCACAAGACAATCGCAGTGCGAACCGGACCCTAAAGTAGTCCACGGTTGTCGCCTTTCGTGCATGCGCTAAGAAGCTGTCATGTGTGAGCGCACATTGATGGCTCTCTATTTCAGTCCTCTTTGCCTTCCCCTTCACTCTCCCTCACATTTAGCATAGCAGATCTGACGCGTCCTGGTTAACCAGCCTATCCTTCAGTTTTCTGCTCTCCCTCTTTCTCTGGAACGCAGTAGCGGTTCTAGTCGCCCTTTATTGTCCCTGCGTGAATGTGACTGCCTTGCTCACAAGTAACTCATATTCGCCATTTCAAGCTGCCTAGCTCGGCACTTCATGAGCTTTCTCGGAAGTACGCACAGACACGTGCATGAACACTGAGCCGACTTGAGCTGTGGTTCTTGGCGTCACACATGTCACTGTAGCATAGCAGCGTTGAATTTTATATCCGTTAAATATATCCGTAATTCTGCTTCTTTACCGCCATGGCGCCGCAATCCCATACCCGCCCTCACTGGATTTCTCCGCATACAGCGACACGAAAGAGTATTTCTTTCCCGGAATAAAGATTAAGTGATAATGACAGTCATCAAGAAGCATAATCAAACTTGCCTGTCACTTATGGCGCCAATCCCAATCACTCCGATGGACATGGCGCCAAAAAAGATGGAGTTTCCGAGGTACGCTTTCCAGGTCTGGCCACAAACCCAGTCCATCTGGGAAAACATAAAGGTCTTTCTGGTAGAACCAGTTAGCTGACGTACGCTACAGTTTCGAAGAACTTATCTGCGGCGAATGCTTGGATATTTTTAGAATGGTTTAGCTGTTGTTCTGACAAGCCACATATAAAGCAGTGAATAAAATTTCCATTCACTGAAATACAAGCTTGGCTCTCAACACTTACCCGTCACTAGAAACGGTCGAAATTTTTCTGTGTTCTTTGTAAGCGTTTCGGCCGTTTAAGCAAATTCCAGAAGTTCTTTTTGATTAAAATTAGCAGGGTTCTGCGTCGTGATTGGAAAATCACCAGCCTTATCTACATTGTTCATTTCTTTTTTCCCAAACGACGTAAGTTAGATTACTGCGTGTCACTTATTAGAATAGTAGAGACAACGTTAAGAAAACGCTCTGGCTACGCACATCACCTACGCTCGTCACCGATCGGAAATTAATTTGCATTAGGTTGAGGAGTTACTTGGAAAAATTCAAAATTCTTGCACCTCACCAGTTTGGCTTCAGAAAAAATTGCTCGACGACAACAGCAATTTCAACGTTTGTTGACACTATTAAGAAAGCGATAGATCCCGGTTTATTGGTAGCAGGAGTTTTTATTGACTTTGCGAAAGCATTTGACTCCTTAAATCATAATATCCTTAAAAATAAACTTGATAGATATGGCATTACCGGAACGCCTCTAGCACTCATCAGTAGCTACCTAAAAGACAGAACACAAATCGTCCATATGGACACGTCACAATCGTCTGCTAAATTAGTTAATACTGGGGTGCCACAGGGCTCCATACTAGGACCACTACTTTTCCTCTTGTTTGTAAATGATCTACCCTCACGGCTAGTCAATGCTACTGCGCTGCTTTATGCGGATGACACAAACCTGCTACTTTCTGATAAGAACGAAACTTCGTTAATTACCAAAGTTAATGCTGAACTTTGTAATCTTCACCACTGGTGCACAACCAGTGCCGTCACACTTAATCCTACAAAAACTGTATTCATTATTTTTCACTCCGAAAGACGACAAGTCTTAGCACACAGTGACATAATCTACAACAACTGTCTAATACAGCATGCCAATCACACAAAATTCCTGGGAGTATACATAGATTCTCACCTAAAATTTTACTTACATGCTCGAAATGTTGTTCACAAAGCTTCATACGGATTGCATGTTCTTTGTAAATGTCGGCACATTTTTTCAAGAGAAATACTAATTAATCTTTATTATGCATTCATTCATTCAAACATAAATTACTGCATCGCTATATGGGGTTGCACGTACAAATCTCACCTTAAACCCGTTCTAATTATCCAAAAAAGAGCTCTACGCATAATACTGTCTAATAGTATGAATGTAAGAGGCGACGATTTGCTTCAAAATTTCAGTGTGTTAAGTGTACACAATCTGGTTACTTATAGTATAGCATCTATAATATACAAAATACTTCACGGTAGTCTGAACTTACTGTCGGTGTCCCTTCGTCCGTCACCTCGAGCTAACGGGTGCTTTTCAGGCATCCTACTTTTACTACCAAAAATAAATACTAATTATGGTTGTCAAACTGTACAATTCCGAGGAACTACCACTTGGAATAACCTCACTACTAATCTAAAGACAGCCCCGTCACTTCCCTCTTTCCTAGCACAACTGAAAAATTCGCTGCATAACAATTTGTCCTGCTAAGAGGTTTCTATTGTTGATTTTCACATGTATTCAAATTCGCGCTTATACATATCACGTATTTAAAACTTTTTCTTCTCATTACGTCAAATTACCGCGTCGTTTATGTTTTGATGATTTGTTATATAACTATATTATATGTTAGCTTATTTCTTATGTTTTTGATATTAATTCCTATTTAGTGCTTCGCCAATGACAATTGCCATTTAGTGTTTTTTTATGTTATAATGCCGTTAGGGGCCCTTTAACAAATTTGTTGGGTCCCTAAAGTAACAAGGAAAAGAACAAATAAACTTCAAACTTCAAGAACAGTTGGCTACTTCTTTCACATCGCCCCAGTTAACATCGGAACGCACTGAGGCACTCTCACTTGCGATCTCGGAGCGCGACCGAGATGTGACGATTATATACGTGAGCGTACGAAGTGACTGGTCAGGACATCAGTCACGTGCAGCCGAGCTGTATAAGGTCGATGCTGATCCGCAGTATAGTAGCCGTCGCCTTCGTTCGCACTTTCGAGCATACGAAAATAAATAAACGAGAAGAAATTTTCTTGTTGAGGCGGGGTTCCAGACCGGGTACCGAAGGCGAGTGTCATTAACCACTAGCCTGTACACCCGCGCTTACAGAACGTGGGCTTGTGGGAATCATATGATTGCGTCGTACCGCCAACACTACTTGCTATGAGCGAGAGAAACAGAAAATACTAGCGAGGAAGAGACAGAAATAAACAGACACAGAGAGAGAGAGAGAGAAATGGAGAAAGAAACACGTCCGCGGTCGCCCAGAAGGGACCTGCGCTTTCCCTCGGCCCACTGAAAGAGAGAAAGAAAGAAACGCCTTAGGTTGTGCAGGAGGGAAAAGCAGACCCGCGCTTTCCTTAGACGTTTCACCCACATCATTGCTCTCAGCCCACACCTGCATGATAGCTATAATGATTGTGCTAAATGATAGTGCTATCATGAAAGTGATGTCATGAAAGTGATGTCATGAGTAATAGTAGTGGTTGTAGCGGTCGTACTGCGAGAGTACGAAGAAGATGACGAAGAACCTAAAGAGTGTGAAGTCGACTACGAGACACGATATGCGGCAACGCACGCCGTGCGGTGTGTCGGCAGTGCACTCCCCTGCGATAGTTGGGTGACCGATAAGCGAAATTAAGGGACCGGTAAGCAAAGTGATGTTAGCATCTCAGCCGTTTGACCAGTCTTCGCGAACTTAGGTCAGTGAAGCTGCTTCAGTTTTCTGTATGGAAGATCGAAGTCCTTTTTCCAGATCTACTCCCTTCACGAGTGCCGAGGTGCGGGCAGTACTTGCTGAGCTGAACTGTAGGTCAGCCCCTGGCCCAGACGGCATTACAAACAAACTGCTCTAAAATCTAGCAGACGAGGACATAGGCCTCCTCACTAAGCACATCAACGAGGTATGGGAATCAGGCGAAATCCCGCTTGAGTGGCGCGAAGCCGCCGTCGTGCTCATACCTAAACCGGGCAAACCCCTTGAGCTTGGCTCGCTCAGGCCCATCTCCCTCACCTCGTGTGTGGGCAAGGTGGCTGAGCACGTCATTCTCAAACGGGTCACGAAACATGCGGAAGAGGAACACCTCCTCCCTTTTAATCAACTAGGCTTTCGCCCGTCCATGTCGACACAGGACGTCATGCTTATTCTGAAACACAAGATCTTAACGGGCAAGTTCAGGGACACCAGGGCTGTGCTTGCACTAGATCTAGAAAAGGCTTTCGACAACGTTAAACACTCGCACATACTACAAGCGATTGCCGACGCTGGACTCGGCAACCGCTTCTATGCATACGTGCGGTCGTTTGTCAAAGGCCGCAAAGCCACCATTAGACTAGGCTGTTTGGGTTCCAAGACGTACTACTTGGGTCCCAGAGGCACACCGCAGGGGGCAGTTCTCTCTGCATTTCTCTTTAACTTAGCTTTGAGTGCGCTCTCGAGAGAACTGAGCTCAATCGATGGCCTCGGCCACGCCTTCTACGCCGATGATATTACCATCTGGTGTGAGGGCGGTAGCGACGGGGAACGCAATCTACAGACGGCGGTAGACAAGGTACAAGCATACCTACGACGACAGACGGGCTTACGGCTATCGCCCAAAAAGTCTGAACTTCTACTCTACAGACCGAAACTAGGCCCCAAACGGATTCCCAACTCACACATCTTTGTATACACAGAAGACGGTACGAAAATACCACAAGTCACTTCGGTTCGTATACTAGGAGTGATCCTGCAGGAGGACGGCAGGAACGGACTCAGCACAGAGCGAATAGCCACTAAAGCAGATTCTATGTCTAAACCAATCAAACGCGTCGCCAACAAACGAGGAGAACTATCGGAAGAAAATCTACGGCGTCACTTCCACGCTTTTCTCATGAGCCATATCAATTACGTAGCTGTAGCTCACCCCTGGACTAAAGGAGATGAGAACAAGCTTAATCTGATCATTAGAAAGAGTATCAAACAGGTACTTGGGCTCCCCATTCAAACCAACACAAAGAAACTTTTGGCACTAGGCCTTCATAACACTTTCAGGGAGATTGTCGAGGCCCAGAAGCTAGCCCAGTTTGCTCGACTCTCCTCGACTGAGGCGGGACGGCAGCTCCTGGCCTACCTCAAAATAAGCTCTCCAATCAACAACCAAAGAGAGTGCACGCTGCCGTCAGAGCTTCGAGAACGTCTCATCGTTCCCCCGTTCCCACGTAACATGGACCCGCAATACAACCCCGGCCGACGTAAGGCGAGAGCAGCCGCCCTCCTCAAAACGGCTGCTGCTATGCCCGATTCGGTAGCTTTCGTAGACGCCGCTCAATACGTCGACTTTAAGCACTTCGTTGCAGCCGTTACGTCGCTGCAAGGCGAACACCTCACTTCTGCAACACTCCCCAACACGGATGCAGAGCGCGCAGAACAGGTAGCGATAGCATTAGCTCTGGCGACTACGGATCGCGCAACAGTCTACACAGACTTCGAAGCCGCAGCTCAGGCCTTTCGCGCCGGCTCGGTTTGTAAAGAGGCCGCCCGCGTGCTCTCGCGTGCAACGTGGGCCGATACTAAACACTTGATCTGGTTTCCCGGCCACGTGGGCCAAGATGTGGGCCCCCTCGTCCCTGCAGCCGCGGGCGTGGGCCCCCTCGTCCCTAACGCCAACGAGCTAGCTCACTCCCAGGCGCGAGACCTTACTCGCCGCGCCAGGAAAGAGGGCGGCCCGAGGCCCAAGGGCGAGCCATGGCGGCCGGACCCGCTCCTAACGTACAACGAAATTTGTCAGCACTACCGCCTTGAGCGCAGAAAGCTTCCTCTACCTCAACCTCATCTAACGAGACCGCAAACTCTCACTTTACGACTGTTACAAACAGGCGCTTACCCTTCGCCTATCTCTTATTCACGATTCATTAGTGAAATAAAGCCGGGTTGCCTTCGATGTGGGCCCCCGAGATGCAATTTGCAGCATATGCTGTGGCAATGACCCATGCTGTGCGCGGCTGCAGGGTCTCCAGCCACGGAAGAAGAATGGACCGCTCTCCTCACCAGTTCACAAGAGGATGACCAACTTCGGGCTGTCCAGAGAGCCCACGACCTGGCCGCCGAGTTCCGCCTCCCGGTCCCGTCGTGGACGCGGCCCGCGGACGAGCCCCCTTAGGGGGACTCGCTCTTCTCAGGACCAAATAAAGTTCAGTTCATCTCAGTTCAGCTCGCAGACAAAAGTTGACCGCGTGCCTTATTTTAAAATTAACCCTAACGAAAGTTCGCAACATCGCCATACCAAATACATTCCACCTCCACTTGGTGCACGTTGTCTGATCATGTAATCAACTCGCCATTTTAGACACTTTCATAGCTATTATTTTCTTATTCTAAACTTTTTCTTATTCTAAACCCCTTCTACCTTTTGTTGTCTTCGTAAATCACTGTGCTTTCTGTGCTGTACTTCTCAGAATTTTGTTTTGTGTGCTGTGCGAACGTTGAGCTTGTGAAAACGAACTCATTGTATTTCCTCCCCTCCGATGATTTCTTAAAATAAACAGCGCGAAAGAATCAAGTCGGGAAGGAGAGAAGACAAACGGCGCTTTTCTGGTCTTGGTTCTTGCGCGCTGTTTAAGACATGAATTCCCTCGAGCTCGCGCTACTTGCGAATGTCTGAAATATCCGTACAACAGGGTCGAGGTAGCTTAAAATAATTAATTGATTAATCATTAACTAACAACTGGCCTAGCTCATGCATATTTTGTTGTTGGTGCACGACATCGCCATGGTATCGTGCACAGCGGATTATTAAACGCCTGGGCTTATTTCTTTCTTTTTTTCTTCTTCTTTTGCAGTAGACACGCGTGTACGTGTTTCATCTTCAGGGCTTCAGTTGCCCTGGCGTGTGGCTGCACGTTCGTGTCGAAATGGGGCATCGACCATGAATCCTTCTGCTCATAGAGTTAATATAATGACTCTAGAGGCAAAGCTGTGCCACGGAGGTGGGGGGGTCCCGCCTGCCATCTTCTGCTATCCTTCTCCTGCCACGCGATTGGAATTCGCAACGCAGACAAACGTAGTGTTGAAGGTGTGGTATGTACAATTGAAAGTTTCGGTGTCGTATGAGGTGCTCGTTTAAACGCCCCTAAAAGCTTAGGGTTACGGTTTGGTGCATGGGGATGTACACCGAGTCAGTTAGCAGGCATTAATTGGACTCCTCTTCCACCAAAGTACCTTGGGGTGCCACTCGATGCATGTAGATTCAGCGCCCATTACTGGAAAAAGCGCGTCCCTAAGCTTGATCGTCAGGTACAGGCATACGTTCCACATCACCTGTCCATCTTTGGCTGAAGACTTCCACCCATTTTTAGCAACAAAGCTTTACTTTGTGTTACAAGTAATTGATTGTGCTCGTTTTTTACATACAGCGCGTTCATCGGATTTCCGCAGCTTTTGTATGGTTTTTCAAGTTTTGAACCCATGAGACGTATTCAGACCAGTCGTATAGGGCCGATTGGGATTAGTGCACCTCAGTCTATGGCAAATTGTTTCGCGATTTTTCTTTTTTCATGATAATTCGCATCTCATAATTCAACCTTCCTTGCAGGTCACATTTGTTAACGCTTTACTTGACATAGTCATTTCCTCGATTTTTTCTGCGCATCCGTGTTTGTGGGGATTCATGCAGGAAGTGTACCTTGCAGTGCGATTCCTCAAAGCCCGTTTTTCCTTCAAGTACTTGTTGACAGCATCATGCAATACATTGTATAAGGAATAGTAGCCATGCTATTTGTGCCTCCATTTTACCGTTCACTTTAACTTTCCTGGCCATGATGTCCTAAAGTGAGTTTGCAAAATGTATGTTTCTCATAATTCAAAGACCTCTTTTTATAAGCTACATTCTGAAACATTACCTGTGAAAGTGTGGTTACAAAGAAAAAAAAGTATATTTGTTTATTCAGTTGACTGTCATCCCTGTCGTGTACCGGAGACAATAGAACGCTGCTTCATTAACTGCAAGGACGCCATTCTATTCTAGGGCAGCAATCAGTGAATACTAAAGAAAATTTTTGTCATTAATTCCCGTTGTGTACATCACCTTCTGCCAACATCCCCCGATGAAGTCCCGTTTGATATGTTCTCTCTTATATGGAATGCACAGCTTGTGGAGGACGCGTACACAGGACCGTAACGCGGAGCCAGTTACTGCATCAATAACACATTTCATTCAAATGAATGTGCATATAAAGAATGTTTACGAAGAACTTCACATCAGACCGGGCTGGTACCACATCTTGGTGAGGTGCACATCCTTACCATCTATGTTGTGCAAGAGTTGTGAAGAACTGTTCCTGGAACTGTGAAGTGTAATGTATAGCCTGTCAGTGTTTATTTCATGCATGTGCGGACGTTGTCACTAGGTGCTTGTAACACCAAGTTGCCCAATTTGTTATTTTCTCATTACGGATTGTAATAAATACGATGAACGAAAAAAAAAAAAGAGCGGTGTGTAGCCTAGTGGTTATGATGCTCGCCTTCGGACCATGGTCACCCGTGTTTTAATCCCAGCTCGCCCAGAACGTTTCTCTTTGTTGAATTATTTCTTTGTGCTCCAAAGTACGAACGACGGCGACTGCCACGGATCAACCTCGACCCTTAACAGTTCAGCTCTTAAAAATAGGATGCTAGCATTGGTTTACGGCTTCACAAGGCTAGGCAAGCTTCGCGTGCCCCTCCCCCCTCGTTGTTCCCGGTAGGGGAGGGTTCTCATTATATGTCAGAACATATTGTTAGGGCTTCTGAGGCTTTCTCGCGTTAACTCAGTATATAGATAGCAGTTACTGTCCTCACAAAATCTAAATGAAAGTTTGGTGTCTCCTTTCTGTGTGTCTTGCCGTTTGTTTCGCGCTAAGCTTTTCACTTAGTTATGCAAGACCAACTAGCCCAACCATCTGTTCTTCACAAAATCATTCTTATTGCTCAGTCAAAAACACCGGTTTAGGAAATATCGCCTATAATGTACTTTTCATTCCGTTCTCATTAAAAGTCCTTACAAGTCAGTTTGATTATGAAGAACGCTCTAACGGGATACTGCGGAACAATTTTGACCACCGGGGATTCTTTAATGCGCACCCAAGCGTATAACTACTACGGAGTCCTTGCATTCATCCTTAAAGAAATGCGGCCGACGCGGTCAGGAAACTAACTCAAGCCCGCTACCTTAAGGTCTATAATAACAGCCACTTAACTACCAGGGTGGGTTAAGTAAGACTACCTTTATAGTAACTAGCATTTCAATGGAGGCGAGATGTTGAGGCTCTTGTACTGTGCGGTGTCGGTGCACGTTAAAGAGCCCCGGGTGGTCGAAATTTCCAAAGCCCCCCACTACGGCGTCGCTCATAATCATATCGTGGTTTTGGGAGGTAAAACACCAGAAATCCATATGTAGTAACTAGCCCAGAAATACTTGGACAACCGCTATTTACAAATACAGAACTAATTTATTGTGTAAATTTGCGAGGGGCTCAAACAAACCAGTATACCTTCCCTGTTACATTGTCTACGAATGTTTATTCTAAGCATTTATAGAAATTTATTATTTAGTTACGTTTACGGATACACGAAATAATATTTTTTTTTTCTCGACATCCTAAATCTGTGCAGTGCTCTGTAATTCAGATGAGTCAAAAAGGGAAGCTTTCACTTGCCCACAGATTGTCAACGTTGTAGGGCTACGACGACTGCGTCTCGGCTTCGCGCCGATTTGAGTCTCGCTTCACGTCAGCTGTCTTGCACACATTAAGCTCGTGAAGCAAGTCTTAATAACAGTTTAGGGTTAACTTTTGCGATCACCAAAACAGTACAAACACACAAACATATTTGGAAAGATACCTCTGACACGATGGTCGGATAGATGACAGAGTGGTCGTAATGCCACCCGGACCGGCAGGGCACAGCGGGCATATGGTCCCTGGTGGGCGAGCTTATGTTCAGCCTCTGTCTATCCGTCCATGGGTCAAGTGCTGTCAAGTTCAAGTCGTACATGCTGCATTTGCTCCATTTTCCGTCCGGCTCCAGAGGCACGCCCAGGTCTCGAGCTTCTTCGCGCGTCAAGTTGAACCGTTCTTCGAGTTCGGGCTGGCGGCACCAGTGCGGTGGCTCTAGCAGTGTGAATATGTGCGCGAACAGCGGTATCACACGCATGGGAGCCACGAACACCACCAGGTATATGATGAGCAGCCATTGGAAGACGCCGAATTCGCCGACCAGCTGCAGAGCCTCCTCGAACTGCATGTCTCAGCTGCGTCTCTGCGGAGACGAGGCCCACGTGTTAAGAGAGAGGGGGACGAATGAGAAAGGGGACGCTTGACGCGCAGAACGAGAGACGCACGCACGGCGCTAACCTTTAACACTTTCACTCCAGAGAATAACATTGTTGTTGGAGGTCATCGCCCTGTGTGCGTATCTCTTCACCTGCGTCATCGTGCCACTTGCGCTACAAGAAAAACTGAAACGTGTCACGCCAACAAGTCAAAATATCTACGCTGATGAAGTAAGAAGGCCATATTTGCCTACTAGTAGGCAAATATGGCCTCCTTACTTCATCTAAAGGATGTGCCTAAGCCTACGGCAACACAAAAAAAAAAGGGGGGGGGGGGGGAGGAGAGGAAGAAAATCGCAAACCAGCTGCACGCTCACGAGATGGTGCAGAAAGTTTCACAAAGCCGATAAAGTTATACATTCAATATATAAAATTCGATAGCATATATATGCCAGGTGCGCGAGGTACTTGAGAACACAATCTTGGCTTCAGGAAAAATGGACATATTTTGACCAAACGTCCCGGAAGTACTTCTCTTAAGATTTATTTGCACAATTACTCACTGAGTACACCATCCGTAAAAATAACCGATGCATTGCGCCTTTAGAAACGCCTGCATTCAAGGATCAGGTGGTCTTGCCATTTTGTCAGAAATGGCGGCCTTCAGCGTCTTATGTATTATGTGGCCGTTTGTTGGCCCTTCACTGAACAACCCCCTAGACATGTATAGTAGTCGAGCATATTTAAATCTGGAGAGCCAGGACACCACAAGTTGGGATTGACGTGGTCATAGAAGCGGTGAGCCAGCCAAGCCTGAGTGCGCAGGTGGTGTGGGCGGGACTCGAATCTTCCTGAAAGACATGAAGACTTTCTGTCGAAGCAGTCTCTATCCAGTGCTTTACAACGGAGGCAAGGAACTCCACGAACGCGGCAGCATTAATGCGAAGCCCTTCTGCGAAAAAAATGTGGCGGCACCACGCAACTTTCGCTACTGACTACGGCTAACACTATCACCTACAATGAAAATTCTGTGTGCATCACTGTTAGGCACCTCAACGGCGCTTGCACGAAGCCCCCTGTCGTAACGGCGGTTAATTTCTTGGTCTTGATGTTTTCATCCGATTAAAAAAGAAAAAAAAAACATTCCGGGCTCATCAGGCATCTCCTTGCTTAGCAAGTGCTTGACCGGAGCAGACGGTTCTCCCGAGTTTTATCCGACATGAGTTACCCCCTTCTCTTGACATATAGGAATCAGTCCTTGCGTACAGCGAGCTTGACGGTCGACTCTGAGACTTGGAATTCCTTTGCAAGTGCCCGTACCAACTTCCCTATAGGCCGTCATTCACGATGACTTACAGCAGCCGGAGAAAATCGAGGGTTCTCACGAAGCCTGGCCGCTAGACTGTGCTCTTCGTCACAGATGTGACGTCACCGCCAGAACGCATTAGCTATATGCGTATCTTGTAAATAAACGACTTAGCTAAGTTCATAGAGGTGGCAATTTCCTGTGACCCGCTGCCAGGGCGACGAAGACTGCATGGTGTTCCATTTCCTGCACCGAGCTGTGCTCTTCTGTCTTTGAGCAAACTGTGCTGTATGAACGATAAGAGGTCAACCAATAAGAAGCCGCACGCCTTAGACAGATATGATGTGCTCGCTGGTAGAAGAACCTCAAACTGGCCCTAGTTGGTTTCTGCTATACATGTTTACCGTTACAATATAACACGGACGTGTCGGCTGTTCTTTCTATACGTCTGTGTTTTATTGTAGCGGTAAACAAGTGTAGAGCTTGCTGGTGTCTGTGGCGGTGAGGAATAAAACTCTTGAACACCTATAGCACGCTCGGTATAGATGCTACCTAGCAAAAATTATACGTTTTAAGCGAGATAATCCCGCGTTAATTATGTTTCTTCAGCATAAGGTTCAAGTAGAACCTCCCATTCGGGAGAATCGTCACACGTTCGTAAGCACTGTTTAGAATTTCAGTATATAACCGACACATGTCGACACTAGCCAACATTGAGCCAACACTAGCTGGCGCTACCGTTAGCCATAATTTTGACAGCACTAGCCAACACTCACCAGGTGCTAAGCATTGCTAGCAGTGTTCAAGTAAACGCGGTTGGCTGTCGCCGCTATGCGCAGAATCGACTAACTTAAAGAGACACTGAAGAAAGATGTTATGTTCGGCTAGCTCGATTTCTTACATGCGTTGGCTTTTATAGCACCGCTTTCTGTGCGCCAATAAAATATAATTTCTTTTTCCCGTCGGAGACTGTCGCCGAATGTCCCTAGTGTATCTCCTCAATTTGAATAGAGCGCGCCGAAAAGAGGACTTGACGTCACGGTATCCCCTGGCGACACTGCAGTGCAGTGAGCTCCACGGCTGCAACATGTAGCAAGAACTGTGGCTTACTGCACGTTTACTTGCCTTCGCTATTTATCTAATTATCTTTAATGTAGAACCATGAGTAGTAGTCGCGGCTACTCAAAGGTAGGTGCGCTGGCGTCATTTCAAAAGGGTACCCATAGTGCGGGACTGGGGACGCCACTCCAATTTCTCGGTCTCGCCATTTTCTCACTCACAACTGATCTGTTCTCGCCTGTAATCGTTGTCACACAAACCTTATTTCTCAATCTTGCTCAACTCGATATTTGTACTTAATGTCCTTTTAATTTAACGCATTACGTTGCATGCAGGTGAGTAGATGGACGGAAACACAGTTGCAATAATGTTTACAAATTGAGGTGTATGAAAATGCTAATTACGAAATGCACCCCATGATAATACAGCTACAAATCAATCCTGTGCTTTTTTTTTACTTTTGTATTGTGGGACCATACCCTGCATGCATATTAAGTAGTAGTTCGCTTAACCAATATTTAATGACTATGTTTGGCATCTCTGAAACACGGGTATTCTTATCGCCTGCACTATATCTTCACTCAGACTAGCAATGTTCGCTGCACCACTACGTGCTTTACTATATACGCAAGAACTTGTCATCAAATATGCCTGAAAAGAAGAGCTGTACCATTTAAATGATAAATTGTTCGGCGGGCTACCTCTAGTAACCTGTTTTCAGTTCTCTATGTACGTGACGTCTACGTCATTTAACAAAGACATGATGAAGTTTTTTATTTGCCCCAAGAAATTGGATTAAGAACAGCGTTCCTAACCTCCTCGTCTCGAACAACTAAGTGCCCATTGCCCTTCCTGAAATAGGCATTAAATATGGTAGACAGGCCCTGATATTCATCGCTGCTAAAACTCGAGACGATTTCAATATTACGCATTACGTGGAAACTGACAAAAGTTTACTCAGTGACAACTATTTCAAGAGTTCTGCTGGGTGTAGTTTTGCGCTATTATTACGTTTGTATTAGGAACAGTGGGACTAGTCTATAGGTTCTTATTTTCATATTTTACGTTATGGGCATTTCTCTATAGACACTGCTTAGTTGTTTTTCCTAGAAAGAGTTCTTTCGTTCCTGCGCGTCTAGGTCGGGAGCCCCGAGCGGAAACTGCCCTTTAAAGCGTACGCACAGGTGGCTACAACAACGCACCTGCACTGCCGAGCGATCTTGTCATCATTCTCTTGCTCCATATGACAGGTCGTTCTATAAGCTCTGATTTACTGCAATCGCGCCACACCTATCATTTTCAACCCCAGCCTTAATTAATGTAAGAACAAAGATACGCACCCTTTCACGATAAGTAGCCCGCACTCGCACGTCACATCAACTCCGAGCACACTTGTAGCGCCCTGTGGTTTATGTTGAAATGTTCGTATCCCAAACAAATGGTGTATGTTTGAAGACCAATCTGGAAGACATCCTCCTGGGACGCTACGCAGAACGTTTTCCCTACACTCCTTGAAGCTGAGATCGTCGCTGTTGCTGCCTGCCGACAGCAGCCCCTGTACCGTATGGCCGTATTCAATTACGCCGTCACGCATTCCATAGGAATGCCACTACGGAACGGATGACGGACATCTCTTAAACCTCTTTTGTTCACGCGATCTCTCTTAGCACAAAATAAAAAAAAAACGCATGGTGTCTATGTAAGGCAATAACATTCAACAAACAATGAGAAAATTGAAAATTTTGCGAAATCGGATTATTTCGCGACATTGAGGTAACACACACCCCTTATGATGCATCAGAAACTTTAAAGTAAAGGCTATGTGCGAAAGAACTAAAGTGACACCACGACAGCCACGGAAAAATCTCGGCCCTGTTGTAGTCCTTGTTGCATGGAAGAAGCCCAGTTTCCGCTTGAAAACACTGAATAAATTATTTTTTTTTTGCAAATTTCGAACGTCTATTACTCAAATATAGTATATATGAGTAACGCTCGGAATTCGTAACAAAATGAAAAAAAAAACGTTTATTTAAAGCATATTGTTTTGTTAATCCTGTGAGTACCTTTTTTTAAATTATTTATTCGGGCTCAGGGAAAACTTCTTTCCAAGCTATATATATCACCGCCGTTAAATAACGGTGCAGTTATCCATGTCATTGCTACCGCACTAAACAGGAAACCACACCTGTGCAGAGCAGAACCCGCAGTACAGTAACAGCGTTAGTTGAAGCGGTGTGCTTCCGTAGTTTCTCCTTCCTCCCCATCTTCACCTACTTATTCCATTGCCTACTTATCCTTCTTCTTACTCGTAGTCTTCCTTTCTTTCCTGCTTATTCTTCTTGGTCATCGTCATCTTCTCCCCTTTCGTCATCGTTCTCTTCTCTTCTTGTGTTCTTTTTCACCATCGTTGTCTTCTTCTTCAGCTTATACTTCGTCGGCATCTTCCTCTTCTTCATTTGCGTCGTTTTCTTATTCTTTCTGATCGTCTCCCTCCTACTGTTATGCTTTTCTTTCTACTTTCGTCGTCTTCCTTTTCTCTTTCGTTCTTCATCTTTTTCTTCACCGTCATCTTCCGCTTCCTCGTGGTCTTTCCTTTCTTTATTGTCTCCTTCCTCTGCTTCGTCGTCGTCGTCTTCTTTTTTCCCCCCACTTGTTCCTCTTCATCGTCTGTCGCTCCCTCGTCTTCGTTGATAAAACCACAGCCGACGACTGAAAAACATGCTTTGTCTTGAAACACTTCTCCTACTAGTTCTAACTGAAGCGTTCCGACATCGACTCCTGTGTAGCGTTTGCAATATCGCTGATACCTAGAAAATGGTACCTTAAAATGGGGTCAAGAAAATTCCACTTGCTTCAGTTGCCAAGATTTCATTTTTTTTTTTCACATTGTGTACAAATACACTACCTGAAGCCAGGGGTTCGACGGATACCCGTCTGGTCTGAATGGAACATTGGATAAAGGGCAGCGACGTCGACCATATGTGTGCATCTGACAACTGATTGTCCTCTATTCAATAAACCACAGAATACTTAACATGCATTTCCATAGATTGCCGGGATGCGTTATTTTTCTAAGATGTGCCTCAGCGCGCTGTAAGAATTAAGGAACTGCCACTAGGTGCTTATGGCATAAAATTTTTACCTATAGAAAGCCCATAACACACGATGATTCTCGGTCTTCATGCATTGTGGAAAACGAGAATGCAGGTGGGCCACGCAGATGTTCACGCTAAAATCGTCGCGAGGAAACCATGGACTTGCAAAGGGAGATCTTTAGAGCACAACCTGTACCTTCGGACTGGGTCACTATCCTTGATGTGAAGGGCATGAAAATGCTCTACACATTGTTGCGTCAGTGTGCCGCTAATACTTCTTCGTGTACCCCGATTTTTCTGCACCACGTTGAACGCGGCAAATAAAGAACGATGTAACCGTGGCTGAGGACGCAATGTGCCCAAATAAGTGGTGAGAGTCAGGGGCGGGTAGGGGCGGGTGGCACCGCTGCTGTTCATGTGGGTTCGAACCCGCACAGGCATGGATTTTCTTTCCTCATTGTTAGTGGTAGTGGTTACAGACACAAGTGGCGCCGCCGGCGGGCACCATCGCCGCCAAAATCGGCTACTGTAACGAGTCCATAACAGTTTAAAGCATGACTGTGTGCGCGCTTGAAAGCGACTTGCTGCTGTCCGTTTGATAATAACGTCCCTCAGCTTCCTGTATAAACACATCGGCAACGAGGTTTAAACTACATCATCTGGCTTCTGGAGGTGCCAGCTGTGCTGAAACATCAACGGAAGGCCTTCGGAATAAGCATAACATACCATCATCCGTAGCAGAACTGCAGTTGGTCTTACCTGTCTGAAGGACACCAAGATACATCGATTTGTACACTGATGGCTCTGTCACCATAGAAACAAATACGCAGCGAAAGTCGGTCGTCGTCATCAATTTCTTGCCAGCTCTCGCACGTATTGAAAAAGCCACTACAAGGCAAACAGATGTACGCGTCATAAAAAAACTTTCACAAGCCACGGCAGTCGTACACCATGTCATATTCCGGTGTACTCCAAGTCACTGTGGGGTCATAGCAAACGATTTGGCAGGCGCGTACGCAAAAGGTGCTCATGTCTTCAGAAACCCGTCTCATTACCTTGTCACTATCCAACCTACGCCGCATCTTACGAGGACAGAAACGGGACATGTGTTTGCATATCTTTTTCGCGTAGAACACAAAAGGGTCTAAACTATACGCAGTTGACCCCGATTTGGAGTACCAATGAGACCTTTAACTCCCATTACGCTTCGACACCTTCATGCGCAGCTCCGGCTTGGAAATGCTTACGCAAAACACTTTTTGTTCAAAATGGGCTCACGACGACGAGGATATGTTTGCTCGAATGTACCGAACAAGGACTCGAACATTATCTCCTCTTGCTCGATTCAGCGCGAATATTTCCATTCGGAAATAAATGTTAGGTCCATGGCCACCAAATATCAACTGCAAAGCAAAGGAAACCTTTCAGTGCTTCTTTGAAGTCACCGCTATGCGCGATGAATGCTCAACAATCCGTGCAATGTTTTGCCGGCTGACAGTGCTGTTGATAGAATGCACACTTCCTATATCCATCATTATGCTTACAGTCCGCGTTTCTTCGCCTATAAAGAGACCTGTTGTTTTAGTTGCACTGCAACCTTTCTTAAAAGTATATTTGCTTGTATTTTATGTAAATGTTGTAGACAAGAAAGATTATTCCAGCAGCAGGAGCACTTCCCGAGTGACAATTATACTATGGAAACAGCAGACCGGAGGTAAATGGCTGCGAAGTGAATTTGGGGAAAGGAAAGCGAATAATAGAGTTATGTCCTCATTGAACATGTGAAAACACGTGAAAGCCCATGAAGCACTTTAAGCACTTCGCGAGCCACACGCGAACTTTGCGCTCCATCCTGCGCTGCGTGCGCTTCCTGTGCAGAATAACATTTGGCGCCTTGTTTCTTGTGTGTCATCGGGGAACGAGAACGTGTCCCAGCATATAAAATGTCTTGTCGTGAACAGGGTTGGTTTGTACCAGTCTTGCCCGTTTCAGCAGTTTTTGAAGTGGAAATAGCGGCCTCTTTGGTGTATAGTTTGCACTGAGCTGATCACGGTGCTTCGATGATGCAGTACACTCAACCAGAATGAGGAATTTAGACAGTTTCTATGCGTCTGCGTCAAACCTGTCTACAGATGCAAGCCAAGCGTTGATGACTGCGAGATTCATCGACAAAGAAAATTTATTTTAGCGTAAATTTCCTTCGGCAAATGGTGGCGCGATAAAGAAAAATCAAGGAGCCCACTTTGTATAACAAAAATACGTGCATTTATTTTTTCATTGTCAGGTGCAGCGTACAATGATAGTTCGAATTGTTTGCCTTCGCTGATAAAACTCTTACTCAATTAATGTCATAGCATGCCATTTTCGTTACAGCTTGGTGGCCAAGAATAAACTGTAACTTACCTAAAAGATTTCACGGTGATGATGAAGTTGGAGTGCTTCTTCGTCGATGGCGTTTCCTTCGCACCAATCTTTCTGTCAACCCTTGGAATTTGAGATGCCCAAGCGTCTAATTTTTGTACTAGTAGTGGTACTCTGGAAAAGCACCCGTGCAATGTAGTGTCCGTTCTTATCTCGGCTACTGGAGCAAACACATCGTCCCTCTTACTCGACTGTGGCCGAGAACTGATGGCACTCCTTGTGCTGAGTATATGACGACGTCTGGACCCCACGCCTTATTACTTTACTGCTGGTATCTTGATAAGGAACGCAATTACACCTGAAGCGTGCCGGGTTTAGGGCTCTTATCTGTCATGATCATGCACCTTGTAATTCAGCGGTCCGCCTTCGCTACTGAGACAGGCATTCATTAAGGAGATATACGCAGTCGTGTAGCACTGAGTACCACAGTTTGCACGTCAGATAGCGTTATGGATATTCTGCTATTGTACATTTAAGCACATTTTTCTTTCTTTTTTTTTTAGGCTTCTGTAAGCACTTAGCATACGAGTTGTTTACTGACAGTTGTCGGCAGCACGGTTCAGCTTCTGTAGGGTAGGGCAAACTGAATGGAGAATAATGTCGTAGTTTGTGGCTCCGGAAACTTTGACCACCTTGTGCTCCTTAAGGTGCCCTGATAACGCACATTACACGGCCTCTAGCATTTTCACCTCCATCGAAAATGGTACCCCCGCAGCCTGACTGCAGCAAATATAGCGTTATTTTCTTAACCCAACTACATTTTTTTTTTCTAATTCGTAGCAATGCATGACCACAAGAAATCATTACTTCTTTAAGTATTCTTCCAAAGTTATGAAATACTTGCGACACGGTACAGCTGCGACACAAGAAGTAGCGCTATCAAAAATTTCCATTTCAAGCTGCCCATTTTGTCCTGCGCCGGTGCGGGAAGCAGACCTGAACCACCTCTTATGGACATTCCCCCGGCTACAACCGGCTCGTCGACGCCGCCTGCGGCGTGCGGGACTTCAACACACCAGGCCACCGGACTTGCAGCGATGGATATACGGTCCGAACCATAGGTCCCTCCTGTACTTCATGAGGGAAACACAACTGCACCATTTTGTATAATGTGTATTGATGCCGCAGGGCAAACTACCGCAATTAAAAAAAAAAAAGTCTGACCTAATCGTGATTTTGAAGTATATATTGTGTGGTTCACGCCCACATAGCGAGGTGCTCTTGTGTCACAAGTGAAGCAAAACAGTGTTACTTCTATTCATAAAATAAATGACCCTGACTGTACTATAACCTGCGTGAACCCTCCTTATTTGTTGGCATTTGGCCCAGTCCTGCTGTAATCTCACAAGAATGTGACATGAAAGTTGCGGAGTGAACGGCGCTGGTTTCATGTCACATTTATACGGACTGTCCCGGCTTTCATGCGAAACAACCCTATTTCTTGCCGAAGTTAGTTTAGCCTAATACTGCGCGAGCGAAGGATGCAATGACGACAGTGCCAATAGCACAGGTACATAGACTTCCGAGTTGGCCCGAGGGAGGGAGAAGCCAAACCGCTCTAGCCGTGCATTCGAAGCGAGGTGTACAAAATAAATCGGGCATTGCGAAAATCAAAAAGTTGATGACTCTGCACGGCCAATTTCAGCGTAATCCTTCATGTCCAGCAAAATGCAGCCGCCCATTATGGCTGCTACATGATATGCGGTCTGTCGGAGTGGGAAAGTACGCGGCCATCGCAGCCACAGCTGTTTCTGCATTCCACCACTTGTTTCTGCCAGTTTTTTTACGTGTAACATATCTCCGTAACAACCCTACAACGTAGCTGCACGCGATTGCGAGGAGTCGAATGGCAGACGCGGGCCTCGCAAGCGCGATCATTTGAAGTTTTATTTGGCCAGCGAATAAGGCATTGTCCGCCAAGGCTTGCCTCAAAATAAAAAAAAAAATGGGGGGAGGGGGGCAGATCAGGTAAGTCGCCCCGATCGACGACGACGTAGGTCTCGTGTGAAACGTTCCTTTTTTCTTTAATTCGATGGCCAGTCTTGTTTGCCCTCGCTTGCACCTAAAGTGCAGCATGCCAGTGCAGGTCACGTTCGAGGACACCCCGACGAAAGGGGCTGGGTGACGCCGTCTCCGTTACGCTGGCCACCGTCGACGCACTGCCAGTGCAGATGCCTTGAGCAGATGAGTGCCAACTGCCGACAGGCGCCCCAGTCCGTGTCCTCCGGGAACAGGTATGTCTCGCCCAGCGCCGTGCCTACGGCACGCGTTGCCTTGTCTCCGCCGAGTTTCTCAGTGCCAGTGAACAGCACCTGCCGTGTTACATCACAACATACACGACTGTCAACTTTGCGATAGGGTGCAACACAATTTCGCGGACATATCTCGGGAAGTGGGAACCTCCTATGAACAATCACAGAACACCAAAAACCTGCGTGTAGACGGATCGGTGTTTTTGTAACGAGCCCTTTCACCCCATTTCAGATACATATTACCATCGTTGCCGTGGCGCGCAACATCGTGCTAGTCAGTACCGCAGCGCAAGAGAGGTATTGTACGCACTTCCTGCGAAATGTGCAAAAATTATAAATAGCGCTATGGCACGAAAGGCAGCAGCACTAAAATAGGGGTGTAGCAATGCATTATGAAAAGTGATAAGAATGTAACAATTGTGCAATGTTCTGTCCTCTTTCTCCTGTTGTTTTTTTTTTCTTTTTTTCTTTTCATTTTATTTATTTATTTTGCCACTTCATCATGCTATGAACAGGGTCGGTCGCTTCTAAACGGTGCATGAAAAAACAAAGCATCATATACAAGCATGAGCGTATTCTTTTATTCTCTCTATAGGTGAACTTTCACACGTCCACAAGAGTGCCTTTAGAACAGAAAAGTTGCTCAAGTTGGCCAACAAATGCGAGCTTGAGCCAAGTGCCAAGAAATGCAAACATTTCTTGGAATTTGGCTCAGGACCTCCGGGAAAGGCGCTTTGTCCGCCTCGTCCTATGGTGTTCCTTGTGTTATCTACTGTGCCGCAATAAATAATTAACCTTAATCGACGTTAATTAAGGTTCATTGTTTACTCGTCCAGTCTCTCCTTAATTGTATTAAAGACTAACTAGGCTGTTTGTTACAACAGCAGCACACATAACGGTGTCAGCATTGTCTGGGATATTTGCTTGTTTGCTGGCTTTCTCTGTCCCTTGACTCTGGTTACCATCCAAAGCTTAAGGCATGCTTGACGAGTTCAATAAAAATCGGACTTCACGGTTCGCTGCATTGACTTTCTTTTTCCTGTATTGTGCTGATGACGGCGACGACAATATTGTCCAAGCACCCACACGCAGTCTTCGGTGTCAGCACTATGGTAACGCTGCAAGCCCTGCCACACCGAAATGGAAACAACTCACATACAGGGTGTTTTAGTTAAATCGCGTCAGGGCTTTTAAAAAGCCCTGGCGCAACATATATATATATATATATATATATATATATATATATATATATATATATATATATATATATATATATATATATATATATATATATATATATATATAAAGCAGTCATGGTGGTGAATAGGCCGGAGGTGTGAAGGCAGAGATGAGTAGTAGACCCTCGGAATTGGCAACAAAAATGCGGAAAGCGTTTATTCAACGTTTCAGCCGGAGACCGGCCTTCATCAGGAATGCCTATAGTTGTATTTCCGCTTCTATTTATATCTATCTGAGAGAGATTTTCATAAAAGAAGAAGAAAGAAAAACATGAAAAAAGAAAGAATAAGAAAAGAAAGAACAGGAAAGATCTAGAACCTGAAAGAAACAGAGCAAAGAGTGGGGGAAAAAGCCGACGACGTGTGTCATATGCGGGCATCATGTCCCCCCCTTCTTTTTATTATTATTATTATTCTTGTTCCCCCTCTCTGCCCCCCCCCTTATTTTTTTTCTTTTTATTCCCTCCCCTCTTTACGAAGTGGTTTCCGTGGCTGGACACAATAGTGAAGCCTACACTGTATATATATATATATATATATATATATATATATATATATATATATATATATATATATATATACAGAAGCAACTTAATGAACCAACAAACAATGAAGCCCAGGAAAGTTATTCAAGTTCTTAATTATAGTATGGTAATTGTGGACTAAGTAGAAAAGAATTAAAGTCAGCGAAAGGACAAACTTGCCTTCGGTGGGAACCGAACCCACGACCTTCGGATAACGCATCCGATGCTCTACCGGGGAGCTACGAAGGCGGCCATCCCACCGTCCACTTTATTGGTGCCCGGGCGAGTGCGAGCAACGCGCGATCGTGTTATCGTGGTTACGTTCTTGACAAGTGTATGACATTAGTGATGTCAAGATCAAGAATTCATGTTCGTCATACATGCCAGATTTAGTGTATACTATATATGAACGAGACTACCAGAGAGTACCGAGACGCAGAGGCGGCTAGATAGATAGATACAGCCAAATTTGCTCAAGTTTACCAAGAAAGAAGAGGCAGTATGGGGTTCGCCGCAAGAGGGCCGTGATAACATATACTGGACGACGACGATGTGACCGTGTGGTACGTGGCGCGCTCTGTTGCAAGCCCAGGATGGACTCCACTACATAGACGCGCCGTCAGGCGCGCCGGCCTTGCTACTGGCCAGCTGGCCGATACCGACATCGCCCACAACATTGAGAAAAATAGGCGGGTGGAAGTAATTCGGAAGTTCTGACTGTTCTCATCTGTATCTTTGCTTGCCGATTTGGAGGTAGAATTATTTATGCCACAGTCGACACATAGTATTGTTTGAAAAGGAGGCCCTTGTTTACAGCGACCCGTTATTTCGTGAGCTCGCATTCTGAGTTGACGGGGGATGTGCCATGAGCGAAAGAGCAGCGTAGATCAGACGTTTAAAACGATCTGTTAGATGATGCCTTAATGAGGCCGGAAGACAGGTGGGCACTCAGTATTATTGCATGTGGCTAATGAATTCTGCGGAAACCCGCCAGATGGAGTAACGTTCTACGAAGGGAACGTTAGCATCCACTCACTTGTAGCGCAAGGCTACAAGGAAATCCATGCGGATTTATCAAAAACGAAAGCTTATTAGTTGACAAAAAATTCGGCTCTGTCTATAGTTTGAACCCGGGACCAATTGAGATAACCAGGAGGCCAGCAATTGACAGCGTGAGGGCGAATGCGTCGACATTTCGAAGCATCCATACGGGTATCTCAGAAATGTTTCCTTCAGTATTCTTGTTTAACGTGCGAAAAGCTTGCCGGGCTCAACGCAAAATTAAGCGTCATCATATGTAACGTTATTCTATTCTTTCATGTGAACTTACTTTTTTTTTTATCCTGCCAGTAGTAAATTGAGAAGACTAGACCTAACTTAATTCTAGCGAAGACGCGTCACATTATCAGAAGTCGTCTTAATTTGTTGATTTATAGTCGCCTTTCTGGATTCAGCATCATAGTACAACCATTTCTGTTCGCCGAACATTCCTCTTCCGACCTTCAGGCGTGAAGTCGCCCTAGAGCAGTCTTGGACAGTAACTAGTTACTAGTAACGCGTTACCGGTAACTAGTTACTTTTTTCAGTAACTTATAACTGTAACTAGTTACTTTTAATTTAGAGGAACTTGTAACTGTAACAGTGTTACTTTTTACCCAGTAACTGTAACTGTAAGTACCGTTACAGTTACTTCCTTTTACCAAAAATATCCAGCAGCAACACTCCTTAAAAGCACGGCTGGGCAGTATCGCGATACAAGAATATCGCAATGTTGCTCATAAATACTTTTGGTTATCTGTATCTCTGTATCGAGATACACTTACAAAATGTATTAATATCTCACTAGTGGAGTACTTTTACAATATATCGCTTGTGTTGCCATGCTGGGTAGAACACGGACATCGCTTTTTTTCCCCTGGAAATGGGCTGAAATGTTCCCATGGTGCAAGTGTTTTTTCTACGAAGCCAAGCAAAGAGCAAAAGAAAAGTTTTTGTGCCGCCAGTCGGCGACACAAAAGGGCGGCTAAAGGTTCCCCCCGTCCCCTTGCAGAGAAAGGCGCGCGACACAGCCGTATGGTCGGCCTAAGCGGCCTGAGTGACGAAAGACGCTGTTGTTCAGAAGCCGGTGCAATTTCATTAATTTTTTTCGTGTGGCCTGCCATTTCTTCCTGACAACCTGCGCTGAAACCACCCAGAAACAGACGCTTTGCAATGCCTCGAACACGTTCAGTTCTCAAAGCAGCGATACTCGCAGAAAGCCGCAATTTGCCTCGAAGGGGTCTATCCTCTGTGTCGCGTCTCAGGATGAGCTGCTTCGCCTCACTTCACTTTATTACCTCAAAGACCCCTTGGTAGGGGTATTACATAAGGAGTGGGAATACATTAGTACGTAATTTGCATAAACATAACTGAAAATACAAAAAATAGAAATGAGAAAAAATACATGCGCTATACATTTGCATAATACATAACTGAACACCGAAGAGAAAAAAAATACAGATGAGTACATGGGGTGATGTGTTAATTAAGTCGGCACAAATACCTATATACCAAAACAATACAAAGTAAAAAATAAAATAGCGCTTTCATTGCGAAAAGTGCTCCGTGACACTCTCCGTAAACGCACACGGGCAAGTGATGGCAACGATCTGGTGGGGCAGGTTGTACCATTCTGTAGCGGCATGGCAAAAGAATGAGGCGGAAAAGGTAGTAGTGCGCATGTGAGGGCGGCTCACTTGAAAAGTGTGTCGTGTACGATGAGATGTCCTGGCTGCTGGGAGGATATAGGGTGGTTGATTAAGCGAGGTGTGATAGAACTTGTGGAAAAGCGAAAGGGTTGCAGTGCGCCGGCGCGTACAAAGAGGAAGCAAATTCAATTCCTTTTTTAAGTATTATATGCTTGCGTCGTATGAATAATTAGAATGAATGAACCTTGTGGCGCGGTTTTGAACGGCTTCGAGTGCGTTGATGAGATATGTTTGGTGAAGATTCCATATGGCGGATGCATATTCAAGTTTCGGTCTGACTATTGCCTGGTAGGCCAGTTGTTTTACAGCTTTGGGGGCGCGTTTGAGATGACGCTTGAAAAAACCGAGTGATTTGTTAGCAGATGAAATGATGTTAGTGACGTGTGTGCGCCAGGATAAGTCGTTGGATATGGTAACACCTAGGTACTTGTATGACTGCGCAGCACACACGGGAATGTGACTGCTTGTGTATTGGTAAAGAAATGGATCGCGCCGACGAGAAAATACAAGTTTGCACTTCTTAGGATTAAGATCCATTAACCAACGGTCGCACCATTGTTGTAGTCGGTTAATGTCCTCCTGAAGTAAGTCTTGATTCGATGGGTTAGTAATTGTTCGATAAATGGCGCAGTCGTCTGCGAACAAACGAACGTTGCAAGACACGTGCAGAGGTAGGTCATTTATAATTATTAGGAAAAGTAGAGGTCCAAGGACAGATGCTTTCGGTACGCCGGAAGTCACTGGCAGGGGTCTAGATTCGCGGTTGTTAACTGTAACGAATTGGGAACGGTTTGTCAAGAACGCTTCAATCCATCGCAAAATGTCGGGGTTAATATTCGCAAGAGAAAGTTTTAGTAATAGGCGTTGCTGTGGCACCTTGTCGAACGCTTTTGCGAAATCTAGGAATATCACGTCTGTTTGGAGGTTACAATCTAAGTTAGTGTGAATATCATGCAGGAAAATGGCCAGTTGTGTTTCGCAGGAGAAACCTTTGCGGAACCCATGCTGCGAAAAATGAAAGTATTTGTTCGAGTCAAGAAACTTCATGATTTCTGTGTATATGACATGTTCCATGAGCTTACAGGGCACACTCGTTCATGAAATGGGGCGATAATTAAGCGGGAAATTCCTGTTACCTGATTTGTAGATGGGAACAACCTTCCCCACCTTCCAGTCATGTGGCATTTCACGAGTTGAAAGTGACTGTGAGAACAGCAAACACAGGAAAACCGCTGTGACATGTTTAGTATTCTTTAACGGTTTTGCATTGATGTCATCCACGCCGGCTGATGATGTGAGTTTAAGCTTGTCGATTAACGATGAGATACCATCTGGGAAAAATGTATGTAATGGTTGGCATAACAATTGTTGTATTAGTACGTGATGAAAAATGGGGCGTGGTAGGCTCCTTTGTAAATACAGATATAAAGGCTGCATTAAAGAGGTTCGCGTACTCGACATCGTCGACCGTTTCACCTTCTTCATTGGCGAGTGTTACATTGTGCCTATCAGAGCTTCATTTACGGGCGTGCGGCAGTCTTTTGTGGCACCAGGCTGTCTCAATGGATCTTGCAAATGAATTTCCGACAATCATTAAAAAGCTCCACGCATCTCCACGAAGTGGACCATGACGAGTGGGCGAAGCACTGGGGATAGTTCGGTGTTACCGTAAATCACCCGTGGCATTGCCCACTCACGCATGTAAATGAGTGACAACGCGATTGTATATTTACACACGCGTTGTCGTTTATGCTCCTGGCCTTTATGAGATTACTGCGCTCCCACGTCGTAGATCGTGACTAGCTCGGATATTTTAGTTAACGCGCACGCTGTGAATCTTTATGGTTCAAGTAGGCACAAGAGAGATCTCCCACCGGCACTCCCACTGGTCAACATACAGTGCCTATATATATATGGGGTGGCCGGTAAATGGTTGTGCCACGTGAGCAGTCGGTTTTTTTTTTTTTTTTCAAACAAACTCGCTAGCAGACCTCGCCTAAGTAAGCGCTGTCTCTCGCAGGCAAGGGCGCGTTCTCGTTCCTTGCGAGCTGGTAAAGCGTTCATCGAAGAAAGAGGGTTTCCATAGTCAACGCGCGCCGTTCGCTCTCTCTCATGACGGCAGATGACACAGTCTTGGTGCACTGCCTCTGGGATGAGCTTCGCCCCTAAAAGTTTTTACACCATAATGGGGAGCGCACACAATAATTGCTGGTGTTGGGCTTTTGAGTGAGACACTGCCAAGAAAACACACGAAGGAACGAACCCTGTCCGCACGCCCTTATCCAGAATTGTTGCAGCCCAACTCTTAAGCAGGGTATACACCACCCCGTTGGTAGCACGCAATATGACACACCTCGCTTCACGCATCATCACATACATTCGCTCCATCCATCACTGCAGCTGCGACTTTTGCAGGGTTTCTCTCTCCAGACTTGAAGAGTCAGTGTTGTGTCGTTTGCGACGGGGCGTCGCATTCACCCGCTGATATTCTTTTAAGCTTAAAATGGCTAAAAGCACGGAGTGCAGCGATTGCGCTGTGGAGGAGACTATCGAACATCTCTTGTGCCACCGCCCAACATATGACAACGAAAGAATGCAACTCCGTGCATGCAAGACTGCGAAAGATAACCAGCAGCATTTTCGCCGATGAAATGATCTTAGATCCGCAGTGCTGCGAATCTCGGCTGCGCCAAGCAACGAAAGCGTTGCTGCATTTTCCGAATGGTACTGGGCTAATTAACCGCCTCTGAAAATGGACAAAGAACTTCTATAACGTCAACGTCACTGCAGCATTTTTTATTACTTCTTTTCCTCTCCCTACCTTCCAAGACTTTCCCTCCACTTCCTCCTTCCCCAGTGCAGGGTAGCCTACCGGGCTCAGCCCAGGTTACCCTCCCTGCCTTTCCTATTCCTTTCTCCTCCTCCTCCTTCAGTGAACCCCTTTCGGTTCCTTTTATCTGGCATCTTACCACGAGCGATTTTGACTAACCGTATGCTTTCATACCTTCCTATTAAATAGCTGCATAATTTGGTTTGCCATGTATTACTCAGTCTTGTACAGTAACGGATTAATTTGATTTGTGGGGATTAACGGCCCAAAGCCAGCTGTGATTATGAGAGACGCCGTAGAGGAGGGCTCTCGAAATTCCGACCACTTGGGGTTCTTTGACGCGCGCTGACATCGCACAGGCCTCAACATTTCGCCTGCATCGAAATGCAGCCGCCGGGGCCGGGATTTCATTCCGCGGCCCTCGGAACAGCAGCTGAGAACCATAGCCACTAGACCACCGTGGCGGGGCACAGTAACGGAAAAGTAACGCCGTTACTTTTTAACAGTAACTGTAACTGTAACAAGTTACTTTCTTAAGCTCAGTAACTGTAACTGTAACATAGTTACTTTTTTGGCTGAGGTAACTGTAACACTGTTACTTTTTACTGGTAACGTGCCCATGACTGCCCTAGAGGTTGCTTGACGCACCTGACATTTCTTTCTGTCTCCGTCGTGAGCCGGCTTCTCCTGCTTCCAGCACACAGTGTAAAAACGCCGGTTTGGTTGGTTCGCCAGCTGCATCGGTCTTTCCAGAAGGCCTTGCTGCCCATCCTGCGATACAAATACGTTCTTCTATTTATTCCCTTCCTATTTTGTGCCCTTCCTTTTGCAATGCTTTCGGACTACTCTTGTATGTTTGTCTGCTGAATGCATAACATTGTGTATGTTGTAACTAAGTAACTGACAATAATTTCATTCTGGAGTGCTACGTGTCAAAACCGGTGTTTGTACTTTCAGGTTAATACACATGATTTTGAACATAAAGGAATCTAAGCCAACTTCTAGGGCATCGTATTTTCAGCAGAGAGCCCTTTCACGACGTCGAAAACTGCAGGTCGCTTGATTGTGACAGGCCGTAGACTTCACAAAAAGCATTCTATCAAGTATGTAAATAACTAGTCAATATTTAATCGGAAGCCTAAACCAAGCGTCGTAAAACCACGGGAAACCTCAGGGTGAAAGCGTGACAACAGCAAAGCACAAAAGAAAACGCGGCTGTCACGTGCATGACGTTTATCTGGAGGCATGCTAAACGAACGCAGCAATCAAACAAGAATAAATCCTACGATCCTTAGAGTTATGAAACGACTTGCGTTCACTTTTTAGCGTCACTTCAACACCACTGCAAACGAGCCTGTTGATGTGCAAGCATATTATGCTAGAAACTTATCAATAATATTCGTGTTTTCTTAACTACTGCAGCCATCCTAACAACTCGGACTTCACATATATTGTTCGATGTTCAACTCTCCGAGTACAGTGCAGTTAAGTCGCCTACACGCACAAAACTCACCTTGCTGGCGGCGCGAATGACGTCAAGGCACTTGCAGTTTTGAGGTTCAACGCGAGGAACTGCGAATTTAAAAAAAAAGAGGATTACGTAAGCATGGTTCATAAGATGATGGTCTAAGTTAATGTGAGAGAATGCACACAGACACTTGGAAACCCATGCGTACTTTTCTTTCTATTGTTTCGTAGTAACTTACATTGTGTCGTTTGTCGTGAATGTGAAAAAAATCCGAAGACTATGAACACCGAAGTTAGTATGACGTCTGGCACGGAGGGTTTTAATCCTTTATGAAGTATGAAACCGTTTACTCGCAAGATTCGATGTGTAAAGATTGAAGGAGCCTGCCGCTAATGTGTACGTTTGCCTGCTCTACGTCTTCCTCCGTTGACTCCTAAATGTCACCAGGTCGTGCTAGTAACGAGGATGACGCTGCGTCCTTTTGTCGCGCCACTATGGTTCAAACTCGGCAAGCAAGTGGTGAGAGGACGCCAGTCAACGGAACCGGGAAGGTCGCTTTTGCTGTCGGAGGTATTAGACGCCAAGGCACTCGCTCACCATTCTTTGAAACCGTGCCCGATTCACCACGGAGGAGTAATCATTCTTGTTCGTCTTTGGTTTGTGCTTTTAATTCACAGATGTGAAACGGCTCGTTCGAAGCGAAATATTCAAACAGGCTAAAGTGGGTAGGGGCAGCTAGTGAAGTGTTGTCGCATCGAACGAAGCTCTTCTTTCTATGCATATCTCGCACGTCGTTGAAGCAATGTAACAGATGCTGCTCTTAGCGACCTCGTGACACCTTTTGCAGACATTACGAATGAGTTTCTCGCAGCATGAAACATGTACCAGAGTAACTACGCAAGCCCCAAAGCAGGATTCCTTCTTTATTTTTTTCAATTTTTCATACAGAGAAATCTGGGCGACTTGTTTTCTTGTTTTATATCTCTGATTGATTGATTGATTGATTGATTGATTGATTGATTGATTGATTGATTGATTGATTGATTGATTGATTTGTGGGGTTTAACGTCCCAAAACTAGCTCTGATTATGAGATGCCGTAGTGGAGCTGTCCGGAAATTTCTACCACCTGGAGTTCTTTAACGTGCACTGACATCGCACAGCACACGGGCCTCAACAATTCGGCTCTATCGAAATGCAGCCGCCGCGGCCGGGATTCGATCCCGCGACATTCGGATCAGCAGCCGAGTGCCATAATCACTAGACCACCGTGGAAAGGGGGGGGGGGGTGTTATCTTTCATTGGTTTATTGGCTTGCCTTCAGCCGTAGGTGACTGGGTAATTTCTTCGTGCGTCGAGTGTTACACACAGCAGTTTAGCACGGCACATTGAGCGTAGCGAGTGAAATACCAGCACATGCCACGCACGCACTCACCTGGGGAACCAGCCGCCGGTGATCCTTGGTTTGGGCTGCCGTGAACGACGACACTCGGGCGACTGTGCCGCCGTCTGCCCTTAGACACTGCGTGGTAATGCCTCTCGTGAAACGCGCATCGCTATACTGTTCTAAAAAGGAAAAATATTAACATCTAGGAACAGGATAGGTCACATCCTGTTTTATCTACTGCGTCATTTCGTCCGAGCCAAAAGTAAATGAGTGGACATGCTCTCTTATGCATATGCACAACTGAAGACGTCGACAAAAATACGGCTGCAACTGCCTACGGAGAGGTTGACGTAAAGTGACTGGCACTGACGCCCTGCAGTCTCGAGCCACGGCGCGTACGTGCATGCCAGGGGAGACGTCTCGACCAGTGACTCCGAGCACATGGCCCACGTACCGCGTGTTACAGTGCCTCAGGGTATAGGCTCACGTTGCTGTGGTGCTACCTGAAGGGTAGGCCGATAGATCAGAATGTGCCGACTATGGAGACAGCGCAATATCGAGCCACACATCTCTGCCCCGACTAAGCATATGTACCAGGCCACTAACGCGCGGTCAAAAAATCTGGTTGATCCCACTCCCCACAGGCCCATCGACTCCTCACCCTGAATACACTGGTCCCGACAACACAAACTTAGATGCCGACTTTTCCGGTGAAGAAGTGCGCCGAGCTCTTCACGAACTCAATGGCCGCTCCGCACCTGGCCCCGACGGCATCACCAACAAGCTTCTGCGCAACCTGGATGACCCCTCCGTCACTTACCTCGCTGACACCATCAACGAAATATGGAAGAAGGGCGTGCTACCCGACTCCTGGAAACTCGCCCACACGATCCTCATTCCTAAACCGGGCAAGGCGCCTAGCCTAGACCACCTACGCCCCATCTCGCTCACGTCGTGCGTGGGCAAGGTGGCTGAGCACGTTGTCTTGAACAGGGTAAATCGTTACCTCGAGGATCACGACTGCCTCCCGCATCACATGATCGGCTTCCGACCTGGGTTATCTACGCAAGACGCCATGTTACTTTTAAAGCATCAGATTCTCGAAGGAGGAAACACTCAGGACACCCGTGCCATACTCGGCCTTGATTTAGAAAAGGCTTTTGATACCATCACGCACTCGTCCATATTGAAGGCGATCGCAGACCTCGGGCTCGGGCGTCGGTTCTACGACTTTGTCCGCTCCTTCCTCACTAGGCGCAGAGCGGTCCTTCGCGCAGGAGACCTGGTGTCGGAGGAAGTCGAGCTCGGACAGCGGGGCACCCCCCAGGGATCCGTCCTCTCTCCGACGCTCTTTAACCTCGTGATGATCGGGCTCTCTGAACGACTCTCGAAAATTGACGGGCTAAACCACACCATCTACGCGGACGATGTAACCATTTGGTGCTCCACTGGGTCGGATGGCTTCATCGAGTCTGCCCTGCAGGATGCCGTCGAAACTGCCGAGTCCTATCTCGAACACACCGGTCTCAAGTGCTCCCCCACCAAGTCGGAGCTGTTGGGAGTCGGGCGTGTACTCATTGTCACCTGGGCCTAAGCCTACCGAACTCCAGCACCCGCCTTCACCTAAGCCTCCCGAGCACCACTACCAGCCTTTACCCCGCACCTCCACCACAATGTTACGGGGTTGATGAGGCAGGGACGCTGAACACTATTTACACGTATATTACAAAAGCAGCCACAACGCTGACCGGCCAAGCCCACCACTCGAGCCGAGAGTCTTCTTCCTTCTCTTCGCTTGGTCCATAGCGTCCGCGCGCATCGTCCGATCGGCTAAGTACAACATGCGTGTAACAATATACTTGCCCAAACGCCGTGGCGCAAAGCCCAGCGGGTGGAAACCCCCGGCTGAACGGAACATCACCCTCCACACCAGAGACGGTCGTACAGTCCCCAGGGTTGACTCAATCAGGGTTCTGGGCATGATCATTGAGTCCCGCGGAACCAACACCCAAACGGTGCAGAAGCTTAAGACTAAGACTGAAAACGCCATACGACTCGTGCGTAGAGTTGCGAACCGGCACCACGGCCTCAAAGAGGACAACCTGATGCGTCTCGTACACGCGTTTGTTCTCTGCCACTTTACCTACGTCGCTGCCATGCATAAATGGCTCCGTACTGAGCGCGATAAACTCAACGCTCTTATTCGAAAGGTTGTTAAACGAGCCCTCGGCCTCCCTATCAACACTTCCACGCAGAAGCTCCTTGAGCTCGGCGTACACAACACGCTAGAAGAGATCGCCGAGGCTCAAGAGCGAGCGCAGTTGATCCGACTGACTACCACCAAGGCGGGCCGCCACATTCTGCGCGAGCTCGGCTTCTCCTCGATGGCCAGGGATCCGCCGGAGCTGATGCCCGTTCCCCGCGAAATCCGAGACCTCATCACGATCGCTCCCATTCCGCGAAATATGCACCCCGACCACAACAAAGGGAGGCGCCTTGCAAGGGCGACTGCTCTTCTCAAGCGCATAGACATGAAAGCGGACGACGTTTCGTTCGTGGATGCCGCTGCCTATCGCAACAGCCGAGCCTTCGCCGCGGTCGCGGTCTCACCCACGCAGCGGATCCTCAACTCTGCCACCATCCTCACTAGAGACCCCGAGGTAGCGGAGCAAGTAGCCATAGCCCTAGGTGTGCTCGACAGCAAACGGGAAGTCATCTACAGCGACTCCAGACCAGCCATCAAGGCCTTCGAACGTGGCATCGTCTCTTACCAGGCGTTACGCATCCTCCGCAGTGCGGATCCGAGTACCCTGAAGCACCACACCGTCATCTGGTTCCCCGCCCATCTCGGTCGGGTGCCGGGCGCCCCGCTCAACCTCAACGAGATCGCCCACGACGCAGCGCGCGCGCTTACCGACCGCGCTGTCCCAGGGCAACCCCATCTCGTCGAGTTAGAGACCAGTCGGGATGCACCCATTATGTACAACGACATCACAAAACACTTCTACCTTGGACGCCGCATTTTCCCGCCCCCACACCCCAAACTTAATAGACCGCAGGCGCTAACCCTGCGCTTACTACAAACACAGACGTACCCAAACCCCGCCAAGCTCCATGTTTTCTATCCCGACGCGTACCCCAGCGACACGTGCCCCTCGTGTGGACACACGGCGACACTCGCGCACATGCTCTGGGAGTGTAGAAACGCTCATCCCGACTCTACTTCAGACAAGTGGGAGAGGTCCCTCAAAAGCTCGCTCCTCGCCGACCAGCAATGGGCCGTCCAGCAGGCCCACGAAGCGGCCGCCAGATACTCCCTGTCGGTCCCTACGTGGGAGATGCCCGCTACGCGCTAAGCGCGCCCTGTAGGACATAAATAAAGTTTTTCCATTCCATTCCATCCCTCTGTCATTGGAATCGGTATAACACGAAAGTGAAACCTGTCTTCACAGTGTCACACATAAGCAGCAATGGGCTTAGAACAAATGTAAGCGACTTAGGGCAATAATGCACCCTACTATGGGAGAGCTGTTCCAGCCGTTCCAGAAACGAAACGAATCGAGGGGCGGGAGGTGAGGTGGATGCTCTGCACATGTGAACCCCTTGCATGTACACATCATCTGCACCTGCACACTGCACAGGGTTCCTCGACAGTTGCACACAAGCGAAAGCTTTCGAACGGCTCACATTTTCCCGGAGACGCTGAACTGAACGCGCCAGCGCCCTGCGTAAACATGCCATAAACCAGGAGCGTTTGCAAACGGTGAAACCATAGAGAAAACTCGTTTTCCCTATGATGAAACCTTGCAAAGCGAAACTGAACTGTCTGTGAGCGGATCGTTTTATGAACGCACACTTCGTTGTGCGAAAGGCGCATCGTTTGCTTGCAGGCGAGCGTCTTTGTGTTCCCGCAGTAGAGCGCGTCGCAACCAAGGAGGATAAAAAAAAAATGCTGGAGTGGAGATTTCTTCCTAAATGTGAAGCCGGCGGCCGCCATCTTACCAGAGGCATCGATTAACAGCATCCACATTGCACAAAAGAAAAAGCGCTTTCCTCACGATTCTTATCACCTTTAATGTGGTCATCTTTGCTACACAGAAAATGCTCGATGTGCCTGTTTCTGCTCCGCGTTTTTGGCTGAATCTTGAACGTCGCAAAAGTATGTGTGCCACATCGTGGCATTGACACTCGGTCAGTGGTAGTTTATTAATCCAAAACAACACGCTTTTATCTTACAAGTACTCTATAAAATATATTAGCAGATCAAGAACGCTTGAATTGATACTGGTTTCTGGACACTTTGGCAAGCTTTTAGGGCTGAACCAGAGGCAAACGCCGGCTTCACCCGTTGCGGCAAGGTTCAGCAGGCGTTGCCACTCCAGCATTTTTAGGGGCGAAGCTCCTTAAAGCGGCACCCGTTCGTCCCTCGTCGTCGTAGTCGTAGTCGTAGTGCGTAACCAGTCTTACGCTTTGACCTCCAAGGTGGTGCCGGTGGGAGATTTCTCCTGTGCGTTGTTGAACAATAAAAAAAAATTCGCAGCGTGCGCGTTAACTAAAAGCCGAATTCTTCTGTCTCTCATTCCCCATTAGCAGCCATTGGCATGTTCCAGTAGGAAACGTTAGTAGAAGTAGAAGTGTTAAAAGCCGACTTCTGCTGTCTCTCATTCCCAGTAGCAGCCATTGTTTACCTCCAAGGTAGTGCCTGGTGAGATTTCTCCTGTGCGTGATTAAACAATAAAAATTTTGTTCAAAACGCCGTTGATCGATTAAATAAACCAACGAAAGACGCCAGATGTTTTCTAAAAGCAAAACGAAAAGACGCCAGATGTTTCTAAAGCAAAACGAAAAGACGCCAGCTGCTTAACGAAAGACGCCAGATGTTTCTAAAGCAAAACGAAAAGACGCCAGCTGCTTAACGAAAGACGCCAGGTAAAGCAATGGTTTTCATCTGCAACCAGTGCAAGAACCACTTAGCTTACATTTCACCGACCACAAAGCGGTCATAATGAAAGGACAACGGAAACCAGCAATAAAAGTTTGATAAAACATTTAATCAATCGTTTCACGTCATTTTTATCGGGCGAATTAACGGAAGAAATTTCACGGTTTAACCGATGATTACTTCCAGGAGCTTCGCCCAATCTCATCATCATTCACCTCGTGGATCTGCCGTGAATTTTTTTTTATCCTCCTTGGTCTAACCTTGTCACGCGTCAGTCGTAACCCGCGTGCCTGGAGGCACGCGCTCGCCCTCGGCGCGTGCCTCCCGGCGCGCGCCTCTGCTGTCTTTTGAGAGAGAGAGACAGAGAGAGAGCGAAAGGCGCGCGTTGGCTTGGAAACGCTCTTTCTCACAGGAACGCTACCAGCTCGCAAAGAAGGAGAACGCGCCCTCACGCGCGAGAGACAACGTTGGCGCAGGCAGCGTCTCCTAGCGAGTTTCTTGATTGAGAAATACCGACTGCTCGCGTTGGAGAAGCGTTGCATGCGTGGGAGCCACTCCGCGCATGCAAGCGATGAGGAGTCGACACAGTGAATTGGGAGAGCACTCATTGGGGGGTTTATTTAGCTAAGACAACTTGCAGTTAGAAAACACACAGGGCAACAATTATACAACATAGAAAATGGTATCATACCCCGTCGGCCTGCCGGACTGGTCCCCGGTGGTGTCGAGCGTCATGGTCCCCGAGTCTGCTCTCTCAAAGAGGCCAGTGTCGCCGCTTAAATAGCACTTTTCAGCATCCACGGCGACGCGGACCGCTCGAAGCACCACTGTTGCCCACCAATAGGAAAACGGCTTATACGGACCACTCAGGCAGGTCGAAGGTAACGATGCTCCACGCGAGCTTTTATGATCGCGTGCATCCGGCCTCGCCACAAAACTAATACAAACAACACTTTCCAGAAAATGGCCGCGACGCGCACACATGGTCCTCATTTTCGGTGCCCCGTCGCCCGGAAGACTCCCTTCGGTACGCCGGCTCGTTTGCGGCACGAAGGGACTAATCAGATACACCTGCCTTTCGCCGGCTCGAAGTTTTCCTCGAGCGCCCCTCTACAAAAGCAGTCGAAAAAAAAAAGAACATGAAAACATTATACGCGACGCGGTCTTCGCGACAATATATATATATATATATATATATATATATATATATATATATATATATATATATATATATATATATATATATATATGCACTGGATCTTGACTTGCAATGAAGTGCCGGTGGGAGATTTCACTTGTGCATAGTTGAACCATGAGGATTCGTAGCGTGCGCGTTAATTAAATTAATCCGGAACTCGGCACGATCTACGATGAACCTCCCGAGCTTCGCCCACTCATCATCATTCACTCCGTGGATATGCTGTCATTTTTTTCTTCGCTTTTGCTAAGCCGCCGTTGGCTTATGGTCTGCTCGATCTGGTAGATTACATAATTTCTCCTGACGGGGTGAAGTTATCTGCGTAAGTAAAATTCCTAACAGCATAAATCCCTACGCATGATACTTACTTTCAGCAATATCCTGGATAAACAGATGCATGGATGACGTCACGCCCGTAGCCTGGTTCTTGACAACGTAGGCAGAACGCCTCAAGCGCTCACTAATATCAGCCAACTCACGAATAATTTGCTACGCAACAATCTCCGCCCCACCAGAAGCTATCATGAGCGTTTACATACTCGTGTATACGTGCTCTCACCTTCGATCCGTATAGGTGTGGAAATGAGCAGGTGACCGAGCGAGCGAGTAAATGCAAGCACGAAGGAAAGCGTGAACGGATCCCGACAACCGCCTGTTACAGCGAGTGCAGGCGACCATAAGCGCCAGAAAATGCCGATGGTTATAGGTGGACAGGAGTCCAACTGCTGGTGAGTATCCCCTACACACGCGAATTAGGAAATTAGGACGTAGCGCCTATAAATACGTCAAGCTTTCACAACCTTTTTCCACGGCGATACTGTATTCGCAGAAGAGAGAATGCGATTGATTTGTGTGTGTTTCAGAAATCGATTGTAATTAGAGTGTAATAGATACCTATTTATTCCTATAGCAGTCATATGCTATTTCTTCATAAATATAATGGAATCTCAGGCTTGAAATACGCCTGTATAATGCTTTTAATTTTATCCATATCGAGCCAACAAAAGCGATACGTCAGCTCTGCTCTAGGAGGGTCTCAAGTCGAACGACCCGTGCAACATGGTTTCAGCAAAGTGATTATGGGCAGGAACTCGCGGTACACTGAAGCAAAATGGAGACGTACTCGGGACGCAGGAGGGCCACTTCATCCACAGCTCGGTGTAACTTGTTCTGTCTTGGCCACTAGTCGGCTAAGCTGGCAAAGGCAATTCGCGCACGCAGAGACTGAGAGGACCTCATTAATGACATTTCTTAGTGAGCGTGAGTGATTATCTACTTTTGATAGCCTGTGGCTACCCTACGTGACGGCCGAGGAATCTGACAACCGGGAATAATTTCTTGGCAAAGTCATGAACTTGCGCCTCATCAGCTACATTTAGGATCGTCTTCCAAAGTTCTGTAATAGTTAAGGAGAAAGGTGTCACCCTCCGGCCGAAGACTGACGCGAGCTTTTCAACATACCTGTACCGGTAAATCACCGATGCCGAGATCGATCAATGTAGCAGACAATGTTTCTTCTGCAATGCTAAGACTTTCTTTGACTGGGTATTAGACACCTTCGTAGCTTGGTTCTGCTGTCAGATTGACGCTAATTGATATATTCGCGAAGCTTCCTATTTTAGCATAAATGATTCATTGTGTCTCCGGAAAATCATCAGCAAGACTCTGAAGATGCTTTCCGCGGCCGCGTTGCAGCAGAGTTCGCCATTTTTCAAAAAGAAAAAAAAATAAGGTAAGCATTCTGCGTGTGTTTCGTTGTGTTTATTGCGGAGATTGTTTCGTTTTTTTCATGATAAATACGTTTATAAATTGGTGTTACAAATTAAACAAATCAACAACACATGTGAAGAGTGTCGCGTTTCGAAGTCTTCACATATTCCTTGTTCGTAAGTGAGATGAATAAGCGGATTGGAACGGATCTTGGAACAAAATATTGCGCTCTCGTCACCGGTCGGTGTCCTGTGTCGAAACGATAAGTTTCCCTGGGTAGGTGGCGCTCCTTCAAGCTCTTGCCTACACCAAGAAACCGTTTGCACGCAAATATTAGTTTCTCATATAGGGTCACGTCTTACATCTACGGTGCTCTTCCCTGCGGCAGTTGTTCATGAAAACAATTAAAATAATAATCAAAGAAGTGCCCAGCGAGTATCACAAAACCGTGCGGTACTTTGAGAATCACGTGACTCAAACGCGACAAGCGTCACTTGTGACACACCATTTCAATACCTGGTAAAAAGATGAGGTTTGGGTCGAGAGTGCAGCGAGGTATGAATCCGAGCGAGGCCATGAATTGGACCAGCTGCTCTGAGACTAGAGTCGCGTCGTGAGGCACGTCCGCTGTAACGAGCCGGTTGGCATCCCTGAAGTACAGCAGCAGCTCGTGCACCGTCTCCGTGTACTCCTGGTACCGTTTCTACAGCAACAACCGCACAGCATCTTGCACTTAGGACCGAATCACAGCCAAGAAAATTGCACGTACGCCATTGTGAAACGAACGAAACTGTACCAAAAGAAGCGCAACGAATCCGCATACGCCGGATTAGGAAAGCGTGCCACTCATCATTCTGACTACTTTATTTTGTAGTTGTTTACATGCAGGAGATTACTCCTGGGTCGCGCAACATCGGTTGTTCTGGGATGCCTGTTTGCTTTGTCTCATTGTAACCAACAAAACTCCGAGACATTCGATTCTCTGTATGGTTACTGCGCAAGGAACTCATATTTAAGGACTTGCCCATACAATGACGGGAGCATTACGTACCAGTGGCGGGACATCGTAATATAGCTAACGTTTTGTAGAAACATTTTTAACAGAAAGGCAGGAAAATCAATCCTGGGGTTTTTACGCGCTAATACCGCATGATTATGAGGCATGCCGTCGCAGAGAAACACCTAACTAATTTTGACCGCCCGGAGTTTCTTATACCGCGACGTAAATCTAATCACACGTGTATTTTCTTTTCTTTCTTTTGCGCTTGGCCTCCCTCAAAATTCTTCCGCCATGGCTCGGAAGTTGAACTCTCACCGTCGACCTGAGCAGATCAACACCTTAGGTAAGCTCCTAAGGCAAGATGCACGCGGACGAACTCGGACGAGCTCCAAGTTCCTTAGCGCAAGCAAAGTCGGTTTATTGGTTAAGCTGGCGCGAATTGAGGTGCTCGAAGCAACGACGCCTGCTGTCTGGACAACTTTCAGAAGACCACTGCATGACTTCCTTATTCGCTCTTTCTGTCTTTTCTTCATCCTTTTTACAGAATTCACAGATATAGAAGTTCAAACCAACAACAAGCCAAGTTCAAGAATTACAACCCAAGGATACGGCAAGAGAGATATTTGAACACAAGTTCAAGCACTGGTTCCGGATTCGTATACACCAGCATAAATTAACAAATCAACCTGTTAACATCAAGATTTATTATGTAAAAACATAAGAGTTCAATAAATCGCGCTACCTGTCTGTTCCCTTGGTTGCGGTTTCGCCGGTGGTGGAGTCTACTTCCCCAGCATCCCTGCCCTTCTAAATCCCGTTTGGCTCTGCCCAGTTCATTTATTTTTCTAATTGGCAATGCCTTCTATATCTTTATGGTGCGGGCCGAGGCTTTATCATCATTTTTACCTTTTTTTATGCCTCACAATAACAAATGTCTTTTCTTCAAGGCAATCTTGTGACTGTGCCTGGCTTTCCACCTCTATAGAATGTATGCGAAAAATTCCAAGAGCACAATCAACTACACCTCCCCGACACGTGCAGAACCGAGCAGCTGAAAGGTGTCCTACCTTTGTCCTTGCGATGTCCTTCTCGTCTCCCAGTTTGGGTGCACGGGAACGAGAGGCAGGTGGACACAGCCGCGACTCTGGAACACACAGACTTAAAGCGAACAGGCACGGCCACTGCACAATGCCAGCACACAAGGATATGCGCCATTTAGCCAAACTTTAGAAAGCACTTGCTCAAATTTTCATTTAAATGTAGCCACTAAACGGTAAAATTCACATCTAAAAACGTGCAAGCCATCTTCACGACGAATCCAATTGAATTGCGAACATGACGAAACGAACTAGAATAACTTTTCTCATCCCCTTACTTCGAGTTCCTGTGATAGGACGCATCTAGAGCCGAAGTAATGGGCGAAGTTTTGGATGAGAGACGTCGAGGCAGTTCTCTAGTGACGTGAATACAACTGTGACAGCAACACCCGACGCGATGAGAACTAACAGCATTCACGTAAGCGGCCCTGATTTGTACAACACGTTTAAGGATTCATTTCATGTTAGGATTTTGATCCATTACTAGAACCGCGTATCCGAATTTTTTCAATGCGATGTAAGCGGCGCCGCTTTTCTTTCAACCGTACAATGCGACGGAACCACCGCAGCTTCAAATGCGCCAAACCTTGCGACGTAAATGGCTTTGACCACATAGAATATGTCAGAGGTACAATTGGCGCCTGATTTAGCTTGCATTTTCAGTAGTAGTAGATTATTCAAGCAAAATGAAAGAAGCCTTAACAAGGGCGCCAGCCCCCACTCCCACTTCCCTGCCCCCTGAACCTTTGCCCTGAATTCAGCACTTTTCAGTTGCCAACGCTACTATAAAGTAATATCGGTGTTAGAGAAAGTATCCGTGAAGATTTGTCCAGTTACAGGCCGATATATGTTCCAGCGATGGCTTAAAAAGTCTACTTCAAAACGCCTATCTCATTTATTGAAAGAAACAACTTCATGAACCAACAAACATTGAAGCCTAGGAAAGCATAGGGGAAGTTATTCAAGCTCCTAATTGTGGTATTGTAATTCTGGAGTAAGTGTAAATGAATCAAAGTGGACGAAAAGACCCTCCGCTATGGCTACGAGTGGCGCTGCCTAACATTCCCCGGTTTACATATACATAAATACCCATTAAAGTGGGCGGGGGACGACTGCATTCGTAGCTCAGCGGTTGAGCATCGGACGCGTTCTCCGAAGGTCGTGAGTTCGGTTCCCACCGAAGGCAGGCTTGTCTTTTCGTCCACTTTAATTCATTTCCACTTACTCCAAAATTACAATACCACAATTAGGAACTTGAATAACTTCCCCTATGTTTTCCTATAGGCTTCAATGTTTGTTATTTCATTAAGTTGTTCCTAACAACTAAACGACTCCTTGACCTCTTCCCTTTCGTTATTACTGAAACAAAGTAAGACAATCCCGATTTCACAGTGCGGCTTTAAGAAACAGGGCGCGTATTTTGTGCGCTTATACTGTACCAATGTGTGGTATATTGGCTCTGTTATATTTTCGTGTTGATTCCAAAATCTTCAACGTCTCTATTTCTTCTTTTCGTTTACTGAAATGCCATGTGCCTATTTCAGAACTGATTCTGCTAACCTGCACGTGACCCTCGTTGTGTACCGTCTGCATCAAAATCTGTTTAATTCTAAATTTTTGTCGATCTGTTAGGGCTCAGGAGCTCGTGTACCTACATCCTTTTCTCCAGTATTATTCGTCATCGTGGTGAAAAATAAAATTGATTTGGATGATTTGATTTGTGGGGTTTAACGTCCCGAAACCAGCTCTGATTATGAGAGACGCCATAGTAGAGGGCTCTGGAAATTTCGACCAGCTGCGGTTCCTTAACGTGCACTGACATCGCACTGCACACGGGCCTCAACATTTCGCCTCCATCGAAATGCAGCCGCCGCGGCCGGGATTCGATACCGCGACCTTCGTATCAACGGCCGAGCGCCATAATAACTAGACCACCGTGGCGGGGCTGATTGATTGATTGATTGATTGATTGATTGATTGATTGATTGATTGATTGATTGATTGATTGATTGATTGATTGAACAATCGCCAGATTCGGTTTCAGTGTATTTATGCGCTGTCTTGTTTCGAGCGTAGACGCAATGTTCTGTGAACGAAGAACGTTGGCTACACGTCAGCGAAGGCAAACGCAAATTTCGATTAAACAGGCAATAGAAGTATTCCCCAATATTTCGTGTGAAGTTTCAAGTGGCTGTTGAAAATACCAGATAAACTGGTCTATATAACCGCTTATTATTTACAACCATATCATCTAGGTATTTTTACGTGATGCCCATTTTCCCTTCCACTAGGCAGGCCGATCCAACATCGCAGCTTCGCAACGTAATACATAACGCAGTCAGCGTTGTTACTCAACAATATATTTTGAATTTCGCAGTTCACTTTCGGATGTGAGGTCCTAAAATAAACGCTCAGATATGCCTCAAGCTAAAACCAAAGCATTGGTGCATGGTTAACAACACATTCCGGGATATGGCAGCCAAAACACACGAGTGTCGTGTGCAATGGTACGAGCCTGTTTCTCGAAGAGCTGCATGTCGCGTTGGCAGCGTCGCAGTTGACGTTTGCTGGGCAGCATGTATCGCAGGTTTGGCACCGGGTCGGCGAGAAACACAATGCCTGGTCGCCACCGCAAGTCCAGTTCTTGGCCCAGCAGTTCCAGTAGAAGCCATAGGCTCACCAGATTCGGGTCCCCCTGGGCAGTCATTTCGATTTGCGAAAGGACCATCTTCGAAAGGCACATGTGCGGAACGCGCGATTCATGTGCTGCTCTTCTCAGTCTCCTATATGGTGACACCTACTTCCTACGCTTGTCACGTAATTAAATGCTCTTATTCATCTTTCATACTCGATTGCACAGAGAAGAAGAATAACCGAGATGAAGGAAATAGGTCAAGTGCTACGAGCGTTCAAATCATTGCATATGGTTTTTAGGACTTCATGCGGTTTTATACACTTCCAAGTTTGTGTCAGCTATATATGACAAGGTATAGTCTTACCCTGTCATAATTACTTGATCACTTGATTACGTCCTTGTAATACTTAAAAGGACGTAATCTCGCTTTCATAAAATTACACGTAATTGTATTAACGTAATCAATCTTCATAAAATTACACGTACACCGCCTTCGAAATAAAGACATTTCAGGGCTGGCAAATGAGTTCTGCGGAAACCCGCAAGGTGGAGTAACGTTTACGAAAGGGAAAATTAGCACCCACCCGTTTTTATAGCACAAGGCTACAGGGAAATCCGTATGGATTTCTCAGAAATGAAAGCGTCCTAGTTGCCGAAAAATTCGTCCTGGTCTGGAGTTCGAACCCGGGAACAACGCCTGTCCGGGGCGCTAACCATGAGACTAGCCATTGACAGCGCCAGGGCGAATCCATTCGCGTTGTCGATTCGTGTTGTCGCTAATTTCAACACTGAATTGATACATATCTAGTTGTTGCATTTTTATTTTATTCCATGCACTTTTAATTCTCAAATCTATTCCTGAATGCCTTGTCCTTGTTATTTCATTTTCACCACCTCTCCTCTTCAATGTACAACCTTGAGGGTATCGGAGATAAAAATAAATAAATAAATAAATAAATAAATAAATAAATAAATAAATAAATAAATAAATAAATAAATAAATGTGGCACGTATGTGGTACGTTTCAGCACCACGACGGTAAGCTGAGTTTTTGATGACGCCTTTTCGAGTTTAGCGATGTCCCGATTTTCGGGATTACTCTGCTACTTCTGAATAACTCAGTGATCATGATCTCGATTATTTGAACCAAGTGGACACTTGATTAAAAAGTTAATGTGAACTTAGTGGCAAGTTCGGGAAAAACCTCTGTGCTTTACGCCATGGGATTTATCCCTCTGCGTTGTGCCATGGGTTTCTACTGCAAGAGACAAGACTGAGTAACACGTGGTGACGCACACTACATGAACAGAGACGCTAGGGCTGTGCAAGTGCCGGCCTGGTCTGCCAGGCCAACGCCGCCTGTAGCCACAACATCACCATCATTATGGAGTCGAGCAACTCAAGAGATCGACAAACAGCGCCGCCAGTGGTGACTTGGGATCTAAATGATATGTGCATCATACGAGTGCGACAGCAAAACCTCGGCGATGCGCTTGCACAAGGAAAATTCTTCATAAACCATCGGAGCTAAGGAAAACGCTCGAATCTTCTGAACGGGCTTGCTTGTTCGTGCGACCTTCGGGAGAGGCCTACAGTAGTTAGAACATTGGGCCTTTGATACTTGACGTCCAGAGTTCCAATATACAGCCTTCGAAATTCATGCGACAGAACTAAGGAGCTCTCGTCGAGAAAAATGCGCTGACGGCGCCGTGAGCGAAAAATCCGGGCGGATGCAAGTGATAAGAACAGACCACAGAATGCTGAAACGGGCGCCAAATTTCACAGGTGGCTCCTCCAAAGCAGTGCGACAAAACAGGCCGCGATGGTATTAGAACCCGAGCCTTCCGCATGAGAGGCAAGAGCGGTCCGAAAACGCCACCTAGCAGTCCAAGCTGATTAAACCGGCAGCGGGAGTGCGCTGCAGCACTTCGTTGTCTCCTCCCTGCCGCGCGTCACCCCGAGATGGCGCCAATGTCCGATGATTTCCGATGCGAATGCAGTACGGTAACGCTGTCGCGTTCCACTCTTACAAGTGAAGCTTCAGCGTCCTCGAATGTGTTATCAGTGTTAGTTTATTTTCTCACGATCGCCACTTCGCCGTCACCGCCCTTTCTGTCTCGTCTACCTTCGCAGCTGTGTACATGCCACCGGCTTCATATCGACACAGCAAACAACTTTTCCTAGCTCTATTAATTTGAATGTGATAAGAAATAACTGACTCGGTGGATACGTGATCCTTTGAGCCACCACCACCAAGTAGCACTAGCATATACTCCAGCATTGTCGCATTTTGTCATATGGCACGTAGCGGCAATTCTGTATCAATGCGTTTACGACTGCAGTGATATGTCTGGTTAAGAAGCTATATCGGCGGACATGCAGTCGCTCTGCGCCGCCGGTTCTAACCGACGCGCCTCGCGTGGGATCAGTGGAAACGTTTGCCGAGGTATGTCAAGGACCCGCGGTGCACTTTCAAAATCGTATGAACATAAACTTTCAGTCGGCAGAAAATAGCGGCCCTTGTGAGCATGAGAACGTACCTTCAGCATTTCCTCGACGCACTGTGTTGACTCTACGGGCCCTGATGTCTCCTTATCCAAGTGAAGGTGACGAGCAAAGTATGCCAGGACCAGCTTCTCAGCACTGACCATCTCGAAACCGAAGCAGTTCGCAAGGTCATTCACTATTTGGCCTTTGCGGGAGCCAGGACCTCCTGCGCGATTGCCGCCAACATAATGTTGTGTGGAAGCTTTCGCATTGTTACTATACTACGCCTGTGCAGCAAACATCAAGCGACAGGCACTCAGTGCGCAATGCGAATGGAAGGTAACTTTAATTCGCGCATGTGCATTATTGACACAGAGATGTGCCTCGATTTTTCGTCGCGTCTGTATGTTACTTACGAGCAAGACAAAATACGTCAGGATCACGTGAACAACCAAGTGCAGTAAATACTCGCCCATCCAAGTCTAACCACCGCTCTCATAACTGGCCCTTACTTCACATGCGCGCCCTAAACAACAGTATTATCTGTGAAAACGATCAGGAAAAAATTAACCAGTGTCTTGAAGGTCTCCATACCTGGTGTGAAAAATGGGATATGGAAATTAACTACGCCAAAACCACTTTTGCGCATATTACCCGAAAGAAAAAAGTTCTTGATTTCCAGTATCGTATGGGCAGTGCAATTTGGACAAATGTTTCTAGTTTTCGATATCTAGGCGTTGTGATATCAAATGACCTAAACTGGCGCAGCAACGTTGAAAATGTGTGTTCTTCGTCGTACAAAAAACTGTGTTTTCTTCGAGTAAAACTACGAAACGCAACCAAAGACGTCAAACTGATGGCATATAAAACGTTTATTCGGCCTGTTCTGGAGTATGCTGCCGTAGTTTGGAGTCCCCACCAAAAAGGCCTAATAAATGAGCTGGAAAGAATCCAGAGACTTGCAGCCAGGTTCATATGTTCAAGATACAAAAAAAAAAAAACAGACTCAGTTACCGAGATGCTAAACTCATGTGAATTGGAACTGCTTGAGATTAGGCGAAAGAGGAACAGAATAAAATTATTATTTCAGATTCTACAGGGTCAAATAAATATTGATAAAAGTATGTACATATGGGAACCTGGTAGAATTAGCAGAAGAATAAACCATAGTGCAGCCATTAGAACATATGCCACCCGCACAAACGTCTTTCGGTATTCGTTTTTCCCCAATGTTATCGAAGACTGGAATGCGCTACCTGCACATATTGCTGAGTGCACGGATGCAGGGGCTTTTGAACATTTGCTTGACAACCTAAAAATCGTTGGTGTGTTGATGTTTTGCTTTCTTTTTTTGTCATGCCAATGTTGATGATTTTTCTTTTTTTTTTTTTGTTATTGTGGACAGTTGACATTACTTGAGTGTTTTTATATACCAATTATTACTTTTATGTACTCCCTCCCTGTAATGACCCACAAATGTGGGTTAACAGTATGTTCGAATAAATAAATAAATAAATAAATAAATAAATAAATAAATAAATAAATAAATAAATAAAAAGTTCACTTGATACGAGGCATTGGCGGATCCAAAGGGGTGGCCCTGAAGCTGGGGTTACCCTCAAGAAGGATGCTCCAACTAACAACGCCCCGCCCCACCTCTCTTTCTTTTCCTCCCATCTTTAGCAGCTCGTCTCATCCGCGATTTAGTAGAACTTGTCTTTGGGCGAGTTGGTTCATGCTCCGAAAGGAAAAAACGGAGCGCTAAAAAAACGACACACAGAGAAGGAGGCAGTCCTGTGTGTAGCCTCCTTCTTTGTGTGTCGTTTTTTTTAGCGCTTCGTTTTTTTCCTTTTGACTCATCCGTGATCTGTGCTTGTTTGCGGGCTCAGAAGAGGCGCACTTTGCCTTTTAAACTTTGATGACGGCAGACCACATGCCACTCTTTCCATGAACATTCGTGTGTGTGTGTGTGTGTGTGTGTGTGTGTGTGTGTGTGTGTGTGTGTGTGTGTGTGTGTGTGTGTGTGTGTGTGTGTGTGTGTGTGTGTGTGTGTGTGTGTGTGTGTTACAGTCGGGCCACCCCCCTTAAGGCTACGTGGGTCATCCCTGATATTGGGTCGCGTTCACAAACAAGCCTAGTATGATCACTGCAACTACGCAAGATGCAGATATCAGCGTGCTTTAGAATAGGGTATGTAGCGTTAGCGTTCTTTGGGTTCATTAGGTTATTTTAAGGGCGCAAAAAGAGTTTTCACATATACGGGACTTCCACGATTAAACTTCCGAGGACAGGCTAATTATCCAACGGAATACTTGTGAAGCAGTATCACGTACATGAGCGAATTTTCAATATTTACATAGCAATTGCAGCCCGAAAGCACAGAGCGTGTTGTTCGTAAGTTCACTTTTGAATGGACAGCTGGCTTCGCAAATGATATGTCAAGCAACGCGAATGGCTTAATTTTTTATTTTTTTATTACGAACAACCTAGCGCAAGAGTTTCGTTTCTGAGCGCTGTTAAACGGGGCAATAAACCACGCTTACCAAAGACGAGGATGAGCCTCTTCTCGGAGGGCAGCGTTACCGCCGCTCTCACTTCACTGCCGACGGCGAGGTCTACCGAAGGACCAGTGCGTCGACGGCGAGCGCCACACGGCATCTTCAGCGCTGCGCAGCCCATCGTCACCACCTTTGCAGTGGCCGCCCGCGAGCACGCCACACCGAGTGCACCTGAGCCGTCCGTGGCACCGCGGCGACAACGGTCAAATCGGCGTTCGTCACGAAGCGCACCGGTGGCACGCGATTGAGCCTTATTTTTAGCGGCACGACCATCTGCTCGATTCGTTTCAAGACAAATTAAGATCATACATCTCTGTCGTAGAAAAAAGAACGCACAATCGACCCAATGCGTTAAAACCGTACAATGAGCGAGCACGCTAAACTCAGTGAGCTGGTGGTGGTGCCGTGCGCCCTTCCGACACATTGCCTTGAATGTATTGTACAAGTTATTCCGTTTGCTACTGTCGGCAAATAGATGCTTTTTGTTTTTTTGCCCATTAGAAATTGCTTATGTATATTTTAACACACCGTTCCAAGATGCCATAGCACAAGAAAATGAACTGTCATAGCGAAAGTAAAGTAAAAGAGTAAAGCAGTCTGTGCTGATATTACATAGTTTTGAATGTGTTCAGTATGCACAGCCACCTTGAAAACTAATCTCAAGATAATATCTACGAAGCTTTGTTTTATACTTTGGCACTTCAACTAATAAGGAACTATATGAAGCAAGGAGCCAATTATCGTCCTCTTGTTTGTACGATCATGAACCTCCTTGCCAAGGACACAACATTGCACAGCAGAGGATTCCCAGCAACTGTGGGATTGCTGGGAATGAACAAGCTGATGCAGAAGCGAAAGTGGTACATATCACCGGCCAACTGATTGCTATTAATTTTTCACGACACGATGTCAATGCCTTTGGGATGACCCTTACCTTCGACAAAGAGCGCCTTTATAGATATGACGCCGGGGCTTTGCTTTCGTCCTCCAGTGCGGTTACGAAGAGATCAAGAGCCGATATTGCACAGACTACGTTTGGGTATTGCCTACACTCGTCGATAAGATCGGACAGGAAGAGAGTCCCGATTGCCGCGTGTGTCACACTTCTAAAAATATACACTACATCCTCTGCGTGTGCCCTCAATATTCGGCTGAAAGGAGAACACTTCAGTGCGTGTTAGATGGTTTAGACTCCCAGCCCTTTCCTCCTCGTACCTCCTAGCCCCATCTCTTCTCTCCTCGTACCCCCCTTCCCAGGAAGGGGGGTAGGAGGAGAGAATGCAGCATAGAAATATATAAAGAAAAAAAATGACAGGAAGAAGAAATAAGGTGTAGGAAAACATAACAAAAAAATTCAAACTAGAAGAGAATCTCAGGGGAAGCTGGAGGCTTGAAACGATGAACAGATCGCTAAAAACGATTTAGAACAGGGAACGTCGCTGAAGCCATCGTTTCGACAAGTGGACTTGTCTTCGTCAGGACGGCAACTGCCTTCACGAGCGTTCGTTTCCGTACATTGTGCACGCTCTCCCCCATCCATAGAAGAAGAGGAGGAGAAGAGCGGAACGTGCGAACAAAAAAAAAAAAATCCACGCATATCCACGGAGTGAATGATGATGAGTGGGTGAAGCCCCGGATGTTCATCGGTCGCACATCGAACGATCTCGAACGATCGTTCCATCCAATGAGAATCGAGCTGAGATGCGCCTCTAGCGATATCCGATTAAACGAGAGCAATGCACCTCCATCCAACCAGATTCGAACACAAACGCCGCCATCTAGCGCTCTCCTATCACACTAGAGCACGCAGCGAGCGCTTCCGCGCCATCTATTGATTAATTCACGTACTAGCTAAGCAGCACCGCAGCGCTCGGACAGACAGACAGACGACACGACGGACGGACGGACGGACGGACGGAAGCTTCGCCCCACTCATCATCATTCACTCCGTGGATATGCTGTGAATCCGCAGCCGCCATCTAGCGCTCTCCTATCACACTAGAGCACGCAGCGAGCGCCTCCGCGCCATCTATTGGTCAATTCACGCACTAGCTAAGCAGCACCGCAGCGCCATCTCGTGATCATTCGGAGACCTAGATGTGGTTACGACGACGACGACGACGCGGGACTAGCCTATGTCCTAAGGAGCTTCGCCCCTAAAAGAAAAAAAAAGGGGGAGGAATTTGGGTGATAGGTGTTAGCGTAACTACTATAAATCGCAAGAACGAAAGCTTCCAAAGAATCCGCTCGTCCAGCATATATCTTGGAAATACACTGTATGCGCAGCGCTAGAAAGCAAGGCGAAGAAAGGAAAGCATGCGCTAAGCACAGGTACAGTGTAGTAGAATATAGGTAGTGGGCTCAGGAGAGGGCGTGCTCCACGCGCCGGCGTGAAGCGGCGAGTGTTGACGGGTCGCGTATGTATGCGGCGGCGCTGCGGTAGCGTGGGCTGTACGCTCGGCGGCTGCGCTCAGCACAGTGATGCCAACTCTAGAGATTTATCCCTAGATCTGGGGTATTTTAGTGTCATTTGGTGATTCGGCGTCTTTATCATAAAATCTAGGTATTTTTGTGAGGCCCTGGAAATGTCTGCTGTGAGCTAGCACAATAGTTTGTGCTGCTTTCTATTTCTCACTTAAAAGAGCATCGGTATCCCGGGGGCCCGAGAGAGGGTGAAGGGAGTGATAACGCGAGATAATCGTCTGCAGCCCACTCAGGTGAAAAACGAAAGCTTCCTTTGTGAGTGTTCAGCAGGGGCGCGTGTGTAATAATTACAGTTGCTCTGTAAGAGATCCATTTTGATTGTTAGTGCCTGGAAAAACATGCTTGTTCAGCATGCCAGGTTCCTTCAACGTACAGTGTTGAAAAGTAAGGTGGGCTTTCTCGTACATTCCAACCTATGCATTAGCTGTGCCTGTCTTTGTGCAGTTACCATGCTGTTCCTAGTCAGGTGGTAAGTTCTAGAGCAGAAGACCTTACGCAAGGTGAACCGAATAGAAAGATAGTGAAAGTGTATGACAAAATATACTTGGCCACATGGGAAGCTGATCATATAGTACGGAGCATTGCTGTCGACCAGTACAAAGGGGCCCTGCACGGGAAGTTGATCCAAAAGGCAGAGCTACCATCTAGCAGTAACATGGACATTTGCCTTTCTGTTGCAGGTCATGCAACGCTCGTTGCGTACGTCGTCTTTCATAAATCAACCGCTACCACGGAAGAGATCACCGATTTCTATTGGCTCTCCGAAGAGAGCACCGAATGTAGGCTTTTTACGTACAATAGACCCTTTTCGGAATACAGCGCCACCTATTGAGAAGGATGGGGACTATGAGACGGCCGCCATCAGTTGGTCGGACTCGCGGGCGCTACACGTAGAGAACCGGCGAGCCGCGAAATCCTATCGCTTGTGGATTCGGTGACATGCCTGTGCATTGCTGCGTGCCGCTTTGCAAACAGCGAGGAGTATTAGGCGATGACGGCTCGAAGGCAAGTCTGCGTTTATACATTTCGTTAGCTTCCTATGTGTTACTTTTGCTAGCGCGCGTCTTAGGTCGCTTTTGTCGACTTGCAGGTGTCGTTCGTCGCCTTCCCAAAGGACCCGCTTCTGAAAAAGAGATGGCTTGTTGCAATCAAACGCGACGAAGGAAAGTTGTTTGCCGTGACGAAGCACACAAAAGTGTGCTCGACACATTTCGCCAGCGACGTCTACTTGCCGAATGTAGTCGGCGGTCGGCGTTATCATCGTGTTGACGCCGTACCGAGCGTGTTTGCGTTTGGAAAACCCCAGCGTCCAGCTAGAAGAAAGCCGAGGGACCGACAGCAGTGCGTCTCGCGAGCGCAACGGCTGTCCGCCATCGGTCAGGCTGGCAGCTCCGAGCTTGCGTTGGGAACAACGCTTTCTCCCGGTGGCGATGTCGCCGTGTCGCGGGACTGCGCGACAGCAGATGAGGTTCTGGACGCCACCGAGTGCAGTGATAGTGCTTCAGCGCCAACCAGTGCGACGGACTTTCAAGAGCGCCAGGAAGTGTGTGGACGCACATGTGCAGCCACAGTGGTCAATCTGGAGGAGCAGCTGTCTGAGCACCAAGCCAACTGGAAAGCGATTTAGAAGGTAGGACCGAAGAGGTGAAGTGTGCGAGTGCCAGTGCAGCGAGAGTGCCCGAGCTCGAAATGCAGCTATCTCTGCTTCAAGTCCACGTTCAACAGCTAAAGAGCGACTTGGAAGCTAGAACCAAGGAGGTGAAGTCAGCAAAAGATGCGCTTTATAAAGCTCAAAGAGAGTGCGAAATAGTCACTATGGAAAACAAAAAACTTGATCAACAGAAAAGCAGGCGATTTTCAATCGAATGTTTCATGGACAGCCCTGAGGACATAAGCTTCTACACTGGGCTTCCCAACTTTGAATCATTCATGAGCTTTCTGCGTTTGATAGACCCCGGTGAGAATGCAGAAAATATAAGAGTACGGTCTAGGAGCTACTCAGGTAGGCCAAGTAATGCAGGAAGGCCACACATGTCAGCCGAGGACCAGCTTTTTCTTGTTCTTGTGAGGCTGCGCCTCGGTCTCTTCGAAAGGGACCTAGCATACAGGTTCAAGGTGTCAGTTGCTACAGTTTCAAGAATATGCACCACATGGATCAGATCTCTTCTCCATAAATCACATGAGAAGGGACACCACGTGACGTTTCAGTGGCTCCCCAGTCACTGCGGCGTCGTTGGAAACGAACATGCTGACAAGGCCGCCAAGTATGCACTTGATGGCACCAAAATTGAGACCATACCTCTCTCAAGGTCCGACGCTGCCAGGCAACTCCGAGCGATTGCACAGGAGATTACACTCTCGCTGTGGAGTGCCTCAAGCAGCCAAACTCGGAACAGTCGACAACACCATCTGCTGTCTTTGCGGCATTTTCGATTGCCACCAAAACTCAGCCGAGCAGAAGCCACCCTGCTTTATCGTTTGTGGTTAGGAGTGGCTTTTACTAACTCTTATTCCTTTATGATCGGAATGGCCGACAGCCCTCTTTGTGACACCTGTTTTCGTGAAGAGACGCTACAACACATCATATGCGATTGTCCTCGCTATGACTTACAGAGGCAATCACTGGCGTCCGCTCTCGCTCACCTTGACCTGCGACGGATGTCGGTTGATGCCATTTTGGAATGTCGACCGCACAAGACATCACAATTGAAGGTGACAAAGGCGCTGCTGCAGTTCTTAAAGACGACAGACTTGCACAAGCGACTGTAACAGCGATGTGTGATGTCGTGTGCCATGCAGCTGCCACTGACTGTGAGAATGTGCTATATGTTCGCCCACTTTCTCTCTCTCTTCCTCTTTCCTTTCACCTTTCAATCTCCCCTGTCCCCTTCCCCTCGTGCAGGGTAGCATACCGGTTGTCATACACTGGTTAACCTCCCTGCCTTTCCTTCTCTACTATTTCCTTCCTTCCTTCCTTCATTTATTTGCAAGTTGGCCAGATGGACCTATGGGTGAGCAGAGAGGAGGTTGACAGAACTATGCCAGCCATTTTTAAAGAGCGATACCCAACAACAAGGGCCATTATTGACACAACAGAACTGAGATGCGAAGTACCAATTTCCCTGGTTCTTCAGTCAGCTACATACTCAACCTACAAACCAAATAATACAATGAAGGGTTTGGTTGTCGTTGCACCCGATGGCGCGATCACGTTTTTGTCAAAGCTATTTACAGGGTCAGTGTCAGACAAAGAGCTTGTCGAAAGAAGTGGTTTTTTAAACCTACAGTTTCAGCCTGGCGACTCGGTAGTGGCCGACAAGGGCTTCAAGATACAGGACCTGCTCAGCGCAAAGGGAGTTGCTTTGAACATTCCCCCTTTCCTGCAGAGGCAGCGCCTGACTGAAGAAGAAGTTATAGCAACAGAAGAAATTGCAAACCTCAGAATACATGTCGAGCGACGCATTCAACGAATTAAGGCCTTCCACATTTTTGATAGGCCTATTCCACTGTCTATTGCACCAATCATCAGTGAAATTTGGGCATTGTGTGCATTCTTAAGCAATTTCCAAAGTCCTTTAATAGCAACGTAGGGTTTGCAGTAGCAACAGTCTTGCTGCAGTCATGTACGTGTCGTGTCAGTTCAGTGTAACATTGCAGGGACAACCAGGATGGCTCAGTGAAAGCCACGACTTTTACTCAAGTTGCAAGAAAAGAACACAAGGCTCTGTAGTATCAATTTTATTGACACATCAACAGTTCAAAAATCATCCTGTGCACTGCATCATAGGTCAGCAAACTCACTCATGAGTCGACTCATTCAGACTCAGATCGAGCTGTGAGTATGAGTGAGTCCGGTAGAGGAAAATTTCGGTGAATCCGAGTTCGAGTGAGCTTTCACAGCATGAGTGCGTCTGAGTGAGTTAAAAAATTTTGCCGACCTATGCAGTGCATGACTTTTTTGCCAAGTACGGCAGAAGTGTCGAGAAATAAAAGCTGTCCAAATTCATTCTGCATTTCTTCCACTCAGATTCATTGAATCGAATTCTTTCGACAACCAGAAATTGTGGAGCATACACAACAAGGTCGCCCCAAGTCACCCCTGCAATTGCCATCTGCCCAAGCACCTGATAATAGTAACAGTGGGTGCGGTTTAGCCTATATGTGCCATTATTGTCCTTTATAAGGCATGAGCCTTGAATACATGGTTCTTTAAGGTCTTTCATTGAGTAGGAGCACTTGATTTCTACGATGCCATGAGGTTCCTGTTCCTCGGGGTCCCATACCACACGATCAGGAGAGGCATCAAGCCACGGGCATCCTGGGTCCACGACAAGGCCGCAGTGAAATGTCTGGATGTTGTGCCTGATGGTACGCAGCGTTGTTTCGTATTTCTGAACAGCCACGGCTTCACTTGAAACTCCATACCTGAAACAGCAATATTTTGCAGGCTTAGTCATGCTTGCATTCTACAATACAATCAACATTTTGCAGTGCATACAAGGTGTATACATATGTTAAACACAGCATGCAAAGCTACTTCCTTTTTCAAAGTTTCTTGAATACTGTGATAGTAGACACATGAGTGTGATTTGTTGATAACATTGCACCTGTGCATTCATTAGTGCAAATCAGTTATAGCCACTGGTGTTTACTGGAAGCAGTGCTACGTATAGCAGATGCAAACAGGGCATAGGAAGTTACTTAACGTGTACACTGTGTTACTGTACCATATCTTCTTGCTTTGTTACAAACCAACTTATTCAATAAAATGTTCAACTCATACTTACTGTATGGCCCTTACTCGAGACAGATCTCTGTCAGTGGTGAGGTTTTGCAGGCCTTTCTCCGTCCACTTTTCACGAGAGACGGCAACACCAAAGTTAGGTGCCTTTAAGCGGTCTTTGCGAGCAGCTCTCCATGTTGCACTTTGGCTCTGCTGGCGAGAGGTCTGCTCAAGCTTGCGAGTTTCGTTAACAGACATCACGAGAGCCTGCATATAAAGGTGCAGCACATGTTGGGGTTAACACAAAAAATGCCAATATAATCACACTTTACAATGCCTGGTTGCTAAAACGAACGTTCAATTTTTCACGAAGGGCCGGGCATGCCATTACACAGTTGTTGCGTGTGTAAAAAAAAGTAAATAAAATGCCAAATAATAGTAACATCAATGATGATGATTATTTTTATTATTTTTTCGGCATTTTGCAGAGACATTAGCGCCACATTCTTCTAGGACATAGGAGCAGTTACGGAGTGGGATGGGATTAGGTCGGCCTCAGGGGGGGGTTACAACACCCGAACCCCCCCTCGGTGCGCCACATGTGCTCTACGATACGGTAAAACGCATTTTGTGCGACTTCTGATCCAGTCGAAATTTCACAAAAAACCCCAATACTATAGTCTTACCTTTTGTGGCATTTTGGGCAAAATTTTGAGAGACCGTATTTTTATTCAGGAAGGCGCGCAATAAGTAGAGGAATGCTCTACGATGCGGTAAAACGCAGTTTGTGCGACTTCTGTTCGAGTCAAAATTTCACAAAAAAACCAATACTATATTCTTACCTTTTTTGGCATTTTGGGCAAAATTTCGAGAGACCGTATTTTTATTCAGGAAGGCGCGCATTAAGTAGAGGAATGTTCTACCAGTAGCGCAACCAGGATCTCTACCAGGGGGGGGGGGGTTCAATTTTTCACGAAGGGCCGGGCATGCCATTACACAGTTGTTGCGTGTGTAAAAAAAAGTAAATAAAATGCCAAATAATAGTAACATCAATGATGATGATTATTTTTATTATTTATTCGGCATTTTGCAGAGACATTAGCGCCACATTCTTCTAGGACATAGGAGCAGTTACGGAGTGCCATGGGATTAGGTCGGCCTCAGGGGGGGGTTACAACACCCGAACCCCCCCCCCCCCCCCTCGGTGCGCCACATGTGCTCTACGATACGGTAAAACGCATTTTGTGCGACTTCTGATCGAGTCGAAATTTCACAAAAAACCCCAATACTATAGTCTTACGTTTTTTGGCATTTTGGGCAAAATTTTGAGAGACCGTATTTTTATTCAGGAAGGCGCGCAATAAGTAGAGGAATGCTCTACGATGCGGTAAAACGCAGTTTGTGCGACTTCTGTTCGAGTCAAAATTTCACAAAAAACCCAATACTATATTCTTACCATTTTTGGCATTTTGGGCAAAATTTTGAGAGACCGTATTTTTATTCAGGAAGGCGCGCAATAAGTAGAGGAATGCTCTACGATGCGGGAAAACGCATTTTGTGCGACTTCTGATCGAGTCAAAATTTCACAAAAAACCCAAGACTATAGTCTTACCTTTTTTGACATTTTGGGCAAGATTTTGAGAGACCGTATTTTTATTCAGGAAGGCGCTATAAGTAGAGGAATACTCTATGAAGCGGCCAAACGTATTTAGAGCGATTTCTGAACGAGTCAAAATTTCACAAAAAACCCAAGACTATAGTCTTACATTTTTGGCATTTTGGGCAAGATTATGAGAGACCGTATTTTTATTCAGGAAGGCGCGCAATAAGTAGATGAATGCTCTACGATGCGGGAAAACGCATTTTGTGCGACTTCTGATCGAGTCTAAATTTCACAAAAAACCCAAGACTATACTCTTACCTTTTTTGGCATTTTGGGCAAGATTATGAGAGACCGTGTTTTTATTCAGGAAGGCGCGCAATAAGTAGAGGAATGCTCTACGATGCGGGAAAACGCATTTTGTGCGACTTCTGGTCGAGTCAAAATTTCACATAAAAACCCAAGACTATAGTCTCACCTTTTTTGGCATATTGGGCAAGATTTTGAGAGAACATATTTTTATTCAGGAAGGCGCGCAATAAGTAGAGAAATGCTCTACGATGCGGGAAGACGCATTTTGTGCGACTTCTGATCGAGTCAAACTTTCACAAAAAACCCAAGACTATAGTTCTACCTTTTTTCGCATTTTGAGCAAGATTTTGAGAGACCGTATTTTTATTCAGGAAGGCGCGCAATAAGTAGAGGAATGATCTGCGATGCGGTAAAACGCAGTTTGTGCGACTTCTGATCGAGTCAAAATTTCAAAAAAAACCCAATACTATAGTCTTACCTTTTTTGGCATTTTCGGCAAGATTTTGAGAGACCGTATTTTTATTCTGGAAGGCGCGCAATAAGTAGAGGAATGCTCTACGGTGCGGGAAAACGCATTTTGTGCGACTTCTGATCGACTCAAAATTTCACAAAAAACGCAAGACTAGTCTTACCTTTTTTGGCATTTTGGGCAAGATTTTGAGAGACCGTATTTTTATTCAGGAAGGCGCGCAATAAGTAGAGGAATGATCTGCGATGCGGTAAAACGCAGTTCGTGCGACCTCCGATCGAGTCAAAATTTCAAAAAAAAACCCAATACTATAGTCTTACCTTTTTTGGCATTTTGGGCAAAATTTTGAGAGACCGTATTTTTATTCAGGAAGGCGCGCGATAAGTAGAGG